>JAAXCT010000099.1:0-1354294 GCA_012490785.1 Eragrostis nindensis | reverse complement strand
ACACTATGCACAAAATCTTGGTGTTATGCATTTATTTACCGGTAGGGTGGCGGTCAAATCATGGTTTAACGACCGCCAACACTCAACAGGGCCAACAACGAACGGTCCTGACGGGGCTACCACCGTGAAGGCCCAGCCTTCTCAAACCATCCTACACAAACAATCCCCATCCGGTCTCCAACAACCTATAAATCTTCTAGTACAAACCAGGGTGTCAATCCTATCTCGCGAGTGGGACCTACCACTCGACTTCTACCGATCACTAGCAGCTAAGCATAGCAGCGCTAACGATTGACAAGAGCCTAACACTGCTAACAAGGCAATCAAGTGTAACCAGGAAGGGAAATCCTAATGCAGTTCTAGGGTTTCAATCAACTCCTAAAAACCTAGTGCACAAACAAACTAGACTCCATACATGGTGATAACAAGAAACCGAAAACATAGGTCGAGATGCACCGGGGCTTGCCTGGCTCAGGGGCGGCACTAGCAAAGTCAGTGGTGTCAGTCTGCTGCTCCTCCTGCGCCTGCTTCGGCAGCTGGAAGTCCAGAGGCTCCGGAGTCTCCTCGGTCACTATATGCCATGACAAGGAAATAATGCATGTTAGATGCGATGATATGATGAATATGATTTAATTATTTCGGACAGTCATTTACATTGTAAATATAAAATTAATTAATTCTTTTCGTCTGAAGTATTTTCTTCATTGACTCTTGATTTAGTTAATTACTTAAATCAACTTGAGAGGGTAATTAAATTAATTAAATTTTCAAAAATAAATTTGTGTCTGGTGGCAATTTTCTGGTGAAGAGCACCACTGGAAGTAATTTACAGTGAAGTTTGGTGATTTATTGTAATACGGATTATTTATAATAATTTAAACAAGACAGCGGATTAAATAAATCATAAGAAATAATTAGGCCTTAAATGACAGTGGAAATGTTCTTTAGGTGTGTTATCAGATGATTTACAACTCTGCAAGAGTTTGCGATTTATTGATTTATAGATAATTTATTATGATTTAAACAAGATTTGATACTTATAAAATTTTCCAGAAAACAGATAAATGATTTTGTCCAGTTTGACAATTTTGTTGGATAGATCTGAGCACAAGGAGTCCAACAAAATTGGATTTGCATTTTTCTGATTTTATTCCGATTTATTACGAATTATTGAATCTTTTCTAGAATTCTTGGGATTAAAACAATTTCGGAAAAGATTAAACCGTAGGTGGGCCGAACTGGATTGGGCTTGGGCTCACTGAGCTGGGCTGGATTGGGCCAAGGGTACTCGGGCCGATTTGGGCCTAGGTGGCCCGGCGGCGACTGGCATTTTCCGGCGGCCAGATGGCCAGCCGAGGGCACCGGAAGCATCAGTGGGCGGTGGGGAACTCGCCGGGGGGAGAAGCACTTGACGGCGGCGAGCGGCGGAGTGAGAGACGACGTCGGTGACGTCACTCGCGCAAAACAGAGGGAGAGGGAGGGAGCGGACAGGCGTGCGAGCTTCACCTGAACGAGATCTAGCTCCCGGTCGATGGTGTCGTCGAAGACGGGGCCCGGAATGAGGTCGTCGACGGAGAGGTTGGCGGCGGTCGGCGACGGCGGAGGGAAGAAGGGGACGCCGGCGAACGGAGCTGCGGTTAGAGCACAAGAGTGAGCTAGGGAGGCGTGCAAGCAAGCGGCGCAGCTCACCGAGCAACAGAGGGGCGCGAGGCTCACCGGGAAGGACGGATTCGGCGGTGGCGGGACGAAGCTCGACGGCCGGCGACGAAGAAGATGGGCTTGGCCCGGGCTGCTCACGGCGGAAGACCAAGCGGTGGCGCCATGGCGAGCTTGGGGAAGCCTCGGCGGAACCGGAGTGGACGGGGGGGGGCGCGCCGGGAACGGCTCGTCGGCGGCGGCGAGCTCAACACACCGGCGAGGGAGCGCGGCGGCGGAAATGGGAGAGGAAACTAGGGTTTGCGGGAGGGAGAGATACTGGGCAGGAGCGGCATAAAAGGGGGAGTGCTCCGCGGCCGGGGAGCGGGGAGCGCGCGGAGGCGCGCCCGTTGTCGGTGACCACGTGGCAAGGCACCGCCGGACGACGCCCAACCGATGAAGCGGCGTGGGGGCAGAAGGGGCTGACATGCGGCGCCCACGGCATCTTTCGATTTTCCGGAATTTTTCAAAATTCAGATTTTCACCGAATTTGTGCACACGAATTGGAGTAGCAATCGAGCTCCAAAAATCACAAACTTGGTACCGTTGGAAAGATCTTGAAAAGATCTATCAACTGGCCACCATGCACAGCTGAACTCCCAGCAGATTTCAAATGATATCTGGTCAAAGTTGATCACTTTTCAGCTTTGGGGACTTATTTGAGCCTCCAAAAGAATTCCTAAAATCACCAAAATTCTCCAAAATTCTGATTTGAGATGAGCTATCCAGAGGTATTTTTGGTTAGGGTAGGTTGTTGTTGAAAACTGGGAGTTCCTTCACAAGGATCAAATTTGGCTCAAATTTGAATAAACTTGAATTTCATGCTGCTAGATCTGTCGAATTCAAAGGGGATCTTCCAGACATCCAAAAATTATGAGAAACTCTAGGAACATAGGATAAATATCCAGCTTCAACTTCTCTTTTGGGTCCAGGTAGGTTTGAGCAACAGAATTTGAATTAAAATTCGAGGAACAGCAGGATTTGCATGAACTTCTCTGAATTTTTAGAGACACTTCCAGAATTTCAAAAATCATGGAAAAATCTGCCAAAATTCTCATTTCAGATGCTCTTGCTGCAGAAATTATTACTTTGGCAAGTTGTTATTGAAATTTTTAACTTGCTTCACAAGCATTGGTTTATATTTATTTGATAACATGATTTCGAATTTGACTTGATTTGAAAATTCATTTGGTTCAGCTTGGGGGTTTTGTTGTACCAGTGACACAGGGTGTCACAATAGCTTAGCCCCTTCTCATTCTAGAGGCTATAGCGGGCTATAGCGGTAGCTATAGCGGGCTATTTAGAACACTCCGACAAAGACATCCGAAAGACAGCACGACAAAACCAGAGAGCCGAGATGCCGCCGTGCATGACTCTGTTAGTATAACGATAGCGGTCATTGCTCTTCGGGAGGTGTTACAGCGCAACGCAATCCAATGAAGTGTTCAGTGGCCGGACACGGTGAGGGAGGCGACCATGACCGTAAGCTTCATCTCACCAGTGTGACTGAATCTTTCATTTCAGTTTTGTTGTCCGAACACGTGGAATTAAAGTTTTTCATTTCAGTCTTCTTGTCTGAACGTCAAATATGTGCTCTAACAAATGATGGCAGGACGAACCGAACAAGTCGATCGCCGGCAAGCCTACCAGACGCTAATGGATCACAGAAAATGCGTCACCAAATTTTTACTGCAAACCACCTGGTCCTGAGCATTTCTACTAATCCCCAATCTGTCTCATGGTTCCCTTGGACAATGATGACACCATTTATGCAGTTTCAGAGTATCGATTCGATGGAGTTAATTGTTGTTTTGAATGAATGGTTCAATTCAGTTTTCTTGGCTGAAGAGTATTCAAGGATTGCAAAGACACACTTGAATTTGTCCTAACATTCTCAGGGATGACCAATCTATAAACAATGATTTCCTAGATGGTAAACGGTAGACAGTCGGTCGGTCGACCATATTTTAGCATTTAAATTTGTTTAAACGGCTGTTCAAACGGGCTAAACGGTCGTTCAAATGGGCTAAAGGGCGTTTAGGCATAGACAGTGGTCACCCGTCTAGCTTTTAGATGCTGTTCAAACGGAGTTTAATTCTGTTTAAGAAAACAAGGTCTATGAATGACTAATTATTGGACAACAAGCCCTTAAACATAGCTACCTCCATTGTTTCCTTCGGGAAGTCCCAGATGACTACATCAAAGGGGTAAGGTATCTAAAGATGAAAGTATTTAAAACTTTCTTAGTTCCTCTTAGGAGTTTTGAATTTGTATTTTATGTTTTCCACCAACCATAGCGATATGTACTGCATATTACAAGAGGTCGCATGCACAATTTTCTTTATTGATGAGTGACACATGGAGAAAATGAAATAAAGAACATTGAAAAGCTCCTAGTGCACCGGTTATATATGAATGGGGATGTCACTGATACGCAGTCCAAACTTATCACTCCTGAAACATGAGAACATTATGGAGCTCCATTGGTACTTGAATGTGCCAGATCACTCGGCCTCATTTGTGGGTGTGAGAGGTATTGCGAATGGGATGTTTACCAAATTTCACTAGGAGGGAAGGGGCCGGTTGTCCCTGATACCTTAGGGTCCAGGAAGATGTTGGTCCAAATGTTGTGAGACTGCAATGCCCCATCGATATGGGAGTTGCTTGCAATCTACCTGGGAACGTCATTCCTCAACGACCCCTGGAATCTATTCCACCCATTTCAGCTGCCTGGCAAAGTTTGACCTGACATGCTGCTCATCATCCACTTGGATGACATCGACTTCAGGCGCTCCGTCTACAGGGACCTACGATGCGAGTGCAGCTACTAGATCATTGGAGGAGAGCTGTGTCTTCTCTTCCCTCTGACCCTAAAATTCTCGCTCCCTCCCTATGTTGCTCAGTGCGAGTTGTGTACATCGTATTCTCTTAATAACGCTCGTTCTTTGCATGCACTTCGACTAAAAAGGTGGACCACGGAACAGCTGGGAGTGTACCATGAAGGTGACCATTCTCGCTCACGCTCTTGGACCATGTCACGCGCGCCAGAGGTTAATTGGAAATGTCAAGCATCCACAAACATGTACCATGAAGGTGACATAAAATATATTTTAATCTGAATTAATATTACAACATCGTAGGGAAAGATAACTTCTATAGAGTCTGTTTAGAATCGTAGGGAAAGGAAGTGGTTCCCTACGTTTTGGCCTACAGCCCCAATAGCATTTCTAGCCATTTTTGGTTCAAAATAAATATTTTAGGTTCAACAGCCCCGTATATATGCAGTCATTTTACTGTAGCTGATATTACTTTCTGAAACCCGAACATGTAAAATTATCTGCACCTGAACTAGAACTTCAAGATAAATATGTCGGGTTCAGCTCTACAAGAAAAAAATGTATTGGAAAATGTGTTACGATTTTTTGGTTGCAGACCACAATGGTCCTGAATTTGCTACTAACCCCCAATCTGTCTCTTTATCCCATCGACGCATTTTGAGAGTATGGTTGTGCTAGAGTTGATGGTTGTTCTGAATAAATGGTTCACTTCACTTTTCTTGTATGCAGAGTGTGGACGTGTGTACATTAAAATGATCGTGGTTTCAGTTTTGGCTTATTATTAAACAGTTGCAAGGCACACTTGAAGTTGTCCCGACATGCTCAGGGATAACCAATCTATGAACGACTCATTACTGGAAACAAATCCTTCAACCTAGCTCCATTACTGCCTTAACGAAGTCATCGGCTGACTACATCAAGGGCTAAGGGATCCAAAGATGAAAGTATGCAAAAACTTTTTAGTTCTTGATAGGAGTTTTAAATTTGCATTTCCACCCACTATAGCAATATGTCTTCACAGTACAAGAGATCACAATTACAATTTTCTCTCTACTTTTATGACACATTGAACAAATGGAAATAAAAAGAACTGAAAACCTCTGAGTGCACCGGCTATCTATAAATGGGGATGTCACCGATACACAGTTCAACTTCATCACTTATAAAAGCATGAGAGCGTTATGGAGCTCTGTTGGTATACTTGAATTAGAAGATGATATATACCTAGTATTTGAAGTATGTGCCAGATCACTCGATCTCTTTTGGTGGGTGTGAGAGGTATTGGGAACGGGTTCCGAAGCAAAGAAAGCTCTCTGCTCTTGAACCCTTTCTGGCTTTCTGAAGTTGCCGATAGGGCTACTGATTGTAAAGTTACACGTGGGCATGTCTTGAGTCTTGGTACCAATTGGTAGCAAGAAGACTGAAAAGGAAAAAACATTATAATGCCAAGTACAACTCAGGATGTATCAAAACATAACGTTAAATTCATTCTAATAGAGTTAGATGGAGATAATCAATGACAGGTAATGGTGCTGTTGTAAGCTTCATGATCATTGGAGTACGGAAACCCAAAGGTATGAATGTTTTGGTGATTGGGTGACCATATTGATGTGACTAACTTTTACTTATAGGATATTCAAATGGTCATATCAATGAAGCGTCGTCTCACATACTCTATCTTTATCGACGACTTGGTGATTGGTTGCCTCGACAATTCGGATCGAGAACTTGATGGAGTCAAGGGGGAAGATGGATCAAGGCTAAGGACATGATAGACCAAGCAAGTGTTGGCTTGGTATAGATGTTAGCTTGAGTCCATAGGAAAAACCGGACTATCAAGAGGGATCGAATTGGTTCTCTTAGAGCACACTAGGTTAATGATCAAATGGATGCATTGTGAGTCTCTTGAGGGCTAGGGTGGCTGAAGAGAAGAAGAGGAACCAAAAATGGAGAAGTTGGAAGCAAGGATCAAGAAGCGGATCAAATTTTCAGCTTTTGCAGTAGAGATCGGACAGTACGGTCCTAGGGACCGTATGGTACGGTCTTCATTGAAGATCCAGACAGAGAAGTGAAGTCTCGGGATGCTGAGAAAATGAAGACCGGACAGTGGACCGTATGGTACGGTCAAGGGACCGTATGGTACGGTCATCAGAGGATTTCCAGACAGAGAAGCTGAAGTTTCTGGAAGTGGAAGAAATGAAGACCGGACAATCGACCGGACGGTACGGTCCTAGGGACCGAACAGTACGGTCTTCATTGAAGATGAAGAAGAAAATGGAGATGCGCCTGGAAATAGAGACCAGACAGTACGGTCTAGAGGAGACCGGACAGTACGGTCCTTTGTACAGTCTCTAGTTTCGCAGGGCACTTTTGGGCAACGGCTAGTTTTGGGTTGGTAGCCTATAAATAGTTGGTTGCCCGCCCCTTGAGGGGTCTCTTGGCCATTGTTGGAGTGCAGGAAATTCAGAGGAAGCCAAGAGCAAGGGAGAGAAGCACTTGTGAAGGATTTGGAGTGATCCTAGTGCTTGAGAGAGTAGCAATTGCATCCACTTGATCTCTAGGCTAGTGTGAGCTTGAGAGAGTCACTTCGGTTTGTTACTCTTGGTCTATGGCAAAGCCTAGACCGGTTAGGCGTTGGTGTTGAGCTGTCCAAGGAATGCGAAAGAAGCATCACTAGTGGAGCGCCCTTTTGCACGCATCAAGTGCGGAGCCTTACCTCCGGAAGAGTACCCGGGATCGAGCCCGGCGGGACGTGCCCGCGACTTCACTCGGAGGGTGAAGTGTGCTCTAGGAGGGATCGCCTTCGAGCGGAGGGACGGGGTCGAGACTCCGGCGGGAGTGACCCAACGTGGAGTAGGGGAAGGCGCCATCCTTCCATGACCATGGGAAAAATCATGAGCATGCCTATCTCTATCTCTTTTACTTACTAGCATTTACGCTTCCGCATTTACTTATGTGCTAGTAGAATTGCATGATAGGTTGTCTCTTTACTACTTGGTAGAATTGCTTGTTAGGGCGTTGCTTGTTGCATAGACTAGATTGTGTGCGCGCATCGCTAGCTTCTTGTTGTCACCATATCTAGTCTTGCTAGCTTCACGCCTTAAGTACGTTTGGGAGAAATTATTGAGCCACCGATTCACCCCTCCCCTCTCGGTGCCCTTGATCCTTTCAAGTGGTATCAGAGCCTCGTTGCTCAAATAGGGCTTAACCGCCTTGAGTAAGGATGCCGGGAGGAAGTGGACCGCCCCCGTTCGATGGGACTGACTATGCCTATTGGAAAGCTCGTATGCAAGCTTACCTCGAGGCTCTCGATCCTATCGCATGGGAGGTGACAATTCCGGTGTCTCTCTAAGGACTCCCATTGGTACTCTTGATGTGAACCTCGCAAAGGCAAATGCTAAAGCAAAAAATGCCTTGTTTGAAGCAATCACTAAAGAGGTCTTTGCTCGAGTGAAGTCCGCTGGTACCGCTCTCATGAAGTGTGGACTCAAATCCAACAAGTTCATGAGGGTTCCTCGGATGTCAAAGAGGAAAGATACTATGTCCTTAAGGAAAAATATGCCTTTACCATGTCTTCAAATGAGCTTATCAATGACACTTACTCTTGCTTGAATGTGCTTGTAGAGGATATCAACTCTCTCGGTGTGAAGGACAAGATTGATGATGGTGACCTTTGCGGAAGATCATGAGGATTCTCCCAAGGGAGAAGTATGGAGCACTCATCACATGTCTCTTCAACACCGACATGCGAGACCTCACCACCCACAAGCTATTTGGGAAGATCACCGCCTTCGAGAGCTACAACCTTGATAAGAAGCTTGATGAGAAGCCCTCCAAGAATCTTGCATTTGCATCCGAGGGGTCAAGCAAGAAGAAGGGGAAGATGGTGATGACTCAAGATTCAAGTGATGAAGAGCTTGAAGAAGATGTTGAAGACTTGTTGCAACTCCATCCAAATGACCTAGCACTCCTCATGAAGAGAAGCAACTTCTTCAAGAGAAGGTTCATCAACAAGAAGATGCCGAGTGCTATATTGTGAGGAGAAGGGTCACTTTACCAAGGAATGCCCAAAGCCATCAAGAAGAGCAAGAAGAAGACTCAAGAGTCAAGCGATGATGAAGAAGAAGACCCTAGAAGCAAGTACAAGACAAGGAAGAGGTTTGTCAAGAAGGAAAGCTCTAGAGGCAAAGACAAGAGAAGATCATCTCGCAAGGGTCTCTATGTGGGAGAGTGGGTCACGGACGATGATAGTGATGAAGAAGAAAGTGATGACTCATCCTCCAAGGGCAAGAAGATGGCCGGCATTGCTCTCACAAACATGTCCGAGACTCTACCTCCACCACCTACTTGCTTGATGGCCAAAGATGATGATAGTAGTGATGAGGATGAGAAGAGCAAGTCCGAAGAAGAGTTTGGTGAAGAGGATAAGCCCACTTATGAGGAACTCTTGGATAGCATTCTCCTAGCCGGCAAGATGCTCAAGAGAAAGGACAAGACCATTGCTCGGTTGGAGAAGGAACATGAAGTGGCCGCTTTCCGAGTTTGTCAACTTGAAGATGAACTTAGGGAATTATCCATCTCTCACAAGGCTCTTGATGAGGACTATGACAAGCTTGAGGAAGACCACATGAAGTTCAAGGAGACGTCCAAGTTACTAGAGGATGAGCTCAAGCACCTTTCTACCTCTCTCATAACCTTGGATGAGAGCTATGACAAGCTCAAGGTTGATCACAAGAGGCTCAACGACAAGTTCAAGGTTCTTGAGGAGGAACATCAATCCATCCTTGAAAAGAGTAACACTTCTTCTTCTAGTTCATCTATTTCTGATTCTTCATATATTACTTGTGATGGACTAACTCCCTCTCTTGAGAGCATCTCTCTTGATGAGAACATATTGAAGGAATATCATCAACTCAAGGAGGAGAGAGATTCGGTGATGGACGGCTTCGAAAGGCTCACAAGGGGAAGGACCATTCATAAGGAGATACTTGGTCGCAACCTTGTGAACAACCCCGGGCACAAGGGATTCGGCTCCTACCCCGCCGCCATCAACCTCATCGGCAAGGACAATGACATTCCACCTTGGGTAATCCCCCTCATGGCGGACGACTACTATTGTGAGAAGTGTTGCCGTGACGGGCACACTAGCAAGAATTGTCTCAAGGTGAAAAGTTCCATAGTTTTGCCTAACGCTAACTTGTTCCATGAGAATACACACTACAAGCTCTTTAGGGACAAGCGGAGCAAGGTGAAGGCAAAGGCTCTTGGATCACCCGACAAGAGGAGGATGATGAGGAAGATTTGGGTGCCCAAATGCATAGTTGACCTTGAGAGGCCAACCAAGTGCGAGTGGGCTCCCAAGAACAAGACCTAGAAGGGTGATGGTGGTGGACCGTGTGCCATGATGGTGATCCATGAACGTCCACCACAAGCCTTGAGTGCTTCATCGACAAATCTACTCTTCAAGGAGGTAACTTGTATCATAGTAGTTTCTTTTTCTTGCATTGCTTGCATGATAGCTAGGTGCTCCTTTGTGAACTAGTATGTTTGCATCCATGCATATGTAAATAACTAAAAGAAAAGAACAAAAAAATTAGTTCAAGGTCTAACTTTCTCAAGATAGCTATGAGCATGGGGGATGCTTGAGTTGGTGGACCGACGGGCTCAAGGCAGGTTTGGCTCATAGTGAGTAAGCTTGAGAAAGGCTCAAACTTGACCTTGAGTAGGTTTCCTTTATGCGTTGTCTTAACTTTGCTTGCATATCACATGGCATGTTTATTTTCCCCTTGCATTTGTATGATATGCTTGTCTCATGCATTGCATATAGGAAATTACAAAGGAGTGGTCACACTATGAGGAAGTACTTCATTCGCAATATGAACTCACATCTCATAAAAGTGTGACGAAAGAAAAGAATTGTGCTTCATGCCCATTGAGTCTTGCTAAATGATCCTCAAGGTTAAATCTACTTACGGCATCATAGGCAAAGGGCTCATACATACCCTTCCTTGGTTTTATCTCTTTTGGTTCTTATTGGATGCTTCTTATTTGCCGATTGAAAAATTACTATAAGCCTATGCGCAACCTATATTGGTATATTTTCAAAAGGAGTGTTTGAGAGTTCCCCTTCTAGTCCATGTTTGGTGTTTATTTGGTTTTTGTGTGAGAAACTTGGACTTAGAAGGAAATTCCTTGAAAATCAGCTTTTCTGGACTAGACCGTACAATACGGTCATAGGGACCGTACAATACGGTGTGCTTTTGCATGAGATCCTTCAAAACCTGATGCAGAATGGAGACCGGACAATACGGTCCTGAAGACCGTACAATACGGTCTCTATAGACTAACTGTCAGGGTTGTGAAGGAGACCGTACAATACGATCTCTAGGACCGTACCATATGGTCTGGTTAACTTCATCGGGAGATCATGTTCAATCTTCGCCGTTGATTCTTTTCTGGATCGATCCCGACCGTTGATTCGAATTAGACCTAAACATAACGGATCATCTCGGTTTACTGTGCATCTTCCCCCGAAATCCACCGCCGCCGTTCGCGCCCCCGCTCCTCCTCGCCTTCGCGCGCACGCGCCACCGCCGTACAGAGCCGCCGACCAGCCGCCGTTGAGCTCGCTGCCGACGTGCGCCACCAGCCACCTCCGCGCACCACCTGCTTCTCCACCGCGCCCTCGCACGCGCTCGCGAACCCTAGCAGCCGCGCCGCGCCGCACCTCCACTCCGAGCCGCCGCCGCTCCACCTCGCCGCGCGCCGCCGGGGACGACGACCTTGTCGACAAGCATCTCGCAGGGGAGCTCCACCACCCACGCGCCCGACCACGAGCTGTCGCTCATCCACATCGCGCGCGTCAAGTTTTTCTTCCCCGGCGACTCACCAAGCTCGAGCTCCACTCTCCGACGATCGTCGTCGTTTCTCCAGCTCTGGTGAGCTCCTGGATGCTCTTGTTTGCACAGTAGCCTCAATTCTAGGGTTTGAGCTGTTTCGTGCCTTCATCGATTAAATCCCTAGAAAATCATCCAAAGATTGATCCTTTATTGTGAATTGCTATGCACTGACTCATATCCTTCGCAATCTAGGTCATTTTCGGTCACCTTATGTCATATGAGTCATATTTCTTATCTCTACACTATGACATTTTGGTGTTTGGGTGCTTTGTGTCGAATTCGAGTCCTTTGCTTATATCCTAGCTCGACACTTAGTACATTTCTCCGATTAGTGGTACATTGAGTCTATTGCATATGATTTATGTACACTAGTCGATCGCCACTCATAATCGACAATGCCATAGTTCCCCATTGCATATTTGTCGGCATTGTGTCCTTCACCTCTGCGCTAGGACTTCATCTAGATTTACGCGCTTACCTAAGATTCTTGCTTATAGATTATAGTAGGTTATTCTATACTCTTATACCCTGTCTATTCCTACCGTGCAGTGGCAGTGGTCAGCAGACAGTGGGCAGTTGACAGCAGAGCAAAGACAGTGGACGGATTGAGGGCCAAGCCCTTAGTCCTATATTTGGCAGTCAGCTTGTCAGTGGACGGGTTGGTGAGCCAAGCTCACTCGCCCTATCTTGTTTGCAGGCCAGTCAGCAGATATGGCAGGAGGTTCTGGCAGAGGCAGAGGCAAGGGTAGAGGAGACCGTGACAGAGGAAAGGCCAAGGTTGTTGAGCAGCTCAAGAAGAAGAAGCAGAGGACAGGTGACCCAGAGTGGGATCGGGCCCGCAGGGCAGCAGATGTTGACATACCTACTGGCAGAGACACAGGGTTCCGGATCAGGGACACACCTGCAGGAGGACAGGGGGAGACTCCGAGGAGGTCTTCCAGGGCCAGAGCCACAGTGCAGCGGACTCCGTCCACCCGTGAGGTTGGTACGTCGAGGACCGCGCAGGAGCAGCCAGAGTCCGAGGCAGAGGAGGAGAGTTCCCGCTCCAGTGACGGATCCCCTGAGGTCACCGAGGCTGACAGGCAGAGGATGGCAGTGAAGTTCTGTGCTCTTGACGGGAGTGCCACTCTCAGAGATGTGCTTGTTGAGGACGCTCTCAGGCTGCCAGGTCCCGTCCTCAAGAAGTTCAGGAGAGTCACTGGGGAGACTTGGTTACCTGCGAGGAGAGACCCACAGGCAGGAGGTCGCTTCTGGACCTTGCTTCAGCAGAGGATAGCAGCTGGACTGAGGAGCAGACTGCGGACTGGTGGAGCTGATAAGCTCTTTGTCACTCACCAGCACTGCAGCATACAGGCTGCTAGCAGAGGTGCCGGGACAGACTTCACACAGCACTTGTCCTATATTCCGAGCCTCGAGGAGATCATCACCACACAGATGAGATGGGACTATGATATAGTGATGGACTTCTATGCTTCTCTTTGGATAGCCCCAGATCGCTCAGCTATATGGTTCATGCTCAGAGGACAGCCCCACAGAGTGACGAGGGAGAACCTCGTAGAGGCCCTTGAGACCGTCCAGCACGAGACTAGAGTGTTTCCACTTGCTCACCCAGGGATGGAGCCTCCCCGCAGACCTCTTGGGGGACACCTACCGACTGATGAGGACATGAGCATTGCCTTTCCTCCACCTCACCCGGAGAACTTCAGCCGAGCTCACACCAGACTTACACACGAGGGCAGAGTTCTCAGGAGTATCCTTTGCAGGACCATTGTGCCTAGGAGTGGTTACAGGGATCAGTTCTCTATCCTTGCACAGTGGGTTGTCATGATGATGCTGAGACACAGAGGCTTTGACTTGGTTGACTTGATACTGTGTCAGATGGAGGGCGTCATTGCTGAGGGTATAGCTGCCAGACACTTAGCCTTCGGACCACTGATCTGCTATATTCCGAGGAGGCTACAGTTGTTGTCTCAGGAGGACTATGACGAGCTGCCCAAGGTGACCACAGCGTACACACCCCTACCTGCCTCTGACAGACGGGTTGCTGCCCGGGAGTCAGCCTCACAGGAGAGTTCCTCACAGGGGCTAGGCGACACGGCTACCGAGACAGAGCAGCATATTCAGGCAGGTAGCCAGATGGAGTCCATTCCTGAGGACGTGACTTCGGACTCTAGACCTTCAGCGTCTGCTACAGCTCCAGCTCAGACAGATTCGCTACTTCATGCAGAGCTAGCAGCCCTTCACAGAGAGATCCAGAGTCAGAGAGAGGATAGGGAGAGGGATCGACAGATGCTGGACAGCGTGGTACTTACTCAGAGGAAGATGGCTTCTGGCTTGTCTTCGTTGTTCACAGGTTTTGAGGCGATTGCTCAGACTCTTCGTCTCTTTGGACAGGCACTGCCAGGTCTCCCGTCGTTCCCTCCTATCACTTTCCCAGTTGTGCTGCCACCAGAGACAGTTCAGTTTCAGCAGCAGCAGCAGCAGCAGCAGCAGTTTGTTCAGGCACAGGCAGGACAGTCATCCAGCCAGGGACAGTACTTCAGCACCTTACTCACGGCTCCCATCTCACCCGCTGGTGCACCTACGGTGGGGCCGTCGACGTCCTCGCTTGCTGGTTTGACTGGAGAGGCAGGACCTTCACACCAGTACCGTTCTTCACCAGGCCTCTCCATGACTCCGTCAGCCCTACTTGCTACTACAGCTCCGAGCTTCTCACCGCTTCAGCTGACGAGTCCCTTCTTTGTGTCACCACTGCCAGCTCGTACACTTGACTTTGACACAGTAGCACAGACCGCCTCAGTACAGACAGACTCAGTACTTACAGCTTCACAGGCAGAGGTCGTGACTACTACAGCTGAGACAGCAGCAGTGGAGCAGACAGAGTCTCCCAGGACACCTACACCGCCTCGGGTTGTTGAGCACACAGATCTCACTGACTTCGGGTATACTCGTAAGGAGATAGCTGAGGCTCTCGCTACAGGCCAGGTTTCACCGGCCAAGGCACCCTCACCCACTGGCAGTTTCACTTGGACCCCCAGTCGCTCGCCTACTCCTTCAGCCTACTCAGCTTCAGACATGGAGGTAGTCGAGTATGCGACACAGCTCGAGCAGACCCTACTCCAGACAGACTCTCCTGGGATAGCTTATAGGCAGCTTGTGCCGTACACTCCACTCTTCCAGCGACAGGAGTCTTTGGGGATGCCGCGGACTTGGACTTGGACACCTCCAGTGCCACCCTCTCAGCAGCAGCAGGACAGTGCTCAGCCTTCTACCAGTCCTTCAGCACCTGCTGCCACTGCACTCCTCCAGCCACCGACGCGTAGGACAGCAGTTTTTTCTCTTTCTTTTTTTCTCTTTTTGGTCATTGGTGCCAAAGGGGGAGAGAGATAGAGGGATCTTGTATAGGTCTAGGGGGAATAGCAGAGTGATCTTGTGTTCAGGGGGAGTGTGAGACAGTCTTTGTTCAGGGGGAGATCTTTTGCGACTTTATTTGTATATTCTTTTGGTACTTCGTGGTTCTTGTTGAGCTTGAATTTCTTTTGCTTGTGTTTAGCTCATCAAGAATACACTTGGTTTCTTTTCATACACTTGCCCGTTATCTATATATCATGTATTTGGCTCTGAGTTTGCTCTGAGTTTGTGTATGCTATCCTGGATGTGCTTATTTATATTTATCTTGCCAGGTTTCCTCTTTTTGTGATGATATGTGCACTCACTTGCTTTTGCAGGATTATCCTATAAACTTATCATCACAAGCGTTGTGGTCATAGCTCTTGCTTTTATTTCATATATATCACCCATGTGCTCTAACTCTATTTTGCAGGTGATACCTTTTGAGCTATGACTACCTTGTTCTCCGTTTTACTTGTTCTTCATGCATATCCAATCTTCTCGATCACTCTTGAGCATTACTTTCTTTATCCTTTTGATATGTGTTATCACCAATCACCAAAAAGGGAGAGATTGTAAGCTTCATGACCATTGGAGTACGGAAACCCCAAAGGTATGAATGTTTTGGTGATTGGGTGACCATATTGATGTGACTAACATTTTCTTGTAGGATATTCAAATGGTCATATCAATGAAGCGTCGTCTCACATACTCTATCGACGACTTGGTGATTGGTTGCCTCGACAATTCGGATCGAGAACTTGATGGAGTCAAGGTGGAAGATGGATCAAGGCTAAGGACATGATAGACCAAGCAAGTGTTGGCTTGGTATAGATGTTAGCTTGACTCCATAGGAAAAACCGGACTATCAAGAGGGATCGAATTGGTTCTCTTAGAGCACACTAGGTTAGAGATCAAATGGATGCATTGTGAGTCTCTTGAGGGCTAGGGTGGCTGAAGAGAAGAAGAGGAACCAAAAATGGAGAAGTTGGAAGCAAGGATCAAGAAGCGGATCAAGTTTTCAGCTTTTGCAGTAGAGATCGGACAGTACGGTCCTAGGGACCGTATGGTACGGTCTTCGTTGAAGATCCAGACAGAGAAGTGAAGTCTCGGGATGCTGAGAAAATGAAGACCGGACAGTGGACCATATGGTACGGTCATCAGAGGATTTCGAGACAGAGAAGCTGAAGTTTCTGGAAGTGGAAGAAATGAAGACCGGACAATCGACCGGACAGTACGGTCTTCATTGAAGAAGAAGAAGAAAATGGAGATGCGCCTGGAAATAGAGACCGGACAGTACGGTCTAGAGGAGACCGGACAGTACGGTCCTTTGTACGGTCTCTAGTTTCGCAGGGCACTTTTGGGCAACGGCTAGTTTTGGGTTGGTAGCCTATAAATAGTTGGTTGCCCGCCCCTTGAGGGGTCTCTTGGCCATTGTTGGAGTGCAGGAAACTCAGAGGAAGCCAAGAGCAAGGGAGAGAAGCACTTGTGAAGGATTTGGAGTGATCCTAGTGCTTGAGAGAGTAGCAATTGCATCCACTTGATCTCTAGGCTAGTGTGAGCTTGAGAGAGTCACTTCGGTTTGTTACTCTTGGTCTATGGCAAGGCCTAGACCGGTTAGGCGTTGGTGTTGAGCTGTCCAAGGAGTGTGTGGAAGCCAACACAAGTTTGTACACGGTCTTGGAGCTTCCCGTGCGAAAGAAGTATCACTAGTGGAGCGCCCTTTGGCACGCATCAAGTGCGGAGCCTTACCTCCGGAAGAGTACCCAGGATCGAGCCCGGCGGGACGTGCCCGCGACTTCACTCGGAGGGTGAAGTGTGCTCTAGGAGGGATCGCCTTCGAGCGGAGGGACGGGGTCGAGACTCCGACGGGAGTGACCCAACGTGGAGTA
Source organism: Eragrostis nindensis (assembly GCA_012490785.1). Lineage (NCBI taxonomy): Eukaryota > Viridiplantae > Streptophyta > Magnoliopsida > Poales > Poaceae > Eragrostis > Eragrostis nindensis. The sequence continues at coordinate 1,337,581 of JAAXCT010000099.1, read as the reverse complement.
GGGGAAGGCGCCATCCTTCCGAGACCACGGGAAAAATCATGAGCATTCCTATCTCTATCTCCTTTACTTACTAGCATTTACGCTTCCGCATTTACTTATGTGCTAGTAGAATTGCATGATAGGTTATCTCTTTACTACTTGGTAGAATTGCTTGTTAGGGCGTTGCTTGTTGCATAGACTAGATTGTGTGCGCGCATCGCTAGCTTCTTGTTGTCACCATATCTAGTCTTGCTAGCTTCACGCCTTAAGTACATTTGGGAGAAATTATTGAGCCACCGATTCACCCCCCCTCCCCCTCTCGGTGCCCTTGATCCTTTCAGCTGTCACTCTGTTTTGTAAAAGCAGTTTATCCCTGTAGAGAAACGGAACGAAAGCACGGGCAGTTTAAGAGAAACAGGAAAGCAACAACGTGTGTGGATATGAGCAGGCCCACATCCCAAGTATTGCGGTATTCTGGCTACGGTCTACGAGAAAATAAGTATAAGAATGTGGGCAATACATAGATGCATCCAGCTCTGAGTTCTCTGATATAGAACTAAGGGCATGTTTGGGTGACACCCTGAACCAGGCAGCCTGACTCAGGCGCGAGCGTCAGCCGCAGGCGTCCGAAATCGGACGCCTGAGGTTGCTGCCTGACTCAGGTACGTTTCTCCGGTCTCCGACCAAACTAACCCTAAATAAGTGTTGTCTTCCCTTTTAGATTGATTGCTGAGACAGTGGGGATCTTTATCATCTCCAAAAGCAAATAAATGGCACAATTCAGTACACAAGTTATTTATTATAATTTCTCAAATTTTTGCAGAAGAAACCAGAATGCTTAGTTTCAGTGTGTTACTGAAAGCGTTCGTAGCAATGGATTGCAGTGGGAAACACCAGTCAGTGGGAAACGCGTTCGTGCTTATGGACAAGGCTTTCGTCAAGACGGTCCAGGCAGCGCGGGCGGTTCCGGCGAGCGCGCCCCGGCAGCTCAAAGGTTCTGTAGGCTACGTTCACAGCTGGGCGCGCGACACGACAGGTTTCGCCGTGAGCGCCGGCTGCTACTACCATGCGTTCCAGCACGACACAGCACTAAATGGCCCGATTATGACGTTGGAAAGAAAGGCAGTTGCCCATCGCCAAGCGACCCTGATGCCCTGGTGGTTGTCTGCGGGCGACTCTACCATGGATGCTTATCTTAGTAACGCGGTCGCTGTCGAGCTCCGCTGCTGCCTGCTCTGTGCCCGTCAGAACAGGAATGAGGCCGGCTCGCTGCTAGCTGACGGGCTCCTCGATGTTCTCTCCGTAGCAGGCCATGGAGGTCGTGGCAGTGGACTAGGACATGCTTGGCGTGCGGCCATGAGACGGCGCATATGTACACAGTTCCGTGGAATCGAACGCGCCCATGCACAGCGCCCTTGCCTCACGTGGTCACCCTGCATCTCATTGAGTAACTAGTCCACCATCGACATGCCTGTCAGTCGTGAATCGGTCGTCAAAAATGTGTCACTATATTTTGGCTACATAGTACAGACTACCTAGTCTTGAACTTTATACTAATCTCCAATCCTTCTCATCGTTCCCTTGGAGAATAATGACACCACTGACGCAGTTTCAGAGTATGGTTGTGACGAGTTGATTGCTGTTCTGAATGAATGGTTCAATTCACTCTTGGCTGAAGCGTATTCAGGGGTTGCAAAAGGCACACTTTAAGTTGTCCTACTCCTGACATGCTCCGGGATCACCAAGCTATCAATGACTCATTATTGGACAATGAACCCTTAAGATATAGTAGCTCCATTATTGTTGCCTTAGGGAAGTCCCCGAATAACTACATCAAGGGGTAAAGGATCTAAAGATGAGAGTAGTTAAAACTTTTTCATTCCTGCTAGGATTTTTATATTTGTATTTGATGTTTTCCACTCACCATAACAATTATCTCTATTGATGAGTGACACATGCATGGAACAAAAGGAAATAAATAGAATTCAAAAGCTCTGATTGCACCGGCTATATATATGAATGGGGATGTCACTACGACGCAGTTGAAACTCATCACTTGAAGAACATGAGAGCTTTATATGAAGCTCCATTGGTACTTGATGTGCCAGATTACTCGGTCTCATTTGTGGGTGTGAGAGGTATTAGGAATGAGATGTTTACGTAATCTCACTAGAAGGGAAGAGCTCGGTTGTCCCCGATGCCCTAAAGTCTGCGAAGATGTTGGTCCAACTGTTGTTCGCCTGCGATGTTCCATTTTGCTGGGAGTTTTTCCGGGACCCTCATTCATCAGCGACCCCCGGAGTGCATTGAACCCATCTTAGCTCCCTTGCGAAGTTTAACCTGACATGCTCCTCCTCATCAACTCGTTTGTCTGGAACAGCCGGAATGACAAGATTTTCAATTCGAAGGATGCTATGGTGCTCAGGAGTGTCTTGGACTTGAGGCGCTCTGGCTACAGGTACCTTTCGATGCATCTGCAGCTAGATCATTAGAGGAGTTGTGTCTTCTCTTCCCTCTCACCCTAACATTCCTGCTCCCTCCCTCTGTGTACCACTCTATTGATGAGCCCCTGGCTCCTCAAAATACTTCAAATATTCTTACAGTGAATAAGTGCAATGATCCAACGATTCTAGCAGGTAATAATCTGAGAAACTTCTCAACTGTACTGCTTGGTGAATTTTGTATTGATGTGAAGAGTCACATCAATACAGGTTCAGATCAAGGAGGCACCAAATTGATTTTGTGCATGCTTCAGAGCTGAATGAAGCAACGAGAGAGCTAATCATATTGTCTCAGTAATATAGTATTAGGAAAGATGCCGTAATATTTTAATATTTCTGGACGTGGACATTTCAGTTTGGTCTTTAATTAGTTGGTTCCGAACTGAATTTGACTAGATATGTGGTGCCTGGGTCTGTTTTTGGTCGAGTCCGACCTGGTTTCTGGCTGGCCTGCGAGCCATAAGGCCTGGGCGTTGCCCCTGTATGAGACTAGGTTTTGATTATCGTGTGTTCACCGAGGGTTTCTCCTCTGAACCTTGGGGTGGCGGCGTCATCTTCTTCCTGCCGTTGTGACGGTAACTACTAATCCTTGTTGGATTGAGGAGATCGTGATCAGGTTTCTACGACCTGGGTGCGTTTCTTGGAATTCTTTGAAGTTTTCCCCTTCTTCTGATCGTGTATCCTGCTGTGCACGGGTGGAAGAGCTTTTCTGTATTGGATTGCATCTTGTGTAAGCCAATCTTCGTATTATCCTGATATTGCTACTTGCTGCTACTATTTTGGTTCGGCTGATAGACATCAACTGTCTACGAGTTTATTTTCTACCGTGGAATCTACTCGTACTTATTCCTGCTGGTCGTGATAAGTCAATTCTGCTGCTGAATATCGCTGAGTCGCTAAAACTCTAGAGAGGATTTATTTTTCTATCTCGTACAGTGAAAGATCGGGAAAATTCCAGACATCGTCGTTGTGTCCTTATCATCTGTCACCATCCCTCAACGACATGAAAGGGAAAAAATCTGCTCCCTCTGTGGCTCAGTGCGCGTTGTGTAATAACACTCGCTCTTTGCATGCACTTCAAATAAAAAAGGGCGGACCACATAACAGCTGGGAGTTGTGAACAACGTGAAGTGCTCTTGTGAGCATTCACGATCTTGGACCACGGAGCGTGCACCATCCGTTGAGCCCAGAGCTTAAAAATGTCGAACGTCCATGAATATACCATGAAAGTGACATATAATATATTAAAATATCATAGTTCAATATTAAAATATAGTTTGCAATTATATTTTAAGCAAAAAATATTAGCAATATAAAAAATGTCTTTTATTTTGTTTATAAAATGTGCAAACAAGCTATTGTTCGATCATTTACACTGAAGAAACATGTAAGGCCATTTCTATCTAAGAAATTAATCTATGTACTCCCTTAATACAGATACTTGAGATATACATATTCTAGTGTAGGCAATGTCCTCCAGCAATCGTCACAAAGGAGATGAGCAAAGCCACAAAGGAATGGTATCTGCTAACCAATTCGATGTTTGTGGAGTGTCCAGGAGCAGATTTTGTCCTTTCATGTTGTTGACGAATGCCGCCTGCATAAACCAAATGGTACTGTGAACCTATTATCATTTTGCATTAGCTATATGAAATTTTATTGAATACTGTTTGACGCTGATTGGCATTTCTTTCCAAATCCCTTGTAACGTATACATTGTGACGTATTTTTAATATCACTATATCATGGTGACGACATGGTCAACAAATATTTTCTTTATCGTTACAACAAAAATACTGTAAAATACTCAGATCCTGGACACTGATCCTGAACATATACTCGCATTTCTTGAATATGGTAGGCAAAAATACTCTCACGCTAATATTTTTAACTGGCATTTCAATACCGATCTGAGTTCAATATTACAACATATCTTCGTGGTGACAACATGATCAGCAGGGCTTGATCAATATAGAGACATGGTGAACCGAAATTCGGGGAATCGCTGATGCATGATGCGTCTATGGCACCATCAATGTCACGAGCACAGTTGAATCGCGGGCAAGGCCATGCTCGAGATGGTCCTGTGCATGGATCGTTCCCCCCAAGCGCGGCTGGGCAGTTCAAGGTCCCAGAGGGCATGGTCACCGGCTATGTGCACTGCTGGCCTTGGGCACGCGACACGACACGCTTTGCCACGAACATCACGGCAGTGACGCGTCTCACCGCTACGAACCATATCGAACGGCGTCCTGCTGATCCGCTGGTCGCGGAGCGCGTCCTCTGCCGCGTTCCAGATGCTACTACCATGCATTGCGTTCCAGCACGAGATACAGGTCCAAATGGCGCGATTATGACGTTGGAACGGCAGCTGTTTTCCTGTGCATCTGAACGAAATGACGCCCTCGAGGTCGTCGTGTGTGCGGCAACTCTAACATGGGTCTATCTGGAGTCGCATCGGCGACCACACCTTGTCACCAGGAACAGCTGCCAGTCAAGCGAGCACGCAACGTGGTTGCTTTTTTCAAGCTCTGCCGCTGCCGGCGCCGCGTTCACACACTCAACCATGGGATGAGGCCGGCGTGCCGCCTGCTGACGAGCGCCTCAAAATCCTCGTCACCGGCCCTGGTGGTCATGGCAGCGGAACAAGGACATGGGTGAGTTGCCGCCATGAGATGGTGCATGGGCGTGGTTCCGGGCGGTCGAGCGCTTGGGCTCGACGCCGGCGCCCTTGCCATCTTCTCATCGTCGACATTCAACAAGCTTGCCAGTCGCCAATCGGACATGGAAAATGTGTTACACTATTTTGGTTGCAGACCACCTAGTCCAGAACTTGCCACTAATTAAATTTCCAATATCTCTGATTGCTCCATTGGACAATAATGACACCATTGATGCAGTTTCAGAGTATGATTGTGTCATGATGGTTGTTCTGAATGAAGGTTCAATATAATTCACTTTTCTTGGCTGAAGAGTGTGGTACATTTAAAATGACTTTGTTTCAGTTTCGGCATATTCGAGAGCTGTGAGGCACACTTGAACTTGTCCTAACATGCTTTAACCTAGCTCCACTATTGCCCTAGGGAAGTCACCGGATGACTACATGAAGGGGGTAACGCATCTAACAAAGAAAGTAGGCAAAACTTATCAGCTTTTGTTAGTTTTAAATTAGCATTGATGTTCTCCACCCATCATAGTTATATGTATTGTATGATACAACATATCACATGTACAATTTTCTCTATTTAGTGACACATTGAGCGAAAGGGAATAAAAAATTGAATAGCTCTGACTGCACTGGCTATATATAAATGGGGATGTCACCGAATGCAGTTCAATCTCATCACCTGAAAAACATGAGTGGAGCTCCATTGATATATACTTGAATCAGTATGGTATAGGAGTACCTAATATCCAAAGTATGTGCCATATCACTCGATCTCCATTGGTGGGTGTGAGAGTGAGGCCGCTTTGTTCCCTATGTCCTGAGGAGTCCAACCCGTCACCAGGAAGTTCAAGCCATGTTCCAGGCGTCCATTGAGATTAGTGTCGGGGACGGGAACTTGGCGATGTTTTGGACGGACAACTTGCTGCATGGTTCCTCCATCCATTTTCAAGATCCTGAATTGTTTCGTCTAATCAACAAACGAGCAGTCACAAGCAGGATGGTGCCGCAAGTTTTGCTCAACAAACAATGGATCCGTGACAATGGATGCTATCAAGACGACAAGACCTACGTAACTCGTGTAGTTCTGATTTCTGAACATTTTAACAGAAAGCAACATTGACACTTCTGAAGCTGAACGTGCAGCCATTCAAAATCACAGTTCAGTTGGGACAGGTCAAGAAGTAAAATCAGCCATTGAATTTATCATTCTAAGTTTACTTATTAATGGAAATAGTCGGTTATATACATCATCTTAATACCAAAATGGCATATAACTGTTAGGAAAAGTACAAAAATGTGTTCCGAGCTTGATCAATGCACAGCCATGGTGAACAGTGTAGAGGGCTGGCGTCCGGGCATCACTGATGCATCCACGACGCCGTTAGTGTTGTGGCCGTCCTCGGCCGCGCGTTCGCGACAACACACAAGGCCATGCTCAAGGTCCCGGAGGGCATGGTCACCGGCTACGTGCACAGCTGGGCCTGAGAGTACAAGGCAGTGGCGCGTCTCGCCGCTACGAACCAGATCGATCAGTGTTCTGCTGTTCCGCTGATCTCGGGGCGCGTCACCCCCGAGCTCTGGCCTGGGCACGGCCTTGGCGAGCGTGTCCTCTGCTTTGGCCAGAGCGCTGCGCACGTTCCGGCTTCTACTGCTATATATCATGCGTTCCAGCACAACACAATGCTGGAACCATAGCTTCATTGCGTTTAGGCACCGTCAAGCGATCCTGAAAGCTGACGCCCTCGAGCTCGTACGGCCGTGGAGACCTATCCATCCATGGTCGCGTAACGGGGTTCATTGTACCTACAGTGCGCTGACATCGACGACGGCGAGCGTGTCGCGGCCAACAGTATCAACGCCGTTTTGCTGACCTCGTCGTCATCACGAAGAGCTCCATGTGAAGCGACCACGCACAGGCTGCCCGATGCTGTTTGAATACGACAAAGGCATCCGAGAGCCGACGCACCATCAGTTTAACATTCGTGGCCTTTCCTCGTCGGGCCAATGCTAGGCACAATGCTGCCCCATGGGATGCAGGGTGATTGAACACGGTGAGGTCGTGGACACTGGCAGCGCTCCATACTCGTTCCAGGCTCTGTTTTCTCCTCTGCTAGAGTTAACCGGTCGACCATGACCAAAAACTTCAATTCACTTTCAGTTTTCTTGTCTGAACATGTGGAGTGCAAGTTTTTCGTTTCACTCTTATCGTCTGAACTTTTCATATGTGCTCTGACAATGATGACTGAATGAGCAGAACAAATTCAATGTCGACAAGCCATCCAGTCACGAACCAGTCATGGAAATTGTGTTACAATATTTTTTCTGCGGATCACAATGGTCCCAAACTTAATACTAACCCCAAATCTGTTTCATTGTTCCCTTTGGACAATAGCGTTACCATTGACGCATTTTGAGAGTTTGATTGTGCCAATGTTGATGGTTGTTCTGAATAAATGGTTCGATCAGTTTGCTTTTTCTTGGCTGCAGTTATTGTGGTTTCAGTTTGTACATTTAAAATTTTTATGGTTTCAGTTTCAGCATATGAAAGATATGCAAGGCACACTTTAAGTTGTTCTAACATGCTCAGGGATCACCAAACTATGAATTACCCATTCTAGACAACAAACCCTTCAACCTACTTCCTTATTGTCCTAGGGAAGTCACTGGATGACTACACTAAGGGTTGAGGGATCTAAACATGGAAGTAGGCAAAACCTTTTCAATTCTTGGTAGGAGCTTTAAATTCGCATTTGTTATTTTCCATCCACATAGCGATATGTACTGAATAGTACAAGAGATCACGTTTACAGTTTTTATTGAGTTATTGACACATTGAACGATAGAAAAACCTCCGATTGCACCGTCTATATATGAATTGGGATGTCACCGATATGCAGGCCAATCTCATCACTTGAAAAATGTGAGAGCGTTATGGAGCTATGCTGGCACTTGAATAAGAAGATGATATGTACCTAGTATCCAAAGTATGTGCAAGATCACTCAACCTTTTTTTGGTGTGTGTGAGAGGTATTGGGAATGAATTGTTCGCGAAAAGTGCAGGCTCGGCTCGGGAAGCAGGACGTTACAAAGCCTAGCAGAATTGCATCTTCATTCCGATGATCATGCATCGTCAAGTGACCCTGACGCCCTCGAGCTTTTGTCCCGCGGAATGTGGTTCGCTGACGTCGACGACAGCAGCGCAACGCCCTTGACGCAGGTGCACCGGCTGCCGGCGAGGGTTCACGAGCTTCCCCGACGTTTTCGAGACGCGTCCCTGCGCTGGTTCACGGATGCAACATAGTACAACCAGCGCGACCCCTGCATTGCAAGTGCAATGTGCTAGGCGGCGTGGCAGTGACGGCCATCCTGGGAGCTAGCACGCGTTCGATCGTGGACACCGCCCTGTTCGAGGGCGGCGCGGTCACGTCGCGCGTGCTTGTTTGGTTCCCTTGGCTGCGCACCGCTTCTCGACCATGTTCCGTCATTGCCGTCATTGTTTGTTTGTTTTTTTTTTTTTCGAGACCAGGTTTGGGGTTAATAAGTGAGCACGCGATGCGCTGTGCGCGCGCACGTTCCGCACTGCAGCAACGACGACGTCTCACACGTGATCGAAATGCGCGTGGTTCGTTCGTGTGTGCGACCGCTTGCCTGGACGTTCACACAAACTGGAACGACTTTAGCCGAACGTTCGCTCAACTGGTGTCGTCCCTCGCACAACTTCAAACTGAACGTTTGTAGACGTCGGCGCTTCATCCGCGCAAGTCGATCGTCCCTGGGATACTGACTGGCCGAGGGACTGATCGACGAACGAACGCCGGCAACGGCGATCGAGTTCCTCTGCCCTGCTCAAGGCTTGAGATCGATGGTGCCGGAACACCGAAACGGTGCAGTTCTCACATAAGACTTCGTCAGTCTACGCATGCGCTGGCCGCCGACGCTGCTTCCATGCGTCGCCCTGGACGCCAGGCCCCAACTTATGGGCTTGCACGCGCGAACATCGCGTCGGGGACACTGCGAACATGGATGGTCTTTCTTCCCGAGAAACATGGACGGTCTTTCTGACCGTCTCTTTAGGAATCACACGCCAGAGAAAGAGCCCAACCTGGTTAACGGGCCGTACCAAGGTGGGCTTATTGTTAGGCGTGGCCCTTACCCGAACGAAGCGTTCCAAGGCGCACGCAAACGGGACAGCGGCGGCGCGTACGGTGTCCATGTCGTTCTCTCGCGCTGCGCCTAGGGTTGCAGACATATATACATCGCGCAACCCCGGCCGGGCCTCCTCCCTCAAACAAACACAGCCACAACCACGACGAGAGCCTCGATCGCGATCCATGGCGACGCCGGCGGCGGAGCCTGCGAATAAGAAGAAGACGACGACGGTGGAGAGGCTGGACAAGGCGTTCATCGAGAGCTTCCTGGGAAAGAAACCCCTCCGTCCGTGCCCCGTCGCCTCCGACGAGGTCATCGACCAGTTGGAGCCCGCGCACAGGGACCGAGCCCGCGCAATGAGGGACAAAGTCGCCGCCGGTGCTCAGAAGTATCTGGACTTCTGCGCGGACATCCTCGAGCAGTGTCGCGCCAAGGGGTACGCGGAGGTCGTCGTGGAGGTCAGCGACGACGAGGAGGAGGAGGAGGACGTGGCGGCGCTCAAGGCAGGTCGATGTGTTGAGGTCAAGGCTAGGTTGTAATAACCTAGCTTATGCATGTGTGGTTGTGCGTGGCCAGCTACCTATAGGTTTAGTAGTGTTTATGCAACAGGAATTATTAACCTTGATGTTATCATTGTACAAAGCTAGTTGTCTCTGTTGGCAATTACGATATGATGTGGAGTATGGTGCTGCACCACTGTTTCATTTATTTTAATTTTAAAATGCTCATGAGGGCTTTCATTCATCTATATGTAAGAAACACCGTGCAGTGTTAAACATGAATCTTTATGAATAGCAACATTCGTGTTTTACATTCAGGGCAGTACTCTTTCTTTAAGGACGAGATGAATGACTTAAAACAGCATCCTTGCACCAGAAGTGAAGTTGATGTGCAGACAACGATAGTGAAGTTGTGTTTCAGAAACGATCTGGATTGTTTTCGCAACCAAAAAAAAAAATTAAAATCCATGTTGCCAAATCCCTTATGATTGCTTACTGGACTGCAAACCTTGATTCAGCTCCATAACAGCTTGGGGGGAAAAATGTTACGACTGGATGCCAATGTTCAGGTACCTCATGCAACTGCAGTCATGATTTTCAGCTGATTTTGGTGGACTATGTATTTCGAATATCTATCTGGAACACAGCTAATCAGGAGAAAGGATATCTGGAACGCAGTTAATTAAGAGAAAGGTGACGATCACCACAGTCGAGGAGCTCTGCGTGTACTTGGTGACCTGCCTCGATCGTGCCTCATGCAACAAGAGTTGACTACGTGGAAACCGGGCCGCAGATCGAGCACGCGTCGTCTTGGGCGCAGCACTATCCGGACGATGGCGAGTAGCAGTGGGAACTCCGCGAAGCTCTGATGAAGCAAGGAGGTCCAGCTCGGCGAGGAAGTGTATGCTCTGATGAAGCAAGCGGATGCCGGTGAGAACAAAACTATCTGAAACTACACGCCATGTGTTCTGTTTCACCGTCAAAAACAGAGTAGTATGCTCTGTTTCGCTGTCTAATCAGATCATATACTATGTTTCAGAGTCCAAATAAGAGCATACTCTACTTCACTGTCAAAATCAGAACATTACTCTGCTTCACTGTAAAAAACAAGTAGTAATATCTTATCTTTTTTTTTTACCGGAATCACATGGTATAAATTAATACAAGTATCACTTTGCGATGATACTCTTAAGTTAACACTGGCCATCTCTGCAGATTCCATATCTTGCAGACATGGCTCTCTATTGTGAATGCTTCAAAAAATGGATGGAAAACCCTGAAATATCTGCGTTACATCACCTGGATGCACCATTTGCGTGAAAGGCAGTGCTTACTGCCTGGATCCTCCATACTGTCTTGACTACCCACTTTAAGTATTTTTTCACTTACAAGCAGAAAATTAAAACGAAAATTTGGAATTATTGTTCCGTTCTGGACAAAGCCAGAGCGTCCCATTCGTTTGAGCGATGCTTGAAAACGAAAAAAAACAGTGGTCCAATCAATTATTTTGCGAAAACAGAGCAATGCATTGCGATGATTAACTCAAGGTAATAACAAAAATAATCTCAACGTAATAAGAGATTCGATACATGAAACTGGAATTTAGAGTTACTGTCCTAATGCTTTTCAATAAATAAAAGCCTAGTTTATTTTTTGACCCCTCCCCCAGCACACTTCGTTACTCCTGCCAAGATGCCGCTGCACCTTCATAGTACGTGATCATCATCCTCGTCGTCGGGGACCTCGTATTCGAAGTAGCCTTTGGCCTCAACCTCATGCCTCACCGCCTCCTGGGCGACACTTATTATGTCGTCACTATACTTTGCGAGGACATCGTCTCCTGAGAAGCCTGTCCTAAAGTCCTTGTCCTCCGTCTGTGCACCCGGGAGCGGCTTGCGCCTGTAATTGATGAAAAGCTTCGCCACTTCCGGCTGCAGCCGTATGAGCTTCTTTTTCTTTCCCTTGGTCTTCTCTTTTTGTTTATTGTGCTGTTCCTTATCACCGCCACTGCCACTGCCAGGACGCTTCAACTCGTTTGGGACTCCGGCGAAGTGTTCTTTCGAATCATCATTAGCTTTCTGCACCTCCTCGTCCGAAACAGGCCTAGACGAGCTTGACATCGTCTCGTCGACTTTCTTCTCCTCACGACTCGACTTGTTTCCTCTCTCCAGCACCCTGCAATCGAACCCAATGGATTGTTTTGGTGAGAATAAGACCCTACCGATGCGAATTTATAGATCGTGCACACCGAAGCAAGAGCCGAGTAGGACGCAAGATCGCGCGCCGACTCGGACGCAAGATGATGGCGCGGAGTCCGCCTGGACTGTAATCCGCCGCGATTCGCAAAATACCGGCCGCTAACAAATCCACGATTTGAGATCGAATTGAAAAAAAAATAGGACGAAAGGAATATGTACCAGGACTGAAGCTGCCCCGCTCGCCGCCGCCGGCCGCAGATGACCTAACACAGGCCACCAGCGCGGAGCAGGTCGACGATGTATTTATCATCATCTAACAGACGGTAGCGAGCGATCACCGGCCTGCCCGGGAGAGGGCCCAGGCCCATAATAACCCGACAGCAATATCAAGCAATCCAAAGGAGATTATTAAGAAAAGAGTTAAATGCACCAGAGGTCCCTGAACTATTTCAAGTGTGTCATTCAGGTCCACGAACTTTCAAAATGCACATCTAGATCCTCAAACTATCAAAACGTTCATCCGAAATCCGTTGGCCGGTTTTGATTTTTTTAGAAAAAAAAAATAAGAAAGCCCCTCACCCTGGTCCTGCTGCGCTCGCCCAACGCCTAGTCCGGTTCTGGCATCTGCTGTTCACTCCACTCCATTGTGTTGCTCGCGAGGCTTGCCGAGAAGCCGGTTGGCGCGCATGCCTGGGCAGCTCGGTGCTGGTCACTCACCTCGTGAACTTCCTCGACGAGGAGCACTGCTGACGTCCCTGACCACGGCGACAATTTGCCCGTGCATGCTGGTGAGCGAGTTGCCAGGGGTGAGGGCTCGTGTGCGAGAAGAATGAGGAACTCAGGGGTCTCCTTGTATTTTTCTAAAACCAAAACCAGCCAATGGACCTCGGGTGAACGATTTTGATAGTTTGAGGATCCGGATGTGCGGTTTGATAGTTTGTGGACCTGAATGACACACTTGAAATAGTTTAGGGACCGCTGGTGCATTTAACTCTTAAAAAAAAGGTGAACCAATGGAGGGAGCTTTGTGCAAACACTGTGATCGCAACAGCCAGTCATGCATATGAGAAACTTCACTCGGTGCCAACGACGCGTTCCTCATGTGTTCGCAACAGCCAGTCATGCGTATGGAAACTTCACTCGGTGCTTCCCAGCGGACGCGTTCCTCATGACTTGCACATCTGTGAATTTAATTAGTTTGTGCAGAGAAGATATGACTCAACCTGTACACTGGTATGTGCACTGCTGACAGATTGTGCCACTGATTTTAGCAGCGACACGTATATATGTTATGCTAGTGAGTCATCAAAATTTCATAAAACATAGTGCTGGGAAGCACTTCCTGGCTTACGAAAGCAGCGGAAATGTTCAGAGGTTCACCGGTACAATAACAATGCGCCAGAGGACAAGCGCGCCGATCGAAGAAGGCAGTGACCCGTGCTGCCGAACATGCGCCGGGGCAGCGTTCGTCGATCGGATCAGTAGCCTGCCTGCGCGCTCGATCGGTCACTATCCCCGGGACGTTCCACATGCACGGGCGTGGCAGTGGAAGCCGTCAGGGTGTGGACAGTGGACGTCAAAGAAAGCGTCGCACGGACGATCGAGCCGCTCGTTTCAATCAACGTGGACGTCGGCTCGGCGTCGTTGCGGGAGAGCGGAACGTGCGCCGCATGCATGCTCACGTACGTCCACCACGACGCAGGCAGCCGATGCGAAGTCGCCGTGAAACTACCCCTACCGAAACATGCATGGTCGAGAAGCAGCAAGAATGGTCGAAGGAACCAAAAACGAGCACGCGCCACACGACAGCGCGCCCTCGGTGTCCACGGACGCCCTCCACTGCTAGCGCCACGCCGGGCTCCATGCCGGGTGCTAGCTAACATCTCCGCGCCAGCGCAGGGACGCGCCTCGAGAACGGCGTCCGCGACTGCGAGGGCATCGGGGAAGGTCGTGAACCCCGGCCCTCACCGGCAGCCGACGCACCGTGCTGAGCGTGCGTTCCCTAGCTTGGGCCATCGATGCGTGCTCACCGCGGCGGAGACACCACGCTTCTCGTGGACGCAGGCATTCGCGCTGCTACTTCCTTCACGTCAAGAGCGGCCGGGTTTCCGATAAGCGGATCAGATCAGCCAACCGCGCGCCGACCGATCTGGTTCTCAGCGGCGACATGCGCGGGCGGCAGCTTTGGCGCTCGTGGCGAAGGCGCCGGTCATGTCGCGCGCCCAGATAGTTGCCCACGTAGCCGATGATTATGTCCCTCTGGACCTTGAGCGCTGAACCGTCCCGAGGAGCCTAGCTTGTTTGTCCGCCCGTGATCACGAACGCGTGGGCCGGCCAGTGCGGCCTCGCCATCGATGGCAGGCGCGGGGTCGTCGCTAGCCCCGTCATGCAACAGCAGCGCAGCACAGCACAAGACATCGATCATATCGTAATTGCATTGCCAGTAGAGGCGCTAGTAGCAGGGTACAATGATAACATCAAGGTTGATGATTGCAGTTGCACAACCGATTATACACACATCATAATACAAATTAGGTAGCTGGCTGACGGACGCACAGAAGCACACACGCATATATTTAAACCAGTCCTAACTTAACCATACAGCCCGGCCTTTCGCTGCGCCAAGTACTCCAAGTAATCCGCCTCCTCGTCGCCGTCCTCCTCCTCGACGATCTCCGCGTACCCCTTGGCGTGGTACTGCACGAGGATGTCGGCGCACAAGTCGATGTCCTCCTTATCTATCTGCCCTCTTCATCGTGAGAATCGTAACATCAATTGTTGGATTTTGTTCACTGATCAATCTTAAAATAAAAAGTCCTCACAAAAAAAATCTTAAAGTAAAAGGTGCAGATAAGGGCATGGACTTATGGCAAATCTTATGGTGCGAATTGGCCCCGACTGCCGAGAATGGCTCGGCCACGATGTTGCGGTGCTATACTGTAGTTGTGTGGCACCACCATAAGGTTTCATTTTCGGCGAGACGGCATCATATCGAGAGGACGATTAATAGCAACGCAGGGCGGCAATGCACGATGCAAAGCGGCAATTCAATGATTTACTCCAGTGATGTTTTTTCCTCTAAAAATAAATTGACTATAGCAACCATTGAGTAGCCGAAGGTGCCCATATATGCAAGGACATTGTTATTATGTTTGTTTGTAAGAAAGATATCGGAATGCTTGGCCTATAAATACCACAAGCAAGAGACCGCATTTTTCTTGTCTCAAACATGTTCTCATCCTGCATGTTAACTGTTCCAACGTAACGTAGGCATGGAAGGCATCAAGAAGTTTATGGTTCACGGTGGTACTGAGGTTGCTACGATGACTGCATTTGTGTCACTGTGTGCAGTGCATCTACCCATGACCACGATTAACGTATCTTAGCTTTCCAGTTGCATGCATGCTTCATCTACTCTATGTCCTACAACGACCACGGATCTCCTTGCTGCATCCTGAATGTTTGTCCCGAGCGAGAATCGTTTCTGTTTGTACTAGGAGTCTAGGAGTACAAGAACAGTCTCAATTTCTTTGCAAAAAGAAAATTGAAAAAAAAGGAAAGAAATGTAGTCGAGTCTGACACCATATCGCCACCATAAAATGGGGTTCAAAGAACCGATGATCGCAAAAAAGGTCATGACAAGTCGGGCTCAGGGGTGTCACGCGACGCGAGCGTCCAATGTGACGAGGCAAGGCCTTGCCATGTTGCCACGCCGGGTCCACTTGTCCTCATAATGCGTGCGTTACCATGAGGACAGGACGTAATGCCTGAAATGTATATGTACTGTAGACAACTTGTTACTTTTTAGCAATGGAGGTACTTTTTGGGTCATTGGGACGCGACCCAGGAGTCACTGAAATGAGCTGAAATGCACCTAATCAAAGTAGAAATGCAGAAGAAACTCACCTCTAGTTTCTGATTGCTCAAGAGGCTAACTGTTCCTCCTTGTCCAGTATAAGTGTGAATGTACCCGATTTTTTTTCTTTGACAGAAGGGATGGTTCAGCGATGCTCACAACCAATCAAGTTCTTGCACTTTTCATGTTCTGCCTAATGTGCTTGTAGACTTGAACAGAAAAATCACTTCTAGTACGCCACATAGACTTTTTGGTTTGTAAAGTAGTACAAAGTACAGCAGTACATGCTATTTGTCATCAAGGTTGAATAATTTGCATACTTATAACTTATCTACTGATTCAGTATTGTTATTATTTTTGCCCCAATATTTTTAACTTTGCAGGAGCTTGTTCATGGAGATTTTTGTGTTGGTGATGTCAATTTTGATGTCAGTACAGAAATGACAAGCTGCGATGAAGATGGATGTCCTTTGCCACCAGAACTGGGAACCAATTTTGATTCAACTGAATGAGTGTTACAAGCCAGGTGAGGGGTGAAACTGTTGTTCTGCTGAATAATTTTTCATACTACATTCAACATTAAGCAGATAATGAAAGACATACACGGGTCAGCTTTCATAGTTTCATTAATCCTTGCTGCCATTCCAACTCACAACACAATTTTGTCGGTTTCTTCCTAGAACGCAAATTCAGGAGTCACGGCGCTGTACTACTTCCTTGTTGGGCAGTTCATATTCAATAACAGAACTGACATTTAAGTTAGGAGATGCATCTTTGTACCAATGCACTCTGACATGAAGGTTTTCGCTCATGTGGATTGAACGCGCTTTGACAGCAGAAGTCCCTTGCTAGTCAGCTTCTATATATGGTGCACTTCGGTGGACAAAAACCATGAGGCACTGCATTTGACCCCCACAGAAGTAAGGGGGGCAAAAAGCATGCAAGCAGTTTGTTTCTTTACTCTGTCAGTGCAGGCATCATGGCATACATATGCATCTCAGGATGAACTAAATTGTTTCATGAACGCAGTTAAGACGTTAAAACGACTCTTATATTCGTTGACAAACGCTCCACATGACAGACTAGCACATGACCAGTGATGGCTCACAACTAGGAAAAAGTAAAACGGGGTCATCTGTCAACCTCTTATCGTTAGTAAACAAGATTGATCAATGATAACACCATGGTTAATTGATGATTGCCCGCAGTTGCAGAACTGATTACACATCGATCATAATATGAAGCTGAAACGACACTACGTACGGCACCTGGGTAGCTAGCCTCACACAAGCACGTACATGCACCCCTAAGGTTATTTAAACTAGGCTTATTATAACGAGGATGGTGGCGGACCATACCGTCCTGCCTTGAGCCGCGCCATGTACTCCGCCTCGAGGTCGGGGTCCACCTCCTCGACGATCTCCGCGTATCCCTTGGCTTGATACTGCTCGAGGATGCCCATGCGGTAGTCGTCGTCCTTCTGAGCGGCGGCGGCGGCCTTGTCTTGGCGGGCGCGGATCCCGTCCCGCCACTTGGGTTCCATCTTGTCGAGGACCTCGTCGGGGATGCCTCGGAACGGAGGAAAAGGCATCTGCTCCAAGAGGAAGTCGATGGCCGCCTGCTTCACCCTCACCACCCTCGTCTTCTTCTCAGACTCCGCCGGCGTCTCCATATATGGATCGCGCGCGGTCGAGGGTTGTGTGGTTGTATTTGTTTGAGGGAGGGGCCAGGAGGGTTGGGTTGCACGATATATAGCACCGCAACCCTAGGCACAAGAACCGACACGGACGCCCCTTGGAACACTTCGTTGGGCAGGCCACGCCTAACAATAAAACGCCCAACTCGATCGAGCCAGTGCGGGGCCGACCGGCACCATCCTCGAGTCTCGCGATCGTGTGCCCGCCAAGGAACGCGACGTACGTTCGTCGATCAGTAGCCTGCGCACTCGATCGGTCGGTCAGTATCCAGGGGACGTACGTACGTGTACTTCTTTCTACATGCACGGATGCGGCTTCCATTATTCCACGACGGCAGCTCCTGCTTGTGTTGTGGGCGGGCAGGGTGCACGTACGGTAGATCTAGCTCTCCAGCCACCCGACGTCCAGCAGGCAAGCGTCGCGCAGAAGAATGTGCTCGTTTCAATCACGTACGTACGTGTCGTTGCTGGAGAGCGGAATTGACGTGCGCACGTAAGCACAGCAGCGCCGCATGCATGCTCACGTCCACCACGCAGGCAGCCGACGACGCGCGCCGTGGCACAGATGGAACATGCATGACGTTGACAAGCCCAATGCAAGGAACCAAACGAGCACGCGCGACACGACATCATATTGCTGGCCATGCAAGGCAGAGCACGCGCACTCACAGAGGCTTTTTACCCAGCCGGCCGGGCTCCCAATCCCATATATGGCGAGAGCATGGCGTCGCGTCGGAGCTCGACGAAAACCAAACCACCCTTCTCGTGGACCCACCCCGGCATTCGTGCCATACTTTGCTTGCTTCAAGAGCCGCTGGCTTTGCGATAAGAGGATCAGCCAGGCGCCGATCGATCTGGTTCTCAGCAGCTAGCGACACGCGCAGGCGGCGGCAGCTCTGGTGCTCGTTCGTGGCGACGCCTGTCATGTCGCTCGCCCAGCCGCCCACGTACGTAGACGATGATGATGTTCTTCTGCACGGACGTGATCCCGAGCAATGCCCTGTCCGCCTCTCTGATCACGTACGAATACGACGGCCAATCAATGGCAGGCGCGGCGGGCGGGGTCGTCCTCTGTCATGAGCATTTGTGCGGTCTGTTCTGAGGACCGTGCATGTCGCGGCTTCTGACACGGCACCATGCATGGCTGGTTCACCCCCGTCTGCTGTGTGATCATGCATGGGAGAGTCGAGCGTGGCAATGTACCACCATCTTAAACCTCAACTTTGTAAGATAAAATTCTGAAAAACTCTCTAAAATTATATATGCATGGTAAAATGTTTCCAGGTTGGGTTCAAACTACAACTAGGCAGCAGCTAGCCACTCCACACACAAAATCACATGCACCCATAATAAGGTTAATTATTTAAACTAGTCTTAACCTAACCAAACCATAGCTTCCGCGCCGCCATGTACTCCTCCTCGAGGTCGCTGTCCACCTCCTCGACGATCTCCGCATACCCCTTGGCGCGGTACTGCTCGAGGATCTCGGTGCAGAAGTCGATGTCCTCCTGAACTGCGGCGGCGGCTCTGTCTGGGTTGGCGCTGATCCGGTCCCGCCAGTCAGGATCCATCCTGTCGAGGACCTCTTCGGGGATCGATGCGTCGGAACGGAAGCATGAGCTGTTGCCGCTGGAGGTAGTCGATCAGCGCCTGGTCCAACCTAGCTCACCACCCTCGTCTTCTTCTGTAACGCCCTGAAAATTCACCATAAAAATTCACAAATCAAATTGAAACCATAATCGGAAGTTTTCAAAATCCTTTCAAAACTTTTCTCTCCCTCTCATTCTTTCTCCTCGGCGCAGCACGTATGCGTGCTGACTGCCAATTACCTTTTACCGTGCCTTCACTCCTCTGCCTGTCTCGTCGCGTCGAGTCGTCTCGACACTCGAGTCGTCTCGTCAATCCAAAACCACACGCCAAAGTCATCCTGAGCCATCTCGTCACATTAATTATCTCGAATGACCTGACGACACTATGCACTATGCTTGAGTCGTCTCGTCATCTCAAACCACGTGACGACACTATGCACTATGCTTGAGTCGTCTCGTCGTCTTGAACCTTGTGCCAACACTATGCACTATGCTTGAGTCGTCTCATCACCTCAAACCACGTGACGACACTATACACTATGCTTGTGTTGTCTCGTCGCGTCTCGTCGTTGTCTCATCAGCCCAAATCCACACCAACCTCCAGACAAGTCATCACTCCCGAGCCACCCGCCTACCACCATCACTCCACCTGCACGAGCCATCGCGTCGCTCCGCGTCGTCCAGGAGCTAGGCGACGCACCGCCCTGGCCCCTCTCCTCTCTGCAGCTTGCGTCTACTCACCCCAAAGCTACACGTCAATGCCACCATGCCCACTTGCATGCTGCCACTTGCTTGAGCCGTCTCATCGCACTATCACCCGGCCCCCGCTTGCATATGCCACTTGCATGAGCCGTCTCGTCGCACTATTACCTGGCCCCACTTGCATGTGCCACTTGCATGAGCTGTCTTGTTGCACTTTTACCCCGCACGCCAACGCATGACCACTTGCATGCGCTACTGCCTGAGCCATCCCATCACCGCCCCACACCGCGCATGCGCATCCGCGCCGCAAGTGGCCAAGTTGCCTGACGCTCGCGTCCCGTCGCTCCAAAGCCGCACGCTACGACGTCGGCCCCGCTGTCCCGTCCTTGCCGGCAAGCTCCCGCCTCGCCGCGCGCCTATAAATAGCCTTTCTCCGCAGCCCTTCCGCCACCGCGCTGCCCAGACCAGTCGCAGGTGAGCCTCTGCCATTCTTCTCTCTGTTCCTCCACCCGACCGAGCGCCGCTCCGTCAATCTCCACCTCCCCGGCCCACTTAATCTACCCTTTTCCTTTGTCAACCGAGCACCACCAGCAGCCCAAGCACTCGTGTGCTGCTCGACTTGAAATATTCCCACGAATTTATTTTCGGATTAATCCAAAGCCTCCACTGTAAAATCCATATCTCCTCGTCCGAGCTCCGATTGACCTCATTCTTCCTCCTAAATTCATCTAAAATCGAGCTCTATCCATTTCTACCAGTTTCATCTTTTATAGAGCTCATCTTCTATTTCTTTTGTATTTATTTGTGTTTGTTTGCTTGTTTGTTTGTGTGCCGGTTTCGCGTAGCTGACGGAGTGTGCGAGCACGAGTACGCGGAGGAGGAGGAGCAGGAACCAGGAGCCGGAGACTTCGAGCAGGAGCTTCCCGAGGACGTCAACAAAGGCAAGTCACAATCCGTTTTCCCTTTTGATCATACTGCTCCTATGTTTTATAAACACAACCCGTAGAAGCCATTTTATTGCATGAAATGATTGCCCTGATGTTTGCAAAACCTTTGTGTAGTATTACCAAGACCACTGAGCCTTATATTATCTGTCCTAATTTATTCCCTGTTAAACCTAGGATATCCATGTATGAATATTATTTACGCATGGATGATTTCCTTGTTGTAGAAATGCTTAGGACTGTGTATCACTAAGTGCTCTACTTATACTTAGCTTTTGAAAATGTGAAAACCGTGATTGGTGTTGTGTGGTAGTAGTAAGGTTGGGTGATAACTAAAGAAAGATGAATGAATGAACTTGGGTTAGAGCTGAGGTGATCCTGATGATGTTTATGGAAGATTAAGCGTCGCCTCTGTGGTGTGCTTATGACAAGTGATATGGGAGATGAATGCCGCCTCTGTGGTGGGTTCATATATGTGGAGATGATTGCCTTGGCTCGTATAAGGACCGAGTTGCTTGTGACATCCTACCTAGCCGTTTTTCAGTACGACCACACTACCGTGTATGCGGCACGGCTTAGTCTAAACCCCGCCAGCTAGTCTGTTAATCGCCTGGAGGCTGGAGATGCAATGGGAGCCCATGGAGCAGGTGGACGTGCTGCAGACGTGTGCGACCCGGTCGAGGCCTAGATCAGAGGCTAGACCCCTGGACAACTCCCATGGCGATTAGTCAGGACGATGCTGTGATGGGTAATGGCTTTGTGAGTCTTCACACCACCCGCGCAGTGGCTCGTGATGCACTCAGATTGTGGGTACAGCGTACAACCTCTGCAGAGTGTTAAAATCTATTCGAATAGCCGAGTCCACGGTCACGGACATGGCTTTGGTTCGCTCCAAGAACTAGCATGGGATGGGTGCTATCTCCTTGATGTGTGAGTTGTTTTTGAGAATAGGTCCGGCCTTCCGCCGAAGGTTGTCGTGGACGGGGTGTCCGGCAACGTAAAACTTGACCAACCCCTTAATATCTTAATTTGATGCTTTTGCTAAAATGCTTTATAAACTGAACCCTTGCATGTGTAAAACTTGCTTTAGTGCAATATCAAACCTGATGGCCTTTTCCTTGCTACTGCCCACTGCATACCTTTATCCATTGATGGTAGGGTAAGGGTTGCGACTTGCTGAGTACTTCTGTACTCATTCTTGCTTGCTGATTACAGAGGAAGATCCAGACTTCGTCGACGCCGACGGTGAGGAAGACGATTAAGCTTGGTCTCGTCCGCACCCGAGCTGCCTGTGGCATTAGTCTACCGCTTAGTTGCTTCCGCTATGGTTGAAGACCTAGATGTTATCATCGGGGTCTGGTTTGTACTTGTTGTTTGTTATCTTTTGATATTCTTGTTGCTTATCGATCGACCCTAGCCAGGTCGCGACTTGTAATATCACCTGTTGTAAGACTTGATTGTACCAGCGACTGATCCAGGGACTGGTATAATAAAGTGTTTTAGCTCCTGGGATAACCGGGGTGCTTCAGGTGGTATCAGAGCCGTGCTTGGCTGTAGGACGTGACCTTAGGCTTGGACGTGAAAATTATTTGCAAAAACTATTTTGGAAAACTCCTTAGCTCTTTCCCCATCTTTTGCAAAACTCTTATTTAATCCCTCCTCTACAGATGGAAGAAGATGGATGGGTGACCGACTACTGCTTGGAGACCCCTGGCTTTCCAAAGGTGCTACGTGATGCTATGGTCAGACTTGGCATCATGGAGCCTGCTGAGTATGTTGAAAGAGAGTATGAAGAGTTTGGCACTGAGCGTTGTGAAGTCACCATTCATATTGGAGCCAGTGATGACCACCCCGAGATGAAGCCCTGGAACGTGACTACCACTGGGTCACGCTTCGCAGACACCTACCAAGCTGTGGCACGCAAGGCCCTTCGGTACTTGTGCCAGATGTATGAGAGGCCTATCGGTCGCTCGCCAATGAGGTTCTTCCCTCCCCTGGAGAGAAACCGCCCCACTTGGCTTGCAAGGATGAGGACAATTGAAGGCCTGATAATGGCTGAAAGGTACCCCACAGTGGTTGCCATGACCCGTTATCTGCTCGCCTTGGATGAGCTGTATGACGGAACCGCAGCCAGACTGCGAAGGTGCATCACTCGAGCTGAAGAAGCTGAGACACGAGTTAGGACCCTACGTGTTCAGCTAGCTGAAGCCAAAGCTCGTGAAGCAGAAGCAGAAAGCCGTGCTGTTACTGCCGCAGAAGCCTTGAAGGCAGCAGAAGACCGCTACAACAAGCTAGTTGGCACTGCCTATCTCACTGGGCGTGCCCACCGCAGGACTCTGCATATCCCCGGAGTAGGAGAACGTTCCGTTTTGGATGGGACTCCTATCTGCTCTGCGGGAAGCAACATCAAGAGGAAGTACGCAGAAGATCTTCCTGCACCACCGCCCTCTCAAGCAGACGGTAAAGAAGAAGAAGAAGAAGAGCCCCTCCCTTTGACCCAGCCTTTTCCAAGGGAGAATGAAGATCACATCTCCATTGCTTCGGATGAAGGTTCCCCAGTTAGAGGCCTGGAAGATGCCTCCAACCTCATGGATGCCCAGGACCCCTGAGTGTCTACCAAGATGAAGATCCAATCATCATGGGATGAAGCTACCGGTCCGAGTTCAAGGAAGTGTCTGTGAAGACTGTACCCCCGAAGTCTTAGTTTGTCCCTTGTAGTCGCAGTGTAACCGCTAGTAGCTCTTCGCTAGTGTTGTACCCCTTGTTGTTTTAATGAATCTGTGAGTGCTGCTTGTTTGTGTGAATTGCTTGTTGTGTGTGCCAGCAAGGCCCTTGTGCCTTGCGCCCTTTTATAAAAAGAAAAATATAATAACAAAGAGAATTAAATGATAACATGAAGAAGATCTTAGGTTCTTCTCTCATCTTATGCTCTTCCCCCTGGGGAGCACCAGTTCTGTTTGTCAAGAAGAAGGATGGAAGTATGAGGATGTGTGTAGACTACAGATCCTTGGATGAAGTGACCATCAAGAACAAGTATCCTCTGCCCAGGATTGATGACCTGTTCGATCAGTAAAAAGGTGCTAAGTACTTCTCCAAGATTGACTTGAGGTCTGGGTATTATCAGCTGAAGATCAGAGAAGCAGATATCCCAAAGACAGCCTTTGTATCCAGATATGGTCAGTATGAGTTCACAGTTATGTCCTTCGGACTAACTAATGCACTTGCATACTTCATGAACCTCATGAACAAGGTGTTTATGGAAGAATTAGATAAGTTTGTCGTTGTCTTCATTGACGACATACTGATCTATTCAAAGAGTGCCGAAGAGCACGAGCAACATCTGAGAGTAATTTTGGAAAAGCTCAGAGCCCACAAGTTGTATGCCAAGTTCAGTAAATGTGAATTTTGACTTGAGAAAGTTGCCTTCCTTGGCCACATTCTGACAGCAGAAGGAGTTGCTGTAGACCCTGAGAAGGTTGAAGCAGTCACCCATTGGCCGCAACCAACAAATGTGTCAGAAATCAGAAGCTTTCTTGGATTAGCGGGTTATTACCGCCGATTCATTGAAGGATTTTCCAAGATAGCCAGACCTATGACAGAACTTCTCAGGAAAGACAAGAAGTTTGAATGGACCCAGTCTTGTGAAAGAAGCTTTCAAGAGTTGAAGAGAAGACTGACGACAGCACCAGTGTTAGTCCTGCCTGACATTCACAGAGATTTTGTTGTCTACTGTGATGCTTCAAGACAAGGCTTGGGATGTGTCCTAATGCAAGATGGTAGAGTTGTTGCCTATGCATCAAGGCAATTGAAGACTCATGAGCAGAATTATCCCACTCATGATCTGGAGTTAGCAGCAGTAGTGCATGCCCTAAAGATTTGGCGACACTACTTAATTGGAAATAAGTGTGAGATCTACACGGATCACGAGAGTTTGAAGTACATCTTTACTCAGCCAGATCTGAATCTGAGACAACGAAGATGGCTAGAGTTAATCAAGGACTATAATTTGGAAATCCACTACCATCCCGGAAAAGCAAATGTTGTGGCAGATGCCTTAAGCAGAAAAGCCTACTGCAACTACCTCATGACGCACAATGATCACTTGTTGACCGAGATGAAGAAGCTTAATCTGGAGATAGTGCCTCGAGCTTGTGTGAATAATCTAAGTGTACAACCAACACTAGATGAACAGATCAGACAAGCCCAGCTCAAGGATCAAGAGTTAATGAAGGTCCGTAACCACACTGGAGAAAACAAAGCCCCAAACTTCAGAGTAGATGATAAAGGAACTCTGTGGTATAAAGACAGAATCTGTGTACCACAGGAAGGAAAGTTCCGAGAGATAATCATGGATGAAGCCCACAACTCAGCTTATTCCATCCATCCAGGATCTACCAAGATGTATCTTGATTTAAAGGAAAAGTATTGGTGGAATGGGATGAAGGCCGATATAGCCAAGTTTGTTGCAGAATGTGATGTCTGTCAGAGAGTCAAGGCAGAACACCAGAAGCCTACAGGATTGCTCCAGCCCTTACCAATCCCTGTGTGGAAATGGGATGAAGTAGGCATGGATTTTATAGTTGGTTTTCCTAAAACAAAGAAGGGATATAACTCTTTATGGGTAATAGTGGACCGACTCACCAAGGTCGCTCACTTTATTCCTGTACGAACCAACTATGGAGGAGACAGCCCAGTTGTACGTCGACAACATAGTGAAGCTACATGGAGTACCGAGCAGAATTGTCTCTGATAGAGGTACCCAATTTACCTCTAGGTTTTGGAAAAGCTTACACGCTGCTCTGGGAACTAAGTTAGATTTCAGCACTGCTTATCACCCTCAGACAGATGGTCAGACAGAGAGGATCAATCAAATCCTTGAAGACATGTTGAGAGCCTGTGCATTGACCCATGGCAAAGACTGGGAGAAGAGTCTAGCTTATGCTAAGTTCTCATACAACAACAGTTACCAAGCCAGCCTCAAGATGTCCCCTTTTGAAGTGCTGTATGGCAGAAAATGCAGAACCCCTCTGATGTGGTCAGAAGTTGGAGAGCATTCCCTTACAGGACCCTCCATCGTTAAGGAAGCAGAAGAAAAAATTGCAGAAATCAGAGAGAAGCTGAAGGAAGCACAGTCTCGTCAGAAGAGTTATTCAGACAAAAGACGAAGGGATTTAAGCTTCCAAGTTGGAGACTATGTGTACCTTAAAGTTTCCCCAATTAGAGGTACGCGTCGTTTCCAAGTCCGTGGCAAGTTAGCACCGCGCTACATCGGACCGTACCGAGTGTTGAAGAAGATCGGTACAGTGGCATACAGGATTGAGCTACCACCAGAGTTGGCAGATGTGCACAATGTTTTTCATGTGTCCCAGCTCAAGAAGTGCTTAAGGATCCCAGAAGAGCATGTCTCTATAGAAACCTTGGACTTGCAAGATGACCTCCGATATCGGGAAGTGCCGACTAAGATTTTGGATGCAACAACCCGTCAGACCAGAGGTTCAACAGTTCGTCTGTATCGTGTTCAGTGGAGTCGGCACACAGAAGCAGAAGCTACATGGGAAAGAGAAGATGCTTTGAGGAAGGAGTATCCCCATCTCTTCGAGGATGAGCCTGAATCTCGAGGACGAGATTCCTTTAAGGGGGGTAGGTTTGTAACGCCCTGAAAATTCACCATAAAAATTCACAAATCAAATTGAAACCATAATCGGAAGTTTTCAAAATCCTTTCAAAACTTTTCTCTCCCTCTCATTCTTTCTCCTCGGCGCAGCACGTATGCGTGCTGACTGCCAATTACCTTTTACCGTGCCTTCACTCCTCTGCCTGTCTCGTCGCGTCGAGTCGTCTCGACACTCGAGTCGTCTCGTCAATCCAAAACCACACGCCAAAGTCATCCTGAGCCATCTCGTCACATTAATTATCTCGAATGACCTGACGACACTATGCACTATGCTTGAGTCGTCTCGTCATCTCAAACCACGTGACGACACTATGCACTATGCTTGAGTCGTCTCGTCGTCTTGAACCTTGTGCCAACACTATGCACTATGCTTGAGTCGTCTCATCACCTCAAACCACGTGACGACACTATACACTATGCTTGTGTTGTCTCGTCGCGTCTCGTCGTTGTCTCATCAGCCCAAATCCACACCAACCTCCAGACAAGTCATCACTCCCGAGCCACCCGCCTACCACCATCACTCCACCTGCACGAGCCATCGCGTCGCTCCGCGTCGTCCAGGAGCTAGGCGACGCACCGCCCTGGCCCCTCTCCTCTCTGCAGCTTGCGTCTACTCACCCCAAAGCTACACGTCAATGCCACCATGCCCACTTGCATGCTGCCACTTGCTTGAGCCGTCTCATCGCACTATCACCCGGCCCCCGCTTGCATATGCCACTTGCATGAGCCGTCTCGTCGCACTATTACCTGGCCCCACTTGCATGTGCCACTTGCATGAGCTGTCTTGTTGCACTTTTACCCCGCACGCCAACGCATGACCACTTGCATGCGCTACTGCCTGAGCCATCCCATCACCGCCCCACACCGCGCATGCGCATCCGCGCCGCAAGTGGCCAAGTTGCCTGACGCTCGCGTCCCGTCGCTCCAAAGCCGCACGCTACGACGTCGGCCCCGCTGTCCCGTCCTTGCCGGCAAGCTCCCGCCTCGCCGCGCGCCTATAAATAGCCTTTCTCCGCAGCCCTTCCGCCACCGCGCTGCCCAGACCAGTCGCAGGTGAGCCTCTGCCATTCTTCTCTCTGTTCCTCCACCCGACCGAGCGCCGCTCCGTCAATCTCCACCTCCCCGGCCCACTTAATCTACCCTTTTCCTTTGTCAACCGAGCACCACCAGCAGCCCAAGCACTCGTGTGCTGCTCGACTTGAAATATTCCCACGAATTTATTTTCGGATTAATCCAAAGCCTCCACTGTAAAATCCATATCTCCTCGTCCGAGCTCCGATTGACCTCATTCTTCCTCCTAAATTCATCTAAAATCGAGCTCTATCCATTTCTACCAGTTTCATCTTTTATAGAGCTCATCTTCTATTTCTTTTGTATTTATTTGTGTTTGTTTGCTTGTTTGTTTGTGTGCCGGTTTCGCGTACCGTAGCTGACGGAGTGTACGAGCACGAGTACGAGGAGGAGGAGGAGCAGGAACCAGGAGCCGGAGACTTCGAGCAGGAGCTTCCCGAGGACGTCAACGAAGGCAAGTCACAATCCGTTTTCCCTTTTGATCATACTGCTCCTATGTTTTATAAACACAACCCGTAGAAGCCATTTTATTGCATGAAATGATTGCCCTGATGTTTGCAAAACCTTTGTGTAGTATTACCAAGACCACTGAGCCTTATATTATCTGTCCTAATTTATTCCCTGTTAAACCTAGGATATCCATGTATGAATATTATTTACGCATGGATGATTTCCTTGTTGTAGAAATGCTTAGGACTGTGTATCACTAAGTGCTCTACTTATACTTAGCTTTTGAAAATGTGAAAACCGTGATTGGTGTTGTGTGGTAGTAGTAAGGTTGGGTGATAACTAAAGAAAGATGAATGAATGAACTTGGGTTAGAGCTGAGGTGATCCTGATGATGTTTATGGAAGATTAAGCGTCGCCTCTGTGGTGTGCTTATGACAAGTGATATGGGAGATGAATGCCGCCTCTGTGGTGGGTTCATATATGTGGAGATGATTGCCTTGGCTCGTATAAGGACCGAGTTGCTTGTGACATCCTACCTAGCCGTTTTTCAGTACGACCACACTACCGTGTATGCGGCACGGCTTAGTCTAAACCCCGCCAGCTAGTCTGTTAATCGCCTGGAGGCTGGAGATGCAATGGGAGCCCATGGAGCAGGTGGACGTGCTGCAGACGTGTGCGACCCGGTCGAGGCCTAGATCAGAGGCTAGACCCCTGGACAACTCCCATGGCGATTAGTCAGGACGATGCTGTGATGGGTAATGGCTTTGTGAGTCTTCACACCACCCGCGCAGTGGCTCGTGATGCACTCAGATTGTGGGTACAGCGTACAACCTCTGCAGAGTGTTAAAATCTATTCGAATAGCCGAGTCCACGGTCACGGACATGGCTTTGGTTCGCTCCAAGAACTAGCATGGGATGGGTGCTATCTCCTTGATGTGTGAGTTGTTTTTGAGAATAGGTCCGGCCTTCCGCCGAAGGTTGTCGTGGACGGGGTGTCCGGCAACGTAAAACTTGACCAACCCCTTAATATCTTAATTTGATGCTTTTGCTAAAATGCTTTATAAACTGAACCCTTGCATGTGTAAAACTTGCTTTAGTGCAATATCAAACCTGATGGCCTTTTCCTTGCTACTGCCCACTGCATACCTTTATCCATTGATGGTAGGGTAAGGGTTGCGACTTGCTGAGTACTTCTGTACTCATTCTTGCTTGCTGATTACAGAGGAAGATCCAGACTTCGTCGACGCCGACGGTGAGGAAGACGATTAAGCTTGGTCTCGTCCGCACCCGAGCTGCCTGTGGCATTAGTCTACCGCTTAGTTGCTTCCGCTATGGTTGAAGACCTAGATGTTATCATCGGGGTCTGGTTTGTACTTGTTGTTTGTTATCTTTTGATATTCTTGTTGCTTATCGATCGACCCTAGCCAGGTCGCGACTTGTAATATCACCTGTTGTAAGACTTGATTGTACCAGCGACTGATCCAGGGACTGGTATAATAAAGTGTTTTAGCTCCTGGGATAACCGGGGTGCTTCATCTTCTCAGCCACCGCCGGCGCAGCCACGGACTTATTGACCTCCTCCGATGCTTTGGCGTGCGGTGTGTTTTCCTCATCGGGATCATTCGTGGTTCCGTTCTATTTTCAGAAGAAGCCCAAGACAGCCTTCTTGGAAGGCGCCTGGAACTTACTGCTGGACTTCCCTCCAGATGATGATGATCCTGTTGTTGCTGCTCCGGCTCCGGCTGCTCCTGCTCCGGCAGCTCTTGCTCCTGCTCGAGCCGCTCCTGCACCAGCGCCAGGTCCTGCTGCTCCTGCAGCAGGAGGCGAGCAGGAAGAGGAGTTGTCGACAATGGGAACAGGGCCCAAGACGGGGTGCTCCCTGATCTCGGAGACCTCCCTCCTCTCCTTCTCTTCCAGCGACACCAGCGTACTCGGCGTCACCCACGCCACTCCTTCCTCCTCGTGCTGATGCTGGTATTGCCCTGATGGAGGTGGACCAGGGGCGTAGCCAGGCCCTGCAGTCATGCGGGGCTGGGCTTCGTCATGCATTCGAAGCTGCTGCTGTTGATGGCCTGCAAATAGATCAGAGTCCTGATTGATTAGTCGACAGGCGCCGCTGCCATATATAGTATGCAACACTCGAGATCAGAGATTATGCACGGGACCTGCAGCTACTTGCTGTGTGATGCTCGCCACCTCAAACGAATCGTCCTCATCTGAGTGCTCCCGTGCTTCCACCGCCACGCTAGTGGCGGCCTCATCGCCCGGCAAGGACATGTCGTCGTCGGAAGAATCACTAATGAGCTCCACCCTCCACGTCCACCGCCATCCCGTTCCGGTTCCCATCCCACTTGCACGGCGGTGATGGCGGTGCCGCCGCTTCTTCTTGTTGTTGTTGTACCTTGACCAAGATTTGTTGTTGTTGTTTTTGGTGATCGCTGGAACGGGAGGAGGACGAGGAGGAGGAGGAGGAGCTGCTCTTCTTTGAGTTGGAGTTGTTGCCGCTGCAGGCTCCCTCCAGCATCGTCTTGTCATCGGCAACGAAGTAAGGCCTGAAACGCGACGCCCGAGCCGCCGCCGCGACGGCCGTGAAGCTCCCATGTCGTGTCAGCAGCATCTCCTCTCTTTGGATACCGAAGGGGTTGCTGCGCTGCGCCTGGAAAGATGAGGGTGCCGAGCCAGGGTCGTTGTCGTTGTTATTCCTGTTGGCGGCGGGGATGTGAACGTCAAGGTCGATGAGGCTCCGCTGACGGAGGCTGCTGCGCCTGGACATGAGCTTCTCCAGCCTGGCGTCTCTCTCCAGCTCCAGCGACCCGATGCTCTGGATGCTGCGCTCGTCGTCGGCGGTCCATGCCATGGCCGCCTTGACCACCTCCTCCTCCTCCTGATCTTCCTCCTCGACGAGGTGCTCCTCCTCCTCCATGCTGCTGACGCCGCAAGACGAGGGAGACGACGGCGAGGAATCATGGTCGCTGACGATGATGATACACTGGTGGCTGATCTTCTTGTAGTACAGGTGGCGGTCTACTTCATCCTCTGCAAGTGGCACGCCGCTGTGGACGAGGACCACGCCGAGGAGGAAGGCGGTGAGCAGCAGCACGGGCGCGCAGGCGACGAGGAAGGCGAGGCAATCGAGGCGGTGGAGCAGAGCCAGGAGGAGCAGGGCCGTCCCCCAGCGGCGGCCAGCCAATGTTGCCATCTTGGATTTTCGATTCCGACAATAAAATAAACTAAGTAAAATGTGACCATGAATCTGCTGCTGCAGACGGAAAGGAAATCCGATCACCACCAGCAAGTTGGTTCAATCTGCTGCAGACAGGAATGGATGAAAGTGAACAGACTAGGGATAGAATTAAAATCGATGGATGGATGATCACCTTCCACCTCGCGTCGCCTGGACTGGAATATTTCATATCCGGATCAAACCATCTATCTGCTGTCCTCCCTTCTCGATGATTCCTTCTTTTTATTTTGTGATGGAAGATATGAATGGTTTTGTTAATTGGTTGATTGAGGTGTGCTCTCGAGATATGAATTGTTTCTTCTTCTTTTTTATGACAAATATTATGAATTTGTTTCTTGAGGCAAGGACGGACGGACGGACGGACGGGAAAAACAGAGGCATGCAGTGCTTGTTAAGTTGGGTGTTGGGCCGAAGATGCTCATGCCCAGAGGTGCTCGTTAGTAGCGAAGCTTCTAGACGTTGATGGACCGTCCCAAGCAATGCCTTGGCCGATTCTGATCACGGATGCGAGGGCCAGCCAATGCGCGCGGGCCGCGGCGGGCAGGGTCGTCCTGCCATGAGCATCTGTTTGTTAGCTCTCCACACTAATGTTTCTCTATTTCCTTCCTCTAAAAGGAATATTCCGTCCTAGTCATCAAGATTCTTTCCTCTATACTAATTTCTTCCGCACCCATGGTTCCTCTATATCCTTCCTCTATCCCAACTACCCTATATTTTATTCAATCATCTTCACCTACTATCTCCTCTCTCTTCACTATTTTCTTTTTTTATCTACTTTTTTCTCTCTCTTCCGTGCGCCTGCTGCTGCTCCTTTTGCTTTACCGGGCGTCCGCTACCGCGCTATATCTAGCGGATCGCTGCTGCTCCTGCATGATAGCGTACTGCATCCAGTAGACCGGTGCAGCGGTCCTGTCCGCTATCCGCGTCCTGCAGGCCGCGGTACCGTGCCCCGGCAGGGATGGCAATGGGTACATTACCCACTGGGGGGCGGTAGAATGTCTCCATCCCCGTCTAGAGTTTTATACCCCGTCCCCATCCCCATACCCATCTGGGGACTCAAATTTTCCCCCATCCCCACACCCGTATGAGTGTGGGTACCCATCGGGTTACCCATACTTATTAATTGGCATCACAGAAATTAACATCCAACTGCATATAGTAACATATCGGAATGATTAAATTGTTCAAAGGTAATAAATTTAACCACTCAAACGCTAATAGTTCACACAATCAAACGCTAATAGTTCATGGCACTTGACTTGGGAATATTTCACACAAACAAGCGCTAATACTTCACAATCACACAAACAAACGCTAATGGTTCATACAATCAAACTGGCTCTGGTGGCGGCGGAACTTGGAAATATTTTATTAGGGTTCGTTGACCCCTCCCCTTTATTTATATACCTCTGATGGACCCACGTGTCATAGATTTCGTGGAGCTCTATGGGTAAATGGGTATGGGTTGTAGGAGAATGGTCCCATACCCGTGGTACCTAATAGGTGACAAAAATACCCATTAACAGACCCATAGGGTGTGAAATAGGTCCAAACCCACACCCTAATAGAGGAAAAACCCATCGGGTATCGGGTGATGGGTACCCATTGCCATCCCTATGCCCCGGTGCGGGCAGCCTTATGGCATGCTCAAAAAAAAATATGTTTGTTATGAGGACCGCGCATGTCGCGCGCCGCGCGGCTTCTGACACGTCAACACCCTGAGCCTAGGCGCAGCGCGAGGGACGTACGTACGAGCGAGCGCCAGAACGTACACGTCCAACACCGCACGTACGCGCAACTGTTGTCCCCATGGCGCGCAGCTCTTGACGGTATACGTACGCGTCAGTGTCTCGATCTCGTCAAGAGTCGTCGACGGCCACCGGAACGAAGTCGTCGCGCCGCTTGGCCGCCTGCAGCTGCCTCGACGGTATCCTCCCACCATGGCGTAGCTGCCATCCTCCACGTAGATGCATGCTCGTTGGCGGCGGCGAGCAGCATCGTTCCATAGAGCGACGCTGCCCTCGGAGTCGGCGTCGGTCGCGGGACGCGCCAACGGCCGGCCTCCACTGCCACGCCGCCGATCGAGCGCCTGCTTGCAGGGGTCGAGCTCGCGTACGTACGTACCAGCGCAGCGCAGGGACGCCTCTCGAATCTCGAGAACGCGTCCGCGATTGCAATTTGCACCCTTGCTCACAAGCGGTGGCGCTCTGGCTCTGGCCATGCAAGTCAGAGCACCATGCATGCATGGCCCGTAAATTCACACCCGCCTGTGTGGTCATGGGAGCGTGGCAATGTATAGCACCATCTTAAACCTCGACTTTGTAAGATACTATTTCTGTTATAAAATTCTTTAGAATCATATTTGGCACATCGTTCATGGTACACAATTTCCAATGTCGATATTTATTGAGTTTCTTCACAAGGCCTGCTGCTATTTCGACAACTGATTTGGGTTGGGTTCAAACTAGTACAAAAAACTACAACTAGGTAGCTAGCTTAGCCACACACAAAAGCACACATGCACCCATAAGTAAGGTTACTCTATTTAAACCGGTCTTGACTCAGCCAAATTTTCCTGCCTTCCGCATCGCCATGTACTCCGCCTCGAGGTCGCTGTCCACCTCCTCGACGATCTCCGCGTACCCCTTGGCGCGGTACTGCTCGAGGATCTCGGTGCAGAAGTCGATGTCCTCCTGAACAGCGGCGGCGGCCCTGTCTTGGTCGGCGCGGATCCCGTCCCACCGCGCAGGATCCAGCCTGTTGAGGACCTCGTCGGGGATGCGTCGGAACGGAGTCATGGGCTGTTGCCGCTGGAGGTGGTCGATGAGCGCCTGGTCCAACCTCACCACCCTCGTCTTCTTCTCCTTCGCAGACTCCGCCGCCGACTTCGCCACGGACTTGTCGACCTCCTCCGATGCCCCAGCTGCCTCATTCACCACCGTCGTCTTCTTCTTCGCAGACTTCACCGGCGTCGCCATGGATCGGTCGCGAGGCTCTCTGCTCGTGGGTTTTTGTGTTGTGTTTTGTTTCAGGGAGGGGCCAGGGTCGCAAGATATATATAGCCCCGCAACCCTTGGCGGCGCAGCGCGAGGGACGCGAGCTCCACGACGACACGGATACACGTTCGACACCGCACGCGCAACAATAAAAACCCAATCCAATAACACTTCCCCTTTATGCTCCACATGTTTGCAATGTGAAAAAACGAGAACACCTGTTCGTCCAGTAATTTTCTAGAGCAAACCTCAATGCACTCTGGAAAATTGATCCTGTTGCATGATGTTTTGGAAAAGCAAGGAGTGAACACAAATGTAAACAGAAAAAATATTACCCTCAAGATCAAAAATATATTACTACAACTTAGGTAGCTGGCCACACACAAGCACGGGAACGTATTTGGTGGAAACCAACCTCTTTGTGGAAACTATGGAAACTTCAATCTGGGCCACACGATGTTGATTCAAGGGACCGCTCAAGGGAGGTGGGAGGGGTGATTTGCAAAAGCGTCTAGATGATTTGCAAATCACCTAGGCGCTTTTGCAAATCACCCCTTCCACCTCCCTTGTTGGATCAACATCGTGTGGCTCAGATTGAAGTTTCCATAGTTTCCACGGAGAGGTTGGTTTCCATTCCATACGTTGCCCACAAGCACACCCGAATAAGGTTATCTGGACTAATCTTAACTTAATTAAGCATACAGCCCTGCCTTCCGCGCCGCCAAGTACTGCATGTAGTCCGCCTCCTCGTCGCTGTCCTCCTCTTGGATGATCTCCGCGTACCCCTTGGCGTGATACTGCGCGAGGATGTGGGAGCACCAGTCGATATCCTCCTGAACCAGGGCGGCTGCCTTGTCTTGGTTGGCGCGGATCCCGTCCCGCAGCCTTGGTTCCAGATGGTCGAGGAGCTCGTCGGGCATGGGCCGGAGCGGAGTTGGGAACTTCTCCAAGATGCTGTCGATGACCGCCTGGTCCAACCTCACCACCCTCGTCTTCTTCTCCGGCTTAGCCACGGTCTTATTGGCCGCCTCCGATGCTCCAGCCTCATTCACCTGCACCCTCGTCTCCTTCTTCTCAGACTCCGCCGGCGTCGCCATGGTTTGCGAGGCGGTTGTTGTGTATATATGTTTCAGGGAGGGGCCAGGCCAGGGTCGCAAGATATATATCTTTGGCGGCGCAGCGCAAGGGACGACACGGACGCGGATACAAGTCCAACACCCATTGTGTCCTCCTCGCTTGGAACACGTCGTCGGGCTAATTGGGCCACAACTAACAAAAAGCTCAACTCGGTACGGCCCATTAACCAGGTTGGGCTCCTACTGTGGCGTGGCTGGTGATTGATTCCTGCGTACGGAAAAAAGTCTATGTTTAGCCGGCTCATAAATGGCTACTAATCAAGAGCCGGCTCCTTCTCTTTCTTCTCTCCAACTCGCATAAGGGCATGTACAATGCGATGAGTCAGCTGTCTGGGAGAAGAGGCCACGTGGATTTCAATTGAGCTGGAGGAGAGAGAGGGAGGAGAGAGAGTAGGGTCGTCGAGCATGCAATCGGCGGCTGGGTGCGGAAAAATCGTCTCTTATCAACGAGTTTTACTCCGTTGTACCAATATCGTCTGCAACGACTTCCGCTTTTTCCGGCATCTAAATCCGCTGCTCTAACCTCCAAGCCTCCGATGGCGGCGCACGAATTCTTCTCCCGTGCTCTGCTCCTCGCCTCCTCGCCCGCGCAAAAGACTAGCAGATCCTCCTGTTGAGCCTCCGTCCATACCACTCTGTCCCGGCGCCGGTGTTTGGTCGAGCAATGCACACCTGGGCATCGCAGCAGCCGCTGCCTTTGCACATACAGGCCTCATGGAGCAGCAAGGTCCTCAAGCAGGACAACGGAAGCCGCATCTCCAACCACAAAATTGGAAGATTAATGCTCAATTAAGCCTCGGATTAATACTTTCTTTTGCTGAATAGAGAAGTTTGCAAATGAAATCATACCAACAAAACGCTATCTTTCTAGAAAAGCAGAGCCAGCCCTGTACTTGGAACAATTGAATAAAATAGAAAGTTTTCAGATCGATGATGAAGCGCACACAATTGAAAAGTGCTTATGATACAACAATATTAGCTTGTCCTGTTCAATTTTGTTATTAGCTTATATTTTGTCACTTAGATGAATTTAATCCAACACATTTGAGAAAACTTTCCGGGTAAGAAGAAGTCTTAATTCTTAAATGTGAATAAAGTTTTTTCTACATATCAAAGTTACATGTAAATAAAGCACCGACATGTAGCAATGTTGTCCATTTTCAAGAGAAAGCCACATGACAAGCCACATAATTGAATATTACATTTGATCAGCATAATTTTTATTTGCATGCAAAAGTTAAAGAGAGCAATCGTCTAATAGACAGCACAATAGATAACCATTGTATAATATATGTTTTCTGTTGTCTAAGAATGACATGGATGTGTGTAATAGACAACAATTGTCTAGATCACTGTACATGCCCTAAACCTGATGTGTCAAACCATTTAGCCCACTGTTATCACCTCATGCTACTAGATGAGATCCCGCGCGTTGCCGCGGGCGAGAGGCAGCGCATCAAACGTACTACATCAGTTAAAATTGCAAACAATATTTGCACATCTACACATGCTAAGAGTAAGCTACGGATGTATACAATAAGATTCAAATTAATAGCAAGAGGAAAGACCAAATATATTCTATGTATCGTTACATTTTATCAAGATTATGAACCGTGTAGCAAGCTTCAACCTGTTTTCGACATCATAGAATGGTCTAAACCTCCAGTGGAGCCTTCCTTCTGTCTATGAACTTTGCATGACTTGAATGCACCAAGAAAGGCTGAACCTAGTTAGAACAGAAGGGGAAAAAGTGCATACAACAATTCAATTCCTACTTAAAATGATGCGAATGTTTTACTTGGCCAATGCTAGAAAACAACTAAATGTACGGGAAAAAGATATAATCAGCTTCTATCATCGCTATAACAGCCGATACTTTTTAAGCCTCAAGACATCGCAATGTTCAACTGGAAAAAATGCAAACATTTTTAAGTAGATGCTACAAATCATCCAGAGATGGATTAAGAAACCACATTTAATAAAACAGTACATTAGTTTGAAAATAATTTTATTTTTTATACTGAAGAGGTATACGTATACAATGAAACACAACATACCTATTAGGCTGTGACACAAAATGGAAAAGGCTGAGTAGCACATACTAACTTTATAGACCTGTGCTACACTGACCATGTTGAATAAGAAAATATCAAATCTAGTTGAAAGCATATAAAACACCACAAAATTAATACAGAATTTGACATAGCGATGTGCCAACATGTATTTATTGCCAATTTTTCAAAGTACTCATCAATATCTTGGATTTTTTTACCATCAAAATTATGTAGTACATGAAAAAAAATAGTTTGGCCCTGCAATAAAATAAAGGAGTCAACAGAAATGTTTGTCTAATATGGAATGTAGGCACTGAGGAATGTAGGCCATTGGCATGAAATTATACTAAGCAACTTTTGCAACCACATGACTAACATTGTAGTTGTCAATGGCAGACATAGTAAGAGAAACATACCTATATATGATAGTTAATTGTCACAGTAAATCTGCAAATGAGTTTCACGAACAAAATAAAAATAACATGATTCGCCACATCTGCTGCGCATAAATGGAGAACGCCCTGCTGATGTGGGCTATAGCTTTCCATATGGTCCTTGCATCATTCATAGAGAATAAAGCTGTAAATTTCGCTTTTTTTTCTCTCTAACACACAAATGATACACAACGTTCAGAGTTTTTGATGAGTCACAGGATCCAAGTTAAAACAGATGTATAACAGGAGAGTTGAATCTTACCTGACATTGCTACCATTTTGATGAGTCACAGGACCCAAGTTGATGTGGGCTATAGCTTTCCATATGGTCCCTGCATCATTCATAGAGAATAAAGCTGTAAATTTCGCTTTTTTTTTTCTCTCTAACACACAAATGATACACAACGTTCAGAGTTTTTGATGAGTCACAGGACCCAAGTTAAAACAGATGTATAACAGGAGAGTTGAATCTTACCTGACATTGGTACCATTTTGATGAGTCACAGGACCCAAGTCACAGGACCCAAGTTGAAGAACCCAATCTGTGAGATCAAGGATTTAAATTAGTAAACTTGAAGAAGTTTTAAATTTTCATAACAACATTGCTACCATTAGGTCAAAATAAAACTGCAGGTAGGCTAACTATCAGAACTAATTGGTTTGATAAGTGAACAAAGAGAGAAACTAAATCATTAGTAATGAAGTACTAACATCCTAATTTATTTCAGCAAGAACATCACGCGCGCACACAGTACATCTGAGCCACTACATGGAAACATGAAAATGAATATAGTGCTGTTGACCAAGCAATTTTTGGTCTCATCAACCATCTTTGATGTAACAGCCAATATTTTTTATGACTTACGACAGTGCAATATTCAGTTGCATGGAAAGCAAAAACTGGTTCGCAAACTATCACAATGGCAAACATGAGTCGTTTCAGTTATTTACCTGAACTCATACTTTTAAGGGTTTGCTAATTGGAAGAGGCTATGGATTTAAGCAGAGTAACCTGAACTCATAATTTTAAGGCTAATGCTAATTCATTATTTCCTTCTGTCAGGTTCAATAGAAGTAGATATGTAAGGGGGGGAAAAAAGCTTTAAATGGAGAAATAGAAATGTCTGGATAGATTTCTCAACCAAAAAAAAAAGAACTTATCTTTTACCATTTTCAGACGGTGGGTGTGTGATTTCATTTCATCAGCATGTTGCAGGAAAAGTATCAATTCCTAGTTGATGAGTGCAAGAGTGGCATGCCTGCAACAACAGATTATATCTATCAGTTGGAGTTATAAGTCCTGCATGCATATAAAGAAGGTGATTTCACTGAATAAAGAATCATAATTAATGTAACGGGGTGCTGTATTGCGACCAAACAATCTCAGAAAGATTCAATATCCAAAACTCCAAAGCAATTCCAATAGGCTACTGATTGGCGCAAATGTCCTGGTGGTTCACCTCGTACTGCTCCATTGTTGCATCTCACCTCCCAGTCTGTACGATGCGCATGGTCCATGATGTTGTCCTCTTGATGGCTGAGGGAAGGCCACGGCGCGGCAGGTCGTCCGTCTCCTCGGACCTCGGAATCTCTGCGCTGCATGGCGCAGCCGTGGTACACGGAAATGGGATCTTCAAGCCAGGTGGTGGGGGAAGCAGTGGAGGAGACGCACCTAGCAGAGGAGCGGCAGATCGATCCAATCAAGAGAACACAAAGAGCAGATACCATAAAAAAATCCACAAATTGCAAGCTTAGACTGGATTCCCGATGCAAGAAGCACCTAATCACATTGGGGCAAGAAGTAAAATCGATTTAGGGGAAGAAGTGGGGAGAACTCACCTCTTGAACCGCTCCCCTGGTGGCGGCCGTCATCATCAGGGCTACCGATGCCACTGGGGACGCGACGGGAGGGGCTCCAGATCGGGCGACGAAGACCTGCCGGCTTGCAGATGTACGGCGAACGTGCCGACGCCGGGGCCTCAGTTAGTCGCCGGAGATGGAGCTCCACCGCAGCAAGGCTGGTGGCCGCTCGAAGCCGTGGCGATGGAAGGCCATGACGGCGGAAGGGCGCTCAATCTTCGGGAATAAGCAGAGCAAGTGGTGGATTAATCCGTTCCGGAGCCCGGCGGCGCTGGCCGCTCCGCGACTGAGGGAAGAAGGCGGCGAGACGGCGGGTTGGGGAGCTCGCGGCAGCGCGGGGAGGGGGCGATGGGAAAATCGGGGCTGGATTGGGGAGGACAGACGCGCCGCGCGGGGGAGAGGATAAGGTCCCGCGCGAACGGCTGCGACGGCTCCACGCGAAGGCAACGGACGGCCACGACGGAGCAACTGTTGAAAGAACAGTAAAACAGTAATAGTGAATAGTGAACGTGACGGGAGAAACTAAAGGTTTTATATGATTCCGACTAGGCACCCTCCCGGTAGTGCCAGGGGCTACTGTTATTAATGGGTTCAGCAATGGAAAAATACTCAGATTTGGAAAACTTAGTGATAGTAAATTACCCTCAAGATCAAAAGCAGCTGGAAGGGCAATTTTTCTTAAGCGGAATTTACCCTCAGCTCAGTATTAATTTGTGCAGGGACTGATGACATCACCATCTCAAGATTTCGAGGCAGGAAAATGATCAACTTCTCCCTTCGTTTGGGAATGATCACTACAAAAGTCCCAGGATTCTGTTTTCAGTAATTATTTGCTATTCTCAAAGAGATGTAATCTGCTAATCCGGCCTCCACAGTAGTGCGCTCATGGGCAGCAATGCAGGACAACACTGATGCACTACAATAAATCTCTTAATTAAGTTGCTATTAGCAGCATTGTAATTGCCAACAGACAGGCACTAGTTGTAGACGCGAGCAGCAAGGACGATTCCGGAACTGATTATTGCATCTATAATTTAGCTGACACGACATTACTACAACTTAGGTAGCTGGCCACACACAAGCACACACACGCATAAGGTTATTTAAACTAGTCCTGACTTAATTAACCATACAGACCGGCCTTTCGCTGCGCCAAGTACCTCATGTAGTCCGCCTCCTCGTCGCTGTCCTCCTCTTCGAGGATCTCCGCGTACCCCTTAGCGTGATACTGCGCGAGGATGTCGGCGCACAAGTCCATATCCTCCTGAACCAGGGCGGCAGCCTTGTCTAGTTCAGCGCGGACCCCGTCGCGCCACGAAGAATCCAACTTGTCGAGGAGCTCGTCGGGGATGCGCCGGAACGGACGCCTGGGCTGCTCCCGCAGGATGCAGTCGATGACCGCCTGGTCCAACCTCACCACCCTCGTCTTCTTCTTCTTCTCAGCCTCCGCCGGCTTCGCCACGGACTTGTTGACCTCCTGATCCGATGGTCCAGCCTCATTGATCATCACCCCGCTCGTCGTCTTCTTCGCAGACTCCGCCGGCGCCGCCATGGATCGCTGGTTCTGCTAGCTCGTGGTTGTTGTGTTGTGTTTGTTTCCAGGAAGGGGCCTGGGTCGCAAGATATATATAGTCCCCCAACCCTTGGCGGCGCAGCGCGAGGGACGACGAGCTCCAGAACGACACGGACGCGGATGGATGCGCACACGTTCAACACCGCACGCGCAACAATAAAAACCCAACTCGGTACGGCCCATTGACCAGGTCTCTTACGGTCAGAAATTGCTAAAAAAAATGTTATGTGTCGTGGCGCAGCACCATCAGGAGACAGGAGTCGTCAGGACGACGGCGAGTGTTTACCAATTTGGCCGAGACGCCGAGTCTTTCCGCGCGCAGCTGGTCCCTTCTCGAGCAGCTCACTCGATCTGGTGACGCCCTGAAGCCGCGAGAGCTCGAGCCGGCTCGTGCGTGGCTTGAACGCGCGCCCGCCGGCACCACCGCCGTCGAGTCTCGTGCAGGGCAGTGCCCGCGAACGCGTACCCAGGAACGCGACGTTGACGGCGTTCGTTCGTCCACGACGGCAGTGGCGGTGGACATGCACGCCGCCCCGGCGTTGCAGCTTGTGTGGGCGAGGTGGACTAGCCAGTATAGTGCATGGGTGTGCACATGCACACCCAATAATTTTTGTGTAAAAATTAATTTTCAATAGCTATAATATATATGTATACTAGAATTTGCCTTAAATCATATAAAGAGATTGATCTGTGCACACAATTTGTCTCAATAACTTCTAAACTATTTTGTACAGATTAAAGACTTATTTGTGCTTTACTTTTTGCTTTATCGAGCTTGCATGCTATGGGAGGTAATGTTGATAGTGCAGTTATGGGCACACCTAATATGAAAATCCTAGCTCCGCCGTGGACAGGGTGCTCGATCGGTAGATCGCTTCGTCTAGCTCCAGCCACCGGACGCCCAGGCAGGGCAAGCGTCGCACAGACGAACCAAGGACCTGGCTGTGCTGTATATGTCGAAGTTCACGTCGTGGAGGCTGGGCTGGAGAGCGAGCCGGAAGCAGCAAGATCGAGCTATGCGCGCGCACGGCGAGTCATGTATATTTCCTGGCGGGCGCACCGCTGGTGGCATCCTGTTCAGGCCAGGGACCGAGGCATCCGTGACGAGCGCTCGTCGCCTGCAGCAGGGCCTTGTCCACCGCACGTACGGCTCCAGATGTCGAGGCCATCGGTCGGGGCCGCTCGATCGACGAGGCCTCATCGGCAGCCCCTGGTAATTCGGTGGCGAAGAAGTAGTCAGAGCATCGCAGCCTCTGCTTTTGCTAATCAGAACAGAGTGCTCTGCTTTTGCTCATCCCAGCACAAGGGGTGCTCTGTTTTTTCTCCGTTTCTACGAGGATCTGTTCCAACTTCTCCGTCCACCGCCGCTTGTGAGTTGACCATGTGTCCACGCGACCCAAGCGAACGCACACGGCCCCGGCTACCGCCGGCGACATGGGTGCGCGACGCCGGCTGCCGGCAAGGGGGTTCGCGAGCGTCCCCGACGCCCTCGCTGTCGCGGATCGACGCCGTTCTCGAGGCGTGTCATTGCGCTGGCCAGCTGGCACAAGGATGCTAGCTACTTACTAGTTACTACGCCAGCGAACGTAGCAGTGGAGGCCGTCATGGGAGCAGAGCACGCGTTCGTTCGTGGACACCAAGGGCCGGGCCACCCACCCACGCAAGCCGCTGAACGTTTTGCTTGACTTGTAATCCCACGCGACGCGGGGCTCCGTCATCGACGCCGCACCCGCGCGCGTACGTCGAACGCCCCGGGTAGTGGATACTGATCGACGAGCGAACGCCGGCGGCGTCCATGGTCGCGTTCCTAGGTACACGTACCTTAATTCGCGGACACTGCCCTGCTCTGTTCCCGCTACCGCCACGACACGAGCTTTTCTGTGAACGTGTACACGCAGACAGATCGAGCTCCCGCCGCCCGGTCGCCTCCTCCACGCCGTCAACTCCTCGGCGTGCCCGTGAGCCCATGCACTCCTCGGCACTTACCATGCGCGTCCCCATCGCGCCCTGGACGCCCGGCGCCATCTTATTATCGGCTTGCACTGGGCGATTGCATCACCAGCTGCGCGCGTGGACATCACGTCGGTGGACACTGCACAGGCTCCAGTTAGTCTGCGTCGAGATCGACTGCAACTCTGCAAGAAGACCGAGGAGAAGCCATCGCTGCGGATGGTCAGAGTTTGGAATAGTACTACCGCGCAAGGTGGCCGGCGACTCAAGTACCAAGACCAAGTTGAGGACTTGGCGTACTAGTAATTTGCTGTATCTGCGAAGCGGGTTTATTCTACCGGTGAATCTATGAACATCTCCACTGCTGTCGTGCAGCACTCAGCTCAGCAGGCAGTGCAGTAAACTGCAGCAACTTTTTTTCTCCGATGAGTACAGTTGCATTTTGTTTCTGAAACTTCTCAACTCCGAAGATCACATGTACAGATCGCTTAATCTTTCAACTTCGAGTTAATGTGACGTGAAGATGTTTGTATCTACAGCTCTTATCCATGCCACACACGGAACCATGCAGCGCGGTTTGCTTTCAAGCAACAGAAAACTTCTGAGCTGTCATCGCCAAGATTTTCGAGTGTGCCACATTTGAGACGGGAATACAAGTCAGTATCTGCCTCTCGTTGATCTGCCAAACATTACACCTTTCTTTATTTTTTTGTGGGTAAAAACATTACACTGCTTTGATGGATTTCTTTATGTGCTTTTCCTTAGCTGCAACAATGGGCATGATCATCCTCGATCGGTTCATCATTGATAAATGTCGCTTACTAACGAAAAGGGTTTGGCACCTTTTTCTCCCAGTTGTGAACCATCACTGTCCATGTGCTTGCCACCTTTGTGATCGAATATGAGCCTCGTTCTAACCACTTAAATGCGTTCATGAAATTATTTAGTTCATCCTTGGATGCAATGTGTATGCCAATCCAACGCATCTGTTTTCAGTAGAACGTAACATAGTGAGCTCCCAAAATTACATTAGTCTGCAACTCTGCATATGATACACATCGCGTATAAAGGGTCGTGCCTTGGGTAAGTCTTAGTAGCAGAAATGACTTGTTGATTGGTGCTTCATAGGGAAGTAGAAACATTGGACAGGTGGAGCTAGCGGACTGCAAAACAAAAATGTGCCATGGAGGAAGCAACATGCACTTATAGTTGAAGAATACACGATGCAAAAAATACATAACCGTTATTCATAGCTATAGATATCCATTAGTTTGCTCCTTTGACTCGCGTCCATATGGCCACTTAAAGACAACTTTGGCAGATTTTCATTTTGGAAACGACAGTCAAACTTAACAAGCATGGTTCAGCTAAATCAATCGAATCTAAGCAAAATTAATTATGTTCAGGTCAATTATGGACACTAATATCAACAATCCCCTGGTTTAGGATGGAATAG
This sequence comes from Eragrostis nindensis, assembly GCA_012490785.1. Taxonomy (NCBI): domain Eukaryota; kingdom Viridiplantae; phylum Streptophyta; class Magnoliopsida; order Poales; family Poaceae; genus Eragrostis; species Eragrostis nindensis. The sequence goes on along the minus strand of JAAXCT010000099.1, from coordinate 1,292,901 downwards.
TGACTGAAGCAAAGCAGTAGGAACAGACGGAGAACTCCCCATGACAATGTGGACTAATAATCGCTGCGTTTCAATGCAGCTGACCACAGGGCTGTCTGATATTAAGTCCATCGTTAAAAAAGACAGATCTCTGCTTCAAGTACCATGGCAGTTCTCTGGTGATAAGGGAACATTTGTAGTTCTTGACAAGAAGACTGATAAAAATAGCTTTAACAGGTCCTTCGCTCATAGTGCAGATGCTGTCAATGTCAAACCCTGCAGCTCTGGAACCCCATTGTTTCGTAGTTGCTGCAAAGGGGAAAATCATGGAGAAAGAACAGTTGACATTGCTAGCAACTTATGTGATCAGAACCGTAAAGCAGTGCGCAAAATATTGGAAAATTAAGATGATGAGCTGAGAAAAAAGAGAGAAAATGATGTAAACCTCTACAGTGCAATTGTCTTGTATATGCTGGGTAGAAACAGGGTGACACTCAATACTAAAGGAATCAGAGCTTCCCATTACTTAACTGATAACAAAACATACTACATGACTGAATGCAGGAAGATGGTAACCCAAATCTGAAGGGACATTAACGGAAGAAACAAAAGGAAAATAGAGCCTCACCTCGGAGACAAATGAACACTAAAAAGAATCATCTATGTCATCAACAAAAACCTGCCCTACACGTCATGAGCATAAACCAGAACAGAAGAAATGAAAATTAAGGAACTCTTTAATCCAACTCTGTACCATGACCACAATCTGAGTAGTCAGTTCCAGTTTGTTTGTAGTCTATATGCACACAACAAAGCAGTGCATTAACTTAAAGATACCAGCTACTACGACTTGCAAAATATTCCCAAAACAGAATGAACAAAATGCACTATAATTCTTAGCATTAATATAAGTAACTAAAATATTGGAAGTATTAGGTAAGGAAGCAATTCAGCAATAGAGTAATTATTTTCAAAAAGAGAATATACTCAGATTCTCCCTCTCAAACAGGCAGAAAGAATCAAGAAATTATTCAGTTTTAACAACTGAACCTGTAACAGAACTGAATCCTTGTTAATTATCAGGAAATAAATCCTTGTTAATTATGAGAAGGCAAACACGACACAGTTTGATGTCTACAAAAATAATGGGACTCCTGCACATGAAGGATTCATCATCAGTAAATTGTGTTTTTAATTATTCATCAATATTTGAAAAAAAATGGTGGGCTAGAAATACTCATACATTTTTTTTACGAAAAGAAATACTCATACATTTGAATTGAAATGTTTTGTGTTGGGCCGAAACAGATCACACAAGACCAAATTACTCTTCAAAACTAAAGCACTGCGCAAACAAAAGTACTTTTGAAACGGAAAAGGAGAGCCGAAATGGCTTATTGGAGCAATGTAAATAGCATCAAGTTACAACAACTACCAGGGGAAAAGAACAGGGATCCAACCATAACACAGAAAAAGAGTCCACAAGTGTAATAAGTTAGGCCATATGATTCCAAGATTCAGCTGAGAACCGAGGAAAAAACAAAGGATATTCCAAGATTTTGCATGGAACACGGATACAATAATTCCATACTAAAATCAGGGGTTAAAAAATAAACCTATGAGCTTAAGTAAACATTAGAGGGGACCCAAATTACATGAATCCATCTCCGAATCGACACATTAGAAGGCCCTGCCAAATAAACTAAGGCCCTGTTTGGATCAATGGACTAAAGTTTAGCTGACTAATGTTTAGTCCATTTGGATCCAAACGGGTGGACTAAAATGGGAGCTAAACTTTACTTCATAGGCCAACTACCCAAAAGTTCACTAGTCAGCCAAACCCAACTTTTTTGGACTAAAGTAAAGATAAGAGATGTCTAAAGGCCAAATTATCCTTACTTTTTCACTTTTATAGTTGGTTCCTAGAGAGCCTAAGGGCAAAAGTGACTTTTCTAACTGCTAGTTGCTAAACTTGAGCTCTAGATCCAAACTGGCATGAACTAAACTTTAGCCACCTAAACTTTAGTCTACTAAACTTTAGCTCCAACTAAACTTTAGGCCTAGAGGATCCAAACAGGACCTAAGAATCACATCAATCTGAGAAATCATATGACTTGTTAAGTTCAACCACTGCAGGGGTGAGGGATAGCAGTCGGGCAGCACGTTTTATGGGCTCAAATATTCCGTGAAAGCAGTGACAAAGAAGCACGGCTTTTAGAACAGAGCCCAAAAACAATATTGTACATGCTTGTTAAGAGTTCACAATCAATTGTACTATGTAACAGGAAGCTCACTCAAACAAATTAAAGAAATGTTAGAAATGTATCTGGGAACTGACCGTAGGTCAGCTGGCAAACCTCCAAGGGTGGAGCCAAGCCGACCAGGGATCGAATCCTGGTACCTGCAAGGCCTCCAAAGAAGGTTGGGGCTTGTGGCCCTGTTTTTTTAAATTAAAAAAAAAGAATTGTATCTCTCTAGTTGCTTTGCCGAACCTTAGATCTAGTAAACGAAATGCTTTGCTTAGTATCTCTCTCAATACAAAATTTACTTTCTTTTCGTATTATATGAAACCAGTTTAGTCTAGCTAGAACCATGTGTGTGGCAGACGAAAAGTATCAGAAACAGTGAGAAACTAATGTCAAAGGAACATCACCGAACACATAAATATGATCCTGAGGGGCAAACATAATTCAAACCTGTAAGGTATTAGAAATATGGGCCAAATTAGGTTAAGATCATGTTGCTGGAGCATCCCTCACACCTTGTTGCACCAAGGTTCACCTCAACAAGCTGAAAATTGAAAACCCCTAATAAGAGAAGGTGCAATTAAATTATCTGAGGGCAAATGCTCCAAGAAGCAGACAGGGAGATAAGAGAAATTTCAAGGACTTAAAAAAAAGCAAGCACAGAAGAAAACAAGAAGGGAAGAACTGGCAAAACAGAAAAGCATAAGACATCCTTTAAGGTGAGAACCGATAATATTCAACTTCGAAACATAGAGAAACATGACTAGGATTATTACAGAACCAGCTGTCTCTTTATCAAACCAATAATTATTGACTTGATCCTAACTTTCTTACTCAATTAATATCCAGCTATATATAAATTTCTTATTTGGACTAAGTAACACAGTAATATGGATCACGTGTAAAAACTAAATGGCCTGATGGTGTTTGGGATAAGTACCCCATCTATCATTTGCACAAAACAGAGTGGACTCATCTCTGTAGTCCACATGTGACTATATAAAGCCCATAATCGAACGCTGCTAAGCCCCTAAGCCTCTTTAAGCCATATCAGAGTGAACACTACAGATGCTCATGCTTGAATATTGCCTAACAAACAGCCAGAGGGGCATACCATTGAATCATCTCGAACATATGCCCCTTCCAAAAAACAATAGCATCATATAAACAGCCCCTTCCAGAAAAGAATCCTAAAGGCAGCAGCAACATCTGTCGCAAGAAAAGATCCTGCAACAGTTAAAAGGGCCAAACATTATTTTGATCTATTTTTTGCGAGACTTTGCCTTGTAACAGGGGACATGTAGTTGGGAAGGACATGCTTGACATGCAAGTCATATCAGGTTGGTGCATCCATTGTCTAGGATACATAAATTGGATAAAAGCAAATCTGAAAGACCAACTGACATGTATGAAAAACACTTGCCCTGGCACCATAGATTGATCATCACCTTGTGCCACCACCCAACCTAATTCCCGGGCTATATTATATGTAGGATAATTGGAAACCAAAGTTATAATGAGGTTGCAACAAAGTCTGAAAAATTGGAAGAAGATGCCTCACCTGAATTGATAAGTAAGGCTTGGGAACATTCCTCAAAATGATGCTACCCTTGTAAATCAAAGTTTCAACGCAGCGTGCATCCCACATTGAAGGGCAAAAACAGGGAATAATTAGAAAGAAAGACGAAGCAAACAAGCAATAAAAGAAAGGACCAAGAGTTTTAGCCAGCTCACCACAACTTCATTCATTGAGAGGAGCAGCTCCTGATTGCTGTGTCCCTCATGCCATCAGGCCCATCACCCCGTGACTCACCGCAGCAGATGTCCCCAAGGAACAACTCTGAACGGAGTGCACCCACTGCTGTCCTGCTCTGGCGAGTTGCGGCTGCAGAGCTCCCATCTATGCCGCTCTCCGTCGTGCCTCTCCCTGCTGCCCTACTCCGCAAAGGACACCTGAGGAAAAAACGAAAATATGAGAACAAACCTACAAGAAATCAAGCACATAATAAGGAAACAAAGATTGGTGAGAAAGACCTACCTCACCCGAAGGCACCCATCGTCGACCTTACAACCAGATCCAATCAAAAACAGTTTGAAACAGGCACTGCGCAAGGGATCTACAAGAAAAGTTTCCGTGAAACGCATCAGACATCAGAAGAAAAAATACAAAGGCATAGAAAAGCTCGCGTGGAGAAAAATCAAAAAAAGGGCAAGATGCAGAGGAGCTCGCGCCGAGAAAAAGCCGCCCTCGCACAGTCGCACAGGAAATCACAAAAAGGCCGAACAAATCGCCGGGGAAAAAAGGCAAAACCCCAACGAACAGACAATCACAAACCCTGATCCAGCCAAAAACGAAGAAAGAAGTCCAAAGATCGGCACAACGGAGGCCACCGCCGTGTGAGAGGGAACAGGTAGGAACCCTAACAAATCATCAAAAACAAATGAGGAGCAGAGAGAAACCAAAGATCCACCAAGAACACGTAGGGAAAGAACACGAACGGTGTGCGACCCCAGCGCATCCAAAAAGGAAAATCAGAGGAGCTAAGAAAGGAAAGGGACCCACCGGAAGGGAGCAGGCGAGAGCAAAGAAAGCTGAGGGCCAGGCGAAACAAAGAAACAGGGGAATAGAAAGCAGCCGGATCGGAGAAGAGGAGGAGGAGGCGACCGAGCAGCCAACCACCGCCATTACTCCAGCGCGTGGGAGCGACCAATCGGGAAGGCACACGAGGTGGGACCGGCCGGGTCGCCAAACTCAGAACGCCATGCCAGTAGGAGTCGTACAAGCGGTCTATTTTCACAGGCCAGCTACAAACCGCGACGGTGAAAACGCTTGGATCATGATCAAACGAAGTACAAAAAACCGTGGTAACGTGGACTGCGAGTCCGCGCTGGGCAGCCAGCTGGACTAAAGGGGGAAATGATATGAACACCCTATATTTCTGATTTGGTGCAGTTGATCAGTCATACACAGATTTATACGACCACAGAAAGCATTAAGGGGCATTCAGCTATTGGATAACATCGAGAATCGTGCTCTGGGATGGAGGACAAATAGGGTAGGAATGGAGGATGAACAGGGTAGAGCACTCCCTACCCACAACCTCACACCTCCCTTTGCTAAAAGTCACAAGTTGTCTACAGTACACGTCATGAAAGGGGCTCTTATGTATTCAGGCATTACCTCCTGTCATTCATGGGAAAACATTTTAAGGTATGACATCCTTAAAATGGTGCCTAAACTAAGACAAGGGTATGACAGATAATAGAAAAATAAAAACTAGTTTTGGAAACTATGAAAATGGTGCCTAACCTAAAGCATTTCTATCAATGGGATATCAATATGATACAAGAGAGACTAAAGTGTGCGTCAAAAGAACTACACAGGAAAGAAAAATTCATATTGCTTCTCTCCATTGCTGAAGAAAAAGTGCGTAGACCTATATGAAAGAGGTTTCTAGTACAGGTCATGGCAAACTGTTACCGCGCTCATGTGTTACAGCATTTCCTCCTTTCATTTATGGAAAAGCATGTTAAGGATGAACACTCACAAGATTAACATAAAGACAAGGATATCATAGAAAATGGAAAATCGAATGGAGAAAGTCCAATTTATTCCCCTTAACTTTGGCCTGATTCTAGATAACCCCCTAATCTAATCTTTGGTCTACTTAACCCCCATGGTCTGAAAAACAAGTTCAGTATTTACCTTTCACTGCCTCCCAAATCTGGTTTTGCTGAGGTGAACAATGGTCAAGGCAGTTTTGCTGACTAATAGTGACACGTGTGCATGCTGACATGGAAAAGAATGACCTGGTCCACTTAACCCCATCGGGACTTGACTTGTATGAGCGCCCTCCTGTCTGTTCTTTCCCCCGCCTGCGTGCAGTTAGAGAGGATAGGGTTGGCTGCCAGCTGCGGCGGTGCGCAGCAAGATATTAGGCTAATGGAGACAGCTGGACGATGAACTCGTGGGCTGGATGAGAGTCTTCAATGAGGGAGCAGATGCGCCCGAAGAAGCCAGCGAACCTCAGGATCTGCATCCCCTTGCGGCATCTAGATTGTGCAACCTCATGATCTGCATCCCCTCGCCTGATAAGTTCTGATTACGGATAATATTTTTGTCCGATTTTGTATTGTTTGACTAATTTCAGTCAATTTTGCTTTCGATTCTTGCGAGCCTAACTGTTGAGAGGATGCCATGGAGGAGATCCACGGGGGCATGCTCAATGGGTCATTTACTTTGTTGCTGTTGATGGATTTGTATTAACTGTAGAGTAACCAAGCAGGACAAAAGGAAACACTTTCTGAATGCGTGAACTAAGAATAGATAGTGTTGTTCGTCCTTTCTACTGTAGTTGCAGGTGTAGCACAGAGTTCGCATTGTATTCAAACGCATTAATATAGAAAGTGACAAAGCAATGTACCATCTGACCAATGACCAATTGTTAAATGAGAAATAGAAATTCGAGCTTCGGTAACATTTTTTTTAATTCAGTGTGATAAGAGAATATATGATATATTACTAGCAAAGATCTTATAGTGTTGACCTACCAAGCTATTGCTCACATAACCAAATTGAGAAATTTGGGAATGCATGACCAAGCTATCACTGACATACAGGAGGGTGCTCGTGTGAACCAAGTCTGGAGCGGGCTAAGTGGACCAGAACATCCTTTTCCATGTCAGCATGCACACGTGTCACTATTAGTCAGCAAATCCGCCTTGACCATTGTCCACGTTAGCAAAACCAGATTTGGGAGGCAATGAAAGGTGAATAGTGAACTGGTTTATCAAACCATGGTGGTTAAGTAGACAAAAGATTAGATTAGGGGGTTATTTAGACTGAGGCCAAAGTTAAAGGGAGTAAAATGGATTTTCTCCAAATTGAATAAACAGTGTGAATGGCATGTTATTGTTATTTCCATAAGCTAACAGCCGCCCAACCTGGTTTGTCTGTTCCAAAGCTCTAATTGTTAAGCTAACAGCATTTTAATATCAAGCATACCCTGACAGGAGAGGCATCAATTAAATCAAACAAACCCTGGCCCCTGCTAGTCTTGGAATTTAATCAAACCCTCCAATGAGCATCGGCAGGATCAGGGCAAGGAGAGCAAGAGAAAAGACAAACCTAAGTAAAAAACCACTGCTCTTCACTATATATCCTATGCCATAGAACAGGAACACTGTGGTTGATTGGCAGGTCCACTCTAAATAAAAAATGTCAATAAAGCAAGCATGTGTTGTCCATCCCAAGTCTCTTTTTATCCAACTAAAGGAAGCCCAAACTTAAATTTTCATTACATTAGAAGGTCAACAAAGTAACAGTACTAATAAAGCATGATGATATTGAACTTAATCTGGTATCAAGACTCTACGAAACCAAAACAATATGCAGTCAACAGAAGTTTATCTTACATCAAAACTTCATCTTGTTTGCATGTCAGTGCAGCACCATAATAGATGAAGTCCCAGCAGTGTCTGTTACTGCCTCCTTCGCATTTTCCTGCATGTATATAACTCCCAGAATGACTTGTTCCGGCCGTTCCTGGAATTGTGAGAGGGGAACATTTTATGAAAAATGACAACAGGAACATTGAGTTTTGAACTGATAAAATATAATAGTCCAGCACAGTGATACTAACCCAAAGTATTTTTGTTACGATCGCTGATACTGTAGCGTGGGTACTGTAGCGCGTACTGTAGAGAGAGAGTTAGGGTTTAACCCTTAACTCTACTTGATTCAATCTGAATACAATCCCCTCATTATATAGAGAGGACCAACTTGACTCCCAAGCAACTCTAACTTAACCTCTAAGCAATCTCTATAGATGGGATCTTATCAATTGATCTCATCCTTCCTAACTTACATTTAACTTCCCTAAACTAATCCTAACCACTATGGAAAGGTGGGGGAACCACCCCACCTGGCCGCCCTCCTGGCGGCGGCGCTGGAGAGGTGGCGGCAGCCCTAACCCTAGGGGCTGCCGCCCCCTTTGTGGGCTGGGCCAGCTGGTCCTGGCCCATAACAATTTTATTTCTTCGCCCTCAGGTAAATGCTCCCTGCGCAATCTAGAAACTCTAGTACTGATGAACTACACAGATCTAAGACGCTGATAAAGGATACTCCGCCCAATCTAGAAACTGTATTCATAACTAGACAGATCTAAAACACTGACGCATGATACTCCATAAGCAAGATGCTACAATGCACTAAGAAAAAAGAAAGATGATTAATGGATTCTGGCTGCTCATACATAAAAAATTTAATCAATCCCTGCCAACCTCTCCTCTACAAAATATCTCTTCTCAGAATAGAAATCCAAGCTATTGGGCAAGGGGGTAAGAAAAAGGATGATTTTCATTGGCATCTCATCCTACTCAATCGTGGTATCTCTGTGCATTCTTTTACAGGTATGCATTACCATAACAGTACGCCTAGCTCTTTGGACAGTGATGAGTTGATACTGCGCTCTAAAATTTTGTGTGATTGCTGCATTCTATCATCTTTAAGATGCCTTCAGAATGATATTTTGACCGAAATAGCAGTGTGTAGAGCAAGACTACACAGTCAAAGCATGGGGTTTCTGTTCTATCCAATAATGCCACCAAAATATCACCCTAGTCCCCTGCCCCAAATGCCATCTATGCCCCTATCTGTCACAAAGCTCTGATTTTTGAGCTAAAGGATTTCAATACTGAAAACGGCAGATAGTAACCTAGATTGCAATCAACCTTGACAGGATAGGCGACAGTTATAGTCTTGGCCCGACCAAGGGTGCAGGCCTCCGCATTTCATCAAACACCAAACGAACACCAACAGGATCAGGGCAGAGGAGAGCAAGAGAAAGGACAAACCTATGGCACGCGCAGCGTATCAGGTCCGGTCACGGCGCTGGCAGCTCCCGCCTCAACACCTTTGCCAGAACACGCGGAGACCCTACCCCAGATCCAAATTCCTGGCCGGAGAAACCTACAGCGACAGAGCACAGGTAAATATCCGAAGCAAACAGAACCAAAAGAGAGGTGAACACCGGAAGTACAGGCCAAGAACCTTGTCAACGGGATCAGGGCAAGGAGAGCAAGAGAAAAGATAAACCTAAATAAAAAACCACTGCCCTTCACTATATATCCTACACCACAGAACAGGAACACTGCGGTTGATCGGCAGGTCCACTCTACACCAAAATTGTCAATAAAGCAACACTGCATTGTCTATCCCAAGTCTCCTTTTTTTTTTACTAAAGGAAGTCCCCTATCTTAAATTTTCATTAGAAGATCAACAAAGTAAAAGTACTAATAAAGCATGATGATATTGAACTTAATCTGATATCAAGACTCTACGAAACCAAAAAAAAAAATCCAGTCAACAGAAGTTTACCTTACGTCAAAACTTCATCTTGTTTGCTTGTCAATGCAGCACCAATAGATGAAGTCCCAGCAGTGTTTGTTACCACCTGCTTCACATTTTGTTGCATGTATATAACTCCCAGAAGCACTCGGTTCCACCGTTCCTGGAATTGTGATTAGGGGGTTAACAAGACTGAGGCCAAAGTTAAAGGGGGTAAATTGGACTTTCTCCAAATTGAATAAATAGTGTGAACAGCATGTTATTGTTATTTCCATAAGCTAACAGCCGTCCAGCCTTGTTTGTATGTTCCAAACCTCTAATTGTTAAGCTAACAGCATTTCAATATCAAGCACACCTGACAGGAGAGGCATCAATTAAATCAAACAACCCTGGCCCCTGCTGGTCTTGGAATCTAATCAAACCCTCCAATGAGCATCAGCAGGATCAGGGCAAGGAGAACAAGAGAAAAGACAACCCTAAATAAAAAACACTGCTCTTCACTATATATCCTACCCCAAAGAACACGAACACTGTGGTTGATTTGAAGGTCCACTCTACGCAAAAATTGTCAATAAAGCAAGCATGTGTTGTCTATCCCGTCTCACTTTTTCCGACTAAAGGAGGTCCCCTATCTTAAATTTGTCATTAGAAGGTCAACAAAGTAAAAGTCCTAATAAAGCATGATGATATTGAACTTAATCTGATATCAAGACTCTACGAAACCAAAACACTATCCAGTCAACGGAAGTTTACCTTACATCAAAACTTCATCTTGTTTGCTAGTCAATGCAACACCATAATAGATGAAGTCCCAGCAGTGTTTGTTACCACCTCCACATTTTCCTGCATGTATATAACTCCCAGAAAGACTTGCTTCCGCCATTCCTGGAATTGTGAAGAGGGGAACATTTTATGAAAAATGACATCAGGAACTTTGAGTTTGAACTGATAAAATACACCCAGCATAGTGCTGTTAACCCAACACATCTTATCTCTTCGCACTCAGGTAGATGCTCCCTGCCCAATCTAGAATTCTAGTAATGAACTGGACAGATCTAAAACAGATACATGATGCGCCCAATCTAGAAACTCTAATAACGAACTAGACACATCTAAAACACTGAAACATGACACTCCATAAGCAAGATGCTACAATGCACTAAAGCCAGGATGATTAATTGATTCTGGCTGGTCACACATGGAACATTTATTCAACCCCTGCCAACCTCCTCTATAAACTGTCTCATGTGAGAATAGAAATCCAAGCTATGGGCCAAGTGGGGGAAAAAGATGATTTTTCATTGGCACCTGGTCCTACTCAATCGTGGTATCTCTGTGCATTACAGGTAGCCATTCCCATAACAGTACATCTAGCTCCTTGGACTGTTGATGAATTGCTACTGCTTGCTCTAAAAATTGTGTAATTGTTGCATTTTATCATCTGTAAGATGCCTTTAGAATGATAACAGAACTGATTCATCCATCACTTATTTGACTGACATATCAGTGCGTACAGCAATACGATATAATTCTGACTGAAGGTTTCTATTCTACCCAAGAATTTCCCCAAAATCTTACCATAGTCCCCTGCCCCAAATTCCGTCACACCACTGTCTGTCCCAAAGCTCTGATTTTTAAGCTAAAAGATTTTTAATACTGAAAACGGCAGAGTAACCTAGCTTGCAATCAACCTTGACGGGATAAGCGACAGTTATACACTTGGCCCGATCGAGGGCGCAGGACTCCACATTTCATCAAACACCTAATGAACATCAGCAGGATCAGGGCAGAGGAGAGCAAGAGAAGGGACAAACCTATGGCACGCTCAGCGTATCAGGTCCCCTCTCGGCGCTGGCCGCTGCCACCTCCATGCCTTTGCGAGAACACGCGGAGACCCTACCCCACGGACGCATCTCCGGGGGCGGAATCGCCGGACTTGTGGCACCGCACCACTGGCTGGGACGGAGGAAGAGAAGGGGGGTGAGAGAGTATAGGCCCACCCGCAGCGGCACACAAAAATTGTCAATAAAGCAAGCCTGTGTTGTCTATCCCAAGTTTTTTTTTTGTTGACTAAAAGGAAGTCCCTTATCTTAAACTTCTCATTAGGTCAACAAAGTAACAGTACTAATAAAGCATGATGATATTGAACTTAATCTGACATCAAGACTCTACGAAACCAAAAAAAAAAATCCAGTCAACGGAAGTTTATCTTACGTCAAACTTCATCTTGTTTGCTTGTCAATGCAGCACCTTAATAGATGAAGTCCCAGAAGTGTTTGTTACCGCCTCCTTCACATGTTCCTGCATGTATATGACTCCCAGAACGACTCGCTTCCGCCGTTCCTGGAATTGTGAAGAGGGAACATTTTATGAAAAGTTGACAGCAGGAACATTGAGTTTGAACTGATAAAATACAATAGCCCAGCATAGTGCTGTAAACCCAACGCATTTTATCTCTTCGCCCTCAGGTAAATAATCCCTGCGCAATCTAGAAACTCTAGTAATGAACTAGACAGATCTAAAAACTGACACATAATACTCCATAAGTAAGAGGCCACAATGCACTAGGAAAAGATGAATCATTGATTCTGGTTGGTCACAGATAGAACATGTATTCAACCCCTGGCAAACTCTCATCTACAAATTGTCTACTGTCAGAATAGAAATTCAAGCTATGGGCCAAGGTGGGAGAAGAAGAAAAAAAAAAAGATGATTTTTCATTGGTGCCTCATCCTACCCAATCATGGTATCTCTATGCATTCTTTTACAGGTAGCCATTCTACTTCTTGCTCTAAAATGGTGAAATTGCTGCATTTTATCATCTTCTGTAAGATGCCTTTAGAATGATAACAGAGCTGGTTCATCCGTCACTTATTTGACTGAAATATCAGTGTGCACAGCAGTACTACATGATTCTAACTGAATCAAAGCACGACATTTCAGGTATATCCAAGAATTTCCCCAAAATATCACCCTAGTACCTGCCCCAAATGCCATCTACGCCACTGTCTGTCCGTCCCAAAGTTCTGATGTTTAAGCTAACAGGACTTCAATTCCGAAAACGGCTGACAGTAAACTAGCTTGCAATCAACCTTGACACGACAGGATACCCTTGGCCCGACCCAATGAGCATCAACAGGTGCAACGGCCTCCGCATTTCATCAAACACGTAATGAACATCAGCAGGATCAGGGCAGAGGAGAGAAAGAGAAGGGACAAACCTATGGCATGGCACGCACGGCGTCTCGGGTGCCGTCACTGCGCAGGGCCACTTCTGCCTCCACTCCTTTGCATCTCGGGTCCCGTCACGGCGGAGGCCGCTGCTCCGGCGGCCGGAACTGCCGGAGTTGTCGCACCACTTTTTTTTTTTTTTTTTTTTTTTTTTTTTTGAGATCAAGTTGTCGCACCACTGGCTCTGGACTGGAGCGGAGGGAGAGAAGGGGGTGAGAGAGTAGAGGCCTACCCGCAGCGGCACAACACGCATTGGACCCACACGCCAGAGTCAGAGCTCAGCCTGAGTGATGGGCCGCGGAACGTTGGGCTTATTGTCAGGTGTGACCCGTTTGGCCCAACTACGTGTTCCAAGTGCGCAAGCAAACGGGAGGAGGAGCGAGCGGGCTTATGGTATTGGATGTATCCGCATCCGTGTCGGTCGGTCTGGCACTCTGGCGCTGTGAGACGAGAGGAGGCGCGGGAGACTCGGAGTCGGGCTCCGACACCGGAAGGGATCCGATAACACCGTGGTTTGCGGTGCCATATATAATGCGCGACCCTGGCCTTGCCCTGGACCAACACAACCGCAGCCGCCGCCGCATCAGCCTCGCCATCCAGATCTAGGGTTAGAGAGGGGGAAAAGGAGAAGGAGAGGGACGACGGCGATGGGTTCCAAGGACGCGGCGATCGGGAGCCAGGAGTCGAAGGTCGTGGATCCGACTCCGCCGGAGGAGGGGATGGTGGAGGAGAGGCTCGCTGCCAAGCGCACAGAGGAGAAGATGACGGCAGGCTGCGAAGGCGAGCTGTTCGTGGCCAAGCGCCCCAGGACACGCCAGATCGTCTTGAAGGAGGCTCCAGTCGTGGAGGAGGTCAAGCCCATGGCGAAGCAGGCTGGTGAGGCGAAGAAGCCGAAGATGGGGAGGGTTCCGCAGGCGTACATCGACATGCTCCTGGCGAAGCCTCGGGTGACTGTCCGGCCCTTGTCGGATGAGCTCATCAACAACATCCCGGAGCTCGAGCTGAGGGAGGAGACCCACGCCGTCTTCGGCGGAGCTTTCGCCAGGGTGCAGGCGGCGCAGGCCAAGGACGACGACATCCTCGACCAGTACCGCCTCAATGGCTACGCCGAGGAGGAGATAACCGACGACGAGGAGGAGGTCAAGATGTGATGCGCTCGCTGCCCATGATTCCCATGGGGTGGGGTGGGTTGTTTATCTCTTGTGTTATCTGCGTTGTCGTGTGATCGTTTAGCTAAGAGACTTTTACCTGTATGCTATTAAAAAAGATAATCGTGACCTACATGCCATCGAAAAGTTCGTTAGCACCTGTATGCCATCGGCCTAAACTTTGTTGTCCCACATGCCATTCCGTTCAAAAACCGTTAATTTTCCACCGTTAAGGCGCACTGACAGGTGGGACCGGCTGAGAAAATGACCAAGTTACCCTTTCCTGCCTATTGTTGACTCCCAGCGCCCAGCGACTCTCCAGTCGCGACTTCTCTCGCGAAATCCGTCGGCCCACTCTTCCCTAACCCTAGCGGCGGCGATTCCGGTGGCCACGGCGGCGTCTAGCCGGAGCGGGGGCAGGGGCACGGGAGGAGCTGCTCGGGGCGGTCGGGTTCGCGGGAGGAGCGACTCGCAGCGGCCGGGGGGCCGCGGCAGGCCCCTGCGCGCGGCGGCAAGGGGCGCGGCAGGCCCCTGCGCGAGGCGGCGGCCGGGGGCGCGGCAGGCCCCTGCACCGAAGAGCTCCGCAGTAGGACGAGCGGCTCGCCGAAGAGACCGTGGGGCGACGGAGCTCGCCCAGGCGCGCTGAAGCCGCGATGGAGCTCCGCGGCCGAGCAGCTTGCCGGGGCTAGGCGGAGTTGAGCAGTCGAGGGGCTCACCCAGCCGCGGCAAAGCTCGTCGGCCATCTCTTCTGTTGCTGCTATGGGCCCAAGGTCGTAGCAAATGGATGTGCACGCTGGTGAATCGAGCGGAGAAAGAGTTGGATCGGAGGATTAGGGCCACCTTCACCGGATTGGTGATTTCATGGTTGGAGAAGATGAGAAATTGGGGATGGAAGGACTGAAGGAGGTCACATACGGGAGCCGGACGAAGACAGATTATTTTATTTCTGGGCCCCCCGGTATTTGGACCATATTATGGTGTGCTTTTCTATACTAATCTCGGCCGTGGGACTAACTATAATTGTATTTTTGTGAAACATAAGTTAATTTAAACATGTTTTATATGTATATATTTATATATATCTCAACGTATCCCTGTATCTATGTTTTTGAGAAAATGCCGTATCGCGGTGTCGCCATATCGCGTATCCGTATCCGTATCTCCGTATCTGGGCTTCCTAGGTGTTCTATGCATGCACAGAACGTCCCTGCAAATAGAGCATGAATGCACAGGGGTAAAATAGACTTTTGTTATGCCGGTCCCACCTGTCAGTGCGTCTTAACGGTGGAAAATTAGCGATTTGTGAACGGAATGGCTTGTGGGACAACAAAGTTTAGGCCGATGGCATACAGGTGCTAACGAACTTTTTGATGGCATGTAGGTCACGACCATCTTTTTTAATGGCATACAGGTAAAAGTCTCTTTAGCTAACGGAGGCAGTATTATGTTAGGTAGTGGGTGCGGTGTAAGCTATCCTGCGATCGCTGATGTTTGGATAATTTAAACCTCCTGGTGTTTTGTGACTGTAGTGCTGGTATTTCGATTTTGGTGCTTGTGGCGACTGGACCTGAGTCTGAATCCTGATCAGTTTGTAGGCTAATCTATCTTTCTCTATAATCCTAGAGATGGGGCCCGCACCTGTTACTGTTACACTGTTCCAATGCTGATTTTCTGACCAGGCTCCCATCGACATATACCTTCCCTAGCGCCCGTGCAGCCTCTGGCTCTAGAAGCATCCAGCTCCATCCCCACTCCCCCCGTCGCCCCGTCCATTTTCCTCTCCGCCCGATTCTTCATCAAATGCTCCGCCGTGATCCGATGCCCTGCGCCGCCGACCCATCCCCGGTTCCCACGCTCCAAGAAACGGCGCCAGCGTCAACATCCCGTCCTCCTCTCGCTGCTCGGGCCGCATCGAGACCCGCGGCGAGCCGGCGACAGACGACGGCGAGGCAGCGAAGAGCCACCTTCGCTTGGAGATGAGGAGTTTCCTCCGCATTCTATTCTTCTATTTCCCCTTCCGGTGTAGCAGTTTCTCCTCCCCTTTTTCTTTTTTCGAACTGGATCCAGACGCAAACAGTACCAATTTGGCCTCCTGATGCTCGATTCGATGTAGGTCAATGTTGATTCAGGCTACAAGAAAGTCGATTCAGTGAGACACGTCTATCCAGTTTGTGTTGTGCCTGCTGAAGACGCCACGATGAACTCACCGGTGACGGATTTGACCAGCCGGTCTCGCGCATCCCTGAAGAGTCCAGCGCCGTCGCCAAGGGTCCAGTGCAACATGGACAAGGTGCCTCTTCCTTTTGTCTCCACTGCTATATGCTATGCTGCCATATGGAATGTGCGCATTTGTATGAGAACTAATTTTGGAAATTTTCATCTGCTTTGTGATGTCTGTAGTTGGATTTCTTTCCTAGACGAATGCACAAGTTCCTTGAAGCCCATGCCCTACTCCCATGAGGTTCTTCCATGACTGTGTTCCAGGTTGCTCCGACAGAGGTCTTGCAGTAAGCCATGTTAGATGGAAAAAAACAAGGCTGTTCACATTACTTTGAGCCTTGCAAACCTTCAGTTTCCAACTAGCATGCTCATACCATGTTTGATTCCTACATGCAGGTATCCTTAATGCAAAATTGTGTCAGCATTTTTCTCTCGACAAGTTGCTCAGAACTTTATTAAGGTAACTGTTTGAATTTGTTCATTCCACACGAATTACACAAATATCAAAGTGGCCGCGCAAGACTTTTAGAAATAAAAATACTTTTATACTGCAGTGCCGATGCTTTGCTGTGTTACTATGCATGTGCCATGATTGGTGAACAAACAACTAAGAAAGATACTCTCAAAGTTCAGTTACCTGTGTCCTTGCACCTAACATGAATAGTTGATTCCACATAAAAAGTAGTATGCTAGCTTATTTGATTGAGCTGTTGTTACCCTCAGACCTACCATTTGTTTCGGCTATGTGGCGATATCGTACTATGTAAATCAAAATTTAGCACACCTCTGAATTAGTTGCCTGCGTGGTGAAGTTCTAATAAGCTGTATCACTTATGTCATTGTGTGTCTTATTCAGTATTACTACCTCCGTTCTGCAGCATTTACATCTTCCTGTCTTATCCTTTTTATTATTATTATTTTAGGATTTTCGTCTTATAATCTGGATATGCTATTCTGGTATGCAACAGGGAAGCATGAACAGAGCGGCAACAGCAGGCTGAGCGGATGTATGGGCCGCATTGTCACCTGCCTATTAATTATTAACCCACCAGTGTGCTCTATTACTTGACGTTAGCTGTACGCCATCTGTTCTCATCTCTATTTTACTGAAGAAAATGATTGTCAAAGGTGTTAACTTGTGATGTAAAGCACAGGCACATGAGCTACGGAAGTAACTGAATTTATTGCTGCTCTATTCAGGTTAATGTTCAATATGGGTATTTTCAGATGTTAATAGAAATAGTGATCAAACCTCGAGTGTATATTCTGAATCTCAGATGCATATCGTTTAACTTAGAAAATAATTTTTCAAATTGATGTGTTTGTCTGGTACCTTCCTGAAGAGATAGTGACAAAAGTGAGTTCATGTTGTAAAATGCATTACTAGACCAGTGATTAAATATCTGTTATGGTTTTGATACTTATATATCTCCCTTTTGTAATGTTTAGTTAGCGTTTGCATTTTCCATGCTACAGCAGAGAGACATGATTCTATCCTTTATAACTAACCATTGTTTGCAGAAAAAAATTACTTTTGATCTAACTAATATTCTACCATATTGAATCATTGCGGCCCCTCCTAAGACATCAGCAGTACGCGGCATATGTAGGAAACTGTCTACAAGTTTTTTAGCTCCAGGTTAGTACAATTTTGGATGCTGACTTGACTCATCCTTGCATATGGACCATATGGTTCAGCTACTTTTTTCGGCTCAGATGTAACTTGAACATTCGATGAACCCTTTATAACTCCATGAAGGTAACAACATACAATTTTCCGTTGGATGTTTAATATCATTTCCACTGTCAATGTTGCTTGCCCTGTTATATTGCAATTTCTTTTTTACAGGTATGTTGTAATATTTCATATTTAAATATAATCTACATGCATATTCTGGGCTATTTCCAGGTTACTAAGCTATTCAGACATTTTTTTATTGGTGTCACCTGCATATTGGTTGTCCTTTTTCTTAGCTATTCAGCCATAAACAAATTGCAATTTAGCTACTCTGTAAGAAGTCGACAACGTCGTGACTGATGTAACAATCTTTTTGTAACGCATCCCAGCCATGTCATCTTACTGAATATTTTCAGCTTCAATAACTTTGAAGTGGCAACCAAGCCAGGTTTTGAAAGCGCGCTGGCCCCAGACTGAAGTCTTTGTTGTTGTAATTGTAACTTCAAGATGTATTGCCTTCCTTGATACATAAATAAATCAATGAACCCGTTTATTGCCTTGGTCTAAATCAATGAACGTGTTTATTGCCTTGGTCTGTATTATACTCAAACTACATCATCAGTGTGGTGTATACTCAATTCTAGGCTTGGGTTTTTTGACACGGGACATTCGGCTTATATCATCCAACAAGCATGCCACTTTTGTGTTTCATATTTCTAACGCACATTTTTTACATTGTTGTGATGATACCCGCGGCAACGCGCGGGGTTTTGGCTAGTGGATTAAAATAGTTAAGCAATTTTTTACCTCATGTCCTGTTCACGGCTGCCGCGTTACGGTGGCCAAACCTTCTCAAACCCATTTTTGCCTCCTCAAACGCTACTGTTCATGCATATGGCTCCAACAGATTATGCAAAGAACGCTACTGTTCATGCATATGGCTCTAACAGACTATGCAAAGAACGCTACTGTTCATGCATATGGCTCCAACAGATTATGCAAAGAAGAGAGATGCAATTTGCATGGGAGGAGAGAGGAGATGGAAAAATGCACTCCCTCTCCTCCAACACATTCTCTTCCAGCGCATTCGCTTGTCTCCGACCGCCTACCCGACGACCTCCGCCAAACCAAATGTTGCCCACTGCTCGAATTGACGGCGGCGACCGCTCCTGGCGCAACAACCGCCCGCGTCGCAACAACCGCCCGACCCGAGGATGGCGGTGGCGACGAACCCGAACGACATTGTGACACTCGAAGCCGAATAGGGCGAGAAGGGGACGCGGCGCGGACGACCACGGCGCGCGGCAGCGTGTGCGCGGGGCGAGTGGGGACTCGGTGCGCGGGGCGCGCAGCGGCGCTGGCGAGCAAGGGACGTGGCAAGGCAGCGCAGGGCGAGCAGGGGGCGTGCATGCAGGGTGCGCGGCGCGGGGCTCAGTGGGGAAGAAGCTTGTTCCGGCGAACTATGCTGCGAAAACAGAGAGAAGAGATCAGGGAGATGCGCCGTCCAGTTGTGCATCACCCAGTGCAAGGAATTGCTTCGGGGCTCACCGGACTTGGAGGAATCGATGACAAAGTGGACAGAGGTCACCCGGGGCCATGGCAAGACAACGGCATCGATCTTGAACTATGGCGTGGTGGGTGGCGCGCGGGCTCACGGGGAGGCGGGGCGTGCGCGTCGCGTGGAGCTTGGTGACGGCGTAGCCCTCGAAGAGGGAGTTGAGAAGGCCGAAGATGAAGCACGGCAGCGACGATAGCTCCGGACTTGAGCTTGGCAAGCGATGGTGGCGCGCGGCAGGGGCGGCGGGCGCGCTCGGGCGTCACCGACGCGCACGGGCGCGAGGCGGAGGAGGGCGGCGCGGAGGTGGGGGACGCGCGGAGAAGGGCGCGAGCGCGGGGGTGGGAGCTGGTGTGGCGGAGCGGGAGGTGGGGTGGGAGAGGAGGACGACAACGAGAACGAATTATGACTCTCCTTGCAGCTGCTGTTGGAGATGGAGTTTTGACAATCAGAGGCAAACTACTGTTTACACGATGCAGAAGGCCTTTTGCATCTCCAGATTGAGTCTCCTTGTTGGAGTCAGTCTAAGACCGACAGTATATATCACAAAAAAATTGTCCTCCTCCCGTGTGTCGAATCGCTGTCTGCCATGTCTTGTGGTCTGATTGCTTTGTGCCTGATCCGCTGCGCCAGTCCGCGAGCCTGGAAGAATTGCTGAACGCGCGTTGCCTGGTGGTTGGGCCGTCCTCCTTCGCCTGCTTCGGATGCTGCTTCGTCGAGAACGCACCACGTGAGCGATAAAACTGACGGCCGATGACACACCGCCGGTCGTGGTGGAATCGGCGTTCTAGCAGCCACGATGACGACTGTTGGTATTTCTTACACCACGAATAAATCCGCAAGCGCACGGAATACCGTTGTAGCACTTCACCCGGGAGTATTCCTAGGTATCGTATTTGTTTTCCCCAAGGAACGGTGATAATCTGCAGCAAGGTTAGTTTTACCCAAGGACACACAAGGATAGCAGTAGTATAGGATCGAGAGGGTGAATAAAGATCTAGCTGTCCCGCAGGACGATCGCACTCTAGTTCTACTCGTTTACTTCGGGCACTGGTATAGACCTGGTCTGCCAAGTCACGCCAGCCTGTAGCTCTACGACGAACCCGAACGTGGAGGATTACAAGGGACGGACAGGGCTGTCACCACCTGCCGCCTACCTCTACAAACCGTGGGGCACGCTGCAAACAAAGGTAACCTCTAGCCTAGGCACCACGCCTATGCCGTCGATTACTACTCTAACCCCGGTCCTGGTACCAATCTGGAAGGCTAGAGCACCCCTCGCGGAGCGATGATCCCGTAAACAAGTATAACAAGAATAACGACTAGTATGTAAAGCTCGCTAGATCAATAACACCACGAATACTAATCTTACGAATAAGAACAAGGTTCGTACTATGAACGAACGACGAACGAACGACGAACATGAACGAACTAAGAACGAACGACGAACGATGAACGAACGACGAACGAACTAAGAACGAACGAAGAACGATGAACGAACGACGAACGAACGAAGAACGAACGATGAACTATTAATAAGATAAATATCCGCCAAGGGTACAAGATAAGGAAATAACTAAAAGGAAAGCTATCCCTCTCTTGATCCTTGCCCTCTCCTCTATTCTACTACTGTACAAGAGGCCCTTGGCCTGGATGGGAGTGGAATGACTTGTGTCTTGTGATGTGCTTTGGAGGAGGGAGGTACCCCTTTATTTATAGCCCAAGAAGGTCGGCAACTTGAGGCGGTTCCTTAGGTCGGTGGCATTGATTGCAGGTGGAACCGACCTCTGGAAGGCGGTGGCGAACCGCCATAACAAGATGGGCCAGTGGGGCCACCACAGGGGGTCGGCCGACCTAGGGTTTGGGGTCGGCCGACCTATGGCTGGCCCCTCTGGGCCTGGGCCTTCTCAGGTGGCTTCCCCTGGTTGCCTTCTCCTCTGATCCACCTGCTATGGGTGGACTTGAAGTCTCTTTATTGGGAGTTGGGCTTTATTTGGATAATTCTTTATGACGGGGAAAATTGGTGTTTCCAGGATGGGCCTTTTATGCTTCCTTTTCCCCGTTTTCCTGTGAATTGCAGCTGCACTCACAAATTCACCAAGACTCGTGGAAATCATTAGTTTAAATACCTAAGTCTACTTTTGGTGATTGTTTTATTATAAAAAGCGCAGCTAGTTGACGGGTAAATATTGGGTCTAAGAGCCGTCAACAACTCCCCCACACTTAGCTCTTTGCTCGTCCTCGAGTAAAGTTGCGAGCATAAGGCGGGAGATACTCATCCTCATAAATGGGAGCCTGCACACAAGTTATTGCAAGCCACACTTCATACCTGTGAACTTTGAGGTGTCTAACATGCATTCCTTGGATGATTGATAAGTGGAACGGTCATGTCTCAAATCACCTCGCCTTCCCTGTCAAGTACCTTGGGATTTTTGCATAATTTTCAGAAACAAAAACATAGTTTCATGCTCCTCAAATGACTCTCTCAAGTCGCTCATGGTGTTTTATGTATTTTCCTCTCAAGGGCCATGATTTAGCCTCTTCCCTCCTCGTGTTTGATCAGGCTTTTGTGGAGCTCAAGGTAGGGTAAAGTGGAGCATACTAGTGTCTCTTATTTTGCTAAGTCAAAGACTGGATCCAATGGAGAAAACAAGTCATACAATCTGATCAAGATGTGCATGTGTGGTGGTGGTATGAAGTGGAAAATTATTTGTACTCCTTTTTATGGTGTTACCTTCTCTCTCTTTTTGAACTTTTTGAGGAGGACATGGCTATCATACTTTTCCTTTCTTTTTCTTTATTTTTCCCATCATGCTCTACTTTTGTACGAGCAGGGATTATTCTTTTTCTTTTTGCATAGCCATGTCTCTACTGATATTTTTGAGAGAGAAAGGTAACAGGGATTTTTTTTGGAGTATTTATTTGGTGGATGGATGATGGAATGTTGCTCAACTTCCAGTGTAGAAGTGTAGCATGTGAGGTGGAGTGTACGTGATCTTGATCAAAAGAGTATGACAAGCTTCTCACTAGGGTCCAAGAATTTGACAAAGCTCAAATCAACAACTAGCAGCTTATAGGCTATCAAAGTATTCATGTAGAGTTCTTGGCCTTGGTAGGAAAATATAAATCAAGTGAGGAGCATCATACTATGGAATTTTTGATTTTCATAAAGATAAATTCCCAAGGACTTGAAGGTTAAGCAAAGATCATTTCGACAAACCATATCTCACATGCCAATTATCTAGGAAAAGCATGGGTTCCTAGTGATAAGGTGTTCACAAGCATTCAGTGATGAAGCGAGAAATAACAAGTGTGCAAGTCCATGAATGTGAGAGGTAGAGCGTTGGGCAAAAGATAAATCAATTAAGATTTTCCCAAAAGACTAGCGCGTCAAGTTTTATTTAATTTTCAGATTATCAGAATGAACTTGACGGTGTAGCAGGCAAAAAGTGGAAGTGTGGTGCAAACTCAGGAGGCAGGAGGAGGCTGGAGCCTGGTGGGGACCACCAGGGGTCGCCCGACCCTCCTGGTGGGGTCGGCCGACCTGGCCTGGACCCCACTGGTTCTGATATTTCGCGTGTTGGCCGTTCCTGAGTTGCTTCGTATGGTTCTGGATGATTTGGTTGTGATTGTTCCAGATATGGCGATGTCCCCCCCACACTTGCCTTTTTGCCTGTTTCCTTCAAAAACGACAAAGATATGGAAACACAAATATTGCTCTACCGGTATGCAAGCCCGGGGAGCACTATCATTGATTGAATTATAAAACTGAACTGATAGGCGCATTACAAACGGAAGGGAAATAATTGATAAAAAGGAAATAAACAAAAGCGCCTATTCTTATTCTATTTATTTTTTACTGTTTCTAATTTTCTTTTCTTCCTCTATCTCTTCCAGGGCCAGATCAAACTGAGCCCATCCTCCTGTGAGGCAATCAGCGAGACGCTGTGCCTCCTTCTTTTCTATCTCCATCAGGGCAAGCGTTTGCTCAAGTCTGTTGATCTTAGCGCAAGCCCTGTCCAAAGCCTTGACATACTTTCCCAAGCGCTCTTTGTACGGGAGCTGTGCAATAGGAGGGTCCCTACTACATCCTCCAAGGTTGAGAAAGAAATTTGCATAGCGATCCCTGCTCATGGCTGAGGTGAAGGTTTTGGTTCAAGGAGTGGAGCTTGAAAGAGATGAATGGAGAGGGGGTGCAATGGGTTGTATTTATAGTGGTTCTCCCTCTTCCGGTGAAGAAACGAAGGATTTATTTCCAAAGCATAGCTGGACGAGACAAGGAAAACTTGGATAGCAGAATGAGCAAAGGATGGAAAGCAGAGGTGGCCAAAGGGGGTCGGCCGACCCTGGTATCCTGGTCGGCCGACCTGCCTTGGCAGGCTCTGGCCTTTCTGTTTTTCGTGGAGCTTTGTTGGGGAAGGTATCTTCGGAATATACAGGGTATAGAAGGATATTTCGATGCAGAGGTCAAGAAAAGATATTTAAATCAATTAAGTGCATGACATCGAAATCTTTATTTGCTTCGGGTTCAAGATAAATTTTAAGGCGCTGACCATTTACCTTGAATACATTACCTCCGTCGTCCTGGAGTGTGATTGCTCCATGAGTCGACGTGTCGATGATGGTGTATGGTCCGTTCCATTTACTTCTCAATTTTCCATGCCCGAAGAGTTTTACCCTTGAATTGAAGAGCAACACCTTGTCTCCAACTTTGAATTCTTTTATCTTTATTCGCCGGTCATGCCAGCGCTTTGTACGCTCCTTGTAGATGGCTGAGTTGTGATATGCTTTGTCTCTCCATTCTTCTAACTCAGCTATCTCCATTTTTCTTCTCCACCCAGCTCCTTTCATATCCATGTTCCAAGTTCTCATGGCCCAATATGCTTTATGTTCCAACTCGACTGGCAAATGGCATGTTTTTCCATAGACTAGTTGGTATGGTGACATGCCTATGGGTGTCTTGTAGGCTGTTCTATATGCCCGTAGTGCATCGGGTAGCTTGTTCTTCCATCCCTTCCCCATTTCCAAGACTGTTTTCTGCAGGATCCGCTTGATTTGTTTGTTGGATGTTTCGGCCTGCCCATTTGTTTGGGGATGGTATGGAGTGGCAATGTTGTGCTTTGCTCCAAGCTCTCTTAGAAAGCTACGGAAAGTCTTATCAATGAAGTGAGACCCTCCGTCGCTTATCACCATTCTCGGAGTTCCAAACCTTGGAAAGATAAACTCGTGGAACATCCGGCGAGCGTGTTTGGAGTCGGCAGCTCGGCATGGCATAGCTTCTACCCATTTGGATACGTAATCCACCGCCACCAATATGTACTCACAATCTTGGGACTTCACGAATGGTCCCATGAAGTCAATGCCCCATACATCGAAGAGTTCGACTTGAAGGTTGTATGTGAGGGGCATTGCATCTCGTGCTGTGATGCCTCCAAATCTCTGGCATTGTGGGCATCTTCTAATGAATTCTTTTGTATCTTCATACATGGTTGGCCAGAAGAATCCACTTTGCCAGATCTTTGCTTGGGTACGGAAGGCACCATAGTGTCCACCGTATGGGGCTGCATGGCATTTTTCAATGATTTGTGTGCTCTCGGGAGTGGGCACACATCGCCTAAGCAGTCCATCGGCGCAGACACGATAGAGGTATGGTTCATTCCATAAGTGACGGCGACTTTCATAAATCAATCTTCTTTTATCCGCCCCTGGTGGTACGTATCCTGTGGCGATGAAGTTCACAATGTCGGCGTACCAAGGGTGCGAATCCGTCACTTTCAGCAGCATGTCGTCGCGTAGGAAGTCATTTATGGGTAACTCCTGCAAGTTAGTGAACTGCATACGCGACAAATGATCTGCTACAGAATTTTCTACTCCTTTCTTATCCTTAATTTCAAGATCAAACTCTTGGAGTAGAAGGATCCATCTTATGAGACGAGGTTTAGCATCTTTCTTAGCAAGCAGATATCTCAAAGCAGCATGATCAGTGTAAACGATAACTTTTGCTCCAGCTAAGTAAGATCTAACCTTGTCAAAAGCAAAAACAACAGCAAGGAGCTCTTTCTCAGTGGTAGTATAATTCAACTGAGCTCCAGTCAAAGTTTTGCTAGCATAAGAAATTGCATGATGCTTTTTGTCTTTCGTTTGACCAAGAACTGCCCCCACAGCATAATCACTAGCATCACACATTATTTCAAAAGGAAGCGTCCAATCAGGGGGTTGAATGATTGGAGCAGAGATGAGTGCATTCTTAAGAGTAGCAAAGGCATGCATGCAGTCATCATTGAAATCAAAGGGTGCATCCTTAGCAAGCAAGTTCGTAAGGGGTCGTGCAATTTGAGAGAAATCTTTTATGAAGCGACGATAAAAACCAGCATGACCCAGAAAACTACGAACACCCTTGATATTCACAGGAGGCGGAAGCTTTTCTATAACTTCTATTTTTGCTTTGTCCACCTCTATTCCTCTCTCGGACACAAGGTGTCCAAGAACTATGCCCTCTTGGACCATGAAGTGGCACTTTTCCCAATTAAGTACCAGGTCCTTCTCATGGCATCTCTGTAAGACCTTGTCTAAATTTTCTAAGCAATGATCGAAGGTTTTTCCATAAACAGAGAAATCATCCATAAAAACTTCCATAATTTCTTCGATCATATCAGAGAAAATAGACATCATGCAACGTTGGAACGAGGCAGGTGCATTGCACAAACCAAAAGACATGCGACGATAAGCATAAGTTCCATACGGGCATGTGAAAGTGGTCTTACTTTGATCGTCGGGGTGGATGGGAATTTGATGATATCCCGAATACCCATCAAGGAAACAGAAGAAAGAATGATTTGCCAACCGTTCCAACATCTCATCGATGAAGGGCAGCGGAAAATGATCTTTCTTTGTAGCCTTGTTAAGTTTTCGGTAATCAATGCACATTCGCCACCCCGTGACGGTTCGTTGAGGAATGAGTTCATTTTTATCATTATGAACAACCGTCATACCTCCTTTCTTGGGTACCACTTGTACGGGGCTCACCCAATCACTGTGAGGGACAGGATAGATGATCCCGGCGTGTAATAGCTTCAAGACCTCTTTCTTCACAACTTCTCTCATTGCATTATTCAGCCTCCTTTGAGGTTCCCTTGAAGGCATACTTTCAGGATCTGTGGGAATGCGATGGGTGCAGAGAGCAAGGCTGATCCCTTTTAGGTCTTCAAGTGAGTAGCCAAGAACGGAGCGATGTTTTTCAAGCACGGCCATGAGTTTGGTGGTTTCTTCTTCCGAAAGCTTGTCACTTATGATGACGGGAGCTTGCGGATCTCCGTGCAAGAAAGCATAGCGCAAACCGGGAGGTAGCGCTTTAAGATCAATGGGAGGTCGTGGCGGTGATGTGGTTTTTGGTAGCTCAAAGGTGTCCTCCGAGTCGGCTTCTTCTAAGATAAAGTCTTGTGCATCTTCTTCTAAAGCTAACTCGGGGTCCATGTGAGGAAAAATAGCCATGACCTCCTCCACTTGATATTCCTCAAGTGGTTCATCGGAAAGAGTGTTTCGTGAGGTGGTAATTGGAATGGAGAATGACTCTTTTCCGAGGGTGAAATTGAGGTTTCCAAATGATGGGGCATCAATGAGGAATTTTTCTATGGGATGCCCGATCATTATGTCGAAGTTTGGAACTTCGAAGACGTAGAAATCCAGGATAACCTCAAGGTCTTCATGATAGAGAGTCACATCTCTGACAATCCCCAAACTCTCAAGAATATGGCCTGATGGGTGCTTGAGGAGTTTGTTTGTTGATGTCCATGGTCGGTTGCCAAAGATTGACAACGCAAATGTATCGGAGAGAATATTGGCACCAACAAGGGGGTTGTAGAGCGTATCCACCTTGGTTCCTTTGATGGAGCAGCATAGGTTGGTTGAGGGAGGGCAGAGCCGAATGATATCCATGGATAGCTCATTCTCCCTCAACCATTCATCGCTCATGATTGAAGTAAGCTCCCGAACAGTCTCCACAAGATATTCTTTTTCAATTGGTTCGGGAGGTGGCAAGGGAACAGGCGGTCTCTTTTGAAACAAATAGTTCGAGGTGTTTCCAAAATCTTCAAAAATTTCTTCCTCAAACTCAAATGGGAACTCTAGAGGTTCATCATCCTCTGTCATTGTTCGGGAATCAGATGAGGACTCGGATGTTGGGTCTACCAAGGTAGACACCTTTTGTTGTGTTTCCACAATGAGTTCCTCATCTTTTGACTCCGGCTCCTCGGGTATTTCAGCGGAAAAAGGTGTATTTTCAACAATTCTTTCTAGCAAATCTTTTGCTTCCGCTATGGTCTTATGAGAAAAAGAACCACCGGCAGCCGTGTCAAGATAAAGTGCGGAGTCCTTGCTCAACCCTGAATAAAAATGTTGCAAAAGAACGGGTTCTGGGAGCAATAACTCTGGACCGGAATCTGTTAATGAACAGAACCGTATCCATGCCGCACTAAGGGTTTCTTCCTCCTCTTGGCGAAAGTTAATTGTTTCCGCGCGTAGAGCAGTGATACGAGATACGGGAAAAAATGCTAGACAAAATTTGTCTCGCAATTCTTTCCAATCACCGTTCACTCTCTTAGCGGTGTAAGTGTACCATTGCTTCGCCTTCCCATTGAGAGAGAAGGAAAACAATTTCCACTTTAAAGTTTCATGTGTCATGCCATTGATCAATCGGCATGCACACAATTGCTCAAACTCTCGCAAGTGTTCAAAAGGATTTTCATTTTTAAAACCAGAGAAAGAAAGTCCTTTGATCAAAGAAATAAAACTGGGGCTGAACTCATAGCTTGTTGAAACAACAAGTTGAGATGAACATGGTGGCTCTAAGAGCTCGCCCCGTGGAGTGGAAAAAGATTGGATTGTAGGTGATGACTCCATGTGTGTATTTTTTTTTTAATTTAATTGAACGGGAAATGTAAAGATAAGTTACGAGGGCAAACCTGGTCCGCTACAGAATTAGCAACCGTTCCCCGGCAACGGCGCCAGAAATGCTTGTTGGTATTTCTTACACCACGAATAAATCCGCAAGCGCACGGAATACCGTTGTAGCACTTCATCCGGGAGTATTCCTAGGTATCGTATTTGTTTTCCCCAAGGAACGGTGATAATCTGCAGCAAGGTTAGTTTTACCCAAGGACACACAAGGATAGCAGTAGTATAGGATCGAGAGGGTGAATAAAGATCTAGCTGTCCCGCAGGACGATCGCACTCTAGTTCTACTCGTTTACTTCGGGCACTGGTATAGACCTGGTCTGCCAAGTCACGCCAGCCTGTAGCTCTACGACGAACCCGAACGTGGAGGATTACAAGGGACGGACAGGGCTGTCACCACCTGCCGCCTACCTCTACAAACCGTGGGGCACGCTGCAAACAAAGGTAACCTCTAGCCTAGGCACCACGCCTATGCCGTCGATTACTACTCTAACCCCGGTCCTGGTACCAATCTGGAAGGCTAGAGCACCCCTCGCGGAGCGATGATCCCGTAAACAAGTATAACAAGAATAACGACTAGTATGTAAAGCTCGCTAGATCAATAACACCACGAATACTAATCTTACGAATAAGAACAAGGTTCGTACTATGAACGAACGACGAACGAACGACGAACGATGAACGAACTAAGAACGAACGACGAACGATGAACGAACGACGAACGAACTAAGAACGAACGAAGAACGATGAACGAACGACGAACGAACGAAGAACGAACGATGAACTATTAATAAGATAAATATCCGCCAAGGGTACAAGATAAGGAAATAACTAAAAGGAAAGCTATCCCTCTCTTGATCCTTGCCCTCTCCTCTATTCTACTACTGTACAAGAGGCCCTTGGCCTGGATGGGAGTGGAATGACTTGTGTCTTGTGATGTGCTTTGGAGGAGGGGGGTACCCCTTTATTTATAGCCCAAGAAGGTCGGCAACTTGAGGCGGTTCCTTAGGTCGGTGGCATTGATTGCAGGTGGAACCGACCTCTGGAAGGCGGTGGCGAACCGCCATAACAAGATGGGCCAGTGGGGCCACCACAGGGGGTCGGCCGACCTAGGGTTTGGGGTCGGCCGACCTATGGCTGGCCCCTCTGGGCCTGGGCCTTCTCAGGTGGCTTCCCCTGGTTGCCTTCTCCTCTGATCCACCTGCTATGGGTGGACTTGAAGTCTCTTTATTGGGAGTTGGGTTTTATTTGGATAATTCTTTATGACGGGGAAAATTGGTGTTTCCAGGATGGGCCTTTTATGCTTCCTTTTCCCCGTTTTCCTGTGAATTGCAGCTGCACTCACAAATTCACCAAGACTCGTGGAAATCACTAGTTTAAATACCTAAGTCTACTTTTGGTGATTGTTTTATTATAAAAAGCGCAGCTAGTTGACGGGTAAATATTGGGTCTAAGAGCCGTCAACAACGACGCCGGAAAGTAACATTGCGGAGGCAAGATGGTGCACACCTAAATCTACGCCGCCTTCACTTCACGGTCGCGGGGTGGGGCTGCTTCGCATGGGACAGGTCGAAGCGCGCGTCGTGTGGGTAATACTGGTGTGGTCCACCATAGAAACCTTCTCTTCTTAGAGAATATTCAGCAGAACACCTAAAGTAAAGACCAAAATTTAAAAATTGTCAAAATAGTAAAAAAAAAAACTGCTCCAGCAGTACCTAAATGGATACCAAAACCTTTTCTTTTTGGTGTCCCCCTAAATTTCTCTCATGAACTCATATTTGAGTTTCTACTTCATGAAAACCTAAGAGCAACCCCAACAGATGCTGTAAAAGTGGTGCTGTAAAACTAGTTATAGAGCACCATTTTTGTTCAATTTTAAAGATCACGTGTCCTGTGCTCCAATAGATGCTGTAAAACGGGTGCTTCATATTTCATTTTCACCTTGAGCCATTTCATCGAGCAGCTTGAACTCGTTCAGTGAAGAGGAGCTGTCGCCGGCAATGGCAAGGGGTGAAGTCGCCGGCGAGCCGCCGAGCGCGTGACGGTGCGGGACGGCGGCGTCACGGCGCATCGGCGTGGCGCGACGCGACGCGAGCGCGTGTCGGTGCGGGACGGCGGCGTCAAGGCACGTGCGCGCGTCGGTGCAGCTCGGTGCGGGTAGAGGCACAGGACGGCTGCAGAGGCGGCAGCATAGCGTGTCGTAGGGGGGCATGACGTGAGGGCGGGCGAGGGCGCGCAGGCGCGGCGGCCGTGGCGAAGCGGTGTTCCGGCCACAAGAGTGGGCGAGAGGGCGAGGTAGCACGAGCATGAGCATCGAAGCAGCAAGGCGAAGCTCACCTTGGTACATGTCGTCGAGGAGTATGGCCGGGAATAAGAATTCGACTTGGAGGTTGGTTGGCACGACGGACGGCGACGGGGAAGACAAAGTTTCCGGCGAGGTCAACCGTGGGATTGAGGAAATAGCAAGTCATAGAGGTGCGTGTGAGGAAGGAGAAGCCCTGCGCGCGAGGAATTGGAGAATCGCTCACCGGGAAAGGAGAAATCGACGACGACGGCGAGGTTGCCCAACCGGCGGCGGCGGCGTGACCTCCGGAATGGGGGTGGTGGGCTGGGGAAGGCAGAGGGGCCTCAGGAACACGTGCTGGCGGCCGGAGTCGTCTTCTCCGGCGACGGGGTCGGCGGGCCGGCGTGGGGGCGGGCGGCGGGTGGCGTCCGGTCGGTTTACAGCATGGGATATGGCACCGGCTTTGGTGCTCCAAATATGCAGCACGAGGAGGAAGTTTTACAGCATGCTTTAAAAATTTTAGAGCACCACTTCGTTTTACAGCATCTGTTGGAGAGGGTTAGTGCTCTATATTCTCAGATTATAGAGCACCACACCATTATAAAGCATCTGTTGGGATGCTCTAAAACCTGTGAATAGGGGTGAAAGTGGTGTGGATAATTATCCGATCCGATCCGGTCTGAATCCGATTTTTGAGGATTTGGTGTGACATTTTAGATATCCTAAAGAATCCGATCCGATCCGAATCCGATTACGTGCGGATGCGGATTAGGATATGGGATTAGCAAAATCCGACGGATATGGATTATCCGATATATCAAAGCGGATTATCCGAAGCTCAAAATAGGATTATCCGATAATATTAGCCAATTTGTATTTGTTTTACATTTTTTCATAATATTTTAAACTGAGAATTTGTAGTTCGGGTGGTGGGATTTCCTTGGCTACTTTACATGCTTTGATGAACTATCTATCGACATATAATTCTCTACTAATAGATATATCAAATCCGATATTTAAAGATCCGCTTCCGATCCGCTTCCGGTCCGAATCCGACCCATTTCCGACATCCGAAAAAATCCGTATCCATAACCGCATCCGCATATTATCCGCTCCGCTCCGAATCCGAAAAAAAAATATAGTTTAGGATATGGGGAAGGTGTTATCCGCTCCGATCCGATCCGTTTTCATCCCTACCTGTGAACACACGCGGGAAAGCCCAACCGTCAGCGAACACATCGCTGCAACCTCCACCCGCCGCCGCAAATGTGGCCACCGAATCCGCCGCCGCCCACTGGATCCTCCATGCGCCACCACAAATCCGCCCCCCCCCCCCACCCCCCGGCATCGTGCCGCTCCATCTAGCCTGGACATTGCCACCGAGCTGCCGATGCGGTGAGAGCAGCCCCCTAAGGATCGTGTGACCGAGAGAGGGGGTGAATCGGTGCACTTTAGAATCTATTCCTTCACACAACCGCCCACTCAACTCCTAACATGCAATTCTAGTAACAAAATAAAGCACACTAAGGAGAATCCTTAACCTATAGAGCTAGTGAATATAGATGATAAGAAGCACACCACACTAGCAAGGGGTAGGTTACTAGCTAGCACAAGATAGAGCAGAAACAAACTAGCTAGTACAAGTAAACTAGAGACAAGGCAACTATGAAAACTAGGCACACTAAGAAGAGTCCTTAGAGCTACAAGGTAGGCTACAACAAGTAAGCACACGAGCAAAGCAACCTAGCAAATCCAGTGAAGCGAGTACGGTCCAGTCTCTATTTGACTGGCATCCGGGAAATGCTGCTCCTCTGTCTTCTTCTTCTCACAAGGGACCGTACCGTCCGTTCCCTACGACCGGACCATCCGGTCTCTATCTCTCTTCTGCCAACAGAAAGCTTTCCTTCTCTTTTGCTTCTGCCTGTAGGGACTGGACCGTCCGGTCCCTGACCGTACCGTACGATCCAATGGTCCGGTCTCTATTTCTCTAGCAACCCGAGAAACATCTTCTCTGTATAGAATTTCCAATGATGACCGTACCATACGGTCTCAAGGCCGTACCGTCCGGTCTCCTTTTCTTCCAGCTTCCAGAAACCCAGCTTCTCTGTCTTGACTCTGCGTAGACACCGTATGGTCCGGTCCTCATGACCGTACCATCCGGTCCTCACTGGTTCTGCAGCTTCGATCTTCCTCTTGATCCTTTCTTCCAAACTTGATCTTCTTGGTTCCTTCACTCCTCTTCTGCCACCCTAGCCCCTGAGAGACTCACCATGCATCCAATGATCTCTACAACTAGTGTGCGCTAAGAGAAACACCTTGAACCCTCTTGATAGTCCGGTTTTTCCTATGGACTCAAGCTAACATCTAACCAAGCAACACTCGCTTGGATCTAGCATGTCCTTAGCCTTGATCCATCTCTTCTCCGCGACTCCATCAAGTCCGTTCTTGTGTTGCTGAAGGCAACCAATCATCCTTGATATTAAGTTCATGGTGTGTTGGCGTTCACCACCAACGGATGGAGCTTTCTTCACATGTGACCTATAAAATCTCACAAAGGATATTAGTCACATTTATTGTTCTCATCCATTCACCAAAAACATTCATACCTTAGGGTTTCCCAAGCTTCAATAGTCATGAAGCTTACAAGCCCCAAGCACCGACGAGGGTGGCGAGGCGGCTTCGTCGCGATTCCACCTGGGGTGCACGGGAGGGGTGTGGCACGAGGGTTCGCGCGGGAGGGCGGCGCGATTCCGCCTTGGGTGCGCTGAAGGCGGGAGGCACGAAGGTGGGTGTAAGGATCGTGTGACCGAGAGGGGGGGGGTGAATCGGTGCACTCTAGAATCTATTTCCAAACACTTACACCCAAGCAACTCCTAGCGAGTAGTTCTAGTAACAAGGTAAAGCACACTAAGGAGTATCCTTAACCTATATAGCTAGTGCATATAGATAACACAAACACACCACACTAGCAACCTAGCACAAGATAGATAGATAGCGGAAGACTTAAGCTAGGCAAGGCAAGGTAACAAGATAACTAGAGACAAGGCAACCAAGATACTAGGCACACTAAGTAGAGTCCTTAGAGCTATTAGATAGGCTATAACAAGTAAGCACACGAGCAAGGCAATCAAGCAAACCTAGTGAAGCTAGTAGGTACCAAGGTAAACACACAAGCAATATAAGAGCACAACTCAAGTACTACAAGCAATCATATGAAGTGCGATAAGTAAATGCGAGTAGTAAAGGAGAAGGGATAGAGAATGCTCATGATGTTTTCCCGTGGTCTCGGAAGGATGGCGCCTTCCCCTACTCCACGTTGGGTCACTCCCGCCGGAGTCTCGACCCCGTCCCTCCGCTCGATGGCGATCCCTCCTAGAGCACACTTCACCCTCCGAGTGAAGTCGCGGGCACGTCCCGCCGGGCTCGATCCCGGGTACTCTTCCGGAGGTAAGGCTCCGCACTTGATGCGTGCCAAAGGGAAGCTCTAAGACCGTGTACAAACTTGTGTCGGCTTCCACAATCTCCTTGGACAGCTCAACACCGACGCCTAACCGGTCTAGGCCTCGCCATAGACCAAGAGTAACAGCCCTAGATGACTCTCTCAAGCCCACACTAGCCTAGAGATCAAAGGATGCAACTTGCTACTCTCTCAAGCACTAGGATCACTCCAAATCCCTCTCAAGTGCTTCACACTTCTTCCTCTTGGCTTCTTGGCAGCACCTCCCCTCTTTCCTGGGTCCAAGAGCACCTCAAAGAGGTAAACAACCGACTATATATAGGCCTCCAACCTCAAACTAGCCGTTGTCCAAAAGTGCCCAGTCTGCGTGATGACCGTACAATAGGACCGTACTGTCCGGTCTCCATCTACCGTATTGTCCGGTCTTCACCAGACCGGCATCCAGGGAGTGCTGACCTTCATCTCAAACCAGACCGTATTGTACGGTCTCTAGGACCGTATTGTCCGGTCTCAATTCTTCATCAGCCAACAGAAACTTCTCCTTCTCTGTTGCTCTTCTCCTGTAAGACCGTATTGTACGGTCTCACCACCGTATTGTCCGGTCAACTGTCCGGTCTCTATTCTTCAATTTCCAGAAACTTCAGCTTCTCTGTCTGGAACACCCAATAGAGACCGTACTGTCCGGTCCCTAGGACCGTACTGTCCGGTCAACTGTCCGGTCTTCATTTCTCCATTTCCAGAAACTTCAGCTTCTCTGTCTGGAAATCCTCTGTAGACCGTATTGTACGGTCTCCTTGACCGTACTGTCCGGTCTCTTCTGCCTTCGCAGCTTCGATCTTCTTCTTGATCTTCTTCTTCAAGACTTGATCTTCTTGGTTCCTTCAACTCTCTTCTGCCACCCTAGCCCCTGAGAGACTCACCATGCATCCAATGATCTCTATAACTAGTGTGTACTAAGAGAACCACCTCGAACCCTCTTGATAGTCCGGTTTTTCCTATGGACTCAAGCTAACATCTAACCAAGCAACACCCGCTTGGATCTAGCATGTCCTTAGCCTTGATCCATATCTTCTCCGCGACTCCATCAAGTCCGTTCTTGTGTAGATGAAGGCAACCAATCATCCTTTTCATTTAAGTTCATGGTGTGTTGGCATTCACCACCAACGGACGGAGCTTTCTTCATATGTGACCTATAAGATCTCACAAGAGTGTTAGTCACATTCATGGTTCTCATCCTATCACCAAAACATTTATACCATGGGGTTTCCCTAGCTCCAATGGTCATGAAGCTTACAGTGGGGCAGGCGGAGATGCTGCTAGAGGAGGGGAGGAGGAGGGTGGCCGACCTCGTCTGGCCGTTGGCGCATGGGGACTGGCACCTTGCCTTGGCGGCCATGGAGGGCGAGCTCGTGCAAGCAATGGAGCTGTGTGCGGAAAGCAAGGGAAGAAGAAAACAGTGTGGTGTGGATAAGGCTGGTCATTTTGTAGAAAAACCCTCGCAGAAAGCTGTAATTAGTCGTAATTTTCTCTGTCTTGACATTTTTGTGATGGAGAGGAACACAAATGTTTTCTGAAAATCTTCTCTCTTCTACCTAAAACGTTTTTGAGAATGTTTGGTTTGAGGGACGAGCAGTATGAAACCATCTCAGATGTGGGACGGCATGATATACCAGAAAAATAGCTGAACCAACTCATCCTTTGCCTATGACATAAGCCTCCGTTTCCTCCCCTTCGCGCGGCGCAGCCAGGCAAGCTTGCGCACACGGTGTGGCGCAAGACGGGGTGCGACCGTGTGAGCTCGCGTACGGTGCGGGCGCGGGACTAACAAGCTGGGCCTCCTCCCTCCTCTCTCTTGCCGCGCAGCAGCTATGCCTGAGAATGCGAAAGGGCCTGTAGCCTAGTGGTTACAAAAGACTTAGTAGCACCTGAGGTCCTGGATTCGACTCTCTATAGGAGCGAATTTTCAAGAATTTAACGACATTTGTGCTTTCAGTGGTAGGCGACGCTCCCGTCGACAGCGAGGCGCCAGTGGTGACTTCGTTAATTTTTAGAATTTGCCGGCTCAGTCGAAGATACTCATATGGGTTGGGTTTGCGTACGTGTTCATAGGAGTGAGTGTACGTGTGTTTTGAGTGTCTGAGTTTACTGTGTAATCTAAAAAAGCTATGTGTGAGAATGTGTCGGAATCCAACCCAAACACCGAATCGCACCATTTTACAATAGGACATCTGACCCAACTCAAACCAGCCCATAATTTCAAGTGTTTAAACCAGACCTATCCAAACTGAATGAAAATTTAACCCAAATCAAACCACCCCATAAACAACCTACAGTTTGGAACGAGTCCATGATTCAGTTCCAATCCGCCGGCCCCTGAGGAACGCGTGCTCGTCTTTTGTTCCCGTGTTTTCCTTATCGACCGAACCAACCGAACCGGATCGGACCGGTAAGTCCGGTTACCGGTCAAAACCGATGAAAACCGAATAAAATTTGTCAAATTTTAAAATTCATTTCAAATTCAAATTCGGAAACCGATAAACCGAGGTAATCAGTCCGGACCGGTAAATCCAGTTACTGTGATAACCAGACCGGTTACCAACGGTTTGGAAAACTCCCGTACGTCTGCGCTTTGGCAGGCTGGTCCTATGGTCCACGCGCATATGTCTCTGGGAGAATATGTGCTTCGTTGGGTCTGAAACCCAGTGCTACGTGTAATCCTGCAAACTAAGGGCCTGTTTGGCACGGCTTCGGCTGTGGCTGTGGCTTCTCTGAAAAACCAGCTGTGCTGGCTGTGGCTGTGGCTGTGCCTGAAATCGTTTGGCAAAACAGTTTCTTCTGCAGCTTCTCCTGCAGCTTCTCTTGCAGCTTCATGGAAGAAGAGGCAAATGTCATATTGCCCATAGGCATATGGATGCACTTTATACATGCATTTCTTCTTTCATAATAGAAAATTGACTGGGATCATTAATTAGTAGCATATAAATTAATAAAGTATTAGTTACAAAAGTGGTTTGGACCATGAGACAACATTCCACCAGAAATGATCACGAGCACCTAGAAAGATATATTGCATTGGCAATATCATCCCGGAATTTATCCATGTCTCTATCATGTGATATAAAAAAAAAGAAAATTAGTAGCATTTAAAATAACTTCATGTTCCCGTTTCTTTGGCTTTCTCTTTGGTCCAAAAATTCCAAAAATCATAAAAGGCAGCTGAGTCCGTCTCTTTGGTTTTCTCTGTCCTCTCCCGAGCTCAGCCACCACCATCTCCATTGCCGCCGTGAGAAAAAAAATTCAAGCTGGTACTACTACAGTTCGTCTCAAGTCAAGCACCACTCCAATCAGGTGCGCAAGGAGCCACTCCGGCCAGCTATTCCCCGTCTCCAATTCCTCTCTCGTGTACCAAGCGAAGAGATCAATGGCCTTCTTCATCCACCACGTCCACCAGTACAACCTACACCC
This sequence comes from Eragrostis nindensis, assembly GCA_012490785.1. Taxonomy (NCBI): domain Eukaryota; kingdom Viridiplantae; phylum Streptophyta; class Magnoliopsida; order Poales; family Poaceae; genus Eragrostis; species Eragrostis nindensis. Next base: position 1,255,338 of record JAAXCT010000099.1, on the reverse strand, counting down.
GCCGTCAAAAATCCTCATCGCACGGTGCGCCAGTCGTCAATTCCTGTCAATCTTGGCTTTCCCAATTGCCTGTGCGACGACGGATCCACATTCTGCGCGCGACGCATCCACCTACTGCTTGCTTGTGCGCTTGTTCTTGGTGGCGATGGCGGAGGCGGCCTGCACCACCTGCGACGGCGATGGCCGCGGCGGGCCCTACCAGCCCGCATTGCTGCGCTTGGGTCGTCGGATCCGCTCGCGTCCGCAAGCTCGCCGTCGGGCTCAGGGTTAACATTACCGACCGAACCGTTCCGACCGGTCCGGACCGGTAAGGCCGGTTACCGGTCGGTAACCGGTCAAAGCCGTTGAAAACCGGACAAAATTCGTCAAAGTTTTAAACTCATTTCAAATTCGAAATCGAAAACCGGTAAACCGGACTTACCGAACCGGACCGGTAAGTCCGGTTACCGCGGTTACCGGCCGGTAACCGACGGTTTTTCAATCCCTGGTCGGGCTCCTTTCGCACGCCGCCTTCGCGTCGGGGGAGAGAAGAACCGGTGGCAAATGACGTAAATTTGGTGAAAGGGCACTGGACGTTTGGTGGGCCCAGCGAGGAGGAGCGGGGTGAAGCTACGGTTATGGTGCTCCCGGCTTCGGGCCTTTTTCTCGCGCGGCTTCGCCCGCAATTCACGGAGAAGCAGTTGCGGGAGCTGGGCGTTTGGCGAATTTGCACGCGAAGCTGCAAGCGAAGCGGGAGCTGAAGCCCGGCCAAACGGCCCCTAACGTTGTGCATCGTTGGATCTGAAACGTACGACTTGAGGGGTCCTTTGGATTACTGTTCTCAAAGGAAAATTTTGTATACTATGGTTTGGCTGGTAGGAAACAGCACTACTCTTCCATAGGAATCATTTCTTTGCATGCGATTCCATAGGATTTTAGCATCCACTGAGAGCTCTTGGAAAAAATTTCTGCACGAAGAACGAGGAGCTCAATGCTGCGGCTGCTAGCTAATGCTCCATTATTGCTCCCGTGGCCCAAATCGTTGCACACAACAGGAAAGAACACCCACACAAATAACTCAATTAGTATGATTTTTTATTCACTCTCAACATTCCTCCACAAGGATTCCTTCACTTTTCCTATGCCTCATCCAAACAAACTTTCACTTCATATTCATATGTTTTACAATCCTCTGTTTTACATATGCATTCCTATCAAATTTTTACGTTTTTCTATTCCTGTATTTTGCAATTCCTGCATTCCAAAGGAGCCCTGAGATGCCTCACGGTGCATCTGGCATTTTTTTTTTTTTTGCGAACAGGTGGGAATTATATTAAACCAAGAGCACAGTACATCCCAGCCATTTTACAGAAAGAACCCTGAAGAAAAAAGAAATTACAACTCCTTCATCCTCCAGAGCCTTCCAATCTTCAGTGGTAGCAATCGCCGCCGGCGAAACCCCGACGACCAACGCCATCACCGAACCAAAGCTTCCTCCTTCCAACACAAGGGACTTCCAAACTAGGATCTGCCGCAAGAACCATCGCCCAGAACCTCCTCCGGCGCGAATCATGAACGATGAACGAGAATCGGCCATCCACTCGTGCAGAAAAGGAGAAGCAACCAAATCCGCCGCCGCCAGCCAAAGAGCCAGCAACCGGAACAGACGTCCGCCATCGCCGACAAGATCAGCAACCCGGACAAGAGAGGCATCCGTAGGGATGACCGGAGATCCCAACCTTTCGCAAAAAGGTAGGAAAACTTGCCTCCCATCTTGGCCACCGGAGATGGAGAGCATCACATCGCCGTCGCCGCAACGGAGGACAACAAGCTTCACCAAGCCGACGACACCGCGAGCGCCATCGCCGGGAGGGAAGAAACCAATCCCATGGAAGAACAACTCCATAGGAAAACTTATTTAGCGCCTAGAACTAAACTAAGCCTAAAACTGTACAGCACACGACGGGATCCGGCTTCCCCGCCCTCTCCGGCGCCGACGAGGCCGCCGGAGAGGAGGGGGAAGCAAGCAGATCGACGGCGGGCCGAACTACTCCTCTCTGTCGCCTTACTCTACTGTAGCACGAGAAAGGGAAAGAAGGTGCATCTGGCATTTAGCCCCTCCCGCACCAGGAACACAACTTTGCAAGTTAGCCCTCGCCGTTATTCTCATCCTCCAAATTTGCAGACCATGCCTGACCTCCCAAGGCTCCGATCTAGGGATGGAAAAAAAAAAGCTTCACTACAAGGAAAACACCCTTATAGCAACGTATATATGCGTTGCTAGAAGTCTACATTAGCGTTGGAAGAGTCTATACCAACGCTTCTAGTATCCGTTGCTAGAAGTGGCGTTGCAAGGGTCTACTACAACATGTATGTAAGCGTTGGTAACTTGTAGGAATAACCGTTGCTGATCTGCAACGGATGCATTCAGGCTGCAACAACACTTATAAGCGTTGGCATTATCAGTCACCAATCCAGCTACTTTTTTTATTTGTCAAATATTCGTTTTAAAATATTCCATATCCCAACAATAAACTCTTACCAAAATATTCTCAAATATTGCAAATGTTCACTCAGAAGATTATTATTTCATCACGAATTTATAATTTCAAATACAGGGGATTGTTACATGATCTTCAAGGAATCACTTTTGCCACATCGTCATAACCAAAACTAAATAGTATAACCTAACATGACTGGATTCCAATGGAATGTAGTCATTCTGCATCTCTCTCAAAACTACACTACATTGCTTCAAAATATATTCACTCATGATCATCTCACTATTCTCTAAGCCTGACAAGAAAGGTTCTGTTAATATCTGCAGCAGTATTGTTTCGCCAATTTCCATTCTTCAGTAAAGGCACAAGCATCCTGCATGATAAGGAACGGCAACCGTTCTTTTCTTGTGACCCCAGACAGCACAATATCTAAGCATGACCCTACAGTTGGAAACTCTTCTTAGGATAGAAGAAAAGCAGTTAACAAATTCATATATAAGATTCTAAGCATTCCATAATTATGCATATAACTTCTTCCACGGATGTTTAATTGATCCAAAATAGCATCAAAGTTACTTGAGTATTGTATCACAGAATGCCCACCATATCTGTTACAAAAGAAGTACTATTGATAATCAATAATCATTGAACAGTTCCCTTGCAAAAAAAAATAATAATCATTGAACAGTTAGCCAATCCTCACTAAATTACCTCATAACCAATCTAATTTGGTGTCAGTTGTTGCAAATTGAGAGGAACAAACATAGTTCAGTTCACTGGTAACAAATCCAGTCTTTGTAACCTGCATATGTTGGAAATATATTGGATATTCAGAAAACAGTACAGGCTATTCTCTCTAACGAATAAGTTGTGGTTGCGGCAATTGGGGAATAACAGTAACACTGATAAGATATATACCTCGCTGAATTAATTGGCACCACATTCAGTTACAATTAGATGTAGAACAAAGACGGTTATTATTTATTCCCATTACAATACGAGATAGACATGACAAGACCTATCAGTTCCTGCAGAATTGCTGCACCCTGGATTACGTTGCCTCAGTGATTTGGCTAATGTTCATATACATTGAAGAAATACAGGACGTATAAAAAAAATCAAACACATAAAAAATGGATACGGAACACAGATCAGAGAGCCAAGCGATTGGGATTTGAGGGGAAAGGGAACAAACTAACCAGAACCAGACGCCATGCAACCAGGAGCTGGCGTTGATGCGATCCAGAACCAGAAGCAGGTGCCGCCGCCGTTGTCGTGCATCTGGGACTCGACAGCGCGCATTCGGGATCTGCCGCCGCTGCCGCCGCCGCTACTTCACATCCATCCCCTACCGCCGTGCTACGATCCTTGGAAACCTGATCAAATAAAAACAAGATCAATGATGATGCGGAGGCAAATAGATTGATCTGTATGGGCGAAGGTAGTGCTGATACGTGCACCCAAAAGATCTTGGATTCAGGGGCAGTCCATCCATTGAACCCTAGGTACAAGATTGATGCGGAAGTTCTTTTTTCAACATTGAAGCCGGCAGTTCTGCCGCTTTTATTCGTGGAGGTGCAGGGTGAAGGGAGGGGGCGGTTGATTTTCTCCTAATAAACAGGGGGCACGCACGGTGAGGTGGGCCATTTTTCAAGCGTTGGTGATGAACGGGCCTGCAACGCGTGTTACTTCCGTTGCAACCTATCCGATGCTAAAGGCGGGTTTGTGCTGTAGTGCTTGAGGCTCGCGAGCTAGCTCGGCTCGATGTTAATTTTGGCTAGGCTCGGCCTTCTTAATGAACCAAGCCGAGCCTCCATCATAGCTCGTTTGGTAACAAGCTAGCTCGTGGGCAGCTCGGGAACAGTTCGATTAGCTCAACTAGCTCGATTATATAGAAATATCACCTTTAGTTCTCTAATAAAATGGTAATTTTTACGTTGGGTAAAGCTCAATTTATCATTCAAAAAATAAACCAAGTTCAGTATAGATAAAAACAATGTTAAATGTTGGATCATCTTTTTATTTTCATTTATTTTTCTTTTTTGTTAACTTAGATTGATATTTTTTCTGTAATATTATGTTATATTATGATTTTTGTATTGTTGGGACATGTTAATATTTAAAAAAATATTTAAAATCACCTAAATTTTTTTCATAAAAATTTCAACCTACTTGGCTCGTAAGCCTAACGAGTCAGCTTGATATTTTAAATGAGCCGAGCCGAGCTTTAATTTTAACTCGTTATCTTAGTGAGCCGAGCCGAGCCAGCTTGTTATCCGAATGAGCTTTAACGAGCCGAGCCTTAATGAGCTGAGCTGAGCCTGGCTCGTTATCGACCCCTACTCCAATCGAATCAATCCCCAACTGATTTCATTAGCTCGAAATCAGGTCGTGGGCTGCAAACTTTACCTGCCAACTGCTACGTGGCCTGTGTTCCCTGTCGCTTCAACCTGATTTCAATTATCAACAAAAACAATAAAAATAAATAAAACTGATTTCGAGCTAATCCAGTCCCAAATACATAAGCTAATTAGTGAGTTCAACTACAGAACTACATAGGCCGTATGGTTGGACTTGATGCTAAGCTTCGAGCAGTTCTAATCAGTATCTGCAATTTTCCTAATACACTTTGTTCTGTCCCTGTGCTTTGCAGGTTGCTAGGTGCAAACTTTGCTCAAGTATTGCAGGCATATTTGTACTCTGCTCGCGTTGTAGTGCCAATACTGAAGATCGGCACCTACTAGCAGATACTGAAGATGAACTCACACAAGAAGCTGTGTAACAGAGAGTGTAAGGTTCAACCTCTTCAGATTTTTTTTTTTTTTGAGCAGTAACCTCTTCAGAATTCAGTTTCGGTTTAAGTCACAGCCACCATTGTTGCGCCTCCATGTTGTGTTGTGTCGGATCGGCGTAGAGAATCTCGACACCTGCTTGGAGCTGCTGCTGAAGATGAAGCCACACATGCAGATAGCAATTTGGCATTTGGAGCTGCTGAAGAACCCTATGTATGCAGTACTTGCTGATTGTGCAGGCTTCATCCTGCTTTTGGGGAGACCAACTTGGACCTAGACATTGATTGTCTAATGTTTGATTTTAATCATCAGTCCAAATCAGTCGACAACAAGATGTACTCCAATGTCTGCATAGTCAGTTTTAGTTCACTGCAGAACAATTTTCGACAACAAGAAATGTACTCCAAAGGAGGAAGACTTTTAGTTAATTGTGGAGTCAGAGTCACGTTTGAAACTGTTGTTGTTTTCCTCATTTTATATAGCTTGTAACAGACCAAGAATGGACTATTTGTAGCAAGTTTAGATCCTTGGCAGTTGCATCTGCAGTTCAAGTAGCAGACTGAATGAGAATCCTCTTGCTTTTTTTTTTGTTCAACTCTGAACCTGCATGAGTATCTGAAAATTATCTCATTCCTGTATGAGTTTTCTCCACGAATTTGCCTTCTTGTCATTAGCAGGTCAGAGTGCCCCGATTACCTGAGCTGTGTGTAACAGTTTGCCTAAGCTTTTAAATGGATGATTGAATGGACAAACGTAGCTGCAGTTATCTCAAATTGCTTGGACTTTATAAAGCTCTTGAGTTTTTTCTCGAACATAAAGCTCTTTGAGTTAAAAAGCAGCAGCAACATCTTGTATTGTGAGAACGAGGCAAGGGACTTGACATTTCAGCGCACATTACCGTCCAAGAAAAAAAAGCAGCAAACTATGGAGGCAAGAGCAGGGCAGAGAGAATCTAGTCCGGGAGGGGGAAGCCTTGCCCCTGCCGAGTGACAAGGACAGATCCAACAAATATTAGCGTATAATCCATTTCATCTGAACTTAGGAAGCATGCCAGAAATTCGATGCCGAAACGGCATCAGGTCGCAGCTGCTATCTGGACGGACAGCAAGCCTCCCGCTTTGCTTTGCGACAGGAAGACATGCATGTGAGGGGACCACAACGTTCCATCGCCGTCTCGCCGTGCCGTCACTGCAGACCGCAGCCTCCGTCACTGCAGACCGCAGCCTCGTCCGTTTCACAACTCCACCGTGAAGCTCCCGATCCGTTTCAGCTGCAGGCCGCTTTACCATCTGCTATTTGACCGTTGCGTCTTATCCTTTGTTTTACCATTGCTCTACCTCTCAAGGTTTGGCCCCTCGCCCATTGCTACCCCTCTCTCTCCAACCTGCAGCGACTCTCTCTCTCTCTCTCTCTCTCTCTCTCTCTCTCTCTCAGCTTTGGTTACTAGCTCCCTCGCCTTGCTCCCCCTCTCTTCAAGCTTTGCTTCAATTTGTTGTTTTAGTGTTGGTCACCATCTCTTCAAGTCTTTTGGTTTACTGCATTTCGTCCATCTGCTATTGAAGAGTGATTAGCTCCCCATCACCATTGTTATCCCTCTCTTAAAGCTTTGGCCCCTCGCCGTTGTTCTGCATCTAAAGTGTTGGTCCCTCCGTCAACTTTGTTCTTCAAGTACTATTCCTCTCCCCTATGCACTTCTTCCCTTTTGCTGCCACTCTTACTCCTGCAGAAACAATTTAAAGTAGTAGCCATTAGCAATTTCACTCATTCTTACTCTCGTTCGTTTTGACCCCACTATGCGTCTGCATATATTGCTCGCCACCAAACATTCACGCCGGCGGCCAAGATCGGCCGTATCCGATACTCCTATGCTCTAACAGTGTTTACCCTTGTTTACCTTTGTTTTGTTTTGAAAGTCGCGCCGTATCCCCGTATCCATATCCCGTATCGGCGCTACCTAGCCTGACAGTGCCTCCCCAACTCTATTGCAGCTGCGGACGCACAACTGGCACCTAGAATTTTTTCTGGAAATGTTCGATCTATTTCTTTTCATTTTGAATGCTGCAACAGTATGCAGATTGTAACTCACAATCAACTTTATGTTTTCAGGTATGCCACCTTTGGATTTGGGAGGATGTTCTGTACCGATTTGCAGAGGACATGGTTTTCTACTCCCACTCCCACACCTTCACAGGAAAAAGCTCATTTGTAGCAGCACTGATATTTGTCCCGGTGCTTGCCTAAGCTTTGGACTTTGGCTGTGTTATTAAGAAAATATATGTTTGTTTATTCACCTTCATCAGCAGCAGCAGCCAGTCTGAGTTCTGCTTGCTTGTGTAGAACATTTCTGTTTTCAGGTCTCAAACAACTCTGATCCTTGACACTAGCACTAGGAAGATTCAGGTTTGTTAATTAGGTGTTGCCTGTAGCTGCAAGTGTTTTATTAGCTGTCACGGTTGAATCTGTTGCTATCGTATTAAAGGACAATTCCTTTTATCTGAAATTTGGTTCCTGTAGATCGGCTTGCTGTTCGGCAGTAAGAAGAAAATCTGAGTTATTAAGTCCTTGTGTGTCTGTCAGTTAACATGTATAGGATCATTTTTAGTTTCAGCTACATGTCTGACTGTTAGTTTCTTTCGTAGCAGTTAGTGCAATAATTATTTTTTATCTCTCTGCCACAGTGATCTCCTTGAAGTCGTTAGCTAATATGGTAGTTGTTTAGTAATAGCTTAATCATCTTCTCCATAGCACTTATACTCTATTGCTTTCCAGTTAGAAATGTTCTTTTTATCTAGCACCACATCAAAGCTGTTTCTAAATAAAATGTAGTATTTTGTTTCATGCATGATAGTTCACGTTTGACTAGACTTGCTCTGTTTAATTATTCCACATGAGCTCTTGCCATTAGTCGTAGTTTATGTGAAGTTCTTTTATTTGTGTACTAATAGGATACTACCTTTAAGGCTTTATGCACGTACTGTGTTATTGTGTTTACCAAAAAGGTATACTATAGAAGTTACTAGTTGAGGGGTGTTCTAACTTTTCTCACAAAAATATTAGTATATTACTAAAAGATAATATATGAGGTAGTATGCTTAAAAGGTTGGGAGCAGACACAAAAATATTACTAAAGGTAGTATGCTTAAAAGGTTGGGAGTAGACAGGCCGGTTTTGGTCCACCAGTACAAAAAAAATCCAGGAACCATATGCTTGATAGTAATGTTCGAGTAGAGTTTAAGATAGCAAACATAGACATCAGAGTCTGATATTGGCACTATAAAACTTGGATTAGAAAGTTTGTTACCAAAATGCCAATTTTGATCCATTGATTACGTGCAGTTATTGATAATTTGTTACTACCCCAGAATGTAGCATATCTATCTATATTCAAGAATCGACATCCTTGACCCACATGTAAGCCTCTTATGCAGTTATTTGTTTTTATTCGGTGGCAGCCTGGTCAAACCATTATTGTTACATTTCCACATTCTAGACAAGTTGATGCTTGTCGTGGTTTCAAACAGTTTATCATTGATATGCAGTCTTGCTTTCCCACATGTAGGAGAACCATTCTATTAAAAAAAAAAGACCACACTTGGAGTGTTGTGTCATTTTCCAGCCAAGTGTAGGAGAACCTAGTTCCTATGGCTATGAGTCATAGCCTTTAAGTTGACACAATCTTAAATCTGAGATTTAACTTGAAATAGGATTTAACGACATTTGTACTCATCATTTTCTATGTGCCTCAATATTGTCTTAGACCTAAAGGTACCTATTCTTCATGAGTGGGACTGGTGCTTATATGCTTGGGATTTTGACAGATAGAGAATATGGTCATGAATCCAGTAAACATGATGCCCTGTACGATTGCACGGAAACATGAAGACAAAATTGACAGACTGCATGAAGCATTGGTGGCTTGCAAGGATGTGTTTCTTGGCTACTGGAAAACAGATATCAGAGAATGAAAGGGAGACTACATAAAAATCACGTATTTTCTCTCACAATTTTAAAATGGTCTAAAGTCACAGAGTGACAAATTTTAAATATGGTAACCAGATGCAATTCAGATTTTAAAGTTATTTTATCTGCATGAGTTATGTCGAGAAAATCTCAAATGTTGAAGTAGGATTTCGTTACAATGTTTGAGATAAGCATCATGTATCAAAATGTTTGGGAACCGTGGACCAACCAGAATCCACGCAAAGGGTATTCAATTCCTGAAGATTTCATGAAGCTAGATTTAATGGTTAACATCTACTGTTGCTGTTAGTGTTGTTATGTTTTTAGGGTGTCTTGTTAGACTATTCGCCTCATCTTGATCTCTCACAGATTTATCTACCATCTAATGTATTGTGTGAATGAATTATGTACTCTAGTTTCGTATGTAAGATTTCATCAGTGGACTTTAAAGCCATCAATTCATTGTTTGTGTCATTACATTTTAAGCGTAAATCCTCTTGTAATCGTTGTGTATTGAACACATAATGGCATGTCACATGCGTTTGATAAACATGCATCAGTCTGTTATTGTACTAAATGGTCCAAGATGAACAAAATCACTGATCGCTCATAGTGTTCTCGTGAGGAATCAATCACATATCTCTTCACATAGCTCTCATCCTCAAGAAGATGGTACAAAGGAGTTTACATGGTGTTAAAACGCTAGTCATCTTATAATAAAGGAGCATTGGATTGTACAATACTATATAGTTGCGTTCAATTAGTACATCTGAATTGTAAATACTATGCAACAATCAGAACAAGATCACCGTATATTTTTAGGTGACCTAATTGTCCTCTAACAGCAAATCGTTTCATCGGCCATAAATTATTTACAATGGCAGGTACGTGTCCACTGGTATTTACATGGTGTTGAAGCCATAGTAAATGATTGTTCACTCTGAGGGATCAGCATGCTCTTCATAGTCATAGATGGCTATCGACTAATCACGCATGTCAACTCGGCTAAAATGTACTTCACTTTTGGCTCATCTCATCTCGAATTGTAGTCAAGACTGTCTTTGCACATCTGCAATCCATACTACTAAAGCCGGCTCAATCTGTAGTACCAGCAGCACAAATCAATTAGCAAGGGAGCAGTCAAAGCAGGCCATACGTGCCAAGAGGTAGTATAAGTGCAGCTTAAAATGCCATATATATGAATCTATCAGTTCAGAGGTACAATGTTTAAAAAGGGAGCACGTTGGTAAATTTTCACCAGCACCGCAAGGTCTCAAATTACCACACTGCCTTTGCGCCGTCAATTTCTATTGCTCATGTTGCAGAAATAAGACATGAATTTGAAGAAAGTGTTCACCGTTCCAAAAAAAGTATTCACATATAAAAGCCAACTGTCTAAACAAGTAAGCATCTGTTCCATTAAATAACATTGCAATTGATCGCTATTCTACAAGGACAAAATACAATAGTAAGAGGGTTTATAATAGTGATAAACAACGACCATTTTATAAGAACTAATTCATGTTACAATAATTCATTATACATCTGGAGACAATCATTTGAAATAATGATACATACAAGTTTCAATCACAACTTTTAGTATCTATATAAGAAGAGATCCTGATAAAACAATCTCTCCTGACATAAAGGAATACATGAATATAACACCAAGGCCAGGCTGCCAAATGAACTAGCACCATTGTGAAGCTGTATCAGGTATTTAAACATGTCTGAACCAATAACACAGATATTGAAAGGAACTCAGACCACTCCTCATTATCAATCGGTTCCACAAAGCTGCTCAGTTGGTCCTGTCCTCTATGACAGTCCTGTCCCCAAAAAGCTTAGAAAATTAACACCAAAACTTTACTAGGAAAAAGGCAACAAGTTGACATGACGGATGCAGTAGAACATAACATCTGATAATTGTAAACAAGAATAAATCAGTGTGAAGGATTGTATAAGCTCTATAGAGTTCATATATTCAAAAAAATTCCAATCAAATTATACCAGTTCATATAATAACATGAAAGAAGACAAAAGTAACATATTAACACAAGCATCATTTGACTCAGCGATCCAACAAAGTGTACTGGGAGAAATATGTGCAAATGTATCTTTAGGTCTGAGAAAATATTGAGCCACATAAAAGATGATGAGTACAAATGTTGTGAATGCAGTCATATTTTAAGTTAAATCTCAGAACTAAGAACATTTCAACTTAAAGGCTGACTCATGAAAGAAGGTTCTCTCCATGTGGCTGGAAAAATGACACGACACTCAGAGTATAAATATACATATTTTTGAATCGAACTCACTTCAGGTATAAATAAAATGTTTCTCCTACATGTGGTAAAGCAAAACTACATATCAATGATAAACTGTTTGAAACTGTAGCTTGATTATAATGTGGAAGTGTAACAATACTGGTTTGACCAGGCGTCCACTTACTAAAAACACAATGACTGCATAAGTAGCTTACATGTGGGTCAAGGATGTCGATTTTGAATATAGTTATGCTTCTGGTGTAGTAACAAAGAGCGAATAAGTGCATATAATTAATGGATCAAAATAGGCACTTTGGTAACAAACTTTGAAATCAAAGTATCTTAGTGGCAATGTCAGACTCTGATGTCTATATTTGCTATCTTAAATTCTACTCTAACAGTATATAGAGAATATTGTTCCTAAAATTTTTGTTCCAGTGGACCAAGACTTGTCTACTCCCAACCTTTTAAGCATACTACCTTTTAGTAATATTTTTGTGTCTACTCCCAACCTTTTAGTAATACTTTTTGAGACAAGTTAGTACATTTTCCCCACAACTAGTAACTTCTATAGTATACCTTTTGGTAAACGCAATAATATTTTGTATGCACAAAGCCAGCAAGGTAGCATCCTGTTAGTACATAAATAAAAGAACTTCACATAAACTACAACTAATGACAGGAGCTCATATGGAGTAATTAATTAGAACAAGTCTAGTGACTCTAGTCAAACATGTTCAATCAAGCATGAAAAATTTATTAAAAATTATTTAGAAACTATTTTGCTGTGTTGCTAGATAACAAGAGTAATTACTAACTGGAAAGCAATAGAATATAAGTGCTATGGTGAAGATGATTAAGCTATTGCTAAACAACTACTACCATATCAGCTAACTAACTCAAGGAGATCACAGTGGCAGAGAGAGAAAAATAATTATTGCACTAACTGCTTCGAGAGACACTAACAGTCAGGAATATATCACTAGAAACGATGATACATGGTAACTGACAGACACAGGCTTAATAACTCAGACTTTTTCTGACTGGTCAAGCAACAAGTCATCTACAGGAACCAAATTGCAGCTAAAAGTATTTATCTTTTAACACGATAACAACAGATTCAACTGTCACGGGATAAGCTAATCAGACATTTTGTAGCTACAGGCAACACATGATTAACAAACCTGAATCCTTGTTAGTGCTGGTGCCAAGGATCAGAGCTGGTCACTCATTTCAGGTGGTGGCGCAGGTGGATCGACAAGCAAGAAGGTTTCAGACTGCCCCGAGCTCCAGATCGATGCTGCAATATCCCAACCACTACAACAATGAAGATCACCCAACAGACAACGAATGATGGCACTCAGTCTATCTTGTCTGTCTCCTTCGTGAGCTGCTTTGTAATGGAAATTAGCAGTTACCTAGTTGCTGTTGTTCTTGTCATCTTAGTCTCAGGTTTCTTTTATCTTGCTTTCCTCTCAGAAACCTTTTACTATCTTGTTCTTGTTCCGGAACTCGTCTAACGAGATGTAACAAACCTGTTGTTTCCGTTATTTCGGTAATGGAAAAGGGGTGAGCCCCATGTCGAAAAAAAAAAGAGCTGAGACTGGCTGCTGCTGATGAGAAGGTGAATAAACTAAGAGCAACCCCAACAGATGCTGTAAAAGTGGTGCTGTAAAACTAGTTATAGAGCACCACTTTTGTTCAGTTTTAAAGATCCTTTGTCATGTGCTCCAACAGATGCTGTAAAACAGGTTGACTTTCCCCTTGAGCCATTTCATCGAGCAGCTTGAACTCGTTCAGTGAAGAGGAGCTGTTGCCGGCAATGGGAAGGGGCGAAGTCGCCGGCGAGCCGCCGACGGCCTCTACCAGGACCACGGGACGATAGCGTGGGCGCAGGACGGCGCATCGGCGTGGCGCGACGCGACGCGAGCGCGTGTCGGTGCGGGACGGCGGCGTCACGGCGCGTGCGCGCGTCGGCGCAGCTCGGTGCGGGTAGAGGCACAGGACGGCTGCAGAGGCGGCAGCATAGCGTGTCGTAGGGGGGCACGACGTGAGGGCGGGCGAGGGCGCGCGGGCGCGGGCGACGGCGAGAGGCGGCGCGGCGGCCGTGGCGAAGCGGTGTTCCGGCCACAAGCATGAGCATCGAAGCAGCAAGGCGAAGATCACCTTGGTACATGTCGTCGAGGAGGATGGCCGGGAATAAGAGTTCGACTTGGAGGTTGGTCGGCAGACGGACGGCGACCGGGAAGACAACGTTTCCGGCGAGGTCAACCGCGGGATTGAGGAAGGAGCAAGTCATAGAGGTGCGCGTGAGGAAGGAGAAGCCCTGCGCGCGAGGAATTGGAGAATCGCTCACCGGGAAAGGAGAAATCGACGACGACGGCGAGGTTGCCCAACCGGCGGCGGCGGCGTGGAGCGCGGCGGCGTGACCTCCGGGATGGGGGTGGCGGGCTGGGGAAGGCAGAGGGGCCTCGGGAACACGTACTGGCGGCCGGAGTCGTCTTCTCCGGCGACGGGGGCGGCGGGAGGTGTCCGGTCGGTTTACAGCACGGGATACGGCACCGGCTTTGGTGCTTCAAATATGCAGCACTTCGTTTTAAAGCATCTGTTGGAGAGAGTTTGTGCTATATATTCTCAAATTATAGAACACCACAGCATTATAAAGCATCAGTTGGGATGCTCTCAATATTTTCTTAACAGGGCTAATGTCCAAAGCTTAGGCAAGCACCGGGGATAAATATCAGTGCTGCTCGAATTGTACACAAATGGGCCTTTCCTGTTAATTTGAATTGCTGTGCTTATTTCAGTTATTTAGGATTTTTAGGTGATGTTTGGATTCAGCGAAATGGACCTTGGAAATGGGAAAGGAAATGGATAGAAAAATCTCAACCATTCATTTTTCCTTCTCTTTACATAACCCATTCCCTATCCCATTGTCCATTTCCTTGAATCCAAACACCACCTTAGAGTATGTAAATTATAATTTTAAATATCCCCTACGTATTGGAGTATCGGTGTTTTTGGCCGATCACCGTGCCGCCGTATCGGCGTATCGTATCGCCGTATCGGTGATTCTTAGTTCACTGGTTGGTGGGCCTTTGGAAAATGTCGAGTGGCTGGGAGAGTCCACGTTTATTGAGCGATGGCTTTGTTCTAATTAAAATTTGTTACGAAAATGCTTTATTTACCTTGATGTTGGTCCTAACATACCTGTGTTTTTACTTCAGCTCATCCAAATACCAATATTGAAATTTATAATTTAGACTAGAGGTTAGTGAATATCTATTTTTAATAGGAAATATGACCGATGTAATTGAAAATGTATGTATAAATAAACTTATAGTAACATTCTAGAACGTTTTCTAATTTGATCTCAAATCTACATTGTCCGTCGCAACGCACGGTAAATGAAATTCCAGTAAGGAGCGAAAGCAGCCAGCATTATGAATTGAGACTGATTGTGGACAGTGTAAAGGCCACCTGTGTATTGTGATACAGTAACATTTGCATCTGTTGTACAGAAATATAGTGTCAAAAACAATCACAAATGCAGAACGGCAACAGAAAAAACATACAGGGATTAGAACGTGAGGCTAGTTAGATAATCAGACATGTAAAAAACAATCATTCTGATGCTTGGAAATCAAATATGTGCAGCAATTAACAAAGCTGCGGTGGTCAACACGAATAATAAAAGACAACGTCAAGCAACCGAATTGCAGCAAAAAAAAATAGTAATACGTGAAAAATAAATATCAAGTTTAAATGGTACCTCAGGTAGTGTTAAAAGACAGGACAAGTTAAACAAGCAAGTTTGTACCGAATTAATACTAAGCTACTGTAAGCTAAACTGAATAAAATAACTAACCTTTTACCACTGACAAGTTTACGCTTAAACGACCAAGCAACGAACAAAACTAGACTAGCAACTACCAGATCACTTTAGCATTGCACTTTAGCATTGGTCATCTCAAAAGATAATTAACAAGCTTGGCTTCAGGGAACAAGGCAAGCAAGCAGACACGCTATCTGAAAATTGATTAGGCAACCAGCTAGATAAGCTGATAGCATGCGACATAAAAAAAATTAGAGAGTTAGCTACTGTACAAGCAAACGAGTTCTGCGTAGAGCACAAACAGCAGGAAAAAGAGGTCAGTTTTAGAAACTGGTTACTCATCTTAAAGGCCGATGTACAGGAACAGAAAATTCAGACAACCATCAGCTTAACTTTCTAAATCTGATGTGGAACCTAAATACTCAATATCCTCATAGTGTATGGTACAAATTACACAAACAGTACTTATTGAAGCTTCTGATTTACTACTGCAGCAATGCATACATTCGACTAAGTAGTAAGTACTGAGGATGGATTGAATCTTTCTAGCTTGGTCAGGGTTTGTACCTTCCTTTGCAAAATTGCTGCTGCTGAGACACAATGCCGATTTATTGCATTCTAGTGGGATCTCAGGAAGGAGATGCCGTATGGATCCCTCTCGTCTACATCACTTGAAGCCGGGGAGCTCGTGTTTGTGCGGAGCTGCGGCGCGGCAAGGCAAGGCAGGGCTCATGACGCGCGCGAAGGTGCAGCGCGGCAGGCCGGCGCATCGTGCTGTTGCTCTTGCGTGTTGTTGCGGGACGCCCAACGCGAAGACGCCCGTGCGAGGAGGCGTCGCAAGGCACAGCGGCGGCGTGGCGTAGCTGCGGCACAGCAGCGTCGCGACGGGGCTGGGCGGAGCGGCGGCAAGGTCATCCGCAGTGCCTCCGCACTTTCGCCAACCATTTCTGGACTCATGCTAGTCTAACACGCCGAGCATTTGCCTCTAAAACTGTGCTTTAAGAGGATCTTCAGCAATAGATCTCAAAACAAGAGCCCTACTTTTGTTTTCCAAACCGGCATGTAAAAATGAGGGCTCAAAATTTAGAACTCCAGCAATAGACCCTATTTTGTGTGGAAAAATGAAAAAATAGTGAGACCCACGAATGAGAGGGAGGATTTGAGAACCCTAGGAATGGAGGCTTGGAGATGGAGTTTGAGAGGGCATGCAAAATGAGAGCCTAAATAGGGTCTCTATTGAGTTGATTTTTTAGCTCAAGCTCCTAAATAACAGAGTAGAGGCCTAACTAGGAGCCTTGCTGGAGATGCTCTAATGGTGTTAGGGAAGCTTCAAATCCTGCTGCACTTACCCGGAATTCCAAACCACTACTCCATGAGATTCACGAATATGACAGCTTCCATTCTCTGTGCAAAATACGGCGCAGGCTAGTGAAAAAAACATGCAAAATGACAAGCTTTCCTCGCCTCCACAACAGTTTGGCAAAGTAAAAAAAAAACAGTGGAAGATTATAGGTAATCGGTTATCATCAAGAAACAAGGCATATAACATTCCATTCAGGATTAACAACCCAGTCCTCAGGAGATGTCATACAAAATAAAATATGGAGTATCTCGGAGCATCGTACAAGATTCATAAGCGCAGATAATTATCCAAGATAAGAACTCCAAACCAGTACTCAGGTAATGCCCTCAAGGTTCCCATCGTAATGCCCTCAAGGTTCCATGCAGATAGCTAAATCAAACATAAAACTGGAGCATCGTACTCAGGAAATGCCCTCAAGGTTCCATGCAGATAGCTAAATCAAACATAAAACTGGAAAGCCTGATCCACGACAGGCTGGACATTGTACTCCTGATACAACAAATTTGATGTAGCGGTCAGCTCAAGTGGTTGAGGGAATGGAACTCCGCCCCGACTCACCACCAAGCGACGCTGATTCATTGCCGTAAGAGCCATACCCCTAGGATCCATCACGAACCCTGATCATAAAAAAGTTACTCTTAGAGAAGCCAAAGAGAACTCATGTCAAAATAGCTGTTAGTAATCATGTTTCTAATAAACTTGTGTATTAATCAGTTGCACTAGAATGCGGGTTGGACTTGAGAAAGAATACGAGCAATAGAGATATTAGAATATGAGCAATAGAGATTTTCGTGAATGGGAAGATCTTAGAGGGGAGCTACAGAATAATGTTAAATCCTGCAAAAGATGAAGTGATTTGGATGTAAGAAAGTCACGAACTTTTTCTACTAAATCTCTGTACAGGTTTCTGAAAAATAGGGAAGTAGTAAAAAAAGAATGACAAGGTTCTGGAAAACTAGACTTCCTTGAAAACTAAAGTTTTTATGTGGCAGGCCTTTCAAATTCGTTTGCCTACGGGGGTGCAATTGAAAAAAAAGAAAGGGCAAAGGTGAAAATAATTATGTGCTGTGTAAAGTTCAGGAATCTGTAAATCATACTTTCTTTGGCTGCCCAAGAGCAGTTTTTGTGTGTGCTAGTTTCAAAGAAGCCTTGGGGTGGGACAAGTATCCTATTTCGATGAATGATTTGCTAGAGAATTGGATTCCTTTAGGGGGTGGTTGATATGAGCTTAAACTGTTCTGTTTTGGGATCATTGCTTGGTCTTTGTGGAAAGTTCGTAATAAGATGGCTATAGATATCTAGTATACAGATGTGGAACATGCTGTTGCAGTCCCAGGATAAAGAGCTGCTAGAAAGGAAGATCAAGGCGTGGAAGGACCGGTATGTCAAGCATGTTGAAAAAAGGCAAAATTTCGCTCAAGAAGACTTTATGTAGGATGGCTTTGTATGATTGGGATGGCCAAAAGCTTTGAATTTGATGTGAGTTCTAATGTTCTGGCTGCACCATAATGACCCAGTTCTAACGTAGTCAACAGCAGTTCAAGATGTCCTGAAACTAGTAAACAGCAGTTCTATCGTATCAAACTACCAAACTAGCATCAGCAGTTACCGACTAGAGAACACAAATTAATATAATGGACCCAGTACCTTGGGTTTCAACAGCAGTTCTAACGTTACAAATCAACGTACCAATGCAAAGAACACAAACTAATCTGATGGACCCAGTACCTCTGGTTTGCCTCCAGAAGGAGCCTGGGTCACGAGCACCTCCCTGAAACGGCTCACGAGAACGAATATACTTGATCTGCTGCGCCATGGCACTGTAGGAGCCCGCCAGGGTAAGGTTGAGGTTTACCACCACCGGACCGCCCACCAGGTAGGCCACCGGACACTCGTACTACGAGATCAAAGGATTAGAAGGCACAAACGAACGAAATCCGTTAGAGAAACATGAGCTAAATCAGATACCTCGTTCGGAAGCAGAGCGGCCATGGGGTCCCAGGACAACGGATCTGCGACCTTCGCTTTCGCCGGATATCGCCTTCTCTGGCAAGACGAGGGACAGCGGCGGCTCGTTTGGGAGAGAGGAGACGGTGGTGCCGGTGCGCTATAGAACCCTAGGAAGGAGGCAGTCACTTAAAATGGGCCTCCCATAGGTGTTTCAGTTACTGGGTTGGGCCCAATCGTGTAAGAACGCTGAGCCAATTTGGAGAAATGAACAGGTCCAGAAGTCTGTGCAGTACATTCGCTCTTCCCTGCACCTTAGATGATTTCTGAGAAATTTAAACTTATGCAAGAAAACTTCAAATCCACAATAAGAGTAGACTCCTTAAGGTCAGCAAGTTGTGGATGAAAAAGAAATATTTAGAACTTGCATCTTTACTACATGTACAATGGTGTGGAAAGTTGTCTCCTAAATTAACCCAAGATTTCGTAAAGAGACTGCCTATGTGTTGTAACAATAAAACACACCCTACGGGTTTGATTGCTTGTTTGGTCAGTCAGCTAAAATTGCAATGCAAACAGTGAAAGATAATATCAAATAAAAACTAATACAAAAAAAATCTGAAAAGAACGCTCAAAACTAAACCACCATTACTACACCTCTTAAAACGCCAAAATGCAAAAAGCCAAAAATGACCATTGCAAACTAGATTGAGCTTGTCCACATAGTGGCATAGCATAACAAAAAAAATGAATAATTGTGAGTAAATTATAACCAATGGACCACATGAGAGAACTCCTTCCTCATGCCGGCCCTTCGCAAACCAATAAAAAAAAGTGAGATTTATTGGCAATAAAGACAATTTATTTAAAACTTACCAGTTTAATTTCCATTCAGACAGTTACATTTCAAGGAGATATTGGTAGACTATTAGCATCGATTTTTTAAAGCGAGATAATATCGAAGAGAACATTTGAGATTTAACAACACGATAACGCAGAGTGGAAAATAACCTTGAAATAATGTTGAAAATGCTAGATAACTATCACTCTAAATCGATGTGTCCCATTCCAAATAAAGTTCAGTTGGATCTAAGGACTTAATCAACGTTACAACGATTTCAAACTATTTATTCAGTGAAACAGAGGAAAGCATTGTTGGGATTCACTTCCTATTTGTCGTAAAATTGCAGTGTTCTATCGTTGATGTTGTCAGTTCAAATATTTTAACAACTGTTATAATAATCCTAAATAATAAAGGTAATATAACATTTATATGCTTTAAACTCCTTTATTAATTTGTACTTGAATTCACATACTACGATGAAAGAAAATAAGCCCAAAAAGAACATAAACATGTACTACCTTACAGTGAACGGCAAGCTGCAGGTCACCACATGGTAGATCCATCGAAGCAGAGCAAGGCTTTCCCACATACCAAGACGCCATAGTTGGCTCATTCATTGCCCATCTCCAAATTGCATGACTGTTAATGTGAAGACATCTAGACATGGCGAACAAACATTTAGTTTCGGGGACTTATAATTTAAAAACGTGGACTGTCCTCCACTTAACAAATGGACGGGGTCATCTGTTTCTTCACCATGAAAAAAACATGTTTCAGATTCACACGAACAAATGCTTACTTCAGTCAATGGTAAATCTATATCTCGCGATAAACTAAATCATAACCTACACCATGGGATAAATCTAACCCATAGCATGCGATGATGAATCTAACAAGTCACCGACGGAATTGTCTTTTTTTATGAACAAGCGAAGTGAATAAATGGAAATAAAAAGGGTCGATTGAAAGTCGGGAATATGTAGATCTACGACGTGGGTGGAGATCTTCACATTGTAACGAACATGAGTACGGAATACACTAGGGCAGGACTTCATCCTCGTGACGGAGTACTTTTTTTTGACAAACAAATAAATTGTACGATTTCTTTTCGACGAATGAAACGTGTACGTACGCTGTACGTCTGAACACGGCAAAGGAAAAACGGATCTTACCCTGAAATGAATCTCAATTTCATAAGGGGCGATTATGATTCCACGCGCTGCATGTCTTTGCATATGGTGGATCCATGAACGCTTATACATGAGGAAGGAGGTTGCCCGGCCTCCTGAATCGACAGGAACAACCATGCATCTGTGGACTTATAAGATTTTGGGTGAGATGAATGATAACCGGGATGAAAACAATTGCGAAAGCCTCTAAACTCTTCCTAAACACGGTGGGATAGGAGTAGATCTTACCATAATCCGATCTTACCATAATCCTCTGCAGCTCTGTATACACGGTACATGGCGAGGTAGGCGGCGTTTGAGAGGAGGGGCCTTTGCAGGCACGGCTCCATGCGCTGGCAGGACAACATGCGTTTGGGGGAGAAGTCGTCCATGGAGGTAGGAGGCGCCGTCCTCTTCTTTGGCTTTGTGGAGAAGAAGAGGAGGATGTAGTTGAAGGAGGAAGATGTATAGACACAAAAAGGATGACCTAAACCTAACCCGTCCCTATATGGCGCAGGAGAAGCGGCGTGACCAACAAAAGCTGTTGGGGAATGCTCCGGCCCTTGATTGTTTTTTATTTCCAAAGAGAACGCCTCCACGAAAATCTCTACAACCGTTGTTTAATTGTGGAGCCTTATTAAATATATTCTTTTACCCCAGAGAAAACACGCGTCAATAAAACCTCGAGGATTTTTTTGAAATAGAAGGTGAACAAAATCTACTGTACCCAACACCAAATAACTCCCGGCGGTACACGGCCATTTACTGCATCTCATGCACTGCATGCACCATCGAGTCAGTAAACACCCAGTTAGACGCGCAGGACACAGTTGCAGTGCAGTCATGCCTTGCCTGCAGCATCCCGTTTTCACGAGGCCACAGTTCATCCACGATTTACTCACTCCATTCGTTTTTTTTGCTTGCAAAGAAAAAAAGTCTTTCCTTTTTAAAAAAAAGCGAAGAAAAAGAAAACGATAATGGAGAGAATGCATCCAAAAACTAAGACGCTGAAACGAGATTTCTACGATGAGAACACTGTCGAGAATTAAAACCCAGATCGACGCCAAGAACTCGTGCTCTCACCGGCTTGCTGCTGCGAAAGAGCACCAGCCTTCGCCGGCCATGGTTCAAATCGTCTGCCGACGTCGGCGAAAGGTCGACGCCGTGCACGGAGCTACAACCTCCATCAACACACGGCTGGAGGCCTGTGGAATAGATCGAGCTCGAGTGAACAAAAAAATCCATACAGAATAGTTATCAATATACCAGGGTACTTTGTTTTGTCACCTGACCGAGCCGGCGTTGGACGTCGGCCACCGTGGAGGAAGAGAAGTCCGGCCGGGTCCGGCCGGAGGGGACGAGCGCGCCGCCGTGGTCGACGGCACAACCACAGCCCGTGCATCCACCCACCCGTTTGACCTTGGATGCAAACACTAGCTCCATGGACCTTTGAGAGAGATGGAAGAACCGCATCAACGGCACAGGTCTCTACTCTCTAGGCGGCCACGGATCTATCATGACCGATTTCCACCACGAAACTTGACATCGAGTCAAGATCCAAACGATGGATGGAAGAATCCTGTAGCCCTCGCCACGATTGACTTCCGTGTCACCAAGCGACCAACTGCATGGAACACGAGCCACAAAACCGCCGTGTAACCATGGACAGAGGAGCTCCGGTGAAGGAAATCCATGGGGATTGAGGTCGGGGACGGGGGTGTTGCGAGCAGAGGAAGAAGAGGATGGAATAATGAGAGGAAAGAGAAAGATAGGCAGGCCAGGTCCTAAGAAAGGAAACTGACAATACAAAAGGCGTGATGGGAGCGGCTCCGTTGTTTTATTATACGGGGACTCTTAACTATTCGTTTTCCCAAGAGAAAAACGCCTCCACTGAAACCTGGAGGCTTTTTTGACACAAAAAGGAGAAAAATAATCTGCTATACTGTACTACCCCAGTGTACACGGTCATTTACGGAGTCATTTACTGCGCCTCGTCATGCGCTGCATGCACCACCGAGTCAGTACCATACCAGTAGAAGGACGCGCAGTACACAGTAATTGGTGTTGCAGTGGCCACAGTTTTTTTTTTTTTTTTTTGATCAAACATACCTGTATTTCATTTAAGGAAAACAACCATACATACGTAGACAGGTACATTATACAAGGATACGGACAGCTGTCCCACACAAAGTGCAAAGAGGCCCCTAGAACAAGCAAGATTTACAAACAGGTCCCTGGACCTCCAACACAACGGAGCCGACAAGATCCACAATCGCCGGCCACCGCCGGCGCCTGCTTCACCCGCCGCCGCCACAGATCCAACGCCGGGAGATGCTCCATCGCCCACAGGCTTCAACGAACCAGACAAGACACTCACCGAAATCGGCAAGATGGGCAAGAGCTGAACGCGCACACGGTCGGGGCCACGCCCCAAGCACCTTCCGGCTTGACCCGCCACTCGCCGACGACGACGACTGCCGCCGCGGGATCCTCGAGCACGAGCCAACCACCCAGCTTTCCACAAGCCCCAGCCTCCGTCTCCTTGACACAAAAGAGCAGGGCGTACCACATCTCGCCGGGGAGGAAGACGCAGATCCGCCGCCGCCTGACTCCTAAATAGGAGCTCTTCACCGAGAGCTCCACCCCCACACGCTCGCCGCCGACGCCGGAGAGGAGCGCCAACGGGGCACGGCCGAGCACGGAGGGACAAGTTCGGACGATTGACCGCCGCCGCCGCCACCTCGCCGCCGGTCGCCGAAACCCTAACCCTAGAAACTATACCAGCAGTGGCCACAGTTGGCCTGATCATCCACGATTTCCTCCATCTCCTTTTCTGCTTGCAAAGAAACAGCGAGTCTTTCCTCTTTTAAAAGCGAGAGGAAAAGGAAACGATAATGGAGAGCAGCGTATGCATGCGGGATGATGAAGGAGACGTGCTGCCTACCAAACCAAACGCTCCGTCCGAAAGCTACTCGACAGCAGGCATGGCCCGTTCCCCACAAACGCGGATCTCGATGTGGACCAAGTTTTATTCAAATTGTGATGCACGGTGGAATCGATTCACAGCACATGGTGGAGAGCATCACGAGGTGAGGCGAGGTGACTCTCGTCCTATGGCCCCGTTCGGATACCCCTATAAAAACTTTAGAGGGGTCACATCAAAATGCCGGCACGATTTATGTGTACTAAATAAAGTCAACTACAAAACTAAGTCCAGGACCCCCCATCTATTTCGCGAGACGAACGTAATGAGGGTAATTAAGCGGCGATTAGACGATAGTTACTGTAGCATCACTGTGTCAAAACATTGATTAATTAGGCTCATTAGATTTGTCTCGAAAAATAACGCCCATCTGCAGAAAGGTTTTGCAATTAAATTTTATTTAGTACCCCTAAATAGTAAGATTCTTTTTACTTTAGAGGGGTATAAATTTAGAGGCACCTATATATGCTTGCCTGCTGTCACATTCATGTCACCCATTGGGCGCTTTCAAAAGCCAAGGGCATCTCCACCAGCTGGATTTGGAAATTTCACCGAGTTTTAAAAACGGTACTCCATCGAAACCAGAAAATGGTGCCCATGAACATATGAAAAAACATTGTTTTCGAGCGACTGTCATCCAAAAAATTACCTCGGCGCACGAAAACAAAGTCTGTTTCACTATACCACGGAGATGGCTACATGCATGCACAGCATGCAGTTGTCGTTTCACAAGAGTCATGAACTCTTTTTGCGGCACTACAATGGTTAACATCCGCTTAATCAGCATGCGACTCTTCTTTTCCGGTTATATATTATTCGTGCACAATTATCCTTTGTTAACTGCCTTATTGGCCTCCGGTTTAGTCGCAGTCTCTGCATCGAAATACAGTACTCTCCTATATAGATGGTATTTATTTCTCAAGGAGTAATTGCAGGAGCGAAATTCTGAGTTTTGCCAAGAAAGACACCTATAGTACATTCGGAAGTATATTCATTTTAATACCACACAAATATATGGTAGTACTCCATAATACCTAGGTGGTCTTTGATATAGTTGGTGGTACTTTATATCACTGCCATTTATAGGTGGTCATAACAATATCAATTTAGGAAACTTTTTCTTGCGAGTGATCAATTCAGGAAGCTGAGTAGCTATAGTATCAATCTTCATTGATGGTTTTTATTACTATACCAAAAAACCAATGGTTTTATTGACATAAAATATTGGCTAATGAATACCAAGATTACTGTTAACAATTTGTTGCAAAGTTTGAAGTGCCATAACTTCTGACCAAATCTCAGTAGATTGAGAAAAATAAAAAGGACCTTAGCATATTTCTTTTGACGTTTTCGTGTCCCTTTTGCGCTTTGACAAATTTCTTCTGGCCTAGCTAGCCACCGGTTTGGCCGGTCAGTTTGCACCAAGTCCATACACGAGATGAACGGTACACGTACGCCGACTGACTGATGCGAGGGCCGCGTTTCCGTCTGGTGCGGTCGACCCGGGACGAGGGAGAGCGTGACGTGTGTGAGCAGGCCAAGAGGTGGTGCACGAGGATGAATGCATGCCGCCATGCAGGGCGGGCGGCAACAGGAGGCGGGAGGTGGTGCAAGGAGCCAAGGACGGAGGGAGCGTGACGTGCGAGCCAACAGGTGGTGCATGATTTTCGGTCAACGTCGGTGCGGGCTCACGAGATGGGACCAAAGAGGAGGGAGGCTCGCGAGGGCCCGCTTGTCAGCCAATCAGGCCGCGTCGGGCTCGCTCTGGCCTCGGGTGTTGACGAGTCAAACCTCCGTTTCCAACGCCGAAGAAATTTTATTTGCACGTTCCAGTGATCTGACCTGTTCATCGTCAGCAATTAGGTCCAAAAAAAATCCCGCATCCTGGTTGCTGGAGATATTATTATGCTGGGAGTATTTTTTTTTTTATTGGCAGAAAATCTTGGCAAGGATCGAACAGATTTGGAACAGGAGGAACGCTGACAGAGTGCGACGTGTCGGCCCCGCGAATTTCCCTTCCACTGCATTTTTCCTCTCCTCGTTTGCTTCAGTTGAAAAAATTTGCCAGTGTACATCTGTGTGTTCACTTGAAAAGAGATGGGGCCGCGGAGGTAAAATTTCCGTGCAACTGCGATTGCGAAAAATCGAAAGGAAATACCATGGCAAACGGCATGCAAGATACGAGCCGCGTGATGAGAGGTAACATTAGTCGCTAACATTCTCAAAAAAAATAAAAAATAGTCGCTAACAGCTCCTTGACTCTTCTTGCAGCACTGGAATAGCACTTGATCTGTTCTTCGTTTCCGGTTGCAAATCGTGCATCGTTATCTTTTCTTTTCCTTTGTTTAACTGCCTTGGTCTCCAGTGACCGGTACTAGTATATATGGACGGTCAGTTTATTCCAAGGCAATGGTAGTGGCGCACGAGATGATCGAATGGTACCCGTCGTACACAGATTGACGCGAGGGCTCGGGATGCGCGTCATGCATGCTCATGCAGGGCAACGGAAAGTCGTGACGCCGCGTGAGCCAACAGGCCAGGCAACAGGTTTTATGGTCAACGTGTGAGCGGAGCCTTGCGACGGACCCGGTCGATCGTCTCGGGCTCTCTGGTCTCGAATGTTGACCAGGCATGCAGACGAACTACTCCAGCTTCCGTCGCCGAAGAAGAAAGAGGAGGCCGGCCGATCGCGCGAGGAAGATGACCTGAAGATCTGTTCATCCTCTGTTCAGCTCGAATGCTCACCCCGGCCGCCTACTCTGTCCTCTGTTCACACTCGCTGCCTGTGGTCCCAGCTCTTTCGCGGGCCCCGGGGGCAGCCTGCTGTGCGTGAAACCGACGCGTGAAGGTCGGTATCCGGCTCCGGCGCATGGGCCTTTTGGCTCCGTCTCGCTCGCCAGCCGCCCAGCCCCACATAGGGATGGCAACGGGTCGGGTTCGGGGCGGATTTGGCAAACACCCACCCGAGACGAGAAAAGGCTCGGGTGCAAAATGGCACCCACGCCCGCGCCTGCGGGTGCAAAATGGCACCCGCGCCCGCGCCCGTCGGGTGTCGGGTGGGTGTCGGGTGACCCACGGGTTTCACCATGTCACACATCAAAATATACAGCTAGATGGAGTAGTACCAGCAGATGCAGTACCAGCAGCACCTGGAGATGGGGTTGCCGTTGCCGAGGTAGCAGCACTTGTCTTCCTTGACCTCTTCGGAGCAGCAGCAGTAGCACGAACACCAGCACCGACGAACGCGCGGCGCGGCGCGGCGCAGCGCGGCGAATGGTGGTGGTCGTTGCGCGGCCTGCGGTCACCGGCGCGGCGCGGTCACCGGAGTCGGGCGCGGCGAGATCTGGGAGTGGGAGTCGGGGGCGGCGCGTGAACGAAAGGGAGTGGAGTGGGAGTTGGGGGCGGGCGGCGCTTGAAGCCAGGAGACCTAGGGTTGGGGGTGGTCACGGTGGTGGGCTGGGCTGGCTCGGTGGCCGGGTGGGAAAAGGGCACCTTATTTGTTGGGCTGGACCGGGCGGGGTGAAAAATTCAAGCTGGGCTGATAATCGGGCGACCCGCGGGGCACCCGCGGGGGCAATATAACACCCAGCCCCGCCCCGAGTTATCGCGGGTGCGGGTGCGGGTGCGCCCCGCGGGTCTAAAATGGCGCCCGCGCCCGCGCCCGTCGGGTGAAAAACCCGCGGGCACCCGCACCCGCGGGTGGGATTGCCATCCCTAGCCCCACACCTTAACGGCACGCGTGTTCTACGAGTGTCGCTTGTGAAGTGAGATGCACGCGAGCGAGTACGTGGTGGCAGGTCGAGCCGAGGATGTCGAAACAGAGGACGCGCGCTAGTGAAGCAGGCGAGGGTTGGGCCCACCTGGCAGAGAGAGTCACTCACCCGCATGCCCTTTTGGCGACAAGTCGATGCCCTGATCCGTGGGGCACGTCGTCAGATAGTGGTTGCTGTTCCAAGCACGAGACACCATCTGCTGCAATGCAGCATGGCCATGCCGTCAACGGGGGAAAAAAAAATACACGCTCTAGCAGGACTTGCACAGAGCACCACCTGGCTCCATTCATGTGCACCTCGTTCATGTCTTCACGACCGACCTGGTGGCTACTTCGTGGCATCGTGCGTGCTGTAGCCATCAGGCCCATCACATATGCGCGGCGTCTTCTTGAGCCTGGACTGCTGGACGAAAAGCCGTGGCAAACCGCAAAACTGTTTTTTTTCCCCCACAAAACCGCAAAACTGTTGA
This sequence comes from Eragrostis nindensis, assembly GCA_012490785.1. NCBI lineage: Eukaryota > Viridiplantae > Streptophyta > Magnoliopsida > Poales > Poaceae > Eragrostis > Eragrostis nindensis. The sequence continues at coordinate 1,227,456 of JAAXCT010000099.1, read as the reverse complement.
TGGAATGACCAAGCGTGAACGGACCCCATGCTCATTTTGGTTTTGTTTGATTGAGTCACAAAACACGTACTACACGCCTTGGAACGAAAGCGCTAAAACTGTGGTCACGCCTTGAGAGGCAATGAAACGTAAACAGAGGTTACGCCTTCTCTGCTTTTGCCCAATCAATCCAGCAGCTCGTCGGCGCCACCACCGCTCAACAAGCCAGGAGAGAGCTTTTGGCGTCAGAAGGTGATGCCGTTCTTCTGATAGATCGTCCCATCACGTGAATCGACGGAGGCCTCCATTCCCTACAGGGCTCCAAGCCAAACGAGTCGAGCTCGTGCACAGTACGTACACGCTGCTGAGATGTGGCAACGACTCAGGAGACACACTGGCCCCACATTCGTGCCCGCTACAGGTCCGCATATTTTATATAACACACTGCGGTTTCAGCAGAGAAAACTTGAACATGACCGCCCAGAGGCAGATCAACCGCACATGACATGCATGGCTCCAAAACTCTCTGATACAACGTCGTCAGCTCCGGGAATATACGTACTCCATTCAGGCAGCTTAACCTGAAGAAGTCCTGCAAGTGCGTTGTTTTGGTGATCAGAATGCAAAGCTCGATACTGAAGGTAAAACTTCATATGTCAGACAAAGAGGACCAGACGTTGACTAAAGATAGAAAGTTTACTGCACGGTCGCTGTATCGGATCAAGCTGCGCTCCTCCACGTTCGCGAACGCATGGAACTTTGGGTAAGCACAGCTACTGCAAACCATCCAGCTCTGACACGGTGTAACCAGCTGCTTCGATCGTGTAAACTAGGCCTTGTGCAAATAATCCACTCATTCTGCAACCGCTTCTTCACCATGAAAGACCAGCTTTGCATGGATGCAAAGGGAGCTCGATCTGGTCAAGCAACTCTCTTTGTTGAATGCAAGGTTCATGTGAGGGTGAAACCCCACCGTTGCTTACTTTAAAAAAAAATGAAAATCTCAGTGGGGTTGTCTACAGCTGATTAAAGTCAAAAACAGAGGTAAAGCTCTTTGCCAATGACTAGGCTGCAACTGAACAACAGGATTTGGCAATGGCAAAGGGATGGAGCCGATTCATTTTTCACCGTCTTGTTGCAGTGTATGTGCGGTCAGTCAGTGCTTCAGGACTGCAGGACGCATACAGGCATGCGAATGCGAATCATGCGATGCGTCGGGGCCGCGCAGCACGCCTGCTCGCTCCCTCACCGAGCTGGTGGTACGCTTTTGGTCAACCAACGAGTGCGGTTCCAACGCGATCGAGGTGTGCGGAGGGGGGCCGCCCGAGCGCGGGCCCGCGTGTCGGCGTCGGCCAGCTTTGGGGCTCGATGTCACCGCCTCAACAACCAACCAACACAGGTTCCCAAAAAAAAAAAAAAACAACCAACCAACACACGGACGTGTGTACTCACCCCGCCTACTCCCTGTACCCTGGTTTACACTCTCTGCTCGTGGCCCCAGATCTTCCGCGGGCCCCTGGGACAGCCTGTTGTGCTGGCACAACGGGGGTAGGCAGATGTCGGCGCATGGTCTTTCGCTCCGTGTCGCTCGGCAGCCTCACACCACACCGATCCATTCGCGGCGGCAGCACGGCACGGTCACGCGTGTACAAATATTGGGCGCGAGAGAGCGATGCACGCGAGCACCGATTACGCGGCAGCAGGTCAGGTCAAAACAGAGGATCTGCAGGTGGTCGGTTGCGAGAACCGAGAAGCAGGGGCGGTCAAAAACAGAGGACGCACTCGTCCTGGCAATGTCGGCCGTATGCCCTTTTTTTTCTGTCTGCGACAAGTCGACGCCCTCGTCTGCGGGACACGATCTGGTGAGTCGTCAGATAGAGTGTGGAGTACTGTAGAATCTGTTCGACACTATCCCTTGTTCGGTTCTGCCCTCCAGTAAAGGAAAAGAAATGTCCTGGTAGGACTTGCACAAGACACCCCGTGGATAGCCTGGAATCTCGTTGATTGAAAGTGAAACATGCCTGGTCAAGTCAAGCACCCATGAGCAAGTGTTCATTCCGAGGATTGAAATAACAAAAACGGGAGATGTTAATTTTTCACTCGACTGAAATTTCATATACTTGGTCCATCAGGTAAGTGTAATTGTTCCACCGCAAAAAAAAAGTTAAGTGTAATTGTTCCCGTACTTATGTGGAGTTGTTCTTGTACTAGTTATTATATTCTCGATATTCCAACAATCGTATTCTCATTGTTAGATTATCTGTATGTAGTTAATCGCAAAAAAAAAGTATCGATATGTAGTTCTTCTAGAACATAATTCCAACTTTTCCAGCCAGGGAATTTAGGTGTTCCATTCGTTGACTGAAATTTCAGTCGAGAGAAATCTAGTAAATCCTCAAAAGAAAATAAACGTATTGGAATAAAGACGTAAACAAAAGGTCACAAACTCAAACAAAGAAACGTAAATGGGGAATTTCAGTCGAATAAAACCTAGTAAATCCGCAAAAAGGAAAACGTATTGGAAGAAAGACGTAAACAAAAGGTCACCACTCGAAAAGAAAAAGAAACGTCGGCAGGTTACTCAACCCGGCAGGCGGCAGCACATCGGTGCCACTGCGATGGGAGGCGGCGAGCGTTGCCTGACGACGCTGTGCCTGGTTGGAAAGCAGGCGCTGTGGAAGTTTGGTGGAATCGTCGTTGCCCTACTTGGGTCGACGTCTACGTGTTATATAGGGGGCAATAACAACCATTGCCGTGGTGTACAAGTTGAGAGATCTCGAGAGAGGTTGTTGCCAGGTTTAATTAGGATTACAACAAGATACCTACAAGCTAGATTACAACACGGTTTGGCAACAATCTTATCCCTTGATCTCTTGGATTACACGGTACACAGTTGAGTCTATCTAACAGCCCCTCTCAATCATAACTTCCCAAGTTAAGATTAAGATTGTACTTGAAGTTCTCCAATTGTCGTACCGGAAGTGCTTTAGTGAATCCATCCGCTACTTGATCACTTTTTGGTACAAACTCTATCTTCAGAAGCCTTCTGGCCACTCTTTCTCTCACGAAGTGAAAATCAACTTCTATATGTTTAGTCCTGGCATGAAAAACTGGGTTAGACGAAAGATAAATAGCTCCCATATTATCACACCAAATACGCGCTGCTGGAGGACTATAAATTCCAAGTTCCTTCAACAATGTCTGCACCCACATAATTTCTACATTGCATTTGCTAGTGCCTTGTATTCTGACTCAGTGCTAGAACGTGAGACTGTAGCTTGTTTCTTTGCATTCCAAGAAATAAGGTTAGATCCAATAAATACAGCAAAACCACCAGTGGATCTCCTATCATCCAAGCATCCTGCCCAATCTGCATCTGAGTAAGCACTTACTACCATGGACTGTGACTTGCGCAACTTCAATCCAAGTTTAACACATGATTTCAAGTATCTCAAAATCCTTTTCACAGCAGCCCAATGTTCAGTGGTTGGAGCATGCAAATATTGACAAACTTTATTCACAGGAAAAGCAATATCAGGTCTAGTGAGAGTCAAATATTGCAATGCACCAACTATACTTCTATATTGAGTTGCATCTTTTGGCCCTAAGAGAGATCCTCCATCTAACGTCAACTTTTCACTAGTAGACAAGGGAGTACTAACCGGTTTACAATCAGTCATCCCAACTCTTCTCAACAAATCACAAACATACTTCTCTTGTGTCATGATAATACCTCTAGGAATTTTATTTACCTCAATACCAAGGAAGTAGTGAAGATCTCCCAAGTCCTTCAATGTAAAGTCTTTCTTCAAATCCTGTAATAATGCTGGTACAGCTTGTGGACTAGAGCTTGTCACAATTATATCATCGACATAAATAAGAACAAACATAACTATGTTGCCCTTGTTATAGAAAAATAGAGAAGTATCAGCTTTAGAACCTTTGAAGCCGAGCTCAATAAGTTTCTTGCTCAATCTAGCAAACCATGCCCTTGGCGCCTGTTTAAGTCCATACAGGGCCTTATCCAACTTACACACAAAATTGGGTGACGTCTTGCTTTCATATCCTGGTGGCTGCCTCATATACACTTCTTCTTCAAGAATTCCATGAAGAAATGCATTTTGTACATCAAGTTGACGAAGAGTCGAGCCCCTGGAAACTGCTATAGACAAAATAATGCGAATAGTAGCTGCCTTGACAACAGGACTAAAAGTGTCTTCATAATCTATACCATATCTTAGTTTAAACCCCTTAGCCACCAGACGAGCTTTATATCTATCCAAGCTACCATCCTGTTTTCTCTTAATTTTGTAGACCCATTTGCAGTCTATAACATTTCTACCTTTCTGAGGAGGAACAAGGTGACAAGTATTGTTCTTTTGTAAAGCTAAATACTCAGCATCCATAGCATTTTTCCAGTTGTTATCACCTAGAGCTTCTTCTAAACTCTGTGGTTCACCAGTACTAGTATAACACCCATATTTAACAGTACCATCAGTATAAACTTTTTCCTTACGTATACCGCTTTGTAGACGTGTCTTTGGTCTTTCTGCAGCTGTTGTCGTAGAAGATCTGGATGCCACAGAAGATCCAGCCGGAGCGGGGGCGGGAGCAGTAGTCGTACGAGGTAATTCCCCCACGTGCTCCCGCGCCAGCGACCCACGCGATTCGCTGGGCCCCACCTGTTCCCGCGCCAGCGGCGCGGCAGCTAGGAGGCAGGCGCTGTCGTTACGCTGGGTGCACCACTTGGAGGCTGACGTGTGCCAGGCTGAGACGAACCAGCCGCCGCCTGCTGTGCCTCCGATCCCGAGAGTGATCCCCTGGCCCAGGTGCAGGGAAATCAACCTCGTGTTCAGCTCCAGCGGCAGGTAAGTTCGGTTCTTCATTATCTGATGATAATTCCTGTAAATCTTCAATCTCGCCAATATTGTTAGCAGGAAAATCATGATTATTAGCCACATGATCATCAGTTTGAGATACCCCACGAGCAGAAAAAATAGGATTTAAGAGGGATGATGGTAAAAGGGAAATTTCATCTCGTAATCTTCTCCCTGCATTAGCATTTAATTTTTCAAAGGGAAAAACTGACTCATCAAAGATAACATCTCTTGAAATATAAACCCTGCCCGTGGAGGGATCTAAGCACTTGAATCCTTTGTGAAGAGCGCTATAACCCAAAAAGGTACACATTTTGGATCGAAATTCAAGCTTATGAGAATTGTATGGGCGCAAATTTGGCCAACAAGCACACCCAAAAACACGCAAGGATGTGTAATCAGGTTTTTGATGAAAAAGGCGCTCTAAAGGAGTTTCATATGAGATAACACGACTAGGAGTGCGATTGATTAAATATGTGGCAGCTAAGAAGTCATCATCCCAATATTTAAGCGGCATTGACGCATGAGCAAGGAGTGCAAGTCCTACTTCAACTATATGGCGATGTTTTCTTTCAGCGGAGCCATTCTGTTAATGTGCATAAGGACATGAGACATGGTGTGTGATGCCGATTTTTGAAAAGAAGGTGTTCAACTTTTGATACTCACCTCCCCAATCAGTTTGAACGGTGATGATCTTTTTATTAAAAAGACGTTCTACAAGACTTTGGAACTCGTGAAATTTTTGAAAAACCTCGGATTTGAACTTGAGAGTGTAAATCCAAGTGAATTTACTATAGTCATCGATGAAACTAACATAGTATTTCTTGCCACTAATAGAAGTGGGTGCAGAACCCCACACATCAGAGAAAACAAGCTCCAAAGGACAAGTAGAAACACTATGAGACTTTGAATAAGGTAGCTGATGGCTCTTGGCCATTTGACAAGCATCACACACTGATTGTTTATTGGAAACAGAAGAACATGGAAGATTAAAAGTGCTAATGACCTTCTCCACAATTGGAGAGGCGGGATGACCTAGTCGACTATGCCATTGCTCAAGAGATGGCCTAACAGCAGCAAAAGCTTGCTTTATTTGCTTTATTGAAGATGGCGACGGCAGGGGGTAGAGGCCTCTACGACATGTGTTGGGAATTCTTCATTGTAGCAACAAAGAATCCCGACACGAACAATCAAATGACACTCAAAGAACAACGGAACAGCATTTCATTATAAGGATGCAATCTCTCCTGTCCCGTCCCGTTTGTAAGGATCGTGTGACCGAGAGGGGGGGGGGGGGGGGTGAATCGGTGCACTCTAGAATCTATTTCCAAACACTTGCACCCAAGCAACTCCTAGCGAGTAGTTCTAGTAGCAAGGTAAAGCACACTAAGGAGTATCCTTAACCTATTAAGCTAGTGCATATAGATAACACAATCACACCACACTAGCAACCTAGCACAAGATAGATAGATAGCGGAAGACTTAAGCTAGGCAAGGCAAGGAACAAGATAACTAGAGACAAGGCAACCAAGATACTAGGCACACTAAGTAGAGTCCTTAGAGCTATTAGATAGGCTATAACAAGTAAGCACACGAGCAAGGCAATCAAGCAAACCTAGTGAAGCTAGTAGGTACCAAGGTAAACACACAAACATAATATGAGCACAACTCAAGTACTACGAGCAATCATATGAAGTGCAATAAGTAAATGCGAGTAGTAAAGGAGAAGGGATAGAGAATGCTCATGATGTTTCCCGTGGTCTCGGAAGGATGGCGCCTTCCCTACTCCACGTTGGGTCACTCCCGCCGGAGTCTCGACCCCGTCCCTCCGCTCGATGTCGATCCCTCCTAGAGCACACTTCACCCTCCGAGTGAAGTCGCGGGCACGTCCCGCCGGGCTCGATCCCGGGTACTCTTCCGGAGGTAAGGCTCCGCACTTGATGCGTGCCAAAGGGCGCTCCACTAGTGATGCTTCTTTCGCACGGGAAGCTCCAAGACCGTGTACAAACTTGTGTCGACTTCCACAATCTCCTTGGACAGCTCAACACCGACGCCTAACCGGTCTAGGCCTTGCCATAGACCAAGAGTAACAGCCCTAGATGACTCTCTCAAGCCCACACTAGCCTAGAGATCAAAGGATGCAACTTGCTACTCTCTCAAGCACTAGGATCACTCCAAATCCCTCTCAAGTGCTTCACACTTCTTCATCTTGGCTTCTTGGCAGCACCTCCCCTCTTTCCTGGGCCCAAGAGCACCTCAAAGAGGTAAACAACCGACTATATATGGGCCTCCAACCTCAAACTAGCCGTTGTCCAAAAGTACCCAGTCTGCGTAAGGACCGTACAATAGGACCGTATTGTCCGGTCTCCATCTGACCGTATTGTCCGGTCTCTACCAGACTGGCGTCCAGGGAGTGCTGTTCATCATCTCAAACCAGACCGTATTGTACGGTCTCTAGGACCGTATTGTCCGGTCTCCACTTCTTCTTCAGCCAACAGAAACTTCTCCTTCTCTGTTGCTCTTCCCCTGTAAGACCGTATTGTACGGTCTCCATGACCGTACCATCCTTTCAATTGTCCGGTCTTCATTCTTCAACTTCCAGAAACTTCAGCTTCTCTGTCTGGATCCCTCCAATAGAGACCGTACTGTCCGGTCCCTAGGACCGTACTGTCCGGTCAACTGTCCGGTCTCTATTTCTCCAACTTCCAGAAACTTAAGCTCTTCTGTCTGGAACTCCTCTGTAGACCGTATTGTACGGTCTCCATGACCGTACTGTCCGGTCTCCTCTGCCTTCGCAGCTTCGATCTTCTTCTTGATCTTCTTCTTCAACACTTGATCTTCTTGGTTTCTTCAACTCTCTTCTGCCACCCTAGCCCCTGAGAGACTCACCATGCATCCAATGATCTCTATAACTAGTGTGTACTAAGAGAACCACCTTGAACCCTCTTGATAGTCCGGTTTTTCCTATGGACTCAAGCTAACATCTAACCAAGCAACACTCGCTTGGATCTAGCATGTCCTTAGCCTTGATCCATGTCTTCTCCGCGACTCCATCAAGTCCGTTCTTGTGTAGATGAAGGCAACCAATCATCCTTGTCAATAAGTTCATAGCGTATTGGCGTTCACCACCAACGGACGGAGCTTTCTTTGTATGTGACCTATAAGATCTCACAAAGAGTGTTAGTCACATTCATGGTTCTCATCCTATCACCAAAACATTCATACCTTGGGGTTTCCCTAGCTCCAATGGTCATGAAGCTTACAATCTCCCCCTTTTTGGTGATGGATGACAACCATGATAAAAATGATCGAGAAGATTAAAGAATGTAATGACAAAAGTCAAGTTAAAAGCGCAACTCGATCAGGACACTAAACAACAAGTATATGATAGAGAGATAGTTACCTTGTTGATTAGGTCGAGGCAAGTCATAGCTCAAAAGAAGTCACAAGTTAGAGCAAAAACTCATATCACAAGTGAAAGAAAGCACATGGAGCTATGACAAGCAAAAGTTGCAAGGGGTTTACCTTCATACTTACTTTGTAGAATTCCGCTCCCCCTTGACACGTGCACCAATCTCAAGATTGTGTGAAGATCGACCATCTTGATCACTTGATCTTCATTCGCACACACTCCCCCTTGAGACGACATAGCTTCTTCTTCATCACCTCAAGATTGTGTGAAGATCGATCGACTTGATCACTTGATCTTCATTTGTACAAACTCCCCCTTGAGGTGGCATCTTCCAACTCATTGTAAGTCCAAACTCTTCTTCCATTGTACAAACTCCCCCTTGAGGTGGCATCTTCCAACTCATTGTAAGTCCAAACTCTTCTTCCCCGTACTCTTCTCCACTCGAACTCTTCTCCCCCATATTCTTGCTCGATCATTAAGCCCAACTCTTCTCCCCCTTTGGCATCTATCACCCAAAAAGAAATCTTCCAAGGGAGAAAAGGTTAGTGTAAATATATGGGGCGAGTGGGAAAATGAGTTACTTGATTTGGCGTGAAACTCCCCCTTGATCCGTGATTCTCCATCTCCCAACAATTATCCCTACACACATTCTCAAAAGAATATTGTCTTGAAATACATAGGGGTTAGTTGATGATGATGGAAATGTATGAACCCTTAGACTTTGAGCCGCGCAAGTGGATTTAACCTTGGAGCTCAAAACTCTTGGTTCAATGGGCATGAAGCTCATATAGCATTGCTATGAATTCATCATAGGAGGTCATATACTCATATTGTGAATAAGCAACTCCCCCTAGATGGGTGCTCGGCGCCGAGACACTTATGCAATATGCATGATGCGAATGCAAGGAATGATAAGTGTACAATGCATGATGCTATAAGGGTAAAACAAGAGAAAGCTAAGAGCGAAGTTACCAACAACAAGTTTTGAGCCCTCCATGAGCTTGATCACAACGAGCCATTCTTCAAAGCCTTGGGAGCCAAGTGCCACCAATCCCAAGCTTAACCCATGCTCATTGCTATCTCAAGAAGGTTAGTCGTCGGTCCTACAAAACAAGAAGAACACACAAAAAACAACAACACAAACAAAAACAAGCAAAGTATATCTACATATATACATATGTAAGCTCAAGGATATCAAGTGAAGTCGGAGAGGTCGAGAACATTAAGTTCTCCCCGGAGCTTACAAAAGGTCTTCTTGTCAAGTGGCTTGGTGAAGATGTCCGCCAATTGTTCATGAGTCCGAACACCAATCAATTCAATATCCTTCTTGGCCACATGATCTCGAATGAAATGATGCTTGACTTCAATGTGCTTGGCATGGCCATGATCACCCTTGTTGAGAGCCATATTGATAGCACTTTCGCTATCACAATATAGAGGAACTTGCCCATAAGATAATCCATAGTCCAATAGGGTTTGCTTCATGTATAAAAGTTGAGCACAACAAGCACCGGCCGCCAAATATTCCGCCTCCGCCGTAGAGATAGCCACACAATTTTGTTTCTTGGAACTCCATGAGATGAGTGATTGTCCAAGAAATTGGCATCCACCGGAGGTACTCTTTCTACTCACTTTGCATCCGGCGAAATCCGAGTCCGCATAGCCAACAAGTCCAAAGTCCGAGCCTTTTGGATACCATAGGCCCATTGTAGGAGTACTCTTGATGTACCTAAGAATTCTTTTCACGGCACTCATATGGGACTCCTTGGGGTTAGCTTGATAACGAGCACAAAGGCACACACTAAACATGATATCGGGTCTAGATGCGGTAAGGTAAAGAAGTGAACCAATCATAGAACGATAGAGTTTAGGATCCACCGGTATACCTTTTATATCCACATCAAGAGGGACACTTGTAGCCATAGGTGTGTCGTAGGGCTTGGAGTCTTCCATGCCGAATCTCTTAAGAAGATCCCGAGTGTACTTCTCTTGGTAGATGAACGTGCCCTCCTTCATTTGCTTGACTTGAAAACCAAGGAAGACATGAAGTTCACCTATCATGGACATCTCAAACTCTTTCTTCATAAGAGCACGGAACTCATCATTATAGATTTCGTTAGTGGAGCCATAGATGATATCATCAACATAGATTTGACAAACAAAGAGATCATCACCAATATGCTTAGTAAAGAGAGTGTTGTCGATACTACCGATCTTGTAGCCCTTGGTGATGAGATGATCTCGAAGTCGTTCATACCATGCTCTTGGTGCTTGTTTGAGTCCGTAGAGAGCCTTCTTGAGCTTGTACACATGGTCCGGATGCTCGGGGTCCTCGAAGCTGGGAGGTTGCTCTACATAAACTTCTTCATTGATTAGTCCATTGAGAAATGCACTTTTCACATCCATTTGGTGAAGTTTAAAATCAAAATGAGAAGCATAAGCAAGAAGTGTTCTTATAGCCTCAAGACGAGCGACGGGGGCGAAAGTCTCGTCAAAATCGACGCCTTCAACTTGAGAGTAGCCCTTCGCCACAAGTCTTGCCTTGTTCCTCACGATTGCTCCCTTCTCATCTTGCTTGTTTTTGAAGACCCACTTAGCGCCAATGACATTGGATCGCTTGGGCCGCTTCACCAACTTCCAAACATCATTCCTCTTGAAGTTGTTGAGCTCCTCTTGCATGGATAGCACCCACTTGTGATCTTTCAAGGCTTCCTCGATCGTCTTCGGCTCTAGGGTAGAGACAAAAGAGAAATTCTCAACAATGTTAGCTTCATCAACATAATTAGGTTTATATTGACTTCTCCTAGTCTTTATCCCTTGAGAAGGACTCCCAATGATGAGATCACGTGAATGATCCCGAGCAATGGGTTTGTGCTTCCTTGAAGGTTCTTGTCGAGGAGGAGGAGGAGCCGGCGAAGTATCTTGCGCATCTCTTGCGGCTTGCTCCCTTGAGATGTGAGTGTCTTGTTATCGAAGAGGTGAACCCGAGCCATCATCTTGAGTTGAAGTAGATTGTGCTTGTTCTTGATTGCTCGGTGAAGCTTGGCTCGTAGATGCATGAGGTGGACTTGATGGCGCTTGTTGCGGTTCACTTGAAGTAGCTTGACTTGAGGATGCTTGTTGCGGATCACTTGAAGGTGCTTGATGTTGTTCACTTGAGGGAGAGCTTGGATTCTCTTGTGATGTACTTGTAGAAGCTCCATTTGATGAAGTTGTTGGAGGAGGTGTCGGAGGTTCATCTTCACGAGGAATAACTTCACCAATGGGCATGTTCTCCAAAGCTTCCTCCACGGGTTCATCACCTACAATATGAGAAGAAGGAGGGTCTTCTTGAGACCCGTGAGATTCATCAAATTGCACATCATAAGTTTCTTCAACAAAGCCGGTAGAGGTGTTGTAAACCCGATAAGCCTTAGCCGAGCCCGAGTAACTGACAAGAATGCCCACATCGGTCCTCTTCTCGAACTTGCCAAGTCTTTCCCTCTTCTTGTAGATGTAGCACTTGCAACCAAACACCCGGAAGTAGGCAACATTCGGTCTTCTCCCAACAATCACTTCATATGGGGTCTTGTTTAGCAACTTGTGAGGATAGATCCGGTTGAAGGTGTAGCATGCGGTGTTGATAGCTTCCGCCCAAAACTTCTCCGGAGTGTTGTACTCATCAAGCATAGCACGAGCAAGAGTGATAAGTGTCTTGTTCTTCCTCTCAACAACACCATTTTGTTGAGGAGTGTATGTAGCCGAGAACTCATGCTTTATGCCAACATCATCACAATAGTCTTCAATGATAGAGTTTTTGAACTCCGTCCCATTATCACTCCGAATCTTCTTGATGTGATGCCCATACTCATTTTGCACTCTTCTAGCAAACTTCTTGAATATCCCAATTGCTTGTGCCTTGTTCTCAAGAAAGAATACCCAAGTATATCTTGAGTAGTCGTCCACTACCACCAAGCAATAGAGATTCCCACCAATGCTCACATAAGTTGTAGGCCCGAAGAGATCAATGTGTAAGAGCTCGAGAGGTCTTGAAGTTGACAAGAAATTCTTGGATGGATGAGGTGAAGCCACTTGCTTTCCGGCTTGGCATGCACTACATAGCTTGTCTTTCTCAAAGGTGATATCCTTGACTCCTCTCACTAGCTTGTTCTTCATTACACGCTTGAGTTGACCCATACCAATGTGAGCAAGCCTCCGATGCCATAGCCAACCTAGAGCGGACTTAGTGAAGAGACAAGTGCTAGGGGCAACAATGTTAGTCTCAAAATCAACAACATATAGATTATTATGATGAAAGCCCTTGATAGTGAGACCCATAGCATCATTATGAAGAACCACCCCATTAGCATCAAAGTTACAAGAAAAGCCAAGATCACATATTTGAGCAACGGATAGAAGATTGAAGTTTAGGGACTCAACAAGCAATACATTAGAGATAGAGAGGTCATTTGAGATAGCCACCTTACCAAGACCTCTCACCTTGTGCTTGGAGTTGTCCCCAAATGTGACCTTGTCATGATCTTCATTTTCTTCCAAGTTGGTGAAGATGGATGAAGTACCGGTCATGTGTTGAGTGCACCCACTATCCAACACCCAATGTTTGCCACCAATCTTGTAGTTCACCTTGGAAGTAGCCATCAAGCAAAGAGGAGTGTTAGTATCATGAGAATCAATTGACATATCATTTACCTCTTGCTTGCTCTTGATGTAGGCCATAGGAACTCCATTGAGAAAGTCCAAATCCAATGCATTCAAGACGTCAATCATTTCCTTGGTGACTCCATTGTGTCTCCACTCACTCCGATCATATCCCAAGTGTAGGACATGGTTCCCAAGAGGATAGGCTTGAAATCTTCCCACTTCATCACTTCCATTGGCGTACTCAAGGATGTTGTACATTTGATGCTCATAGGATAAGGCAATCAAGATAGCTTCCTTGAGAGGCATCCGATCAATATCATCACCAATATCATTTAGGACATAGATCTTCCGATGATAAGGGAGGAGAGACAACATTATCCGTATAGCACTCTCATCACTAACCTTCTCCTTCCCTTCAAAAGAATTGACTCTTGCAAACAATATGAGGAGCCTCTTCCAACACTCAAGCCAAGTCTCTTCTCTTCTCTTGTAGAACTCATCATACATGTCAAGGAGAAGGTAGTGAGCTCCACCGGCAAGACCCGGTTCGTACATGTTGTAGTAGTCTTCATAGAAAGGAGGTAAGAGATCTCCATCCGGATGTAAGCTTCATGACCATTGGAGCTAGGGAAACCCCAAGGTATGAATGTTTTGGTGATAGGATGAGAACCATGAATGTGACTAACACTCTTTGTGAGATCTTATAGGTCACATATGAAGAAAGCTCCGTCCGTTGGTGGTGAACGCCAATACACCATGAACTTATTGACAAGGATGATTGGTTGCCTTCATCTACACAAGAACGGACTTGATGGAGTCGCGGAGAAGACATGGATCAAGGCTAAGGACATGCTAGATCCAAGCGGGTGTTGCTTGGTTAGATGTTAGCTTGAGTCCATAGGGAAAACCGGACTATCAAGAGGGTTCGAGGTGGTTCTCTTAGTACACACTAGTTATAGAGATCATTGGATGCATGGTGAGTCTCTCAGGGGCTAGGGTGGCAGAAGAGAGTTGAAGGAACCAAAAAGATCAAGTCTTGAAGAAGAAGATCAAGAAGAAGATCGAAGCTGCGAAGGCAGAAGGGACCGGACAGTACGGTCAAGGAGACCGTACAATACGGTCTACAGAGGAAATCCAGACAGAAGAGCTTAAGTTTCTGGAAGTGGAAGAATAGAGACCGGACAACTGACCGGACAGTACGGTCCTAGGGACCGGACAGTACGGTCTCTATTGGAAGATCCAGACAGAGAAGCTGAAGTTTCTGGAAGTTGAAGAATGAAGACCGGACAATTGAGAGGATGGTACGGTCATGGAGACCGTACAATACGGTCTTACAGGAGAAGAGCAACAGAGAAGGAGAAGTTTCTGTTGGCTGATGAAGAAAAGGAGACCGGACAATACGGTCCTAGGGACCGTACAATACGGTCTGGTCTGAGATGATGAACAGCACTCCCCGGACGCCAGTCTGGTAGAGACCGGACAATACGGTCAAATGGAGACCGGACAATACGGTCCATTGTACGGTCCCTACGCAGACTGGGTACTTTTGGACAACGGCTAGTTTGAGGTTGGAGGCCTATATATAGTCGGTTGTTTACCTCTTTGAGGTGCTCTTGGACCCAGGAAAGAGGGGAGGTGCTGCCAAGAAGCCAAGAGGAAGAAGTGTGAAGCACTTGAGAGGGATTTGGAGTGATCCTAGTGCTTGAGAGAGTAGCAAGTTGCATCCTTTGATCTCTAGGCTAGTGTGGGCTTGAGAGAGTCATCTAGGGCTGTTACTCTTGGTCTATGGCAAGGCCTAGACCGGTTAGGCGTCGGTGTTGAGCTGTCCAAGGAGAGTGTGGAAGCCGACACAAGTTTGTACACGGTCTTGGAGCTTCCCGTGCGAAAGAAGCATCACTAGTGGAGCGCCCTTTGGCACGCATCAAGTGCGGAGCCTTACCTCCGGAAGAGTACCCGGGATCGAGCCCGGCGGGACGTGCCCGCGACTTCACTCGGAGGGTGAAGTGTGCTCTAGGAGGGATCGCCATCGAGCGGAGGGACGGGGTCGAGACTCCGGCGGGAGTGACCCAACGTGGAGTAGGGGAAGGCGCCATCCTTCCGAGACCACGGGAAAACATCATGAGCATTCTCTATCCCTTCTCCTTTACTACTCGCATTTACTTATCGCACTTCATATGATTGCTTGTAGTACTTGAGTTGTGCTCTTATCTTGCTTGTGTGTTTACCTTGGTACCTACTAGCTTCACTAGGTTTGCTTGATCGCCTTGCTCGTGTGCTTACTTGTTATAGCCTATCTAATAGCTCTAAGGACTCTACTTAGTGTGCCTAGTATCTTGGTTGTCTTGTCTCTAGTTATCTTGTTCCTTTGCCTTGCCTAGCTTAAGTCTTCCGCTATCTATCTATCTTGTGCTAGGTTGCTAGTGTGGTGTGATTGTGTTATCTATATGCACTAGCTTAATAGGTTAAGGATACTCCTTAGTGTGCTTTACCTTGTTACTAGAACTACTCGCTAGGAGTTGCTTGGGTGCAAGTGTTTGGAAATAGATTCTAGAGTGCACCGATTCACCCCCCCCCTCTCGGTCACACGATCCTTACAAGTGGTATCAGAGCCAAGTGCTCTTTATTGGGGCTTTACCGCCTTGAGTCGTGACCGGGATTGCGTGTGGGAAAATGGAGTCCACTCATGATGACGTTTCTAACACTTCCATCGCCTCTACCTTGATTGAGCCTTATGATTGTGTGCTTAATGATATTTCCTACTATCATGTGCGTGATGAGTATGATGAGCTTGTTTTGAATGATAATGAGGATATCACTAACTTCGCATCTCGCTTGTATGTTCTTGCTAGGAAACTCATGTCACGAGGCTATCCATCTATTATGCACAAGCATGTTGTGAAGAAGCTTATCCGATCTCTACCACTCTCGCGGTTTGGTATTCTTGCTTTTGCTCGAGTGGATGAGTTTGTGAACATGCCCTACGATGAGGTGGTTGCTATTCTCTCCTCTCTTGAGGAGGATATCAAGAAGGGCAAGGATATCTCTCATGCAAGTGAAGATCAACACATTGAAGCTCAACCTCTACCTCAAGCTCAATCATCATCTCGTGTTGGTGAAGGTTCTTCTTCTCGGGATCAAGAGGATGGATATCTCAAGCTATGTGATGAGTTGGATCACATCTCTATGGAGCCGAATGAAGATCTTGTTGAGTTTGCTCTTCGGATGGATTCTCTCATCAAGAGGATAAATGAGAACAAGCTTTGGATAGTCACTAAGGGTCAAGGTCTTAGGAGGTTTCTTGATGCTCTTCCAAAGGACAAGTATGGTGATCACATTGAGTTTGAGAGCTTTGAGCTTGAGTCATATTCAATTGAGCAAGTCATTGAGATCGTCACAAGAAGAAGGGCTCGCTCTTTGCTCTCTAACACATTCAAGACCCCAAGTGATGATGAGGAAGAAAAGAAGATGATAGAGTTCCGGTTTTCTATTGTGATGATGACTATTCAAGTGCTAGTGATGATGAGCCGGAGCCTATCAAGGAATATCACATGAAGAGAGAAGTCTTGCCATCCCTCTTTGAAGAATACTACATCTTGTATGAGCCGGATCTTGCCGATCGGCCTCACTATCATCTCTTCGACATGTATGATGTGTTCTATAGGGAAGATGGAGAGTCTTGGCTTGATTGTTGGAAGAGGCTTCTTGTGTTGGTGGCTAGAGTGAACTCTTTTGAAGGTGAAGAAAAGATTAGTGATGAGCATGCTATTCACACGGTGATCTCTATGATACCATACAATAGGAAGGTCCACATTCTAAATGATCTCAATGATGATATTAGTGGTATGACTCTCAAGGACATGATCTTGATGGCACTATCCTATGAAAATCAAATCTACAACATTCTTGAGTACTTCAATGCTAGTGGAGATGTGGGAAGGTTTCAAGGTCTTCAACTTGGAACTCATGTCACACACATGGGTGTTGATCGGACCATGTGGAGACACAATGGAGTCACCAAGGCAATGATTGACGCCTTGGATGCATTGGACTTGGATTTTCTCAATGGAGTTCCTATGGCCTACATCAAGAGCAAGCAAGAGGTAAATGATATGTCAATTGATTCTCATGATACTAACACTCCTCTTTGCTTGATGGCTACTTCCAAGGTGAACTACAAGATTGGTGGCAAACATTGGGTGTTGGATAGTGGGTGCACTCAACACATGACCGGTACTTCATCCATCTTCACCAACTTGGAAGAAAATGAAGATCATGACAAGGTCACATTTGGCGACAACTCCAAGCACAAGGTGAGAGGTCTTGGTAAGGTGGCTATCTCAAATGACCTCTCTATCTCTAATGTATTGCTTGTTGAGTCCCTAAACTTCAATCTTCTATCCGTTGCTCAAATATGTGATCTTGGCTTTTCTTGTAACTTTGATGCTAATGGGGTGGTTCTTCATAATGATGCTATGGGTCTCACTATCAAGGGCTTTCGTCATAATAATCTATATGTTGTTGATTTTGAGACTAACATTGTTGCCCCTAGCACTTGTCTCTTCACTAAGTCCGCTCTAGGTTGGCTATGGCATCGGAGGCTTGCTCACATTGGTATGGGTCAACTCAAGCGTGTGATGAAGAACAAGCTAGTGAGAGGAGTCAAGGATGTCACCTTTGAGAAGGACAAGCTATGTAGTGCATGCCAAGCCGGAAAGCAAGTGGCTTCACCTCATCCATCCAAGAATTTCTTGTCAACTTCAAGACCTCTTGAGCTCCTACACATTGATCTCTTCGGGCCTACAACTTATGTGAGCATTGGTGGGAATCTCTATTGCTTGGTGGTAGTGGACGACTACTCAAGATATACTTGGGTATTCTTTCTTGAGAACAAGGCACAAGCAATTGGGATATTCAAGAAGTTTGCTAGAAGAGTGCAAAATGAGTATGGGCATCGCATCAAGAAGATTCGGAGTGATAATGGGACGGAGTTTAAAAACTCTATCATTGAAGACTATTGTGATGAGATTGGCATCAAGCATGAGTTCTCGGCTACATACACTCCTCAACAAAATGGTGTTGTTGAGAGGAAGAACAAGACCCTTATCACTCTTGCTCGTGCTATGCTTGATGAGTACAACACTCCGGAGAAGTTTTGGGCGGAAGCTATCAACACCGCATGCTATACCTCTAACCGGATCTATCATCACAAGTTGCTAAACAAGACCCCATATGAAGTGATTGTTGGGAGAAGACCGAATGTTGCCTACTTCCGAGTGTTTGGTTGCAAGTGCTACATCTACAAGAAGAGGGAAAGACTTGGCAAGTTCGAGAAGAGGACCGACGTGGGCATTCTTGTCGGCTACTCGGGCTCGGCCAAGGCTTATCGGGTTTACAACACCTCTACCGGCTTTGTTGAAGAAACTTATGATGTGCAATTTGATGAATCTCACGGGTCTCAAGAAGACCCTCCTTCTTCTCATATTGTAGGTGATGAACCCGTGGAGGAAGCTTTGGAGAACATGCCCATTGGTGAAGTTATTCCTCGTGAAGATGAACCTCCGACACCTCCTCCAACAACTTCATCAAGCGGACCTTCTACGAGCACATCTCAAGTGAATCCAAGCTCTCCCTCAAGTGAACAACATCAAGCACCTTCAAGTGATCCGCAACAAGCATCTTCGAGTCAAGCTCCATCAAGCGAACCGCAACAAGCGCCATCAAGTCCACCTCATGCATCTACGAGCCAAGCTTCACCGAGCAATCAAGAACAAGCACAATCTACTTCAACTCAAGATGATGGCTCGGGTTCACCTCTTCGACAACAAGACACTCACATCTCAAGGGAGCAAGCCGCAAGAGACGCGCAAGACACTTCGCCGGCTCCTCCTCCTCCTCGACAAGAACCTTCAAGGAAGCACAAACCCATCGCTCGGGATCATTCACGTGATCTCATCATTGGGAGTCCTTCTCAAGGGTTAAAGACTAGGAGAAGTCAATATAAACCTAATTATGTTGATGAAGCTAACATTGTTGAGAACTTCTCTTTTGTCTCTACCCTAGAGCCGAAGACGATCGAGGAAGCCTTGAAAGACCACAAGTGGGTGCTATCCATGCAAGAGGAGCTCAACAACTTCAAGAGGAATGATGTTTGGAAGTTGGTGAAGCGGCCCAAGCGATCCAATGTCATTGGCGCTAAGTGGGTCTTCAAGAACAAGCAAGATGAGAAGGGAGCAATCGTGAGGAACAAGGCAAGACTTGTGGCGAAGGGCTACTCTCAAGTTGAAGGCGTCGATTTTGACGAGACTTTCGCCCCCGTCGCTCGTCTTGAGGCTATAAGAACACTTCTTGCTTATGCTTCTCATTTTGATTTTAAACTTCATCAAATGGATGTGAAAAGTGCATTTCTCAATGGACTAATCAATGAAGAAGTTTATGTAGAGCAACCTCCCGGCTTCGAGGACCCCGAGCATCCGGACCATGTGTACAAGCTTAAGAAGGCTCTCTACGGACTCAAACAAGCACCAAGAGCATGGTATGAACGACTTCGAGATCATCTCATCACCAAGGGCTACAAGATCGGTAGTATCGACAACACTCTCTTTACTAAGCATATTGGTGATGATCTCTTTGTTTGTCAAATCTATGTTGATGATATCATCTATGGCTCCACTAACGAAATCTATAATGATGAGTTCCGTGCTCTTATGAAGAAAGAGTTTGAGATGTCCATGATAGGTGAACTTCATGTCTTCCTCGGTTTTCAAGTCAAGCAAATGAAGGAGGGCACGTTCATCTACCAAGAGAAGTACACTCGGGATCTTCTTAAGAGATTCGGCATGGAAGACTCCAAGCCCTACGACACACCTATGGCTACAAGTGTTCCTCTTGATGTGGATGTAAAAGGTATACCGGTGGATCCTAAACTCTATCGCTCTATGATTGGTTCACTTCTTTACCTTACCGCATCTAGACCGGATATCATGTTTAGTGTGTGCCTTTGTGCTCGTTATCAAGCTAACCCCAAGGAGTCCCATATGAGTGCCGTGAAAAGAATTCTTAGGTACATCAAGAGTACTCCTACAATGGGCCTATGGTATCCAAAAGGCTCGGACTTTGGACTTGTTGGCTATGCGGACTCGGACTTCGCCGGATGCAAAGTGAGTAGAAAGAGTACCTCCGGTGGATGCCAATTTCTTGGACAATCACTCATCTCATGGAGTTCCAAGAAACAAAATTGTGTGGCTATCTCTACGGCGGAGGCGGAATATTTGGCGGCCGGTGCTTGTTGTGCTCAACTCCTATATATGAAGCAAACCCTATTGGACTATGGATTATCTTATGGGCAAGTACCTCTCTATTGTGATAGCGAAAGTGCTATCAATATGGCTCTCAACAAGGGTGATCACGGCCATGCCAAGCACATTGAAGTCAAGCATCACTTCATTCGTGATCATGTGGCCAAGAAGGATATTGAATTGATTGGTGTTCGGACTCATGAACAATTGGCGGACATCTTCACCAAGCCACTTGACAAGAAGACCTTTTGTAAGCTCCGGGGAGAACTTAATGTTCTCGACCTCTCCGACTTCACTTGATATCCTTGAGCTTACATATGTATATATGTATATATACTTTGCTTGTTTTTGTTTGTGTTGTTGTTTTTGTGTGTTCTTCTTGTTTTGTAGGACCGACGACTAACCTTCTTGAGATAGCAATGAGCATGGGTTAAGCTTGGGATTGGTGGCACTTGGCTCCCGAGGCTTTGAAGAATGGCTCGTTGTGATCAAGCTCATGGAGGGCTCAAACTTGTTGTTGGTAACTTTGTTCTTAGCTTTCTCTTGTTTTACCCTTATAGCATCATGCATTGTACACTTATCATTGCATTTGCATCATGCATCTTGCATAAGTGTCTCGGCGCCGAGCACCCATCTAGGGGGAGTTGCTTATTCACAATATGAGTATATGACCTCCTATGATGATTTTATAGCAATGCTATATGAGCTTCATGCCCATTGAACCAAGATTTTTGAGCTCCAAGGTTAAATCCACTTGCGCGGCTCAAAGTCTAAGGGTTCATACATTTCCATCATCATCAACTAACCCCTATGTATTTCAAGACAATATTCTTTTGAGAATGTGTGTAGGGAAATTGTTGGGAAATGGAAAATCACGGATCAAGGGGGAGCTTCACGCAAATCAAGTAACTCATTTTCCCACTCGTCTCATACTTTTACACTAACCTTTTCTCCCTTGGAAGAATTTCTTTTTGGGTGATAGATGCCAAAGGGGGAGAAGAGTTGGGCTTAATGATCGAGCAAGAATACGGGGGGAGAAGAGTTCGAGCGAAGAAGAATACGGGAAGAAGAGTTCGGACTTACAATAAGTTGGAAGATGTCACCTCAAGGGGGAGTTTGTACAAGAGAAGATCAAGTGATCAAGACGATCGATCTTCGCACAATCTTGAGGTGATGAAGAAGAAGCAATGCCGTCTCAAGGGGGAGTGTGCGCGAATGAAGATCAAGTGATCAAGATGATCGATCTTCACACAATCTTGAGATTGGTGCACTTGTCAAGGGGGAGCGGAATTCTACAAAGTAAGTATAAAGGTAAACCCCTTGCAAACTTTTGCTTGTCATAGCTCCATGTGCTTTCATTCACTTGTGATATGAGTTTTTGCTCTAACTTGTGACTTCTTTTGAGCTATGACTTGCCTCGACCTAATCAACAAGGTAACTACCTCTCTATCATATACTTGTTGTTTTAGTGTCTTGATCGAGTTGCGCTTTTATCTTGGCTTTTGTCATTACATTCTTTATCCTCTCGATCATTTTTATCATGGTTGTCATCCATCACCAAAAAGGGGGAGATTGTAAGCTTCATGACCATTGGAGCTAGGGAAACCCCAAGGTATGAATGTTTTGGTGATAGGATGAGAACCATGAATGTGACTAACACTCTTTGTGAGATCTTATAGGTCACATATGAAGAAAGCTCCGTCCGTTGGTGGTGAACGCCAATACACCATGAACTTATTGACAAGGATGATTGGTTGCCTTCATCTACACAAGAACGGACTTGATGGAGTCGCGGAGAAGACATGGATCAAGGCTAAGGACATGCTAGATCCAAGCGGGTGTTGCTTGGTTAGATGTTAGCTTGAGTCCATAGGGAAAACCGGACTATCAAGAGGGTTCGAGGTGGTTCTCTTAGTACACACTAGTTATAGAGATCATTGGATGCATGGTGAGTCTCTCAGGGGCTAGGGTGGCAGAAGAGAGTTGAAGGAACCAAAAAGATCAAGTCTTGAAGAAGAAGATCAAGAAGAAGATCGAAGCTGCGAAGGCAGAAGGGACCGGACAGTACGGTCAAGGAGACCGTACAATACGGTCTACAGAGGAAATCCAGACAGAAGAGCTTAAGTTTCTGGAAGTGGAAGAATAGAGACCGGACAACTGACCGGACAGTACGGTCCTAGGGACCGGACAGTACGGTCTCTATTGGAAGATCCAGACAGAGAAGCTGAAGTTTCTGGAAGTTGAAGAATGAAGACCGGACAATTGAGAGGATGGTACGGTCATGGAGACCGTACAATACGGTCTTACAGGAGAAGAGCAACAGAGAAGGAGAAGTTTCTGTTGGCTGATGAAGAAAAGGAGACCGGACAATACGGTCCTAGGGACCGTACAATACGGTCTGGTCTGAGATGATGAACAGCACTCCCCGGACGCCAGTCTGGTAGAGACCGGACAATACGGTCAAATGGAGACCGGACAATACGGTCCATTGTACGGTCCCTACGCAGACTGGGTACTTTTGGACAACGGCTAGTTTGAGGTTGGAGGCCTATATATAGTCGGTTGTTTACCTCTTTGAGGTGCTCTTGGACCCAGGAAAGAGGGGAGGTGCTGCCAAGAAGCCAAGAGGAAGAAGTGTGAAGCACTTGAGAGGGATTTGGAGTGATCCTAGTGCTTGAGAGAGTAGCAAGTTGCATCCTTTGATCTCTAGGCTAGTGTGGGCTTGAGAGAGTCATCTAGGGCTGTTACTCTTGGTCTATGGCAAGGCCTAGACCGGTTAGGCGTCGGTGTTGAGCTGTCCAAGGAGAGTGTGGAAGCCGACACAAGTTTGTACACGGTCTTGGAGCTTCCCGTGCGAAAGAAGCATCACTAGTGGAGCGCCCTTTGGCACGCATCAAGTGCGGAGCCTTACCTCCGGAAGAGTACCCGGGATCGAGCCCGGCGGGACGTGCCCGCGACTTCACTCGGAGGGTGAAGTGTGCTCTAGGAGGGATCGCCATCGAGCGGAGGGACGGGGTCGAGACTCCGGCGGGAGTGACCCAACGTGGAGTAGGGGAAGGCGCCATCCTTCCGAGACCACGGGAAAACATCATGAGCATTCTCTATCCCTTCTCCTTTACTACTCGCATTTACTTATCGCACTTCATATGATTGCTTGTAGTACTTGAGTTGTGCTCTTATCTTGCTTGTGTGTTTACCTTGGTACCTACTAGCTTCACTAGGTTTGCTTGATCGCCTTGCTCGTGTGCTTACTTGTTATAGCCTATCTAATAGCTCTAAGGACTCTACTTAGTGTGCCTAGTATCTTGGTTGTCTTGTCTCTAGTTATCTTGTTCCTTTGCCTTGCCTAGCTTAAGTCTTCCGCTATCTATCTATCTTGTGCTAGGTTGCTAGTGTGGTGTGATTGTGTTATCTATATGCACTAGCTTAATAGGTTAAGGATACTCCTTAGTGTGCTTTACCTTGTTACTAGAACTACTCGCTAGGAGTTGCTTGGGTGCAAGTGTTTGGAAATAGATTCTAGAGTGCACCGATTCACCCCCCCCCTCTCGGTCACACGATCCTTACACCGGAGGATATTCCTTGATAGGCTTCGGCTCATCATCACTAGCACTTGAATAGTCATCATCACAATAGAAGACGGGAACTCTATCATCTTCTTCTTCTTCCTCATCATCACTTGGGGTCTTGAATGTGTTAGAGAGCAAAGAGCGAGCCCTTCTTCTTGTGACGATCTCAATGACTTGCTCAATTGAATATGACTCAAGCTCAAAGCTCTCAAACTCAATGTGATCACCATACTTGTCCTTCGGAAGAGCATCAAGAAACCTTCTAAGACCTTGACCCTTAGTGACTATCCAAAGCTTGTTCTCATTTATCCTCTTGATGAGAGAATCCATCCGAAGAGTAAACTCAACAAGATCTTCATTTGGATCCATAGAGATGTGGTCCAACTCATCACATAGCTTGAGATATCCATCCTCTTGATCCCGAGAAGAAGAACCTTCACCAACACGAGATGATGATTGAGCTTGAGGTAGAGGTTGAGCTTCAATGTGTTGATCTTCACTTGCATGAGAGATATCCTTGCCCTTCTTGATATCCTCCTCAAGAGAGGAGAGAATAGCAACCACCTCATCATAGGGCATGTTCACAAACTCATCCACTCGAGCAAAAGCAAGAATACCAAACCTCGAGAGTGGTAGAGATCGGATAAGCTTCTTCACAACATGCTTGTGCATAATAGATGGATAGCCTCGTGACATGAGTTTCCTAGCAAGAACATACAAGCGAGATGCGAAGTTAGTGATATCCTCATTATCATTCAAAACAAGCTCATCATACTCATCACGCACACCATAGTAGGAAATGTCATTAAGCACACAATCATAAGGCTCAATCAAGGTAGAGGCGATGGAAGAGTTAGAAACGTCATCATGAGTGGACTCCATTTTCCCACACGCAATCCCGGTCACGACTCAAGGCGGTAAAGCCTCAATAAAGAGCACTTGGCTCTGATACCACTTGTAAGGATCGTGTGACCGAGAGGGGGGGTGAATCGGTGCACTCTAGAATCTATTTCCAAACACTTGCACCCAAGCAACTCCTAGCGAGTAGTTCTAGTAGCAAGGTAAAGCACACTAAGGAGTATCCTTAACCTATTAAGCTAGTGCATATAGATAACACAATCACACCACACTAGCAACCTAGCACAAGATAGATAGATAGCGGAAGACTTAAGCTAGGCAAGGCAAGGAACAAGATAACTAGAGACAAGGCAACCAAGATACTAGGCACACTAAGTAGAGTCCTTAGAGCTATTAGATAGGCTATAACAAGTAAGCACACGAGCAAGGCAATCAAGCAAACCTAGTGAAGCTAGTAGGTACCAAGGTAAACACACAAGCATAATATGAGCACAACTCAAGTACTACGAGCAATCATATGAAGTGCAATAAGTAAATGCGAGTAGTAAAGGAGAAGGGATAGAGAATGCTCATGATGTTTTCCCGTGGTCTCGGAAGGATGGCGCCTTCCCCTACTCCACGTTGGGTCACTCCCGCCGGAGTCTCGACCCCGTCCCTCCGCTCGATGGCGATCCCTCCTAGAGCACACTTCACCCTCCGAGTGAAGTCGCGGGCACGTCCCGCCGGGCTCGATCCCGGGTACTCTTCCGGAGGTAAGGCTCCGCACTTGATGCGTGCCAAAGGGCGCTCCACTAGTGATGCTTCTTTCGCACGGGAAGCTCCAAGACCGTGTACAAACTTGTGTCGACTTCCACAATCTCCTTGGACAGCTCAACACCGACGCCTAACCGGTCTAGGCCTTGCCATAGACCAAGAGTAACAGCCCTAGATGACTCTCTCAAGCCCACACTAGCCTAGAGATCAAAGGATGCAACTTGCTACTCTCTCAAGCACTAGGATCACTCCAAATCCCTCTCAAGTGCTTCACACTTCTTCCTCTTGGCTTCTTGGCAGCACCTCCCCTCTTTCCTGGGTCCAAGAGCACCTCAAAGAGGTAAACAACCGACTATATATAGGCCTCCAACCTCAAACTAGCCGTTGTCCAAAAGTACCCAGTCTGCGTAAGGACCGTACAATAGGACCGTATTGTCCGGTCTCCATCTGACCGTATTGTCCGGTCTCTACCAGACTGGCGTCCAGGGAGTGCTGTTCATCATCTCAAACCAGACCGTATTGTACGGTCTCTAGGACCGTATTGTCCGGTCTCCACTTCTTCTTCAGCCAACAGAAACTTCTCCTTCTCTGTTGCTCTTCTCCTGTAAGACCGTATTGTACGGTCTCCATGACCGTACCATCCTTTCAATTGTCCGGTCTTCATTCTTCAACTTCCAGAAACTTCAGCTTCTCTGTCTGGATCCCTCCAATAGAGACCGTACTGTCCGGTCCCTAGGACCGTACTGTCCGGTCAACTGTCCGGTCTCTATTTCTCCAACTTCCAGAAACTTAAGCTCTTCTGTCTGGAACTCCTCTGTAGACCGTATTGTACGGTCTCCATGACCGTACTGTCCGGTCTCCTCTGCCTTCGCAGCTTCGATCTTCTTCTTGATCTTCTTCTTCAACACTTGATCTTCTTGGTTCCTTCAACTCTCTTCTGCCACCCTAGCCTCTGAGAGACTCACCATGCATCCAATGATCTCTATAACTAGTGTGTACTAAGAGAACCACCTTGAACCCTCTTGATAGTCCGGTTTTTCCTATGGACTCAAGCTAACATCTAACCAAGCAACACTCGCTTGGATCTAGCATGTCCTTAGCCTTGATCCATGTCTTCTCCGCGACTCCATCAAGTCCGTTCTTGTGTAGATGAAGGCAACCAATCATCCTTGTCAATAAGTTCATAGCGTATTGGCGTTCACCACCAACGGACGGAGCTTTCTTTGTATGTGACCTATAAGATCTCACAAAGAGTGTTAGTCACATTCATGGTTCTCATCCTATCACCAAAACATTCATACCTTGGGGTTTCCCTAGCTCCAATGGTCATGAAGCTTACACCGTTCTACGGAGCCCGGGGGCGGGTATTTATAGGGAAGGCCAAGGGTTATTTTGACATGACCAAATTACCCTTGGCCACCCACCATATTCGTGGAATATTCTGTACAACATTGTCAAAAGGGTACAAACGACATTTCCGTTTGACGACGGAAACCCTAGCTAGGTGACGTCATTCGCCAGCCCGTTCCTTGGACGTTGTCATGCCGGGCTTTATCTCCTTCAGGGATTGCCGCCATTCTTCAGGACGCCATTCCTAGTCGCCGCCAATTCATCGCCAGCGGTCGGGTCTTGTTGAACAATGTCGGCGACCCGATATGGCGGCTCCCAGGGCTGCCGCCAATTCTTCGGCTGGAGCTCTAAATGTCGGCAGCTAGGTTACCTGCAGTCAAAAAACCAAAGGCAGAAACGGGGTGTCGTTATTATCGTAAATACCGATCCCCAACAGTAGCCCCTCGCGGTTGAGGTCCAACTTCGGCGGGCAGAAACCGCGACACAGGATGGGAATTTTACGGACGTCACCCCCAGCGTCACCCCCCTTCCGAGTTTTCCCGGAAATCGAGGCGACGCTTTTATTATTTTTTACGAGAATCGAGGCGACGCCGTAAATGCGGCGGCGAGGCCTATATATACGGGGGGAGGGGGGCCGGAGAGCCCCGTGCTTTCGTTGATTGCGTAGAATTGCTGCCGCATTTTCTTTTGAGAATTTCGCGCCGCATTTTTCTGCTTCCGGAGTTTGTGTCGAGCAGCAGTGGTTTTTCTAGGTGTCGACAATTTCGTTTGTCGCCATTTCCTTGCTGAAAGGTGAGTTCGTTTACGAGCTTCCTGATGTGTGATTCTTTTTTTGTGGTTGTTTATAACGTCATGCTTTTCCTTTTAGATGGCTCGCGTTAAGCAAACCGCTATTCGCGTTGAGGAATCCGACGAGGAGTTCCTTGCCGACTCGCCTGTCGCTGGTGTTGAGGGAGACGCCGGCCTTGGCGGAGCGAGGAAACCAGTTGAGGTTGACTCTGACGTTGCCGCGACTCCCAAGGGCTCCGAAGAGGAACAAAATCCCGCCGCGGATCTGGAGGTTTTGGCGATAGCTGCCTCCAAGGCTGCCAGAGTTTCTGGCGCCAGCGGAGGTACTAAATCTGCCGCTTTTTTAGGTAAGGATTTTGAGAGTCGTGTTTTTTCTTGCATATCGTGAGTCTGCTCTTGCTGGGTCTGCAGCCAAGAGAGTGAGAGGCTCAGTAGATACTGGCTCTAAGGGGAAGGAGGCAGTTGCTAATGTCGACGATGAAGGTGAAGATCTTTCTGGAGTGCCGGCCTCTCCCAGTGAACTGGTAGGGGAGGACTCCTGGGAGAAAAGCGGCATTGAGCCCACTTTTCGGTTTGGGCCGTCTAAAGTCACTCCCGCAGATATCGAGAGGTTTGTTGCCCTGGGGTATTTTGAATCCGGAAAGGCTCGTGCTCCTGGCGGAGAGCAGATTCCTCGGCCCGAGAACAATGAGGCTATAGTTTATCGTGACTTCTATGAAGCTGGCCTTAGGCTGCCGTGTTTTGGCTTTCTAGTCCGTGTACTGGAAAGATATGGACTGGATCTGCACCACTTGACTCCCAACGCCGTCGCGACGGTGTCGAAGTTTATATGGGCTGTCCGCAGTTATGGCTCGGCTCTACACTTTGATGCCTTCTGCCGCTATTACGATCTAAGGCATGATGTGAAACCCGTGAGTTTCGATGGGGTGCAGTATTATCCCCAGTATGGCTGTTGCAGCTTTCAGCCCCGCACTTTCGTGAAGAAATCCAAGTATGAAAATGTTGAGCTTGTTGGTGGTCGCCGGAATAAATGGCCTGGAGATTGGCGGAACCATTGGTTTTATGCCGAGGTTCCCGAGGGGAAAAAAGACGACGGTAGCTCGTATTTTCCTCTGTTTAGTCGCTCTTGTGCCCTACGGCCGGTGCTGTCGTCGGAATTCGTGGAATCGGAAGGTTTTAAGAAGTGCTGCGACGCATTTGAGACCGCGGTCAAGATGAGCAGCGCTAGAGATTTGGTGGAGGAGTTCGTAGCCTGCCGCATTTGGCCCATTCGGAAAGGTTGGAGTCCGCTGAGGATGAAGAATAAGCGGATTTCCAAACTAAACCTTAACTACCAGGTGCCGTCTTTTGGAGTGAAGAAACCTGAAGAGTTGTCAGATAAGGACTTTGTTCGCTACGTTGAGCTGACTGCCGCAGTTTTTTGCGGACCTTATACCGTGCTGGAAAAGCAAGAGTGCGAGACCATGCTGATTTTCCCCCAGTAAGTGAATCGTATTTTTGACGAGATGCAAGTGAAATACGGTCGTCGAGCTGTGATGTCCGTCAAGAAAGGACGGCGAAAGAAAGGCGAGCTTGTTTTTGGTGCGACATTCGTTGAGAAACGCGGCTGGGAAACAGCTTCCGCCCATTATTATATACCTGATGCGCCAGCCCCAACAGCTGCGGTCGTCCCTTCAGCCGTGGCTACTGCCAAGAGATCTGCGGCAGCCCCAGAGAAAGTGGCTGGTTCCTCGTCCAAGGGTGCCGCCAAAAAATCTGCGGCGTCCGGGAAAGCTGCCGGGATAATAAAGGCGCCTGCTGGGACTTCGAAAGCTGCAGAAAAGCTAAACGCCAAAGTCTGCGGAAGATGCCTGCTTCTCGAGCTGCCGCAGAACAGCGGACTGGTGCTGTTACCAAACGGCGGCGGGATGACACAGAACAAGCCCCAGTTGGTGAACAAGTAGAAACTGCTTCCAGTGCGGCAGGCGCCGCTGATTTTGCGGAGGAAGTGGCGGTGCGAGAAGGTTGCAAGCGGCGCCGGATTTTATTGGCGTCGGCAGTTGACGATTCTGAGGAGAATTTCTTGATGACGATGAGCCCGAGGACCGTGACTCGGGCGACGCGCGGGAGCCGTCATTGTCGCTGCGCGAGACCAGTGCTGATATTGCTGTAGGTCCGTCCGGCGGGCTTGATTTGTCACAAGGCCCCGCCACGGCTGCCACGCCGATGAAACGGAGGCCACTTCTGCCGGCATTGTCGGATGATGAAGAAATTGAGTTGCTGGACGACTCCGAGGACTCGGGCGCCAAGCTAGGACATGAGCTAGATGCCGCATTTGCGGGAATGAGTAGCTCCGAGAAAGGTGCCGATCTTTCCTTGTACAAGAAAGAAACTGCGGCGGCTTCCTCTCCTTTGACTAGGATCGATGACTATGTCTCTAGTTCATCGGTTAACGGAAGTGTGTCCAGCAGTTCTTCTGAGACTAGCTCATCTGACGCAGGTGAAAGATCTCCGACTACGGAGACGCGAGAGGCCGAGGCTGACAAGCTATCAATGGCCGCCTTTGTTGAGATGACGAAGGCCGTGGATCCTCAAGGTTTTTTAACCTTGTCGCTATTTCTTTCTTATGTGATATTTTATAACATTCTGACTTCGTTTTGTTTTTGCAGAACTGTACAACTTCTTGACTAGGGTCGACAATGCTTCGTTGGCCGAGGTTTTGGACAAAAATGCGACGATGGTAACGAATCTTCGACTCTTGTGTCGCATTTATTTTGTCTTTGAAAATGGTTTGCGTCTAACATGCCTGTGTTTTTATACAGGCTCTTGCGGCGTCTCGAGCCTTGTGCCGGCGCTTTTATGGGTCCGAAACCGCTTCGTCGTCTGGTGATGTGGCGGCGCTGCGACGGACGCTGGAGGAGGAGCGCTCGTCTTTCGACACCGTTAAGGCTGATCTCCGTGATCAGATTCAAAAGAAAGATGAGGCCCTAGAAGTTCTTAAAGAAGTCATCCAGAGCGGCGAGAACGAGATTGCTCGCTTGAAGCAGGACCTGAAGAATGCTGAAGAGAAGCTAATTGCGGCAGAGAAAACTGCCGAGAGCGCCAAGAAGACCGGCCGCACTTTTGCCCGCACTTTCTCTAGTGGCGCCATTAGTGCTCATGCTTCTTTTGAAGCAGCCTTGGGCACAATTGGCGGCGCTCCTAATCCTCTTCCAGGCGTCGACGGTTCGCTGACGCCGGAAATGTTTTTCAACTGGTTAAAGGGGGAGTTTGGCGATCTCCCTGAGGTTTTTGAGGGCGTCGGCCGATACGCGGCCCGCACGGCGTGTTCTGCCCTTCTGGATTTGCTTGAAAAGCAGCAGTGCAAGCACTTCAGCGACCTGGCGCGCACCACTTATGCTGATTCGAATTTTGATGAAGCAAACGCGGCGAATGACAGCAAAAGCGTCCGGTTGGCTGTAAAGCGCTTCATGAAAAGATACTGGGGGGTGCACGGGATGGAGGCCTGCCGTCATTTGGCGAGGAGCGCGTTTGAGGAGGTAATACCCCATTGCTCCTGAGATTGATTTCTTTTTGCATGACACGACTTAATAAACTCTTTGTTTATTTTAGCCGAAGGCTTCGACTGAGTCGAAATTGCGTCAGGGAGCTCGAAGAAAAGGGCGGCTACTCCTGCCAGTGAAACGCCGCCGACAAAAATCGCCCGTGCCGACGACTCTGCCGAGGCGGGGAAAGCCGCTTCGACGATTGATGCGCCTGCTGCAGTTGAGGCTCCTACCCCAGGTGCGGCTCCCGCAGCCGCTTCGTCTTCAGTGGCGGCCGAACCGGAAAGTGCGGCGGGATCCGCGGCGCCTGGTGCTGCGCCTGCCGCTCCTACTGCGCCGGCAACTGAAGAGGTTTAGGCTCTTAGGTGTGAGGAAGAGAGTTCTTGAACTTGGTTTGTAATAATTTACGTTTTGGTACGCTTTGTGCGCAGGATTGTTTTCGCGCGCCGCGTTGAATATTGCGCCTTTGAAGTATGAACGTGACGGCTTACGCGTTTCTGGCGAAGCACATTTGTGTTATGTTTCGCGATATCCGCGCGATGATTTCGGGCGTTTCTGGAGGGAAATGATGGCTCAGTATTTTCAAGGGCGGGAGTGTTTGATTCAATGCTTTCATCGCCGACCTTCTTCTTCCGTAGCGGCCGTGAAGGCCGAAAGCGTTGAAGATCTTAGTTTTGATCCTTATTTGGATCGTTTTAGGTGTGTGTACGATAGAGCGGGCCCTGAATACGGTCCCGGATTTGTAGTAGAAGTTGACTTTGATTTGTAGCTGGGGTGTCGGCTTTATGACGAAGTACGCCCGGATAAGACGGCGTGCGTTTTGCTTCGCGAAAGATGTTTCGGCGATAACTCTTGCCAATTTTTACAAGTTAAATCCTCCTTCACTTTTTCGTTTGATGGAAAGCGCTTGCCGTTACTCGGTCGTCGGAATTAAACGAACGTCACCCCCCCCCCCCTGGCGATCGAGGGACGGGGGGCGCGCCGAAACTGCGACGCACGGTTTATACGACGCGTATTTGTGTAAAGTGCGGAAGGCCACAGATCGTATCGCGTTTTTTTTTATGAGAAATTGCGGAGCGTGCACCAGGAGCCGCTATTGTTGGTTGGCTCTTGTGCTTTTCAGATGTTTCGTGGTTGCCGTTAATTTGGCTTAAAAGGCGTCGTTTGACGATACGGGTCCTTGGTTGCCGTTAAAAGCATTTTCGCTTTTTGTTTATTTTACGGCGCTAGTCGTGACTCGATTGTTTGAGCGAAACGAACGTCACCCCCCTCCCCCTAGCAATCGAGGGATGAGGAGCGGGTTGAAATTGCGAGGCGCGGCTCGCGCGCCATTATTTTTGGAGAGAATTGCGAATGGAGCGTGAGGTTGCCGCAATTATTAGGTTCTCTCCGAAATTTGTCTTATATTGAACATTTGTCGCTATTCTTGCAGAAAAAGCGGCACCTGAGAGTATGTTGCCTTTTGGCCTCTCGCTTTTGATTTTTCAATATTATGCTACCTCCATGGTCTTGAGTCCCGTCCTTGGATGGGTGTTTGTATTGAGTCCCTTAAGACTTCGATCTTAATGATCTATTTTTGATGTGTCAGATTTGTCCGAAGCCCCTTGGGGGTTGAAGTCTATTTCCTTTAAGGAAATGGATGACTGAGCCCTTGGGCCGTTAGCGTTCCGCACTTTCTCAATTCTATGAGAAAGATTGAAGAGATGGCCCCTTGAGGCGCTTTTTTCTCAAACGCCGCCGTTCCTCAATTTAATGAGAAGGATTCGAGAGATGGCCCCTTGGGGCGCTTTTTTCTCAAAGTGCTTAAAGGAGAATGAAGCCTGGGAGAAAGGAGCAGAATTTTTTCTTCCTTTCGAGTGGCTTTGGCTCAGGAGTCAATTCCTCCTGCGTCAATGTGGCGATATTTTTGCGAATATAGCATCGACTACTTAGAGATGAAGAGTTTAGTTTTTCTGGGGAATATAGCATTATATTGAACTGCAAGGGTTACAAAGGTCCCACCTCATTAAAAACCTCACCCCCGATGTGGGGTTCCCCTGTGAGGAAAAGAGTATGGGCCTCGAAGGCTAAGAAAAAATCACAACTTAGGTGTCGACTAAAAGCGCCGCTTATAGTTGTGCGTTGCTATTAGCCCTTACATTTTAGGTGAAGTACCTCTTGAGGTTGTCCACATTCCAGGCATGTGGGAGCTCGTTGCCTTCACTGTCTGCCAAGTGATAAGATCCCGAGCGATTGCTCCTGACGACAATGAAAGGGCCCTGCCACTTGGAGTTTAGTTTTCCAGTGCTTTCTGTTTTTGGGCTTCGCAGGGGAACAAGGTTGCCGGCTTTAAATGCTCTTGGCATCACTCTGGCGTCCCGCCATTTTCTTGTTTCTTTCTGATACCTCTCCAAGTTAAGGATGGCTTGGTCTTTGTCTAATTCCGACATGTCCTTTGAAACGGCGTCAAACTCGTGGCAATTTCGCCCGAAGAGTTGCCCTCATGCTGCGGTATTTTATCTCTTCGGGAGACATTGCTTCTTCGCCGTACAAGAGCCTGAAAGGCGTGAACTTGGTGGTTCTTGAAACTGTGGTGTTATGCGACCAGATCACTTTATGCAACTCATCCATCCATTTTCCTTTTTTCTGGCCCTCTAGGCATTTCTTGATGCCTTCGAAGATTTGCTTGTTCGCATTCTCGATGGCGCCATTTGACTCTGGATGATAAACAGATGCAAAATTCACTTTGGTGCCTATGGAGTGACAGAATTCGCGGAACTCTTGGTTGTCAAATTATTTTCCATTGTCCACCGTAATTTCGGCAGGTACTCCGAATCTGCATACTATGTTCTGCCAGAAAAATTTCTTGATTGCTGGGCCAGTGATATTGATCAATGGCTTAGCCTCTATCCATTTTGTGAAATAGTCGAGATCGACAACGGCATGTGTATAATTTCCGGCAGCCGTAGGTAGGGGTCCGACTATGTCAATTCCCCACCGCTAAATGGCCACACTGGCTGGATGAGCTGTGTGAGCTGAGCTGGGTTGTTGATTTTCCTTGAGAATTTCTGACATGCTTCGCATGTTTTGACAAGGTGTTGGGCGTCCTGAAGTGCGGAGGGCCAATAAAAACCTTGCCGAAAGGCTTTGCCGACTAAAGCTCTGCTGGATATATGAGAGCCGCAGATTCCCTCGTGGATGTCGCTGAGGAGCTTTTTTCCTTCTTCTTGATCAATGCATCTCAAGAATGGAATGGATGTGCCGAATTTGTAAAGGAACTCATCGACAAACGCGTAGTTTCTTGCTCTTTGTTTCATGCGCTTGGCTTCTAATTCCGACTCTGGCTCATAAAAATCTCGGAGATACGCCATGATGGGGGCGCGCCAATCTTCGCTTGAGATGGCATGTATCATCTTGGGTTCTTTCTCTGCCGCTTTTATGGTGGGCGAACTCAGTGTTTCAAAAAAGACGTCAGGTGGCAAAGGATCTTTTCTGGCTGCCGCTTTTGCTAACTGATCTGCTTCACTATTCAGGTTTCTGTCGATATATTGACAAGTGAAACCCTTGAAGTACTTTTCCAAGCCCCGTACATATTCCAGATATCTGGCCAATAGTTCATCTCTGGCTTTATAAGTTTTATCAACATGCCCAGCAATGACCTGAGAGTCCGTCTTGACGATGAAGTTTTTCACACCTAATGCTCTTAGCTTTCTTATGGCTAGCGAAAGGCCCTCATACTCTGCAACATTGTTTGTGCACTAGTCAGTGTCCTGATTGAACTGCAATCTGATTGCGTACCGCAATTTGATACCAGATGGTGAGGTCAAAATTGCGGCAGCTCCAGCACCGAGATGGCACCACGCGCCGTCACAGTGGATCTCCCATGGTACTTCGAAGACTGGACCTTCGGTGTACGATGAAGGCTCTGTCCAATATGCGATAAAGTCCGCCAGCACCTGAGAATTTGCGGCACTTCTTGACTCGAAGTCAACAACGTGTTCTGATAATTCCGAGGCCCATTTGGTGATTCTTCCAGATGCTTCTCTATTTCTGAACATGTCATTCAGTGGTTGATTTGTCAGCACTCGGATGGTGTGAGCTTCAAAATAATGCCTCAATTTTCTTGATGCCATTAAGACTGCATAGGCTATCTTTTCCAGTTCGGAATAGAATCTTTTTGATCCTGAGAGAGCTTCAGACACATAATATACTGGCACTTGAACTTTCAACACTTTGCCCTTCTTCTCAATTTGCTGTTCTTGCACAAGTGCGGCACATACTGCTGAGTGCGATGCTGATACATACATTAGCAGAGTTTCATTTTGTTTTGGACTTGCGAAGGCAGTCATTTCCTTGAGATACTCTTTCAATTCTGCGAAAGCTTTTTTCTGCTCTTGACCCCATTGAAAGTTATTTGCATTTCTGAGGATTTTGAAGAAAGGAAGGCTTCTTTCGGCTGATCTGGAAATAAACCTGTTGAGTGCCGCAATTCTACCGGTGAGCTTCTGCACATCTTTGAGGCATTGGGGCTCTCGCATATTGATAAGTGCACTTATCTTGTCAGGATTGGCTTCGATGCCTTTGATTGACACAAGGCATCCCAAAACCTTTCCCTTGCGAATTCCAAAGACACATTTTGCAGGGTTGAGCTTGAGGTTTGCCCTCCTGAGGTTTGCAAATGTTTCGGCGAAGTCAGAAATATGATCTTCTTTCTTGCCGCTTTTTACCACTATGTCGTCGACATAGGCTGACAGATTCTTGCCTAATTGATTCTCAAAGGCGATAGACGTCATTCTGCAGAAAGTCGGTCCTGCATTTTTTAGACCTTCCAGCATTCTGACAAAACAATAAGTTCCGAAAGGAGTGATGAAACTTGTTTTCTCTTCATCATCTTTGTACATGAAGATTTGGTGATACCCGGAGAAACAATCCAGCAGTGATAGGAGTTCTGAGCACGCCGCTGCGTCGACAATTTTGTCAATTCTGGGCAATGGGAAATCGTCTTTGGGGCAGGCCTTGTTGAGATCAGTGAAGTCAATGCACATCCGCCACTTTCCGTTCTTTTTCTTTACTGGTACAGTGTTAGCCAACTAGGTTGGATATTTTACCTCCCTGATAACATTTGCGTCGAGCAACCTCTGTACCTCAGCCTTGACTGCTTCGACCCGGTCGTCGGACATTTTTCGGAGTTTTTGCTTCTTTGGTCTGATATTTTTATCGATTCGCAACTTGTGCTCTATGACGTCCCGGCTGACGCCTTTTAGATCACTTGCGGACCAGGCAAAAACGTCCTTGTTTTTGCGAAGGAACTGGACGAAAGCTTTTTCCATGTCCTTCGGCATACCTGCCGCAATTATCACTTCCTGTCCTAAACATGCTTGTCCAATGGAACTCTCTTTGTTTCCTCATTAGCCGCAATTGCTGGTTCTTCCTTGTCCATTTCTTTTTCCAACTGGAGAACCTCTTTCCCTGGCTTTTTTCCTGCCGGGTACAAGACGTGCACATTCGGGTGAGCATACAAAAAATGAACATTCTTCTGGCCGGGGGCTGCCGCCCTTTCAATATTTCTGGCTTCTTGCTGATCGCCAAAGACCGAGATGACCTCCTTATGTGCCGGTATTTTCATACAGAGATAAGAGTTGTGCAAAACTGCTTCAAATGCATTGAGGACTCCTCGTCCAAAGATTGCGTTGTAAGGCATATCGACCACATCAAATGTGATGTGCTCAGTCCTTGCATTGTCAAGAGTACCAAAGGATACTGGTAGGCTTATTTTGCCGAGGGCACGGACTTCTCTGCCGCCAAAACCATACAGGGGATACTCAGAAGGCTGAAGTAGAGATGAATCGAGGTTGAGCTGGTCAAATGTTCTCTTGAAGAGGATGTCTGCCGAACTTCCATTGTTCAACAAGTATTTTGGTGATTGACCAACCATAGGTGTTTGCCTGGATGACCATGGCATCTGTATGAGGGTAGCAGCGGAGGTTTAGATCTGCTTCAGTGAACATGATTGGGATATGCGACCACCGTGATTTCACCACGGGTCCGTTACACACCGCATTGACGGCTCGGAAGTAATTTTTCTTTTGCTTCTTACTATCAAACGCGGATGAAGATCCCCCGGTGATTGGTAGGATGACTCCATAAGTGGGAAGGCTCTGAGAGGAATTGTTTTGGTTTGACTGTTTTGAAAATGGCGGTGGAGGAGGTAAAGGCGGCTCCTCCGAGGCAGTAATTCTAGGAATTAGCGGCTGGGTCACGTGTGAACTTGTTTGGGAAGTCGGCAAATGCTGAATCTGCGGCGAGGGTGGTGGATGTGGTTGGTATGGGCTTGGAAGTGGTGATGAGGGTTGTAAGAATTCTGGAAGTATTGGAATGGGTAGGAAGCACCGAAAGGTGAGTTGTTCCAAGAATTGGCGGCAGACGTGTGATTGACACTTCTCTGTGTTTCGCTTCTTTGCTCCTTGGCTCTCATTCTTTCCATGGCATCTTTTGTTTCTGGGCATTCCTTGGAGGTGTGACCCTTGTCATGTCCGTGAAACAGACAGTATGGTTTTTTTGGCTCTTGGTTTCGCGAGTTGTGCGAATTGCTGCGACCCCTTCCTCGAGAGCGATTGTTTCTTCCTCCTCTGTGCTGAAAATTGCCGGCAGAGCTGCTTGTGTCGGCTTTTTCTTCTTGGTTGTCGATATGATTGAATAGGCTGGAGTTCTGGCTCTGATTGTTGTTGCCACCTCTCCTAGACGAATTCCAATCCTGCTGCCTTTGGCTCGATTGGTTTTTCTTCGCCTGGCGCAGCGCGCTCTGCTGCTCTAATCTTCTTCTATGGTCATTGTCGGCTCTACAGAACTGATCGACCGTTGAAAAGGGCTCTTCGAGTGTTGAAGGGCGGTGCATGGAAAAATGAGTGGCACAAGGGCCGGCTCGCAACCCTCCAATTGCGGCATCAATGACAATTTGGTCTGGAATATCATCTGTTCGGGCTTTGAGCTTGACAAATCTTTGAAAATAGTCTTGCAGGGGTTCTTTTTCTTGCTGAACACATGCTCTCAGTTCATCTGCAGATATAGATGTTCTGTGAAAACCTTGGAAGTTTGTCGTCAATTTGTCCCTTAGGTTCTCCCATGAATATATTGATCCGGGCTTCAGCCTAGAGTACCACTCGAGGGCTTGATGCTCAATTGCGGTGACAAAGGTCTTGGCCAACACAGTATCATCTCCTCCGGCAGACGCTACTGCGGCTTCAAATGACATCAAGAATTGCCTTGGGTCGGTTGAGCCATTGTACTTTGATAAGGAGATAGGCTTGTATTTTGCAGGCCATGGGGTCAACTGAAGGCCTTCTGACAAGGGGGAGTTCTTGTCGAATTTACTCACGAAAGGTACATAATGGCGGTATACATTCCGAGGCCTATGATGGCCTTCGCCATTGATGTTTGTTTCAAAGTCGGGAGTCACTTGGTAATGCTCTCTCTTTGCTTCGCTATTTTGCCCTGTTGCGCTTGTCATCTCATCCAGCTCTTTTTGCAGTTCGGCGACTGCCGCCTTTGCTTGTTCAATCTGCAACCGGAGCCTTTCTTTCTCTCTAGCCCTTTCTTCAGAGATTATCTTCTCCTTTGTTAGCTTGAGTCTTTTTCCAAGTTGTTGCAAGTTGGAGAGCTGACGCATTTGCTTGTCAACTTCATCTTCCTCTGGATCACTTTCTTCAGGGTTGATTGTCGACGGTGGTTCCGCCCATTTCTTACCGGCTTTTACCTGCTTGGACTTTTCTGCCTCTTCACTGAGAGTGAAATCGATAGTGCTTTTGGCGGCGATGGCCTCATCAGTTGGCCGAATTCCGGCGGCCAAGGTTGCTTGCGCCGAGCCGGAAATTCGGTTGACCTCGTCGGCCATTTGCTTTGCTTGAATGAATGTCCAACGAATTTCTTCTTCCGAGAATGCCGGGTTGGGAGGGAGAATTTCTTCCTCTAAATCCGGCGGGTGAGAGCTGATGGTGGTTTTTGGACTAGGTGCTTTTTTCTTTCTTTGTGGCATCACGGGTGGTATTTTCGAGCAACACAAACGGTGGGCGCCAATGTTGGGAATTCTTCATTGTAGCAACAAAGAATCCCGACACGAACAATCAAATGACACTCAAGGAACAACGGAACAGCATTTCATTACAAGGATGCAATCTCTCCTGTCCCGTCCCGTTCTACGGAGCCCGGGGGCGGGTATTTATAGGGAAGGCCAAGGGTTATTTTGACATGACCAAATTACCCTTGGCCACCCACTATATTCGTGGAATATTCTGTACAACATTGTCAAAAGGGTACAAACGACATTTCCGTTCGACGACGGAAACCCTAGCTAGGTGACGTCATTCGCCAGCCCGATCCTTGGACGTTGTCATGCCGGGCTTTATCTCCTTTAGGGATTGCCGCCATTCTTCAGGACGCCATTCCTAGTCGCCGCCAATTCATCGCCAGCGGTCGGGTCTTGTTGAACAATGTCGGCGACCCGATATGGCGGCTCCCAGGGCTGCCGCCAATTCTTCGGCCGGAGCTCTAAATGTCGGTAGCTAGGTTACCTGCAGTCGAAAAACCAAAGGCAGAAAGGGGGTGTCGTTATTATCGTAAATACCGATCCCCAACAACATGGTCCCTTAAGCAGAATGTTCTTCGTTGCCTGATCCTTGATGACAAAGAATTTGGAGTGAAATTCAAGAAAAACTGAATTATCAGATGTTAAACGATGAACGGAAGCAAGGTTTTTGCTAGCTTGAGGAGCATAAAGAACATCTTTAAGAATCAAGTCACGATTAGGGGTTTTCAAAACTGAATGACCAATATGACTAATATCAATACCTGATCCTCCTGCCGTATGAATCTGGTCACCACCCTTGTATTTGTCACGCACGGTGAGTTTGTCCAATTCTCCCGTGACATGATCAGTTGCGCCGGAATCTGCAAGCCAGTTGCTGTCGACGCCGTACGCGTAGTGATCTTCGGGCTCGAAATCTTCTTCAAACCTGTGCCAGCACTTGATGGCCTTGTGACCCTTCTTGCCGCAGATCTGACACCGTGGTCTGGTGTCACGCGCGCTGTTGTTCTGGCGCGGCGCACCATTGGTGCGCCCTCTTCCTCTGTTGGCGGCGCCGCTGCCACCACCACCACGAGAGGGAGAGGCAGTGGCAGCGACATTGTAGTTGGTGTGCTGCTGTCCGCCGCCACGGCTGCGTTGCACACCATGACCGCGGCTTGCCGCGATGGCCGAGTGTGCGCCGCCGTTGCGAAGGAGCTCCTGACGCTGCTCATAGCTAAGAAGCTGAGCATACGCCTCGCCGATGGTCACCGGCTCCACCCTAGTAACCAGAGAGGTCACGATAGAGTTGTAGTCGTCGTCGAGGCCGGTGAGAATGTAGGAGACAAGCTCGTCGTCATCGAGCGGCTTGCCGGAGTGCGCCATCTGAAAGGATCAAGGGCACCGAGAGGGGGGGGGGGGGGGGGTGAATCGGTGTGTCAACAATTTCTCCCAAACGTACTTTAGGTGTGAAGCTAGCAAGACTAGATATGGTGACAACAAGAAGCTAGCGATGCGCACACACAATCTAGTTTATGCAACAAGCAACACCCTAATAAGCAATTCTACCAAGTAGTAAAGAGACAACCTATCATGCAATTCTACGAGCACATAAGTAAATGCGGAAGCGTAAATGCTAGTAAGTAAAGGAGATAAGGATAGGAATGCTCATGATTTTTCCCGTGGTCTCGGAAGGATGGCGCCTTCCCCTACTCCACGTTGGGTCACTCCCGCCGGAGTCTCGACCCCGTCCCTCCGCTCGATGGCGATCCCTCCTAGAGCACACTTCACCCTCCGAGTGAAGTCGCGGGCACGTCCCGCCGGGCTCGATCCCGGGTACTCTTTCGGAGGTAAGGCTCCGCACGTGATGCGTGCCAAAGGGCGCTCCACTAGTGATGCTTCTTTCGCACGGGAAGCTCCAAGACCGTGTACAAACTTGTGTCGGCTTCCACAATCTCCTTGGACAGCTCAACACCAACGCCTAACCGGTCTA
Organism: Eragrostis nindensis; assembly: GCA_012490785.1. Classification (NCBI taxonomy): domain Eukaryota; kingdom Viridiplantae; phylum Streptophyta; class Magnoliopsida; order Poales; family Poaceae; genus Eragrostis; species Eragrostis nindensis. The sequence goes on along the minus strand of JAAXCT010000099.1, from coordinate 1,186,378 downwards.
GGCCTCGCCATAGACCAAGAGTAACAGCTCAACTTGACTCTCTCAAGCACTCCCTAGCCTAGAGATCAATGGATGCAACTTGTTACTCTCTCAAGCACTAGGATCACTCCAAATCCTTCTCAAGTGCTTCCTCTTCTTGCTCTTGGCTTCTCCCTGTCTTCCTCAACTATTCCAGTGGCCAAGAGACCCTCAAAGGGGTAGGTAACCAGATATATATAGGCCTCCAACCTCAAACTAGCCGTTACCAAAAAGCAGTCTGTCGATACAGTCACCATAGTAACCACCGTATGATACGGTGACTGTAGCACCGTATCATACGGTGACTCCTTTCTCACCTGCCAGAGCAACTCCAATCTCTGGACTTCATCTTCTTTGTTCACCGTATCATACGGTGACACCCACCGCATCATACGGTGACTTCTTCTCTTCAGCTTCCAGCCAACTGCCAAGTCTCTGGAAATCATACGGTGACCACCGTATCATACGGTGACCACCTCACCGTATCATACGGTGACTCAAACTTCTCTGCCAGGTCATCACCTCATCTGGTCTTCTTTTCTCGCAGTCACCGTATCATACGGTGACTGGCACCATGTCATACGGTGGCTTCTGCTGAAGCTGATCTTGATCTTCTCCTCGATCCTCGACTCCAACTTCATCCTTCTTGGTTCCTTCACTTCTTCTCTTCTACTCCAAGTGTCCGAGAGACTCACATTTGCATCCAAAGATCTCTACACTATTGAGTACTGTTGGCGTTTCTTACGCACAGAGATAAATATCAACTCCGCAAGCGCACGGAACACCGTTGTAGCATTTCACCCAGGAGTATTCCAAGGGTATCGTATTTATATTTTCCTCAGGGAAGCAGGCTAAGAATATCATGAATTAACAAGGAAACATCTATTATTTATAACTTGCAAACTAGACCAGAGCAGGGATACATAAATGATGGGTGGCAACCAAACACACGCAAGAATTCCATATGAAGATAAAGAGATAGAACTAGTCAACTGGGAGGACAACGAGAAGAAGGGTATCAGCCTAAGGGTTAGCATTTAGTATTTCCTGATAGTCTACAATTACTTGCTTAAGCTTTCATTACAGATACGTTCCTGCATATCGGGGCACACGCATGCCAAGGCAGCAACCCGAGAATTAGGTTCAACTACCTTGGGGAACTACGTGCTATTGACCTCCCTACTAAAACCATCACCCGGACGTGGTGGATTACAGAGACCGGTACGCCTGTCACACGTACTCGCGGCTACCATCCTCCGTGGGGTGTAGAGCAAACTCACGTCTAGAATAATTCCTCGCACCATGCAAGCAAATATCCTAGATAACTTACTCTACGCGTAAGAGCAAGCCAACCATGCATAACAAATCTATGTGGATTGTGTAAGCATTTGCGGTGCAAACAACCCATGCAGATAGACATACCATACACAGACGTGGAACCAACACAGGAATTTCTCTATAACAATTACTTAAATAAATATAAACTAAAAGGAAAACTAAATTAAATAAATAAGAAAATAAGAAATAATTATATTAAAGAAAGTATAAAAGAAAAGATACACGAGAACTTTACCCAAACTCCGAAGAGAACTCCGGAGCTCCGAGCGAAGCTCTCACTTCTACTCTAACTCCCATGACCAACTAGCCTACTCTAAACTACACAAGTGGAATGATCACATGAGAAGAGCGTGACCCTACATTGGATCTTCTCTTCTCAAGTGTGAAGGTGCCGGTTGGAAGTGAGGGGGAGGTCCTCTATTTATAGATGAGTTGCCTTGGGAGAGTGGAGAAGGTCTTGGAGAATCTTGTGGATATTCCTCACTTGCCGACGTCTCCTCACTTAGTCGGCGCGGCAATTTAGCTTACAACCGCCTCTGGAACCGACTGGAAAAAGATGGGCCGATTCGGACAAAATAGTTGGCCGGCCGGCCTAGGCCTAGGCCGGCCGGCGGGCTTTTCTCTCGGAATGCCTCGAATTTTTGTGGGCTGGCCTCTCATGATGTGCCCATTAAGATCCACGGTCTTGCTCGGTGATTTGACGCCTTTTTGAGTGGTTGATGGGCTTGTTTGTTGGGCCTTGCGCAGTGGCCGATACTCCGGGCTGGGAAATATTTGTTGGCCATTTGATCCTTGATGTTTGAGCCCATTGGGAGATGCCTGGGACTGCTGGACCATGTTGAGATCCAACATAAGCCGGCCGGCATGATGGGGCCGACCGGTAGGCTTTTGCTCCCATTTTCAATGGATTTCCTCCTGCATCCAAATATTCACCAAAACTTGTGGAGTAGCATTATTCCTATCTACTATGCACAAAATCTTGGTGTTATGCTTTTATTTACCGGTAGGGTGGCGGTCAAAACACGGTTTAACGACCGCCAACAAGTACCTAAGAGAAACAACTTGAACCCCCTTGATAGTCCGGTTTTTCCTATGGACTCAAGCTATCATCTAACCAAGCAACACTCGCTTGGTCTAGCATGTCCTTAGCCTTGAACCATATCTTCTCCGCGACTCCATCAAGTCCGTTCTTGTGTAGATGAAGGCAACGAATCATCCTTGACGTTTGAATTAGGGTGTGTCGGCGTACACCACCAAACGGACGGAGCTCTCTTCATATGTGACCATTGATCAATATCCTACATGGAAACGTTAGTCACATACAAAGGGTCATCCAATCACCAAAACATTCATACCTTTGGGGTTTCCAAACACTCCAACGGCCATGAAGCTTACAATCTCCCCCTTTTTGGTGATTGGTGACAACACGAATGTAAGACATCAAAAGATGTAAAGGATAAGGAAATAAAGCGCAAGGATTGATCGAGATGAAAGGATATGAGATTAAGCACATGGTAGACCGCTCAATAGAAGAACACGGAGAACGTGAGAGCAAGGCGGCAACTCGAACAAGATAACAACTATGCATCATGATATAAGATAGATAAAGCAAAGATCATAATGAATAGAGAAAGCGTGGGTCATAGCTCAAAAAGTGTACCACCTGCAAAAATAGAGTTAGTGCACAGTAGGTGATAGTGAGGCCGATCGGCAAGATCCGGCTCATACAAGTTGTAGTAGTCTTCAAAGAGGGATGGCAAGACTTCTTTCTTCATGTGATATTCCTTGATAGGCTCCGGCTCATCATCACTAGCACTTGAATAGTCATCATCACAATAGAAGACCGGAACTCTATCATCTTCTTCTTCCTCCTCATCATCACTTGGGGTCTTGAATGTGTTAGAGAGCAAAGAGCGAGCCCTTCTTCTTGTGACGATCTCAATGACTTGCTCAATTGAATATGACTCAAGCTCAAAGCTCTCAAACTCAATGTGTTCACCATACTTGTCCTTTGGAAGAGCATCAAGAAACCTTCTAAGACCTTGACCCTTAGTGACTATCCAAAGCTTGTTCTCATTTATCCTCTTGATGAGAGAATCCATCCGAAGAGCAAACTCAACAAGATCTTCATTCGGCTCCATAGAGATGTGGTCCAACTGATCACATAGCTTGAGATATCCATCCTCTTGATCCCGAGAAGAAGAACCTTCACCAATACGAGATGATGATTGAGCTTGAGGTAAGTTGAGCTTCAATGTGTTGATCTTCACTTGCATGAGAGATATCCTTGCCCTTCTTGATATCCTCCTCAAGAGAGGAGAGAATAGCAACCATCTCATCATAGGGCATGTTCACAAACTCATCCACTCGAGCAAAAGCAAGAATACCAAACCGCGAGAGTGGTAGAGATCGAATAAGCTTCTTCACAACATGCTTGTGCATAATAGATGGATAGCCTCGTGACATGAGTTTCCTAGCAAGAACATACAAGCGAGATGCGAAGTTAGTGATATCCTCATTATCATTCAAAACAAGCTCATCATACTCATCACGCACATGATAGTAGGAAATGTCATTAAGCACACAATCATAAGGCTCAATCAAGGTAGAGGCGATGGAAGTGTTAGAAACGTCATCATGAGTGGACTCCATTTTCCCACACGCAATCCCGGTCACGACTCAAGGCGGTAAAGCCCTAATAATGAGCACTTGGCTCTGATACCACTTGTAAGGATCGTGTGACCGAGAGGGGGGGTGAATCGGTGCACTCTAGAATCTATTTCCAAACACTTACACCCAAGCAACTCCTAGCGAGTAGTTCTAGTAACAAGGTAAAGCACACTAAGGAGTATCCTTAACCTATATAGCTAGTGCATATAGATAACACAAACACACCACACTAGCAACCTAGCACAAGATAGATAGATAGCGGAAGACTTAAGCTAGGCAAGGCAAGGTAACAAGATAAATAGAGACAAGGCAACCAAGATACTAGGCACACTAAGTAGAGTCCTTAGAGCTATTAGATAGGCTATAACAAGTAAGCACACGAGCAAGGCAATCAAGCAAACCTAATGAAGCTAGTAGGTACCAAGGTAAACACACAAGCAAGATAAGAGCACAACTCAAGTACTACAAGCAATCATATGAAGTGCGATAAGTAAATGCGAGTAGTAAAGGAGAAGGGATAGAGAATGCTCATGATGTTTTCCCGTGGTCTCGGAAGGATGGCGCCTTCCCCTACTCTACGTTGGGTCACTCCCGCCGGAGTCTCGACCCCGTCCCTCCGCTCGATGGCGATCCCTCCTAGAGCACACTTCACCCTCCGAGTGAAGTCGCGGGCACGTCCCGCCGGGCTCGATCTCGGGTACTCTTCCGGAGGTAAGGCTCCGCACTTGATGCGTGCCAAAGGGCGCTCCACTAGTGATGCTTCTTTCGCACGGGAAGCTCCAAGACCGTGTACAAACTTGTGTCGGCTTCCACAATCTCCTTGGACAGCTCAACACCGACGCCTAACCGGTCTAGGCCTCGCCATAGACCAAGAGTAACAGCCCTAGATGACTCTCTCAAGCCCACACTAGCCTAGAGATCAAAGGATGCAACTTGCTACTCTCTCAAGCACTAGGATCACTCCAAATCCCTCTCAAGTGCTTCACACTTCTTCCTCTTGGCTTCTTGGCAGCACCTCCCCTCTTTCCTGGGTCCAAGAGCACCTCAAAGAGGTAAACAACCGACTATATATAGGCCTCCAACCTCAAACTAGCCATTGTCCAAAAGTGCCCAGTCTGCGTGATGACCGTACAATAGGACCGTACTGTCCGGTCTCCATCTGACCGTATTGTCCGGTCTTCACCAGACCGGCATCCAGGGAGTGCTGACCTTCATCTCAAACCAGACCGTATTGTACGGTCCCTAGGACCGTATTGTCCGGTCTCCTTTCTTCATCAGCCAACAGAAACTTCTCCTTCTCTGTTGCTCTTCTCCTGTAAGACCGTATTGTACGGTCTCCATGACCGTACCATCCTGTCAATTGTTCGGTCTCCTTTCTTCGACTTCCAGAAACTTCAGCTTCTCTGTCTGGAATACCCAATAGAGACCGTACTGTCCGGTCCCTAGGACCGTACTGTCCGGTCCACTGTCCGGTCTCTATTCTTCAACTTCCAGAAACTTGAGCTTCTCTGTCTGGATTTCCTCTGTAGACCGTATTGTACGGTCTCCTTGACCGTACTGTCCGGTCCCTTCTGCCTTCGCAGCTTCGAACTTCTTCTTGATCTTCTTCTTCAAGACTTGATCTTTTTGGTTCCTTCAACTCTCTTCTGCCACCCTAGCCCCTGAGAGACTCACCATGCATCCAATGATCTCTATAACTAGTGTGTACTAAGAGAACCACCTCGAACCCTCTTGATAGTCCGGTTTTTCCTATGGACTCAAGCTAACATCTAACCAAGCAACACCGCTTGGATCTAGCATGTCCTTAGCCTTGATCCATATCTTCTCCGCGACCTCATCAAGTCCGTTCTTGTGTAGATGAAGGCAACCAATCATCCTTTTCATTAAGTTCATGGTGTGTTGGCGTTCACCACCAACGGACGGAGCTTTCTTCATATGTGACCTATAAGATCTCACAAAGAGTGTTAGTCACATTCATGGTTCTCATCCTATCACCAAAACATTCATACCTTGGGGTTTTCCTAGCTCCAATGGTCATGAAGCTTACAATCTCTCCCTTTTTGGTGATGGATGACAACCATGATAAAAATGATCGAGAAGATAAAGAATGTAATGACAAAAGCCAAGATAAAAGCGCAACTCGATCAAGACACTAAACAACAAGTATATGATAGAGAGATAGTTACCTTGTTGATTAGGTCGAGGCAAGTCATAGCTCAAAAGAAGTCACAAGTTAGAGCAAAAACTCATATCACAAGTGAAAGAAAGCACATGGAGCTATGACAAGCAAAGGTTGCAAGGGGTTTACCTTCATACTTACTTTGTAGAATTCCGCTCCCCCTTGACAAGTGCACCAATCTCAAGATTGTGTGAAGATCGATCATCTTGATCACTTGATCTTCATTCGCGCACACTCCCCCTTGAGACGGCATTGCTTCTTCTTCATCACCTCAAGATTGTGCGAAGATCGATCGTCTTGATCACTTGATCTTCTCTCGTACAAACTCCCCCTTGAGGTGACATCTTCCAACTCATTGTAAGTCCGAACTCTTCTTCCCCATACTCTTCTCCGCTCGAACTCTTCTCCCCCGATATTCTTGCTCGATCATTAAGCCCAACTCTTCTCCCCCTTTGGCATCTATCACTCAAAAAGAAATCTTCCAAGGGAGAAAAGGTTAGTGTAAATATATGTGACGAGTGGGAAAATGAGTTACTTGATTTGGCGTGAAGCTCCCCCTTGATCCGTGATTCTCCATCTCCCAACAATTATCCCTACACACATTCTCAAAAGAATATTGTCTTGAAGTACATAGGGGTTAGTTGATGATGATGGAAATGTATGAACCCTTAGACTTTGAGCCGCGCAAGTGGATTTAACCTTGGAGCTCAAAAAATCTTGGTTCAATGGGCATGAAGCTCATATAGCATTGCTATAAATTCATCATAGGAGGTCATATACTCATATTGTGAATAAGCAACTCCCCCTAGATGGGTGCTCGGCGCCGAGACACTTATGCAAGATGCAAGATGCGAATGCAAGGAATGATAAGTGTACAATGCATGATGCTATAAGGGTAAAACAAGAGAAAGCTAAGAGCGAAGTTACCAACAACAAGTTTGAGCCCTCCATGAGCTTGATCACAACGAGCCATTCTTCAAAGCCTCGGGAGCCAAGTGCCACCAATCCCAAGCTTAACCCATGCTCATTGCTATCTCAAGAAGGTTAGTCGTCGGTCCTACAAAACAAGAAGAACACACAAAAACAACAACACAAACAAAAACAAGCAAAGTATATATACATATATACATATGTAAGCTCAAGGATATCAAGCGAAGTCGGAGAGGTCGAGAACATTAAGTTCTCCCCGGAGCTTACAAAAGGTCTTCTTGTCAAGTGGCTTGGTGAAGATGTCCGCCAATTGTTCATGAGTCCTAACACCAATCAATTCAATGTCCTTCTTGGCCACATGATCTCGAATGAAGTGATGCTTGACTTCAATGTGCTTGGCATGGCCGTGATCACCCTTGTTGAGAGCCATATTGATAGCACTTTCGCTATCACAATAGAGAGGTACTTGCCCATAAGATAATCCATAGTCCAATAGGGTTTGCTTCATGTATAGGAGTTGAGCACAACAAGCACCGGCCGCCAAATATTCCGCCTCCGCCGTAGAGATAGCCACACAATTTTGTTTCTTCGAACTCCATGAGATGAGTGATTGTCCAAGAAATTGGCATCCACCGGAGGTGCTCTTTCTACTCACTTTGCATCCGGCGAAGTCCGAGTCCGCATAGCCAACAAGTCCAAAATCCGAGCCTTTTGGATACCATAGGCCCATTGTAGGAGTGTCCTTGACATACCTAAGAATTCTTTTCACGGCACTCATATGGGATTCTTTGGGGTTAGCTTGATAACGAGCACAAAGGCACACACTAAACATGATATCCAGTCTAGATGCGGTAAGGTAAAGAAGTGAACCAATCATAGAACGATGGAGTTTAGGATCCACCGGTATACCTTTTACATCCACATCAAGAGGGACACTTGTAGCCATAGGTGTGTCGTAGGACTTGGAGTCTTCCATGCCGAATCTCTTAAGAAGATCCCGAGTGTACTTCTCTTGGTAGATGAACGTGCCCTCCTTCATTTGCTTGACTTGAAAACCGAGGAAGACATGAAGTTCACCTATCATGGACATCTCAAACTCTTTCTTCATAAGAGCACGGAACTCATCATTATAGATTTCGTTAGTGGAGCCATAGATGATATCATCAACATAGATTTGACAAACAAAGAGATCATCACCAATATGCTTAGTAAAGAGAGTGTTGTCGATACTACCGATCTTGTAGCCCTTGGTGATGAGATGATCTCGAAGTCGTTCATACCATGCTCTTGGTGCTTGTTTGAGTCCGTAGTAGAGCCTTCTTGAACTTGTACACATGGTCCGGATGCTCGGGGTCCTCGAAGCCGGGAGGTTGCTCTACATAAACTTCTTCATTGATTAGTCCATCGAGAAATGCACTTTTCACATCCATTTGGTGAAGTTTAAAATCAAAATGAGAAGCATAAGCAAGAAGTGTTCTTATAGCCTCAAGACGAGCGACGGGGGCGAAAGTCTCGTCAAAATCGACGCCTTCAACTTGAGAGTAGCCCTTCGCCACAAGTCTTGCCTTGTTCCTCACGATTGCTCCCTTCTCATCTTGCTTGTTCTTGAAGACCCATTTGGCGCCAATGACATTGGATCGCTTGGGCCGCTTCACCAACTTCCAAACATCATTCCTCTTGAAGTTGTTGAGCTCCTCTTGCATGGATAGCACCCACTTGTGATCTTTCAAGGCTTCCTCGATCGTCTTCGGCTCTAGGGTAGAGACAAAAGAGAAATTCTCAACAATGTTAGCTTCATCAACATAATTAGGTTTATATTGACTTCTCCTAGTCTTTATCCCTTGAGAAGGACTCCCAATGATGAGATCACGTGAATGATCCCGAGCAATGGGCATGTGCTTCCTTGAAGGTTCTTGTCGAGGAGGAGGAGGAGCCGGCGAAGTGTCTTGCGCATCTCTTGCGGCTTGCTCCCTTGAGATGTGAGTGTCTTGTTGTCGAAGAGGTGAACCCGAGCCATCATCTTGAGTTGAAGTAGATTGTGCTTGTTCTTGATTGCTCGGTGAAGCTTGGCTCGTAGATGCATGAGGTAGACTTGATGGCGCTTGTTGCGGTTCATTTTGAGTAGCTTGACTCGATGATGCTTGTTGCGGTTCGCTTGATGGAGCTTGACTCGAAGACGCTTGTTGCGGATCACTCGAAGGTGCTTGATGTTGTTCACTTGAGGGAGAGCTTGGATTCACTTGAGATGTGCTCGTAGAAGGTCCGCTTGATGAAGTTGTTGGAGGAGGTGTCGGAGGCTCATCTTCACGAGGAATAACTTCACCAATAGGCATGTTCTCCAAAGCTTCCTCCACGGGTTCATCACCTACAATATGAGAAGAAGGAGGGTCTTCTTGAGACCCGTGAGACTCATCAAATTGCACATCATAGGTTTCTTCAACAAAGCCGGTAGAGGTATTGTAAACCCGATAAGCCTTGGCCGAGCCCGAGTAACCGACAAAAATGCCCCACGTCGGTCCTCTTCTCGAACTTTCCAAGTCTTTCCCTCTTCTTGTAGATGTAGCACTTGCAACCAAACACTCGGAAGTAGGCAACATTCGGTCTTCTCCCAACAATCACTTCATATGGGGTCTTGTTTAGCAACTTGTGAGGATAGATCCGGTTAGAGGTGTAGCATGCGGTATTGATAGCTTCCGCCCAAAACTTCTCCGGAGTGTTGTACTCATCAAGCATAGCACGAGCAAGAGTGATAAGTGTCTTGTTCTTCCTCTCAACAACACCATTTTGTTGAGGAGTGTATGTAGCCGAGAACTCATGCTTTATGACAATCTCATCACAATAGTCTTCAATGATAGAGTTTTTAAACTCCGTCCCATTGTCACTCCGAATCTTCTTGATGTGATGCCCATACTCATTTTGCACTCTTCTAGCAAACTACTTGAATATCCCAATTGCTTGTGCCTTGTTCTCAAGAAAGAATACCCAAGTATATCTTGAGTAGTCGTCCACTACCACCAAGCAATAGAGATTCCCACCAATGCTCACATAAGTTGTAGGCCCGAAGAGATCAATGTGTAGGAGCTCAAGAGGTCTTGAAGTTGATAAGAAATTCTTGGATAGATGAGGTGAAGCCACTTGCTTTCCGGCTTGGCATGCACTACATAGCTTGTCCTTCTCAAAGGTGACATCATTGACTCCTCTCACTAGCTTGTCCTTCATCACATGCTTGAGTTGACCCATACCAATGTGAGCAAGTGTTGGTATTTCTTACACCACGAATAAATCCGCAAGCGCACGGAATACCGTTGTAGCACTTCACCCGGGAGTATTCCAAGGTATCGTATTTGTTTTCCCCAAGGAACGGTGATAATCTGCAGCAAGGTTAGTTTTACCCAAGGACACACAAGAATGGCAGTAGTATAGGATCGAGAGGGTGAATAAAGATCTAGCTGTCCCGCAGGACGATCGCACTCTAGTTCTACTTGTTTACTTCGGGCACCGGTATAGACCTGGTCTGCCAAGTCACGCCAGCCTGTAGCTCTACGACGAACCCGAACGTGGAGGATTACAAGGGACGGACAGGGCTGTCACCACCTGCCGCCTACCTCTACAAACCGTGGGGCACGCTGCAAACAAAGGTAACCTCTAGCCTAGGCACCACGCCTATGCCGTCGATTACTACTCTAACCCCGGTCCTGGTACCAATCTGGAAGGCTAGAGCACCCCTCGCGGAGCGATGATCCCGTAAACAAGTATAACAAGAATAACGACTAGTAAGTAAAGCTCACTAGATCAATAACACCACGAATACTAATCTTACGAATAAGAACAAGGTTCGTACTATGAACGAACGACGAACGAACGACGAACGATGAACGAACCAAGAACGAACGACGAACGATGAACGAACGACGAACGAACTAAGAACGAACGAAGAACGATGAACGAACGACGAACGAACGAAGAACGAACGATGAACTATTAATAAGATAAATATCCGCCAAGGGTACAAGATAAGGAAATAACTAAAAGGAAAGCTATCCCTCTCTTGATCCTTGCCCTCTCCTCTATTCTACTACTGTACAAGAGGCCCTTGGCCTGGATGGGAGTGGAATGACTTGTGTCTTGTGATGTGTTTTGGAGGAGGGGGGTACCCCTTTATTTATAGCCCAAGAAGGTCGGCAACTTGAGGCGGTTCCTTAGGTCGGTGGCATTGATTGCAGGTGGAACCGACCTCTGGAAGGCGGTGGCGAACCGCCATAGGAAGATGGGCCAGTGGGGCCACCACAGGGGGTCGGCCGACCTAGGGTTTGGGGTCGGCCGACCTGTGGCTGGCCCCTCTGGGCCTGGGCTTTCTCAGGTGGCTTCCCCTGGTCGCCTTCTCCTCTGATCCACCTGCTATGGGTGGACTTGAAGTCTTTTTATCGGGAGTTGGGCTTTATTTGGATAATTCTTTATGACGGGGAAAATTGGTGTTTCCAGGATGGGCCTTTTATGCTTCCTTTTCCCCGTTTTCCTGTGAATTGCAGCTGCACTCACAAATTCACCAAGACTCGTGGAAATCATTAGTTTAAAGACCTAAGTCTACCTTTGGTGATTGTTTCATTATAAAAAGCGCAGCTAGTTGACGGGTAAATATTGGGTCTAAGAGCCGTCAACAACTCCCCCACACTTAGCTCTTTGCTCGTCCTCGAGTAAAGTTGCGAGCATAAGGCGGGAGATACTCATCCTCATAAATGGGAGCCTGCACACAAGTTATTGCAAGCCACACTTCATACCTGTGAACTTTGAGGTGTCTAACATGCCTTCCTTGGATGATTGATAAGTGGAACGGTCATGTCTCAAATCACCTCGCCTTCCCTGTCAAGTACCTTGGGATTTTGCATAATTTTCAGAAATAAAAACATAGTTTCATGCTCCTCAAATGACTCTCTCAAGTCGCTCATGGTGTTTATGTGTTTTCCTCTCAAGGGCCATGATTTAGCCTCTTCCTTCCTTGCGTTTGATCAGGCTTTTGTGGAGCTCAAGGTAGGGTAAAGTGGAGCATACTAGTGTCTCTTATTTTGCTAAGTCAAAGACTGGATCCAATGGAGAAAACAAGTCATACAATCTGATCAAGATGTGCATGTGTGGTGGTGGCATGAAGTGGAAAATTATTTGTACTCCTTTTTATGGTGTTACCTTCTCTCTCTTTTTGAACTTTTGAGGAGGACATGGCTATCATACCTTTTTCTTTCTTTTTCTTTTATTTTTCCCATCATCATTTTTTTCATCATGCTCTACTTTTGTATGAGCAGGGATTATTCTTTTTTTTTTTTTTTTTTTTTTTTTTTTTGCATAGCCATGTCTCCACTGATATTTTTGAGAGAGAAAGGTAACAGAGATTTTTGGAGTATTTATTTGGTGGATGGATGATGGAATGTTGCTCAACTTCCAGTGTAGAAGTGTAGCATGTGAGGTGGAGTGTACGTGATCTTGATCAAAAGAGTATGACAAGCTTCTCACTAGGGTCCAAGAATTTGACAAAGCTCAAATCAACAACTAGCAGCTTATAGGCTATCAAAGTATTCATGTAGAGTTCTTGGCCTTGGTAGGAAAATATAAATCAAGTGAGGAGCATCATACTATGGAATTTTTGATTTTCATAAAGATAAATTCCCAAGGACTTGAAGGTTAAGCAAAGATCATTTCGACAAACCATATCTCACATGCTAATTATCTAGGAAAAACATGGGTTCCTAATGATAAGGTGTTCACAAGCATTCAGCGATGAAGCGAGAAATAACAAGTGTGCAAGTCCATGAATGTGAGAGGTAGAGTTGTGGGCAAAAGATAAATCAATTATGATTGTCCCAAAAGATTAGTGCGTCAAGTTTTATTTAATTTTCAGATTATCAGAATGAACTTGACAGTGTAGCAGGCAAAAAGTGGAAGTGTGGTGCAAACTCAGGAGGCAGGAGGAGGCTGGAGCCTGGTGGGGACCACCAGGGGTCGCCCGACCCTCCTGGTGGGGTCGGCCGACCTGGCCTGGACCCCACAGGTTCTGATATTTCGCGTGTTGGCCGTTCCTGAGTTGCCTCATATGGTTCTAGATGATTTGGTTGTGATTGTTCCAGATATGGCGATGTTTCCCCCCCACACTTGCCTTTTTGCCTGTTTCCTTCAAAAACGACAAAGATATGGAAACACAAATATTGCTCTACCGGTATGCAAGGCCGGGGAGCACTATCATTGATTGAATTATAAACTGAACTGATAGGCGCATTACAATTGGAAGGGAAATAGTTGATAAAAGAAAATAAACAGAAGGAAACGAATGCGCCTATTCTTATTCTATTAATTTGGCCCTCTTAATCCTTTTCTATCACCTCCAGGGCCAGATCTTCTTGTGCCCACTTCTTGGAGAGAGTTTTGATGAGGGCCTCGTCTTGCATCCTTTCATGCATAAGATTGTTGTAGAGGTTTTGGAGGACGCCATTTTCCTTCTTTGCTCGGGCCACCTCCTGCTCCAAGCTCCTAATCTTGAGGTGGGCTTTTTCTAGAGCCTTAGCGCATCTTTCAAAACGCTCGTCATCGGCCACCCAATAGGGTCTTTCTTCCTTACCCTTATTCTCGGTGCAGATGGAAGAGGCGTCGCTCTTTTCGCTCATGACTGAGGTGAAGGTTTTGGTTCAAGGAGTGGAGCTTTGAAAGAGATGAATGGAGAGGGGGTGCAATGGGTTGTATTTATAGTGGTTCTCCCTCTCCCGGCGAAGAAACGAAGGATTTATTTCCGAAGCATAGCTGAACGGGACAAGGAAAACTTGGAAGGCAGAATGAGCAAAGGATGGAAAGCAGGGGTGGCCAGAGGGGGTCGGCCGACCCTGGTAGCCAGGTCGGCCGACCTGCCTTGGCAGGCTCTGGCCTTTCTGTTTTTCGTGAAGCTTTGTTGGGAAGGTGTTCTCGGGATAAACAGGGTATAGAAGGATATTTCGATGCAGAGGTCAAGAAAAGATATTTAAATCAATTAGGTGCATGACATCGAAATCTTTATTTGCTTCGGGCTCAAGATAAATTTTAAGGCGCTGACCATTTACCTTGAATACATTACCTCCATCGTCCTGGAGTGTGATTGCTCCATGAGTCGACGTGTCGATGATGGTGTATGGTCCGTTCCATTTACTTCTCAATTTTCCATGCCCGAAGAGTTTTACCCTTGAATTGAAGAGCAACACCTTGTCTCCAACTTTAAATTCTTTTATCTTTATTCGCCGGTCATGCCAGCGCTTTGTACGCTCCTTGTAGATGGCTGAGTTGTGATATGCTTTGTCTCTCCATTCTTCTAACTCAGCTATCTCCATTTTTCTTCTCCACCCAGCTCCTTTCATATCCATGTTCCAAGTTCTCATGGCCCAATATGCTTTATGTTCCAACTCGACTGGCAAATGGCACGTTTTTCCATAGACGAGTTGGTATGGTGACATGCCTATGGGTGTCTTGTAGGCTGTTCTATATGCCCATAGTGCATCGGGTAGCTTGTTCTTCCATCCCTTCCCCATTTCCAAGACTGTTTTCTGCAGGATCCGCTTGATTTGTTTGTTGGATGTTTCGGCCTGCCCATTTGTTTGGGGATGGTATGGAGTGGCAATGTTGTGCTTTGCTCCAAGCTCTCTTAGAAAGCTACGGAAAGTCTTATCAATGAAGTGAGACCCTCCGTCGCTTATCACCATTCTCGGAGTTCCAAACCTTGGAAAGATAAACTCGTGGAACATCCGGCGAGCGTGTTTGGAGTCGGCAGCTCGGCATGGCATAGCTTCTACCCATTTGGATACGTAATCCACTGCCACCAATATGTACTCACAATCTTGGGACTTCACGAATGGTCCCATGAAGTCAATGCCCCATACATCGAAGAGTTCGACTTGAAGGTTGTATGTGAGGGGCATGGCATCTCGTGCTGTGATGCCTCCAAATCTCTGGCATTGTGGGCATCTTCTGATGAATTCTTTTGTATCTTCATACATGGTTGGCCAGAAGAATCCACTTTGCCAGATCTTTGCTTGGGTACGGAAGGCACCATAGTGTCCACCGTATGGGGCTGCATGGCATTTTTCAATGATTTGTGTGCTCTCGGGAGTGGGCACACATCGCCTAAGCAGTCCATCGGCGCAGACACGATAGAGGTATGGTTCATTCCATAAGTGACGGCGACTTTCATAAATCAATCTTCTTTTATCCGCCCCTGGTGGTACGTATCCTGTGGCGATGAAGTTCACGATGTCGGCGTACCAAGGGTGCGAATCCGTCACTTTTAGCAGCATGTCGTCGCGTAGGAAGTCGTTTATGGGTAACTCCTGCAAGTTAGTGAACTGCATACGCGACAAATGATCTGCTACAGAATTTTCTACTCCTTTCTTATCTTTAATTTCAAGATCAAACTCTTGGAGTAGAAGGATCCATCTTATGAGACGAGGTTTAGCATCTTTCTTAGCAAGCAGATATCTTAAAGCAGCATGATCAGTGTAAACGATAACTTTTGCTCCAACTAAGTAAGATCTAAACTTGTCAAAAGCAAAAACAACGGCAAGGAGCTCTTTCTCAGTGGTAGTATAATTCAACTGAGCTCCAGTCAAAGTTTTGCTAGCATAAGAAATTGCATGATGCTTTTTGTCTTTCATTTGACCAAGAACTGCCCCCACAGCATAATCACTAGCATCACACATTATTTCAAAAGGAAGCGTCCAATCAGGGGGTTGAATGATTGGAGCAGAGATGAGTGCATTCTTAAGAGTAGCAAAGGCATGCATGCAGTCATCATTGAAATCAAAGGGTGCATCCTTAGCAAGCAAGTTCGTAAGGGGTCGTGCAATTTGAGAAAAATCTTTTATGAAGCGACGATAAAAACCAGCATGACCCAGAAAACTACGAACACCCTTGATATTCACAGGAGGCGGAAGCTTTTCTATAACTTCTATTTTTGCTTTGTCCACCTCTATGCCTCTCTCGGACACAAGGTGTCCAAGAACTATGCCCTCTTGGACCATAAAGTGGCACTTTTCCCAATTAAGTACCAGGTCCTTCTCATGGCATCTCTGTAAGACCTTGTCTAAATTTTCTAAGCAATGATCGAAGGTTTTTCCATAAACAGAGAAATCATCCATAAAGACTTCCATAATTTCTTCGATCATATCAGAGAAAATAGACATCATGCAACGTTGGAACGAGGCAGGTGCATTGCACAAACCAAAAGACATGCGACGATAAGCATAAGTTCCATAGGGGCATGTGAAAGTGGTCTTACTTTGATCGTCGGGGTGGATGGGAATTTGATGATATCCTGAATACCCATCAAGGAAACAGAAGAAAGAATGATTTGCCAACCGTTCCAACATCTCATCGATGAAGGGCAGCGGAAAATGATCTTTCTTTGTAGCCTTGTTAAGTTTTCGGTAATCAATGCACATTCGCCACCCCGTGACGGTTCGTTGAGGAATAAGTTCATTTTTATCATTATGAACAACCGTCATACCTCCTTTCTTGGGTACCACTTGTACGGGGCTCACCCAATCACTGTGAGGAACAGGATAGATGATCCCGGCGTGTAATAGCTTCAAGACCTCTTTCTTCACAACTTCTCTCATCGCATTATTCAGCCTCCTTTGAGGTTCCCTTGAAGGTGTACTTTCAGGATCCGTGGGAATGCGATGAGTGCAGAGAGCGGGGCTGATCCCTTTTAGGTCTTCAAGTGAGTAGCCAAGAACGGAGCGATGTTTTTCAAGCACGGCCATGAGTTTGGTGGTTTCTTCTTCCGAAAGCTTGTCACTTATGATGACGGGAGCTTGCGGATCTCCGTGCAAGAAAGCATAGCGCAAACCGGGAGGTAGCGCTTTAAGATCAATGGGAGGTCGTGGCGGTGGTGTGGTTTGTGGTAGCTCAAAGGTGTCCTCCGAGTCGGCTTCTTCTAAGATAAAGTCTTGTGCATCTTCTTCCAAGGCTAACTCGGGGTCCATGTGAGGAAAAATAGCCATGACCTCCTCCACTTGATATTCCTCAAGTGGTTCATCGGAAAGAGTGTTTCGTGAGGTGGTAATTGGAATAGAGAATGACTCTTTTCCGAGGGTGAAATTGAGGTTTCCAAATGATAGGGCATCAATGAGAAATTTTTCTATGGGATGCCCGATCATTATGTCGAAGTTTGGGACTTCGAAGACGTAGAAATCCAGGATAACCTCAAGGTCTTCATGATAGAGAGTCACATCTCTGACAATCCCCAAACTCTCAAGAATATGGCCTGATGGGTGCTTGAGGAGTTTGTTTGTTGATGTCCATGGTCGGTTGCCAAAGATTGACAATGCGTATGTGTCGGAGAGGATATTGGCACCAACAAGAGGGTTGTAGAGTGCATCCACCTTGGTTCCTTTGATGGAGCAGCATATGTTGGTTGAGGGAGGGCAGAGCCGAATGGTATCCATGGATAGCTCATTCTCCCTCAACCATTCATCGCTCATGATTGAAGTAAGCTCCCGAACAGTCTCCACAAGGTATTCTTTTTCAATTGGTTCGGGAGGTGGCAAGGGAACAGGCGGTCTCTTTTGAAACAAATAGTTCGAGGTGTTTCCAAAATCTTCAAAAATTTCTTCCTCAAACTCAAATGGGAACTCTAGAGGTTCATCATCCTCTGTCATTGTTCGGGAATCAGATGAGGACTCGGATGTTGGGTCTACCAAGGTAGACACCTTTTGTTGTGTTTCCACAATGAGTTCCTCATCTTTTGACTCCGGCTCCTCGGGTATTTCAGCGGAAAAAGGTGTATTTTCAACAATTCTTTCTAGCAAATCTTTTGCTTCCGCTATGGTCTTATGAGAAAAAGAACCACCGGCAGCCGTGTCAAGATAAAGTGCGGAGTCCTTGCTCAACCCTGAATAAAAATGTTGCAAAAGAACGGGTTCTGGGAGCAATAACTCTGGACCGGAATCTGTTAATGAACAGAACCGTATCCATGCCGCACTAAGGGTTTCTTCCTCCTCTTGGCGAAAGTTAATTATTTCCGCGCGTAGAGCAGTGATACGAGATACGGGAAAAAATGCTAGACAAAATTTGTCTCGCAATTCTTTCCAATCACCGTTCACTCTCTTAGCGGTGTAAGTGTACCATTGCTTCGCCTTCCCATTGAGAGAGAAGGAAAACAATTTCCACTTTAAAGTTTCATGTGCCATGCCATTGATCAATCGGCATGCGCACAATTGCTCAAACTCTCGCAAGTGTTCAAAAGGATTTTCATTTTTAAAACCAGAGAAAGAAAGTCCTTTGATCAAAGAAATAAAACTGGGGCCGAGCTCATAGCTTGTTGAAACAACAAGTTGAGATGAACATGGTGGCTCTAAGAGCTCGCCCCGTGGAGTGGAAAAAGATTGGATTGTAGGTGATGACTCCATGTGTGTATTTTTTTTTCTAATTTAATTGAACGGGAAATGTAAAGATAAGTTACGAGGGCAAACCTGGTCCGCTACAGAATTAGCAACCGTTCCCCGGCAACGGCGCCAGAAATGCTTGTTGGTATTTCTTACACCACGAATAAATCCGCAAGCGCACGGAATACCGTTGTAGCACTTCACCCGGGAGTATTCCAAGGTATCGTATTTGTTTTCCCCAAGGAACGGTGATAATCTGCAGCAAGGTTAGTTTTACCCAAGGACACACAAGAATGGCAGTAGTATAGGATCGAGAGGGTGAATAAAGATCTAGCTGTCCCGCAGGACGATCGCACTCTAGTTCTACTTGTTTACTTCGGGCACTGGTATAGACCTGGTCTGCCAAGTCACGCCAGCCTGTAGCTCTACGACGAACCCGAACGTGGAGGATTACAAGGGACGGACAGGGCTGTCACCACCTGCCGCCTACCTCTACAAACCGTGGGGCACGCTGCAAACAAAGGTAACCTCTAGCCTAGGCACCACGCCTATGCCGTCGATTACTACTCTAACCCCGGTCCTGGTACCAATCTGGAAGGCTAGAGCACCCCTCGCGGAGCGATGATCCCGTAAACAAGTATAACAAGAATAACGACTAGTAAGTAAAGCTCACTAGATCAATAACACCACGAATACTAATCTTACGAATAAGAACAAGGTTCGTACTATGAACGAACGACGAACGAACGACGAACGATGAACGAACCAAGAACGAACGACGAACGATGAACGAACGACGAACGAACTAAGAACGAACGAAGAACGATGAACGAACGACGAACGAACGAAGAATGAACGATGAACTATTAATAAGATAAATATCCGCCAAGGGTACAAGATAAGGAAATAACTAAAAGGAAAGCTATCCCTCTCTTGATCCTTGCCCTCTCCTCTATTCTACTACTGTACAAGAGGCCCTTGGCCTGGATGGGAGTGGAATGACTTGTGTCTTGTGATGTGTTTTGGAGGAGGGGGGGTACCCCTTTATTTATAGCCCAAGAAGGTCGGCAACTTGAGGCGGTTCCTTAGGTCGGTGGCATTGATTGCAGGTGGAACCGACCTCTGGAAGGCGGTGGCGAACCGCCATAGGAAGATGGGCCAGTGGGGCCACCACAGGGGGTCGGCCGACCTAGGGTTTGGGGTCGGCCGACCTGTGGCTGGCCCCTCTGGGCCTGGGCTTTCTCAGGTGGCTTCCCCTGGTCGCCTTCTCCTCTGATCCACCTGCTATGGGTGGACTTGAAGTCTTGTTATCGGGAGTTGGGCTTTGTTTGGATAATTCTTTATGACGGGAAAAATTGGTGTTTCCAGGATGGGCCTTTTATGCTTCCTTTTCCCCGTTTTCCTGTGAATTGCAGCTGCACTCACAAATTCACCAAGACTCGTGGAAATCATTAGTTTAAAGACCTAAGTCTACCTTTGGTGATTGTTTCATTATAAAAAGCGCAGCTAGTTGACGGGTAAATATTGGGTCTAAGAGCCGTCAACAGCAAGCCTTCGATGCCATAACCAACCTAGAGCGGACTTAGTGAAGAGGCAAGTGCTAGGGGCAACAATGTTAGTCTCAAAATCAACAACATATAGATTATTATGACGAAAGCCCTTGATAGTGAGACCCATAGCATCATTATGAAGAACCACCCCATTAGCATCAAAGTTACAAGAAAAGCCAAGATCACATATTTGAGCAACGGATAGAAGATTGAAGTTTAGAGACTCAACAAGCAATACATTAGAGATAGAGAGGTCATTTGAGATAGCCACCTTACCAAGACCTCTCACCTTGTGCTTGGAGTTGTCCCCAAATGTGACCTTGTCATTGATCTTCATTTTCTTCCAAGTTGGTGAAGATGGATGAAGTACCGGTCATGTGTTGAGTGCACCCACTATCCAACACCCAATGTTTGCCACCAATCTTGTAGTTCACCTTGGAAGTAGCCATCAAGCAAAGAGGAGTGTTAGTATCATGAGAATCAATTGACATATCATTTACCTCTTGCTTGCTCTTGATGTAGGCCATAGGAACTCCATTGAGAAAGTCCAAGTCCAATGCATCCAAGGCGTCAATCATTGCCTTGGTGACTCCATTGTGTCTCCACATGGTCCGATCAACACCCATGTGTGTGACATGAGTTCCAAGTTGAAGACCTTGAAACCTTCCCACATCTCCACTAGCATTGAAGTACTCAAGAATGTTGTAGATTTGATTCTCTTAGGATAGTGCCATCAAGATTAGGCCTGGGCATAATTGACCGAAGACCGAGGACCGAACCGAACTAACCGAGACCGAGACCGAAGTGACCGAGACCGAAAATTTCGGTCACTAGTTCGGTCTCGAGTTCACAGTACCCGAACTTTTTACGGTTAGTTCGGTTGTATGCCTCGGGTAACCGAACTAACCGAAACAACCGAACATTTGGATTTTGTTGATTATAATGTGTACTTTAGACTATTATTAGTGATATAATATTTATTCTAGTGGGTTTATATCAACCATCACTCTTATCGCTTTGTTTAATCTATATGTTGTATTGCTAATTTTGCCTTGGAATAAAATAAATATAGCTCAAATTTGCTACAAATTATAATATTTTGTAGCTATTTTGTATAGTCCGGTTAGTTCGGTCGTGACCGAGACCGAGACCGAACTAACCGAGACCGAATTTCTCGGTCTTGGCTTTTCAAGAAGACCGATCGGTCTTGGCTTTCTGATGACCGAACTTCCCTAGAAACCGAAGACCGAGACCGATCGGTTCGGTCTGACCGAACGCCCAGGCCTAATCAAGATCATGTCCTTGAGAGTCATACCACTAATATCATCATTGAGATCATTTAGAATGTGGACCTTCCTATTGTATGGTATCATAGAGATCACCGTGTGAATAGCATGCTCATCACTAATCATGTCTTCTCCTTCAAAAGAGTTCACTCTAGCCACCAACACAAGAAGTCTCTTCCAACAATCAAGCCAAGACTCTCCATCTTCCCTATAGAACACATCATACATGTCGAAGAGGTGATAGTGAGGCCGATCGGCAAGATCCGGCTCATACAAGTTGTAGTAGTCTTCAAAGAGGGATGGCAAGACTTCTTTCTTCATGTGATATTCCTTGATAGGCTCCGGCTCATCATCACTAGCACTTGAATAGTCATCATCACAATAGAAGACGGGAACTCTATCATCTTCTTCTTCCTCCTCATCATCACTTGGGGTCTTGAATGTGTTAGAGAGCAAAGAGCGAGCCCTTCTTCTTGTGACGATCTCAATGACTTGCTCAATTGAATATGACTCAAGCTCAAAGCTCTCAAACTCAATGTGTTCACCATACTTGTCCTTTGGAAGAGCATCAAGAAACCTTCTAAGACCTTGACCCTTAGTGACTATCCAAAGCTTGTTCTCATTTATCCTCTTGATGAGAGAATCCATCCGAAGAGCAAACTCAACAAGATCTTCATTCGGCTCCATAGAGATGTGGTCCAACTCATCACATAGCTTGAGATCCATCCTCTTGATCCCGAGAAGAAGAACCTTCACCAATACGAGATGATGATTGAGCTTGAGGTAGAGGTTGAGCTTCAATGTGTTGATCTTCACTTGCATGAGAGATATCCTTGCCCTTCTTGATATCCTCCTTAAGAGAGGACAGAATAGCAACCACCTCATCATAGGGCATGTTCACAAACTCATCCACTCGAGCAAAAGCAAGAATACCAAACCGCGAGAGTGGTAGAGATCGAATAAGCTTCTTCACAACATGCTTGTGCATAATAGATGGATAGCCTCGTGACATGAGTTTCCTAGCAAGAACATACAAGCGAGATGCGAAGTTAGTGATATCCTCATTATCATTCAAAACAAGCTCATCATACTCATCACGCACATGATAGTAGGAAATGTCATTAAGCACACAATCATAAGGCTCGATCAAGGTAGAGGCGATGGAAGTGTTAGAAACGTCATCATGAGTGGACTCCATTTTCGCACACGCAATCCCGGTCACGACTCAAGGCGGTAAAGCCCTAATAATGAGCACTTGGCTCTGATACCACTTGTAAGGATCGTGTGACCGAGAGGGGGGGTGAATCGGTGCACTCTAGAATCTATTTCCAAACACTTACACCCAAGCAACTCCTAGCGAGTAGTTCTAGTAACAAGGTAAAGCACACTAAGGAGTATCCTTAACCTATATAGCTAGTGCATATAGATAACACAAACACACCACACTAGCAACCTAGCACAAGATAGATAGATAGCGGAAGACTTAAGCTAGGCAAGGCAAGGTAACAAGATAACTAGAGACAAGGCAACCAAGATACTAGGCACACTAAGTAGAGTCCTTAGAGCTATTAGATAGGCTATAACAAGTAAGCACACGAGCAAGGCAATCAAGCAAACCTAGTGAAGCTAGTAGGTACCAAGGTAAACACACAAGCAAGATAAGAGCACAACTCAAGTACTACAAGCAATCATATGAAGTGCGATAAGTAAATGCGAGTAGTAAAAGAGAAGGGATAGAGAATGCTCATGATGTTTTCCCGTGGTCTCGGAAGGATGGCGCCTTCCCCTACTCCACGTTGGGTCACTCCCACCGGAGTCTCGACCCCGTCCCTCCGCTCGATGGCGATCCCTCCTAGAGCACACTTCACCCTCCGAGTGAAGTCGCGGGCACGTCCCGCCGGGCTCGATCCCGGGTACTCTTCCGGAGGTAAGGCTCCGCACTTGATGCGTGCCAAAGGGCGCTCCACTAGTGATGCTTCTTTCGCACGGGAAGCTCCAAGACCGTGTACAAACTTGTGTCGGCTTCCACAATCTCCTTGGACAGCTCAACACCGACGCCTAACCGGTCTAGGCCTCGCCATAGACCAAGAGTAACAGCCCTAGATGACTCTCTCAAGCCCACACTAGCCTAGAGATCAAAGGATGCAACTTGCTACTCTCTCAAGCACTAGGATCACTCCAAATCCCTCTCAAGTGCTTCACACTTCTTCCTCTTGGCTTCTTGGCAGCACCTCCCCTCTTTCCTGGGTCCAAGAGCACCTCAAAGAGGTAAACAACCGACTATATATAGGCCTCCAACCTCAAACTAGCCGTTGTCCAAAAGTGCCCAGTCTGCGTGATGACCGTACAATAGGACCGTACTGTCCGGTCTCCATCTGACCGTATTGTCCGGTCTCCATCTGACCGTATTGTCCGGTCTTCACCAGACCGGCATCCAGGGAGTGCTGACCTTCATCTCAAACCAGACCGTATTGTACGGTCTCTAGGACCGTATTGTCCGGTCTCCATTCTTCATCAGCCAACAGAAACTTCTCCTTCTCTGTTGCTCTTCTCCTGTAAGACCGTATTGTACGGTCTCCACGACCGTATTGTCCGGTCAACTGTCCGGTCTCTATTCTTCAACTTCCAGAAACTTCAGCTTCTCTGTCTGGAATACCCAATAGAGACCGTACTGTCCGGTCCCTAGGACCGTACTGTCCGGTCCACTGTCCGGTCTCTATTCTTCAACTTCCAGAAACTTGAGCTTCTCTGTCTGGATTTTCTCTGTAGACCGTATTGTACGGTCTCCTTGACCGTACTATCCGGTCCCTTCTGCCTTCGCAGCTTCGAACTTCTTCTTGATCTTCTTCTTCAAGACTTGATCTTTTTGGTTCCTTCAACTCTCTTCTGCCACCCTAGCCCCTGAGAGACTCACCATGCATCCAATGATCTCTATAACTAGTGTGTACTAAGAGAACCACCTCGAACCCTCTTGATAGTCCGGTTTTTCCTATGGACTCAAGCTAACATCTAACCAAGCAACACCGCTTGGATCTAGCATGTCCTTAGCCTTGATCCATATCTTCTCCGCGACCTCATCAAGTCCGTTCTTGTGTAGATGAAGGCAACCAATCATCCTTTTCATTAAGTTCATGGTGTGTTGGCGTTCACCACCAACGGACGGAGCTTTCTTCCTTTGTGACCTATAAGATCTCACAAAGAGTGTTAGTCACATTCATGGTTCTCATCCTATCACCAAAACATTCATACCTTGGGGTTTCCCTAGCTCCAATGGTCATGAAGCTTACAGCTAAACACCGAGACAAAAAGAAACCAAGCACATTAAGAATCACGAACTCCAAAAGAATATACAATAGAAACACCAGACTCCCCCTGAATACAAAAAACAATCTCGATCAAGTCTCACTCCCGACTCCCCCTAGACACATTCTCTCCCCCTTTGGCACCAAGGACCAAAAAGATCATTGAGAAGAAGATATGCTATCCTACGCATCGGTGTCTGGAGGTGGTGCAGTAACAGCAGGTGCTGAAGAACTGGCAGTAGACTGAGCACTGTCCTGCTGCTGCTGAGAAGGTGGCACTGGAGGTGTCCAAGTCCAAGTCCGCGGCATCCCCAAAGACTCCTGAGGCTGAAAGAGTGGTGTGTACGGCACAAGCTGTCTATAAGCCATCCCAGGTGAGTCTGTCTGAAGAAGGGTCTGCTCAAGCTGTACTGCATACTGGACTACCTCATCATCAGAAGCTGAGTGAACTGACGGAGAAGGGGAGCGACTGGGAGTCCAAGTGAAACTGCCAGTAGGTGATGATGCCTTTGCCGGTGGATCCTGTCTGGTAGCAAGAGCTGCATCTATCTCCTCACGGGTATAGCCAAAGTCAGAGATGTCTGCAAGCCTGGTCATCTCATCAGACGCTGCAACTGTCGTAGTGACCACTGCCTCTGTAGTAGTAGAAAGTGGAGCTGTACCTGAGGCTGTCTGGGCTGAGACTGAAACTGTCTCTATCTCACTGAAGTCAAGTGAACGTGCAGCTAGCGGAGAAGAGAGCTGAGCAGCTGAAGTAGCAAGTCCCTGCCCACGAACTGGAGTGGTACTCATCAAGAAAGCAGACGGTGTCATGAACTGACTAGGCGACAGAAAAGGAAATGAAGAAGGTCCTGCCTGAGAGGGACCAGCCTGAGAAGGTCCTGCCATCTCTGTCAGTCCAGCGAAGGTCGAGCTCATCAAACCCTGGGAAGTCTGGCCTGAGGGTGTAGCTGGGGCTGAGAGCATCGAAGCAAAGAAACCTGGTACTGCTGGAGGCTGCTGTAACTGAAACGCTGGAGGAGGTATCATCGATGGTAGTGGCACTGGTGGGAAAGAAGGCATCCCTGGAATGAACTGACCCACATACCCAAAAGCTGCAGCAAAGGAACCGAAGATCGTCTGGTTGGTCAGCTGAGTGGCCCTGAGTGTGTCAGCAACCTGCCTGGTCAACTCTAAGTGTGTGGCCTCTCTCTGCTCCTGCTGAGCTCTCCACCTGTCCTGCTCCTCAACCCTCCGTCTGAGATGCTCAAGCTGTGCAAGTATGGAGGGGTCAGTGGCTGCTGCTGCTGGAGCTGAGTGTGGTGCTGTCACTGGAACCTCTGGCATCGCCTCTGGTATGTCATGATGAGGTGCAGGTGAGGCGTGTGAGAAGTCCTGGCCTGTCTCCTCTGTAGCTCCGCTGCCACCAGCTCCATCCCCTGCTGTGGACTGAGAGGCACTGCCCTGTGAAGCAGTAGCCCTCCCGAGAACTCGTCTGTCTGTGGGGGGTAGGAGCACGTACTCAGAGGTAACCTCAGGAAGTGTAGAGTACGTCTCATAGGACATGTAGCCAGTCATCCAGAGAAGATAGCAAATATAAGGTCCAAACGGGAGAACTCTGGAGCCAACTCTCTCTGCAAGGATATCCTCCATCTGACTCAGTATCAGGTCAACAAGGTCAAAAGGAATGTGACTGATTAGTGAAAGAATACCCCACTGGAACAAGCAAGAGATCCTGTCCTGGTATCCACCTCTGGGAATGATGGTCCTGCTGAGAAGTGCCCTGATAGCTCTAGCCTCATGTGTCAATCTGTTGGGCATCCTGCTGTAGTTCTCCGGATATGGAGGAGGAAAAGCAACTGACATATCAGCATCTGGAGGCTCAACTCCCCCTACCGGTCTGCGAGGTGGCCTGACTCCCTCATTAGCGAGCCTGTGGAGGGTCCGCTCAAACATGTCTGCATTCAGGGCTGCCCTGATCTCCTCTCTGGTCCACCTGCAAGGCTGTCCATTATACATGAACCATACCTCTGACCTGTCCTCTGCAATCCAAAGAGTGGAGTAAAACTCTCTGACAATGTGGCTCCTGTATCTCATCGGAGTAGTCAGCAGGGTCTGGAGTCCTCTCATGAAGCTCAAAGACTGTGACACGTCCTTCCCTGCAGCCAAGGAGAGACGAGCTGCTGTAACGTGAGAGTGCTTCGCATACAGCTTGTCCCCCTTGGTGGTCTCCCTCCTGTGATAGGCCTCGCCTATCCTCCTCTGCAGCACTGTCCAGTATCTGGGGCCAGCCTCTGGATCTCTAGCAACTGGTGCCCAAGTCATCCTGTCAACCTGTCTGGCTGCCTTGATAGTCTCCCCCTTGATCTTGAGCATATCTGACTGAAGAAGAGCTGGGTAGCCAGAAGCTCTCAGAGCTGCCATCTCTGCTCTCTCTGCCCTCTTCTTCAGAACCTCTGGATCCTGGTCAGGAGGAGTGTCTCTGTAGAATCCCCCAGAGCCCTGACTGTCTGAGCTGGAGGTGGAGCTGGAACTGGAGCTGTCCTCTGCGGGAACAGCCTGCTGCTGCGCAGTCCTCGACGGACCAACCTCAGGGATGGCCGGAGTCTGCTGCGGTGCACCTCTCTGTCTGGTGGACCTCCTCAGGGGTGTCTGCTCCCCCTGGACTGTACCAGCTCTCTCCCTGATCTGGAAACCTGTGCTCTCTCTAGGTGGAGAGTAGCCCTGAAGTGCGTGGGAGATCGCTCTGTCATCTGCTGGGTTGCCTGTGTGAACAGTAACCCTCGGCTTCTTTCTCTTGGGCTCCTCAACAATCTTGGCCTTGCCCTTCCCCCTGTCCTGGTCACCTCTGCCTCTGCCTCTGCCTCTGTCTCTAGCCATAGCTGCCAACTGTCAAGCTGCCGCTGACAAGATAGGGCGAGTGAGCTTGGCCCACCAACCCGTCCACTGACAAGCTGACTGCCACAAAGATAGGATCAAGGGCTTGGCCCTAAATCCGTCCACTGAGAACTCTGCACTGCCAACTGTCACTGTCCTCTGGGCTGCTCAACTGACAACTGCCACTGCACGATAGGAGATAGACAGGGTATATGAGTATAGAGTAACCTACTATAATCTACAAGCAAGAATCGTAGGTAAGCGCGTAAAAGTCTATGTGAAACCCTAGCGCTGAGGTGAAGGACACAATGCCGGCAATTAAAAGCAAAAGGGAACTACGGCATTGTCGATTATGGGTGGCGACCAACTAGTGCACATATAGCTAAGCAATCGAAACAATGTGGCACTAATTGAGGATCAATAGCTAGTGACATGATTAAGTAGATGACAAAAAGCTCGATCATGACACCAGAGCCTACATGCCGTAATAAAAGATTGAACTTTACGACAATTACGACATATAGACTGGAAATTCAACTAAACTAGCTGCAAGTATAAGCAAGAGTGCTAAACATGCTAGAATTAGATGAATTTCTAAGCAATTATGGGCAAATCATCGATGAATAGGTAGAATGGCTCAACATGCCCTAGGTATGGACTCCTGCTACTGTGCATTGCGAACAATTGAGTCAATTTCGCCGAAAAAGGATTTGATTTTGGTCGGTGACCTCACCGGAGCGGAGAGTGAGACGACGTCGACGAAGTAGAGCTCGGCTCTAGGCTCCTTCCCTGCGCGCGAGCAACAGCTCTGGCGGCACACAGAGGAGGTCGTCGGCGACGACGGCGCAGAAGGTTGCGGCGGCTCGGCGAGGTGGTGCGGCGACGCGGTGGCTCGGCGAGGTAGTGCGGCGGCGCGCGGCGAGGTGGAGGAGCGGCTGCGCGGGCGCGTGGAGTAGAGGAGTGCGAGCTAGGGCGAGGTGGAGCGAGGAGCTGCTGGTGGTGGAGGGCGAGCTCGTCGGCGGCGAGAGGGCGCGGCGGCGTACGGGCGGAGGCGCGCGTGAGGAACGGCGGCGGCGACGATGATGCACAGTAACAGGGAAAGGTTACGGTGGGTTAGGGTAAAACAGAACGGACGGCCGAGATTGATTAGATTTTGAATCAACGGCTCAGATCGAAAGGAATAACGGTCAATGCATAGGTCACCGTATGATGCGACAATAGGCACCGTAGGATGCGGTGATCTCCAGGAGCTGGGCGCAGAAGCCACGGTCACCGTATCATACGGTGACTGGCACCGCATGATACGGTGACAGTAAATGCCAGCTCTCAGGAGATCAGAGGCAGAAGCCTCACCGCATATTACGGTGACTACCACCGTATGATACGGTGAACACCAGAAAAGCTGATTTCAAGGAATTTCTTTCTAAGTCCATACATCTCACACAAAAACCAAATAAACACCATGCATGGACTAGAAAGGGAACACTCAAACACTCCTTTGAAAATAGACCAATATAGGTTGCGCATAGGCTTATAGTAATTTTTCAATCGGCAAATAAGATGCAACCAATAAGATCCAAAAGAGATAAAACCAAAGGAGGGGTATGTATGAGCCCTTTGCCTATGATCCGTGCAAGTAGATTTAACCTTGAGGATCATTTAGCAAGACTCAATGGGCATGAAGCGCAAATCTTTTCTTTAGTCACACTTCTATGAGATGTGAGATCATATTACGAATGAAGCACTTCCTCATAGTGTGACAACTCCTTTGTGATTTCCTATATGCAATGCATGAGACAAGCATCTCATACAAATGCAAGGGAAAGTAAACATGCCATGTGATATGCAAGCAAAGTTAAGACAACGCATAAAGGAAACCTACTCAAGGTCAAGTTTGAGCCTCTCTCAAGCTTACTCACTATGAGCCAAACCTTGCCTTGAGTCCTTCGGTCCACCAACTCAAGCATCCCCCTTGCTCATAGCTATCTTGAGAAAGTTAGACCTTGAACTAATTTTTTGTTCTTTTCTTTTTAGTTATTTACATATGCATGGATGCAAACATACTAGTTCACAAAGGAGCACCTAGCTACCATGCAAGCAATGCAAGAAAAGAAACTACTATGATACAAGTTACCTCCTTGAAGAGTAGATTTGTCGATGAAGCACTTAAAGCTTGTGGTGGACGTTCATGGATCATCATCATGGCACACGGTCCACCACCATCACCCGTCTAGGTCTTGGTCTTGGGAGCCCACTCGCACTTGGTTGGCCTCTCAAGGTCAACTATGCATTTGGGCACCCAAATCTTCCTCATCATCCTCCTTTTGTCGGATGATCCAAGAGCCTTTGCCTTCACCTTGCCCCGCTTGTCCCTAAAGAGCTTGTAGTGTGTATTTCCATGGAACAAGTTAGCGTTAGGCAAAACTTTGGAACTTCTCACCTTGGGACAATTCTTGCTAGTGTGCCCGTCACGGCAACACTTCTCACAATAGTAGTCGTCCGCCATGAGAGGGACTACCCAAGGTGGAATGTCCTCGTCCTTGCCGATGAGGTTGATGGCGGCGGGGTAGGAGCCGAGTCCCATGTGCCCGGGGTTGTTCACAAGGTTCCGACCAAGTATCTCCTTATGTATGGTCCTTCCCCTCGTGAGCCTCTCGAAGCCGTCCATCACCGAAGCTCTCTCCTCCTTGAGTTGATGATATTCCTTCAATATGTTCTCATCAAGAGAGATGCTCTCAAGAGAGGGAGTTAGTCCATCACAAGTAATATATGAAGAATCGGAAATAGATGAACTAGAAGAAGAAGTGTTACACTTTTCGAGGAGGGATTGATGTTCTTCCTCAAGAACCTTGAACTTGCCGTTGAGCCTCATGTGTTCAACCTTGAGCTTGTCATAGCTTTCATCCAAGGTCATGAGCGAAGTGGAAAGGTGCTTGATCTCATCCTCTGGTAACTTGGACTTCTCCTTGAGCTTCATGTGGTCTTCCTCAAGCTTGTTATAGTCCTCATCAAGAGCCTTGTGAGAGATGGATAAGTCCCTAAGTTCACCCTCAAGTTGACGAACTCGGAAGGCGGCCACTTCATGTTCCTTCTCCAACCGAGCAATGGTCTTGTCCTTCTTCATGATCATCTTGCCGGTTAGGAGAATGCTATCCAAGAGTTCCTCATATGTAGGCTTATCCTCCTCACCAAACTCTTCACCGGACTCGCTCTTCTCATCTTCACTACTATCATCATCTTTAGCCATCAAGCAAGTAGGCGGTGGAGGTAGAGTCTCGGACATGTTTGTGAGAGCAATGCCGGCCATTTTCTTGCCCTTGGAGGATGAGTCATCACTTTCTTCTTCATCACTATCATCATCCGAAACCCACTCTCCAACATAGAGACCCTTGCGAGATGATCTTCTCTTGTCTTTGCCTCTAGAGCTTTCCTTCTTGACAAACCTCTTCCTTGCCTTGTACTTGCTTTTAGGGTCTTCTTCTTCATCATCGCTTGACTCTTGAGTCTTCTTCTTGCTCTTCTTGATTGGCTTCGGACATTCCTTGGCAAAGTGACCCTTCTCCCCATAATTGTAGCACTCGGCATCTTTCTTGTTGATGAACCTTCTCTTGAAGAAGTTGCTTCTCTTCATGAGGAGTGCTAGATCATTAGGATGAAGTTGCAACAAGTCTTCAACATCTTCTTCAAGCTCTTCATCACTTGAATCTTGAGTCACCACCTTCTTCATCTTCTTGCTTGACCCCTCGGATGCAAAAGCAAGATTCTTGGAGGGCTTCTCATCAAGCTTCTTGTCGAGGTTGTAGCTCTCGAAGGCGGTGATCTTCCCAAGTAGCTTGTGGGTGGTGAGGTCTCGCATGTCGGTGTTGAAGAGTGTAAGGATCGTGTGACCGAGAGGGGGGGTGAATCGGTGCACTCTAGAATCTATTTCCAAACACTTACACCCAAGCAACTCCTAGCAAGTAGTTCTAGTGACAAGGTAAAGCACACTAAGGAGTATCCTTAACCTATATAGCTAGTGCATATGGATAACACAATCACACCACACTAGCAACCTAGCACAAGATAGATAGATAGCGGAAGACTTAAGCTAGGCAAGGCAAAGGAACAAGATAACTAGAGACAAGGCAACCAAGATACTAGGCACACTAAGTAGAGTCCTTAGAGCTATTAGATAGGCTATAACAAGTAAGCACACGAGCAAGGCAATCAAGCAAACCTAGTGAAGCTAGTAGGTACCAATGTAAACACACAAGCAAGATAAGAGCACAACTCAAGTACTACAAGCAATCATATGAAGTGCGATAAGTAAATGCGAGTAGTAAAGGAGAAGGGATAGAGAATGCTCATGATGTTTTCCCGTGGTCTCGGAAGGATGGCGCCTTCCCCTACTCCACGTTGGGTCACTCCCGCCGGAGTCTCGACCCCGTCCCTCCGCTCGATGGCGATCCCTCCTAGAGCACACTTCACCCTCCGAGTGAAGTCGCGGGCACGTCCCGCCGGGCTCGATCCCGGGTACTCTTCCGGAGGTAAGGCTCCGCACTTGATGCGTGCCAAAGGGCGCTCCACTAGTGATGCTTCTTTCGCACGGGAAGCTCCAAGACCGTGTACAAACTTGTGTCGGCTTCCACACTCTCCTTGGACAGCTCAACACCGACGCCTAACCGGTCTAGGCCTTGCCATAGACCAAGAGTAACAGCCCTAGATGACTCTCTCAAGCCCACACTAGCCTAGAGATCAAAGGATGCAACTTGCTACTCTCTCAAGCACTAGGATCACTCCAAATCCCTCTCAAGTGCTTCACACTTCTTCCTCTTGGCTTCTTGGCAGCACCTCCCCTCTTTCCTGGGTCTAAGAGCACCTCAAAGAGGTAAACAACCGACTATATATAGGCCTCCAACCTCAAACTAGCCGTTGTCCAAAAGTACCCAGTCTGCGTAAGGACCGTACAATAGGACCGTATTGTCCGGTCTCCATCTGACCGTATTGTCCGGTCTCTACCAGACTGGCGTCCAGGGAGTGCTGTTCATCATCTCAAACCAGACCGTATTGTACGGTCTCTAGGACCGTATTGTCCGGTCTCCACTTCTTCTTCAGCCAACAGAAACTTCTCCTTCTCTGTTGCTCTTCTCCTGTAAGACCGTATTGTACGGTCTCCATGACCGTACCATCCTCTCAATTGTCCGGTCTCCATTCTTCAACTTCCAGAAACTTCAGCTTCTCTGTCTGGAACACTCCAATAGAGACCGTACTGTCCGGTCCCTAGGACCGTACTGTCCGGTCAACTGTCCGGTCTCTATTTCTCCAACTTCCAGAAACTTAAGCTCTTCTGTCTGGAACTCCTCTGTAGACCGTATTGTACGGTCTCCTTGACCGTACTGTCCGGTCTCTTCTGCCTTCACAGCTTCGATCTTCTTCTTGATCTTCTTCTTCAACACTTGATTTTCTTGGTTCCTTCAACTCTCTTCTGCCACCCTAACCCCTGAGAGACTCACCATGCATCCAATGATCTCTATAACTAGTGTGTACTAAGAGAACCACCTCGAACCCTCTTGATAGTCCGGTTTTTCCTATGGACTCAAGCTAACATCTAACCAAGCAACACCCGCTTGGATCTAGCATGTCCTTAGCCTTGATCCATGTCTTCTCCGCGACTCCATCAAGTCCGTTCTTGTGTAGATGAAGGCAACCAATCATCCTTGTCAATAAGTTCATGGTGTGTTGGCGTTCACCACCAACGGACGAAGCTTTCTTTCTATGTGACCTATAAGATCTCACAAAGAGTGTTAGTCACATTCATGGTTCTCATCCTATCACCAAAACATTCATACCTTGAGGTTTCCCTAGCTCCAATGGTCATGAAGCTTACAATCTCCCCCTTTTTGGTGATGGATGACAACCATGATAAAAATGATCGAGAAGATAAAGAATGTAATGACAAAAGCCAAGATAAAAACGCAAATCGATCAAGACACTAAACAACAAGTATATGATAGAGAGATAGTTACCTTGTTGATTAGGTCGAGGCAAGTCATAGCTCAAAAGAAGTCACAAGTTAGAGCAAAAACTCATATCACAAGTGAAAGAAAGCGCATGGAGCTATGACAAGCAAAGGTTGCAAGGGGTTTACCTTCATACTTACTTTGTAGAATTCCGCTCCCCCTTGACAAATGCACCAATCTCAAGATTGTGTGAAGATCGATCATCTTGATCACTTGATCTTCATTCGCGCAAACTCCCCCTTGAGACGGCATTGCTTCTTCTTCATCACCTCAAGATTGTGCGAAGATCGATCGTCTTGATCACTTGATCTTCTCTTGTACAAACTCCCCCTTGAGGTGACATCTTCCAACTCATTGTAAGTCCGAACTCTTCTTCCCCGTATTCTTTTCCGCTCGAACTCTTCTCCCCCATATTCTTGCTCGATCATTAAGCCCAACTCTTCTCCCCCTTTGGCATCTATCACCCAAAGAGAAATCTTCCAAGGGAGAAAAGGTTAGTGTAAATATATGAGGCGAGTGGGAAAATGAGTTACTTGATTTGGCGTGAAACTCCCCCTTGATCCGTGATTCTCCATCTCCAACAATTATCCCTACACACATTCTCAAAAGAATATTGTCTTCAAGTACATAGGGGTTAGTTGATGATGATGGAAATGTATGAACCCTTAGACTTTGAGCCGCGCAAGTGGATTTATCCTTGGAGCTCAAAAATCTTGGTTCAATGGGCATGAAGCTCATATAGCATTGCTATAAATTCATCATAGGAGGTCATATACTCATATTGTGAATAAGCAACTCCCCCTAGATGGGTGCTCGGCGCCGAGACACTTATGCAAGATGCATGATGCAAATGCAAGGAATGATAAGTGTACATTTCATGATGCTATAAGGGTATAACAAGAGAAAGCTAAGAGCGAAGTTACCAACAACAAGTTTGAACCCTCCATGAGCTTGATCACAACGAGCCATTCTTCAAAGCCTCGGGAGCCAAGTGCGACCAATCCCAAGCTTAACCCATGCTCATTGCTATCTCAAGAAGGTTAGTCGTCGGTCCTACAAAACAAGAAGAACACACAAAAACAACAACACAAACAAAAACAAGCAAAGTATATATACATATATACATATGTAAGCTCAAGGATATCAAGTGAAGTCGGAGAGGTCGAGAACATTAAGTTCTCCCCGGAGCTTACAAAAGGTCTTCTTGTCAAGTGGCTTGGTGAAGATGTCCGCCAATTGTTCATGAGTCCGAACACCAATCAATTCAATATCCTTCTTGGCCACATGATCACGAATGAAGTGATGCTTGACTTCAATGTGCTTGGCATGGCCGTGATCACCCTTGTTGAGAGCCATATTGATAGCACTTTCGCTATCACAATAGAGAGGTACTTGCCCATAAGATAATCCATAGTCCAATAGGGTTTGCTTCATGTATAGGAGTTGAGCACAACAAGCACCGGCCGCCAAATATTCCGCCTCCGCCGTAGAGATAGCCACACAATTTTGTTTCTTGGAACTCCATGAGATGAGTGATTGTCCAAGAAATTGGCATCCACCGGAGGTACTCTTTCTACTCACTTTGCATCCGGCGAAGTCCGAGTCCGCATAGCCAACAAGTCCAAAGTCCGAGCCTTTTGGATACCATAGGCCCATTGTAGGAGTACTCTTGATGTACCTAAGAATTCTTTTCACGGCACTCATATGGGACTCCTTGGGGTTAGCTTGATAACGAGCACAAAGGCACACACTAAACATGATATCCGGTCTAGATGCAGTAAGGTAAAGAAGTGAACCAATCATAGAGCGATAGAGTTTAGGATCCACCGGTATACCTTTTACATCCACATCAAGAGGGACACTTGTAGCCATAAGTGTGTCGTAGGGCTTGGAGTCTTCCATGCCGAATCTCTTAAGAAGATCCCGAGTGTACTTCTCTTGGTAGATGAACGTGCCCTCCTTCATTTGCTTGACTTGAAAACCGAGGAAGACATGAAGTTCACCTATCATGGACATCTCAAACTCTTTCTTCATAAGAGCACGGAACTCATCATTATAGATTTCGTTAGTGGAGCCATAGATGATATCATCAACATAGATTTGACAAACAAAGAGATCATCACCAATATGCTTAGTAAAGAGAGTGTTGTCGATACTACCGATCTTGTAGCCCTTGGTGATGAGATGATCTCGAAGTCGTTCATACCATGCTCTTGGTGCTTGTTTGAGTCCGTAGAGAGCCTTCTTAAGCTTGTACACATGGTCCGGATGCTCGAGGTCCTCGAAGCCGGGAGGTTGCTCTACATAAACTTCTTCATTGATTAGTCCATTGAGAAATGCACTTTTCACATCCATTTGGTGAAGTTTAAAATCAAAATGAGAAGCATAAGCAAGAAGTGTTCTTATAGCCTCAAGACGAGCGACGGGGGCGAAAGTCTCGTCAAAATCGACGCCTTCAACTTGAGAGTAGCCCTTCGCCACAAGTCTTGCCTTGTTCCTCACGATTGCTCCCTTCTCATCTTGCTTGTTCTTGAAGACCCACTTAGCGCCAATGACATTGGATCGCTTGGGCCGCTTCACCAACTTCCAAACATCATTTCTCTTGAAGTTGTTGAGCTCCTCTTGCATGGATAGCACCCACTTGTGGTCTTTCAAGGCTTCCTCGATCGTCTTCGGCTCTAGGGTAGAGACAAAAGAGAAGTTCTCAACAATGTTAGCTTCATCAACATAATTAGGTTTATATTGACTTCTCCTAGTCTTTAACCCTTGAGAAGGACTCCCAATGATGAGATCACGTGAATGATCCCTAGCAATGGGGTTGTGCTTCCTTGAAGGTTCTTGTCGAGGAGGAGGAGGAGCCGGCGAAGTGTCTTGCGCGTCTCTTGCGGCTTGCTCCCTTGAGATGTGAGTGTCTTGTTGTCAAAGAGGTGAACCCGAGCCATTATCTTGAGTTGAAGTAGATTGTGCTTGTTCTTGATTGCTTGGTGAAGCTTGGCTCGTAGATGCATGAGGTGGACTTGATGGCGCTTGTTGCGGTTCATTTGGAGTAGCTTGACTCGAAGAAGCTTGTTGCGGTTCGCTTGATGGAGCTTGACTCGAAGATGCTTGTTGCGGATCACTTGAAGGTGCTTGATGTTGTTCACTTGAGGGAGAGCTTGGATTCACTTGAGATGTGCTCGTAGAAGGTCCGCTTGATGAAGTTGTTGGAGGAGGTGTCGGAGGTTCGTCTTCACGAGGAATAACTTCACCAATGGGCATGTTCTCCAAAGCTTCCTCCACGGGTTCATCACCTACAATATGAGAAGAAGGAGGATCTTCTTGAGACCCGTGAGACTCATCAAATTGCACATCATAGGTTTCTTCAACAAAGCCGGTAGAGGTGTTGTAAACCCGATAAGCCTTGGCCGAGCCCGAGTAACCGACAAGAATGCCCACGTCGGTCCTCTTCTCGAACTTGCCAAGTCTTTCCCTCTTCTTGTAGATGTAGCACTTACAACCAAACACCCGGAAGTAGGCAACATTCGGTCTTCTCCCAACAATCACTTCATATGGAGTCTTGTTTAGCAACTTGTGAGGATAGATCCGGTTGGAGGTATAGCATGCGGTGTTGATAGCTTCCGCCCAAAACTTCTCCGGAGTGTTGTACTCATCAAGCATAGCACGAGCAAGAGTGATAAGTGTCTTGTTTTTCCTCTCAACAACACCATTTTGTTGAGGAGTGTATGTAGCCGAGAACTCATGCTTGATGCCGATCTCATCACAATAGTCTTCAATGATAGAGTTTTTAAACTCCGTCCCATTATCACTCCGAATCTTCTTGATGTGATGCCCATACTCATTTTGCACTCTTCTAGCAAACTTCTTGAATATCCCAATTGCTTGTGCCTTGTTCTCAAGAAAGAATACCCAAGTATATCTTGAGTAGTCATCCACTACCACCAAGCAATAGAGATTCCCACCAATGCTCACATAAGTTGTAGGCCCGAAGAGATCAATGTGTAAGAGCTCAAGAGGTCTTGAAGTTGACAAGAAATTCTTGGATGGATGAGGTGAAGCCACTTGCTTTCCAGCTTGGCATGCACTACATAGCTTGTCCTTCTCAAAGGTGACATCCTTGACTCCTCTCACTAGCTTGTTCTTCATCACACGCTTGAGTTGACCCATACCAATGTGAGCAAGCCTCCGATGCCATAGCCAACCTAGAGCGGACTTAGTGAAGAGACAAGTGCTAGGGGCAACAATGTTAGTCTCAAAATCAACAACATATAGATTATTATGACGAAAGCCCTTGATAGTGAGACCCATAGCATCATTATGAAGAACCACCCCATTAGCATCAAAGTTACAAGAAAAGCCAAGATCACATATTTGAGCAACGGATAGAAGATTGAAGTTTAGGGACTCAACAAGCAATACATTAGAGATAGAGAGGTCATTTGAGATAGCCACCTTACCAAGACCTCTCACCTTGTGCTTGGAGTTGTCGCCAAATGTGACCTTGTCATGATCTTCATTTTCTTCCAAGTTGGTGAAGATGGATGAAGTACCGGTCATGTGTTGAGTGCACCCACTATCCAACACCCAATGTTTGCCACCAATCTTGTAGTTCACCTTGGAAGTAGCCATCAAGCAAAGAGGAGGGTTAGTATCATGAGAATCAATTGACATATCATTTACCTCTTGCTTGCTTTTGATGTAGGCCATAGGGACTCCATTTAGATAATCCAAGTCCAAAGCATCCAAGGCATCAATCATTGCCTTGGTGACTCCATTGTGTCTCCACTCACTCCGATCATATCCCAAGTGTAGGACATGGTTCCCAAGAGGATAGGCTTGAAATCTTCCCACTTCATCACTTCCATTGGCGTACTCAAGGATGTTGTACATTTGATGCTCATAGGATAAGGCAATCAAGATAGCTTCCTTGAGAGGCATCCGGTCAATATCATCACCAATATCATTTAGGACATAGATCTTCCGATGATAGGGGAGGAGAGACAACATTATCCGTATAGCACTCTCATCACTAACCTTCTCCTTCCCTTCAAAAGAGTTGACTCTTGCAAACAATATGAGGAGTCTCTTCCAACACTCAAGCCAAGTTTCTTCTCTTTTCTTGTAGAACTCATCATACATGTCAATGAGAAGGTAGTGAGCTCCACCGGCAAGACCCGGTTCATACATGTTGTAGTAGTCTTCATAGAAAGGAGGTAAGAGATCTCCATCCGGAGGATATTCCTTGATAGGCTTCGGCTCATCATCACTATCACTTGAATAGTCATCATCACAATAGAAAACCGGAACTCTATCATCTTCCTTTTCTTCCTCATCATCACTTGGGGTCTTGAATGTGTTAGAGAGCAAAGAGCGAGCCCTTCTTCTTGTGACGATCTCAATGACTTGCTCAATTGAATATGACTCAAGCTCAAAGCTCTCAAACTCAATGTGATCACCATACTTGTCCTTTGGAAGAGCATCAAGAAACCTCCTAAGGCCTTGACCCTTAGTGACTATCCAAAGC
Source organism: Eragrostis nindensis (assembly GCA_012490785.1). Classification (NCBI taxonomy): domain Eukaryota; kingdom Viridiplantae; phylum Streptophyta; class Magnoliopsida; order Poales; family Poaceae; genus Eragrostis; species Eragrostis nindensis. The sequence goes on along the minus strand of JAAXCT010000099.1, from coordinate 1,147,339 downwards.
TTGTTCTCATTTATCCTCTTGATGAGAGAATCCATCCGAAGAGCAAACTCAACAAGATCTTCATTCGGCTCCATAGAGATGTGATCCAACTCATCACATAGCTTGAGATATCCATCCTCTTGATCCCGAGAAGAAGAACCTTCACCAACACGAGATGATGATTGAGCTTGAGGTAGAGGTTGAGCTTCAATGTGTTGATCTTCACTTGCATGAGACATATCCTTGCCCTTCTTGATATCCTCCTCAAGAGAGGAGAGAATGGCAACCACCTCATCATAGGCCATGTTCACAAACTCATCCACTCGAGCAAAAGCAAGAATACCAAACCGCGAGAGTGGTAGAGATCGGATAAGCTTCTTCACAACATGCTTGTGCATAATAGATGGATAGCCTCGTGACATGAGTTTCCTAGCAAGAACATACAAGCGAGATGCGAAGTTAGTGATATCCTCATTATCATTCAAAACAAGCTCATCATACTCATCACGCACATGATAGTAGGAAATATCATTAAGCACACAATCATAAGGCTCAATCAAGGTAGAGGCGATGGAAGTGTTAGAAACGTCATCATGAGTGGACTCCATTTTCCCACACGCAATCCCGGTCACGACTCAAGGCGGTAAAGCCCTAATAATGAGCACTTGGCTCTGATACCACTTGTAAGGATCGTGTGACCGAGAGGGGGGGTGAATCGGTGCACTCTAGAATCTATTTCCAAACACTTACACCCAAGCAACTCCTAGCAAGTAGTTCTAGTGACAAGGTAAAGCACACTAAGGAGTATCCTTAACCTATATAGCTAGTGCATATAGATAACACAATCACACCACACTAGCAACCTAGCACAAGATAGATAGATAGCGGAAGACTTAAGCTAGGCAAGGCAAAGGAACAAGATAACTAGAGACAAGGCAACCAAGATACTAGGCACACTAAGTAGAGTCCTTAGAGCTATTAGATAGGCTATAACAAGTAAGCACACGAGCAAGGCAATCAAGCAAACCTAGTGAAGCTAGTAGGTACCAATGTAAACACACAAGCAAGATAAGAGCACAACTCAAGTACTACAAGCAATCATATGAAGTGCGATAAGTAAATGCGAGTAGTAAAGGAGAAGGGATAGAGAATGCTCATGATGTTTTCCCGTGGTCTCGGAAGGATGGCGCCTTCCCCTACTCCACGTTGGGTCACTCCCGCCGGAGTCTCGACCCCGTCCCTCCGCTCGATGGCGATCCCTCCTAGAGCACACTTCACCCTCCGAGTGAAGTCGCGGGCACGTCCCGCCGGGCTCGATCCCGGGTACTCTTCCGGAGGTAAGGCTCCGCACTTGATGCGTGCCAAAGGGCGCTCCACTAGTGATGCTTCTTTCGCACGGGAAGCTCCAAGACCGTGTACAAACTTGTGTCGGCTTCCACACTCTCCTTGGACAGCTCAACACCGACGCCTAACCGGTTTAGGCCTTGCCATAGACCAAGAGTAACAGCCCTAGATGACTCTCTCAAGCCCACACTAGCCTAGAGATCAAAGGATGCAACTTGCTACTCTCTCAAGCACTAGGATCACTCCAAATCCCTCTCAAGTGCTTCACACTTCTTCCTCTTGGCTTCTTGGCAGCACCTCCCCTCTTTCCTGGGTCCAAGAGCACCTCAAAGAGGTAAACAACCGACTATATATAGGCCTCCAACCTCAAACTAGCCGTTGTCCAAAAGTACCCAGTCTGCGTAAGGACCGTACAATAGGACCGTATTGTCCGGTCTCCATCTGACCGTATTGTCCGGTCTCTACCAGACTGGCGTCCAGGGAGTGCTGTTCATCATCTCAAACCAGACCGTATTGTACGGTCTCTAGGACCGTATTGTCCGGTCTCCACTTCTTCTTCAGCCAACAGAAACTTCTCCTTCTCTGTTGCTCTTCTCCTGTAAGACCGTATTGTACGGTCTCCATGACCGTACCATCCTCTCAATTGTCCGGTCTCCATTCTTCAACTTCCAGAAACTTCAGCTTCTCTGTCTGGAACACTCCAATAGAGACCGTACTGTCCGGTCCCTAGGACCGTACTGTCCGGTCAACTGTCCGGTCTCTATTTCTCCAACTTCCAGAAACTTAAGCTCTTCTGTCTGGAACTCCTCAGTAGACCGTATTGTATGGTCTCCTTGACCGTACTGTCCGGTCTCTTCTGCCTTCACAGCTTCGATCTTCTTCTTGATCTTCTTCTTCAACACTTGATTTTCTTGGTTCCTTCAACTCTCTTCTGCCACCCTAGCCCCTGAGAGACTCACCATGCATCCAATGATCTCTATAACTAGTGTGTACTAAGAGAACCACCTCGAACCCTCTTGATAGTCCGGTTTTTCCTATGGACTCAAGCTAACATCTAACCAAGCAACACCCGCTTGGATCTAGCATGTCCTTAGCCCTGATCCATGTCTTCTCCGTGACTCCATCAAGTCCGTTCTTGTGTAGATGAAGGCAACCAATCATCCTTGTCAATAAGTTCATGGTGTGTTGGCGTTCACCACCAACGGACGAAGCTTTCTTTCTATGTGACCTATAAGATCTCACAAAGAGTGTTAGTCACATTCATGGTTCTCATCCTATCACCAAAACATTCATACCTTGAGGTTTTCCTAGCTCCAATGGTCATGAAGCTTACAAAGAGGCATGTGATGAGTGCTCCATATTTCTCCCTTGGGAGAATCCTCATGATCTTCCGCACAAAGTCACCATCATCAATCTTGTCCTTCACACCGAGAGAGTTGATATCCTCTACAAGCACATTCAAGCGAGAGTAAGTGTCATTGATAAGCTCATTTGAAGACATGGCAAAATCATCATATTTGTTCTTTAGCACATAGTATCTTTCCTCTTTCACGTCCGTGGAACCCTCATGAATTTGTTGAATTTGAGTCCATACTTCATGAGCGGTACCCGCGGACTTGACTCGAGCAAAGACCTCTTTAGTGATAGCTTCAAACAAGGCATTTTTAGCTTTAGCATTTGCCTTTGCGAGATTCACATCAAGAGTACCAATGAGAGTCCTTAGAGAGACACCGGAACTTGTCACCTCCCATACGATAGGATCGAGAGCCTCGAGGTAAGCTTGCATGCGAGCTTTCCAATAGGCATAGTCGGTCCCATCGAACGGGGGCGGTCCATGATCTCTCGGCATCCTTACTCAAGGCGGTTAAGCCCTATTTGAGCAACGAGGCTCTGATACCACTTGAAAGGATCAAGGGCACCGAGAGGGGGGGTGTGAATCGGTGTGTCAACAATTTCTCCCAAACGTACTTTAGGTGTGAAGCTAGCAAGACTAGATATGGTGACAACAAGAAGCTAGCGATGCGCGCACACAATCTAGTCTATGCAACAAGCAACACCCTAACAAGCAATTCTACCAAGTAGTAAAGAGACAACCTATCAAGCAATTCTACTAGCACATAAGTAAATGCGGAAGCGTAAATGCTAGTAAGTAAAGGAGATAAGGATAGGAATGCTCATGATTTTTCCCGTGGTCTCGGAAGGATGGCGCCTTCCCCTACTCCACGTTGGGTCACTCCCGTCGGAGTCTCGACCCCGTCCCTCCGCTCGATGGCGATCCCTCCTAGAGCACACTTCAGCCTCCGAGTGAAGTCGCGGGCACGTCCCGCCGGGCTCGATCCCGGGTACTCCTCCGGAGGTAAGGCTCCGCACGTGATGCGTGCCAAAGGGCGCTCCACTAGTGATGCTTCTTTCGCACGGGAAGCTCCAAGACCGTGTACAAACTTGTGTCGGCTTCCACAATCTCCTTGGACAGCTCAACACCAACGCCTAACCGGTCTAGGCCTTGCCATAGACCAAGAGTAACAGCTCAACTTGACTCTCTCAAGCACTCCCTAGGCTAGAGATCAATGGATGCAACTTGTTACTCTCTCAAGCACTAGGATCACTCCAAATCCTTCTCAAGTGCTTCCTCTTCTTGCTCTTGGCTTCTCCCTGTCTTCCTCAACTATTCCAGTGGCCAAGAGACCCTCAAAGGGGTAGGTAACCAGCTATATATAGGCCTCCAACCTCAAACTAGCCGTTACCAAAAAGCAGTCTGTCGATACAGTCACCGTAGTAACCACCGTATGATACGGTGACTGTAGCACCGTATCATACGGTGACTCCTTTCTCACCTGCCAGAGCAACTCCAATCTCTGGACTTCATCTTCTTGGTTCACCGTATCATACGGTGACACCCACCGCATCATACGGTGACTTCTTCTCTTCAGCTTCCAGCCAACTGCCAAGTCTCTGGAAATCATACGGTGACCATCGTATCATACGATGACCACCTCACCGTATCATACGGTGACTCAAACTTCTCTGCCAGGTCATCACCTCATCTGGTCTTCTTTTTTCGCAGTCACCGTATCATAAGGTGACTGGCACCGTGTCATACGGTGGCTTCTGCTGAAGCTGATCTTGATCTTCTCCTCGATCCTCGACTCCAACTTCATCCTTCTTGGTTCCTTCACTTCTTCTCTTCTACTCCAAGTGTCCGAGAGACTCACATTTGCATCCAAAGATCTCTACACTATTGAGTACCTAAGAGAAACAACTTGAACCCCCTTGATAGTCCGGTTTTTCCTATGGACTCAAGCTATCATCTAACCAAGCAACACTCGCTTGGTCTAGCATGTCCTTAGCCTTGAACCATATCTTCTCCGCGACTCCATCAAGTCCGTTCTTGTGTAGATGAAGGCAACGAATCATCCTTGACGTTTGAATTAGGGTGTGTCGGCGTACACCACCAAACGGACGGAGCTCTCTTCATATGTGACCATTGATCAATATCCTACATGGAAACGTTAGTCACATACAAAGGGTCATCCAATCACCAAAACATTCATACCTTTGGGGTTTCCAAACACTCCAATGGCCATGAAGCTTACACCATCTCGTCAGCGAGTGTGCGCATTTTGCCGACATACTCGGCGATGGAGAGGTCGCCCTTTCTTGGTGGTGGCGAGGGCGATCCTTGTGTTGATGGAGCGCGCCTTGGTCACCGATGAGTGCGTGGTCTCTAGAACAGCCCAAACCTCAGCTGCAGTTTTGCAAACAGCAACTTGGGCGAGGGAGTCACGAGACATGTTGGCCAGCAGAAAGCCAAGCAGCTGCTGGTCCGTAGCCCGCCATTGCTCATAGGCAGGGTTGGGCACATCGATCTCATCATTGCCCTTCTTCTCCTTCAGCGTGGCTTCGGGGGCTTTGGCTGCGCCGGTGAGATAGGTCTCCAGGCGCGCGCCCCTCACGATCGCGAGGACTTGAGCTTTCCACAACGAGTGGTTGGCTCGGGTGAGCTTCTCCGAGATGGCCTGGCCGATCAGTGGGTTGACGATCGGAGACGCCGACATGCCGGCCGTGGTGGAGATGCAATCTATATGGGAGGCTCTGATTACCATGTAAACAGCAGAGGCGCTGTGGAAGTTTGGTGGAATCGTCGTTGCCCTACTTGGGTCGACGTCTACGTGTTATATAGGGGGCAATAACAACCATTGCCGTGGTGTACAAGTTGAGAGATCTCGAGAGAGGTTGTTGCCAGGTTTAGTTAGGATTACAACAAGATACCTACAAGATAGATTACAACACGGTTTGGCAACAACCTTATCCCTTGATCTCTTGGATTACACGGTACACAATTGAGTCTATCTAACACTGTGCAGAGCAAAGGTAGTTTAGTCCCACCTCGCCTACGCGGTCGTATCCGCACCAAGTTTTAAATGGAAGCAAGTTGCCGTCTGCAAGCAACAAACTGATCTGGAGTGAGTATACTATGGACATTGCATGTAACAGCCTACATTGGTTACGTGGAGAGGTGTTAACATCGTGCGCAGTGTGCGCTCCCGGCTATGATTACCCGGTCTCCTTGATTTGAGGATGGCAACTGCGTACGATGACGTTGGTCCACGGACCACAAATTTTTTTACTTCTCCATTGCCTACTGACATGGGGACCCATCCTCAGTTCCGTGCCCGGTGAAGTATCTCCAGTTGCTGGGCCAGCAATGCTGGTTTGGAACTGAACATTAGCTGCAGCTTAACCAGCCAAGAGGAATTTCGCTTCTTTTTTGTTGTTGTTGTTGTTACACTTGTGTATCCTATCTTCCTAAGCATGCGCAGGCGTTATTTCAGTGAAAGTATCTCCGTCTGTTGAAAGCTCAACAGAAGCAACTTATTTCTTGCCTGAAATCCAGAGGGGAAAACCTGTTGATGTGCAGACGATGACACTGAAGTTGTGTTTCAGAAATCAGAAATCAAGAAAATCTGAAACTTCTGCACTCAGAGCCGCTATACTATAGTATTAGTATTTCAGAGTAAGCTACGCGGAAGGAGTTCATTGATTGATTGGTAGAAAAAGGGAAAACTTTTCTCATGTTATCTTGAACAGTCCTGATCTTGAACACAACTACTAATCAAGAGGAAGTTCTGAAAGGCGACGATCACAATGGTCGGGGGGCTCTGCAGACTGCATGTACATGGTGGTGACCTGCCTCGTGCAACCAAACTTGATCGTGGAAAAATTCGGAAAAATAGAAGTTGATCGTGGAAGCTGGCGAGCGGACGGGACAGCAAGTGCTCTGCGAGTTCACTGCAGAGCATGAGTCGTGGCGCAGCTCGATCCGGCCGCATGCTACTGCGATGTCGCCTGATCAGCATGCTACTGTTGCTGCCCGTGGCTACTGATCACAGTTGAAGTATTTTTCTTGTCGCAAATTCGCGATGACATCACACTGTTTTGGGCTATTATGGGGGTCCCACTCGATCGTTGACTGGTCAGCTGACCGGACCGGAAAGCCCTGGAGCTGGCACGGAGGCGAAAAGCCTCCCGCGGTCCCACCCAGTCATGGACCGTCCACAACACACGCGCTGACCTGACACGTGGGCCCCATGACATGCAGTTCCGTCCATCACGGTCTCTGCATCCTGGCCCCACACAACCGCCACTTAAGACTTAACCGCTCACACAGGCACCGATACCTCCCCAGTCCCACACGCGGTCTCGGCCGTATCGCATACGTATACTTGGTGTATTTGTCTTGCCGTCGCCGCCGATCTCCGCCCATCGAGAGTTTCCGTGGCGGCGGCAAGCAAAAGCGGCCAGTGTATCAGGCCAGGAAGCCTAAATCGCAGCCCAAGCGTCGCGATAATGCTGGTGTGGGAGATGTTCAGGGGTTGGAGCTGCCTTTGGACGAGGAACAGAGCAATCCATCATCGGAGAATAACAGTGCAGTCCGTGCAACGCCGGAATCAAGTGAGGAACAAAGTGCTGGATCATCGGAATGCAGCAATGTTGACGTCGAGGATGATGATTGGGACACCAGGAGCTGGGATAATTTTGATACTCTGTTGCCTGATGAGAAAGGGGTGGAAACAGAGGAAAACCATGTGACTGCTGCTGCTCCGATTAATTCAATCAGCATGGGCCAAGAGATTGATGAAGACGAGGTCTCCATCCTTAATCAGGGTGAAGGTTCAGGCAATGGAACTGATAGGGAGCTTCGTGCGCCCATATGTTGCATCCTTGGGCATGTGGATGCTGGAAAGACAAAGTTGCTTGATTGTATCCGGCGCACCAATGTGCAGGGAGGGGAGGCTGGGGGCATCACTCAGTAGATTGGTGCCACCTATTTACCAGTTGACAACATCAGGGAGAGGACCTCTCTGAAAGCCGAGGCCACCATCGAAGTCCCTGGCTTGCTAGTAATTGACACCCCTGGCCACCAGTCATTCAGTAACATGCGCCTGAGGGGGTCGAGTCTGTGTGATGTTGCTGTGGTGGTGGTCGATATTACACGGGGGGCTTGAGATGCAGACAGTTGAATCGATTGGTCTTTTGAAACGTCGCAAAGTTAAGTTTGTTGTTGCCCTGAACAAGATTGACCGGCTTTACGGGTGGAGGACTTGTCCCAATGCACCGATAGTCAAAGCACTCAAGAGCCAATCTGATGATGTCCGAAGGGAATTTAAATGGAGGGTATCTGAGGTATTTGCCCGTTTCATTCTGTGCATTGTTTGATTTAACAAAGTTGAATTGCATTGAATCTCAGATGATTGTTTTGGTCGTTTCATAATAAATTCTTTATTTATTTATTATACAGGTTGTAACACAGTTTAAGGAATGTGGCTTCAATTCTGCATTGTATTACGAAAATAAGAATGTTAAAGAAATGGTTAACATTGTCCCTACCAGTGCTGTTAGGTAAGTCATTCATATACTATGTGTGCTACTTGCATCAAAGGCTCAATGTTATATGTTTTCTGCAACTGTATATGCTTTTTTCCTAATTTGAACTACATGTGTCCTCCAGCGGTGAAGGTATCCCTGACCTTCTACTCCTGCTGGTGCGATGGGTGCCAGAGATAATGACGGAGAAGCTAACCTATGTCAATACAGTAGAGGTTCATTCTTTGTCCATTACTCTTTATAGTTTCTAGTATTCTTTTTATTGAGAGTTTGTAATAGTCATTATAATAACGTATTAGTCTCCTCACCTGAATCATTATTCATCAAAGTTCTCTTCTCATGTGATTTTGTTTTGTATGTTTTTTGTTAGTGTACTGTTCTAGAGGTCAATGAAGTTAAAGAATTTGGAACTACAATTGATGTAGTGCTGATTAATGGTACGCTTAAAAAGGGTGATCAAATAGTTGTTTGCACCAGACAGGTATGGTTTCCTTAATTTTAAGTTACACATTTAGCCTTCAATGTTGCCTCATTTGTTCTCAGCACGTTTTTGTTTTTTTGTCCAACCTACAGGGCCCTGTCACAACCAGCATAAGACATTTGTTGACTCCTTGTCCATTGAAAGAATTGAGAGTTAAGGTGAGTAAATGAAACACCTTTTCACAAGTCTGGCTCTGATTATGATTTCACAAACTTGCTGTTTGGAGTTTCACTTGTTATTTCAAATATTCAAAATGTACAATATGATGGATATGTTTGGTTTCAATGCTTTGTATTTATAAGATTATTTTCGAGACAAAACCATTTGGGAATAAGGATTCAGTACATGACTGCATCCACACATGATTTTTCATTGTTAGTGCATACTGATATCAGATGTGCTCATGCTCGTACCGGTTAGTGGCATGCTGTTAAAACACACTATGTTGCTCGCCAGAAATTTTGAGAACTAGATTAGCATATTGGGTTTTTTTGCCTGCATCAAATAACAACTAGGTTCAATTAATAGTCGGTCTGGTAGCATGTACACACCTTCTAAAATTTGAAGGAGTTTGTGTGCCCCAATACTTTATTTCTGGTTCATCACCTGTAGGGAGTACTTGCAATATATTTAGAAAAGCTTTTAGACATCAGAACTCTGTTATTCCTATATGTTACACTTATGTGTGTATGCCTCGCTTAAACCTGAAACATCATATGCCATATGTGCCACCACTCAAGAATCTATCAATAGCATGCTCCCATAAACCAAGGGACAATCAATAATGTAAAGGAAAAAGAGAACCAAAGATATATTATCAAGGAGTCTAACTTGATACAAATTAATTGTTTGCTTATGATTTCCCCTTGCTGTCTTTCATTAGTTTTGACGTAAAGCTGTCATCTTTTTCAAAACCGTAACATGTTAGCATAAAAATCTAGTTCGAAGTTTCCGTTGTTCTCTCGCCCTGGACATTGTTTTGAACTAGTGACAGTTTTTCCAAAAGTATGGACCACAGAAAGTAAATTTGCTTGTGTGATGCTGGTACATAATGAGAAAAAAGATATTCCAATTATTCCTTCCTGGCAAATTTGATGATGAATAGCACACCACACATAATTTAAAGTTTATAGCTTTTTAATTGAATTGACAAAAAGTTATTTTTGGTGCTAAAAGTCCTAACATATCAAAGCATGTGTTCTAGCAGGGATCTTATGAACGTTATGAGGAGCTTAAAGCTGCACGAGGGGTTAAAATTGTAGTACGAGTAAGTTATATTTCAATTTATTTCTTTACAAAAATTCAAATTCAAATTACGAAGATCTCATTTCCTTATTTGGTATTTTCAGGGAGTGCAACATGCTTTGGCAGGCACTTCTCTCATTGTAGTTAAGCCGGGGCATGATCTGGAACAAGCTGAAGCAGCTGCAATGTAAGAGATCAGTGATGCCATCAACCTGATCAATGAGAATGAAAAGGGTGAGAATGAAGATGGAACAGCAACACAAGAAACAAATAGGATTGAAACCTGCAAAGAGGGTGTCTATGTGCAAGCATCTAGTCTTGGAACCTTGGAAGCAATTATTCAGCACTTGAAGACCCTTTCTTTGGACGTTCCTGTCAGTGGTTGCAACTTAGGCCCAGTCCACAAACAGGATGTCATGAAGGCAACTGCCATGCTGAAGCGGAAAGAAGAATATGCAGCCATCTTGGCCTTTGACGTCAAAGTTATGCCTGAGGCTTTTGACCTTGCAGCTGAATCTGGAGTGAAGATTTTTACAGCTGATACAGTTTACAAGCTCGTGGACAGCTTTACTGATCACATTAAGAAACTGAAAGAGGAAAAGAAGAAGCAATGTGCAGCTGAGATTCCCGTGCACACTGAAGATTCTGCCAAACCGTATCTATCATAGCAAGGATCCCATTGTTTGTGATGTTGAGGTTCTGGAAGGCATTGTCAAGGTAATTATTTGAGCCTCTTCTTGTCAAGTGCATGCTTTGGGGGAAAAAATTGTTTTTGATAATTTTGCACATAATATAAGTAAAAACACAAAACAATTACTGATGTTAATTTGTTATTACTATGTGTTTTATTCATCAGTTTTATGATTGTTGCACTTCAGGTGGGAACCCCAATTTGTGTCTGTGTCCCGAGAAAGGATAGAGGTGCAGACGTAGTTCATGGCCTTGGGAGGATCTCTTCGATCAATGCATCCAATGGTATGGAGATAGATTCTGCTAAGAAAGGTGTAGTCTCTATAAAGGTGAGAGCATTATATATATGTTCGACATATTCAAGTAGGTGAGCTCTACTGTAAATATATAAGTAAAACACTAACAAGCTTTGCTTCAACCACCAGATAATTGCTGAGAACTCTCAGGAGAAGTCTCGTTTGTATGGACGCCATTTTAACGACAGCAATGAGTTGCTCAGCCAAATCTCTAGGAGATCCATCGATGTGCTTAAAGAATACTATTGGGTATGTTATTGGAAGTGTTGCTGTTTTTCAGCTTGCAGGAAATGTGATCTAAAGGATGTGAAATTTCTTGTCGCAGGATGAGATGAGCGATGAAAATTGGCAGCTTATCTGCAGGCTAAAGAAACTGTTCGGGATTGCTTGAAGCATTAGAGACTTGTCCAGTCTTTTGCTTTTGTTGCAAAGCCAGAGATCTGGCCTCTTTTTATTTGTGTGGTTTATTTTACTCATGGAGACTTAAATAAGTTGTGTTCCCAGAACCTCTTATGTACACTATTAATGACGCAATTGGTAAATGCCTTTTGGATATATTGAAATGGTTGTAAGTTGTGCTTAGTTGTGCCTGGTTGAGCTGTGCAGTGTTGCTACAATAAATTTAGCATTGGCATTATATGCCTTCCTGTGCCCGGCTGAAGCCATGAGAACTACGACTGCGATAGCGAACATCATCAGCATGGCCGCGAGTAACATGTATGTTTTCCTCGACGACCTGCGGTATTCTCCGAAGAGGATTACTCCCCAGAATGTGCTGACAAGAGGCAATGCCTGACCATGGAATACGGGAAACTGGATCAGAAATGCAAATCCCAGATAATACAGAGAGGAAATGGGACGGTGAAACTACCTGGACGGCATCTGCTGCTGCGTATCCAGCAGCCTGCCCACCCATGAACTGAAAGCCGTTCCCAAACCCGCAGAGCAGCCCTGCCAGAAGAGCCCAATGCCTCCCATTCCAGTCCCGGGCATATGCTGCGATGGTCGATGCAGGCACGGCGGCCATTGGCCGGTACAGGAACCAGATGTTGAGTCCGACCCCGAGCGCGAAACACGATGCAGAGAAGTAGAAGAAGGCGGTGTAAACCACCAGGTGTGGCACACCCATCTTCAGGACATGCCATTGGTCGTTTGTGGCCAGGTTGATCGCCGGCGAGAAGAGGGAGAAGCAGGTTCCGGCGAGGAAAACCAGGCTGAGGCCTAGCAACCTATTCGATCCAAATACCTGCATTGAAGTTTCAGTATGTCAGTTCTGCCTCGAGATTCATGAACTGAAGTTCTGAGTGTTGATCAGAGAGGAGCACAACCTTGATTGACCGTCTCTGCTCGACCTGAATGATGAACTCTGCAGTGCCAGGTCTTGCCTCGCATGAAGTTTGGTCATCCTCATAGTCATCGTTTTCGGGCTCTCCATGACGAGGCAGCAACTTCGCTGAAAATGTAACCAAGATTCTTGTTAAGCTCTTTGTGCTCTAGTCATCGTTTCCCTCTTTCAGATGATCGAATAGTACCTTTATCAGTGTCAGAAACATCGCTGCTGAGCTCGATACCTCTACCCTTCCTGCAAGAAAGCAAATATGAATCTTGTCATTGAGGAGATGCTTCTCAACAGAAACACTTCTTCATGGTGCAGATATGGCAGCCTGACATGTTTAGCTTCTCCTGATCATCCTTGGCATTGGACGAATGGACAGCGGCGCCAAGGAAGACCGCGACAAGGAAGCACGCCACACCAGGGAAGAGTATCTCGGCGCGGTTGATGCGCCCGTCAAGAAAATAGTTGATGGTTGTGCCTGATGAGTCGTGCACAGAAGAAAGTTCTGTTGGAGGCTAAGAATTGTAGACTGACAAGATTCAGAGAAGAAGCTTGAATGTACCTAGTACAACTGTCAGGCTTGCGCAGATGATGTTCGTGACAGATAGGCCAGCAAACGCCCATGCGTACTGCGCGACCAGGTTTCCGAGGCCGAGGGCGACGCCGCCGGCCATGGCGAAGAGGACTGAAGGCCAGTTATCCTGAATCTGCCGATCGCATTGTGGTCAGGGAAGAACTCGCAGAACAGAGTTTGGAGTAGAGTCAAGCTCTGTTCAGTCTCAGGCCACAAACATTAGATAAAATCTTCAATCTCAAATCACAAACGAAAATACACGCTGGCTAACAATTAAATTCCCTTGCTCTCCATGAAGAATGGTGTGAGAACAGAGCAGTTACCTGTGTGAGCTGCGTGAAGAAGTTCGGCATGTCAAGCCTGCTCTCCCCGGCCTGGCCAAACACGGTGGCGAGCACGACGGCGGCGACGAGGTTGGTGAGCGAGTAATCAAGGTAAGTGTGCTGGGGCAGCCGGCCTCTGCGCTCCAGCAGCGTCAGGAGAGCCGGCCAGGTTCCCAGGAGGAAGAGCGACGCCAGCATCAGCGCGACGGCGCCGCCTCTGTCCTCGACGACGAGCATCGCACGCGGCGGCAACGGAATGGACGCCGAGATGTGGCTGCCCTACCTACCTGGAGGGGATTTCAGGCTCGATCTTGCATGCTACTCCACTGGAGGAAGATCTTGCTGAGCTTTCGACTTAACTGATGCACAAGAAGAACTGGAGGAAGATCTTGCTCACACCTCTCGACTTAAGCATGTTGACCTTGTTCAGTGACGTCATATCAGATGGTGAACCGGACACGAAGTGGTGACTGGATAAAAGAATGCTATATTAGGTTTTAGACTAGAGATCCCTCGAATCTATTTGCCGCCGCGCTATATACATATACAATCAACAACAAAGGGAAGTTCATGATTCCACATGATGTCTTTACATGTATATCTAAAAACTTTACACTATATATGAATTCAAGATTGCACGAGATGTCTTTCCATGTGTATACATACAAACTCTTGTGCATATAAATTCCACATAACTCAACTTAATTTATACACGGGCAAACAACCTCGATTGCCTTGTTGAGTTACATTAGGTACAAGCTGAGAAGAGATGACTCCATCTCCTCCACATTCATCCAGATCCAACATGAGAGGCTCGGCGGCCATATCCTTGGTGTTTTTGTTCCTCTTTGCAACACGCGTGCAGTGTAATAATTATATCATCGACCTTGTCTCTCTCTGTCGTTCATAATACAGAGTAATAATTTTGTGTTTGTAACACTAACATATTTTCTTTTGAAGCCAGGCCGCCCTCAATTGCTCACGGATGATGGTGTTGAAAGTGGGAGCTACCCATACGTCCTCACCAAAGCAATTAGGAACAACAACGCTACGCAGCTACTGGATGAGAGTAAGCTCAAGCTGGTCTTCTGTGCCAAAACCTATTGCGGATCTGACCTGTCGAAGAATTGCTGGTGCTGCATGAATCAAACACCAAAAGTGTTGTGTTTCGAAAAAGTAAAGGATTGTAGGGACGTGTGCGAAGTTTGCGAGCCCAACTGCCCGCCGCCGTCGTAAGTTGTGGTCTCCCCCGAGTGTCAAGCATGTACTAGACCACTTTTGGATAATATGTATTGGAAGATTAGGATCCAAAGGCCCCATCTACAGTATCAGTTCCTATGAAAACTAGAATCCTGGTACAACACTTTTCCAATGCGCAAATAAACATAGATTATTACACTTAAACTATGCTAATTAGTAATCATAGGACTCGTTAGACTTTAATCATAGGACTCGTTAGACTTGCGCCATCATCAGCTCACGTCCTCCACCCGGAACTGCTCGAGAAAGTCGGCGTGCTTGCTGCTAATCTTGTCATGCGTGGCGGTGACCCTGGCCATGATGCACGGAGCTCAGGATCCGCTTTGTCGAGGAGCTCCTGGGACATGGGGCGGTACGGCTTGTAGTTGTGAGGGTTGGCCAGGAGAAAGTCGCTGTACTCCTGCAGTCCTGCTTCATCCTCACCATCATCATCTTCTTCTTCTCCTGCTCCACTGGAGGAAGATCTTGCTCAGCTTTCGACTTAACTGATGCACTGCTAGTCTCAAGAAGAACTGGAGGAAGATCTTGCTCAGCAGCTCTCGACTTAAGCATGCTACTTGTTCAGTGACGTCATGTCGATCAGATGGTGGACAGGACACGAAGTGGTGATTGGATAAAAGAATATATTAGGTTCTAGACTAGCTAGAGATCCCTCAAACCTATTTGCCGCTTATATGCATTATTCTATATACATATAATTAACGACAAAGGAAAGTTCATGATTCCACATGATGTCTTTACATGTATATCTGCGTATACTATATATATGTATTCTGTGTAACGATACATAAAGGAATTCATATGATTGCACGCGATGTCTTTCCATGTGTATACCAACTCTTGTGTATATAAATTCCTTCCACATAACACAAGTTAATTTTCTATACGGGCAAACAACCTGGATTGCCTTGTTCAGTTACATTACAAGCTGAGAAGAAATGACTCGATCTCCTCCACATTCATCAAGATCCAACATGAGAGGCCCGGCGGCCATATCCTTGGTGTTTTTGTTCCTCTTTGCAACACGCGTGCAGTGTAATTACATCATCGACCTCGTCTCTCTGTCGTTCGTAATTAATACAGGTAATTTTGTTGATTATAACACTAACATACATATGTTATTTTGATTTGAAGCAGGCCGCCCTCATCAATTACTCACGGATGGTGCTGGAAGTGGGAGCTACCCATACGTCCTCACCAAAGCAATCAGGAACAACAACGCCACGCAGCTATTGGACGAGAGCAAGCTCAAGCTGATATTCTGTGCCAAAACCGCATGCGAATCTGACCTGGCAAAGAATTGCTGGTGCTGCATGAATCAAAAGCCAAAAGTGTTGTGTTACGACAAGGTAAAGGATTGTAGGGACGTGTGCGAAGTTTGCGAGCCCGACTGCCCCCCGCCGCCGCCGTCGTAATTAAGTGATCTCCCCCGAGTGTCAAGCATGTATAGAACTTTGAATAATATGTATATTGGAAGATTAAGATCCAAAGGCCGCATCTACATATCAATTCCTATGAAACTAGAATCCTACAACACTTTTCCAGTGGCACAAATAAACATAGATTACACTTGCACCATCATCAGCTCTCGACTTAAGCATGTTGACCCTGTTCAGTGACGTCATGTCAGATGGTGAACACAACACGAAGTGGTGATTGGATAAAAGAAAACGGAAATGATATACGTATGTCTCGGCAGCACGACTCCGTCGTACGACCTCAACGCCGTGATATTCCCATGCTGCTGACCGATGCTGGTGCACGTGTCCCTTAATTTCCTAATAATGCTGACCTCAACGCCGTGATGCTCAGAAGCAGTCGGAAGACGGAGTCGCACAACAGCGTCGGATGTATAGCATATATTTAGGTTCTAGAGATCCCTGAAACCTATTTGCCGCGCATATGCATTATTCTATACATATATAATTAACGACACATTAGGGAAGTTCAGGATTCCACATGATGTCTTTACATGTATATATAAAAACTTATACTATATATATGTATTCTGTATAACGATACATAAAGGAATTCATGATTGTACGAGATGTCTTTCCATGTGTATATCAACTCTTGTGTATATAAATTCCACATAGTACAGCCTCAGATTGCCTTGTTCAGTTACGTTATTACATTACAAGCTGAGAAGAGATGACTCGATCTCCTCCATATTCATCAAGATCCAACATGAGAGGACCGGCCATATTCTTGGTGTTTTTGTTCCTCTTTGCAACACGCGTGAATTATATCATCGGCCTTGTCTCTCTGTCGTTCGTAATACAGGTAATTAATAATTTTGTGATTATAACACTAACGTAAACACATGTTCTTTTGATGAAGCAGGCCGCCCTCAATCACTCACGGATGACGCTGAAAGCAGGAGCTACGACCCGTACGTCCTCACCAAAGCAATCAAGAACAACAACGCTACGCAACTATTGGATGAGAGCAAGCTCAAGCTGACATTCTGTGCCAAAACCCCATGCGAATCTGACCCGTCAAACAATTGCTGGTGCTGCATGAATCAAAAGCCGAAAGTGTTGTGTTACGACAAGTTAAAGGATTGTAGGGACGCGTCCGAAGTTTGCGAGCCCGACTGTCCGCCGCCGCCGCCGCCGTCGTAATTAAGCGATCTCCCCCGAGTATGCATGTATTGGAAGATTAGGATACAAAGGCCGCATCTACTGTATCAATTCATATGAGAACAACTAGAACATCCTAATCGTAGGACTTGTTGGACTTGCACCATCGATCATCAGCTCCACGTACGACGTCCTGCACCCGCACTGCCTGGCTATAGTTCGTTGCCAACCCCCTCGTCGTCGCCATCGTCGTCGTCGCGGACCTCGATCTCCTCCTCGGCGTACCCCTTGGTCCGGTACTGCTCGAGAAAGTCGACGTGCCTGTTGCGAATCTCGTCATGCTTGGCGGTGACCCTGGCCATGACACTACCACAGAATAGACATTTAGCGACGTCCATATTAGCGACGTCCTTTAAAAATTCGTCGCTAGAAGTGTCAGTAGCGACGTCTTTTAAAAACACGTCGCTAATACTTGACTGGGAGTCCATTAATAGCGACGAAAAAACAAAAACCCGTCGCTATAGAGATGATTATTAGTGACGTTGATTTAAAAACCCGTCGCTAATACTTTTAGCGACGTGTTTTTGAAAACCCGTCGCTACCGGTGATGACTACTAGCGACGTGGTTCTGAGAAAAATCGTCGTGACTAATACCAGCGACATAGTTTAAAAGCCCGTCGCTGTCTTTTGAATCAGATATCTACTCTTATCGTAGTGGTAAGACTCTTTTCTTGCTTGACGTTGGTTCCAGGTTCGAATCATGTGTAACGCAACTAATTTTTTTTGTTCTTTCTTTTTTTCTGGAAAACCAAAAAAATAGTTGTTGGGTTCGAACCGAAAACCTCTATAGTAGTGCTGAGGTGCCCTTACCACCACACCAACTTCTGCTTGTGTTAGTATATGAAAGAAAGTTACATATAAAAACAAAACGACCACATCTACAGCCGGCCGGCCCAGCCCACTTCCGATGCATATATGACTGGTCCCTTCCTCTCCCAAACCCTAAGCCGGCGCCGCACACCACTTTCGATCTCGAGAGATTCTGTCCCTCCCCCACACCAGAGCCACCCCTTCCCCTCCTCACCATACGCCGAGCAGCAGCAGATCCAGCATGGCGGGATCTCGACGCCGCCGCCATGGTGGCGGATCCGGCGTGGTGGGATCTCGACGGCGCGGGGGCGGATCCCCCGCGACGGCGGCTCCCTCGGCGACGGCGCCCCCTCGCGGTGCTCTCTACGACGACGCCGCACAGTGGAGACCAACGAGGCGACGGCCACCGGACCACGACCTGCACGTCCAAAGCGACGAGGTCACAAGCTCTCCCTGGTGTCCTGCTTTTTTTTTTCTTTTCTTTGAAGGAACAGATGCGTTCTTGCTGTTTGCGTTGTGCATTTTTTTTGCATTATGCAGGATCTGCGGAGGCATGATCGATAATGGTGATGAGTCCGTCGATGGGCAGCGCCGGATGAAGATGCCGATCCAGATCTCGGCTGCAGCACCCTATTCGATGACGTCCTCCACGTTGACGGCACCACCCTCGACGACACGCACATCACGGCGGTGGATCGGGCTTCCAGGATTGCCCATCTTTGGCTTACAGGATGTATTATTTCCAAGTGTAAGCAAGAAAATTAGTTGCTCAGTTGAGCTTTTAGAAGTTCGTCTAGTTAAGGTTTTTTTTTTGTTTTGGAATCATTCATCTGGTTAACTGCTGCTTTGGATTAGTTGTTTGTCTTGGTTAACTGATGATTAGATTCAAACTGTACGTGTAGAAGGACAATATATGTAATAAAGAAAACATGGCAATAATTTTTTTTTGTTTTCTATTATCCAGTAGCGACGGGTTTTCAGTACACGTCGCTGTAGCCACGCAGCGACGGGTTCTGGTGTTGACGTCGCAGGAATGATTAGTGGCGTGGAATCTCCCCGTCGCTGAAGTCATGTCAATCGACGGGTGAAAACCCGTCGCTATAGGGGTACCCTTTAGCGACGTATTTTCAGCGACGGGCTTTTTTTCGTCGCTAATGGCCCAAAAAACCCGTCGCTAAAGCCCATATCTGTAGTAGTGTGATTTCACGGAGCTCGGGGTCCGCTTTGTCGAGGAGCTCCTGGGACATGGGGCGGTACGGCTTGAGCATGCGCGGGTTGGCCAGGAGGTAGTCGATGTACCCCTGCTTCACCCTCACCGTCTTCGTCTTCTTCTTCTTGCCGACGACACCCGCCGCCGCATCCTCCTTCGCCCCGCCGGCCTCCTGATCCGCAACAAGGTCCTCCTCGACCTCGGTCGTCGTCATGGGGCGCTGCTCGGCGCCGTCGCCCGCCGCCGACTCCTCGTTGAGCACAAAAGCGGAACCCGTGGACTCGGTCGCGATCCCCTCGCCCCTCTCCATCATCTATCGTACGAGGTTGTTGCCGCGATCTGATCGAGACCGTGGCGGGTAGCGTTTGGTCCTGGGAGGCCGCGCAATATATAAAGTCCCGGCCGAGAGAATACTGAATACGGATGCAAAGACAAAATCGAAACGTACGTGCCCGCCTGGTACTCGATGAGAAAATTAACTTGAGGTCCTACCGCGCGCGCGCCGCATCTTTAGGTGGCCTCAGCTCAAAGGATGCAAAAATCTGCTGCATGCAGAGAAGACACATGCAAAGACGGAAGTCAACAGGTCAGGTCAACCGTCAACATACAGCTGCACGCGTGGTACGTAGGCCATGCATGTTCGGTCGAAGAGGCGAGCAACAAGCACCCACCCTGCATGCCGTACGTGAAGGAAAAACAGATTTGAACTGGAAGCACATCACGATGACCAGACGGACCAAAAAAGAAAGAGAAAAACGACAGATTTCACAGCACACGTGACCGAATCGCAGCGCGCACAAGTTACATTATTAAAATAGGATCCGGCTCACGAAATTAACAGCTAGTCACAGTCAGCACTTTGCTGGGACCAAGGAAAAAAAAAATAGAAGCTCGTCACGACGGAAGACACATAAAAAAAAACGAGAGACTTTTTTTTTTTGAGAAAAGAACCGAGAGACAGAACGTGCAACTTGACTACTGCACAAATAGTTTCCTCAAAAAAAAAAAATTTATTGGACAGATACAGTAATTATAAACTAAATATGATCCAGTTCACGACACATACAGCAACACAATGCTGATGACTAACATTACTACTATATAAATAATTTCACACGACCAATTAATTCAGAGCCTAGCTGCTACTGATCGAAGCCCCTCGGCTACTACTACGTCCTCCTCCTCCGCGTCCCCGTCCTCGACCTCGACCTCGGCGTACCCCTTGGCGTGGTACTGCTCCAGGATGGCCTCCTCCTCGTCGCGGCACGCCTTGAGGCTGGCTAAAGCTTGAGCCATGACGTCGCGGAAGCGGTCGCGTCTGGGAGGCGAAACCTTCTGGATGATCTCTTCCGGCATCGGGACCAAGGGCTCCTTGGGGTAGCGCTTCAGAAGATTGTCGATGTACGCCTGCTTCACCCTCACCACCTTCGTCTTCGTCTTCTTCACGCCCTCGTCTGCAGCTCCTGCTCCGTCCATTGCTGTCGTTGTCGGCGCCGCGTGAGGTCTCTCTGATCGCCGATCGGTTGAGCCCTAACCTCTACCTCACGAAACAATACACGGGAGAGAGAGTCCCGATCGGATCGGATGTCTTTGCCGATCGGAAGATTATGCCGCCACGCCCATCAGGAAAAAAAACGTTACCTACGTGTCAGCTCCTACCTTGAAAGCCCGATTTATAGAAACAACGAAAGGGTAAGATCTGGATGACCGCGTCTATGTTTTTTGCATACTGAACCGCGTCAATAGAAGAAGCAACGCTCGTGCAGGAACAAGCTTAAGCGACTTGTAGTTGTCGCTACTGTAGGTTCGCCTCTCATTTCAAATTAGGTCGCTCTCCCTCTGCATTGTCAACTCTTCTATTTCAGATTTGTTCTCTTGTACTATGTCACTGCCCATGTCGTGAGGCTTAATTAGTTGCCCACAAAAATGCCG
Organism: Eragrostis nindensis; assembly: GCA_012490785.1. Lineage (NCBI taxonomy): Eukaryota > Viridiplantae > Streptophyta > Magnoliopsida > Poales > Poaceae > Eragrostis > Eragrostis nindensis. Next base: position 1,126,332 of record JAAXCT010000099.1, on the reverse strand, counting down.
ATGCATCAAAGATGCCCCGATAACGATTTGTATATAATATCCACGATAAGACGCGGTTTTGTCATGTGACGGCTTTGTAATCATGCATCCCACTCCGGCGATTTGCTGACCGCAGCATAGCTAGCGCCAACAGAAATATGAGCGGACGAACGAACGACATTTGAAACACGAGATTACGTAACCAGTACTAGCAAGGTATGATAATAACATCAGGCATGATCCCGATCGGTCCCACAAAGGATTATAGACAGTTCGTACCACACTGCTTACATATATGGTGGACAGATAAGCCTAGCACACGACCAACATAGAGCCACATAAACAAAGCTGCAAAACTACTGCTCACTGCACGCCTGATCCGTGCTAATTAATCAACAGTGAACCTATAAGGCTTCACTAACATAACTTTCGATAGATCCAAAAAACAGTTGATCGTGAAGGCCAGTAAATATATTACTGCTACTTCACTTTCACCACGTAGTACACGAGCAAATTCCTCTACAGTTTACTTTCAATGCTGCATCGCCGCCTGCCATCGTGCCCCCTCCTCCTCCTCCTCCTCGTCGCCATCGTCGTCCTTGACTTCGACTTCCATCTCCGCGTACCCCTTGGCATGGTACTGCTCGAGGATCGCCTCCTCCTCGTCACGGAATGCCTTCATGCGGGCCACGGCTTTAGCCGATATGGTGCGGAAGTACTCGCGATCCTCAGGCCGCAACTTCTGGATGACCTCTTCCGGCATGCCGACGAAGGGCTTCACGGGGTGGCGCTTCAGGATCCCGTCGATGTACCCCTGCTCCACCCTCACCAGCTTCTCGTCTTCTTCTTCTTCTTCGTCCCAGCATCATCTGCCGGCTTCGTCATGGACTTGTCCTCCGCCGCCGCTGCTCCTGCATCTGCTGCCACCCTAAAGATCCCGTCGTCCGCCATTGTCGTCGTCGTTGCGGCGAGGTCGGTCGATTGAGCCCTAATCTTATCTCGTCCCTCGAGAACAAAAAAGAGGAGTCCCCGATCGGATGCCCTAATCTCATCTTCTGGAACATAAATCTAGGCCGATCCGTTACGTGATGCATACGGAAACCAATTTATCTGAAGAAACCCCCTCAAAACAAACAATATTCGGAAACAGTACAACAGAGGAGAAGTAGTTTTGGTTGAGCGTGATTCACCAAAAACAACCGAGGAGAAGTAAACAGTAAATGGTACACGAGCAAAATTTGCCTAAAGTTTACTTTCAATGCTGCATGGTGATGGAGGTCGGCCATCGTGCTGCCGCTCCTCGTCGCCGACGTCGTCGTCCCTGTCGATCTCCTCCTCGGCGTACCCCTTGGCGCGGTACTGCTCGAGGATCGCCTCGTCCTTGGCGCGGCACGCCTTCACGCGGGCCACGACTCGAGCCATGACGGCGCGTAAGGGATCACGTCTCTCGGGCAGGAAATTCTGGATCAGCCCTTCGGGCATGGGGACCAAGGGCTCCTTGGGGTAGCTCTTCAGGAGCGAGTCGATGTACGCCTGCTTCACCCTAACCACCTTCGTCTTCTTCTTCACGACCTCCGCCGGCTTCGGCATGGACGACTTGCCCTCCTCAGCTGCTCCTGCTCCGTCCATTGTTGTCGGCGGCGCCGCGCGAGGTCTCTCTCTCGATCGCCGATTAGTGGAGCCCTAATGACCTCTCTCCCTCACGAAACAGAGAGGGAGGAGTCCTATAACGACACGATATGTTCGGAAGGTGTTTCCATGGCAAATACGTTTCCTGCAAGGCAGGAAAAAAAATATGTTGGGGCGCGGATCAAAACAGAGCTCTCAGATCCTGTCAACCCCTGAGGACAATGCGTCTACAGGAAAATCATTTCACATGTCCCGGTGCAGCAGAGTTGAGAGCATAATCGCCATCTACTAGACGGTTCCCAGAGTTTGTTATTTGCCACTGAACAGGCTCAAGAGAACAGATATCCTTGTGTTTTTCTTATTTCATATGCCCTCCTGCAGTCAGAGTTTGTTATTTCACTGTTTCTTTCTGGGGCACCGATAACAATTTGCCCCGTATCTTGTGAAGTACTAGTAGGATGTTTCATGGCCAGATGGAGCCAATACAATGAACACAGAATTTTTTTACTGCTAAAGGGTTATCCCAAACACGTCGCTGTACCTATAAGTGACAATATGTAGACAACAAGAACGCTACAAGATTACACAGCACATGAAAGCACGTAGAAGACTAGGAGTGATCTCTTTGCCTATGCATTGTCACTATAGTTTTCTGTTTGGGATCTATTCCATTGTTCCATGTCCACGTCATGGAAGCTCCATTAAATCTACATTTTGGACTCCATGACGTTGGGAGAAAACAACAGTTGACCTGAGTTGAAGATATAGCCCCACAGCTTACCATGAGATCTAGAATGAGCATGAATTCCTTCTTTATTATTAGACAGACCCAGCTCGAGAATTTTAGATAATTGTTTCTCCTTTGGTGGAGCTAATTTGAGACTAGTATTTAGGAGTCTCCATGCCCTGCCATGTAAAATAAACATTAGGATTCATATTTTGTAACATAATACATCCCTTACTCTAGTTATGTCAATAAAAACGATTATATCTTTCGAGAATTGAAAACAAAAGAAGAAAGGTACCTGAGCTTGTGACTTAGGCAGCTACAACCATTCTACTAGGGTTTCCTGGCTGAAAGTTACTATCCGCAGATTTACCTACCAAAAACAAATGAAAGGAAAATAAGGTTTCAGTTAGTGCTTTTCATTATGTGTTATTCAAAAAGAAAAATCATATTTGTAATATTCATCGAGTTGGACACAATTCAAGAAACTTTGTAGGTATTTCTTTTCAAGAAATTTAAATCTCAAATCCTAATTAAGTAGCATACTTATAGAGCTATACTAAAATTAAAACTGACCAAATATAGCAGCATATTGTTTAATTCTTTTTTTCCCAAAACGATCATATAATTTTGAGACTTCCTTTCGTTTGTGTATTTTCATTACTGATAATGTATATTCAAATGATTGTTGATACTATATTCATCAGCATTTATTCTCACCTCGTTTATCTGGCCGTCTCCTGCTACGCCACAACAATCGAATAGGGGTACCCGGATATCCAGCATCTGTTCTCAGTTTCTTCTCCATGTAACGGCGGTAGGTTTCAGGGAAGAGCTTTGCATCATTTACAAAGAACACAAATGTTGGTGGACCAACAGCAGCCTATAAAATTGAACAGTAAGTCTCCTTTAGATAAGAAAGCATACAACAGAGAGTTGATAAGCTCTGTTTCAAAATATAAACCACCAAATCTGAAGCCGTAAACAACTTGAATGGCCCTTCTTTAGAAGCTTCTCTAGTCATTTTCTAGATTGTTGGAGGAAACTGTTATTCCTGTCTAGTATCTACCAGATGTATATAGCATGATGAGTTAACTAGATATATAGGACGATGAGCTACATCATTGTTGAACTGGAGTTGCTTTAAGAGAAACTACATTTCGCCATCGGATGTTAACAAATCCATGAAGTTCCATCCAAATAATTTGTAACGACTTAATTTTCTACTTCTTGTATAGGCCAAATAATTTGTAATGAGCTACATCATTATTGAACTGGAGTTGCTTTAAGAGAAACTACATTTCGCCATCGGATGTTAACAAATCCATGAAGTTCCATCCAAATAATTTGTAACGACTTAATTTTCTACTTCTTGTATAGGCCAAATAAGTGAAAACTGAAAAAAGAGTTACCTGTGTTGTGTAATATACACGACCCCTTTTGCCACCTCTTGTTCGTGGTGGTGGTTTAAACGCTATAGCTTCTCTAACTACTTGATTAAGAATAGAGGTGCCAAGTCTTCTTGACCTTTCCTTCTCTACCAAAGCAGCAGCAGATATTATCCTGATAGCAATTCGATAACAACATATCACAGGATGTCAACACAGCAATACCTAAACTATAAAGTTAACCACATTCTGCATGGGTTTGAAAAGAAGATGTTTGAATCACGGCTCAGAATTCCAACACGAAATATAGATTAACAATTCACCAGAAGTGTCACAAGTCTGCTAAGAAAGCAAGAAACATACAATAACAATTAGAAGTTGAAAACAGCATTTGGTAAAGAGAGGGTTCATTAACACAAGCAGCTCAATATTTTCTGTCCACTGTAACCCACTACATCACTTAATTTTTCATCCATGAGACCCTAAGAGTTTAAAAGAACTACATGTAAGTAAAAGGCCATAGAATGGCTCATTTTCGGAAAAGATAGAGCAAAGAACTTAGCAAAGGAGGTTAGTTGTCTAGAGATTAACCACAAACTGTAATCAACCATCAGCTGTTGCATGCTGAAGCTCTGATTCGAATTTATCATCTAAAAGCCATACCAAGGGACAACAAACACAGTACATTTGTTGGCAATTGCCAACAAATGTCTACTGCAACAAATGCATTGTGATAATTTCATTAATTGAGAAACAAAATACTAAAACCTGCAATTTTATAATTCACAACCAGTAACTAAATATTCACCAAAGGAAAAGAAAAACAAGTTCAGGAAAAAGCAGTGTATAAAAGGCTCATTTTGTAGTCCACAGAACAAGTTAAGGGGTTTACTTTTCAACACTAGTGCCATTTGTCGCAGAACAATAGACAATAGGTGCCCAATCAAGTATGCGAAGCTTCTCTCTTACATCTTGCTCATAAAATTTTGTACTCTCATGGTTCTTGTTTGGGATCGTATCCCATTTATTCACAACAATAACACAAGCCTTCCCTTCTTTCTCAATCCTTTCAGCTATTTTGTAGTCCTAGATACCACAAATATACAAATATTCACTGTGTCAGAATCGACATACAAGAAAAAAAAATCAAAATCAAATCAGAGAAGACGGGAAAATAGCAGTTCTATGATGATTTTTTCCCCTGAATGTGCATATGTGTTCCTGGTTTAACGTACCTGCTCAGTAATGCAGGCCAATGCTTCAATGACTAGAGCAACTACATCAGAGCGACGGATTGCTCGAAATGCCCTTTTTACTGACAGAGATTCAGTTGTGCTGCCAGCAGCAGCAACTGCTGCTCTTCGACGGATTCCAGCAGTATCGATGAGTTTGTACTTCTGCGGCATACATTGCAATAGGAGCAAATTAGTGTTGTAATGCTATGACATACCTTTCTTACAATGAAGACTGATATAAGGAGAACGAAGTACAAAATTGGTGGATGTAGTTAGGTTGTGTGCAGTGCAAGGATGAAACAACTCTAGATTTTTTTTTCAGGGAATTATTTTTTTAAGGGAAAAATCTAGATTTAAATATTGTCAGGAGTGTTAAGACAGACCTGCCCATCTGTGGTGGTAAACTCAGTATCAATGGCGTCCCGGGTAGTCCCACTAACTGGGCTCACGATAGTTCTATCTTCTCCAACCAGAGCATTTAGAATACTACTTTTCCCAACATTTGGTCTACCCACAATGGAAATGGCAGGAACATCACTTTTCTCTTCTTCAACTCCATCCAGTCCCTATAAAATAGATGGGTTACTTTATGCGACATAATGGACAAAGCATCTTCAGATATCAAACATAAGGAAAGAAACATCAGCCTAGGAAAAAAAATAATTATACAGAAAGAACCACTAGAACTTCTGAACAAAGTTTGTAAACTCTAGAGTCAGAAGACATGCTGGATACAACAGTGGGGATTCCCTGCTTCAAAATGTTTCTACTTTTAGCAACCAATTCATGCTTCTAGTTTGTAGGATGAAGTTACAAAATTACATTATCATTATAAAATCTTCTGTATAAATTAGCCTAGTATTTCAGTAAGAAACTACACTGTTCTTCCTCCAATGTCATGTGGCTATTTTCATAATGCTGAACCTTTATTCCAAAACAATTTCATTACAGTTTTTGCAATAATTAATGGGATACAGCATCAACCATAAAAGCTAAAACAATGTTTGTATAAAATTAGTACCTCAAACTTTTTCAGCTCTGAGCACACCAGATCAAGGAGCTCTCCAGTTCCTGTCCCAGTAATAGCAGATATTGGCAGAGGAGTAAACCTAGCAGGAATCAACAGAACATTAGTTCAGAGCAAAAAAACTATGACTTATTGTCCAAAATGTAACATAAAGGGGAAAAATTGGAACATTTTGTGATTTTTGTAATATAAACGAACATAATGTTATGCAATTTGGACACAAAGTTGTATGCTTACCCAAGTGACCAAAAATCTAACGCTTGCATTTGCCCTTTCTTTGGAGATTCACACTTGTTGACAGCAAGTATAACACACTTATCAGCATAGTTGCGGCGTAACCAATCAGAAATTTCTATGTCAGCTGCCACAAGACCAGCCTGAAAGATGTTTTCATACCATTTTTGTTAGTAAAAATAAATTTTCATTAAAAAACTAGACAAGAACAGTTCGATTCTTGCAGAGATTAGCTTAAGAAATTCCTAGAACTATGGGTCTAGAATCAACAAAGACACCACAAAAACAAAAGGTTGAAGCTCATTTGATATTATTAGCACTTAGGAATGTGCAAAGCCTACTTTTAGGTGGAATGTAAGGAAGACGTCAAAAAAAAAAAAATGTAAGGAAGACGTCAAAGAAAAAAAAAAAGCATGTTATTGGCATTCAGAGAAAAGTATGCATCAGTAAGAAAATCAGAGGTAGATCGAGAAGATGCATATATAGAAAGAGACAAGAAACATACAAAGCAGGATGCAGACATATATGATTCTACTATTTAGATGCTCTAATATCCCAACTATATAATAAATTAGCATATCAGACACTGCTGCAACTATTGTGCCTTAAGCTCAGGCAGGTTCTAATTATCAAACCAATATGTAACAGGACCCAATGATCGAAATAATCCTGAAAACAAAATGATTCAATTTAAAAAGTAATCGCCTGAACCTGCCTGACCATCCACGATGAATAGTATGACAGCTGCTTCCTCAACAGCAGCAACGGCTTGTTTTTCAATCATTGACGGCATCCTAGCAATAGCAGCTTCTCTGGTGGCGAGGGGTATCCCGTCCATACCAACGGTGGTCGTGACAGCGAGTTCTTCCATCACACCTGCTTGAGACTTCGATAGAGTAATCACCCCTCCAGTGTCAATAACCATAAATTCCTGATCTCCCCAATAAGATCGCCCATACAAGCGATCTCGGGTCACACCAGGTTCATCAACAACGATAGCCCTGTTGCCCTGTCAAACATAAAAATTCAGCATACCGCTGCAAAACTGGCACTCAGATCAGAAAATACTGTGCTGGCCAACGTTGCACAGAGTGCAACAAGTTGTTTGCAAATGACATACCCCAACAAGACGATTGAACAGAGCTGATTTACCAACATTTGGCCTTCCGATAATTGCCACCTTCGGAAGAAGATTATCTGGGATCTGGATCATGAACAAAGCGGCATTAAAGATAACTTATTTTCCACCTGTAAGGTGTTTGATATTTACTAGAATGTGTAGGCAACAGACTTGTTTATACGCTGAGATTTTATCCCTGCTGGTTTTTCTTTTCTCCTTGACGTCGTCATCTGAAATGCAATTGGACCATGGATTACTTATAATGAAGACAAAAACAGTGGCTTAAAATGACAACTCCATGGGGAATTGCAGCCTGAAGTCTCTGAACTCTCAACACGGTGTGCACTGAACTGAAGATACTGACAAACAGTTCAAATGCTACTACCAGCGGGTGCATTGTCCCTACCAGTTTATAACTGTAAGTTCCACCGCACAAGAATCTAGCTCAACGAAACAAGACAGTGCGCGAATATAACTCGGCCAGTTCATACGTCTGACCAACCCGTAGGAGCACACACCAATACGGAGCTCGAATTCAAGATTTTCAAATTACTTCACCGTAAGAGGGAAAGAACTGGAAGGGGGCAGCAAGTTAAAGCCACTCACCGATGTGGAGCTCGCGGGCGAGGCTCTTGGCGAGCTCGTCGGCGGCGGCGCGCGCCTCCTCCTCCATCGCCTCCACGTCCACATCGACATCCTCCTCCTCCCACTCCTCGTCGTCATCTTCGTAATCGAAATCCCCTTCCTCTTCCTCCTCGAACTGGTACTCGCTGGAGCTTTTCTGCGCGGCGGCGGCGCGGAGCCAGGCAGTGCGGCGGCGCAAGGGCGCGTGCGGCGGGAAGGAGAGGAGGAGCGGGCGTGGGGCCGCAGCGGACGCGGAATTCCGGACGAGAGGGAGGGCATGGGGAGATGGGTTTGCGGTCTTGGCGTGGACGGGAGGCGGCAGCGAGGAGGAGGGCGCCATGGCGGCCATGTCGCGGCGGTGGGGGAACAGAGCAGAAAGACAGTGGCGGCGAAATGGGGATAAGGGAAATATCCGTTATCAACTGACTGGTGGGCCGAACGGTGCCAGCGTGGATAAAGATGGGCCTGCATGTCAGTGTGGCGGGGAAAAAGAAAAAAACGAGTTGTGGCTGGTGGGCCGGCCTAGAGGCGACTTCATCCAGTTTTACAACTTACAAGGCACACAAATTCGACCGCGCGAGGCCCACGGCTTAAGAAGCGACCGCGCAGCCCCACAAAGTCAACGTCGACGCTGCCACCTGCCATGGGATTCACTTTTTAGCCAAAACAGACAATCAGTAACACGGATGGTTGACCTAGCCGCAGGCGGCGACTAGGGTACGGGTGACTCTGCCGGCGATCACATCGGTGGAGGCTGTTGACGCCGGAGTTTTCTCAGATCGATTCTCTACGACCTCTTCCTGTTCGGGCTGATCAAGGGGCTGGCCTTGTCCAGCTGCCCGGCCTTGACAGGAACGTGATCTAGAGTTCGCTCACAGAGGCAACCGGCGGGAAGTATGGCGGCGGACTATTCGAAAGGGAAGGGAAGAAAGGAGTTTGTTTTCTCACCATCAAAGAAGACGGCGGGCTCCCCCGAGGAGTACCGCCAAGAGCAATGAGTTGTTTCAGCTGGAATTGTCGCGGACTTGGCAACGCCGCGACAATTAAGGAGCTTCGCACTTTCGCGAAGGATGTTGCCCCCTCGGTCTTGTGTGTGCTCGAGACTCAAGTATCTAAGGAGAGGGTAGAAGGCCTGAAGAGGTCTTTGGGCTATGATAATTCTTTTGCTGTTAGTAGTACCGGCCGCAGTGGCGGGCTGGGTATTTACTGGAACAACAGTACAAGTGTGCAATTGTTACCGTATTCGAGATACCACATTGATGCAATAATCTCCGAGGGTGGTGCGGACCCATGGAGACTTACCTGTGTGTACGGTGAAGCCCAAGTTGCTGAAAGGCACAAAACTTGGGACATGTTGAAGTCGATCAAGCCATCGTCAAGCCTGCCCTGGGTGTGCATTGGCGACTTCAATGAGGTACTACATCGATCGGAACATGTAGGCGTTCAAGAGAGGAGTTATGCTCAAATTGCAGGGTTCCGTGAGATGGTGGATGTGTGTGGCCTAGACGATCTGGGCTATGAAGGCCGAAGTTGGACATATGAAAAGAAAGTGGCCGGAGGGTCGTATTGCCGTTGTAGACTGGACCGTGCCTTGGCGTCTCCAGAATGGGTGAGTCGCTATCCCCTAGCCAAGGTGCGGCACATGAGTGCGGCTGCTTCCGATCATGGCCCGATATTGTTATCCTGGGAGGCGAAGCCAACCAGGAATCGGAGAAGAGGACGTTTCATGTATGAAACGATGTGGGAGACCCATGAGGACTTTGCTAACATGATGGCAGATACGTGGCTGGGTGAAGCAAAGGCAGTTACAGTCCAAGATTTGGGGAATAAGCTAGCAACCGTGTCAAACAAGCTTAATAAATGGGGCACAATGACTTTTGGCCATGTGCGACGTGAGCTGCGTAGGCTTAAAGAGGAACTGGAGAATCTACAAGCAGACCCTACCAGGCAAGGACCCTCACACGTGGAGTTAAAAATTGTAGAGCGCATTATGGAGCTTAACCACAGGGAGGAGCTTATGTGGAAACAAAGAGCAAGGATCCAGTGGTTAGCAGCGGGGGACAAGAATACTCGTTTTTTTCATCTCCGAGCGAGTCGTAGAAGGAAGCGGAACAGAATATCTAAACTAAGAAGACAAGATGGGCTGTTCACGGAGGATGTTAGTGAGATGGGTCAGATTACGACGGCTTTCTACCAAAACCTGTATACTTCTGAAGGGACAGTTAATATGGAGGAAGTCCTTCGGACGGTTCCTGTGAAAGTTACATCAGAGATGAATGACAAGTTGATCGCACCTTTTACGGAACTAGAAGTAAAGGAGGCATTATTTCAAATGTTTCCAACAAAGGCGCCAGGCCCTGATGGTTTTCCGGCACACTTTTTCCAAAGGCATTGGGATTTATGTGGTGCGGAAGTGACAGCAGTGGTCTTGCGAGTGCTTCGAGGAGAGGATGATCCGTCGGTCATCAATAACACGTTTTTGGTTCTGATTCCGAAAGTTGCTAGTCCAGAAGATCTTGGCCAATTCCGGCCAATAAGCCTTTGTAATGTTATATACAAGATTGCTAGCAAGACACTGGCTAACAGATTAAAGTTGACGTTGCCAGAGGTTATTTCGGAAGAACAGTCGGCTTTTGTCCCGGGACGTCTTATTACAGATAATATCATCACGGCATATGAGTGCTTGCATTTCATGAAGCGCAAGCGAGCCCGGGATCTTAGATGTTGTGCTCTGAAGTTGGACATGAAAAAAGCGTACGATCGAGTCGAGTGGAGTTATCTTCGGGCCATAATGCTTCGTTTGGGATTTCATCGACTCTTTGTTGACATGATTATGAGATTGGTAACGACAGTTTCTTTCTCAGTTTTGTTTAATGGTGATTGTCTTGAGAGTTTTAAACCATCTAGGGGAATTCGCCAAGGAGATCCTATCTCTCCCTATCTTTTCTTGTTAGCAGCAGAGGGCCTTTCGTGCCTGTTAAAAAATAGAGATCAGTCATCAGAACTCAAAGGAATCAAGGTGGCGCCGTCGGCTCCGATGGTGAGTCATTTACTCTTTGCAGATGACAGCCTGCTGTTTTTCAAGGCAAATAGGGAGAGTGCACAGGAGGTGAACGAAGTGTTGAACACGTATTGTCAGGCGTCTGGGCAACAGGTGAATATGGATAAATCTTCAATTCATTTTGCTAAAGGTTGCCCACAGTCTGTAAGGGAGGCTATTAAGACTGAGCTCAATGTGTTTAATGAGGCTCTCAGTTCAAAATATCTGGGAATGCCTTCTGATGTTGGAATTTCTACCACCGGCGCTTTCAAATACTTGAAGGACAGAGTGTGGGAAAAAATTCAAGGATGGATGGAGCTGTTGCTATCAGCCGGAGGAAAGGAAATTCTAATTAAATCAGTGGCTCAAGCTATTCCAACGTACTCTATGTCGTGTTTTAAACTGCCTCGAGGCCTATGCCATCATTTAAATGGCTTGTTGCGGAAGTTCTGGTGGGGCAGCAAGAATGGCGAGAGGAAAACATGTTGGGTGGCTTGGGATGACATGGTCAAGCCAAAGTTTTGTGGAGGTATTGGTTTCAGGGATTTTGAGTTATTTAATTTAGCTCTCCTGGCCAAACAAGCGTGGAGAATATTGCAAGATGACAGTTCTTTGAGCGCTAGAGTTCTAAAGGCTGTTTACTTCCCTAATGATGATTTCTTACATGCAAGTCTGGGCTCCTCACCATCAAGAATCTGGAGATCGATACTGGATGGCAGAGAGGTGCTGCAACAAGGACTGATCCGGCGCGTAGGCACGGGAGAAACAACTGATGTCTGGACTACGAATTGGCTTCCGAGGGACGGGCTTCTAACGCCGATCATGTGCAATAGAAGTGATCGCCCCGTGAAGGTATCTGAACTCATTGATCAGACTGCAGCCACGTGGAACAGACAGAAAATAGAGGAATTTTTTACTCCAATGGACAGGGAGGTAATTTACAACATCCCGATATGCACTCGTAGACAAGATGACTTTTGGGCCTGGCATTATGAGAAGAGTGGTGTCTTCTCTGTGCGATCTGCATATCGAATGTTGGTGATCAACAAGGAACGTATGAACTCTTTCTCAGAGAATAGAGCGGGGCGTTCAGATGTCAAGGCTGATGAGAGGGAGTGGACCCAATTGTGGAAAGCCAAAGTCCCGTCAAAAATCAAAGTTTTCCTATGGAGGTTGGCTAGGCACTCGCTACCTACAAGTGATGTGCTACATCACCGGAAGATGAAAAATCATAACACATGTCCTCTTTGTGGCGTGCCAGATTCATGGAAGCATTCTTTGATTGAATGTAATATGGCAAAGTGTGTATGGGCACTTGAAAAAGAGGAAATTACAGAGCACATATGTGAGATCCAACAGGAAGATGCAAGGGGCTGGCTCGCGACAGTTTTCAGTTCCTTGCAGCAGGATGATTTAACCGTGATCTTGACTACACTGTGGGCGATTTGGTATGCTAGGCGGAAAGCTATACATGAGGAGATATACCAAAGCCCGTTTTCTACTCATTCCTTTATCAAGAGATTTATCCAAGAGTTGGGCATGTCGGAGAAGCAGCCGACGACGAGCTGCACAGCGCATCAGCCAACATTGCCGAGGTGGATTTCGCCTCCGATAGGGTGTATGAAGATTAATGTCGACGCTGCGATATCAAAAAACTCCTCCAAAGCTTCGGCGTCAGCAGTGGCCCGTGATTATGCAGGTTTGTTTTTGGGGGCCTCGGCTCTAGTCATTGATGGAGTCAGTGAACCGGAGGTGATGGAGGCCATTGCAGTCAGGGAAGGTTTGGCCCTGGCAAGTGACTTGATGCTGCAAAAATTCAGATTAGCTAGCGACAATGTCAATGTAATTAGAAGCATCCAAGGAGAAGGCCGTGGCCTGTATGGTCACATTGTCCATGAGATCAAGGCAAGAGCATCGAGCTTTGAGTTGGTCGACTTCGTTCATGAAGGTAGAGCAGCTAACGGTGACGCACACCGGCTTGCGAGAAGTGCAATTTATAATGTATTTGGTAGACATGTTTGGCTGATTGAACCGCCTGATGGCGTGTGTACCATGTATGATGGGCATGAGTAATAAAGTTTCTTCCCCTCAAAAAAAAAAAACCTGCCATGGGATTCAAGGTCAGTGAAAATCTTCATGGCGTAGCCACAAACACAGGAACGCCTCAAAAAAAAAAAAAAAGCCACAAACACAGGAGAGGACAATCGGCAATGTTCTGAATCGAAGGTACTGATCAAAATTCAAACTTCAAATGCTACTCGAGTCACATGCATGAAGTTCTGGCACACGTTTGTTTCGTCGTGTTGCCCGGACCCATCAGGTGGCGTTTCGTAATAGGGAAATGAAGACTGAGATAGGGATAGGGAAATGAAGTGAGAAATCTATACCATTCATTCATTTATCGTATTAGATCTCAACTATTCATTCTCTCAAGAAACATTTTCCAATCTCTATCCCACCTCTCATTTCCCACTTGCCAAACACCACGTCAGGGTTTAGTAATTAACTTCAGTTTGTGGTTGAGCGGTTTCTGGTCGTGTATTCGGACCTGACGCCATCAACAAAGCTTTAGTTGAACCACCTCTGATCTCACCAAGTAAAAAAGCTTGACAGCAACCGCCATTAAACAACCATATTCCTCCACCGTCTTGGCCGTACATAGTCCAGACAGAGTTGCGAATACGGCGTCGAGGAGCTAGAACGGGCAAGAAAACACAGCCAAGTTCATGTTTTCATTAGTTTGCGAATTGCGAGCGGCCAACCTACGGCAATGAAGGAGTACTAGAGATGGCAGCAGCGTTCATCAACTCTACCGTCGACCAACAATTCCTGCCCCAATTTATGGCGAGATAAACGCAGCATTAACTCACCTGTCTATAGGTCTCGAAACAGCACAAAGGATCCTTGCGACCTTGCCTGCTGCTTGTGTCGTGCCTTCTTGGCCTGACCTGCATCTTTGTCCTTTGGCAAGTTGTTTTTCATTCTTCGGAAGATGTCCTTTGGCAAGCAGAAATACTGCAAAATTTTCTTTCTTTTTATAAGCGAAATACTACTGCCGCAAGCAAAAATACCGTGGGAACAACTAGCATAGTGACGCAGTCTTATTCTTCAGGGGAAAAGAATACATTTTTTTCTGTCGAGAAAGTGCAACAGTTCATGCTAATGTTCTGGTTCTCTCCTTTTTCTTTCTGTTAGTGTCGTTTTCATGAGCTCGTGGACGGTGGATCAACGTACACGCTTTCTAAACATGATGATTAGCTACTGCATACGTCCTGCCACGCCGGTCCCCGGATCACACGTTACGCTACTTCGACAGAGCATTAACAGAGTTCCATACGTCTCGCCTAAGAACCATCTACCAAATTATATGAAACCAAAGGTGCTTTTGCCACCTTTATTTTCCCACCCGAGTCCTACAAGTTGCTTCTCATATTTTCCATGCGCTCTAATCATATGTCTCTCATGCTATGAACGCATCAGTCCTGATATTGTGTCGTTTGTCCGGTCACCACGGTTCTAAGTCCTAATAACAAAGTATTTTGTAAAAAAAAATAAATAACTTTGTTCATTCCTTTACAATTGTAACATAAATATTTAGTCAGTTTATTCGACCGTCTTTCGCAAGAAAAAAACATATGAGGTTGTTTTGACGAATATAAATGGTGTGAAGATCCATATACTTTGACAATTTTGGGTACACACTTCGACACATTTCTTCTCCTGCTTTACCACAATATGATTGGTCAAAGGTTGAACCAAAGCTTATTTTGGAACCACGTGTCACCTAACTACATGATTTTTCAATGCCATAGTTATTGAGGTAGGGTATTACCATTGAAGATCTGCGACGGGATGCCCCAAAATTACTTAGGTTGTCTAGATGGCTCGCTCTAACCACAATTTCCTCGGATGTTGTTGTACAAGTGTAAGGTGATAAATTCCAATATTCATATGTGAAATCTTAACCAAGTTACAAAGTTAAACATTAGTAAGGATTAGGGCAACGACTGTGCTTGTGAATAGATGCGATGTGAAACAAACAACTAGGAAGTGGTGTTGTAGCCAGTTATGTCATTTCCAGCAGACCAAAGTATAGCAAGCATGCTTTTAATATGTGATGGATTGCCACTTTATCTACGGAGTATACAAATCAAGCCACATCATTCTTAGCTTGCCCTATTGGACTAGTGTGTGTGAACCTTCACACATGAAACAACTTCGATAACTTGTTTGAGGAATTTTCAAACAGTGACTTGCACTCAGCCTGCAACATTGTTGTACCTCTATCCTCCCATCCGACGTGGCATGGGGCAACGCTTGGGGCGCATACGATTTGCTTTCACTCCTCCATCCATCTCCTCTCCTCCCATCCGAGCGCGACCATTCTCACATCCACCCCCCTATAAATCGCCAAATCCACCTCGTGTGCCGGTCCTCCTCGTCGCCGGTAGAGCCGCCACTGACGCCGCCGCTTGCTCGCTGACGCTGAGCCACCGCCCCGCCGGAGGGGAAGGAACTCTGCCGCGAGCTCTTCCGCTTTCACCTCCCGCCTGACCCCGAGATTGGAAGCGGGGAAGCGGCGGCGGCGGCCGGCCATGGCGATCCCGCTCGTGCTCGTCGTGCTCCCCCTCGGCCTGCTGTTCCTCCTCTCCGGCCTCATAGTCAACACCATCCAGGTAGCTTTACCACCGAGGCGCGGCGTGATTTGTTATATTTCCTTTTTGGGCGGTCGGGTGATCTGATGCGGTTGCTGAGCAAAAGATTTGATTTTATATCCTTCGATTACATATCGAAACAGACATTTCGTTGGGATCCTACTGATATTTGCGCCTCGTTGGATAATTTAAGTTGATGCGTGTATAGTACTGGAAGATTTGATCTTTTAGAACACAGATTGATAAGGTTGCCCTCACCAGTCACCATTTATCTGGGATTTCTTTTACTCCCATTATTTTATCCCAAAAGTATTTTACTCAAAGATGTGTCTTTTAGAAGAAAAGCTTCATGTAGATTTGATGACAATTTTTGGTATTTCTGGTTTTTAAACAACTTCCAACTTCCAACTTTTTCCTAGCTAGGAATGCTGCTCATACTCCATAATGCTTATTGTAGTCAAAATGTTCAAATTGCTGTTCTTTGATCTGTTAATGAACTAGCAGCTTCAGAACCCACCATTAACCTTTTCCTGACTTGTTGTATGTGTATATTTTCAGGCCATCCTATTTGTGACAATAAGACCCTTCTCGAAGAACTTGTACCGGCGGATCAACAGATTCGTGGCCGAGCTGCTGTGGCTTCAACTGGTCTGGCTGGTGGACTGGTGGGCAGGCGTGAAGGTATGTAGATACGACATATGGCAACTTGAATTTCATTTCTACATCTGTTACATGTAACTTTGCTACACCAGTGAACCACATCTTGTGCTGCGAATTTGTATCATTTCGTTGGTTCGTTAAACCTTCTTGGGTTAGCTTACGTGTCATATGGTACTACAGTGGGGATTTCTGTGGAACGACTATTTTCAGTTTCACCACCTAATGTAGTCTTGTAGATGGATATGTCAAACCAAATAAAATAAGAAAAGCAGTGTGGAGAACTTTTATCTGAAACATCTCACTCAAAAATGCAGTTTTAAGGACTAAGTAATCAGCACTGTTAGGAGCATTGATAGGGTTTGGCAACCTATGTGCTTGCCTAAAGTAGGTTCTACTAGTTAGACTAGCATAGAGTTGACACAGTGAGCAGTTATTTTAGTGCTGCGCGATGACGTGTTTCATGTGTACCACTGTGCTTTTATAGAACTGAAAGGAAGATTATTTTTTGTCGTACACCATTATTACAGTGAATTAGACTAAACTTGAAGTGTTTCAGTGATTCACATATTGAACTGGTGTTACTAAGATATCAATATTATTTCCTTTCACTTCTCTTAAACCAAAAATAACTTCAGCTCATTTTCTGCAGGTGCAACTGCATGCTGATGAGGAAACTTATCGATCGATGGGTAAGGATTCCTTTTTAAGATTATTGTATACTAGTTCTTGCGTTAAATGCAATGCCAGCTTTTGAAGAAGGAAAAGGCAGGGTTTGATTACATACTTATCTGAAGAATTCTACAATTCTCCAGGTACAGAGCATGCACTGGTCATATCAAATCATCGTAGTGATATTGATTGGCTTATTGGATGGATCTTGGCACAGGTTGTTACCTCCCTTCATGCTTTTTTTTTTGTTTATTAGAAACCTATTTCTTTTCTAGCAGTTCACAATGATCAGACCTATCTTTATTAACTCTAATCAATCCTCTGTGATGCTTATTTTATTTTTTTCTGGGCTTGATCAGCGCTCGGGATGCCTTGGAAGTACACTCGCTGTCATGAAGAAATCATCTAAGTTCCTTCCCGTGAGTTGCCTTATTATTTTGAATAAAATTTGCATTTTATGTTCTCTTTGGTCCGTGCTGCTTATGCTTTTGTACTGCTCGTGTTGGTGATCCGCAGGCAGGGTTTTTGAGAAACTTATGCTACATAATTAATAAATTTGGATGTAGAGAACTTGTATATCTTGTATTAAAATGATCAAAACAAATTACTTGCCCTGTTCTGACCAATCACCATACTGGCTGTGGGTTGCAAATTATGGATGCCTTTGATGAAAAGGAGATATAAAATTGTTAGAAGATTCTGATTCTCTATTCTTGTTATACGACCGCACCAACTTTTAATTATTGACAAATAATCAATGAAAAGGTTCCTAAATTGAGAATAATTGGATTTTGTGTGAACTTGGTATCTTGTACCGGTATTGGACAGAAGTAAACCAGAGCAGCTGGAATATGCTTTTGATACAGATCATAAAATTTATATAGCTGCGGTTATGTTTGGATTACTTGTTATTTTTACGCTTAGGGCATCAGCGCACTAACATTTAGTGAAACATTAGTTAACTTCATCACATCCACTATGTACTTAATGCCACATGTTTACTTCATCACATCCGCTATGCACTTGATGACACATGCTTGATATCCTAAACCATCCTGATCACTTGTTGCAGGTTATTGGCTGGTCCATGTGGTTTGCAGAGTACCTCTTCTTAGAGAGGAGCTGGGCAAAGGATGAAAAGACATTAAAGGTAATATTGTAACCTAACTGTACATGGAATTCTGATTTTCCTGTTTGCACTTTTGTGATCATTTTACTCTTGTACACAGTGGGGCCTCCAAAGGTTGGAAGACTTTCCCAGACCATTTTGGCTAGCCCTTTTTGTTGAGGGTACTCGCTTTACTCCAGCAAAGCTTCTAGCGGCTCAGGAGTATGCAGCTTCACAGGGCTTGCCAGCCCCCAGGAATGTACTTATTCCACGTACTAAGGTACCTTGCTATTCCCTTGCTGAAATGACCTGCTGCATATGATAACTCATGTATTCTACTGTATCACGTAATATTATTTTTCTTGCTTTGCAAATATCCAGAATCTCTTTCCGAATAATTAACATGTGACATGTGAGATTAATTGGCATGCTTCCAAAAGTTACATATTTTCTGTGTATAAATATTTGAACGTGGGTGGTCTTGATGTAAAGCCACACCCTCAACATGTTTTGTGATTATGGCTTTTTGAAGTATTTTTTCTTAGTTCTCAGAATACGTCCACCAAAGATATGTCCGTGACTCCGTGCTGATTAGGATGGAGTTGCGGTAACATGTTGCAGTTTGCTGCAGCCTGCATGTGCTAGGTGCATGTAGAGCAAACATCAACCTATGTGTTAAAATTGTTGAGGACCTTCATATATGTTTTCAAGGAAAAAAAGACCTTCATATATAGAAAAAGTGAGCAGGCTTATCTAAACTGGAATTTGTAGCTATAACAATTTTAAATGTCAAAAGGAATAGAGTCCATTTATTTGTTTGTGGTGGCAAATTTCGTGGCCTCCATCTTGTAAAAGTGCTTCCTTGCAAAAAAAAAAAAAAAAAAAATTCAGAACAAGTAGATGGTGTCAATGCAGCAACACTAGCAAGGCCTGCTGATACATATAGGATACAGGGTATATAAAGTTAATTCGTTCAGAATTCAGACAGGTCCAAGTGTTCAGTCAAATTAGTTTTACGAACGATAGGAGCACACACCAAAGATACATGATCTGCCTACATAGAGAAATGTGTATGGGCTACAGTATGCTGCTAAGATAGACATACCACAAAGGCCTGCTGCTTAGTATCCATCTTGACTTAAAGCCGCATCAGTTTCATAGACAAGAAGGGTTCCCCCATCTTTTCATGTGTAATCCACTGATTATTTGTTCCAGTTTCTAAGTAAATAACATGAGAGCGCATGCATTAGCCTCTATAATTATTTCCTGTTATCGCCTTTATGCAATTTTATGTTTTGAAACATTGAATTTATATGCTAATACCTACTATGAATAAATCAGGGATTTGTGTCAGCTGTAAGCATCATGCGAGATTTTGTTCCAGCTATTTATGATACAACAGTAATAATTCCAAAGGATTCACCTCAACCAACAATGCTGCGGATTCTGAAAGGGCAATCATCAGTGGTAAGTTTGCTAACTTGAAAATATGTTAAGACAGATCAATTAGGAAATAGTTTTGCTGCTGCATCAACTAAACACTGAAATGATTTGTTTATTTTCCCTTGCTGCTATTGTAGTTCAAATTTTTTTGGATGTCGAGTCATAATAAATACAATCGAATTGTGGATCCTCACTTCCTCATTTTACATGGAATAACTTAATATCCTTTTTCTTTTTGTATAGGTGCATGTTCGCATGAAACGCCGTGCCATGAGTGAGCTGCCGAAGTCAGACGAGGATGTTTCAAAATGGTGTAAAGACCTCTTTGTAGAAAAGGTATTGAACTATATGTAGTTTTTTTTATCAAGTTCTTGGTGAAATGCTCTGTATATTGGTTCACCAATTAGTTCTCAAGTAATGTCCCTTTTTCCTCTGCAGGATGCATTACTGGATAAGCATTTGGCAACAGGGACTTTTGATGAGGAGATTAGACCAATTGGCCGTCCAGTGAAATCATTGCTGGTAAACTTCCAATCCATTTGCTTATATAACACACTAATACGTACATCACACGTATACAATACAATCTGCAATGGAAAGATTACTGGTACCTTCAAGCTGTAGATGATCATTGTGTTTGCTTTTCTAAGTTGTCATGCTACATTGTATGGTTGGGCTTTCTGTAAATGTGCCACACCTTTTTGCTGGTGACCGAGTTTACCTGTGTCATGTTAGTTGCATGTAGTATCTTGGATCACATCTTGCAGGTCCAAGAAACTTTAGTATTAGAAATGATGTTTTTTCTCCTCAACTCTTGTACCAAATTGCTAAATATGGTAATGCATAGTGAGAAAGCCATCTTGAGTGAGAATATAAATAAAGTCACATGATTACATACACTAGCCTGGCCTAGGTAGGGTTAGTTTCTTAGACTCAGAGCTTTCGGTTGGGTTGAGACCCAGGGGCTGGTCATCTTTGTGGGTTCAGGATTATCGGAGAGCTGAGGTGGCTCTTCGATGCCAGTGTTGCACATTAAGACACACATTTAGCAAGTGTAGCCTCAGTGCAAACCTCCCGCAGTTGCGTTGTGGCAGAGAACACTTCTTGGATACTGTAAAAATTAAATTTGTTAGCCATCTCTATATCAATGAGTTTGTTTTCGCCAAATGGCTGTCTTAAACCTGTTTGATGCCCTAGGAACTGACTTCCTTTTCTATTTGATGGAACAGGTGACCCTGTTCTGGTCATGCCTCCTCATGTACGGCGCCGTCGAGTTCTTCAAGTGGACCCAACTCTTGTCGACATGGAAAGGAGTGGGATTCACCGCTGTTGGGATGGCGCTGGTTACGGGGGTGATGCACATATTCATCATGTTCTCTCAGGCAGAACGCTCGAGCTCAGCCAAGGCGGCTCGCAACCGCGTGAAGAAGGATTGACAGGGACGGGTTTTTCATCATGGGGTTTATAATTTATTCATTGCGGATTGGTTTCCATAGACATCGGCAACACCAGATTTGATGCTCTGTCAACAGGAAGAAGCTTAAAGCATCTGTTCTAGTGTCTCCTGTTAGATTTATCTCATGTGCTTCGTATTATGCAGGAAATGAGTTTGTAGACTTTTCATTTTCTTAGCAGAGCAGGAACTGCTGTTGTACATGATGAATCTAGTTTGACTCTTTTCAGACCGTATAAGCTCCGTTTTGCAGCTTCGAAGAGATGAGATATGCACGGTGCGAGATGCAGAATAGTTGATGGGATATCTAACAATGCTGCCGAAGCGCAACTGGATGCCGGCTTGCTCGGCTGGTCCATGTCGCCTTGCTGGCCCTTCGCCTCTGCGTGTGCCCGCTCCACTGCTCCCCTGCTTTCGCATCCGCCCCCTGCTCGGATCCTTCACCACAGCCATTCCTCGCCTACCTCTTTGCCCCTGCTTCGTCCGGGCGACCGCACCACCTCCCTCCGGGCTTCTCTCGCCGCCGCGAAGACTGCTGCTCGTAGCTTGTCCGTGCCTGTGCTCAGAGCGCCACCAATCCGGCATGGCCAGCGATGCCAATCGCCTGGCCGAGGCCCATCCAGCTCGTCACTCCGGTGAAATCCGACGGAATATATGTGGCCGGCATCGACATGGCCGTTCGCCTCCTGGTGCACTACGACGCTGCGGCAAGCCGAGGCAGGAAGCAGAGGAGGAATTCGCGCTGGATGCCGGGCTCCAGCAGACGACCGCACTGCAGAGGCTGTCGCTGTGGCGGCCGATCGGCATTGCGCGCGCGCTAGACTTACGTGAGTTGAGGACGATCTCCCATGGCCCCATGTGGCTGGGCAGCACGTCTCGTCACGATGGCACAGATACGGGCATGGCTCCTGCGATTGAGGGCACAACAAGTCTCTCCGTGGCTTCGAACGCTTCTGCCAGCCGACGGCGCGCAGCCTTGCTAGCCAATCCCTTCGCCGCGGTGCCGACCCTGCTCCAACGCCATGATTGTAGCCTCATATATGTTCTTGCACTCTATTATTGGACCGGATTATGTTCAAAGTGGACCGGATTATATCTATTTTTCATGCAAGTCACAAACGCGCCAAATATACCACACACCAACACCATCCCGACCAAGATTATGTTCTTGCACTCTCTTATTGGTTGTTGGGCCAAGAACGACTGCCCACGCTAGAAGGCAAAAGGTTTGACACCTTCTTAAGCATTTTCACATTTTTTTTTGGGTCCCATGTTCCATACACGTATCGTGCACAAGAATTATTAACCAAATTCTGAGAACTTTGGCGTCACAATTTACGAGCACCCAAAACAACATGAGTTATCTTTCTAGACCTGCAGCCTTAGCGGGACTCCAAACACCAAACATAAACAACTCTACTAATTTGAGGAATTAGTGTAGAGAAAAAGGTGTGTCACAATCGTTAAGCACACACCTGACAAGCAGCTTAGCAGGCTTGTGGTTAAGGTCGTAGGACCAACCTCACATCGGCAAATGGAGTGGCTAAAGCTACCTAAAAAATGATTTTCTTTGTGATCTTTCTAGATAAAATGTGTCTTCCAAATATTGAACATATATTGTAACGATGTATTGATTGATCTAGTTAAAAACTTTTAGAGGTTGCATTTTGAGAGCCTTATTGTTTCTACATGTTTCCGTAGGAATAATGTGGTAACTTTTTCACAATATTTTCTTATTTGCAATAAAATGTAACATTTTGAGTTTTAAACCATTATCATATGAGAAACTTAAAATGTGGAATGCTTTGTACACCCATTCTTACAATGCTACATCCACCTCTAGTGCTTCTTCAATTACTCACGCCACTTTTTCTCTGTTCCGTTCTATCCCCGTGAACTGACCTCTCAACATTCGTCATATTCTGTTGGTTTAATCATGACAAGTGTACATATGTATCCTACCCTTGTTTTGAGATCAAATCTAGTAGTGTTCACATAAGCATGGCCATCGTTTAGAGACTAAACATTCAATAAATAAAATTTTAGTATATTAGTTCATAATTTAAAAGATAGGTGAGTCCATTTTTGTTTAGAAAGCAGTAGCAATTGTAGCACATGAATAAATACTGAAAGATCTTTTATGATTTATGTAGTACCATTATATAGTTATTGATTTAAATGTCAAATGACATCTTGTATAATGCATCATGTTATAACTGACCAAACATTCCTTTCAAAATTAATATTAAGAATCCTCTTGTTAACATCATGAGCACCTCCCACTACATCCCTTTCTTTAACCCACATCAAAGCCTTCTCTTTACGGGCATGCTTGGCTCCCGGCCAGAGCACGCCACGCCGCAATCTATGGCGGGCCACAATTGTGGCAAGAAACGTTGTAACTTTTTAAGGGCGTATTTGGATGCCGGCCGCGGGTCGCCACGCCACGGCCGGCTTTGCCACAGAGTGTGGTGTCACAGTCGCCACAGCGCAGCAGGCCAAAACAATGAAGAAAACTGTGTGGCGACCGTAGGTTTGGTAGAATCCAAGCACCAACGTTTTTGTCTGTGGCTGCCTCGCTGGTGGCGTGGCGAAGTGCGGCTGCCAACCAAGCAGCTTCTAAATGTTCTCGTATGGCGCACCTACATCACCCCAACCGAACACCAGCCAATTGATGCATGGCGTCCACAGTCACGGCGTGGCGAACTGTTCTTCTTTTTTTTTCGACGAAAGCTACTGGGGTCAGGGGCCCATCTGAATTTTATTTCAACTGTCGAAGGAGTCTGGGGACTCGGTACAATCGCGCAGCCAAAGGCCACAGTCACGGCGTGGCGAACTGTGGCTGCAAAGCAAACACGCCCTACATTTCCGTGCTCGCCTTGCACAGCGGCTAAGACAGCCTCTGCCATCCACCCACCTCCAAATTAGACTCCATCACCCCAATTTGTTTTTGGAAAACAGGGATTATTAGGCCCCGTCTTCTGTTGATGAGATGCCTGCCGAACCAATAATCTTAATTTGTATAAGAAAATAGCCAAGCAATCGGTCACAACTGTGGAACTTTTTTTTTTTTTTTTTGCGGTAGTTTTCTGACTCTCGACTCTTCCACCTTTTCCCCTTGCTACAGGAGAGAGGAGGCGAAAGAGGCGAGCGCTCTCCGGCGGTGGCTCCGCCCGATCTCTCCTCCCTCCGGTGGCCCTCAGGGCTCTGGAGGGCCGCGAGATCGGCGGAGCTGCCGTCCAGTTCTTGTCTAGCTACTAGGTTTAGTAGTAGTCTAGGGTTAGCCCGTTAGGGTTTGGTCCGGCCGGCGTCGCTCTTGGCGATGGCGGGTGGATCTCGTTTCTCCCATGGTGGATCTGGCGCTGGAGTCGTCGGTGACGGCGACGACATCTTCGGTGAGGCCTTGTGGAGCTTTTCTGCCTTCCTTTCTTTTGCGAAAGTGGGGATGGGCTCTTGGTTCCCCTCGCCGGCGGCGTCGGCGATGGTGGATGTCTGTCCCGGGTGGTTGGCGTCATGCTTTGGCGTCGATTTCTTCGGGTTTTTCCTCCTTACTGCTGGATCTTGGTTGGTGGCCGTCCGGATTTTCTTCCTTCCTTTGAGTTGGTCGCGATGGCCGGCTTGGTGCCTTCGTCGTGTTAATCTAATCGGCTTCGTCAACAAAGTGTTGTGGTCGCGCTCTCGGAGAAAGGAGGAATCTGGAGGTCGCCGGCGGCGGATTCCGGCGATGAGGAGTTTTTGCTTCGGGAGGGTTCGACAAGACGAGGGACTTTGTTGTAATTTCCTTTTCTTTGAGGACCTTCCTGTAAAAGTGCCCAGGGGCTCTTCTGTAAAAGGTTGTGGGTTGTACTGTTTACAAGTTTAATATAATCCCCTCCTTTCGCAAAAAAAAAAAAAAAAACTGTGGAACTTTTTACTGTGAGCTTAAACCAGCTCATCGAATATTTTTTTTTGCGAGGAAAAAGGGAGCTTTATTAGCTACTCAAAGTATGATTACAATCATGAGCAACTATATGCTCGACACAAGCTGGCACTCGATCGCGCCACACCGCACTATGACACAACCGCTTCGCTAGCTGGGCGAGTTCATGCGCCACACCATTCTGCTCCCTTTTGACATACTTGAACTTGGCAGCTGGTAGCTTCTCAGCAAAAGTCACTGCCTCTTGTATAGAGAAGCAACAGCGTGACCTTTGTTTCTCAGGTTCCTGCAGGTAACTAATCACCACCGAGCAGTCAGACTCAAGCACCGCCGGTCTAGGAGTCCATTCCGACGCAAGGGCTAGGCCTTCTCTACAGGCACATACCTCCACCTCTTCGGCACTCGTCATGTCGAAGAGCACACGCCATGATGAGAGAAGAACTTTTCCTAAATGATCTCTGATGATTATCCCGACACCCGCCTCACCTGACTGCTCTGTGAATGCACCATCGACATTTATCTTCACCCAGCTCATCGAATATGTAGGCACGGCTTGAGCGAGACCAGCTCCGAAGAGTTGATGGGTACGCCGTATGCACGGAGCGAGATCCAGAATATTCCCGACGGATATCGAACCGGTGCCATAGCGCTCTTTTTTTTTTTTTTTTTTGCGAGTACGGTGCCATAGCGCTCGCTAATGGATGTGCACTGTTTCTGGGACACCGATTCGCTCGGCCGGCGCTCTCGCCGCGGCATGCATAAAAATGGCCTCGGGCGGGTGGTGGACTAGATTAGCGTGCGCCACATTCTCTGCCGGCGCCGCGCCGAGTAACTCTGCTGCCCGGAGGACACGCTGCCTGTCAACCGCCTCGCCGGCTTATCACATCGGCGCGCGCCCGGACAGTACACTGCGGGTCCCCGCGTTCCCCAGCTCCAAGCCGCCGCCGCAGTCTCACAGCCCTCATCTTGCCATTTATCGGCTACGTCTAACGTCTTTGTATCTCTTTGATTCATCCGGGCGGCCGCACAACCTCTCTCCGGCTTCGTCTTCCACAGCGGCGAAGACCGCCCGTGTCGACGTCACCTCACAGCGGTGGGCAGGTGGCGTCCCCCGTCCCGGTGCTCAGACCGCCACCGATCCGGCATGGCCGAGAATCGCCATGGCCGGGGCTCCTCCAGCTCTTCGTCTCGGCCCTGCGCCTCCTGATGCACTGCCACGTTGCGGCAAGCCGAGGAACGAAGCATTGGAGGCAGCGCGAATGGCCCTCTTCCCTGTCCCAGGTTGGAGACGCCTGGGGTCCCTGGCAGCGTCCGATTGGATATCTGCGGCTGGGATTAGGAGCAACCTCGTTTGACTTGGTCGTGTCTTGGTTCGGACGACGGCGCCCTGAGAGATTGAGTCGCGCCGGCGTAGCCAGGCGCCGCAGCGAAGTCAAACGAGAGGCCATTCGCGGAACCCCGTCCATCACGTGCCACTCGATCATCACCGCCCGGCGTTCCAGTTTCCAGGCGCAGTGCGAGAAGTCATCCGGCTTGACGAGCGCAGCGGCGTCGATCGGTGCCAGCATGTCGAGCGCCGGCATGGCCGAGACGCCAGTCCACCGACGGGAGCGACACAAACGTTCCGCCTCCCGGCGGACCAGAGTGGTCACTGGTCAGTGTGCGCTTACAGGCCTGGAGTCCTCTGACTCGTTTCGACATGCCAGGTTCTGGTTACACAAGTTTCCTGTTCTCACCTGAAACAGAACTGACGGCACGCCGATGAGCGCCTCCATCAGAAATTCGGAACGGGTGTCGGGCACCAGCAGATGGCTGCGGCACTGCGCGTGGTGGACAGTCACTGAACGTACGCACGTAAGTTGGGTTCTTAGGATCTCTCCTTCGTCCCCACGAGCCTCGTCGCGTTCCGACTCTTGCTCGCGGTCTCACCCCGGTGACCACCGCCTTGTATTGCGGCGAAGACCGAACGACCACCGTCCTGTATTGCTGACCCTTCGCCTCTGCGTGTGCCCGCTCCATTGCTCCCCTGCTCGCATCCGCCATTGCAGCCCCTTACCACCTCCCCTGCTCTGATCCTCCACCACAGCCATTCCTCGCCTGGCTACCTCTTTGCCTCTGCTTCATCCAGCCGACCGCACGACCTCCCTCCGGCTTCTCTTGCCGCAGCGAACACCGTTGCTCTATGTTCACATCACATACGTCGACCGGTGGCATCCTCGGCACAGTGCTCAGAGCGCCACCAATCCGGCATGGCCAGCGATGCCAATCACCACGGGCGAGGACAATCCAGCTCCTATAGAAGGCAAAAGGTTGGACCAAAAACAACTGCGCACACTAGAAGGCCAAAGTTTTTACCCCTTCTTAATCATTTTCACACTTTTTGTTCCATGTTCCATATACGTATCGTGCACAAGAACTTCACCAAATTATGACAACTTTGGCACAACTTACGAGCACCCAAAACAACAAATGAGTCTTGAAACACCTAGATCATTTTATCATTCTAGATCTCCAACCTCAGCGGGACTCCAAACACAAAATATAAACAACTCTACTACTTTGAGGAATTAGTGTAAAGAAAAAGGTGTGTCGCAATCGCTAGCGCACACATCTTACAAGCAGCTTAGCAGGCTTCTAGTTTTTTTTTTTTTTTTTTTTTTTTTTTTTTTTGCGAAATCTAGTTAAGGGTAGGACCAACCTCACATCTAGGGGGGTGGAAACGGATCGAATACGGATCAGATAGTGCCCTTCCCACATCCATATCATATTAGTAAACGAATATGAATACGATTCCGAATGTTTTCGAATATGAATACGGATGGAATATTAAACGAATGCGAATACAAAAGCGAATGTCACTATAATTCGGCCGGATATGGATACATCTAACTTTCTATGTTGTTAAGACAATTACTACCTTTTTTCTCTCTAAAGTATCTTTAATAGCATTATTTCACATGGTCTACACTAGTTCACATCAAAATTGAATCAATTTTATAATATTTTTGATAAAATATATGGGTATATTTATGATATAATGGCGGATACGAATACAAATACGGATATGTGGGATATCTGATGTCAAAACCTCAAACATATCCACTCCCATATTTTCTGATCCAATTCGAATATGATTCAAATAGTGTAATATTAATCGAATGACAAATTCTGTACCACATTTACATTTTATCTGATACTGATATCGAATATTACGGATTATCCGTATCCACTTTCCACACCTACTCACATCAGCATCTGGAGTGGCCAATTAAAGCTATCTAAAAACTGATTTTCTTTATGACCTTTCTAGATTAAAGGTGTCTTCCAAAAATTGAACGATTCATACATTGCGATGATGTAATCATTGATCTAGTTATAAGTTTTAGATGTGGCATTCCGAGACCCTTAGTGTTTCTACATGTTTCCGTATGAACACCTGGTAAAATTTTGCTATATTTTCTTCTTCTTTTTTTCTAATAATGTATCATTTTGAGCTAGAATAAACTGCCATCATATTACAAGCTTAAAATGTAGAATGTTTTATACACCCATTCTTACAATGCTACATCATGTTCTAAATTTTCTGAACAATACAATAGTAGG
The DNA here is from genome assembly GCA_012490785.1 of Eragrostis nindensis. Classification (NCBI taxonomy): domain Eukaryota; kingdom Viridiplantae; phylum Streptophyta; class Magnoliopsida; order Poales; family Poaceae; genus Eragrostis; species Eragrostis nindensis. The sequence continues at coordinate 1,097,819 of JAAXCT010000099.1, read as the reverse complement.
GGTATATCTATTCAATACACCGGCAGATTCACTCGGTTTTACTTGACGATGGAAATGGGACTCTGCTAAGTGGTAACACGATGTATAGAGTCAAACACCTGCCCATTGCTGAGTTTGAGCAAAATACTCGCCACTTGCCTTGCTTGTTCTTGTTCATCATAGTAGTTTGTGCAGTAGTTAGGTTCCGTCGTCGCCGTCGAAATCAGTGGCTGCCGCCGAATACATCTACAAGCAAACTGCCGATAGAGATTGATATCATGTATAATGCATTATGTTATAACTGACCAACAAATGAATGAACCAATATTTATTTCAAAATTAATATTATTGATTCTCTTTTATCATCACGAGCACCTCCCACTGCATCCTTTGCTTTGACCCATAGAAAAGCCTTCTCTACATCTTCGTATTTGCCTTGCACAATGAGTAAGACTGCCACCGCCATCGACCACCTCTAAATTAGACTCCACCACTCCATTTTTTTTTTTTGGAAAACAAGGATTTATTAGGCAACGGCTTTTGTTGAGAAGTTTGTCGAACCAGGAATCTTAATTTGTACAAGAAAATAGCCTAGCAATCGGTCAGCCGTCGTCACTCGTCAGAGACGGCAGCTCTGCACTGTGGCGCGGAGGTTGTTCACGTCACAGTCAGTGACGGAGCTAGAAAAATATACGGGGGAGGGGGTGCCATGGAAAAAAACATGCAAGTTTTATTTTACTAAGCCTAAATGCAAGTAAATCTGAAAAAAATCAATTCTATTTCTTAATTTTCATATGATACGAAGGATATTTGTTAAATTTTATCAAAGTTTATTCCCTGGTCACGTATAGTGGTGCATGACTATGCATGCACCACTATACGTCACGACTGCAAGGGGCTGGCAGGGCCCAAAACCGTGCCATCTCCAGCTCCGAAGTAGTTTCTCATACGGGGGAACTCCAGGTAGGTGCTGCCGTTCTCCTGCTAGTGCCCTCCAACAAGCCGACTGGCCGAGGCAGGTAGTAGAGGACGAAACGCTCATGGCCCAGTTCCCTGGTTACCTGTCAGTGGCCCGATTAGATATCTGCGACTGAGATGAGTAAGACCCACGCTTGACTTGGTCGTCTTGTGGCTCTCGATAGTCGACGGAACTCACAGAGGTGTGGACTCATTCCGGTGAAGGTTGGATGGCGCACGAAGCGAACCTGCAGCCGGCTGTCATTGGACAGACAGCTGTTCACCACTGCAGCCCAGAATTTCAGAACTGGTGAGTGGTGTGCAGGTTCAGAAGTTCAGAGTTGAGGTTCAGGCTCATGTCCCTGCAGTCAAGAATTTCAGAACTGGTGTGCAGGTTCAGAAGTTCAGAGCTGAGGTTCAGGCTCATGTCCCTGCAATCCAGAAGTTCAGAACTGGTGTGCAAGGTCAGAAGTTCAGAGCTGTGCAGCAATGAGCAGTGAGCAGTTCGGCTGGTGCTTGTCTCGCGATGGAGCGCTCTGGCCGCTAGCGCAGTGGCAAGACCTATGGTGGTGGACCTGGTGGTGGTGAACAAGATTAGCGCGCGCCACCTTCTCTGCTTGCCGGCGCCGTGGCAGGTAACTCTGCTTCCCAGATGACACGCTGCCGGTCAACCGCCGGCTTCTCACAACGGCACGTGCCCGGCCACTCCTCGCTTCGCCAGCTCCAACCTCAACAACCATACCAACGTCTTTGTATACCTCTGATTCAACCGGAGACTGCACAACCTCTCTCTCCGGCTTTGTCTTCGACCTCACAGCAGCGAGCAGGTGGCGTCCCCCGTCACGGTGCTCAGAGCACCACCAATCCGGCATGTCTAGCGGCCGCCAGTCTCCATGACCGAGGCCCCTCGAGCTCCTAGCCCCGGTTGCCCGCCTCCTGGTGCACTGCGACGTTGCGGCAAGCCGAGGCACGAACCAGAGGAAGAAGCCTTGATGGCTCTGTTCCCCTGTTCCTGGTCTCGAGGGGTGGTCGCTATTCGAAATAGCGACCACCCCTTGGGTCCCTGTGAGCGGGCCGATTGGGTATCTGCGGCTGGGATTAGGGGAGGACCCGCGGTCGCGGTTGACTTGGTCGTCCTGTGGCTCGGACGACGGCGCCAGGAGGTCGAGTCACGCCAGCGTGGCGCCACGGCGGAGTGAGCCCATTGGTCGTCCGTGGACGCGCGTCGTTCAATCTCCCTCCCTCGACATCGCCTGGCGGCTCCCGGCACCCCGTCCATCATGTGCCCCTCATCGCCGCCGGTGTTCCAGTTTCCAGGCCGAAGGTTAGCAAGTTCAGCGGCGTCGGTGCCAGAATTACCAGCGTCCCCATGGCCGAGCTGCCAGTCCACCGATGGGAGCGATGTCGAGACCGACAGCAGCGTTCGGCTCCCGGCGCGCCAGAGTTGGTTGGCAGCGTGCGCTTACAGACCAGGGTCTCTGACTGGTTTGACGTGTGATAGGTTCAGGTTTCAGGAGGTTTCGGTTTTCACCGGCAACAAACTCAATGAAGGAACGCGGATGAGCGCAGAGCGCTTCCATCGGACATTCAGAACCGGTGGTGTTGAGCGCCAGCAGATGGCTGCGGCCCTGCCGCGGCCGATCCGCATTGTGAACGCGGTGTCTACTGAACGTAAGTTGAGTGCTTAACTAGGGTCTCCTTCGTCCCTATTTGGACGATCAGCGGCGTAGCTGGACGGCGAGCCAGCGCGTCGGCCCGGCCGTCCGTCAACATGAGCATGCAGTCTCGTCACCACTTCCTCCAAGAACTCGCCACACTGTCCGCTTGGTGGGGCATACGTACACACACACGCACACACGCACAAACACCTCCAGAAGCGGCCTCGTGTTTGGCTGCCCTCCTAAAATCTTTGCAAACTGTTTTGGTTTGGTCAGATTCATTTGTTTTCAGAACATGCTCAGCGGGCAACAGCTCCACGTCACCCCACCTTTATCATCTCCTACGCAAGCAAAACCACGGCGGGAACGCCACCCATCCCGGCCTGGGCGCCATGCAGACGTTCTTCGGTGGTGGAGAAGCCGAAGCCTGTTTAATTTTATTGGCGCTAAATACAAGCACATTTGGATTTTTTTTCTTTTTGGAAATCAAGGCTATTTCTTAAATTTTCCCAAATTTAGAGGGTAAATTTGAATTCATTTCAATATGAAATGAAGGATAGTTAAGAGGAAAGAGGGGGGGGGGGGGGGGGGGGGGGGGGGGATGCCCCCTGGCTTCATCCCTGATCACAGTGGTGCATGACTACACGGGGCTGGGCACTGGTCAGATTTTTTTAAGCGCGCGCTCTGCACCTCCCCTGCATAGCATGGCGGGTGAGATGCACCATCGTCACTCATTAAACACGGCAGGCTACACGGAGGATGTTCACGTCACAGTTAGTGACGGAGTACAAAGCTAGAAAAAAAATATTTGGGGGGGGGGGGGGGGGGGGGGGGGGGGGTTGGCAATGGAAGAAAACCATACAAGCAAATTTGAAGGGAAAAAATTGAAGTCAATACTATTTCTTACATTTTCTCAAATTTGCAGGATAAATTTGAATAGTTGCATTGGGAGAGGAGGGGGGGGGGGGGGGGGGTGGGGTGGGTGGGTGGTTGGAGGCCACGGCCCCTGCCAGCCCTCTTGGCTTCGTCCCTGGTCACAGTGGTGCACAACTACACAGGGCTAGGCACTGGTCAGATATTTGGAAGCGCGCTCTGCACTTCCCTTGTCCTGCGCATCTGCGACAAAACCTCCTCTTTCGGGCGCCTCACTTCCATCTTCCGCTCGCGGACTTACCCCGGCGACCATCGTCTTGCATCACGGCGAAGACCGAATGCCGCCGCGGACCATGTCCAATTAGCCGTCATCGAATTTGAATCCCTATCAACTCGTCAGAGACATTAGCGCTGTCGTGGTTGCGGAGCGTTCGTCGTTCGAGTCATTGTCAGTTATTATCCTACCCTCGGGCTTTGCATCGGCCGGCAACGCACTCCCCCGGTGCTGTACGTTGCGGCAGGAAGCTCAAAGGCATTTTAGCTAGCCCCTCCATCTGCTCGCCCCGCCAAATTCGACGGACTATGTACCCGACACTGCCGTTCGCCTGCCGGTGCCCTCCGACAAGCCGACTCGCCGAGGCAGGTAGTAGAGGACGAAATGCTCATGGCCCTATTCCTCGGATCCTGGTCGGAAGGGTTGTCATTATTCCGAATAATGACCGCCCCTGGTACCTGTCAGTGGCCCGATTAGATATCTGCGACTGAGATTAGTACTCCCTCCGTTTTTGAATTGATGTCGGTGTTGACTTTTTGAGTTATGTTTGACTATTCGTCTTATTCAAAATATTAGCTCAAATATGTAAAATTATAAGTTATGTTTCAAATGTCTCTAGTAATAAAACAAATCATAACAAAATATTTGATAACTTTTAAACTTTTTTGAATAAGACGAGCAGTCAAACGTAACTCAAAAAGTCAGCGGCGACATCATTTAAGAACGGAGGTAGTAGGACTCATGCTTGACTTGGTCGTCTTGTGGCTCTCGATAGTCCAGAGATGTGGACTCATGCCGGCGTAAGGTTGGACGGCGTGCGAAGTGAACCTGCCGGCTGTCCATGGACGGACGGCTGTTGACCAAGGCCAACCGGTCCGCGTCGTTCCATCTCCTTACTCCCTCGAGATCACCGTGGCGGCTCCTGGCAGGAACTCCTCCTCGCCGCCTGCGCGGCAAATGGATGCTAGTAGTAGTGGTTTCCAAGCGGAAGGAGGCGTGAACAAGGTATCCGACTTGAGCGTCGGAAGTGGCGACTTGTCCACGCGTTCTGTGTGGCGCGGCGCCAACGTCCCGTTCGAGCGCGCGCTGGCTAGAAACAGGAGGCGACCGCGTGACTACCGAACCAGTACGCTCTCGATCGGCCGTGCGCGGCGGTGTGGCGAGCGGACATGCACGGGGTGCGCTTGGGTCGCCGTGACGGCCGACGGTGCATAGTCAGCGGAGCGCCGGGCGCTCGATCTTTTTGCGTCCGTTGATCACTTCACCGGCCACGACGTGGCCACCTGCGGCCAGATGTTACGCTTCATTCCCACGCGACGGCTATCCGTGAACATGAGGAGCATCCAGCTCTGTCTCGTCGCCGATTCGTCCAAGCTGGACTGACTCGCTACTGCTCCGGCCCGCGAGTTGAATGGTTGGATGCAGGGAGAGCTAGCTGCCCGGCACCGTGCGTCAGCTCTACATTGCCGCCGCCGTCGTCGCTGGCAGGCGCGGCATACCTCCTGATGCGGCCTCTCCATTCGCCTGTCCTCCTTGCAAGACTGTAACCTCTGAAAACGAGTTTGGTTGGTCAGGTTCAGAACATGTGCAGAGGGATCAGGGAAACAGCGGTCAACGTCGATTGCCCCACTTGGCCATCTCCATCTTCGTCGCGGGCGGCAACGTCACCCGTCGATCGATCGCAGTCGGCCTGGTCGTGGTGCAGCTGTGCTTCAGCGGCGAGGAGCCCGAGCTCCTGGTCTGGCTGTGGAGCCGTTCCTGCCTCTTCCCTCAACGCGACGCCGGACCACGTACCACGAAGCAGCCGACGTGTCCGCCGCGATCCAAAGCGGGGTCGTGGCGCGCGTTACATGCAGCCGACGTTGGTGTGCGTCGGAGGGCGAGACGTGCCCCAGGACGGGAAGCGGAGCGGGCGTACGCGGTGGCGCGAGAACCGTCTCCGCCGGACGCTGGCTGGGCTGCCGCGGCATTTCCACAAGCACGCCAGGGGTCTCTGGAGAGGAAGAGGACCCCAGCGTAGCGACTTATCCGCACCGCACAAATCCAATCGGACATTTATGAGGAACCCAGGGGTGGCCGCTATTTCGAATAACGAGCGCCCGGTCGCTATTCGAAATGACGACCACCCCCGGGATCACGACCAACGCCGGCTCTGGTTCGCGCCGCGGCTCGCCTGAGCGCCGCCGGTATTCCGGTCATCGCGCGCGTCCGTTTCCCGATTCCGAGCAGCCTCACAGCCGCCCCAACTTGAGCCGACCAAGCGTGGTCGAGGTTTCAAACGACGGCCGCCCTGGGGTGCCGAGAAACGACGGCCTCCTCTGCTTTGCGCCGTAGCTCGCCGGGACGCCGCCGCCTCCTGCCGCCCGTCCCCTGCGTTCCTCACCTTAGCGTATGTACTACCGGAGTCCATCGTGCACAGCTAGAGGCGAAAGATCGAAGGGGCCGCGTGTGCTGGGAAGGCATTGCGTGCTTAAAAAAAAAAAGGAAAATCGAGCGCAGTCGCATCGCGGAATTCTGACCAACGAGTCCCTGCTCTTGCTATCGGAGGCCACGCGTGGGAAGCAGTGCAGGGAACCAGTTCAGAAGTCCAGAAATTCAGAACTAATGTTCAGGTTCAAAAGTTCAGAGCTGGGAAGCAGTGCAGGGACCAGCTGCTAGTCCATTTCATAGGAGTACCAAAACGAAGCACTGAGAATAATGTCCTACGAAATCAGTAATATTTTAGGATACATTTATATTGTTTCGCCTTTTTTTTTCTATGTTGAGGACCAAGGTTTGCAATACCGAATAGACCGATAAAACCGGTTGGGACCGGTATGACAGGTTTACCTGTAAACCAGTAAAACCTGTTGGGACCGGTATGACAGGTTTACCTCGACCGGGTGAGCGCCGACGGAAGTCACGTGACGTCGGACGGCTGGGAGTGGGACCATTCGCTCTGTAACATCCCAAATTTCAAATCAAAATCAAAATGGAATAAAAATCACTCAAATTAAAATTTTTATCTATATCTTATCTTGCCATGAATTTTCAAAATAAAAGTAATTCAAATAATTAAAACTTAGTGAGAAGATGAAAATTTTGAAATATAAAACTTGTGCTCGAGTGTTTGTTTCATTTAAAGTCCACTAAAAATTTGAGCCTTTCGAAGTTGCAACAAATTAAAATAGTTATATGATAAATCTTTTGCAAATTCACCTCGAAAATCTTGAATTTAAAATTTACACAAATATCACCATATGCATTTTTGGTTTTACTGGTTTTATTTGGAGTGCCTTGTTGAAGTTGATCCCTTTTCAAATTTGAATTTCATTCAAATTTGAAGTCCATCAAATTCCATAAAAGGTTAAACCAATTCCCTTTCTCTTTTACCCTCTGGGCCGCATCCCTCTTCCCCTTCTTCTTTCCCTTTCTCTCTGAGTGGGCCGCCTCTTTCTTTCTTCTCTCGGCGCGCTACGGCCCACTCCGGCCTGGCCCAGCGCAGCGCGCCGTCATCCCCAACCTCCAGCTCAGCCTCCCGCCGCCGCGGCGAGCCGCCCCCCCCCCCCCCCTCGCCAGCCTCCGCCATCGCTCCTCGACGTCGACAAGCTCTTCTGGTGAGCTCCCCTTTCAATCCTCCCTCTCCCAGTCTGGTTCGCATCGAGAATGGGCCACCGAGCCGCCGGAATGGCGAGCTCCGGCGAACTCCGGCCGGGGCGCCGCCGCCCGGTCCACCGTGGACCGGTGGACCGCAGCCCCAGCCCGGTCCACGGGGCCATAGACCCAGTCCACCACTTTTTCAGTACAAAATTAATTCCGAAATTTCAAGAAATTCCCGGGCCCTGTATATTTTACAGAAAAGCCCCTGACCTTTATGATAATTGAGTTTAGGTCCTACCTTTTTACATAAACACCCCTGCACTTTTCTATAATTACCTTTTGGTCCCTACCTTTTTACACCAAGGTCCCTAAACTTTTCCATAATTAAATACAGGTCCTTAGAACTTTTCTGTTTTTACAGATAAGTCCCTAGAAACTTTTCTATATCGCAAACAAGCCCTTAGAATCTTTAAACACCTACATCTTTCCCATCCGAGCTCCGTTTTGAGCGATTCTTGCGCTCACGCGTTCGTAGCAACGCGTAGTACCTTTTGGTACTGCTTTTAGAGCCCCACACCAGATCTATAAATCATTCATACCCTAAAGTTTCCCTCTCACCCGATAAATCCTATCTCGACAAATCATTCTTCGCTGATCTCGCATAGCGCAACTGTTCTTCCACCTGTTAGTGTTGAACCTAACCCCTCTTGTTGAGCCATTCCACCTCTTCTTGTCGTACCGTCCCGCCTCAAGTATAGTAACCTCTTTTCATCACGACCTAGCTTTAACCCTAGCCTAGCATAGTTATCGCTTAATCAAACCTAATCCAATGTTGTCCCGTCATTTATCTAGTTTATTGATTTATCTACCTCTTTTATTTGATGTCAGTTATTTGAGAATTTTATTGGTATTTCATTCGCTGTTATTTGAGTCTATTCCTTTGTTATTTATTGTCTTCTTGGTGCATGTCATGACTGGATCAAGCTAACTTTGCACCATCATGCATTAAATCATTTGCATTCGCATATCCTCTTCTCAAACCACTCATGTTCTTTAATAGAAATAACTTAAGTTTTATATAATAGATATGCACGCAATCACCATCAATAAGGCATGTGCATCTCACCATCCTCACCCTAAGGTTTTAGTAAATAAAGTTTCATGCCAAACCCTGCACCTTGCTCCTTTTAAGAGAACTTAGATAATTAATAGTTTGTCTAGGTGAATATGGCCCTTATAAGGCCATGAATATAACTTGTAATAGATAATCTTTCATAAATAAATGTGCATTGCATCAACATAGTCGTTTTCTTGGAGTTTTATCGATTCTTTTGGAGATAATTGGATCTTGTTGGTTCTTTTTGATCTTTATTTCTTTTGCGGTAGTTATTTATACGTTATATTTCCATGCGCTAGCTTACGCGAAATCCGAGGAAGAGCCAGGAGAATTCAGGGAAGATCTAGAAGATCCAAGCTTCGAGGATGAGTTGAAGAATTCAAGCCCGAGGACGAGTCAGAGAGAAGGACTTGAAGACATCGACTTCAACCGAAGAATCTGAAGACCAAGTATCGGAAGATTAGGATAGCACTTTCAGGCAAGCTCTACTTCTCCTTGATCATGATTGAACCTACTGTTTTCGCAATGCACCTATATGGCCTGATCTCGTACTATACATTACTTGTTATTTTACTGATTGTGTAGTTATTGCCCTATCTGCTTAACCGATATTGATGCCACCTACTTAAACATTAATATCTGGATCCTTATTTACCCTTGATATACCTGTCACCTTGATAACCCTAGGATAGTTCCATCATTTCTATGATGGCACGTTCACCTTGCTTCTAGAACTGCTTAGGACCCTGCAATGTTTCTACATTGCCACACCGTACTCGTATATTATGCTTTATAAATGTGTTAAATGAGTTTGGTGGTGTGCGTAATATTGGGATTGGGAGTAGCACAACTGTGTTAGGTGATGATGATGGTGACGGTGATGGGATGGTTGGATTGCGGGCAAGGCCATTAGTAAGTGATTGATGGCGTGATGGATAGTGTGATAGTCCCTTAGTATGGGAGACATGGTGCTTGTGAAAGGATCAAAGGCACCGAGAGGGGGGGGGGGGTTGAATCGGTGTGTCAACAATTTCTCCCAAACGTACTTTAGGCGTGAAGCTAGCAAGACTAGATATGGTGATAACAAAAGCAAGCGATGCGCGCACACAATCTAGTCTATGCAACAAGCAACACCCTAGCAAGCAATTCTACCAAGTAGTAAAGAGACAACCTATCATGCAATTCTACTAGCACATAAAGGTAAATGCGGAAGCGTAAATGCTAGTATGTAAAGGAGATAGAGATAGGAATGCTCATGATTTTTCCCGTGGTCTCGGAAGGATGGCGCCTTCCCCTACTCCACGTTGGGTCACTCCCGCCGGAGTCTCGACCCCGTCCCTCCGCTCGATGGCGATCCCTCCTAGAGCACACTTCACCCTCCGAGTGAAGTCGCGGGCACGTCCCGCCGGGCTCGATCCCGGGTACTCTTCCGGAGGTAAGGCTCCGCACGTGATGCGTGCCAAAGGGCGCTCCACTAGTGATGCTTCTTTCGCACGGGAAGCTCCAAGACCGTGTACAAACTTGTGTTAGCTTCCACAATCTCCTTGGACAGCTCAACACCAACGCCTAACCGGTCTAGGCCTTGCCATAGACCAAGAGTAACAAACCGAAGTGACTCTCTCAAGCTCACACTAGCCTAGAGATCAAGTGGATGCAATTGCTACTCTCTCAAGCACTAGGATCACTCCAAATCCTTCTCAAGTGCTTCTCTCTCTTGCTCTTGGCTCCCTCTGAGTTTCCTGCACTCCAACAATGGCCAAGAGACCCCTCAAGGGGCGGGCAACCAACTATTTATAGGCTACCAACCCAAAACTAGCCGTTGCCCAAAAGTGCCCTGCGAAACTAGAGACCGTACAAAGGACCGTACTGTCCGGTCTCTTCCAGACCGTATTGTCCGGTCTCTATTTCCAGGCGCATCTCGATCTTCTTCTTCATCTCCAATGAAGACCGTACTGTCCGGTCCCTAGGACCGTACCGTCCGGTCGATTGTCCGGTCTTCATTTCTTCCACTTCCAGAAACTCCATCTTCTCTGTCTGGAAATCATCTGATGACCGTACTGTCCGGTCTCCTTGACCGTATTGTACGGTCCATTGTCCGGTCTTTATTTTCTCAGCATCCCGAGACTTCACTTCTCTGTCTGGATCTTCAATGAAGACCGTACCATACGGTCCCTAGGACCGTACTGTCCGGTCTCTACCGGATAAGCTGAAAACTTGATCCACTCTTGATCCTTGCTTCCAACTTCTTCGTCCTTGGTTCCTCTTCTTCTCTTCAGCCACCCTAGCCCTCGAGAGACTCACTATGCATCCATATGATCTCTAACCTAGTGTGCGCTAAGAGAACCAATTCGATCCCTCTTGATAGTCCGGTTTTTCCTATGGACTCAAGCTAACATCTAACCAAGCAACACTCACTTGGATCTAGCATGTCCTTAGCCTTGATCCACATCTTCTCCGCGACTCCATCAAGTTCTCGATCCGAATTGTCGAGGCAACCAATCACCAAGTCGTCGATAGATAGAGTATGTGAGACGACGCTTCATTGACATGACCATTTGTATATCCTACAAGGAAGTGTTAGTCACATCAATATGGTCACCCAATCACCAAAACATTCATACCTTTGGGGTTTCCAAACTCCAATGGTCATGAAGCTTACAATCTCCCCCTTTTTGGTGATTGGTGACAACACATATCATAAGATAGAGAATGTAAAGCACAAGAGTGATTGATAAGATAGGATATGAAATGAAGAACAAGTAAAACGGAGAACTAGGTAGTCATAGCTCAAAAGGTATCACCTGCAAAAAGGAGTTAGAGCACATGGGTGATATATATGGAATAAAAACATGAGCTGTGACCACAACTCTGTGATGATGAGATTATAAGATATTCCTGCAAAAGCAAGTGAGTGCACATATCATCACAGAAAGAGGAAACCTGGCAAGATAGATATAATAGGCGCATCCAGGTGAACATACACAAACTCAGAGCAATATATCAGAGCAATATACTAGAGACAGAGCAATATGCAAGATATATAGATAACGAGCAAGTGTATGTAAAAGAAACCAAGTGCATTCTTGATGAGCTAAACACAAGCAAAAGCAAATCAAGCTCAACAAGAACCACGAAGAACCAAAAGAATATACAATGAAGTACCAAACGATCTCCCCCTGGACAAAAGCTGTCTCACACTCCCCCTGAGCACAAGATCACTCCACTACTCCCCCTAGACATATACAAGATCTCTCTATCTCTCTCCCCCTTTGGCACCAATGACCAAAAAGAGAAAGATGGAAAGAGAAAACTGCTGTCCTACGCATCGGAGGCTGGAGGAGGTGCAGTGGTAGTAGTCACTGAAAGCTCTGGAGCTGAAGAGGTGCCCTGCTGTGGCTGCGGCTGCTCAGAAGAAGTGCCAGTGTACTCAAACTCTGGAGGTGGTGAAGGAGTCCTGGAGGGTGCTGTCTGCTGCTCTGGAGAGGTGCCTGTGGCAAGAGCCTCACGTAACTCCTCACGAGTGTAGCCAAAGTCAGTGAGATCTGCTGAGGGCTCAACAACTCGAGACGGAGTAGGTGTCCTGGGAGACTCTGTCTGCTCCACTGCTGCTGTCTCAGCTGTAGTAGTCACGACCTCTGCCTGTGAAGCTGTAAGAAGTGAATCTGTCTGCACTGAGGTGGTCTGTACTACTGTGTCGAAGTCGAGTGTACGAGCTGGCAGTGGTGACACAAAGAAAGGACTCGTCAGCTGAAGCGGTGAGAAGCTCGGAGCTGTAGTAGCAAGAAGAGCTGACGGAGTCATGGAGAGGCCCGGTGAAGAGAAGTACTGCTGAGAAGGTCCTGCCTCTCCTGTCAAACCAGCAAACGTGGACGTCGACGGCCCCACCGTAGGTGCACCAGCAGGTGAGATGGGAGCCGTGAGTAAGGTGCTGAAGTACTGTCCCTGGCTGGAAGACTGTCCTCCCTGTGTCTGAGCAAACTGCTGCTGCTGTAGCTGCTGAAAGCGAACTGTGTCTGGTGGCAGCACACCTGGAAAGGTGATAGGAGGGAAAGACGGGAGACCTGGCAGTGCCTGTCCAAAAAGACGAAGAGTCTGAGCGATCGCCTCAAATCCAGTGAACAACGAAGACATGCCAGTAGCCAACTCCCTCTGAGTGTGTATGACGCTGTCCATCATCTGTCTGTCCCTCTCTCTGTCCTCTCTCTGACTCCGGATCTCTCTACGGAGCTCTGCTAGCTCTGCACGTAGAAGTGCATCTGTCTGTGCTGGAGCTGTAGCAGAGGCTGAAGGTCCTGCTCTAGAGTTCGGAGTAACGTCCTCAGGAATGGACTCCATATGACTACCAGTCTGGATATGCTGCTCGGTCTCGGTAGCCGTGTCACCTAAGCCCTGTGAAGAACTCCCCTGCGAAGCTGACTCCCGGGTAGCAACCCGTCTGTCGGAGGCAGGTAAGGGAGTGTACGCTGTGGTCACCTTGGGCAGCTCGTCGTAGTCCTCCTGAGACAACAACTGTAGCCTCCTCAGAATGTAGCAGATTAGAGGTGCAAAGGCTAAGTGTCTGGCAGCTATGCTCTCAGCAATAACATCCTCCATCTGGCACAGTATCAGATCAACTAAATCAAAGCCTCTGTGCCTCAGCATCAACATCACAACCCACTGAGTAAGAATGGAGAACTGATCTCTGTATCCACTCCTGGGAACTATCGTCCTGCTCAGTATACTCCTGAGAACTCTGCCCTCATATGTAAGTCTGGTGTGAGCTCGGCTGAAGTTCTCCGGGTGAGGTGGAGGGAAAGCAATGCTCATATCAACATCTGAAGGTAAGTGTCCCCCAAGAGGTCTGCGGGGAGGCTCCATCCCTGGGTGAGCAAGCGGGAACACTCTGGTCTCGTGCTGGATGGTCTCAAGGGCACTAACAAGGTCCTCCCTCGTAACTCTGTGGGGCTGTCCTCTGAGCATGAACCATATAGCTGAGCGGTCTGGCGCTATCCACAACGAGGCATAGAAGTCCATCACGATATCTGTATCCCATCGCATCGCTGTGGTGATGATCTCCTGGAGGCCCGGGATATAAGACAGGTGCTGTGTGAAATCCGTCCCGGCACCTCTGCTGGCAGCCTGTATGCTGCAGTGCTGGTGAGTGACAAAGAGCTTGTCAGGTCCATCTGTCCGCAGTCTACTCCTCAAACCAGCTGCTATCCTCTGCTGAAGAAGTGTCCAGAAACGACCTCCTGCCTGTGGGTCTCTCCTGGCAGGTACCCAAGTCTCCTCAGCAACTCTCCTGAACTTCTTGAGGACGGGGCCTGGCAGCCTGAGTGCGTCCTCAGCAAGCACATCCCTGAGAGTAGCAGTCCTGTCAAGAGCACAGAACTTGACTGCCATCCTCTGTCTGTCAGACTCTGTGACCTCGGCATCTGAGTGCGAACTCTCCTCTGCCTCTGAACCTGGCTGCTCCTGCGCGGTCCTCGACGTACCAACCTCGCGGGTGGACGGAGTCCGCTGCACTGTAGCTCTAGCCCTGGAAGACCTCCTCGGAGTCTCCCCCTGTCCTCCAGCAGGTATGTCCCTGATCCTGAGGTCAGTGGCCCTGCTAGCTGGTAGGTCAACCTCTGCTGCCCTGAGAATCCGGTCCAACTCTGGATCACCAGTCCTCTGCTTCTTCTTCTTGGGCTGCTCGACAAGCTTGGCCTTGCCCCTGTCACGATCTCCTCTGCCCCTGCCTCTGCCTCTGCCAGAACCTCCTGCCATAACTGCTGACTAGGCTGCAGACAAGATAGGGCGAGTGAGCTTGGCTCACCAACCCGTCCACTGACGGCTGACTGCCAAAGATAGGACTAAGGGCTTGGCCCTCAATCCGTCCACTGTCTCTGCTCTGCTGTCAACTGCCCACTGCCTGCTGACAACTGCCACTGCACGATAGGAATAGACAGGGTATATGAGTATAGAATAACCTACTATAATCTATAAGCAAGAATCGTAGGTAAGCGCATGAATCTATATGAAGTCCTAGCGCAGAGGTAAAGGACACAATGCCGGCAAATATGCAATGGGGAACTACGGCATTGTCGATTATCGGTGGAGATCAACTAGTGTCATACTAGATATGCAACATCGAAATACGACACTAATTGAGGAAATGCTAGTGTCGAGCTAAGTGTATGGTATGGAAACGGAAATCGACACAAAGCGACCAATTACCAAAATATCGTAGGTATAAGAGATGACATGCGACCTCTACGACATATGGTATCCTAAATTGCGAAACAAAATGAAGCAGTATATATTAGTTCGCAATAAAGGAGCAATTTTGATCGAATTTTCTAGGGATTTTCAATGATGAAGGAAAGAACGGCTCAAACCCTAGATAGGAATTAGAATCGGATCGGCTACTGTGCAAAAGAAAACGCCGGAGTACCCAGTGGCTCACCGGAGCAATGAAATCGTGGACGATCGTCGGTGAGGGCGGCGGTCCGGTGAAGTGCTGTGAGGAGCAATCGCACGCGAGGGGGAAGCGAGCAGCAGCTCGTGAACGCGTGCGTGGTGGAGCTCCTCCTCGTGGTGCTTGTCGACGGCGAGGTCGACGGCTCCTGCTCCGGCGACGCTCGGCGCACAGGCAGGCGAAGCGGCGGCAGCTCGGTGGGGTGGAGGCGGCGGCGCGGCGCTAGGGTTGCAAGGGCGCCGGCGCGTGTGGAGGAGCAGGTGCGGCGCGCGGCGGCTGCGGTGGCTGGGGCTCGTCGGCGGCGAGCGCGGCGGCAGGTCGACGGCGGCGTACGGGCGCGCGCGCGCGGGAACGGCGAGGCGGGAGTGGAGGCGCGAACGGCGGCGGTGGATTTTGGAGGAAGATGCACAGTAAAGCGGAACCGGCCGTTAGGATTAGGGTAAGTTCAAATCGACGGCCACGATTGATCGGGATAGGAATCAACGGATTGGATTGAAAAGATCTCCCGATGAAGTTAACCAGACCGTATGGTACGGTCATGGGGATCGTATTGTACGGTCTCCTTTGGAACCCTGACAGTTAATCTATAGAGACCGCATTGTACGGTCTGTAGGACCGTATTGTCCGGTCTCCTTTCTGCCTCAGGTTTCGAAGGATCTCGTGCAAAAGCACACCGTATTGTACGGTCCCTTTGACCGTATTGTACGGTCAGGTCCAGAAATGCTGATTTTCAAGGAATTTCCTTCTAAGTCCAAGTTTCTCACACAAGAACCAAATAAACACCAAACATGGACTAGAAGGGGAACTCTCAAACACTCCTTTGAAAATAAACCAATATAGGTTGCGCATAGGCTTATAGTAATTTTTCAATCGGCAAATAAGATGCAACCAATAAGAACCAAAAGCAATAAAACCAAAGGAGGGGTATGTATGAGCCATTTGCCTATGATCCGTGCAAGTAAATTTAACCTTGAGGATCATTTAGCAAGACTCAATGGGCATGAAGCACAATTCTTTTCTTTAGTCACACTTCTATGAGATGTGAGATCATATTGCGAATGAAACACTTCCTCATAGTGTGACAACTCCTTTGTGATTTCCTATATGCAATGCATGAGACAAGCATATCATACAAATGCAAGAGAAATTAAACATGCCATGTGATATGCAAGCAAAGTTAAGACAACGCATAAAGGAAACCTACTCAAGGTCAAGTTTGAGCCTCTCTCAAACTTGCTCACTATGAGCCAAACCTTGCCTTGAGTCCATCGGTCCACCAACTCAAGCATCCCCCATGCTCATAGCTATCTTGAGAAAGTTAGACCTTGAACTAATTTTTATGTTCTTTTCTTTTTAGTTATTAACATATGCATGAATGCAAACATACTAGTTCACAAAGGAGCACCTAGCTACCATGCAAGCAAAAGCAAGAAAAGAAACTACTCTGATACAAGTTACCTCCTTGAAGAGTAGATATGTCGATGAAGCACTCGAAGCTTGTGGTGGACGTTCATGAGTTGTCGTTGCGGCGCACGGTCCACCACCATCACCCTTCTAGGTCTTGGTCTTGGGAGCCCACTCGCACTTGGTTGGCCTCTCAAGGTCAACTATGCATTTGGGCACCCAAATCTTCCTCATCATCCTCCTCTTGCCGGGTGATCCAAGAGCCTTTGTCTTCACCTTGCCTTTCTTGTCCCTAAAGAGCTTGTAGTGTGTATTTCCATGGAACAAGTTAGCGTTAGGCAAAACCTTGGAACTTCTCACCTTGGGACAATTCTTGCTAGTGTGGCCGTCTCGGCAACACTTCTCACAATAGTAGTCGTCCGCCATGAGGGGAACTACCCAAGGTGGAATGTCCTCGTCCTTGCCGATGAGGTTGATGGCGGCGGGGTAGGAGCCGAGTCCCTTGTGCCCGGGGTTGTTCACAAGGTTCCGACCAAGTATCTCCTTATGGATGGTCCTTCCCCTTGTGAGCCTCTCGAAGCCGTCCATCACCGAAGCTCTCTCCTCCTTGAGTTGATGATATTCCTTCAAAATGTTCTCATCAAGAGAGATGCTCTCAAGAGAGGGAGTTAGTCCATCACAAGTAATATATGAAGAATCGGAAATAGATGAACTAGAGGAAGAAGTGTTACACTTTTCGAGGAGGGATTGATGTTCTTCCTCAAGAACCTTGAACTTGCCGTTGAGCCTCATGTGTTCAACCTTGAGCTTGTCATAGCTTTCATCCAAGGTCATGAGCGAAGTGGAAAGGTGCTTGATCTCATCCTCTAGTAACTTGGACTTCTCCTTGAGCTTCATGTGGTCTTCCTCAAGCTTGTCATAGTCTTCATCAAGAGCCTTGTGAGAGATGGATAAGTCCCTAAGTTCACCCTCAAGTTGACGAACTCGGAAAGCGGCCACATCATGTTCCTTCTCCAACCGAGCAATGGTCTTGTCCTTCTTCATGATCATCTTGCCGGTTAGGAGAATGCTATCCAAGAGTTCCTCATATGTGGGCTTATCCTCCTCACCAAACTCTTCATCGGACTCGCTCTTCTCATCTTCACTACTATCATCATCTTTGGCCATCAAGCAAGTCGGTGGTGGAGGTAGAGTCTCGGAGATGTTGGTGAGAGCTATGCCGGCCATCTTCTTTCCCTTGGAGGATGAGTCATCACTTTCTTCTTCATCACTATCATCATCCGAAACCCACTCTCCAACATAGAGTCCCTTGCGAGATGATCTTCTCTTGTCTTTGCCTCTAGAGCTTTCCTTCTTGACAAACCTCTTCCTTGCCTTGTACTTGCTTCTAGGGTCTTCTTCTTCATCATCGCTTGACTCTTGAGTCTTCTTCTTGCTCTTCTTGATTGGCTTCGGACATTCCTTGGCAAAGTGACCCTTCTCTCCACAATTGTAGCACTCGGCATCTTTCTTGTTGATGAATCTTCTCTTGAAGAAGTTGCTTCTCTTCATGAGGAGTGCTAGATCATTGGGATGAAGTTGCAACAAGTCTTCAACGTCTTCTTCAAGCTCTTCATCACTTGAATCTTGAGTCACCACCTTCTTCATCTTCTTGCTTGACCCCTCGGATGCAAAAGCAAGATTCTTGGAGGGCTTCTTATCAAGCTTCTTGTCGAGGTTGTAGCTCTCGAAGGCGGTGATCTTCCCAAGTAGCTTGTGGGTTGTGAGGGCTTGAATGTCGGTGTTGAATAGACATGTGATGAGTGCTCCATATTT
Organism: Eragrostis nindensis; assembly: GCA_012490785.1. Lineage (NCBI taxonomy): Eukaryota > Viridiplantae > Streptophyta > Magnoliopsida > Poales > Poaceae > Eragrostis > Eragrostis nindensis. The sequence continues at coordinate 1,079,724 of JAAXCT010000099.1, read as the reverse complement.
CTCCCTTGAGAGAATCCTCAAGATCTTCCGCACAAGGTCACCATCATCAATCTTGTCCTTCACACCGAGAGAGTTGATATCCTCTACAAGCACATTCAAGCGAGAGTAAGTATCATTGATTAGCTCATTTGAAGACATGGCAAAGTCATCATACTTGTTCTTTAGCACATAGTATCTTTCCTCTTTCACGTCCGTGGAACCCTCATGAATTTGTTGAATTTGAGTCCACACTTCATGAGCGGTACCCGCGGACTTGACTCGAGCAAAGACCTCTTTAGTGATAGCTTCAAACAAGGCATTTTTAGCTTTAGCATTTGCCTTTGCAAGATTCACATCAAGAGTACCAATGGGAGTCCTTAGAGAGACACCGGTACTTACCACCTCCCATGCGAGAGGATCGAGAGCCTCGAGGTAAGCTTGCATGCGAGCTTTCCAATAGGCATAGTCGGTCCCATCGAACGGGGGCGGCCCATGATCTCTCGGCATCCTTACTCAAGGCGGTTAAGCCCTATTTGAGCAACGAGGCTCTGATACCACTTGAAAGGATCAAAGGCACCGAGAGGGGGGGTGAATCGGTGTGTCAACAATTTCTCCCAAACGTACTTTAGGCGTGAAGCTAGCAAGACTAGATATGGTGATAACAAAAGCAAGCGATGCGCGCACATAATCTAGTCTATGCAACAAGCAACACCCTAGCAAGCAATTCTACCAAGTAGTAAAGAGACAACCTATCATGCAATTCTACTAGCACATAAAGGTAAATGCGGAAGCGTAAATGCTAGTATGTAAAGAAGATAGAGATAGGAATGCTCATGATTTTTCCCGTGGTCTCGGAAGGATGGCGCCTTCCCCTACTCCACGTTGGGTCACTCCCGCCGGAGTCTCGACCCCGTCCCTCCGCTCGATGGCGATCCCTCCTAGAGCACACTTCACCCTCCGAGTGAAGTCGCGGGCACGTCCCGCCGGGCTCGATCCCGGGTACTCTTCCGGAGGTAAGGCTCCGCACGTGATGCGTGCCAAAGGGCGCTCCACTAGTGATGCTTCTTTCGCACGGGAAGCTCCAAGACCGTGTACAAACTTGTGTTAGCTTCCACAATCTCCTTGGACAGCTCAACACCAACGCCTAACCGGTCTAGGCCTTGCCATAGACCAAGAGTAACAAACCGAAGTGACTCTCTCAAGCTCACACTAGCCTAGAGATCAAGTGGATGCAATTGCTACTCTCTCAAGCACTAGGATCACTCCAAATCCTTCTCAAGTGCTTCTCTCTCTTGCTCTTGGCTCCCTCTGAGTTTCCTGCACTCCAACAATGGCCAAGAGACCCCTCAAGGGGCGGGCAACCAACTATTTATAGGCTACCAACCCAAAACTAGCCGTTGCCCAAAAGTGCCCTGCGAAACTAGAGACCGTACAAAGGACCGTACTGTCCGGTCTCTTCCAGACCGTATTGTCCGGTCTCTATTTCCAGGCGCATCTCGATCTTCTTCTTCATCTCCAATGAAGACCGTACTGTCCGGTCCCTAGGACCGTACCGTCCGGTCGATTGTCCGGTCTTCATTTCTTCCACTTCCAGAAACTCCATCTTCTCTGTCTGGAAATCATCTGATGACCGTACTGTCCGGTCTCCTTGACCGTATTGTACGGTCCATTGTCCGGTCTTCATTTTCTCAGCATCCCGAGACTTCACTTCTCTGTCTGGATCTTCAATGAAGACCGTACCATACGGTCCCTAGGACCGTACTGTCCGGTCTCTACCGGATAAGCTGAAAACTTGATCCACTCTTGATCCTTGCTTCCAACTTCTTCGTCCTTGGTTCCTCTTCTTCTCTTCAGCCACCCTAGCCCTCGAGAGACTCACTATGCATCCATATGATCTCTAACCTAGTGTGCGCTAAGAGAACCAATTCGATCCCTCTTGATAGTCCGGTTTTTCCTATGGACTCAAGCTAACATCTAACCAAGCAACACTCACTTGGATCTAGCATGTCCTTAGCCTTGATCCACATCTTCTCCGCGACTCCATCAAGTTCTCGATCCGAATTGTCGAGGCAACCAATCACCAAGTCGTCGATAGATAGAGTATGTGAGACGACGCTTCATTGACATGACCATTTGTATATCCTACAAGGAAGTGTTAGTCACATCAATATGGTCACCCAATCACCAAAACATTCATACCTTTGGGGTTTCCAAACTCCAATGGTCATGAAGCTTACAGCTTGCCCGGCCACATATGGACCGGTTCATTCAACCTTTAACAAGATGATTCTCGTACAACCACGGAACCTGTATGGGAAGGACTTACCCTACCTTCTTGGTGCCTACCACTTTGATCCACCTGGAGGGCAGTAGCGCAAACGAGCAACCAGGAGAAGACTCCGGAGTTTGTATTGCTTAGGAGATCTGGCCTGTGATCCGCACATCAATGTGCAGTGGGTCTGCATGATGACTATTGTAGTCTCATGAGAAGCCTCTAGGTTGGTTCGTAGGCGGCATTGTGTGTGGTACTCGGAGAAGATGGATTGAGCGTTATGTTACTCTCCGTACAAGAGTGCATAGCCCGTGGGAAAAGATATACAACCTCTGCAGAGTGTAAAATTCATCCGGATGGACGTTATCACGGCATATGACACATTTATGTTGAGCTCGATATGATTAGCCACCTCTCCTTCCTTGAAGTGTGAGTGAGCAGTAGTCTGCTTGTGTTGTAGAAGTGATGGCAAATGTGCCGGGTCGGTATGACCATTGAGGTCAGAAGGCCCAACTAAAACTTGGAAACTGGCGGGAATGCTTCATACTCCCCCAGGGCCAACCAACTAAAATATTGACAATTATTTCTCTGTTTTATCTAAGTTTTCCATCACATGCTTTAGGGAACCTTGCATAAAACTTACTTGCTGCAAATGAACCATACAGCCTATTCCTTGCTAAGACCAAATATGCATGTATATATACCCTTGTGTAGTGTAGGGCTTGCTGAGTACCTTATATACTCACGTGTTTGCAATTGTTGGTTTAGTAGGAGAAGACTTCGTAGAGAACGACGACGAATGGGTTTTCGGTTCTGCTTCTCAAGTTTGCTTGTGGCGTTGGGCCATGGTTTCCGCTGTCTGCTTCACACCTAGTGGTTCGGATGTACTTGGATAGTTTTAAATCCTTGTCGTACCGCCACTAAGGGTCATATATCAGGTATCCTACTTATTTATCTATTCGAAATATGCTTTTGATTATCATATCTGTGTTCTTGTGCGTATCAGCTACTGATCCAGGGACTGATACATGATGCACAGTAGATTCCAGAAATGGGATCTGACACGCTCCTTCCAGGCGTACTGCTGCGATGCTGTAGCGCCAAGCAGAGGAGGAGGCCGAGCTGTTGTTCCCCTGTCGAATTTGGACAGAAGTGACGCTACGCTGCGAGTCATGTCTTTTTTTTATTTTTGAAAAGGGAATATGCATTAATATTCCAGCATCTGTATCGATCGATACATGTAGCTGTCTATTATTACAACCAAGTTCCGAACGACGAAAACAAATAAACCACAATCGTTCAAGACATCCATCACAAGCGACTCCATTAAATTAACTAGCCGACAATCTATTACTAAAGCACCAACCTTTTGATGCAAAAATCTCTATCACTGTTGTCTCAAGCACACGGCACCCCCAATTTATTCGGGATCTTTCTTCTTCCTTCTGCAGTAGCGCCCAGAACCGAGTCCAGTATGTTCCTCTGAATACCACCTGCATAGAAGTAGAAGCTCGTGTCTTGTTAAAAATCTCATCATTGCGACTTAACCAAATCGCCTAACATATGGCACATGCACCAACCAAAGCTTGATACTTAATTTTCTTTTCTACCCCTTGTAGCCACCCATTAAACAAATGATGAACACTTTTAGGGGAAGGTAAATTAAAACAAAAATGTATCAACCTCCATATAAACCTCGCATTTTGACAGTCAAAGAAGAGGTGTTGTATCGATTCATTTAAATTACAAGAACAACACTTAGTACTTCCTTTCCAACACTTAGTACGCTGCGAGTCATGTCTGCTGTCCAGAAGTTCGGAACTGGTTGGTGTTCAGGTTCAAAAGTTCAGAGTTGTGCAGTGCAGGAACCACAGCTGCTAGTCCATTTTATAATGTAATCGCCGGGGCTCCATGGGAAGTAAGCATAGGAGGAGTACCAAATCAAAGCAAACACATAGATTGGCATTAGTTGTGCGTCCAACTAAGAGTAATCACTCACAAAAATCAGTAATATTTTTATGGGTTCAACTTTTTTAATAGGTTGGGTACACATCTAATATACTACCTCCAGTTCACAATATAATCATTCCAGGCTTTCAAACTTGAAAATAAAGAAGAAGTGAAAAGACTCTGCTACCCCTAATCATTCGCTCAGTATAGCACATTGAATGCATTCCAGCGCCGGCCTCGCCGTCATCGACACGACGAGCTGACCACGCATCAAACCAAAGGAGCTCGGGGGGACGGCGCCGCCGCAAGGGAGTTCGCACCCGCCGCGTCGCCGTTGCGACGGGGGAGTCGGCCTTGTAAGGGAGCACGCATCCACCACGTCACCGTCGCGCGGGGCAGGCGCTGCCGCAAGGGAGCTCCCGCCGCCGCCCCAGATCTGCGCGAGAGGAAGACGGCCTAGGCACGCGGTCGCACGGCGGCCTGGACTCGCTGTCGCGACGACGCAGGCGAGGCGGCTATGGCGCCGCCGCGCACCTCGATGGCATCGCCTTGAGCTCGGCCGCCCCATGTCGCCTCCTGCTCCATGCGTCGAGCTCGGCCGCCGCCTCCTTCCGCGTTGTCGTACCCGGCCGTGTCCTGCTCTACGCCGTCGCCTGCCGCCTCCCGCATCGTCCTGCCCTGCAACCTCTATGGCCGTTCGGCTTGGCTAGAGAAGAGGAGGGGTTTGCTCGTGGTGGTGTGCTACGGGAGGAGGCTGAGAACAAATGAAGATAAGGTGGGCCCACGGCAGGAATGGCAACCAGAGACGTGGTGGGCCATAGACGTAGGAATGCTTAGACTCTGAGATTTTTTTCAAACGTTAGAAGTGCTTACATTTTGATCTGGAGGGAGTATACGTTTTGATCTAGAGGTATCAGCTTATGATATTCGTGAGGACAAAAATTTGTTATGAGATACTTGGTTCAACTTGGTCTTCGTGCCTGCCTCATATGCGCCTGTGATAAGCGAATGGAGGGAGTATCTTCACGTCAAACTAGAGGGGAGGGAGGCAAAGTGCCTCTATATATACTCATAAAAAGACACTCTCCCTTCATAAGGTAAACTAGCAAGATGGTCCGTGCAAAATTTTCATCGTATAGTTTACGACGTAGTTTGGTTGGTTCCGCTGGATGACAAGCAGCCTACGCTGTTTTAGAGACTTGCATTCTTGGCAAGACTATGCTCAAATAGATTCTGATTGCGACAGGTACTCTTTTCTCCAACAGTGTTTCCATCGTATGTGAAATTTTTACTGATACAACGGTTTAGGCACCAGTTGGTAGCCTGTTTGATTGTTCTCCGCTACCAACCTATATAACATACCATCTAGAATCTGTTATTAACATCCATTTTCCTTTACGCCTTGACAGTCGTTGCCACCGTGCTACTCGTGTGCCCGTTCGCCTCTCTGGTCGGTGTTGACTCAGATGACGTTCTACTAATCCAAGAAACAAGGAGTTGGCTCTATCTTGAACAAACTAGAGGGGAGAGGGGCAAGTGCCCCTATACTCATAAAAAACACACACTTTTTGTGAAGCCTTCATCGGATTGGAAAGGATTGGGTGAGCTGTAGACTTTAGTGATGGAACCGGGTGACGTCCCTGAACTCCGACCTTTGTGTTTGTGCTAACTTAATGAGTGAAGAGGCCGCCAAAACCGAACCTCGTGCGATGTAGAGCAAGAAGGGAAGGCCGAAGTATGGCCATGTTCCAAACCCTCTAGAGATAGTAATTAGCTGCTAGAATTAGCTATAGAGATTTGAAACATGTTTGGAACACCATTAGCTAATAGTCTAGCCGGCCCTCAAATAACAATTATTTCATTAGCTGATCCAACTATTATTTAGCTAGAACTTCAGCTATTTAGCTAGCAAATATTTAACTATTAACTATTAATTAGCTAGCTTTAAAGGTTTAGAACATCCCCTTTAGTCCTCGGCGCTAGTTGGCTTGTCGCGCGCGCGCTATTTGGCATGAGGGTCGGTCCATCGGTGTGAGGAGAGGGCATGGTGCCTGCGCAGGACGACGCCACGGGCGCCGATCTCGTCAGGACTCGGCCCTCTTCCTCGTCGTGAGAGCTTCCATTGACCGCGATCCGCCGCTAGCAAGCTGATAAGTAAAGCTTCCTGTGTCCTCCGACTCCTTTCGTCATGTCAGGTTCACGTTCCCGTGGCAGCTGCCACGTCATTGTATCCTCAGTTCCATTCTTCATGAGGTACTACGTATACGTCGTGTCTAACGATCCCGTCAGTCAGAATCTGGTCTGACGCTTGCCGAGTGGCGCTGGCCGTCGAGGTGCGAGCTGGGCCGACGACGGTGTGACGACGGTCCGCTGGTACGATGTCCACGGGCCAACCTCGGGCGCTCCCGGCCGGCGGTGTGACGACGAGACGACGGGCGGGCTCACAAGCTAAGCTAGCACGGTGCGCGCTCGCGTCGTCGTGACGGACGACGGTACGTGTTCAGGGGAGCGCTCTTGTTGCTCGTCGCGCCCGTCAATCATTTCGCCGGTCACGCGGTCACGGCGTGCCAGAGGCTAGCGTTCTGCGGCCAGACGGAACGGTCGATTACCTCGCGCCGACGACGGCCATCGATCCGTGAACACGATCCGGCGAGACGCCGACGACATGGGCGCGACGCCGTGCAGCGCGTTCCCGCCGACGCTGGCGTGCGTCGTCGGGTGGGAGGGACAACACACCACAGCAAGACAAACTTAACAGAGCAACTCGGGAAAACTGGACCAGCGAGCAAGCAATCTCGTGATCTTCGTGCATGAGTATCGAGGAGGTGAAGCCGCCTTACTTGCTCTACTTGCTCTCTACCTACCTGGCGGTGGCGCGAGAATCGTCTCCGTCGGAGGCGGGCCGGCTGCGGCATTTCCACAAACACCAAAGGGGGGTCACTGGAGAGCAGGACGGCTCCAGCGAATTGATTAATCCGGGCCGCACGAATCCGATCGGAGGTTTTTCAGGTACCCGGGGGCCGGGGTGGTCGCTATTTCGAATAACGACCGGGCGGATTCGAAATAGCGACCACCCCTGGCTCGGCCAACTCGCGAACAACGCCGGCTCGCCTGAGCGCCGCCGGTACTCAGGCCATCCCACGTGTCCGTTTCCCAACTCCGAGCAGACACACATCCGTCCCAACTTGCCGAGTGGTCGGAGTTTCTAGCGGTGGCCACCCTGGGGTGCCGAGAAGAGGTTCCTCTGCTTTTCGCCATGGTTCGCCGGAACACGCCAGCCTCCTGGAGTCCGTACCTTGTCGATTCTTGCCGTCGGACGCGGTTGGAAGCGACCCTGCCTCCTGAGCGAAGGGGCCGTGTGCTGGGCGGACATCCATGGCGCGCTTAAAACTCAATCGAGCGCCCGCGCCGTCGTAGCACGTCCGTCTCTCCAACGCGCGCTCTTCCTCGTGGAGGCCACGTCGCTGCCCTCTCGCGCGTGCGCACGGCCTGAACTCTGTTAGGCTAAGCCTGCTCGGTCAACAGTTATGCCTTCTGAATGTTCAGAAATACTACCAACGAGCATGAACAGTGTAATTGGCACATGGTAACTGACAGGAAGGGCTTCAGGTTCGGTTCACAAGTTCAGAACAGAGGTTCATGCTCATGTCCCTGCAGTCCAGAAATTCATAAGTGATGTGCAGGTTCAGAAACTCATAACTGATGTGCAGGTTCAGAAGTTCAGAGCTGCTAGTTCATTTTCTGACCTTGAGACAAGGATGTTGGCAATGGAGACCTGAAGTGTAAGATGGATCCTGGAGTGCCGTCGCAGCGATTATCGTGTCTCGTACAGGTTCAGAGTTGTGTCAAGTTGCCCTTGGCGTTCATGGGCGCGAAGGGCTGACGGCTCGTTGTTGATCATGCAGCAACACACACCGAGCCAGGCAGTTAAGTCTGTAATATGTTTACTGCACTTAGCAAGTTACTAGTAATAGTAATAGTAAAGCGGTAGTAGAACACTAGAGGGGCGTCAGTGATCGGATTTATTGAGATCTTCAAGGAGTCGTCGACTTAAGCTCTGTTTCTGAGAACAGCATTCAGCTGCCTGCTACCCTTCGAGGTTCGTTTAGTTGTCAGCTCTGTTTCTGAAGGGAATTCTCATTCCAGTTTAGGATACAAGAGTGATGAAGACATAGGCGACAGTTGCTGCACGTGGTTATTGAACCCAAAGTGAAACGAGACATTCCTTCCAACTGACGACAACAGAAGATTTTTTTTTTTAGTGGAAAGACAACAGAAGATTAACATAGAAAGCAATAGGTTCCACGCCCAAAACTAATTATAATAAATATTTGGAGCATATTGCATGCACACGAAGAGAAAGCTGATCAAGCTTCACGAGCCTGAATCTGCATCAACAACCGTATCAATTGATCATCGCGAGACAAACCATTAATAGAGAAAAAGGTGCGATCACGTGGGTAGCAGGCTTGTGTTTAAGGTCAGACCAACCACACATCAGCATATGGAGTGACCATAGCTATCTAAAACTTGATTTTCATTATGATCTTTCTAGATAAAAGGCGTCTTCCACAAACCGTTTATATATTGCGATGATGTATTGATTGATCTAGTTATATTTTTGGATGTGGCATTATGAGAGCCTTAGAGTTTCTATACCATGGTAAATTTTGTGTAAAAACTAACATTTTGAGCTAAAATGAAACTATTATTGTATGGTAAATTTAAAATTTAGAATGTTTTGTACACCCATTCTTATAATGTTACATCCACCTCTAGTTCTTCACCAATTTGACCTCACTAAAGTCATTCTTTTCCATTTGGGTAGTTGTGACATATGTGTCATGTTTATTGTTTCCTTATTTTGAGGCCACATTTCAAAGATATAATATTCATTATGAGAACCTCATTGTTTCCTTATTGTTTCCTTGTTTCATGATTGCCGCTTAGATACAATAGTCAGTCAACAAAAAGTTTAATAAGTTAGACAAAAAAAAATTAGAAAAGCATGAGCTATTGTAATACATGAATCTGTTGTGACCTTCATCATAGTAATTGAATTTATGTTGAAAATCACTAAAAATTTATGTAACATATTTATAGAGTTTTTCTTTTTACGTGGCACATGACAACTTATATAATGCATTATGTTATAACTGACCAACATATAAAGAGCAAATTTCCTTTCAGAACCAATAATATTAATCCGCTTATTACCATCACGAGTACTTCCCGCTGCATCCCTTGCTTTAACCCGTAGCAAAGGCTTTTTTTTGTCTCTGTATTAGCCTTGCACAACAGCTAAGGCCGTCGCCGCCGCCGTCTACCACCTCCAAATTAAACTCCATTAACCCATTCTCTTTTTTTTTTGAAAATTTGAATTTATTAGGCCTTGGGTTCCTGCCTAGTCAAGACTCTTAATTTGTACAAAAAAAAAATGCCAAGCAATCTATCACAACAGTGGCCATCTCACTTCTATAACTAGGCTCCCAAATCGACATCCTCGTATGCACATCCTTCCAATGCTGACACTTGCTAGACCTTCTCCTCCTCTTCTATTGTACATGTTCCGCGTGATTTCTCTTGTTTGAGATCTTCTCTGTGTTAGTATCACTTCCACCAATCCAGCTAAAAACCTGCCAAAACAATTACTAAACACAACTTACATTTTTGAGGTATTATCATACTTGGTATTGTCTATTAACTGCATATTTAGCCATGAAAGGAAGCACCAGGTTCGCTCTTAAGAGCGGCACATTATCACACCAATCAGAGAAACAAAAAGAAAAAATCAGTAATATTTTAAGATATATTTGTTGTTTCAATTTTTTCTAAGGTTAGGGCTGATATATCCGCTTTGATCCCTGCGGCGAGAACTTAAAGAGCTGTTATGAGATTTCTTGACGTCAAACCATGATTTAACATGTTTGTTATGCACGTGGCCAATTAATGTTGGCATGTTTAACAATTAAATTATTAATTTAACTTATTGATTTGATCGTGACTACAAGTCAAACTAGAACGGAGGGGGCAAGTGTCCCTATACTCATAAAAAGGGCACTCCCTTTTATAAGTTAAACATTTTTTTTGTTGGCACATGGAAGAGCGGTAGCAGATAGACTTGAGGGCTAGAAGCTATGAAATCCCTAAACTCCGATAGCCTCTCTGCAGTTCTTGTGTTACCTTACCAGTTGTGCTCTGTGTCGAGGTGTGAAGACTACGGCAAATGGGGGCCTAACACGGCCTCCCTTTGAGATGCGGAGGGGAGCGAACGGTCCTAAGTGTTGGAATCGCGCACGGGAAGGAGGAAGAACGCGAGCAGTTTTACCCAGGTTCGGGCCACCAGAGGTGTAAAACCCTACGTCCTGCTTGTCTGGTATTGCTCAAGTGTTGTCTGTTGGTTTCATGTACAAGGCACTCCCTTTTATAGTGCAAGGAGAGGCCAGACCCGTTCATGGGCCGTTATGGGGGCGCCGGCTGGCGGCCCCTCTCCGCCCGAGATGCCGGGCGTCTTGTCCAGTGTCAGCGGGCTTCGCTCGCCTGCCTTCATTATTCGATTGACTCCCGTCGTCTTGTCCCATCGCTCGTACAGCACGCGCGCGGCGCCCGGAGTGGCGAGCGCGCGGAAAGGGGGCGGATGCACCGAACAACCCCCCGGTCCAAGCGACGCGCCGTATGGCGGCAGGCGGCGCTCGTCAGCCCACGCCCTCCTGTCAGCCGAACAGTGCGCTACAGGGCTACGACTGGTCGGGTCACACCCATCAGTCGCGGCCCTGCGTGAGGCGCACGCGCATTGAAGTCCAGCGACCCGCCCGCGCGGCCGCGCGGGCAGTCGCTGGCAAGTGGGACCCCTCCGCGAGGAAATCCCCGCGCCCCGGATCCGCGAGCACCGTAGCCGCACGAAATCCCGGGGTATCTCGTTGAGGCACGGCGCTATTAAGGCGCCACGAACCACCGTCGCCACGTGCCAGGCCCCCACAGGCTCGCGGGGCCCCGCCCTTATCCGCGTCCCGCGGCGGGTCGCGGAGGTCGCAGGGCGTAGCCACGTGGCAACGCCCCACGGCTCGCGGCTGCGAGCCGCTCGGGAGCCCGGCGCTCCGCGCCCTCTTGCTGGGCCGCTTCGGCCCGCTTGGCGCGTGGCTGCCTTCCTCGGCCCAAGATGGACTCAGGCCGGCCTTTTGACCGGGGGAGTGGGGACCCTGGTTCCCAATACACCGACACTCTGTATCGGTGCCAACTTAATGAGCGAAGAGGCCGTCACGACCGGACATTGTGCATTGTACGTGCTGGTGAAGAGCAAGAAGGGAAGGCCGAAGTATGGCCATGTTGCAGTTCTCATCACCGCTTCGTAAAGAAAGGCTCGCCGCCGCTCTAGCCACCGTCCGCTCGGCGGGCATACCTCCTGTCCTCCTAAATTATTTGGAAACGGTTTTCGCTTGGTCAGGAGGTTCGGTGTTTTCAGCAATCAGCACATGCGCAGAGGGCAACTGTTCAACGTCGACCCACTTGGCCATCTTCGTCGCGGGCTCCCACGTCGTCCATCGCCAGCCTGATCGCCGTGAATGCATACTTTCTTAGGCATCGAGGATCCTGAGCTGCTGTCCTGGCTGTGGCGTGCGTTCCTGCCTCCTCCCCCGGCGCAGGAGTCGCCAAGAGTGAGTGATGACGCCGCCATGTCCACCGCGACGCCGAAGCGGGCGAGGGGTCGTCGTGTGCGTTGCCGCCGACGTTTCTGTGCAACGGAAGGCCAGAAACGCCCCAGGACGGGCAGCGGAGCGGGCGGACGCGGTGGCGCGAGAACCGTCTCCACCGGAGGACCGGAGGCTGGCTGTGCGGCCGCGGCATTTCAACAAGTACTCTGGGGGTCTCTGTGAACGAGACGACCAATCGACTGTCTTCGGGCGGGTCCACACATGGCTCCACCGCGAGGTGCCTAATCCAGGCCGCACAATTCCAATCGGACGTTGTTCGGGTACCCAGGGTGGTCGCTATTCAAGATAGCGACCACCCCTGGGGTCACGAGCCACACCGGCTACACTTTGCGCCGCGGCTCTGCTGAGCACCGGCGGTACTTACTACTCAGGCCATCCCGCGTGTCCCTTCCCCAACTCCGAGCAGCCTCACAGCCGCTCCATCTTGGGTTTCAAACGACGGCCACCCCGGGGTGTCGAGAAACGCCGCCTCTTCTTCTCGCTGTGGCTCGCCGGAAAGCCACCACCTTCTGCCGCCCGTCCCATGCGTTCCTTACCTTCCTATGTCCTAGCTACTGGAGTCCATCGTGCACAGCTAGAGGCGACAGATCGAGCGCAAAGGCTGCGGCGCATGGTGCACGCCCAAGTTCAATCGAGCACCCTACTAACTAATGGCGACAAATGCAGCTGGAGCTGGTGGCGAAGGGGCCGTGTGCTGAGAAGGCATGCATGGCGAGCATAAAAAGAGAATCGAGCGCCGTCGCATCACGGATCGAAGTCTCGCCAACGAGTCCCTGCTCGATCTTGCTACCGGAGGCCACGTCCCGTCGCTGCCCTCTCGCGCGGCGGCGCGAGGGCTCGGCCTGAAGCCCTGAACTGATGTTCACAGCTGTGCAGCAGTGCCAGGGATCAGCTGCTACTTTTTATACTGTAATAGCCGGCGGTGCTCCACGGGAAAGAAGCATAGGAGTACCGAAACAGAGCTGTCAAGAGTTGTCACTACAAATATGTAGGGTGTGTTTGTTGTATGGCAACGTATCATATGAGAACCAGGTTCGTGTGAGAACTATGAGAACTCCAATCTAGGCCACAAGATCTTTAGAGGTGTGTTTGTTGTATAGGGTCTAAACTTTAGAGGATTTTTGCAACGAATATTCTATTTACAAATAAAGTTTAATTACAAAACGAATTTCAGGACTCCGCTCGAATTCGCGAGACGAATCTAATAGAGGTAATTAAGGTGTGATTAGAAGATAGTTACTGTAGCATCACTGTAGCAAAATATAGATTAATTAGCCTCATTAGATTCGTCTCGCGATTTAGAGAGGGAGTCGTGACATAGGTTTTGTCATTAAATTAATAAATAAATAGTAAGATCTATTATCTTAGTATTTGAAGGTCCAAAGAAGCCATCACGTTCGCTCTCAAAGCCACGAAATTACCACGTTAATCAGAAAAAAGAAAACTACGAGCCGTAGGATTTTATGAACATCTAACGGTCTGGATTGCACATATAGATTTTAAATCCGGCAGAAAAAAGAGTCCATAGCCAAACGTACTGTGTTTTCCTTTTTCCTTCGTATGTTTTCCTTTTTCCTTCGTATCCCATCGCAGATGCATATATCATCAGGATACTTCTTTGAGGTCCGACAAAGGCATTGAGAAAAGGCAAAAAGGAAATCGCATAAGCAGAGAAAAGCAAGCCAGATCGTCTCGCCTACTACTGCTACGGCGTCGTCTCCGCCGCCTTCGCCGGCAGCTTCTCCATCCAGATCTTCTTCTTCTACTGCTTCGCGCGCTGCCGTCACGCCGTTGGCGCGCGCTCTGGCGGCGACAACGAGCAGCCGTCGTGCTCTGAGGGGCAGCAGCAGCAATGGACGGAGGACACCGACACGCCGCCCGTGCTGCTGGAGACGCCGTTCGCGGATAGCGGCGTTCGGGTGTTGCTGGCCAACCGCTGCTTCCCGCTGGTGTTCATGATGTTTGTACCGCTGGGCATTGTCGTCTTCGAGTGGAGCCAGGCAGGCAGACGTAGTGGCGTACGCGCTCTGCCTCCTCAACATCATCGTCATGGTCATCTGGCTCTCGCCGGGCTCCGGGAGCAACGTCTCCGCACCCAAGTCGTTCCACGGCTCAGCGACGACGAGGACGACGGCAGTGGCAGCGAGTCTAGGAGCGAGAAGAGAAGCCCCAATGCGTCATTCCCACGTTATGGGCAACCTCCATGCTTGGCCTGACGCTCATGAAACCTGCGGGATTGATCCGAAATCTCACATAATTGGCGAGCTGGAATCTCGGCTATTGGCAAGTCTCAATTGGATGATCTGATCAGAACAACAAAAACTCAAACTACTTTCTTAAACTGGGAGTTCAATCCTTTAGGGCTGATGCTGATCTGGGTGGCTAAACAGTTGGATTTGAGCACAGGTGAAGACAAGATCATCGCCGCACGCACCAGCCGTTACAGGATAAGCATGTCACAGCACAGCGCCAGGAACCTCCTTGCCTGCGACGGGGGCGGAGACAACAACAAGCCTGAGGCATTGCTTCTTGACTCGGAGAGATGGAAGGCCCGATGAACTATATCGTGCATGCACATGAAGCTTATTTATAGATCGGACAAAGAATCAAGCAGCAGGAGAGAAGATCTAGATCTAATCATGATGCATGCTACAGCTAGATGCCATCAGCTATCGCCTATCAGTAATGAAAGAGTTTTCTGTGAAGAACATGGCTAGGAAGAAAATAATGTACATCTAAAGTCGACATGCACACTGTCATAAGCGAAAGCTCTAAATAACGGGAGTAATAAAAAGGATTTTCCGTTAAGAGAAAGAGATACTAATAACTATTATATATAACCAAGCAATAATCTTTTCTCTCTTTTTTTTTCCTTTTGAACGAATAATCAAGGATCACCGTGAAACATCCTGCAGGCGCAGGGAGGCATGGTCACATATGGTCTTAGCACTCTTGCTAACGACGGGTTCGACCTACTTCCAAGAGATGGCTCTCTGGGATCTCCATGCAGAGAAAAGAAAAACCCAATTTACGCGCAATGGCATCTCAATTCACAAGATGAACCAAGGACGAGAAGACTAATGCATGCTCAACCAGGAGACAGGAGAAGGTCTAGGTAGGCATCAATGATGGGTGGGCAGGTGGCATGAGTTTGATTTAGCACAAGTCAACATACCACAGATTTAATTCTTTTTTGTTGAAAAAAATCATGTGTGAAATAATAAGTGTAAAACGTTTAAAATGATGATTACTACAAAGAACATTGATATGATTATAACACGCATAGGTGCCGTGAAGAAAGAATGGTCGATGAGACTGCCATAGAGACGGCGGCGGCCTTCCGAGGTAATAAGGCCAATTGGCAGGAAGATAGCCGTGAGGTTTCTCGATTCTTCCAAAGGGAAAATCAATCTGCTTCATGAGGAGGCGATTAGAATATAATTATGGAGAAAAACGAGCCTGGATGAAGGTGAAGCAATCCATCGACCCTTGCAAATAACGATTGCATATACGCAGCTGTTCAAAACATCGACTACCTCATATCTCAAGCTTGATGAGCAATTGGGAACATCATTTTCAGGAAAAGGGACTATATGTAGCACGCCGATCAATTGGCTATCGAACGATTTTAGTTATGGAGTAGGTGAAAGAGGGAGTCAAGAAAGAGATGGCAACTAAGCCAAGCACATCTCAGGCACAAACTATACTAATTGATCATTTTTTATTTGTCCAATTTTCAAAGATTACCCACTTCATATATACCTTTGAAGTACTGAGCTTTAATTATCTATATTGAAAAAACACTCAGTTTTCTTGAACAATTTTGTGTAGGTTCATCTGAGAGCCGATTGATTAATTATGTGACTTGAAGTTCCTATGAGCCAGGAAGTATTGTAATTTCAACAATACCATGATATCAAATACAACATTACTATGACAGTATTTGTGGCCTTCAGATTTGCAAACTTTCTAATAGTTCTACGGATATTCATCCTAAATGTTAGCATTTAACATTGATTTGCATTGCGGATTTATTTGGTATTTTTGTTCCTAATTGAAAGGTTTTTTTTCTCTTTTATATCCAATCAGTTTATCCTCTTTTAGTGTCTTGACGGTTCATTCTCCATGCTTGATTCATAAACATATCCTCTGTCTTTTAATTTGATTAAAACCATCCCATTTAACAAAAATTAATTAACATCCGTATTCTATTTTGTACCTATCCGTTCTCATCCTAGAATCATCCGTATTGATTAACAGTTCAACCATCAATCATTACATTATAATAGAGTCTAGCCGCGCTATCAGCGCGGGCCACCTTGCTAGTTCTCTTTGATGTGACAGGTCTAAAGTTTAAAGGGGGGTGCAACGAACGCACCCATAGACTGCAGTAGTTGTGCGTCCAGTTGAGAATAATCGTACACCGATCAGTAATATTTTAGGATATATTATGCACGTGGTCAACTAAGTTGACATGTTTAACCATCAAAACATTAATTTATCGTGGGCATTTTTTTTATTAAAAGCCAAACTCACGCACGTGTGGGGGCACGTGCCCTATTCTCATTCAAAAAAAGCACTCCAAAATAAACATTTTTGTGACCACAAGAACCCTCCATCAGATTGGAAGAGCTTGTGTGAGCAGTAGCAGATAGACTTGAGCGACGAAAGCATAGCTATGTCAGAGCCAGCTTGACGATGTTTGGCGTTGCGTTGGTTAAGAGCAAGCAGTGAAGGCCTAAGTAGGACCATGTTCTAAACCTATGGAGATAAAAATTAGCTACTAGAATTAGCTCTAGAGGTTTGAAACAGGTTTAGAACACCTCAGCTAATAATTAGATAACCTCAGCTAATTGAAACTAATTAATAGTCTAGCTAATAATTAGATAACCTCAGCTAAATTGAAACTAATAATTAGCTAGAGGTTTGGAACGCCTCAGTTAATAGGTGTCTAATATTTCCATTTACTTTTAGCTTTACAGGTTTGGAGCACCCCCTGTAGCCCTTGGCTCTGGTGGGCTTGTCGTGCTCGCGCTACTTGGCTCAAGAGTCGTCGGTTTGAGGAGAGCACATCGTGCCTGCACAATTCCCGTGGCAGCTGCCATGACTTCCGTTCATCAGACGAGGACGTTGTGTCCAACGATCCCGTCACTCAGAATCTGGTCTCGCTCTCGCCTGCGCGTTGGCCGTCGAGGTGCGAGCTGGGGACGGGAACCGCGGCTAGCCGAGCGCGCGAGGTGACGGCGGACCTAGGTGGATGGTCCGGACGATCTCGGCCCACGTACGGGCCAACCTCTCGAGGCGACCGGTGTGACGACGACTGGCGGGCGGACTCAAAGATACGGTGCGCGCTCGCGTCGCCGTGACCGACGACGGTACGTGTTCAGGGGAGCGCGCGATGTTGCCGCGCGTCGCGTCCGTCGATGATCACTTGGCCGATCACGCATTTCCACAAGCACCTGTGGGGGGTCTCTGGGGAGCAAGACGGCTCCAGCGAGTTGACTAATCCGGACCGCACAAATAAAGTGCCAAAGGAACCACCTTGGCACTTGTAAGTCCGTACGTAATTAGCAAAGTAGTAATTACCGAGGAGTATGATTCGAGGTTCAGTTGTCAGCTCGGTTTCAGAAACAACGAGCGTGAACAATTCGGAGTTGTCCTGTGTTGGTTACGGGCTCCAGCGATTTGTTTCCGTACTACTTAAAATCTCTACCTCTACCGCCTTTGGCTTGTCGTTCCTCCCCTTTTGCTCCTCTCGTCGCCGCCGCGATCAATCTCGAGCCCAAAACACCTAGCGCCATGGGAATCGCCTCCTCCTCCTCCACAACGGAGGCCGTCCCTCCCCGGGACGCCACTGCTCCTCCCACGGCCAATCCACAAGACGGCGCCGCGGAGACGACGGCGGTCGCGGACGTCGCCGCGGAGTCGAGGGAGTGCCAAGCGGTGTGGTGTTTCTGCCGGTTCATGAAGGGCGGCGGGTGCAAGGAGGAGTTCGTGGCGTGGGAGAAGTGCGTGCACGAGCCGGAGGCGGCGGGTGAGGAGGACTCCTTGGAGCGGTGCCACGACTTCACAGCCGCGCTCAACAAGTGCATGGACGCGCACGCCGACTACTACGAGCCCATCCTCCGCGCCGCCGAAGAAGGTGCGGCGGCGGAGGCGGTGGCCGTGAAGTTCGCCGCCGCGGAGTGGTGCAAAGCGCGGGGGTGGGAACGGGACTGCAGGTTCCGCCTGTTCGTGGAGGGCGGCGGGTGCAAGGAGGAGTTCGCGGCGTGGGACAAGTGCGTGCGAGAGGCGGAGGCGTCGGGCGAGGACTCCGTGGAGCCGTGCCGCGGCGTCACGGACGCGATCTGGAAGTGCATGGACCCGCCCGCCGACTACTACGAGCCCATCCTCTCCGCTGCGCGCGCCATGGCCGGGGACGCACGCTGATTGGCATGGTTTGCTACTGTGTCGGTTCCACACTCTGTCTAGCAAATTACTTACTCTGTGGCCGAGAAATCGTTCTAACTGCAATGCCGTCGAATCGAATGTTACATTTTCGCCTGCTTTAATCATTCTTGTGCACTAAGATGCTGCTATTTGGCTGCATACCTTTGGCCTGTCTGATTAGCAGATTTGATTGAGCAGGACAGTAATTTTGGATTAGTTGCGGGATGTTTTAACCGCCTGAAAAACGTTAATTAGTCTGCAAATTTTGGACTTTGGTCTTGATATGTCATTTGGACTGTCATGTAGTAACTTGCTATGAGTTGCTTTGCTTCCTGTCTCTTCATTCCGTGCTCAATCAAAGTGACTAAATGACGCAAACAAATATTTTTCAAACTGAGTTTTGTTTTTCCCTGTCGTTTTATCGAATTTAACCTAGTAACAAATAATATGAAAGAAATAAAAGTAGGCTGAACCCATGGAATTCGATAGCACATTCATGCCATTGAAACTGCAATGTACCATTGCAAACAGTAACACAATCAGTGATGCATATTGGCCAAAGCAACTGTTTACTGTCTATAAAAGGAGGAAGCTCAAAGTGCGGAATTTTTTTTTCATTTATCTTGAGTAATAACAATTTGTCGAACAGCCCTTTCTTGTCAGATAGGCACGATCGAGGAGGTCGCGTTTTTCATACCCTTTCGTCATGTCATTTTCAGGTTCCGTGGCACCTGCCACGTACGTACGCCATTTTTTGTATCCTCCCCATTGTTAAGATACTAGACGTCGTGCCTCCTAACGATCCCCGTCGGACGCTTGCCGAGTGGTGCCAACGTGTCCGTTCACGCGCGCGCCAGCTGCCAGCTGGTCTCTCTTTCGGCAGGGTGCGAGCTGAGCAGGGACGGACGACGGTCGACGGTACATGTTCAGGGGAGGAGCGGTAGCTCTTGTTGCGCGTCGGCGTCCGTGGATGGCTTCACCGGTCCCGCCACGCGCGACAACAAGGCGTGCGAGAGGCTAGCGTCCTGCGGCCAGGCGGAACGATCACCGCGCGCCGACGGCCGTCGATACACGTGAACACGATCCGGGACGGGTGGTACACCACACGCACCAGGACTGGCAGCGAACTGCAAGCGGTTCATGTCTCGGAGAGTTCGTGGACCCGGCAAGGCAACAGAGCTGGCTGGCTGGGCGGCCGTGGCATTTCCACAACCACGTCTGGGGTCTCTGGTCTGGGGAGGAAGACGACTTCAGCGTAGCGACTAATCCAGGCCCCACAAATCAAATCCAGGTACCAAGCGTGGTCGGGCGGGGTCTCGAACGATAAAAGGTTCCTCTGCTTCACGGTTCGCCAAAGCGTCCCTGCTCTCCCTCTCGGAGGCAGGCAAGGCAACGTCCCTCTCGTGCGTGCGTGCGCTCGGCCTCAACTCTGGCAGGCTCAGCTGGTTCAGCCGAGGCGTAGGAAAAACTGAACCTTGTCAGCAGCTGTACCTTCAGAATGTTGAGGCGTAGGAAGAGCTTCGGGTTCAGTTCAGAAACTGAGCTTCAGACTTGTGTCCCTGCTGTCCAGAAGTTCAGAAACTGACGTGCGGCAGTGCAGAGGATGCTGGCAATGGAACCAAGGATGCTGGCAATGGAAGCCTCAAGTGTAAGATGGATCCTGCAGCGCCGTCGTAGCGATTACCGTGTCTCAGTACAGGTTCAGATTGGATGTCCGTCAAGTTGTCCTTGCACTTTAAGTCCGTAAAATGTTTGCTACAACTATTTCCTCCGTCACAAATATATCGTTGACTTTAAGACAACTTATTTGACCACTCGTCTTATTCAAAAAAGTTGTGACAATACAAAATAAATAACTCATACTTAAAGTAGATTTGATGATAAAACAAGTCATAATAAAATAAATAATATTTGCATAATTTTTTTTGATTCGAGGTTCAGTCGTCAGCTCGCACGGTTTCAGAAATAACGAGCGTGAACGTACAGTTCGGAGTGGTGGTGGTGGGCTCCAGCTAGCGATTTGTTTCCGTAATCTCTACTCCTCTACAACTTGTGCCCATTTATCCCTGCCTTTGATCTGTCGTTCCTCCCCTTTTGCTCCTCTCGTCGCCGACGCGATCTCGAGCCCACCCGAAACCTTAGCGCCATGGGAATCGCCGCCCCTCTTTCTCTTCCCACAACGGAGGCGGAGTCGGGCGAGGCGGGAGCCCTCTGAATCACCGATACGCGCAGGAGGTCGCCGTACCCGTATCCGATACGGCCCGATACGATACGGCGATACGGCGATACTCCGATACTCCCTCTATAAAACCACTGTTTTGGTTTGAAACTCGCGTATCGCTGTATCGGCGTATCGTATCGCCTTACCGGTGTCCCCGTAACGGTGATTCTTAGCGGGAGCCTATTGGGAACACAGCCTGTTCAGGATGGGCGGCGGGTGCTGCAAGGAGGAGTTGGTGGCGTGGGCCAAGTGCGTGCAAGAGGCGGAGGAGGCCGGTACTGAGGAATCCATGGCGGAGCGGTGCCGCTGCCGCGGCGTCACGGCCGCGATCAGAAAGTGCATGGACGTGCACGCCCGCTGCTACGACGAGTCCAGAGTCCGCGGCTTGCGCCGCGTGGCCGCGGAACTCGACGCAGCAGCGTGTGCCCGCCGCGAGGCCTCAGCTGGGTCGGAGTCCTCGGCGGATTCGAGGTGGATGGGGTGCCGGACTCAGATAATGAGAACGGAGATCCTTCCTGTGGTCGTGGCCTGATTGAGCGAAATCTGCCGGTGACCAATTAATTTGCGATCGATGTGGATTCTTCCACTTCTTCGAAGACTATGCGAATTAACGAGTGATCGATGTGGTTGAGGACAGGGAATTTAGTTCTTTTTTTTTTTCTGGGTGAAGCCAAATTATACATGTGTAGACGAGTTCTAAAGTAAAAGTCGGCAAAGAGATCTCTTACATACATTTGATGATGTGCGTGTTTTTAGACACTAACTAGAAACACAGCGCGGCGTTGCCGCGCTTTTCTTGGTGCTGTTACATGTTTGAAGGCCCCTGGAAGTTTGTTTCGATCAAAGTATTGAAAATAAAAATTATACCCGTTCATAAGATCCATCACTTCCTGAATAATTGTTGCATTAGAAGAGAAATGGAAGGTCACAATATTGTAAAGGCACAGAAGCTGCTGATGGCACGACCATATTTGTGAACTAGGTGAATTCCCCGCGCCTTGCTGCGGGAATTGTTTTTGATAGAACGTTGAGCAAAAATGAATTAAATATTCAAATGATAAACTACTTTTTTAGAAAGCACAATACCGAAAGAATGTATAGCGGTTCCTCGCAAAAAAAAATTGTATAATAGTAAGACGGTGATATAGCCTGTACATTGAGAATAAGCAAAAAATATGTGTAGGAATGTGAACACAGAACTGACCTATTCACATTTTTTACCTTGCCTGTACAGAAGAAGGAAAAATAAAGGAGCAATTGGGGAGATTCTAGAATCCACAGGCTAGTTCGAGAAGGGCGGGACACAACCCCCAATTCCTGGCATTAACACATGGATTTAATTATTTTCTAAGCTCCACTGTGAACTCAGGAAATAATGATCAGAGTTCCACATGCAAAACCTCCATGCATCTTGTTTACAGGATAAAAATGGTTCCCTGGCATTTCTGAACTAAAGCAACAAACCTGCATTAAACGAATCATATCGAAAACTTTATACCAGACTGATGGAAGGAAATAGAACAAAAGAAAAAAAAATTAGGAAGAATACTTCAAAGGGAAGAGAAAAGATGGAGCAGTAGTGACACCTCAGCTCAATACCCAGAAGCCAACAGCCGTATTTCATATTCCACGTTACAAAGCCAGGGCCTCACAGGCTCATCGGTGGATCGCAGAGTCTCACTTTGCGTGTGGCTGCTGCCTGAGCTTGGTGGAGTGCTCATGGTGAAGAACAGTGATGGTTCATTTGACACAGTCGATGTGCTGGCCACCATTATAAGAGAAAAGACAATGGAATATGAATGGAAAAGGAACGTAAGCAATGGACGGTAACTGCCATATTCTAGGAGAAGGCGTGAGTGATATGTGGATTAATGGACAAAGAGAGTAACGGATGAGAATCAAGTGGACTAATGGGTTGTAATTTTCAGATTCCAGGAGTAGGCGTGAGAGAGATGAATGGGCACATAAATGGATTAATGGACAGGGAGAGTAAAGGCTGAGTCAAGAGCCGTATGGGAGATAAATGGTCACACAAATGGATTAATGGACGCGGAGACTAAAGTTTGAGCCAAGAACAATATTAACGAACAGATTAGGATGATAAAGAAAGATTCGACGGTCCAAAAAATTATGATGACGTGGATGCTCTGAGAATTGAGCTTTAGAATGAGTAAATGAGGTTAGTGGGTCTGACCTTTATAGATATTATAGATTAACACCCAAACCACCCAATGGATAGGAGATACTTCGTCCCCATGACGTAAATTGATCTCCCTTCGCTCGCCTGACTTTTTTTCTTGGATCTCTGTTGTTGCTCAAGCCTGAAAGTGTCCAGAAACTCAGCAAGAAGACAAAAATTGGAGAGGAGGAAGAGCTCAAAATGCAATGTCCACAAGGAATGAGAGGAACTTATTACAATCCGTAAGTCATTTGATCCTTATATGGGACTGCAGTCATTAAAAAACAGGCATGTTACGGATGATAATCAGATTAACTTTTGAAATCACTAAGTAAGAATATTAATAAGGCGGAGACATGCACAGCTAAATCCTTAACCGTATTTAAGGACAGTTCTGAAATTCCGTGTTTGTAATTCTTTAAATATCGTTATATGGAAGAGGAAATTCAAGAAAAAAAATATCATCATAGATGATGCAATGGAGGTATTGTGAACTGAGATTTGTGCATAAAGAGGATATTTACTTTTGTACATTATAATCTGCATACACTATGCTTGGCATGTGTGGAGCTTGCCATCAGCATCACAAAAGAGCAAGTAACAATGCTTGTCCTTCTTGGCTACAAGCTTTGAAATGTCACCTCCCATGTTGGACCAAAACTTTTATAAAAGAAGTATGTTACGTTCATAAATATTGCTATTCATCTAAATCATTGTCCAGCTTTCCAGTGCGTTTTCTGCCTCAAAAGTTCTCTGATCACGCATAAAACAGAAGAACCTTATGTTTCATATATATTTTTACTTCATTCTTATCATCGCAATTTTGATCACAATTACTAATGTAAGTGATGCATGCTAAAAGTGGAATGTTTTTGCCTTAAACCACTATATTTCCTCGTTGCTATAAAATTCACCGGTTAAAAGATAATTGATTGTGTATAAGTTTGTGTAAAGTATTCAGTACCAAGCTCCTCTCAAGCATTTCATTGAGCACTTGGCGTGTAGGAGTGGTTGGAAAGTGATGTGTAGAACTGTAGAACAACGTAGGATCAGGTACCATCCCCGTGTTTAGTTTGCTTCAAAAGATCTTTTCTCACTTCAAAAGAGACAACATACTGGTCTGGATTCTGGAGCTAGAGCTGCAATGCCCTGAGTACTTGATTTCTTCTCGAGATCTCCAAGCAGGATGAGTAGAGAACACCCCGGTCATAGATATGCACGACAAAAGCATTTTCCAATTCTGAAGGGGGGAAGGGGCGGTCAGAAATAAAATTTTGGACATGTATGGTTCCGGACTGGAGCGGCAAATCACCTGGACATCGATGAATTCGTCGCCTCCTCCACCGCCGCCTTCTCGGCATAAACTTGAAGATAGGTTCGCTCTTGGCAACGGGCGGACTTGGAGTTGCAGCGGTAGCAACATTGGCGCAGGGGTCGGTGGTGGGTACCATGCAACGGAGATCCAGCTCGCAGGTGACAGGTTGCAGCTCCTGAGAGTGTTCAGCTCCGGAAACCGCTTGGCGAGTCTAGAAATCTGCAACACCGACAGAGTTTGGTTCGTCAGTCATTCAGAGTTTCAGACTACAGAAAGCAGCAGGGAGTGAGCCTGATGTGGATGGGTTGGGTCTCTGTCAGACACACTACGTAACTACCTTATCAGCCAACGGTTCGCGCTGATAGGGAGACTCGGGTTCTACGAACTCGAAGAGGAGCTGCTCGTGGTAGTTTCCCGAATCGCCTTCGTCCTCGCTGCTGCTGGAGCTTTCGCTCGTCTCCTGGGCTGAAAATGCATTCGTGCTGGAACTTGTTGTCTCGTGCTCCAGGTCGCTGCCTGTGTCTTGACAGCAGTCGCTGTCGCTCTCCTCTGCTCCAGTCCTGCGTTGAACTGGTTACCATGGTTACATGGCCACAAAAACACATACTATACATCTTTATTTCCTGACCGTTATTTGCATATACAGTTTTAGTAGCATACAAGTAACATGAATGCCACCTGAATTATGATAGGAAACTATCCTTGAAGCAAGAGCAAAGCATGTAGATTGTAGCCAGTGATAGATATTCAGGACACGCAATGTGAGTAGTAGATAAGAAATCTGCATAGATGAATTAGAAAGTTGATTTTTGCGAAAACTACATGGCACTGATGACAGGTCATCTCTGCAAGATCAACATCGTTCCATAATTTCCAAGGGTGAAATGCCATGTTAAATCATCACACAAACTCCCATGTGCCCTTATAAGAATTTCCTTTGCAAGAAGGAATGCAGAATAATAATATAAAAAAAAAGACATTTTCCTTGGTTCAAAAGATTTAATGTTAACATTAATCAGGGGGTGTTCGGAGGCCCTAAAAATTAGTGGAGAGAGAAAATGTCGGCACCGTTTAGGAGTACTAAACAAAGTCTAATTACAAAACTAACTGCAGAACCCCTATGCTAATTCGCGAGACGAATCTAATGAGGGTAATTAAGCCGCGATTAGAAGATGGTTACTGTAGCATTACTGTTCCAAAACATAGATTAATTAGGCTCATTAGAATCGTCTCGCGATTTAGAGGGGGGGTCGTGACATAGGTTTTGTAATTAAACTTTGTTTAGTACTCCTAAACGATAAAAAATTTTTCTCTCTCCTCTAAAAATTAGAGGCTCCGAACAGCCCCTCAGTACATTGATATGCATCTTAGTTAAATAGTCACATGCTTCCAAAAAATTTTGTTTTCGAAACTAACTGGTACATGTTAATCGGCTAGTCATGACGCATGCCTACAGATTAATTGTTCTCTGTAATTCGTTCACATAATATTGGTCCTGGCCACAGTAGAGGCAATACGTCAAGCACCTGATGGGCATCCATTAGGAGACAATTAACATGAATATGTACATTGGCGAGGTGGAGAGCCTGCACTGAAACTGTTCACACACCAGCAGTCCAGTTCATCGAGGCATCAGACAGGGGCATGCGCAAGGAATAGAGGAGGGTAGGGGGATCGAAGGAGAGGAGGCGGAACAGGCAGGGGCACTCACATCGAGCTGCTTCTACACGGGGCTGGGCCGCTGTAGCAAGCGACAGCCGTGGTCCTGTGACACGGAGTAGATGTCCTCTTCGATTTCCTCCATCGTGATCATCACGGAGAACTACGGCCGGTCGAGAGGCTGCAAGGAAGCGACGAGCTCGCGGGAGACGCAACGGTGGCGCGCCGACGCTGCAGTTTACGAAGCTTCAATGGCGATACGGCGGCGGGCTCGTGGTCCTCTTCCACTGCTGTGTGCGGCGGCGGCCGCTGCGGCATCGCTCCCTTCTCCTGGGTCCCGCGTGGATTGCGAGCAAGGGCGTCAACAACAGTGCCTGGGCCGGTCGGAAGCGGCGGCGTCCGGCGACGCACAGACGACGCGGATCGGAAGTGAGAGGAGAGACGGAGCAGGCATCGAAGCTTCTCGTGAAGGTCGGCTAGAGAAACCAGGATCATTGATCGGTGTATCAACGGACGAAATTAACCAGCCAATCAGAGGCCTGAGAACCGCACACCATTTAGAAGTATAGATAGATAGATAGATAGATAGATAGATAGATAGATAGATAGATAGAGATTTGCATGATTTCAGTACTGCATCTCCGCGTTCTGTTTAGCAAACTACGCCCTCCGGTCCGGTCTAGATTTGTTGACGCTTCATACAACAACCATGAACTTTGTCTGAAGACAACAAAGAAAGAATGGAGGGAGTACTTATAATTGCCATTGGCTTGTGGCTGAGAAACTGTTTTAATTACAATGCAGGCGATTTGACTGTTATATTTTGCCTGCTTTCATCACGCTTGTGCACTAAGATGCTGGTATTGGCTGCGCTCCTTTGGCCTGTCTGATTACCAGATTTGATTGAGCAGGACAGTAAACTTGAATTAGTTGTTGAAAGTTTTGAAAAGCCTGACAAACATTATTTTGTGCTGCTGATCGTTGCTTAGACTACTCCCAATGGGGTGTATCATGGATAATAAATGAGTGCCACGTCGGATTGTTTGCTGAGGTGGACACAAATCTTCTAAACCTCTGAAGAATCAGTTGGGATAAAAATATTTTTGACCTGCCAGCTTCTACCCACCTGTAAATCCACCGTTGATTAACACTCTTACCCTTTTAATCTACCATTAAATCTTGCCAAATCCGGACCCACATCAGACGAGGGGACATTTTCAGCGTTACATGCGTCATTTTACGTTCAAAAATCCTGACATCGCGACGTCTTTTCTCACCGCGCGATGACCTCTACCCGAACTCAATTCCCACCTCCGTGACCTTCCCGATTTTTCTTTATCATGTAGGTTTCCAAATCTATTCACCCTTTCCTAACCGCCCGCCTGTCGTGCAGATTTTATGCCCGGTTTCTTTTCTCCTTTCGATTCAATTCCATTCCTCTATTCTCGCCGTGTCGTCCCGATGTAATACTCTTCCATTCGATTTGGTTACAGGAGGAGCGAAGCAGTCGCCGGATCCGGCCATGGTGAGCCCAATCTGCGACCTCCACGGCTGTCTCCATCAGAGCAAGCCGTCCCCGTCCCCCTCGACACACCGGCGCTCATCCTGCTCCAGAGTCCAGATGCGGGAGGTGGATCTCCGGGTGGCCGCCGCCGCCGCGTACGCCGAGGTTGCCTCCGCCCAGTCTTCCTTGCGCCGACACGATGCGGTCAGGCTCCGTCTCCGGCGGCGGGCGGGGGATTGCGTTGTGCGGTTGTGCCATTGCTCGTGCGAGGAGGGTAGTGGCTGCGTTGTGCGTGCGGGTGCTCGGGCGCGCGCGGCTCTGCACGGCGGCCGGTCGCGCGGAAGGCGGTACGCAGAGCCACGGGAGGCTGCCGGGATGGCAGTTGCAGCGGAGGGCAATACCAGAGGTTCAGAGCATCTAGCCACTCAAGCCAGCTCATCGTCATTTGGCCATTCATCAAGCAGGAAGCAGTTAAGGTGACATTCCATTTCGATTTTTCGAGTTCTCTTGTTCAACTGGATATCCCTAGCAAAAAAAAAAAAACCTGGATAGCAAATTTGTTGCCATTTTCTGTCGATTTGAATTGTTGTATTGCATGTTAGTGAATATTCCAGCGCAGCCTACCCACGGTTCTAAATTTTAGGTTTCGTCAGATTCTGGCTCCCCTCTAACTACCTGATTTGCTTTGTTCCTCGTCAGATCCATGGGGTTGTTGCATCTGCACGTGCGATCTACTCCTCTGATTGTATGAGTTGTGTTGTCCAGGGAACTGAATTAACCTTTAGGCACCAGGGTCAGTGAATGGAATTAGGCAGCTCCAAGCATTGAACAATTCGTGTGTTGCCTCATTATCAAGAGGAGTTATGATTCTAGCTTCCACTCCCAGGCTTTCCTTATGCACGTTAGCAGGTATGCACATGAACTGAATTGATATGCAGTAAATAATTGATGATCAGTTGTACATAATGTCTATTTCTTACACATAGTTTGATGATCCATCTCATGTATGCATGCTATTCTGGAAAATATCTTTCTTATCGTTTGAGTCTACTAACAAGACATGTTTGTCACTCCAAAAACCTTGATTCCCTCATTTATAGTTTACGGGGGTTCATCTGATGAAATTGTGGTAGTTTTCTTCTCCGAAATCAAGGATCATTCATGTACACGAAATCGTGTTATCTCATAGATTATTTGCATATAAACTGAGATGTTTTTTTTTTTGTTTCTAGCAGAAGTGGATGAATGATAATTTTTTAAACGTTGGATCTTCTCGACCATATATACTCACTTCATCTAACTAAAGGAATAGTTCCAAGCCATCAGCTGGAGTGTTTTTCAGTCGTCGTGGACATGTAAGGACCGTCCTTTAAATTTACAGAGACACTGATTTCCCTTTCATTTTTTTATAAAAAATCATAAATCACGTTTGGTTAGTCACTCTGACTTGAAGACTTCCTACTTTATTTCATTCGATGTTGCTATTCATAGCTCCACCTTAGGCGTCAGGTTGCTTTTCATTCTTTTGCGCGGAATATTTGAGAAGCCCTATAATTAAGCAAAAACTCAGGCAGATGGGTTGATTTAATTTACTGTAGATCATGGTAAAATGAAGTTTAATTTACTTGATCTCCAAAAAAAAAAGAAGTTTAATTTACTTCACTGCTATACCTAAAGTAGCTTTTGCTACTTTAGGTTCTGCATTTTGCTTGCCTCCCATGGAATCCTTTCTCCCCTTCTGACATGGCATATTGAGGTTATTTAGCAATTGCAATGAGTCATGGCATAATGTTTTTCTCATTCAGGCACCAGCCCAGCACCAGGCCAGTAACTGATGAACCGGGGTAGCATAATGCTGCAAGCTGAAAGGTGTCAGGTTGTTTTTTTACTATCTTTTTAGCAGAGATTATGTCAAACAGTAGTGCTTTGAGATTTACAAATTTACATTCACATATCTGGCTTTTGCAGAAAACTGGCGCTTCTCTTGATTTTTTTTTTTGTCATGATTGGTGAAATAATGGGCTAGATTCATCCTCTGTTTTGTATAAGGTTTAGATTCCTTTTATCGGCAACCCAGCCCCAAAAATTGTGACCATAGATAGCAGCAGCTGGTACGGTGATATTGCAGTACATTGATAATCTCCTTTATTGATAGTTCACAAATATTTAGTTTTCTTTAATTTATAGGGTGTATGTATGTTGTCTTTTCTTTTTTTCTTTTTACTTTTCTATCTATGGTCACAATTTATGGACTGTTTCCTGTGCACTCTGCATTTGTAGCCAACACTTCCTTTTTGGAAGTGATAATGACAAGCTTTTCACACGATAGTTCTAGATTGTAATACTAATATATCTCAAATAGGTAGTAAAAACAAAAAAAAAGGTGCAAATCACTAACACGGGCTTGAAACTTGTCCCTCAGGATAATAATCACATACAACCTCCATTGTTATGTTGATAGAAATGTACTACAAAGGATTCCTTATGGAAGAATGATTTAAACTTTTCCATTGCTTGATTCTGTACTGTTAGCTTATCACTTAAACGTTTCCAATCCTTGATTCCTTATGCTAATGCTACATCTTTATTCGCTTCACATTTCCACATTGTTAGTGAAAACATTCGCCATTTCTTCACCTCTTTGCATTGTGCTTGGAAGGGACGGGACGAGGAAGGCAAATATAAAGAGGCGAATGAGAGCGTGTGAGGAACTTCATCAGGTCTAGCCATCCAGGTAATGAACTGAGTCATTTTTTGCTTTCTTCTCATTAATAACGAGTAGCATCTGTTTAGTGGGATGCCTCTTGCCCAAATGGAACGATCATGCGTTATACGTCAGCCCGTAATCTGTAAGCTAATCCTCATCTTAAGGTCAACCGCAATTGCATTTCTTGTGTGTTTGATGCAGTAGAGATTTCTTTTTTCCTGACTCTGTCCAGTACTTCAATACTGTGGAACTGCATGGTGTGTGGGTGATTTGTGAATTGTGATTACTGATTGAGTAGTGGGATTAGAATCAATTTTGTAGTTGAGTTTCCTTTGTAATTTTGATATCCCTAAGTCGAGGAAATTCTCTCTTTGCTGTAATTTTTCGAAGGCCTCAGCTGGATTAAATGATTTCTCCATCAGACAGAAATGTTGCTTCATTGTTGGCTTTCCCCTGATATTATCACGTACAATACTTACTGTTTCAGTAAACCTCACAAAACTTCCTTGCATTGGTGATTGTACCCTTGGCCGGTTCATAGTGTAGTGATTGTGATATTATTGAATGAGTAGCATCTCAATTTTCAGGTTGAGAGCCGTTTCCGACAACTACTTAGCAGTCTTAGTTGAGAATTTGACGATTATTTAGTGCACACTCTATCCATGATTCGTAATTCATCCATTTGGTTCTCAGGAACAGCTCTCCAACTTATACAGATGGGATGGATCTCTTATTAGGTGATGGTGAAGAAGTGTGGTGCTGCATTGGTTTCTCCCGAAATGGAGAGAGATTTATCATTTTCTAGAGATCATGGGCAATCTGTATTATGTTTCTAATAAATTAGGGGACCTACTGTCATCATTTGGCATCGTTAAATAACCGATGCAGGTTCCAGGTGTTGAAGCTGTTGATGGCATTGGTTCTTTTTCAGTTATCTTGCTCATAAACTGTTCGGAACATAATATGAACATAACACTGAAGATATCGTCTTATATACACTTGTCCTTTTATATGACCTTTTTTTTCAGCAAAATGCATGTATCTCTTCTGAAGGTACAGATAGTCTCTCCTGATAAAAATTTCATGCAAATTTTGTCAGCATCCGGTGGTTCAGGGTCAGTTAAGTGTGTAACTAAACTGTCTTCAAAAAGAGAAGTGTATAGTTGGAGATTCAAGCAGTGCGGTTTTATGAAACGCCCTTGTTAGGATGGTTTATTTGGAGTTGAAGACTTCGTCAAGAGATACAGAGCATTGTAACTTTCAGGTGATAAAGCTGACAATGACAGTATACCAGGTATTCTCCTGGTGCTATTTTGTTTTATAGTGTGTACTTTTTCTGGACTCAATTCTTGCAGATTTTTTTATGCCTTTTTTTATGATTCCACTGAGAACATAGTTCACTGATTTTACCATACATTCATTTGCACTTGCCTATGCTTATTGAAGCAATGATTTATTTCCTACTATACTACCACTACCATTGACTATGTGCTTGCATTCTGTAAGAGTTCTGGGCTCATGTGATGAAAAACTCAGGTACACACTCTTTGTTTCATCTGAATGTTGGACTGGTGGAGAGCTTGCAATTTCACATCCATATAAGTATATCTGTTAAAAATCAGGTCATGTATAGAAACGCGCCTACTTTTGCAGTGCTCTTGAGAGGGGAATTCTGCGTATTGTTAATTGATTCCCTTTCATATTTGTAAAATTGATAATGATCCTTTATGAAATTCCAACATGGCAGGTTCTTAGTTGTGGCTTGTGGTTTTCTTTTATTTTCGGTGGATGGGCAAGCAGAGAGGAGGAGAGATTCAAGACGGAGTCCAGCTTCATTCTCCAAATCAACCACACACTGCCTGTCCCCATTTGTTGATAGGGTAGTCCCCTCTGTTTTGACCAGGTGGCTGTATTAGGTATGACACAGCATGGTTACATGTATACTATGTATACATCACATTATGATGTGTATGTGTGCTATGTATTCATCACATTGCTTATTGTTTTTTTTAATTATTGTTAAATCGTTCATGCAGATTCATGGATCAATGTCACCAAACTTTGATTGAAAATATAGTTACTCCAGACGCATGATTTTGTAAAGTTGCTTACACTTGCTGTCTAAGTTAAGCAATTACATTGTTTTGAATTTTTTTAAGCGTATATACTCATGATTGTATTAGATTAGAATATGGCAGTTTGTTTCCTTAGAGAATGTCTGATAGCATTTACTTTTTAAGTTATGAGATATTAAAGTATGGAAGTAATACTATTTATTTTTAGAGGTTTTTTTAAGAGGGGTAGCGCGTTCTGTGCCTGGGTAGATGTTGTCAATTGTCATGCTGTTGAGGGCCGCTGATTAAGTTGTGCTATTCAACTTTTTATTGTTTTACATCTTGCTTTATGACTAGGCCTTCAAAAAAAAAAGAGAGGCTACAATACTATCTCGTCACTAAAATCATATTGATGCCAAATGTGGTTCAAGTTTAGGTTGCATCACATTATACATACCCAGCAGCCTTCAGGTTCAGTTGCGGTGGATCTTGAGCAGGCAAAAGCAAGCCTACAAAAACTACAAGTGATCTAGCTGCAGTGAGGGCTGCTGTTGAGTTATTGCGCAATAGCATAGCGAAGGAGAACATGCTACTCGAGAGAGCCCGAGAGAAGCTTTCTTTTTTTTTTTTGAGCAGAAGGGTAATATATTAAAAGAAAGGAACAGTACATCCATGGTGTTTACAGATAGCCCCCTGGAAACACTGGCAATTACGCCCAAACCCCTCACACGAGATTGAACTCGAATCTTCTGGAGACCGCCGACGATCGACGGCCAACCACCAGATCCACCTCCCTCGCCGGACGGCGATCACCACCACAATAACCAACGCCCGGCAAACGGACGCATCTGCAATAGCATAAGGCACCAAAGTTGTCGCCGCACAGAGGGAGGAAGGGGAAGACAAGATCGCTGCCGACGCCGCCTTCGACACCGTCGCCGACGCCGACCACGACCAGCTAAGCCGCACGTCGCTGAGCACAACGACGGCGACTCGAAGAGCACTCCCAGGGAGGCCCAAAACATCCACCCTTCCGGACGGAAGGAGGAACACAGACCTCACGCCGCCGTCCGCCGTAGAGACACGGAAGCCGTCGAGGGAGATGACGAAGGCCGATCCGAACCGAAGCCCAGAGCCAACCTCCTCACCGCCTCGCCGTCGCTCGCCGGAGACGCCGTCGCAAAGGCCCCGGAACCCTAACCTCCAATCGGCACCGTCACCGATGGCAGGAAGGCCGGAGACCTCCGACCCCACACCACCACCCATCACGCCACCAAGAAACAGGAGGAGGAGGGACACCAGCCACACACCGCCGCCGGAGTAGCCGCCGACGGAGGGGAAGCAGAGCACACCATGGCGAAGCATCGACATGGAGATAATATGTAGCACAAAGGAAAACCTACGGCTAATATGTACAGCACACGACAGATCGAAGCTTCCCCTCCCTCTCCGGCGCCGACGAGGCCGCCGGAGAGGAGGGGGAAGCGCCGGATCGGAGTCGGGCCGAGAGAGCGCCGCTCTTTACTGTAGCGGATAAGAAAGAGGGCGAAGGGTCGAGAAAATGAGCAACTGCGACTGTCCCGAGAGAAAGCTTTCTGCCAAAACTTCCTTGATTTCTTCTTTGGAGGAGCTGGATCAGACGACACAAAAGTTGGGAACTCTGATGGATATGCAGCAGAGATGCAAAGACCCTGCAGATCAAGAAAATGACGACTGAGGTTCAGTAGCTCAGGAGCATGGCAAATGATTCAAAGTCTGAAGCTACGGTGTTGGCAGATG
Source organism: Eragrostis nindensis (assembly GCA_012490785.1). Classification (NCBI taxonomy): domain Eukaryota; kingdom Viridiplantae; phylum Streptophyta; class Magnoliopsida; order Poales; family Poaceae; genus Eragrostis; species Eragrostis nindensis. The sequence goes on along the minus strand of JAAXCT010000099.1, from coordinate 1,045,964 downwards.
CTTCTACAGGTTTTGATATTAACTTCCCAGCTAAGACGATGCAATTGCCTCATCCGCTGTATATGAGTCCCAATACATAACTCACTTGTTGATGAACAATCTCTTTCACTCTCTTTTGATGTACTCATATTGGTTTCTCCCTTTTGCATACTTGTGAAAATGCTATGTTCCTGTCTACACTGTTTATTCTATCAAAAAATAGGTGTTTGGTTACATGGTTTTGGAATATTATTTGTATCTTACAGGGAAATAATTTTTATTATTTTGTTATGTCCATGATATTTGCTCCACCTGGATTGAAATTACAAACTGATTGATTTAAATTTATGGTCGCTATCGTTAGCGACAACGAATAAAAACTATGCGTTGTGTCATGTCTTTTATGTCTCAAAGTCAATTAGCATTTTTAATTTCAAACAATAAGTCAATTAGCATCTTTAATTTCAAACAATGTCGTCATTTTGTGAGATTCTTGAGCTTGTCGTGTTAATGCTGTTATGGTACTTAAATGCAATAATGTGTCAGAAGTGTGTTGTTTTTATGATACGTACACGGTACATCATATTATTTTTATTTATGATAAAATCCTGCCAAGTGATATCATTTGGTCGGACACGTGCGTGGCGCACGTGCATTTTTACTAGTTTAAAGAGGAAAGAGAAGAGAACGGTATCACGGGGATGATACCGCTCGGGTTCGATATCCAACGCGTTGGAGTTCTCACGGTACTGCACTGGGGCTGTAGCGGTATCAAGCGCACGCGCTTTCTCTCCCCAGCAGGATTTATTATGCACGTTCGGTCAGTCTTCTCTTCCTGCTGGCTGGATTTGCCGACGGAGCTACAGGGTCTTAGGAACAAAAGATCAGGCCGAGCAGAGAAGGCATTAGATTAAAGAAGAATAGAAAACTGGGCTATTGATTAGGTGGGTCCCGGCCATGAGATGATGCACTGCGGCTTGAGTATCAAGCGAGGTGTCAATCTGACATGGCACTATTTGATACAACGTATAGTATTATGGATTGGGAGTAGTCTTAGTAATCGGTAGCTTACCTGCCCCTAACCAGCTTCTTGAAAATTGAAAATAGCTTTATCAAGAAACAATGCAAGCAGAACCTAAAGATATGCTTTGTAGGTAGGCATCAGAAACCATATGGGAAAGGCATCTTACCAGGAGGAGCTCAAAGAGCGGAATTTTTCCATTTTAATCTGTCGAACAGCCCTTCCTCGTCAGATAGGCACGAGGAGGTTGCGTTTTTCATACCCTTGGGCTTTGGCACAGTGATTTTGTACATCAGGTACGGATTACAGAACATTTCATGGCACCGGTTCCCTTCTGACAGATCATCATTCTAACCCATCTCGAAATTTGTAAAATGGGGGCATTTGATATAAAACCTGAGATTATGTACGACGGCAACGTATCATATGAGAACCAGGTTCGTGTGAAAACTATGAGAACTTCAATCTGGACCACAAGATCTTGATCCAAAGGGGGCGTATAGGGAGAGGTGGGAGGGGGAATTTGCAAAAGTATGATTAAGTGGGTGGTGATTTTGCAAATCCCCCCTCCCACCTGAATTCATGTACCTCATTGGATCAAAATCATGTGGCTCAGATTAGAGTTCTCATAGTTCTCACACGAACCTGTTTCTCAAAGGATACGTTGCTAGGACAACATTCAGCTGTCTGCTACGCCTCTGCTACCCTTCTGAAGGGAAGTCTCATTCCAGTTTAGGATACTTGGGAGTTTGTGATTAATGACCCAAAGTGGAACGAGGCTTTCCTTCCATCTGAAAGCATCGGAAGGTTCAACCGGTCATCGTAGTTGCAGGCAGCTGCTGAAAGCCCTGAACTAAAACTAACTGAAACTGAAACTTTGTCCATTAGGAGCACGTCACACTCTGTTTCTGCAGCGGACACCTCCGCGAACGGCCGCGCCGACCCTCCTCCGTCTCGATCCCTCGCCGACCCAGCAAGGCCGCCGTGGCGTCGCGCGTTCCCCCCTTCCTGCTCGAATCCGCGAACGCAAGAATCCAACTGCACCTGCGTGTCTCCATTCACCGGCGCCTCGCTCCGGCTTCGCCAGCCAGCCGGCCGGCAGCCACGTCGCCCGGTGATGAGTCCAGCCCACCTCGAAATCAGCCACCAGCGTTCTCGGTCCCATCTAATCCTTCGTCTTCCACGAGCCCTGGTCGAGGACCCAGGCAGGGCAGCGATCCCTTTGCCCGCGCCGGCGGAACGAACCTCTCGGGACGGGACGGGCGTCCGACAATCGCCGTCGTATCGCCGCTCCGGCCGCGATTAACCGCATGAGTTGGCAGTTAGAAGGACCCCCTTCCCTTCGCCTTCGCACACCGGCCGGAGTTAGTACGGCGTCGCCCCGCGCGGGCCGCGTCGTTCTTCCGCCTGAGCCCGCCGCCGCGGCCGAGAACAGGAGTGTTTTGATCGCGATTAATGATCGCGATCCAATTCAGAGGCTTATGTGCAAAATATATGGATCGTGATTAATAGTCGCTATCCGAATTAGGGTCTTATATGCAAATATTTGGATCGCGATTATTATTTACGATCCAAATGGGGTCAATGTGTAAAAGTGTATGCTGACCACGGTCTATTCTGAAGCAGACTACCATCAGATTGAGGAACAGGTCAGACAGGTCAACGAGCCCCATCTCCCGCGCGCCGCGGCGGCGGCGATGGCCAAGGTTTCTTCGGTTCTTCCGCCGCCGCCCGGACGCGTCCAGGCCGCCGGCGACGTCCCGTCGTCCCCAGTGGCGCGGAAACCCCACGGCCCTAAGCCACGAGCCGCGCTCTCTACTCCGTTGCGTTGCATCTCCTTCGCCGCCGTCGGGCCCCGAGCCCCGACGCCGTCCGCCTCAACTCCCGGGCCGCCACAACCGCCGGCGGCGGACGGAGCGCTTGTTTCGGAGGAGAAGGAAAGCTACTACGAGAGAAATGTAGGCGGAGGCAGCGCGGATTTTTTAAAGAAAAGGTTTCCCCGGCTTTTATTTAAGGCAACGTATCCTATGAGAACCAGGTTCGTATGAGAACTATGAGAACTCCAATCTGGGCTACAAGATCTTGATCCAAGGGGAGCGCATCGGGAGAGGTGGGAGGGGAAATTCGCAAAAGTATGATTAAGTGGGCGGCGATTTTGCAAATCCCCCCTCCCACCTGAATTCATGCGCCCCCTTTGGATCAAGATCTTGTGGCTCAGATTGGAGTTCTCATAGTTCTCACACGAACTTGGTTCTCATAGGATACGCTGGCTTTATTTAAAGCATAATAACTTTTACAGCCCAGTTCTCATTGTTTAGAGTTCAACATTACAGTAGCAGGATTACACACTGCCTCCCAAACGGCTACAAGCCGTGTTCAAGACTTGACTGCTTGCGCCACCGTTGTTCGCCTCATCCATGTTTGATTCTGCACCTTCTTCCTCTTGCACCCAGGGCAGCAAAGGTGGTCTCGCAGCAGCTTGTTCGATGGCGTTTGCAACTTCTTCCAGCCTCCTTCTTTCGCCCTCCTTGTGCAGCACCCACCATCTTCTTATCATCCCAGCTATCTTCCTCAGCACTTCTCCCAGGCTTTTCCATTTCTCTCCCTGAAAACAAATAGCATTCCTTAGTTTCCAAATTGACCATAGGATAGCTGAAGTAATCAAATTAGTGCTCTTGTGTTTTCTATCACACAGCCAGAGTTTTGCCACTGATTCAAAATCAGTAAACTCTATGCCCAACATTCCTGACATTATTTGCCATATGTTTTTAGCCACACAGCAATCAAAGAATAAATGGTGGACAGTTTCATCTTCTTTACAGAATAAACAGCTTACATCATTCATCTCTTTTCTCTTGGCCAGATTGGTTCTAGTTAAGGTTTTATTATTAGTCAGCAACCAAAGAAAAATATGAATTCTCGAAGGCACCACAATCTTCCACATAACAGGAGTGTATATAGGTTGAACACCTCTAAAGTTTATCACAGCATATAAAGATTGAACTGAATATTTCCCTGAGGCATCCCATTGCCATATAATGGCATCTTGATCTTCAGACAACATCACACTACTCATGATATCAACTAGCTCATACCATAAGTTCATCAGTCTCACTCCAACTGTCCTTCTAAAGGTCAGTTTAAGATTATTATTATCTGGCGATATCGAGGCAGCGCGGATATCTGGCGAGGAATCTCTCGCCGCTAGCTCGGCGCCACCATGGACGCGCCGCCGGCGCAGGGCCTTCCGTTCCGTGCGGCGGCGCCATGGCCACACGCACCGACGTTCGGCTGAAACGTTTCTCAGCTCTTTCGTTCTTTCATATTGAACTGTGTGCTCTTACTCTCTGCAAGAATGCTTGCTACAAAACTGCCACTTGAGCCAACGCAGATGCAGTTCATATGAAATCCGGATGCACATCAGCATGTAACCCATCTCAAAACTTGTAAAATGGAGGGTACAAAACATGAGATTTATGTAAAATTCTTAACCGTGGTAGTAACAAAAACCTGTTTGTTCATCATTTGACGCCACTGGGTAGCCACGGAGAAAAACTTAAACTGCAAAGAGCAAGCGGCTGCCAGGCACGGAAAGCAGTTGTCGGACACTAGGATTTCTTTTTTTTCCCTGAGAAAGGTTTTTCAGAATGCACATGGTTGTATTCAGACGAGAAGTCTAGGAATTATGTAACAAAGTTCAAAAGCTCCGGATCATTAAGAACTAGATCCACGTATCCGACGTGCCGTAATTTGCAGATAGGAAAATGTATCCGACGTGCCGTAGTTTGCAGATGGGAAAATGGACACCAGATCTTCAGCAGTTCGCCAGTTCCTTTTCTTTTTTTTTTCTTTTTGTGAGGAAAGGTTGAGCTTTACATGTGGCCTACATGTGGTGGATTATGACATCACCGAGCCACACCTTGCAAGACATTAGCACAAGCATGCTTAGCAAGTTCATGTGCTACAGTATTCTGATCCCTATTACAATGAGCATACTCAACATCTCTGAGCTCCGACGCGAGCAATTTTATTTCTGCCACAGGTGCGCAACCCGGCTCCTGTTCTCCCCTGCATCCTTCAGTGCCTTTACCACAGTTAGGCAGTCTGATTCCAGCGTGATAGGCTCGTCTAGCCATTGAACAGCAAGGTGCAAACCCTGATGACAGGCTCGCAACTCTGCCTCCTTCGCATCCAGGCAGTTCGCCATTTCCTGAAGGGTTGTATGCATGCACAGCTCGACCGTGGTAGGCACTTGATATGAAACTCTGAGATTATGTAGGAGTGGTAGTATTCAGCTCTGTTTCCTCTCTGGGGCAGCATTCAGCTGCCTGCTACCCTTCGAGGTTCAGTTGTCGGCTCTGTTTCTGAAGGGAAGTCTCATTCCAGTTTAGGATACAGGAGTGATGAAGAAGCCACATTTGCCGCAACGTATTGGGAGTTTGTGATTAGTGACCCAAAGTGGAACGAGGCGTTACGTCCATCTGAAGGCATCGGAAGATTCAGCTGGTCTTTGCAGTTCAAGGCAGCTGCTAAAAGCCTGAAACTTTGTTCACACACGCACTGTCACACTCTGTTTCTGCAGCAGACACCTCCGCGAAATGGCCCCGTCTTCTCCACCGACCAAGCAAGGCCGCCGTGGCGTCTCCTCGTGTCCCCTGCTCGAAGCCGAATTCGCAAGAATCCAATTCAACGACCACTGCTTGCGTGTCTCCATTCACTGACCGGCGCCTCCCTCCGGCTTCGCCGGCCGGCCGCCGCGTCGCGCGGTGATGAATCCGGCCCACCTCGAAACCAGCCACTGGAACCGGCGCCGAAACCTCGCATTCTTCGCCTTCCACTGGACCTGGTCGAGGACCAGGCGGCGATCCCCCTTCCCGCGCCGGCGGAACGAAGTTCCGGTGACGGCCGCCAGGCATTCGCCGTCGCCTCGCCGCTCCAGAAGCGATTAACCGCCTTATTTCGCAGGTTGCAGGAGCCCATTCTCCGCCGCACACCGGCCGGAGTTAGAACGCCGCCGTCACGCGCAGGCCTCGTCGGTCATCCGCCTGAATCCGCCGCCGCGGCGGAGGAAGGGGGTTTGTGCAAAATGTTGGATCGCGATTAATAGTCGCGATCCAAATTATATTTAAAACCTTAATTTAGATCGCGACTAATAGTCGCGATCCAACCGGGGGGCAATGTGTAAACATGTATATTGACCCGGTCCATTCTGAAGCGGGCTTCTTTTAGACGTTGATCTAAACTGTGCGGTTCAGATTGAGGAACAGATCAGACAGGTCAACGAGCCCCATCTCCCGCGCGCGGCGGCGGCGATGGCTTCCGCCGCCCTGGCGCGTCCAGGCCGGCGACGTCCCCCGGGCGTCAGACGGCCAGAAGCCACAAAACGATCCCTCCACGCCGCTGCATCTCCTTGGCCGCCGTCGGACCCCGAGCCCTGACTCATCATCAGTCATCACCCGTCACCGTCCGCCTCCAAGCGAGGACCGCAGCCGCCGGCGGCCAGCAGAGCGCTCGTTTCGGAGCAGAAGGAAGCTACGACGAGAGCGGAGGTAGCGCGGGTGTTTGGCGATCACTCTCTCTCCGCGAGCCCGGGGTCGCCATTGACGCGCCGCCGGCGCAGGGCCTTCGATTCCGTGCCAGCATGAGTAACCGGCTGCGGCGCCATGGCCAGCCAAGCCACGTTCGCCTAGCTCCGGACGGCGGAGTTCGGCTGGAACGTCTCTCAGTTCGTTCGTTATTTCAGCTTGAATTTTGTGCTCTTTGTAGCAATATCTGCACGAGTGGCTTGCTCCAAAACTGCCATTTGAGCCAACGCAGATGCTCAGTTCTATGAAATTCAGCTGCAGATGATCATTTAACCCATCGCAAAACTTGGGCGCATTAAATTTAAACCTGAAGCTAGAAGTCAACCGTGGTAGTAAGAAACGCTTTTGCTCATCATTTGACGCACTGGGTATAGCCACGCAGAAAAAATTGAACTGCAAAGATAAGACCCTGCCAGGCGCATTTTTCTGGGACGGTTCTGCACAGCACAATGCACATGGCCATATTCAGACGAAAAGTCTTATGTAACTCGGTTCAAGATCTTTGCGAATTGTGAGGAACTAGATCCCTTCTAGTTCTTCTATCCAACATGCCGTAGTTTTGCAGATGGGAAAATTGACACCAGATCTTCAGCAGTTCCCTAAAGGATTGTATGGATGCATAGCTTCGAGTAATCAAAGCCGGACACCCCTGGGTACCTGATCCCAACAATTCTGATCCCAAAAAAAAAAAAGAAAGAAACGGTGTTTACTTGCAGTCCTGGTGTCTGGTGATGCAGCTCCATGTGCAAGGTTCAAAAGGGCGGGGAAAAGGAGGAAGACAAACTATCAACCATGGTTTAGCTCCAACACAAGAAAAATCAACTACTGAGGGATTGTACAGCAGCACAATGGAAGCTGAAATTATTTTAACGCAAAGGCAAGGCAGCATACCAGACACCACCCAGTGCCCACTAGACAAACCCAGAAGAACAGACATGCAAAAGCAGCGTCGTCAAATTGCTGAGAGAATAAGAATGTCCAGATGTTCGAACGCGATTCAGAAACAGACTCAAGAAAAGCCTCAAAATGAATTAGAATATATTGTAGCATTATTATTCTTTGAAACCCAGAAGGGGCATCCCTCAAAAAGTTGCACTAGGAAAACACAGACCAGACCTCTGGTACATACACTTCAGTAAGAAAAGATAAAACAAAATCAAAAAACAAGAAGGGGAAAATTTATCATCCTGATGACAACAGCTACCACACGATTCGAACAAGGCTAGAGCAGTTTTCTACTATACCAACAAAAACCCAACAAGAGGGATGGGGCCTATATGGAAGGCAGCGCCGCCGTATGACTGAACACTCTTCAGTAACATATATCCCGCAATCTTCACATCTCAACAAGAAAACACCCTAGGCCGCCAAAACCTAAACTGACTGTAGAAATCCAAAACCACAATCTCAAACCATACATAAAATGCAAATACGCTTAAAAGGTCATCCAAGGATATGTATCTGATAGCATCGACCAAATCCCCTGGTTATATCTATTAACTAACCCATGTTTGTGAATCATTTGAGGTTCAAAATTTGCACCCGCTGCATATCCAGTCCACTCCTCAACCTATTATGACAAATGTTGTATGTGAAAGAAAGATCCCAAGGCGGCGTCATTCCTGCACAGGCCCAAGTTGTGAAGTTATTAGCAAATTATCCAACACATGTATAGCAAGGTAAAGATCATTAAAAAAAAATGTGCTTCCATAGTGTCACTTAGAAGTAACATATCCGGAAGGACGGGAATGCCGTGTTAAATCATTAAAAGTTCAGACACACTAGCAGTTATTAGATCCCATAGTGGGCTAACTTTCAAAATGCCCAACCCTGTTCTAGCGTTCATATACACCCCAACCACCCCCACCCCCACCACCAAAAAAAAAAAAAAAAAAAAGAGGAAAGAAAAAAAAAGAGCGTACTCCACAATGAAGGAGGAGGCTTCGAGCTACCAAGTGGCAACCCAAACTGCATCAGCCAAAAGAGTTGGCAAGCAGGAAATGCCATTGTTGGCTATAAAGTCAGATTAGTGGATTCATATAATGTTCTGGATCAGATTCAGCAAATATTTCAACTCTCTTAAGGAATTATAAAACACATATCAGAAAAATTGCTCCACTGACAAATGCAAAGATGGCCTACTCAAGAGAGTGGCTAATGTGAGTTGTTGAACAGCAAGGGGAGGTACTTATACAGAAAAACAGGCTGTAACAAAAAAAATGCCAAATTTTGGATATATTATTTCGGTTTCATATAGCCTACCCCAACTTGCTTGGGATTAAAGGCTTTATTGTTGTTGTATTTTGGTTCAATATCCCAACTGGCAGCCTTCCAGCTGCCTTGCAGCCATGATCCCAATTTGCACATAAATACAAACTAAAACATGGAGAACAATTATAATACCAAGTTAGACAAAATGGGCAGGGCTAAAGCTCAGACATAGAAAAAAGGAACACATTTGGATTATCATACCATGCATTTTGAGGCTTTTACACATTCATATTCATGTACAAATATAGGATAGACCATCAAACAATGTTGGCATGGCACATAACAATGGATCGAAGTTCCCAACATTTAAGTCAGTGCAGTTTTTTTTCTCAACATTTAAGTCAGTGCAGTTAATGGCAGTCATCTAGACAGATGGAAAGCATTTATCTATGCAAACAAGTGACTCAGCTTTATATTATTTGATACCAGTGAACTCAAAAGTTGAAAATTAAGAACCATAAACTGATAGTGGATGTGATGCCCATCCAGCAGTCCCAAATGAAGCTAACAAACAGTAAATTTGGGACAATTACGAAAGAGAATCTTCAAGTATACAGAGAATCTACAACTAATTAACTATATCATTAGCATCTTCAGCATTATAAGAATCTTCCAGCTCCTAAATATTCAAGCAATCATCATTCACATTTTTATGTAGCTCTTACACCATAAAATACAAGAAATTCTTATGCAACAGTGACATTTACTGCCTAATCATGGTATAAGAAGGTTTGAAGATATATCTTTATCTAGGCTTTGCAGAGATTCACAATTCAAAAGTAAATTCTGTCATTAATGGACCAACAAATAGTCAAATACCAGCATGAATAATAATACATAATAAATGAATAAACACTTAATGTGAAAATGAGCACGTGATGTTGGTGTTTTCATCCAATGTCTGTGTGTTATACTAGTAAAATTCAGCATTTCTGCTCATTACTTTCACTATGCCACAGCCAATAGGTGACAAATTATAATGTTCCAACCTAATTCTCCTGGTACTCCAAACTACTGGTTCAATGACTACTGGAAAACAAAACAAAAACTGACAAAGAAATCACAACAAGAAAGAAAAATAGCTAACCTCTTATCAGTCAATGTCCCATGTAACCTGCTGAGCTCTTTGCTGTAATATCTGAAGCTGAATTCACAAGCCCATAATCAAATGGGCTACTAGTTCCATCAAGCTCAGATACAGATCTCCAAGTTGTGTCTCCTCCATAGATGGAGCCACCGCCTCCTGGTGAATCCCCAAAGTTCCTTGGATATCCATTGCTTGATTGGTTGAAAGTATTGGCACCATCTGATCCAGCATTCCTCCCATAAGCATTGGAACCCAGACCAAAGTTGGTTTCACTGGATCCATAACCAAAGTTTCCACTTCCATAACCAGAGCCACTGTTGGCACCTTGAGCAGGCACAGGAGGCGTTCCCCAGTTCACATTATTGTTCCCAATTCCACCAAGGCCCCCGTTTACAGATGGTACGAAGGAATTAGAACTGGTAGAGTTGGAAGAGTAATTGAGACCCGAATTACCCCAAAGATTGCGAGCCAGCGAGTTAAACACTGAGCCAGTATTATCATTGACTCCACCATAGCCAACACTGCTATTGTATCTACCTGAAGTTCCACTGTAGTATGGATTAAGCTGCCGTCCATACAGGAGACTATTGTTGAAGCTGGAGCTTCCCCCAATTCCAGGGTTCATCCCTGGGTCAAAATTCATACCAATTCCATAACCAGCCCCAAAAGAAGGATAACTACTGCGGCCACCCGACAGTAGCCCAAACCTTGTGTCCATCCTCATTCCATAGCCACCTACTGGGTTTGGATTGTAACCTTGGGTGTATCCATTGAGGAAGTTATTGGTCCTACCCATGACATAGTTGAATCCACCGACAGGAGAGCGCATACTTGGTCCAGGTGATAATTCCTTAGGAACAGCCCGCTTGACCTCAACCATCTTACCATTCAGCTCATGGAAGGTCTTGAACAATGCCTTGTCCACGGCATCCTCCGAATCGTAAGTAATGAAACCGAACCCTCTTGGACGCTGCGTGTTGTGATCATACATCACGACAACATCAGTGATTGTCCCAAACTGTTCAAAATATTTCCTGAAGTCTGACTCTGTCACGGTGGAAGCTAGACCGCCTACGAATATCTTCTTGGTGCGACTGGGCCCTGGTGATCCATGAACACTGCCACCACTCTTGCTAAGAGTGCTCTGATCGTCCCTAGGAACAGCTTTCTTTGCCTCCACCTGACGAAATCAACCAAACATTCTGAATTATTCACAATGGCAGCAAGCCAGCAACAACAGTAAGCTATGAACAAAAATTAAAAGGATGGATCTAGCATATCATGAAGCAGAAGCTAACGTCTGTAAGCAGCACGAATTGCTCACCATGCGCCCGTCGATCATGTGCTTCTCCATGATGACCCGCTCCGCGACAGCAGGGTCAGCAAACACGATGAACCCGAAGCCCCGGGCGCGGCCGGTGGCCCGGTCACGCATGATGACGGCCTCCACCACCTCCCCATACTTGTCAAAGTACTCCCGGAGGCGGTCCTCGTTGGTGTCCCACGAGATGCCGCCGATGAACAGCTTCCCGGCGTCCGCCTCCATCTCCCGCTGCGCCGCCGCCGCCGCCGCCAGCCCTGCACACGCAAAGACAGCAACTTTGGCATCAGATCTTAGCAAGGCCGATCGAATCAGCCACAATCGGATCGGAGAACGAGCCCGGGCGCCGCAAGATCCGATCTTTGTCGCGCCCCGGCGACCGAGGCAGCAGATCTAAGCAAGAAGGACAACGCACCAGGAATGCCTGGCTCCAAAAACCGATCGAACAGCTGCAATTGGGCACCAAATGGGGCCGAATTTGGGACGGCAGGGCCGGGGAAGATCGTGGAATTCAGAGGCGCACCGATTGATCCGAAGACGAGTCGCGTGCAAGCTGGCGTCTAGGATCTTGGGGGAGGCATGGCAACCTCAGAGGCCACACCGCCACCTCCTCTCCTCTCTTTGTTGTTGTGTGCCTCTCTCTATCTCTCCCTCTCCTTCCTTTTTATCAATTATTTTTCTGCTATTCCTCTGCTTTTTTAGATGTTATGTGAGTGTTATATATAGCTGGCTTGTAGTTTTTTATGCCCCATTTCCTGCCTCCGTTTGCTCCCTATCTCTTTTCAGATTGTGTAACGCATCAAAATTTACTCCTGCAGAATCCTTCCTTTGATCAGCCATATGACGTCACGTCTATATTACACTGTAGATTCCCATCATAAATATGTTTATGCTTTGCAAAATAAATTTCTATGGCAACGATAATCATGGCTTTAACTGATTTCCCTGAGAAATTCAAGTACTGCACATTCTAAAATAATCGGGTGAGTTAATTTATTGTCTCTATCACGCTTCACTAGTTCTTGAATGAGATCCCCTTCTTTCATATCCTGAATTTTCTAGTAAATATCGATTTCCATTTCCTGTTTTGGATAAAAAGTGAAAAATACAGAAGTTTGCTTACATCTCTATGATGTTGTACACTCTTGCAAAATGTGACTCACCGAATGATCTTGTGATACATGAGATGTTCTCTTCTGTAACGTATCAAAAACCGTCGCCTATGCCACGCCATCTCATGCTCATCCTCTCCGGCTAAGAGGTTTGTTAGGTGGTCATGTGCCTCTCCTTTCCGCATTCACGCTCCCTATGCACCATGCCATGACATTACGATGTTCCTTAAAAGTATTGTAACTGCATCCATTTATTTGTTTCCATGTAAATGTCGAAACCGCATCACTTTTCGTCGTGGTAGTGACGTGGCACTTTTCTCCAGATATAGTATAAAATTTGAAAAGTTGTGCTTTAATTTAGAGCTTACGGATAGGTGCATATGTTTAATTCCATGTTCAATTTTCTAGTAAATATCGATTTCCATTTCTTGTTTGGGTAAAAAGTGAAAAATACAGAAGTTTTCTTACATCTCTATGATGTTGGACACTCTTGCAAAATGTGACTCATTGAATGCTCTTGTGATACATGAGGTGTTCTCTTTTGTAACGTATCAAAAACCGTCACCTATGCCACGCCATCTCATGCTCATCCTCTCCGGCTAAGAGGTTTGTTTGGTGGTCATGTGCCTCTCCTCTTCGCACTCACGCTCCCCATGTACCATGCCATGACATTACGATGTTCCTTAAATGTATTGTAACTGCATCCATTTATTTGTTTCCATGTAAACGTCGAAACCGTATCACTTTCCGTCGTGGTAGTGATGCGGCACTTTTCTCCAGATATGGTATAAATTTGAAAAGTTGTGCTTTAATTTAGAGCTTACGGATAGGTGCATATGTTTAATTCTATACAGTTCCATTTACTTACTCTAGATCATAATTATTAAGAAAAAGTGCATGTCATATGCATTTCTCTCCCTTGTTTAATTCATCAGATACAAGTTTGCGTTAGAACAAATTATTGGGTTACGGAGAACATAATAATACAGCAAAATATCAAGAAATTAAACATCAAAGTAAGAACAAGTTGATGACACCGCTATTGAATATGAATTTGCGCGAGAACAAATATTGGGTTACATTGAACATAATAATATACTAAAACATTGGAAAATATCAAAGTAGGCACTCAGCTCCGTGCATGATGTACCTGTAAAACATTATTTTTCATCATACATAAATTTACTTGAAAATTGCAAACCACCGGCATACATTTGTACTTAATTTTCAAATGGATAAATTACTTGGTGTGTATTATTTTGGGACAGAATGGTGAGAGATGTAGATATTCTAGTACTAAATGTTCTTTCCCTTATTACGGTTTAAAATAAAACTAGCGACTGTTACTAGGGTTTCTTCTTAACATGTCACCTATGTGGGCACAGATGAACTTCAACTAGAAAAATTAAAATGAAACATAACAGAACTATCTTAAAAAACCCCTAAAATTCATTTAGGCATGCTAAACTATTTGTATTTTGAACTCCACCTTGAAAATCATGCATGTTGTTTCTATCATAGATACATTTTAAACAGGAACAAAACAGTACTAAGCTTACAATCCTCGCAAAAAAGCATTGTGCTTACATATTGATATCATTTTTACGGCAGAAAATATCAATAAGTTTTATTCTTGTCCTTTTGAGATGTAAGTACATATGCAGTCTACAAAATTACATATAACGATTAAGGGTTAGCTGTTTGATATAGCATCTATGCCCTATATATTTAAGACTAGATGATCTACCTAATCTTTAGGATTGTGACTTATCTGATTTGTACAGAAAAACCATTCAGAAACACTTCATGCACGGCTCAGGGGCTGCTATTTTTGTAGTTCCATGCACCTCGGAATTTTCTGATTGGATCAAGAAACACATGGCACACTGCGTGTGCTGCTTTTCTAGTGGCTTCTTGGAGAAGTTCATGGCTTTACTGCATAAAGGACTTTTGATCTGAGAGCCAGAGAGCTGTTACATGGGAGAGATCTAGAGTGTGCTATGTATATATTATATGTAAAAGGATTGCTATAGAGACAAATGACGTAACGCACACGGAACTATATTTGGTTTCATAAATCGCAATGTTGACGGATTTGGAGATGATGTTTTTGCTCTAGCTCAGCATGTATCATGAGCGAAAAGTGCAAGTACAGCGGGATAGTTAAGAATATTATGTACTTAAAATCGATGGTATAAGGATGGAAGAGAAAAAAATTAAATACACAATCAAGTGCTTAAACATTTGGGTCATGCTGAGTCAAGCCAAGCTTGCCAAAGCTATAAATGTGGACGCTTGCTTTTTCATACAGATTACAGATTACGATTGAACAGTCGCAAAAAAAATTTACAGATTAGGATTGATAGAATCTATAATATTGTTTTCTCATAACTTAAAAAGAAGGTGCTGAAATGAGACTGCAAGAATATGCCGAATCCGATTTTGCTTCATGCATCTGGCCTCATATCGTCAGGTATTTCATATTTGGCCCAATTGGTCAATATTGTTAGTTCAAAGGAGCAGAAACATCTCTGAAAATATAGATTAGGAAAAGTACCTGCCCTATATTTAGATGTTTCTACGTGTTGACTTTGAAGGAGCATATTTGACTTTGCTCTCCTGGTTGTTTCTCGTGCCAACGGCATGCAAAAAGTAAGCAAACCTTGCTTACGTCTAGCCGGAAATGCAGCGGTCCACGTGCATCAATTCACAAACAGGCCGGTATAATTGCTCCAAGCAAATTAGCGCCAACCACCGACCCACTGGTTCTGGTTCATCAGTTTTCTCCATATACATTACAAATTACAAATTCGCGCCAACCTACCCACGTTTTAAAATAGAATGTAGCTGAACTTAGATATCACAAATTACAGAGCTAGTCTTATCTTCTTTTTTGCGGGGGATTAATTAACAGGACTTATCGTATTAATAAAATTCTAGTTACATTCTAAAACATACCAGGATCATTTGCTGGTCCGGTTAAATACAAGAATGACAATTTGAGCCCAGTGATCATTTACTAAAACAAAATCAGTATATTAAACTACGAGTGACGGTTCAGTAAACAAGTAGTATTACAGAGGACATGCTTGGCGGGTGTAATTATTGTTGTACCATCATGAGTAGTGCAGCTACATTTGAACTTTGGGCTGGGACTAATGACTATGACCAGCAGGAAAAATGAAGTAGCAGTCGCCGTCGGTTCCGACTATATCTTCTGCGCATGTACGACCTAACCAACCTCGCCTACAGCAAAGTCTCATCAAATATAGGTAGGCCTTTATAAAGGCCAAAAAAAAAAAGGAAAAGAAACTGGAAGAGAAGCATATAGGAATGGATTTGTTAGGATGGGCCTTTGTCGGGCCGATTTTTGTCTCGTATGGGCTTCAGTATATTATTAATAAAGAAGCAATTTAAAGTAAGTTTATTATTTCCCTTTAGCATAGTTAAAGAGGAAGCCCAATTTAAAATAAGTTTATAATTTGGACGCTTGCTTTTCATTGAAGTGCAAATGCCCATGTTTTTTGGGCATGCAAATGGCAGTATGATTAAAGAAGAATCTAATGCATACTTAATTCCTCCGAACTAAAGTTAATTTTGGTCTACTACAGGGAGTACAAGTGTTTTTGCATGTGGTCATGTTGGTTTCATAAATGGTAGGGAGTGGCTAGAGAGGTCCAGACTCCAGATAAACTACACAGGCCGGATGAAAGTACTACTGCTAAAGTATATAATCCAGGTAGGGTTGGTTGGCCAAACACATGCTTGCATGAGAGTGAGAGCAAGGGAAGTCGCAGGGAATAAAACATCGTGGCCCCCAGTGATTGAAGTGTGTGCACTGCCGTATCTATATACTCTATACAGCTAAAATAATGTTGTATTTACCTGTCATGCGCATAGTAGCTGAGTTACAAGCTGTCCTTTCCTCAGAAACCACCCAGATATAGCAAAAATTAGAGTATACTCCCTCCGTTTCAAAATAAGTGTCATTCTAGCCTCGAACACGGGAATTAAAGAAAGATGAAAAAGTAGAGAGCGCGCTGAAAACGATGAGCAGTGAAGAAGGAGAGAGATAGAGAGAAATATGCATCGGAAAATGAGAATGACACTTATTTTGGAAAAATTGGGTGGTCCTAGAATGACACTTAAACTGAAACAATGGAGTATGTTTTTCAGGAAAACAAGGGTGAGATTTTGGGGCGACAATAATTAAAAAATGCAGACACATGCTTATTAGACAAATAATTTGAAATACATGGTTGTGCTTCTTGGTTGCATTTCTACTATTTGGGAGGAAAGATGTCATTATTTGATAAACATGTTGTACTCACATAAACAACTATTAAGTGTACTTATTTTTTCTTCAAAATTGGTCACATATTCTAATACGAAGCTGTGGCTAAAATTAAGCACGAGATGACCATCTCAACCGTTGAGTTTTTATATGAACTACTCTAAAGTCTCTCATGATACAGTGGGTGCGAACACAACCTTCACCAACATCAGTTGGATTGGACACATCCAATGTGTTCACACTCTTATTAACAACTTAGAATTAAAGTCTAAATTTAAAGTTTCTTTTATCATCGGAGAAAACCTATATAAAGTGAGAGTAAATTGTTTCATCCGCATATAATTCGGTGAAATTAATGTAAGAATCGAGAGGAACTTGACGTCGTTGTCCCTGTGTCTTCATCAATGTAGCTGAAAGGAACTTCACAAAAAAAGTCGCTGGAAGGAATTCAGACATACATGGGAATGGGATGATGGGCATGGCTTTGCATGTGGCATCAGTCATGTCTAGATAAAGAGGTGCATCACAGACCTACTTGTTTCTTCTGGCAACCAATTTAGCAAAGTGACGCATGAACATCGACAACTGATATTTTGGGGGGGAAAGTTTTTCATCAAGTATGTCTAAATGGCAGCTTGAAGCCCTAGCGCAAAAACGCCATTAATGTGGCGGTGGTGGAGTTTTTACTGCACCACCCATCAATTTACTAGATTTTTATGGGGTTTTTCTTTTTTGAAGGATAAACAATCTTGAAGGGCTTGTGTATTAGTTAAACGCAAGAGACAATACAAACTTTGGCCTAAGAAGGCAGATTACATAGTTTAACCTTTAACGGGCAGCCTTCACTGTGCCTAAAGTTTGAGCAACTAAAATTTACATTTATATCATCTTGACTAAGAACAGATGTAGCTAGAACATGGGCGACAATGGTATTCTCTCTAGGGATGTGATTAATGGATCCTTCCATCTGATTCAGTAAATGGCTCATGTCCATGACCGCATGAATGATCCTCCAGTTAGGGAAGCTCTGTTGTGGATCCTGTAACAGATAAATCAGAGACAAAAAATCTGAAAGAAGTGCAGTTCTTGACTTGCAGTTCCCGTGCCACAAGTTTATGAGTTTAAAGGATTCATGCATCCCTAGTTGTTTTTTTTAAAATGCATGCATCCCTACTTGTTGATGCAAAGTCAACCATAAGTTTTACTTCGTGCTGGGATGGCAATTCGGGGCGGGTACCCGCATACCCGCCGGGTACCCGACCCGATGGGGACGGGGATGGGGGACGTTTCCCACCCGTGGGTGGCGCCCGTACCCGCCCCGACATGAGTCGGGTACGGGGCGGGGAATGAAATCCACCCATGGGGAACCCGGCGGGGACCCGAAAATTTAAATTTTAGTCTGTGAATTGCATAGCCCAGCCCACATAGCCTACAGCCCAGCCCAACTTCCATGTATAGAGTAGTAAACCCTAACCTTATCCCCTGTCCCTCCCACCGCCCACGCCAGTCCCGCTCCCGCAGACGCGCACGCCGCCGCCACGCCCTCCCGCAACGCACGCCGCGCCCACCGCCCTCCCGCACGCGCGCCGCCAGGCCCGCCACCCGCCACTCCCGCTCGACGCGTCCTCCGTCACCGCAGACGCGCGCGGCCACCCGCCACTCCCGCTCGACGCGCACGCAGTCGCCGCGCCCTCCCGCACTCCCGCACGCCACGGACTCGCCATGCGTGGCAAACGGCGTCGCGCTGTGGCGCCGATGTCGGCCTGAGTCCTGACGACGCCGCGGACTGGCCATGCTCGACGGATCCATCACCTCATCGACGACGCGGCCCCGGCGACGCCCGAGCACGACGCAGCGCAAGATCTGCACGACGCCGCACCCGCATCGACGCAGCGTCGCCGCCCTGCCGCACGACGCCACCTCGACAAAGCCCCGGCGCACGGCGACGCCCGCTTCCCCGTCTCGTCGCGCCTGGCCTGGATCCGGCCGTCCCCCGTCCTGCGGCACGACGACGCCCCAACGACCAGCACGACGCGGCATCGACGGATTTCCCCGGTGGGTACCCGATACCCGCCCCGATACCCGACGGGGACGGGGACGGGGATGGATTTCCACCCATGGGGACGGGGCGGGTGGGGATTTTTACCCGACAGGCTTGGCAGGGCGGGCATGGGGATGCTCTACCCGCCCCGAACCCGCCCCATTGCCATCCATCGTGCACTAGCTTAAGAAAAAACTAGGTTATACCTGGCAGGTTGCTGCGGATGTATCAAAAATGCCTACTATATGAGAGGATGTCGCCTAGAATTAACTTCTCAGTGGCTGATAAAGAGCTAGCTATGAATTTTTTTATGGCTAATAAGAATTTTATTTTTTGCGTGGGGCTAATAAGGAATTTTTTTCGAGGGAGGCTAATAAGGAATTTAGCTTTCTTCTTCTTAGTGCGGAAGCTTATCAGTCTGCCGTTCTGGTTACAGCTTTACAGGGGCAACTAACATATTTTACAGGAGTGTTTGTGAAGTACCTGCATAATTAATTGCAGGTGGTGCACATGACAAATCTAACGTGCTACGCAGTGTAATGAAAGCCTTGCAACGCTGTCGACAAATGACTGGAGGGTGCTTTCGTAGTCACCATCAGGCCAGTTGCACTTTGGACATCAGCACTGTAGCCACCTCTTGTACTACTACTCAAAAATATTTATGAACACACAGTTAACTATGATGTTAATGTATTTGCAAAAGCAAAGATATGTCCAAAATTTGTACTACCTCCATGTCAAATTACTTGACGTTTTTGACTTTTAGATATCACATTTGACCGCTCGTTTTATTCGAAAATTTTGTGCAATTATTAAAACAAACAAGTCATGTTTAAAATAACTCTAATGATAAAACAAACTATAACGAGATAAATGGTATTTGCACAAAAATTTTGAATAAGACGAGCGGTCAAACTCGATTTTCAAAAGTCAAAAGTGTCAAGTAATTTGAAATGGAGGGAGTATTCGTTATTACTCTTATTCATATATAATGGAGACAAGTTACATTTTTTTTCTTTTGCGATTACAATGGAGACAAGTTACATGGTTTTGAGTATCCACACAGATCTGATCACTTTGTTCACTGAAGATAAGATTAACGTGAAAAAAAATCTATGACATGATTTTATCGCTAGTCCAATCTTAAAGTTACCAACTGAATAATTTGCATCTCCTAGATATATATAAGAGCAAGGTCTTTAATTTACCGCATAACACTGTCTCTTGTGTTGTAACTAAAAGTTCTCAAGAAAATTATTTGGTTCTTGGATAGATTCGACGTACGTACTCATGAGTCATGATCATGGTCCCCCTTATGGAACGAATTTCAGGATCCAAAAGAGTTAGAAAAAGGAAAGGCATGAAGAATCAATTCCAAAGCTCTGGTCCCCCTTGCCTCTCACCATCTACATTCGATTTTTTGTATTTTTAAGTGCCTCCCAATAAGGCAATCCTCTTTTAGAGTACCATACCGTTTCCATCCTCTTAAGAATAGAATTAGCAAAATAAAGTGAAAAGATAATGCATGTATAGCTTCTAATAATGGAGTAATGCAAAAATGTGTGGAGTCTAATAATGCATCCTCTTAAGCATAAAATCCTTGTTGTCATTCAGTCTTGCAGCAAATAAAAAGGTAATCTAGATCCTTGAGTCAAAACTTCTAGTAGTATAAATTTTGGAGGTTGTACAAATATATAAAAAAATGTATGAAACTCTTTCATGTCTAAAATAAAATATCCGGATATCAAATTTCTCCAGAAAAAAGAAATCAATGCAACAACACAAATTTGATAGATGTGATAATAAAAGTCACTCAACAGATAGCCTAAAAATTAAAATTAGCTAGAAAAGAAAAGTGAGAAGTCCACATGTCAGTTGTCACTGCTCTTTTCCATCCCAATCATGGCCAAGGTGGAAACACTCTACCTTGTAGTCTGCACTCTGCTCGTTTTCTCTCTCTCCCTTCCCGTTCCTCTTGCTCGACGGGTCGAGCGGGACCAGCCCTCCGGCGGCGCGCGCCCCCTCCGTCCCAGGCGATCTCCTTCTCCATCCTCTAGAAAATCTCCCCCCTTTCCTTTTGCAGTCGAGATTTAGGCTGGACGTAGTGGTGATGGGTCGATCCCCGCATCCCAGTCGGCGATGATGTGGGGATTGGGAGGGGAATTTTCATCTCTTGGAGGAGAGGGGTCTCTCTGGTCTGCTGGCGTTCGGTAGGGCGGCTGCCCTGCCTCACCCTGTTGCTCGGCCCGCCTCTGTGGGTGGGGGCAATCTCTTTGCAGGTGTAGGGCCTCGCCACCGGCGGGGAGGGAGGAGGCGGAGATGAGTCGGCGGCGGTCGCCGGAGCCGCTGGACTTCTTCATCTGGACTGTGGAGGTGGGGTTAATTCTATCTTGTGCTCTTAGTTTCAGTATCCCACCGCACTGTTAACTGTCAGTTTGCTCAAGTACACAGTGATCGGCATGTTGCTCGGTTTGGTGAACGTTGAACACATCAGATCACTCCCTAATGACCTTTTTCACTAGAATGTTGTACGATCTCACTTCAGAATTAAGTCACTGTTTCCCTCGCGAAAAAAAAGGTCATTGTTTGCTTTAAATTCCTGAGCACATAACTTTTTTCCCCCCTGTTTCTGGAGTGATAGCAACACTTGAGCTAAGAGATTTACATAGTTACTACACGTATCTGGTACTTGGAGTACCCTTCCCCTTCTATTTTCTCAGATATCACATTGTCCTTCAGTAAGGTGGTTCTTCTTTGCTTATTTCTTGTCACATTTGTGTTTACTAGTAGCCTGCGACTTCTGCTGGTTAATATGTACTGCTAAAGGGAAGAATTCAGTTTACTCTATGCTGTGGGATAACTCAATTGGGATGCTGGCAAGGAACTTTCTTTTGGTATATCAGATGTTTCTTTGTCCATTTCTTTAGACATGCAATCTGAGAATTGTTGGTGCAACAAGCTAAGCTAAATTACCAGTGCCATAATGTGTTAATCCTTCACAGTGGCCTATCATTCTTGGCAAACTGGAGGGACCCATGGGAAGAGGGCGTGGGAAGTTGCATGTGCTGTATCTATTTTTCCATTTGTCTGTTTCCAACATGGGACTTAAAGCTGTTCTGGCTGAAAATAACCAGGCAATTTTTTGTGTTCTTTTATTAAAGGGTTTACTCATTTCATCTAGGGAAGTGTTGTGCTTTTTAACGTTGAAAATTAATTTCGTGTTGATGATGACACCAATTGATACTAACATTGGAACAACTATCTTGCTTGACAGTGCAAGCAAATTTTCTGTTTTATGCTTTCCCATCACAGTAAGCCTTTTCAAACACAAATAGCCTGCATAGCCTGGCAAACAAATTAAACTGACTACTTTTAATTTTCTAAACATATGTGCTAGGATTTAGCGGGCTAGTGGCATAATTTGATTCTTGTGCAACTTTTTAAAAGTATACTATGGTAACTGACTTGAAGATGATTCCTGTAAAGTCTCCTGGCAAGGGAGCTATTCGCCCTACAGGAGGCATAGTGTGAAAAGAAATTTATAGGTTCAAAGTGCAAGGTGGAAGTGGTTTCATGTCTGGCTCAGTTAGAGAGGTTTGGCTTTGTCTAAATTTTGTTTTTGTTGTGAAAATATCTTTCAGAGGTTCTGTTGTGATAGAATCATGCTGTCCCATGGACCATGGTTACTGAGCTAGCGATGTTTCCATTTCTTCATATAAATGGCACAGGTGGTGCACAGCACAAATTTTTCTTTCCTTCCAACTTTTGTGTTCAATGGAACTTGCTGGTTGATTCTGTTGTCCAAATTGATGCTCCTTATTGTTTCATAGTAATGTGTGTAAGCATAGTACGAAATAATGTGTACTTTTTTGTAACTCTCAGATGATCTAGAGTTATGCTTTGCTTCTGACACTCGGCCAGCTTACGACATTTCTGGCTAATTGAGCTTAATGCAACTGCATATGGAACATATGGTCATTTCAAATCCAATATATTTTTGCATTCTGCCTTAAAGTAATTGTTCTCTGCAGGATGTCGGGTTGTGGTTGGAGCAAATAAATCTCGGCAGCTATCGCCAAGCATTTGAAGAAAATGGTGTAAATGGAGAATATCTGGAAAGCCTGTCAATGTTTACCACAGAGCAGATTCTGCGGTTTATAAGGCGGTGTCATATGAAATGGGGAGATTTTATCACGCTTTGTAAAGAATTGAGGCGCATCAAAGGTTCAAATCCTGCTGCATACTAGCTTGGAAGAAAAACAAATCTATATTTGTGTATTTCAGTCATGTTCTTGATTTTTTATCACTGTAATATTTGATTTTTGTCAACTAGTAAAAAAATGAATTAGTTTCACTGCTCTACTTCGATCAACAGAGTAAAGAAAATCTGAAATAGTTTAAATAATCATGTATGAAGCTCTAATTAACTCAAGCTTAATAATTTTTGAAGCAAAGATATACCTGTTATGTAGTAGGGTTGTGTGCTCTGATTGTGCAACTCCTTTGGCAGACATTGTCTCAATGTTGGGATGTTGGTGACTTTGCATGAACAAATATTCGTTAGCAGTATAATATATGAGGCAAACAGTTTACTGTAGCGAATTTATGATGGGATTGTGTTGTATTTTTTTATATATAATTTTGTCCTTAATGACATAGTAGCAAGAGTTGCTTCTTTGATACTTGATGATGCACAGCTTAACTTTACTTAGTATAATCCAGTCACCTATTCGCATAAGCTCCACCTATAATTAGCTTTTCGGGAAATTTCCAAACTAAAAATTTCAACGAATGGGAGTGCCAACTAGATGATTTTTTTCCAGAGCATTAATGTTCCAAATGGGTTTGTGCATTGTACATTTTAGCATAGCCCAACAGTAACTAAGAACAATACAATGAGTAGTAAAATTTATTAGTTCGAGAAATATAATTTCGTGGATTCAAGAATGATGGGAAGTGAGCTTCAAATTTGGTATCAGTCATCCTCATTTCTATGTTTTTTTTTTCTCTCCAAATATTATGTTTCTGGAACCTGGCAACAACTCGAAACCTATTATTTGTCTTGCATGTGTACATCTCAGAATGCTTATTCTATCTTGTCTAACTCCAAGTAATATTTTTCACAGTTGCGTGCCTCAAAGGGGAGCAAGAAGTCCGCAGGCCATGGTGGGCACCATCGTGCCTGTCAATGGTGTTTGTGAGGGTGGCCAAGCGGAACCGGCAGTCCCGAGTCGTCTCCCTGAAACTTGAAGCCTAAGAGGCTCTCCGACATCAGCCATCTTGCTGCGCTCGTAGCCATGCCACCACCATTCCGCGCTGGATTTGCTGGAACCCAAGCGACGCTGTACCATATAGTATTAGCTCCCAATAGTCTGGAAAACTGTTTTTGCTGTATAATAATCAAGTGTAACCAACGTTTGTATTTCCTGATTTGTTTTTCCATATATAGTGTTGATTTCATGGGGTAGAGAAGAATATATACATATGTTGTGGATGGATGTTTCCAGTTATTCTTCTGGCATACCAGTCAGCTCTCTAGATTGTTCTTTATTAGATTGTTATCTTAAGATTTGAGGGTGAAAAGGAGCTTTGGTGTTCGTTTCTGAAGCCAAAACATTACAACGTTTAATTATTAGGGGGAAAGAAGGAGAAAGATCTACGTTGTATAATCATGGTGGTCCTGGTTATAACTAACAGATGTATCTTGGCATTGACAGGTCGTACAGTTTAACAATTCTGTTCGTTCCTTATAGTATGTAAAGATTTCTATGAGAATCCATAAGAGTATATCGTCCCTGTTAGTGATCTAAGTTAAAATAACCCAGAATCTTAGCATCAAATTCTAACATGTAGCTGGCGATCGAGATTTCGCCCACTATCCAGCGAGCTCTAGCTAAAGTCCTCTTTAGTATCATATAACTAATAATGATAAATTTTGATTTAAAGTTGTGGAAGTAATAGCTTTTCCCTCCAAAAGTCAATTGTATTGGGCATGTATATCTAACATGAAAATTTATTTTCTTTGTTGGTTTTTAAGTGAAGGGCACTAATGTTGTTTATGCAAAATGTGGATTCCAACAATAAAAAAGCGAGATGATGTGCTAGGAAGCAAGATGGGTCATAAGTGTTGGGCCAGTCAATAAGATCCAAATAGTCCATAACGAAGAAAAAAAGAGAGAGGGAGAGATCACTGCATGGATCAACCACACGTATGTGTTTGTACAAAATATAGGCCATGAAGGATCGTGCGCTCTTATCTTTCTGAAAAGGTCTTATCTTGCAATGCCGCATAATTTTTGTCGTTATGTATAAACTATATAAAGCTGGATTTGAAGTAAAGCGCGTGGACAATATTTTACGATAGTGCTTGGTGCTAGATGATCCACTAAGTCCATTTCTTATGCTAGTGGTCCCAGGTTTTACTATCTTCATCCTCACCAAATTTTTATTTTATAGCACAATTGAAATGCAAGAATTTTAAATGATTTACAGCAGAATCTTTAGTGCCAGGCTAGTTTTCAAGCACTCATTCATTTCTTCGTGTCAGATTTTTTTTATATTGTGTCGCGCATATATGATGTTTACTGATAAATGTTGCCATGAACCTAGTACCAGCTTTTTCCTTGTTTACCGTTGCGTTGTAGAGAACGATAATGATTGATTCTTTAGATGTACAGCTCCAGAACCAGAGGCACACTGATTATGTCCTTTAGATGGCCAGTCTTGATATTCTTGGCTTGCTAGGATTTTGAACACATCGCCAACTTCATACCGTCACTGTCCAGTTAAAAATTAAGAGTAAAAAATCCGCGGAATTACTGATTTGTCTCTCATTTCTTCACTCTACTTTAGCTATTGGATCAAAATACTGATTTGTCCCGTCATGTTGCATGAACTCTTTCTCTTTATTGATGCATGCCGATACAAGTGGGATTAAAAAGGCAGATCTTGCTATCCTGGGAACTTAGAGTCAAAGTTGAGAATGTTGTCTTGCTCTCACGGCGTAGGGGAGCTACGGGAATTCAACCAATTAATTTAGTTAGAATTTACTCTATATTATTCACACAAAAAATATTATTCGCAAAAAAGAATTTACTTCTGTATAAACAATACATCCTGCAAGCGATGTTCGCTCTGAAAGTCGTTGTGTACCCACTATAGCTCTGAAAGTCAACCGCCCTGCCGCTCAATCCTCTCCTCTCTCCTCCACCCACCGGCTTCGCTTCCGCAGCCGTCAACAACACTCGTCCCCAAAATTTATCTCCTCTCATCCGGAGCAGAGGCCTCCTCGTCAAACGCGCTTCATCGCCGGCGAGCCTGCTCCTGTTCGATGCGGTGAGTGCTCCGAGCTCCGGTGTGTGTCTTTTGTCCAGTGAGAAGTGAACAGGCGAGATCTGGGATTCGGGTCGTTCGATTGGGCGGGAGGGAAGGATTCATCCATCGATCTGGCAAACTGATGGCTTCCGCATCGTGCAGGTTTTGTTAGGCTCTGATTTCGGATGGGAACCTCGTCGGGCGCCAACTTCCACCAGCAGCAGCAGCAGCCGCCGCAGGGGATGCCGCCGCCGCGCCACAACGGCCGGGCGCCGGCCGCCCTGCAGACGTCGCTCTCCCTGGCCGCCTCGTCGGAGCAGGTCGGCTCGCCGCCGGACACGCAGGAGCCGCTGTCCAACTCCGACCCGGGCCAGGACTCCGCCACCGAGAGCGCCAGCTCCCAGGGGACGTGGCCCGGGGAGCCCAGCAAGAGCGGCGGCGGCGGCGGCCCGGGCCCCGTCATAGCAGCGGCGCCGATAACAGCGGTGAGGATGGTGGACAAGGAGAAGGAGGTGGTTGGCAACGGCATGTCCGAGCTGCAGCAGGCCGCGCGTGGTCGGATCCCGAGCGCCGGGCGCGTGACGCTCCGGGAGGTCGCTCGGGACAGGGTTGACCTCGTCGCTGACAAAATGAAGGTGATGAGCGAGGACATGTTGGAGGAGATCAAGACCGAGCTCCGGTCGATTCTCGAAGGGACCGGCGGTTCGCAGCACATAGAGGAGTTCCTGTATCTGCAGAAGCTTGTTCAGGGAAGGGTCGACTTGACGCCGGCCATGCTTTTGATGGCGCACCATGTGCAGCTGGAGATCCTTGTTGCCATCAAGACCGGAATCCAGGCGTTTCTGCATCCGAGCGTCAACATACCCCAGAGCCGCCTCGCGGAGGTTTTCTTGTACAAGAGGTGCCGGAACATCGCTTGCCAGAGCGCTCTCCCTGCCGAGGAGTGTAGGTGCAACATATGCACCAACAGGATCGGGTTCTGCAACCTCTGCATGTGCGTGATCTGCAATAAGTTTGATTTCGAAGTCAATACCTGCCGCTGGATTGGGTGCGATATCTGCTCTCACTGGACTCACACGGATTGCGCAATTCGTGATGGCCAGATTGGGACTGCACATACAGTTAAGAACGGCGTTGGCCACGCGGAGATGCTTTTTCGGTGTCAGGCGTGCCAGAGGACTTCCGAATTGCTGGGTTGGGTTAGGGATGTCTTTCAACAATGTGCACCTGGTTGGGACAGGGATGCCTTGATAAGGGAACTCGAGTATGTTTGTAAGATTTTCCGTCTAAGTGAGGACTCGAAAGGGAGGAGCTTGTATAGGAAATGTGCTGAGCTAGTTGAAAGATTGAGGAATGCTTCGGCTGAATCCATAAGTCCCAGGATGGTGCTACAAGCACTCCAAGGTACTGGAACTTTCTTTGCTGAACTATAATATCTTACTTGTGGCCCTGTAGTTTTGTGCATTCAGGGCTGTTTAGTAGCTCCTCCTATTATGCTGAGTTGCATGGTACATAGCTTAGTGTGGTGCCTATATGCAGCTACGTCTGTGTTTGAGATTCTGCAACTTTCTTGCTTTACAGGTAGGCTGTGTAAATTTATTACTCGTCAAATACAGTGCTAAACATGTTTGCAACTCTTGGGTAAAAAAAAAAAACATGTTTCTTGATATGTCCTGTACAATCTACTTTTGCATGTTTAGTTAAGTTGGTAGGTACTTGATTCGGATTCATTTTGTGCATTCTTAAGGGTTAAATGACTATTACTTCAATCTACAATCCCTTTATTTTGCACTGGTAGAAGAGAATGAAATTTATCCCTAAAATCCTTATGGTTTTGATGTCAGTCTTGTCTTGTGTTGTGTAGAGCTAAACCTACAGAGTTCCTTATTGTCACATGCCACCCTAACCATTGAGCTCTGGATAATTTAACTCAATTCTAGTTTTGATTGCTGAGATTTTGTGTTGCCCTGTCCTCCTGTTTCCAACTTACAGTTTCTCTTTGCTATTTTAGGCCTGCTCAGTTATGTGAATTAGTGTGCAATATTCTCTATGATTTTGCAATTTGGCCTCAAACTTTTTGTGATTTACAATTTATTAAAGGGACATGGGTGGTCTATACACCATGTCTGATGGCAAAGAGAGTAACAGTGATGAACAAATGTCCAGATTTCCCCATCAAACTTTCCGTTTTCTACATTTGAACTGAATTTATCTGCACTTTATCAGTTATTTGTGTTTCTCATTGGTGTAATTCTGAACATATATTCTTAACACGTCATGTGTTTGGCAGAGCTTGAGATTGACTCCTCAAAGAACTTTGAGAACGAAGAGCCAGGGCGCCTGATCACTCCCCAGGAGGCCTGCAACCGTATCGCCGAGGTCGTCCAGGAGGCCGTCCGAAAGATGGAGATTGTGGCCGAGGAGAAGATGCGGCTGTACAAGCGCGCCCGGCACGCCGTGGAGGCCTGCGACCGCGAGCTGGAGGAGAAGGCCCGGGCTGTGCAGGAGCTGAAGGCGGAGCGCGTGCGGCGGATGCAGCAGGTGGAGGAGCTGGAGAGCATCGTGCGGCTGAAGCAGGCGGAGGTGGAGATGTTCCAGCTGAAGGCGAGCGAGGCGCGGCAGGAGGCGGAGCGGCTGCGGAGCATCGCGCTGGCCAAGTCGGCGGAGAAGGCGGGGCAGGACTACGCGAGCCTGTACCTCAAGCGCCGCCTGGAGGAGGCCGAGGCCGAGAAGCAGTACCTCTTCGAGAAGATCAAGCTGCAGGAGAACCAGCGCCCGGTGGTGACGCCCCCGGCTGCGGTGGCGAGCAGCAGCGGGCTCGGAGTGGGCGTCGGCTCAGGCGACCCCTCCCAGATGATGATGCTGTCCAAGATCGAGGACTTGCTGAAGAATGTCCGCAGCATGCCGTCCAGCAAGTCACAGCAGTCCAAATGATTTTTTTTTTTTTTGATACTTAGGGAAATATATTAAACTAAAAACCCAGTACAAGTGCACTCTCTAAGAGAGTGTAGAGGATGGTGTGAAAACACCAGACAAACAGCGGACACGTAGGCACACGTGTGAGACATGCAACATAGCATCGACTAAACAAGTAAATGACTAAGTGGTGGTCGACGACAAGGTTGCCGGAGAAGATGACGCCGATGAGGCTGACCATAGTGGACAGGAAAGCTCGATGCCGTCGTGAGAGAACGTCACCAATGACGAAGCATCGGCGGGCTTGTGAGCGGCATATTGAACTCCGAACGGAGCGGCATCTGACGAGTTGCCGGAAAGGCCTCGCAACAATACGGCGAGGTTGGTCGAGGGGCACAGTGCCTGCATGAAGGAGCATCGTCGGTGAAGCTTGATGTGTTTGTCTTCCAACCGGACGCAGTAGGGAGGCAACCGCATCGCCTCTGGGTGGCAGGTCTCGCAGAGCCGGCGTCGCTGCATCCGAGTCACATCGACAAGAGCACCCGTAGCGGTCGTCGCCTGAAGAGGCTCGAGTACGGCGTGTCGTCGTGGACGTCGAGGACACAGGTACCATTGGAGGCCACCAACGCCCATGGTGGTTGGCCTGCGGCGTGTGTCGCTGAAGCATAGACGCTGTTGTATGGTGCTTGTGCTGTGGACCACAGGTGGTGGTGCTTGACGGAGCGCGTGGCGAGGACCTTGAGGCTTGACGAAGAAACAGACGCCGCTCGCTGCAAGTGGCTTGGTGGAGCAGCAGGCTTGGCATCGGGGCGAACACGAGCCTCGTGGTCGCGGAGTCCTGTGGCTGAGAGGGACGGCGGTGTACCGGAGTGATGTGGGTGGTGGTGGCGTGAGCGAGGGATGGAGGATTTGGTGCCGGCATGGATTGGCGGAGGAGGGCGAGCCCGGCACCAGGAAGCGGGGGAGTGGAGGTCGCCGGCGAGAGGGAGGCGACAGATCCGATGAGGGGAGCACCTGTAGTAGCACACCCATGCGTAGATCTGGCGCCACCGGGATGGAAGTGGTACTCATCGCCGGTAAAGGGGAAGGGGCGGGTGGGGAAAAGAAGAAACTTTATTTTATTGAAGCTCACCTCCGGCCCCAGGAGCACGTCGGAGCAAGGTAGTCCGCCGACGACGAGGAAGAACCCGACGACGACGGCGACGGCGGCCTGGCGGAGGAGGGAGCGACGGCGGCATAAACGCCCATTCATGGCAAGCACACAACTAAAGCTGCTAAACTAACCTAGATCTACGAGGAGGGGGGCTTCCCTCTCCTTTCCGCCGCCGGCGAGGCGCCGGAGGGAGGGAAGGAGGGGGGGCCCGGTGGCGGCGGCGGTGGAGGAACCCTAGGCGCACCTGTTTCGCGAGAGCGGGTCGGGGAAGGAGAGCTGGCACCACTGATCAATGTGCCTTTCACGGTTAAGTTCAAGACTCTGAGTTTGGATCGCAGTCCAAATGATTGGGGGAGCCGGTGATAGCTGAACTGTGTTGTAGGAGGTGCTGGTGCTGTGTGCGCGCGATATGTGAATTTGTGAGGACTCTTGTTAGATTTAGCAGTGGAAATTGACTGGAAGCAATCGTGTTGTTGTTTGTTACTTGTTCGTCTTTATCACCGAAACTGACAGCTTAGATGTATTGAACTAATCTCTATCTCTCTAAACGCTGTGCGGTTTCTCGGGTTCTGATTGGTCCGTTACTTTGCACCGTCGATTTCCCGATGAATGCTTCCGATTTCTCAAACCAGCCTCCACCAGAAGCTTCGATGCAGGCGTCGTTCCTCGGCCATCGTCTCCCTCACCTGTGCCGTCGCCTCGGCGAGGCGGCGCTTCGCCAGCTGCGGCGCCCAATCGACCGCGCCTTGCCTCCACCACCCCGCCCCGTTGAGCAAGCCCGGCCGCCCTGCCAGCTCGCAGCTTGGTCGCTGCCATCCCTGGATGAAATCGAGGCAACAGGCTACGGCGTCCATCGAGCGCGCGTGCCTCAGCGGCTCTGCCCCGCCGACGCAAGCACGCCCGGCCTCCCTGCCCTTACTCCTGGACTGATCACTGCTCCGCATCCATGGCGGCCTCCAATACTACTACAGGACTCAGGAGGCCGCCATGCCGAGCACACACCATGGCCAGCTGGCCATGCCTCAACGGCATGATGGACCTGAAGAAACCGAGCTGCACCATTCATGACTCTGATAGTCCCCCCGAGCGCCGTACCATACGTCTTTCTCCTTCTTGCCGTCAGCTATGCGATTCCTTTCTTAAGATTCAAATTTTGAGCATCGACATGGCTTGCAAGGTGTTTGACAAAATGTGACAGCCACCGAACGAGGTTAGAGGACAGCCAAAGCTTTAAGCATAGAGATAAGCCATTGCTCTGCGTCCCGTCACAAACCTGACCGTGGCTTTGCAAGGACTTACACTGTGTTATGAATGCTAGGTATATGATCATAACAAATTCATTAAGAACCAAATGCCAGTAGAAATTTCAGGCTTCATTGGTGAATTTCTTCTTACGTTATAATATCTATATCTGATTGCAAATGCAAGTGCAAGCTTCAGCAGCTTGCCAATTCATACTTTCAGCAACTAAGTCGTATGCACTACGAACTGCAGTTTGATGGTATATACTTGTGTGAAATTGATTATATATGCAAATATTACTTGAATGTTCGCAGGCATGATTTAGACACTTAAGCTCTGAGAGGTTTAGATTTAAATTAATTCAGTTAACCAACTGAATTATGACCGTGTCAAGATCTGCGTCTGTAGTTCACTCCATTCCAACTCTTGCACTTCAGAGGTACCGCGAACTTGTAGAAACTTCTTTGGGGAGGTTGTAGTAACAT
This sequence comes from Eragrostis nindensis, assembly GCA_012490785.1. Classification (NCBI taxonomy): domain Eukaryota; kingdom Viridiplantae; phylum Streptophyta; class Magnoliopsida; order Poales; family Poaceae; genus Eragrostis; species Eragrostis nindensis. Next base: position 1,014,143 of record JAAXCT010000099.1, on the reverse strand, counting down.
GAACAGGTTGGATGCACACTTTGAAGCACCAAAGGACCTGCACATCCATGCCAAACATCTCCAAGTGATGTAGTCCGATCCTCTCGCTTGATTTGATCATCTTTAATGTTCTCTAGCCTTGGATGTGCCAGTGCTTGCGTAGTGGCTTTGGCAAATTTGATGAAAAACATAATACCTCATTGACCTGAAATTTAAAGGTGTGTTTATGAAATTTGAGATTTCACTTGGTAGGACCACTGAGATGATACTTATATTAGAATGGTTGCTACCAATAGTTGATCCTGATTGAGCGCTGTCTCAAATCCTGTTCATTTTAAAGTAAATATTATCAGTTTGTGTAATTATTGGTCTGTCTATGCTGCCCGAGAATAGCAGCAGCAAGAGGAATTATTATCATTTCCTATTGATCAGGTTCAGATTCCTCTTAGTCATGTATTGCAAATTGCAAAATGACGCTGATGCTTTGGGGCACTGTACACTGTCCAGGCTCTTTGCTTGAGGAGGTCATATTTAACTATCATCAGGCTCATACACCACAATCAAAGAGGTGATGATGTACTGAACTAAGGCTGTGTTGCCATCGATTTCCCAAGCATTTCATGTAAGCATTTGTGGTGAAGCAAAATTCATAATTGAAACATTTGCGACGGGTTGGGATTTCCAGTGATCTGCAATCTATAGGTGCCTCACTTGACCCCTCTGCAGATCTGCAATCCAGAAGCTCAATGGTACAAGGGATAAACGTGTGGTATTGTGCAATGCAGGTACAATGTTTAAAATTGAATTGAACCAGTGGAAAAAAATAGATGAAAGTATTTAGAAAAAATGCAGACTGTTTGCCTACTGATTCTGTTTAGAGTTCAAACTCAAAGACATATACTAAATCATACTTTTAGGAGTTCCCACTGAGAACACCCACATTTAGACACACAAATATTAACTGAGAGTAATACATTAATTGAAACAATGAAAAATCAATCTGTTAAAGTGGTTTCTTCATAAAATCAGTATATCGTTTAGTGTCAGAGTATTCATTGTACAAAATATAAAGATATTCATTGTACAAAATATGAAGATATTAATAGGTGCATCTAATTCACAGGGGGGTAGAAATGTTGTGATTTATTCTTCCAGAACTACAAACTCATCTATTCAGCTCAATTGATTGCTCACAAATGTTTTTGAGAGAACTTTTCTCTCATCAACTCAGCCTTTCTGATTGCTCACAACTCTTGCTCTGCTCAGATATTGAGCTATAATATGGGCATACCAGTATGCCAATAACTAAGTGATGTGGAATGTGGATAAGTTGTGTAATAAGACTATATATTTTTAATAGCAATACTGTTGCTCATATTTTTGGACTTTACTGCTCATTTCAGCACATGGAACATGCAAACAGAACGGTCATTAGAAAATTGTGATGGCAATCTATTTAGCTCGACATGACTGTAATAACATTGTAAATATGCTGGCCTGTTTACTTTGAAGTTTAAACCTCCAGTGCTCTTAGTGGGTTACCAATATAAAGAGCAACGTACATGAAAGGTTCCCTAAGGCCCTGCATTGATGGCCTTCTTTGGTTAAGAAAATCTGACAAGGTTGACTGCCAGTTTAGGAACTCGGATCCTTTCCATGTTACAGCAAATAAAAGAAGTGCTGATCTCAAGTACTCCAGTCCAAACACAAAATATCAGCGCAAGTATTGAATAACATAGAGACATGAGAATACCACTGGTAACAGCTTTATTTCAAGATAAAGATTGATAAGAAACAGAGGTTCAACACACCTCAAGATGAATACCATTGATAACAGACTTATAACAAGCGTTACGATAAATATTGTTAAGAAAGAGGCTCAACATAGGCGGGTAGCGAGGGCGCGCCAATGGCGCGCCAATTTTCTGTACAGCTTATCATCTACTTAAGAGTGCACATATGGCTGGCATATGGAATGCTGAAGCCTCATCATCGAACATCCAGGTGGAAGGATGGCAGAAGATTTGTGCACAGAAAGTACCACTGAAAATCTGCATACTTTGGTGGCAAGCGTGTCAATATTTATCCCAAAACTGTTGTTTTACCTATAAAAATGCATGTTTTGCATTCCAAACTCTTGAATTTCATTGCAGCTAAGACAAAGCATCATATTACAGGGAAGAACTAAGATAGAAAATTTGGACATCTGTTTTTCTGTTCAGCAATCCATTTATCCATTGTGGTGTCATCGCATACAATGAATTTTGTTGTGTATGTAGTCCATATTTAAGTCTACTTGCCCACAAGTTATTGTAAAAGATGTTCTCAAAAAAATTATTGTAAAATATATTATGACATCAGTTAAGCTATTGCCACTGTTTTATTATGCAGTCTGAAAACAATATTCTATTTACATGTAATTTCAATTCTTGAACAGCCTACCCACATTACCCCAAGAATCCAAATGTTATCGCTTTTATACAATGCATAGGGGCAGTCAATCAGGCGCGGGCAAGGCCGCGCCATCTTTCTAGTTATTTACTGTATTACTAAAAGATCACGGCTGTTGCAATGTACTGACGGCTTGACCTCATGATGTTGCCGCGTGAAAAGGGTACAAGTCGGTGACCGCTTTCTTGCAATCAAATCACGAGTTTGATGAACACAACTTTTGAACTTGGAGACGCTGTTGTGATAATTCAGTAATGTACTGCTGGGTGGAAGCCTTTGCTGGAGTCTGGACAGGCCACAAGAAGCCCATCTCGGCGAAGCTACGGCTCACGGGACGTGAGTGCGCCCATGCCGGCCGAATCGCTTGCCGAGCGCGTCACGCACGGGCCAACAAAACAAACCATCGGCGTGGCGTGCGCGCGTGGTATCCGGCGCGATGCCGGCCGGGCACTGCCAGCTCCGGCCGCTGCGAGAGACGAGAGCTTACGCCGCGTACGTCGTTTTTGGTCGTGACGTTGCATCGTCATCACGTGCGCCTTCTCAGCCAGAATCTGTGAAACACTACTGTGTTTCGGAGGAAGTGATTCAAGTTTGATCTCGTGAAACGGTTCTGTGAAACGAACTAAAAAGCAGGGATCTAAAAACTCGACCTGCCGGGGGAAGAACCGCCCCCGACGGCATTGCATTAAGAAGAAGAGCCTTCTCACGCAGGCCGAGAAAACCCCCGAACCCCCTCCCCATCCATACACAGGGACTCAGCTGGCCGTTGTGAGCTGCGACGCGAGTCTTAACCATGTGCTTTGGACTGGGGAGGACGAGGGGATTTTTTTTTCACTGCAGCATGAACAGTAACTCGCGTTACTGTTCACGCTACAGTGCTCCGGTGCCGCAGGGGGCTCGAACCCGGGTCAGCGCGCTCACAGGAGCAACGCTCCTGGAGCCAACGCGGCTGACCGCTCGGGTGCTCCACCCGTTGGCAAAAAAAAAAAAAAAAAAGCAGGGATCTAATATCTATGCAGTGATTGTCTATCCTGATTCTAAGAGTTTACACTAAAGAATTATGACAAAATCGCTTCAGAATCACTTCCCTTCAAAAGAATCAGGTTTTTTTTTTGGGGGGGTAAAAATCGCTTCCAAAGAGTCTTTAGCAAACAGGCCCAACCCCTCTGGCGTCGGCTCGAGACAGCGATTGAAAACGCGAAAAGACTGTTCCACGCGCGAGCGCGCGTTCACGCTCGCGCGTCGCGCTCCGCGCGGGCCACGTGGGTCCAGCCTGGGGGAAGGGGCGGGGTGCGTCCGACAGCTCGCCCGTGGGCTCGCGCGTGGGGCCCAGCACGTGGGGAAGTGGGGGATCGCTGGGCGATTTGCTGCGAAAAAAGTTGAGGCAGGAACCGTTGCAACTTTTGAAGACAAAAGTTTATGTAAGAAGTTCTATTACAACTTTTTGAAACAAAAAGAGTCTAGAAAAGTTGTATCGAAACTTTTTGAAACAAAAGTTTTCTAGAAAAGTGCATCAAAACTTTTTAAGACAAAAGTCTTCAGAAAAGTTGCACCGAAACTTTTTTGGGACAAAAGTCTTAAAAAAATTACACCGAAACTTTTTGAGACAAAAAATCTCTAAAAAAGTTGCACCAAAACTTTTTAGGACAAAAGTCTTTAAAAAAGTTGCACCGAAACTTTTCCAAAATAGAGTTAGTGTGAATGGAACTTTTCAAAAAAATGAAAGTTGCGACGCACGCAGATTAGGCGGCACCACAACAAAACGTAGAAATGAAAAAAAAAAGAGAAAAGCTAGCGGGGGCGCGCGGGATTAAAGAAGAAAAACCTGGCCGGGCCCCGCATGGGAGATTAAAAAAAGGAAATGCTACGGAGGGGGCAAGCAACCTAGAAACGGAAAGGTTGTTGGGCTGTCGAGTGATGCGCGAGCGGCGCTCCCCACGCACGCGCGCTAAATAGACACGTCCTCGAAAACGTCCGCCATCATTGCCGTGAGCCGCCACTGCCGACCTGCTGAGCCCGTGGGTGCACGCACGGGCACGGGCAACCGACCGACCCACCGACCAACCAGCCCTGAACAGGGGCGGAGCTAAGGGGTGGGCCGGGTGGGCCGCGGCCCACCCCCAGTTTCAGCCCAGCGGTGCATTTCTATACTGTAGCAGTTGCTACAGTGTAGTTTTTTTTTTTTTCTTTTGGATTTTTCCCTTTACCCGGCCCACCCCCGCTGGCCTAATAGCATTTCGGCCCACCCCCAGCTGTGGGCCTAGCTCCGCCACTGGCCCTGAATCTATCTCTATCTCTCTGCATGCAGTACTGTGTCGTAAACGGACACCGCGCGCGCCAGCTCCGGCAAGCTAACGAAACGAGCGTGCGTGCACGGACACCGCGCCGGCTCCCGCGCGACGCACGGCACGCCGTACAAGCTAGGAAAACGAGCGTGTGCGTCCGGGCACGCGCGCCATGCCCGTTCCGTCCCGTACAAGCAGAGAACGCGACGCCGCTTGCACGTACTACGTGCTCTGCCGTGCCGTGCCGTGGATGCCACGTGCTGGAAAAAGAAGAACGTGGGCACGTTCGATTTTTTTTTTTTTGAGAGGGTGGGCACGTTCGTTCTGGTAGCACGAAGCGGATCCCGATTACCCGAACGAGTCAACGGCGACGACGTCGTCGGCGATGGAACCGACTCGGTTTTCACCTCGTCGACCGCCTCGGCGGCGGAGGCCCCGGGTCGACGAGGTGCAAGGCGCCCACCCGATCGACCAACCGCGCCCAACAGCCACCGCTCCTGCACCCGTCTCACTGCATCACAAACGCGCTGCACGGACTTCACGCTCGCTAGACGGTCTCGATCTTTTTTGTCCACGGACCGAGCCCACGCGAGGACGTTCCAAGCCGGCTGGGGGAAGGGAACACACACGGTCCACGCAGGCAAAACAACGCGCTCCACTCGCCACGCAAAGTCGCGCAGTTGTTTTTTTCCTATAAAGCCCCCTAACCTTGTCCCAAATCAACCAAGCCCATTCGTTCAGCTCCCGTGCACCGCCTCCCGCCACCGCCAGCGCCTCGACTCCGCCGCCGTCCCAGCCCCGCTCCGGCGAGCGCACCGGCGAGAAGATGGTAAGTGACCACGCACCCCTCTCCCCTACCTCTGTTTCCCTTTCCAGGGTCGGGATTTTGTCGGGGGGGAGTACGACCGGGCCGAGATCTGCCAGCCGTTCTCGCGGTTCCCCCTTCTCTTGTCGCCGGCTGGGTCCCTTTCGGATCTCCCGTTCGGTATGGTTCGCGGGGTGGGTGAGTGAGGGCAGCGTGAAGCTGCCGGCTTTCGCGGCCGCGGATCCCGTGTCATGGATGTGTCACGCGCATGCGATTGGCGCGATCTGGTGCTCCCTTCGGATCTCGGAGGGCGGCGGTTCGGCTGTCCACCGGTTGCTGGCTCCGATCGCGCCTAGTGTTGCGCGTGCTGAATTCAATGGTGTGCGTCGTGAGGGGTGCATCGGGGGTACGGGGTCGATACATGCCGGATCAACTGAGTTTTGCGCCTTGCTGGTTAACTAAATGGGGCGAATGATGCAGAATTCATGATTCAGAGTTACGGTGATGTGATAGTGTCAAATAATCGGTTCTTGGTATGATAGTTGGTGGCTGTTGAGCTACCAACATGTGATTTAGGACGGAAGGGCATCTTAATGTAGGAAGAAATATTACTTTGCATTGTAATCGATTTTGTTTGGGAACCGGGCTATGCGGATTTCACTTTTTCCAGTACTACTATTTCGCCCCTCCTTTTGATTGGGCTGGCCACCCTCCAAATCTGTTATTTAGTGTGTAGATTGGACAGGAAAGTGAATTCAAAAATTAAAAGGGAATATCAACGTTTGCAGTTGTTGTTGTGTATGCATTCTGCAAATAGCCAAGGATGTTCCCTTTCTTTTTTATTACACTTTGATCTTCGTCTACCTCATATGGATTTGCTTTTTGGGTGACACTACAGATGTAAATTAGCAATCGTACTGATTATGAGTGCTTACAAATGCTCTTTTTATGGACAGACTACTTCAAGGCGCCTTGCTGACAGGAAGACCGCAAAGTTCCAGAAGAACATCACCAGGAGGGGTTCGGTGCCTGAAACTACTGTCAAGAAGGGGAATGACTACCCTGTTGGACCTCTGGTGCTTGGGTTCTTCATCTTTGTCGTCATCGGATCATGTATGCCTTCCAACCTTCTCTAAATGTTTCTGCCCTGTTCTAGTTTGTTACCCTGTTGATGCACAGAATGCAAACTTGCATAGCAGTATCCAGTTACATTGTATTCCTTTTTGTTCATTTGTATTGCGTGAACATTCTAACAAGAAAATTTTATCTGAATTCCTGATTCAATACCTGCTATTTGTTAAAAGGATGTCTCTCTTTGGCGTTGGTCCAGCACTAGAGCTTTTTACAGTTGGTACTGTATGTTAGTATTACTCCATCAGTAGGTTTAACCTGACTAGTCATTTTCATTCAGATGTTATGCTAAGTCGCTAACTGTTTTCATAATATGACACAGTTTATTTTGTTAATCAAGTCTAAAACAACCGGTGAACGTTACTCTCTAATTGATGACAAAGTAGCAACATTATCAATGCCACATAAAATGCAAAATCTCCTTTCAAATGTAACACTGCATATGTACTAAGCCAGACACTGACATGCCAACGTCAAATCTAACACAGCACATGTATGGTATAATTTCATCAAACTGTCTTGTGCCTGTAGTAACTTTGCCACCAATTCTTACACGTTTTACCTCTTGTGTCTTTGCAGCGCTGTTTCAGATCATCAGGACGGCAACCAGTGGCGGGATGGCTTAAGCGCTTGATCTGATTCCAGAGATTTGCTTGTTATACATGCATCCAATCCAGAAGGGGTAGATGTTAAAGAGATAGGAGTCCAGTGTTGTCATACTGTTGTCGTGTATGTGTTTTTCTGTTATATCGAGTGTTGAGTCTAAAACTAGTGTCTAAGAGCTGTAATGCAGTATCTTCTATCTTGACATGCTTAATCGATAGTATACTATATGGTTCATTCTAATCTCCGGTACAAATTTAACGCATTTGTTGTTGGGAAGTATATAATTAGTACATCTCGTTTCAAGGCTGGTGGGTTCCTTGCGACGTGGTGTGTATCGCTGCCAAGTGCCAAATTTGTTGGGTGTTATGTCGCTTGATTCTGAAGCCCGAGCGTCGACACGTATCAGTTGTCAACCTTGCCTATCACACCGCGCCTTTGTCGTGGGCAATGCCCCCATGGCGAGTACGGACCAAACTGCAATGGCGCCTGGCGAGGTAGTAGGAGACGGAACCGCCCTCTGTCTGACTGAATTCAGCGTGGGAATGCTTGTGGTCGTGTGGTGCTGTGGGCTAGCTAGCGTCGTCAATCCCTGTCCGCTGAGGGTACTGAGAGCTCAGAGCTGCAAGAGTGGCCTCCGCTCTGCACGGAGGCTGCAGCGAGAGAGCAGGGCACTGGTCGTCAGAGCGCCCCGGAGGGTGATGAGTCGGGCCGCAGGCCGGAGCAGAGAACCGGGGCGAACTGTCGGGCAGATAAGGATGGACGGCGGCGACGCGATACGGTCTCAGGGGCCGGAGAAGGGCGGCCACCGGCGGCGGACGGCGGAAGTCCGGCATCCATACGGCCGCAGTTGACCAGACCGACGGATACGGAGAGGCGGACCCGCGGTCAACAAATTTTGCAAGAGAACCTCTCGTTTCGATGGTGACTATTAATCGCGATCGGCGATTCATATATTTACGCATGACACCCTAATCTGGATCGTCATTAATAATCGCGATCCAACTTTTTTCAGATAAGCACCTTCTTTCGGTTCCGATGTTCCGCGCGCAGATTGACACCGGCGCGCGGTGGAACGGAGGTGGGGAATCGCTGCGAAGCTGTATTGAGTCACGCCATGCGTTGCGATTTGACGAGGATGAATTTGGAGATGGCCGATTGCTGAGGGGGAGCGTCGCTGGGACGGTGATGATGGGCATGGCAGAGCGGCGCCGACGGTAAGACGGAGCCAGCACAGGGGACTTGGCTCGCCGGGGGCGAAACGGTGACCGAGAGAGGCGTTCTTGCACACTCGCTTGAGATATCTGCTCCGTCTTCTGCTCTGGCGATCTCAGACGACGGATGATTCGGGCTGAATGATGTCGCCGTACCTGATGATGCGACGAACAGTGAACGATCCACCGTTCCGGCTCCCAACCTGGTTTGGACTGCGAATTAGTCCTTTTTCTCTGCGTAGCCTGGACTGGTGGCGGCTGTGATGTGAATCGGCTATGGTGTGAATGTGTAATCAGGTTCTGAATATGCAGAGCACTATTAGATGCACAAAATTTTTTTAGGGGCTTGTGCCCCCCCCCCCCCCCCCCCCCCCCCCCCCCCCCCACCCCACCCCACCCACACACACACAAAAAGCAATGATGAAAGAGATCGTGCTAACGGCGTCGAAGTTGAGCTGCAAAGTAGCACGTGGGTTGGACCCATACTGATGGCCAGTCGGCAGCCGGTGTCCGGTGATGGTTTTGGACACTGACAAGAGAGGAAAGATATGAATTATTTTCCTACCCATGTTGGCGAACTAAAACATGGCTCTTTTAGCCTGAACATTGGTTGCAAGGTAATGGGTCGCGCATCATCCTGCGGTGCCTGACGATGCGTCATCTTTACCTCACTCCTGATCGTCACGGAAGATCCATGTCGGCGGCGCCGGCCCGTCCCTGCTGAGGTCCCGCAGTTGCAAGTTGGTGACCGCTCTGGTCCGCATGTCGTAGACAGAAGTGTGGTACTGCGACGGCAGCGGCCTGCTGCATCCGCGGTCCGGCCAAATCGACATGCCCAAGCAGTCGTCCCCGAGGAAGAATATCTCGTCGCCGCGCACAACCGGAGGCCTGGGCGCCACGGCCCGGGAGCACTGGCGCCCGACGAACAGCGCGTCGCCGCCGAGGCCGTCGCTCAGCTCCACCCAACGCGGGAACCATGCTCTCGTGTTTCCTAAAGGGTGCCGCCCGGCGGGTAACGAGAGGCTCGCCCGGAACACGGCGAACCGCTGCGTTGCATGCCTCGCCGGCGGGAACACTCGCCGCACCATGAGCAGGTCGTCGCCGGCGCGCGTCGCGACGAGGTAGTGCACCGTCACGACGTTGACGGCGTCGTGCGGGATGGAGTGGATGCCGCTGATGACGCGCTCGACGCGGGTGACACGTGGCGGCTCGCCGCCACCGCTCGCGTCGACGGCGTAGTCGAAGGCGATGAGGTCCTCGCCGGACGTGAGCGCGTAGAGGCGGCCGCGGAAGAAGGCCAGGTCCTCGTACCGGCGCCACCGGTCGAGCGCGCTGAACGACCACGCGAAGCTCTCCAGCGAGCAGAGCGCGAGCTTGGAGCGGGCGTCGCGGCCGACGAGCGCGGCGATGACGCCGCCGTCGTTGGGGCAGACCACCAGCTTCTGCACGGCCATCGTCTCCGCCTCGTCCCACCACTGCTCGCTCCCCCGGCACAGGCTGGCGTCGATCTCGACGGGCTCGTGGCAGGTGTGGATGCCGAGCAGGCTGGGGAGCAGCATCGTCTTCCCCGTGAACGGGGAGACCAGGCGCAGGAGGCCGAGGCCCTCGTCGTCCTCGTAGAAGAGGAGCCAGCCGCCGTCGGCCGCGGCGCCGCGGTAGTCGGCGGCGTCGGTGATGCGGCGCGACCTGGTGCGGTAGTCCGGGTAGTCGAAGATGGTGCCGTTCGGGATGGCGAGGTACGCCGCGGCTGACAGCCGCTGGCGCCGCTCGTCCCGGACGGCGGCGCGCACGTCGCGGCACACCTGGCTGAGATGCATTCTGTCGTCGCCGGAACGAAGGAGGTGGAAGACGCGGCGGAACACGTCCGTAGAGAGATCGGCCCAGGTCGTCTTGACATCCAGCTCCCTAGACGAATCAAGGACAAGAAAAATCATGAATTATGAGCAATTATATGGCACTAAAAATTAACATTATATATGGCCATGGATTGATTCGTTGTTGCTGCTGTACCTCGGGAAGAGCCAGGTCATGGGCGTGTCGGCGCCATTGCACAACTCCGGTGAGGTCGCCAGGAGCGGGACGGTCTTGCCGACCGTCATGTCGTAGGAACCGAAGCCGCCACGTCGGCGCTGCTCACCCTTGTTGTCGACCACATCGTCGTCCAGGAAGTGGATCACGTTGCCCGGCATCTCGTACCGGGACACGCACCGGGACACGGAGCTCCACTGCCCGACGAAGAGCGCGGTGTCGCCGCCGACGGAAGTCACATCCACCCACCGCGACGCCGCCATGTCCGCCGCGAACACCGCGAACTTGCTCGTGGCGTCGTCGCCGTCCCGGAGCACCCGGTGACCATCAGCAGCCGGCCGCCAGACGCGACGAGGTACCGCGCCGCCGCCGCCGCGCATCTCTTCGCCGGGGCGGCGACGACGCGGTTGGCCGCGCAGACCATGGGCTCACCGTCGAACGCGCCGCCGTCGATCTCGACCTCCCTGACATAGAGGTCGCCGTAGGTGTCGACGGCGCACAGCTTGCCGTCGTAGAAGGCGAGGTCCCGGAGCCCGCGCCACGGGTCGTGCGCGCTGATCAGCCAGCGATCGTCGTCGTCACCCGTGCCGTCTGGAAGCCACACGGCCACCTTGCCGCGCTGCCTGTTGTCGGCGACGATGGCGAAGACGACCGGGCCTGGGCACACGATCACCTTGCGCAGGACGAGGCCGTCGTGGATGTCCACGGGCGGCGGCTTCGTCATGCCACCGGACTTCCGGCTGTCGTGGACCACGTAGCGGAAGCGGGACAGCCGCGGGAGCCGCATGGTGTCGCCGGAGAACGGGTTCTGAAGCATGTACCGGCCGTCGTCGCGGCGGAAGACGAGCCAGTCGTCGCAGGAGCCGCGGTAGCGCGCGGCGGCGGGGAACCGGAACGCGGCGGGGCTCGGGTAGCTGAAGAAGGTGCCGTCCGGGAGTGCGAGCCACGGAAGCGGCGGCTGGCGCTGCTTCCGCGCCGCGGCGCGCCACCGCCGGCACACGGCGGCGAAGCGGACGCGGTCGGCGTGCGACGCGAGGCCGCGGAGCACTGCCGCCGAGGCATCGGGCGGGAGGCTCGGCCATGGAGACGACGGCGGCTCGGCGGCCTGCTGTGCCATGTTACTGAACGTGCGTACTTACGCGAATCCTTGCCGCCGAGAAGACACGCTGCTGATCGAGAAGATGACAATGGAGATCGAAGCTGTGCACGAGTTGTAATCAAAAGATTGATCATAATATATGGGTCTCTACTAGGTTGACTCGATCTGGACGCATGTAGTAGTAGCTTTGGAGTTGGTATTTGAAACTTTTCCCCCTGTTTTGGCAGGTTTGGGATTTACATGGCATACGTGTTGTTCATGGAAGGATTTCATTCGGCACGTGTTTGGAGTCTTTGGACTGTAGTCGGAGTCCACCGTGCGTTCAGGTAAGCCGTGTGCGAAGAGTTCAAGTCTCGATCTTGGCGGCCTAGCAAACTCCGATGGAAGTAATAAAACACATACATAGGAGGCAATTTTTGATGGAAACGCAACATTGTGTGCAATGGTGAAAATATTCATTGTGAGTCCTCGGATCGCGATCTCACGTCCACGGGTCAAGCCAACGTCTTCTCTCGATCCCACTTAAAACATTGTTTTGTCACTGAATATAATATTCCAAATATAATTGCTGACCTTTGGCATACAGGCACCAAGCAATGGGACATTAACAAAATTAAAACTGTTTTTGGCAACCACGCTACTGCTATTATTTTGCAGATACAACCTCTTCCTGGACAAGATCAGGATTTGATTTGTTGGAAACCAACCACAACCGGAGTATGCACGGCTAAAAGTGCGTATGTTCAGCTAGCCATCCGAGCAGCTACCCAAAATCCGCCACCTTTTGTTCCTGTGCAGGTACTTGAGCAATTTCGTGCAATCTGGCCAGACAAATACATTCCACCACGAGTCAAAGCTTTTGCTTGGCGCTTGCTACTGTTGGCGCTAAGTACAGGTGCTCGTGTCAACCGCATCATGCCGGCAGCAGACGGAAATTGTTCCAGATGTGGTGCTCCTGAAACTGAGGATCACCTATTTTTACACTGTGATTTTGCTAGGGCTGTATGGTTCAACTCCCAGCTTGGACTAAGGACGCATGCGCTACCAACAACAAACAGGGGCATTCATCAACAACTTGCAGAGATACTACAAGGTACGAACAATTCTAGTGCAGGGCTTATATTCAGCATCCTCTGGTGCTTATGGAAGGCCAGGAATGATCACCGTTTCAACAAAATTGACTAGACCGTCCATAGAGTGCTACATGAGGCTTAAGCTACTGCTGATGAGCATGTGCTTCAGGATAGGAAGTATCCGACAACTACAGCAACCGACAGCAACACCCCTACTGCTACTATCCGTGCACCACGACAGTGGACGCCGGAGTATCGTATTTTCACTGATGCTTCTGTGCAGGTAGACACATCAATTGCTCCTACCACTCCAGCAGGAATCGGCGTCTTCATCATCGACAAGACGCAAACACTGTTTACAACCATCTCAATTCAAGCATTATACTTAAAGCCAGCTGACCCATTAATAGCAGAGGGCCAAGCTCTGCTGTTAGCTGCTCGACTCGCAAAGCATTTCAGGTGGCAACACATTGCGTACTACACCGACAACCAGACGGTGGCCACAGCTCTACAACTTCGGGACCCAAGACATCAGCCTGGTCATTGGTCATTGCGACCAATGCTTCAAGAATTTGGATCCTTGTTCACAGGCAACTCCTTCTCGGTGAACAAGATTTCAAGAAAATACAACTCAAGAGCTGATGGCTAGCCAAACGAGCGCGACAGGAACCAGTTACAACAACTTGTATCACTTCCTAAATGGCTTTGAATCACAATATATCTTGTCCACTGCAACGCGCACTAGCAAACTTTCAATGGGAGGACTTTCATCCCATCTCTGTATCATGTCTTTGAATTAATGAAATATCTTTTATCCTCAAAAAAAAAAAAAACATTGTTTTGTCTAAGTGTAACTTTGAGTAATACCATCTTTTCAAATATAATAATTGTAATGCCTATTAGAATTACAGTATACCTTTCAAGATGAATCTACGCTTATAGTTTCAGTTTTTTTTTTTCAATCTAAGATGTAGCTTACATTACACAAACTTGATTAAGTTAACCATATGTGATGATTGATTTATGTCATAAAAACTAAATTTTAATTATGTCATGATGAAAAATATGTGCACTTGTGCGACAAAACTACATCCATCACCTATGGCGCGTTTAGAATCATGTTCTGTAACGAGAAAAAAGATTTTCCGTCATAAATCTTTGTGACATTTATCGGTCGTCATGAAGAGCCAAAAAAGTCACAACATAAAATTTTGCACAACAAAAATACTCATGAACTAACCGGCCTTTTGTGGGCTAAGCTCAATTGGAACCTTCCTCATTTTACAAATATCACCCTTTTTAGCCTGATTTCTTTTACATGCCAGATCCATGGCTTGTGTTTTATATGGATGGATCTAGTCCAATGTGTGCTATTTTTATGGGTCTGGTACAATGCATGATATTTTTTGTGTGGGCTAGGCACATTTACACAACAGCTCGCTCAAAATACAGCCCAACTTTGTAGGCCTATTTTCCTAGGAACTCATTCAAAATACAATATCAGCAATATAAAATGGTGATTTCTTTGTGATCTTTCTAGATAAAAGGTATTTATGTAAAATTTGATATCTTGATATGTGGCAGTGATTAATCTATTTATAAGTTTTGGTTATTGAACCATGGCATCCCTGGTTCTTTCTACTTGTTGCTAATTTGTGTCCCTAGTTGTTTCTACATGTTGCTAATTTCTTTTTATTTCATACTTTTTTTATGAATAAGTAACAATTTGAACTAGAGTGGGTTGCTTGACATAATATAAATTTGAAATATTAATGTTATATACACCCATTCTTACGATTCTTTATCGTCATCGCTTCATCACCCTGAACTTCAGTTAGCTCTACTGTCGAGCATCTTTTGCTTGCCTTTGTTAAGTCCACATGCTTTACTTTGTGCCTGCCCGAGGCCATAACTCAAGTTTAGGAGGCGCCTACGCTAGTGACTTATTGTCAAGAGGATAATCTCCAAAGAAGACAACATTAATCCCATGAACATTAGCTTCATGACGGCATGCCGACGTGTTCCAAGCGCTTCCTTATATCCACTTCTGGCAAGTTTTTTTGTTAAAGTATCTAAAATGAGTATTTTAAGTCTAACTTTGAGGATTAAACTTAATTGTCTTGGAAACCCTTAGAAATAGTTGCAACAAGTTTTTTTGCATTTCTCTAATTCTTTTCTTTCTTTTTGGAATATGCTTGTTGTTTACCTTAAAAGAACATCAAACCTTCTTTGTATTTATATTGTTCTTGTTTGAATATTGAAAATTCCATAAATGACTTTAGAAAGGGCAACATAGGCTACTGCCTAGCAATACATCATTATAATTTTAGTTAGCTTGTGCAGTCTATCGACTTGATTAAGTCATGTTCAGATTCCAAATTTTGAAAGAAAGCACCCACGTCCCTAAGATACTTGTGTGTGCATTTTCTTCTTCAAAATCTGCAAAATCTTTGTTGGATTTTGTAAGTTGCATGCTCATTCTTTCCATTTATCAAAGGGGAAACAATTCGTTTTACCAAAAGACCCTCTTTTTTCTATTCATCAACCTAATAGGTAAAACCTCCTCCTTGCCAACCATTTTATCATCATCATCAACAACAACAGGCAAATTTTAGTTTCTTTTTTTTTTTTGAGATCAAGCAGAAATTTTAGTTGACATTTAGGTTATGCTCTTAGTCCATTTTTATTCTAATTTTAAATGAAAGTAGCAGGTATTCATTAATTATGGGATTCACACTCATTTTTTTGTGCATAATCTACTATATAAGCAACTCGGTTTCTACCCAAAACATATATTGACCTGAAGAAGTTAATTTCTTTGCCGGCCAAAACCTGAAAATGAGTTGTTATCCATGTCATTGCTGTAAAAAGATGGCTGTTGCAGCACAAAGGACCTATAGATGGATGGATGTGCAACTGAACCTCTCATTGTCATCGTGTTCTCCAACTCGCGCTGGGCACTTCGTTGCTCGTTGCACATTTGCATCAGCAGATGACCCACGCCGGCGACAAGGTAGGAGGAGCTGAGGAGCTCACCGACTGGCCACGGATACCCAGATGCCCCGAAGGCCGACCATCTCCCCGCTCGAACACCTTGTCAGACTGGCGAGGTGAGAGGCGAGAAACCAACTCCTGAAGACATTCCGCCTGCAGGCCCATCCTTGGGCATGTGCAAACGGTGCGACGTCCCGAATTCTTGGGGCTCGAATTCTTGGCGTTCCGAAGCTTCTGGGGCACGACGACGTGGCATGGAGGTCCCCCGGCTTCCGGTGATGGTCCTCTGGATCCTCTCAACAACTCCTGCCCTATGCAGTACGTTCGCGCAACAATCGGACAAGAAACCATCCAGCCATGGCGCACGACGGCGCCGCCCACGCCACCGCGGCGCACGACGGCATGCCTGTTCCCCTTCGCCTCCGCATGGCGGTCGCCGGCCATGGAGCTCTGGAGCTGCGTCGTGCTCTCTCCGACGGCCATCGAGGTTGCCAGCGGCATCGCCCCACTTCAGGGTCTTCTCCGCTGACCGTCAGGACCCTACTATCACCACGACCAGGTCCCAGTGAACGCACCCCATCTGACTGCAGGCCTCTCATCAGACGATCGCCAGGACCTGGGATGGAATTTATCTTATTTGAAACAGCGACCACCATGCGGCCAGCTCGCCATGGCGCCGCCGGCATGGACGGCTGCGACGCCGAGGCGTATGCCGTCCTCCCTGATCTGGATGGCCGCGACACCAACGCTCCTCGCCAGGACACGCTCACCGATGTTCCGTGCGGCCGTCGTGCTCGCCCTCGGTGCCGGAAGCGTCTTGGTGCTCCTGGCCTGCCGCTGCTCCTTGGCCTGCGCTGCGCATCAGGCTCGCCGCAGGATTCGTGCATGCCGCCAGTGGTTTTCGCGCGCAGTTGGGGTGTTCACGCCGCGCCGTCCGCCACGCCAGAAGAGTCGCCGGTGGCTCGCCAAGCTGCTTCTGCTTGCGGGCCTCCCTCCCTGCGCCCGCGGACACCTTCGCGTCATGTG
Organism: Eragrostis nindensis; assembly: GCA_012490785.1. Classification (NCBI taxonomy): domain Eukaryota; kingdom Viridiplantae; phylum Streptophyta; class Magnoliopsida; order Poales; family Poaceae; genus Eragrostis; species Eragrostis nindensis. Next base: position 997,455 of record JAAXCT010000099.1, on the reverse strand, counting down.
GCTAATGGCTCGCCGTAGCGCCGGCGCCGTGGACGGCACGGCAAGACGCGTCCACCGGTGTGCCGCGCAGTTCGCGAACGACGCCCCGGTGGCACGGCCATGGCGCCACCGCGTTCGCGCACTTGTCCGCCACTGACAGGCGCCACAGTAACGACAAGTAGCCTTTCATTCAGCCATGGCTTACCATGGCGCCGCCCATGGCGTGACTGGAGCCGGCAGGCAACGGTGATGTCTGGCACGGGGACGCCGGCGCCGTCGAGCTCAGCCGCTTCGACGTACTTGCGCCGTCCCGCGGCGTGGGCGTTGTCCTCCCGATGACCACCGAGTCCACGCGCAAGCCAACCGAACCCTGACCAATCTGAGCCGCAACTTTCTGATCGGACTTCAGCCAGGGACCCCACGGGGTGGTCGCTATTTGAAACAGCGTCCACCCCTGAGCAGCGCCGCAACGCCGCGAGCGGGTCCTCTGCTTCGTGGCGCGGCTGGCCGGAGCGCCGCCGCCCTCCGGCGGTTGCCCGCTTACAAATACCTTCCTCGCTGCGGCCTCCATGGCGGCGCCGCGTCAGCGTGCTCCGGGCCAGGGGCTTGAAACATCCGCGGCCGCCTGCCGTTCATGCATTAATCCTCTGGGCGTCAGTCTTTGAAAGGAAGGCAGCAATCTAATGCACGGGGGAGTCGCTGGAGCGGACAGAGTTGTTGCATCTCAACAGACGCCACGGCGAAGCTCTTCCATTGCAAATGTGAACAACCCACTGATTCATGACAGGACCTACCAGCAGATGACCCCTGCATCAGTTCTGAATCTGTGAATCCTGAACGCGATGCAGGGAACTTAACGATTCCGAACAAATGGAACAGTACACGAAAACCCATTTCCAGGAAAATAAAACACATAAAAAAGCGAAGTAATCTCACTATAGGAGCAATACTAGTGGTGATGATCACTTGGCGAAGAGGGCGTCCATGTCCTCCAAACTCCGTCCTCTCGTCTCCGGCAACCGCACGTAGACGAACACACACGCAACCACCGACATGCCGGCGTACAAGAAGAAGCACCCGGCCATGGTGACGGCGTTCGCGAGCGAGATGAACGTCATGCTCAGCAGCGCGCACGTGAGCCGGCTCACCGCCGTCCCGAGACCGGTGCCCTGCGCGCGCAGCAGCAGCGGCAGGATCTCCGCGCCGTACGCCTGGGCCAACGGACCGAGCCCAACCGAGAACGCCGCGACGTACGCCACCAGCACGGACGCGAGGCACGCCGCCTTGCTCAGGGTCGTCGTCGTGTCGCCGACGGATAACGACGCCGCCAGCGCGGCCAGCGTCACGGCGACGCCCGCCGTGCTGGCGAGGAGGAGCGGCCGCCGGCCGACGCGGTCGGAGAAGAGCGTCGCCACGAGGATCGAGAATGTCTTGGCGACGCCGACGGCGACGGTGGCGCCCATGACGACGGTGTTGGATGACGAGATGCCGGCCTTCTTGAACACCAGCGGGCTGTACAGCACGATGGCGTCGATGCCGGAGGCTTGCTGGAAGAATTGCAGCGCGAGCACGTTGGTGAAGATGCGTCGGACGGCCGGCGAGCTCCAGGCGAGCAGCGGCAGCTTCTTGTTCCGATTCGCGGCGGCGACCTCGAGCACAGCCTGTTTGATCTCATGGAGCCGGAGGTCGGGCGCGTCCGAGGTGCGCGCGAGCACGGCGAGCGCCTCGGCGTCGCGCCCGCGCATGGCGAGCCACCGGGGCGACTCCGGCATGGCGAGCACGCCGGCGGCGAGGAGCGCGGGCGGCGCGACGCCCAGCGCGAACATCACGCGCCAGCCGCCGATGAGGCCGGCCAGGGCGTAGTTGGAGACGTAGCTGAGGAGGATCCCGGCGTTGACGAAGATCTCCGGCAGGGACGAGAGGACGCCGCGCGAGGACGCCGGCGCGATCTCGGCGTTGTAGACGGGAGCCACGACGGCGCAGAGCCCCACGCCGACGCTGGTGACCAAGCGCGCGGCCATGAGCGCGGCGTAGCTGGCGCCGAGCGACATGGCGAGAGCGCCGGCCATGAGGAAGGCGTTGGCGAGCACGAGCGTGGCGCGGCTGCCGGCGAGGTCCGCGACCCAGCCAGCGGCGAGGATGGGGACTATCATGAATGCGTTCATGGACCCGGACAGCACCTCGACCTGCTCGTCCGTAAGCTTCAAGTCTTCCCAGATGAGCAGCTCAACGCCACTCATCAGTGCAAGATCTGCAGGAAGCCAAGAATATTCATCGACAATACACGGTGCAGACTGCAGAGAGAGCGAGAGCAATGTTGACAAAATTTCGCATACTGTAGCCCATGAGGATTGTTGTCATGGAGGCAAGCGTGGCGCAGGCGAAGGCAAACGTGTTCCGGCGGCATGGCGCCTCAGCGGATGAGGGGAGGAGCGGGACCATGATGGCATCGCCGGCGTCGTGCGCCATGGTCGCCGGTGAGACCAACCGAAACGAGATGCCTCTGAACTGATGGACGAACCCGAGATCTGTCTGTTCGAAAAACACGTGTGCCACCGCTTTAGCGAGATCTTAATTCCCGGTCAAACCTATGATGGGCAAGCAGAATTCCTACTTAATGATATTTCTTTTCCAAAGTCAAGTGGTGTGTCAGCTGCATTGGGGTGCATTGGTTATTCAACTCGACGGCGTCTGAAACGAGCTGGTCGTCCGGCCGTCGGCGAGCGTCTGCCGAGTCCTCGTCTGCGTCGTCGGGCTGTAATTCTTCGTCCACGCGGTGGGCACCGAGGCCGTCATGCTCTACAGCCCACTTGTGTTCCGGAACGCCGGCATGGCGTCCAACGACGCAGCGTGCGCTCCTCCTCAGCAGCATGCGTCGTCAAGACGCGCTTCATTCTCGTGGCCACGCTCCTGTCCGACCGCGCCGGCCGGCGCCCGCTCCTCCTCACCAGAGCCGCGCCGCTGGTCTCTGTCTGTGGCCCTGACGCTCTGCGGCCCTGCCGGCGACCGAGCTGGCGTGCTCGCGCGATGGTGGCGTTCGTGGTCACCATGTGCTACGCGTACTACGCGGAGGTCTTGCCGCTTCGGCTATTTTAAAAGGGCTCGAGCCTGGGGATGGCAGTGAACCGGATGACCTGCACGCTCGTGAGCATGATGTTCGTCTTGATGGCGAACCGGATCACCATGGCCGAGTGCTTCTTTGTGTACGACAGTGCTGGCGGTGGGAGTGTGCACGTTTGTTTATGCCCGGCTGCCGGATACCAAGGGTCGGTAGGGGCGCTGCTAATACGCGCGCGCAAGCTCGCAGCCCTCCGCGCGTATCGCTCCGAGAGCTAACCGACAAACATGTCTCCGCTCTGGTCCCGGCCCGCCACGATGGCCTCGCTCGGCTCCCGCGCATGCATGCCGTAAATGGCTGGCCAGCTTTGTTTCACATGCACATGCGCATGGCATGGCCACGTTCGTGGGGCCCACAAGCTGTCAGGTCATCCCTATTCAGAGCTGGAGTAAAAAGTTTTTGCAAAACTTCTTCTCAAACTTTTGTTCAACCTTTTTCTCAAATTTCTGTTCAACCTTTTTTTTAAACTTATGATCAAACTTATATTTCAAAACTCTTCCTCAAACTTCTGTTACGCAAACTTATAATTAAATTTTTATATAGAACTTATGTTCCAGAGAAGCGAATACACAGGCTTGCAAGCAAAAATGGATAGACGTGGACCCCACCATGGACCCCACCTGCATGTGCGTGCGCCATCCGCTGTTGTTGCGTGAGAGAAAAATCAAGCGTGGACCCCGCCTGCTCCTGCAGCACATGCTGCCCTGCTCCACATTATTCTTCTTCTGTAGTTGTGAGTGAGTTCAAATGTTTCCGTAGCAGTGAGTGAGTTCAAATGCATACGAACAAGTCCAGCGGGCAACATTAGCATGCCCAGTAATGAAAGCTCACTTGGGTAAAAGGGGGCATTAGCAATTCCACCATGTATGTGAAACCATGTCCATGAAAGCACATGATGCTTCAATTATTCACACAAGAGATGGCATGAAAGCACATGAAGTTTTCCATGGGCCTTGGATAGGCATATTTGTGAGCGAGAGATCTCTGGGCCCTCCTATGCACTTTGTTTAAGAAAGAAACCTCATACACACCTTGTGGCCGAAACAATTAATCATCCAAAGCGCACTAGCGTCGCGCACTAGCGTCGCGAAAGTTTCTTCTTTTTTTTTCTCTCTAATCTTAGTTTGTGACAGTTATGTTTGTAGCATAAATACTGATACATATGCAAAAAAATATTTTTCAAGAAAATCTTATTTTGGAAGGACCTACTGTTGTTCATATTCATATTTGTGCTATTCTTTATTTTGTTTGAGATTATATGTTGAGCTTACATGATCACCAACTCATGTGTTTCCACTCCTGAAACCCACCTCATTCATGATATCCCAGGCCCTTGTGATTTGTTAGTGATTCTAGGTTTCAAATTTTCTTCCTAGAATATTTGTTATACAACATTCCAATGGAACAATTGACTCAAAGGAAATTTACCTTTTAGAAAATTTATTTTGTAAAATCACCTTGGTTAGCCATAGATATACTTTATACCAATTAAACAAATTGGCAAGGATCTTAGAGATATGATTCTCCTTTATTCCCTCCTATTTTAAGTGGTTTACGTTCCTTTGAATTAATAGTATATCAGTAGGTTCAAGCCTCTCCTTTTTATTCGGAAACAATCGTAGCGTGAAAGCTTTCCTTATCATCAACATGGTCTTTACATGTATTGTAACTTGTATGTAGTAATTGCAGAATTCAGGGTATTTGTACCTAATATGAGGAACTGGCTACTATGTTCAAAATCTAGGTCGAGAACATGAAAATCAAAGTACTTGCATTGTTCTTATAAACTAAAATTCATAATAACTAATGTTTTGACCATACTAAAGTTATAGCCCAGGTTAGTCATCGAATCATTGTCATGTAGCAATACAAATCTTTTTCTGTATAAGTATCTTTGAGTTAATTATTTGTCTATAAAAAATCTCATATATGAGGCTTTAGATATTTCTTTTATATATATAACTTGAATGATTAGAGTATTTGAATTATACAATGAATTACATGCTAACAATAACATTCTATAAAGGACACCAGAAGACCTTAAGCAAACATACTTTGTCTTATGTGAGCTTTCTATATTGCAGAGAGAAGAAAGCCTGAGGCACCTTTTCATCAAATGTTGTTTCGCAAAGAATTGCTGGCAATTGTATGACTACCACACATTGCCGCACATTTTTGCCAAACTTTGCCAAAAGTGTGGTGAGTAATTTGCTCACCGTACTTTTGGCAAACTTTGGCAAGGATATATATCTAGGACATGTGGGGTTCCAGTGTGGCTAGCCAACCAAACACTCACCTGAAAAAACTATGGCACAACTAAAGTTTGGCGTGGCAATGTTCAGCAATCAACCAAACATGCCCTAATCTCCCACGCATATGAAGCCACTGCAGCTATTTCAGTGGTTGAAGAGAAGGTTAGCAGTACCTTTCTTCATGGAAATCATTATCCTCATGTGCCAGACTATTTGGGTCACTCGAAACAATTGGATCTTTAATGGAATTGACCCAACAATTCAGAACTGCAGAGAAGTATTCTTCAAGGAACTGTCCATGGTTGCCCGTAGGACACAACAAAGACACATTCAGCAATTAGCTAGAAGAATGGATACAAGACCACTTGTAGATGTTTTCTTTTTCCTTTTTTTCATTTACACACAACCTTTTTTAATTATCAATAGATTGTTTTAGGGGTCTCCCCTCCAGTTTTCATCAAAAAAAGCAAACATACTTTGCAGGTGACACACTACCCGCTGCGAACCATCACATTTTCAGAGTTAGAATATTTCGAGGAAAAATAACTAACTGCATGCAACACGACTTGAAGTAGCTCAAGGAAAAATTGTTCAGTGGAAATAAACCAAAAGAAGGAAATCATGTCAAAAATATCCTAGTGTAATTTTGGTGGGAGCAGGTTATTATAATAAATGGACTGTATTACTACTTAGTACTAGTAGTCAGGTTATTAGAAAGGAAGAAGTCTATTTTTCTTCCCTCAACTCTTATAGGAGTTGCAATTTTTCCCCTGAACTACAAAATCGGGTAACCAGACTCCCTCAACTCAGGCATGCGGTGCAAATTTCCTCCCTGGACGGTATTGTGAGCGGTTTCGTCCAACGTGGCATATGTGGGACCCACATGTCAGTGCCACGTCAGTTCTTCTCTCTTCCTTTCTTTCTCTTACTTCCCGCTGAACACATGCCTTGTTCGGCATTTCGTCAAACACGCGAGCGCCCTCGCCGTGTTCGTGGAGTACCGCCTCTCGCTAGCATCCCGTCCTGCTACGACGACGCCTGGGCCGCGCTCTGGTCGCTGTTTCCTCGCTGCGGCGGACCCATGGGTCCAGCAACGTCGCCGCGCCACCCGCTCCCGTGCACGACGCTGCCAGCGTGTGGCTCGCAAGGTCGGCCAGCTTTGCGCCCGCAAGCACGCCGCGAACCGCTAGCCCCATCGGCGGGCTGCCTGCGCGTGGGCTTCGAGCTCTCGCCACTTCTCCACCGAATCAGCCAACATGAGCTCTGCCCAGTTTCCCCTTTTCCCCAATCCTCTGTTTCCTTCCTAATTCCAGCCGCCGCCAAAATTTTCTCATGGTGCAGATCGCGAAGCACAAGTCCCATCGGAACTTCCATCCAGAAACGTCGCCGGTACTCAAATCCATCTCACCCCGCAAAGATTTGGTGTTCTGGAGCCCGATTTTGGAAACTAGCTAGTCACTTCATCATCACCCACGTATGGACCCAGGTTCTTCTTCTTCCAGCTAGCTAGTCACTTCATCATCTCATGAGCAGGAGCATGTCTGCAAGCATTGCTATGGTCATCTTACCGTTCTGTTGCTACTCGAGTTTGCACCGCGCCATCGCAGTCCAAGGTCGCCGTACAGGACCAAGCTCCATGCCGCGCCCCCCAAGCTTGTGGCTGGGCTGAGCTCACCCATCTGTGCCGAGGCGGCCTGACAGAGCTCGTCGCGCCTGGACAGGACGGCTGAGCCGTGCTTGCCCCACCATGCCAGTACGCCACAACCGCTGGGCTCGAGCTCGCTTGCCATGGGCGCCGGATTTGTGAGGAGAGAGGGGAAAAGATGACCTGGCAGTTGGCATGTAGGCCTGTAACGCTACGTCAGATAATACCGCTCACGATACCGCTGAAGGAGGTAAAGTGAACCGGATTCATAAGTTGAGGACTCAGAATACCCGGTTTTGTAATTGGAGGTAAAAATTGCAACTCCTATGATAATTGAGGGAGGTAAATAGGACTTCTTCCTATTAGAAATCATAGCAGTCATGAGTGGCGCAGGCCCGGTCGAGGCGGACCTTCGCCTGATGGAGATCAAGCAGGCTGCCTGGAAAGAGCTGTCGTGACGTTCCAGCGTCGGCGAGCGTGCCAGCCATTATCGGCACCAAGACACCAACGTCGAGACGTACTTCAACTCTAACAGCTCGTATATATACGGCTTATATTACCAGTTCATGTACGTGCGCCTGCGGGTGTGCCACACGGCGCAGCAGGGCGCTCACCATTCGTCCATGTCTGGAGCTGCGTCGCGCTCTTCGCCACCGGCCTGGGTCCTGACGATGGTGAGATCCAAGTGCGATTGGCACAACGAAACGAAGTAGTAGTCGTCATTTCGGACGCCTCGTGCTGCGCGCCGACGCGCATAGTCGGAGCGCCGCCGTGCCTCGTGCTGCGTCCAAGCCTTACGAGAACGACGACCTTTCAACGCACCCAATCTAAACCGCAAGGCGAATCTGACGGCTGCGGGCAGTCGCTATTTGAAATAGCGACCACCCCCGGGACTGTGCGCCCGTGGCAGACGGCACCTTTGCTCCGTGGCGTGGGCGTGGCTCGCCGGTAGCTAGGCCGCAGCGTCCCAGAAGAGGCCTCCAATCACGTCTTCGACGGCCTACGCGTTCTCTGGCATGCCGGCGCACCTTGGACGGCGCGTGATGTATGCCGCCGCGGTGGTCGCCATGCCGGAGTCGCAGCGGTGGCTCGCGCGCACCACGGACGAGGCCGACCTCTGGCTCGAGGAGATCAAGCAGCAGGCAGTAGATCAATGTCAAGACGCCGGATGACAGCACCGCAGGCGCCATGTGGAGGGAGCTGCTCGTCCGGCTGTCGGCGAGCGTGCGCCGGGTCCTCCCTGCGTCGCTGGGCCGCAATTCTTCCTCCACGCGTCGGGCGTCTACGCCGTCGTGCTAGTGTTCAGGGAACTGGAAGTCGGCGTGGCCTCCGACGCTGCCGTGCTGGGCGCGACGGCGGTGCCGTGCGTCGCCTCGGTGCTCGCACTCATCTCGTCGTGGCGTTCTCGGAGGAGCTCGGGCCACTGGTGTCGATGTACAACGCAGAGGTCGTGCCGCTACGGCTGCGCGTGCAGGGCGCGAGCCTCAGCATGGCGGTGAACCACGTGACGTGCGGTGTGGTGAGCATGACGTTCATTTGGCTTCGGACCGGATCACCATGCCCGGGTGCTCCTTCGTCTAAGCCGGTGCGGCGGTGGTCACGCATGTCTGTGTACCGGAAACGAGGGGATGGAGCCTGAAAGACATGGATGTGCTTTTCACCGAATGATTTATAGAGGGTTTTTTATAGGGTTTAGAGGGATCCAACACTTGAATTCCAATATCTCATATTTGTCTCAAGAATGTGCTTAGGGATAGAGAGTGTAAGGAAAGAAAAAATTGTGTGTTATAACATATCTGAACATGTAAATTTTCTATTTTTAAACTCAGTTACACAGTTGAAATACATTAGTGTCACACAAAAGTTACCCCACTCGCAGCACCGTCGGCGCATGGGCGAGCAAGCCGACTCTCAACGCCCTTGGGTTCTGTGGCGGCGTTGCCTCGACCTGCTTTGGTGAAGTAGGTGAACCTGTGGGCCATTCGCGGGATTTTACAGCGGGCCGGCCTAGCGGTGATGGGGGCAAGCCCGCACAGCTTGCAGCCCTAGGAGGAATTGAAATAGCTTTCAAATTTTCTTCCCAAAATAATATAGATTACAAACCATTTCATTTCACCCAACATATGAACTTTGAAGCATAAATGTTTATTCGTCTCTATGGATAGTCTCTAAAAATCAAAGAAGATAGTTACAATATTTGAATTCTTCATTCTCATTTTTATGTTCCCGAGTTTAGTAGAATGCCCTTTGAATCAACAAGGTACCCTCTTCTGTTCATTATATTATAACAAAGAGTAGTGAAAACTTTAATTTTCGACAATGTGGTCTTTACCTGCATTGCAATATGTGGAAGTACTACAAAATCCAGGTCCAGAATAAGAAAAATGTGATGTGTTTGTTCGAATCAACTAGCGTTAGAAAATAACTGGTGCATTGGCTATATATAAATCTATAGCCCAGTTTAGTCATCCAATCGTTGTCATATGGCAATACAAAACTCTTTCCCAAATACAAAACCATGCTTTAGGTGTAGAAAAATTACATATTGATTACATGTTAACAATAACATTCATAAATAGCATTGGCAAGAGTTTGATTAAAAAAAAAGCTTGCATTCTCTCTCTCTCAAAAAAAAAAAGCTTGCACATGATACATTACAGGTTGTGAACCATCACATTTTTGGAGTTAACACACAATAAGAAACTTTTCAGAGAAAAGTAAATAACTGGACGCAGTGCAACTTAAAGGTGTCCAAATTTTATCGATTGATCTCCCTCTCTGAATTCTCCACTCTACCGCTTAGAAACAGTTGTCCACTCAACCACGCTCCGCAAACATGCTTTCAGTTTCGGAGTAGAAAGAAATAGCAATGTGTACAGTAGCAGCAATTTTTGAATCAGAACCAGAAAGAACAGAGGTTAGCGCTCGCCATGCCGCTCGATCGGCGGCAGCTACGACGCAGCGCGCTGCGCGCATCGTCTGTCCGGGTTTGCCAACGTCGTGGCGCCCGTGTACATGCAACGCCGAGATATCTCCGGCGTCCTCGCGTGGGCGTCTTGTCGACCTTGCTCGATGTACATCGGCTGGCGCGTGGATGTACGCCGTCGGCGTGCTCCTGCCGGTGCTCCCACGCCACGTCATACCGCACGACTGTAACGTCCCGCCTCTCCGAGGTCGGACCCGCTCATACCTGGCAGCTTTTTAGGATCTCAAAACTGCCTCCACAGACCAACACAAATCTTTTCTGCGCATTTTATCCTCACTCTTTAGAGATGAGCTTTCGGAAAAGAAGTTGCAATTTGTTAACATGAGTATTCTATTAATCCTATTAAGCCTTGAGTCAGGATGTCACATACTCACCCTCTTAGAAGACCTCTTAGAAGACCGACATCCTCGTCGGTCAACCCCAGTCTAGGAACATCCCCTTTTAGTCACGTCCGTGTGTCCAGTGCCAGCTCATGTGCAATGCTGTGTGACCACTCCGGATCCACACCAGCTATGCGCACCATGCCTGCGCCGCTGCGCCTACACGCGTCCGTGAAACCGCGAGAGTCGGCTCTGATACCACTGTAACGTTCCGCCTTCCCAAGGCCGGGCCCGCTCACACCTGGCAGCTCTCTAGGATCTCAAGACTGCCATCACGGACCAACACAAGTCTTTTATGCGCACTTTATCCTCACTCGTGCGCATCCGGGAAGAACTTTCCGGTCAGTCAGCCATCCCGAAATTGCTCCAGACCAAACACGCTTAACCCCGAAGTTCTTTCGAGATGAGCTTCCGGAAAAAAAGTTGCAACTTGTTAACATGAGTATTCTATTAATTCTATTAAGCCCTAGGCCAGGATGTCACAACGACGCCATTGATGTCATCATGGTGCACTATCTCGTCGCGTCACGCGCCGGCGACGGCCTGCTTACGGAGTCATGGTGCGACAGCGGGTGTTCCCGCCGGCAACAGCGGCGAGGCATGAGACAGCGCAGCGGCTCGCCGTGCTCGGTGCGTGGGTGGAGCTGAGCGGCCTCGGCGGCTACGCGCTGTTCGTCGGGCAGCAGTACTACCGGGCAGTAGCGCCCAGACCTCCGGTTATACGTGGCGACGAGATGTTCTTCCTTGGTGATGACTGCTTGGGCATGTCGATACGGATATGGGCGGACCGTCGATGGAGCAGGCCGTTGCCGTCGCAGTACTACACTTCTGTGTATGACATGCGGGCCAGGACAGTAACCAACTTGGAGCTGCGGATCTGAGCAGGGACGGGCAGGCGCCGCCGACATGGATCTTGTTGCCTGACAACGTCGACCATGACTGAAATAAGCCTACGCATGACCAGGCAGGATGATGATGCACCGCCACGCCACTCGACCAGTGCAGGGACGATGGAGGCAAACTGGGTTCTCAGCTTTACTGATCTCAACCCCTTAAAGGTTCCACTTGAAGCCAGGCCCAGACAAAAATTTTGCATTTCAAATTGTTGATTCAAACTCGACCAAAATCAGTGAAACTGTTTCCCGTGCCACAACTGACTACTGATGGACTGTTTGTTTACTTGTGATAATTCAGTACTATAATCGGTTATTATTTCCTGTTACCTGGGTGCATTGAACCATTACTTTTCCGTGCTACTTGGAGATAGTCTTCTGCAATAGAAAATCATACTCGGTAAAATTAAACTTTATATTCGACGTTGTTTATGTGCCAAATATCCATCCAGCTTGCACCTGATCAGGTCCTTTATGACAAAGTCCCTGTTTCCAACTCCAAAAATTCTTGGAGCTGTGGACTGATACCGTTTAATGGAGTCATATTGTTCTCTATACTAAAAACAAATGTTTCATCCGCTTTATTTACCATATAAATTTCTATATGGATCTTAGAGACGAAGAATTAAAATAAATGTTCTTTGCCGTCAAACATGCCGTTTGTAATAAACTTTTTTTTGTTGAGCTAGTTTGCACGGCCAGTTGCATCGATGGACAATTCATTTGTACTTCAACACTTTTTGTGTGAATATGCATTGGTTCACCTTGAAAGAACATTAATCCGCCTTTGCGGTAATTCTAGCTTGTAGGAACATCAAAATTATGGTCAATGTGTAAGGCGCATGTGTGTCTGTTCTGTTTCCAAAATTCTGAAAGAAATTTCGCACATCCTATTCGTATGCAAAAAAAAAATGCTAGTCACATTATTGGAACAATAAAAACATATGTCTGGTAACAAAATTGCATTGCCGGAACACTGGAACTGTACTTCTCAAACAATTAGTTCTTAGGTGGAACAATTTCGGTTTTCCAAAGAATATTTTTTTTGCATGAGTGAATGAAAAATTTAGGTGGTTGGATAAAATCCAATGACTGAGATGTTAGCAAAATCTCAATCACCTAAGAAGGAGACATCTCAAAAAAAAAAAATCACTTACCATTCACATTTTCTATCCATCAACCTGGTAGCTAGGTGCCTCTTCCATATTATGAATCATAAGCGACTGGGCATAAAATTCAATTGACTTTCACACTTTATTTTAGTCCCCTTTTTGTTCAAATCTAACAAATTAAACGCTGATCAATTTCATATATTCCACCATTGGATTTCAAAAACCAAGAGAACTTAGGTGTTATGCTTCTCAAGGCGGACCTGGCTAGCATATATAGGCTGTACATGTACACTCAATAATTAAATATTTTGAAAAATAAAAGGTATAATAAATGTATATATATGAAATTCCTCCTATTTCGCTTAAAAAAATGTATATATGTATGTATACCCTGTAATTATTGATGTATATATATTTTTCAAAATTGGACCAGATTATTTCTATTTTAAAAAATCCACAAACTTGCAAAACATCCCATGCCGGACCAAGAAGGTACCTTAAAGTGCAAATGGAAAATTGCCTGCAATCAACTCCACAAATTATTAGAGGAACACAACTGGATGCACACACACCTAGCAAGTTGTTTAGCAAGCTTGTGGTTAAGGTGGGACCAGCCTCACATAAACAATATGAGATGGCCAATGTCATCTGAAAATGATTTTCTTTATGATATTTCCAGATAAAAGGTGCAAAAACTTGATATCTTGATATATGTAAATGATGTAATGACTATTCCGGTTATAAGTTTTGGATATGGTACCATGAGAGGTCTGGTTGTTTATACATGTTGCTAAATTTGTGTTGTATTTTGCAACTTTTTTTGAACTAGAATAAGATTCTTTGTCATATTATAATAAAATTGAAATATTAATGTTATGTACATCCATTCTTACAATTTTGTATCGTTATCACATCAACCTTGTGGAGGTTAATTAGGCCTAATGCTTGTGCATTTTGTGCTTGCCTTCGTTAAGTTCATGTGCCCAACCTAGCTCCCGCCCAAGGCCATAATCCTTAGATTGCATGGACATAGACTAGAACCACCGGTCAGTGTTAAGGGATATGATCAAGAATTGTAATTCTCGAGTCCCACTAACGATTGATGCTTGGACATCCATAGGAAACACTTGCTGCACCGTGGAGGGGAATTGTTTCATGTTTGTTGTGGTACTCATGTCTTTAATATCATTATCAAGGATGGTTACAAGTAATAGGTGTCATTAACAATGGTAGAGAGAGCGTGAAGTACATAAGGTTCGCAGTCTAGAAAAAAGAAATCTAAAGAAGTCGTTGCATAGATAGGTATATGTTGCAAGAACCGTCCTTCACTTGATATGCCAACTTGCTTGAATTCAACCTACCTTAAGCTCAAGTCTACCCTTCCTCTATAAGAAGCTTTTATTGAGTTTGCAGTGCAGGATCCGAACGACAATACTCTCCATCTTGCCTGAAGAGTGGCAAAGGGCTGAGGTTGTTTGTGGCAAACGACAATACTCTCCATCTTGCCTCAAGAGAGGAACCAAAGTTGTTTCAAGTTCAAACTACCCAACAACTTTGAATCTCTATTTTCATCAAATTGTTTAAAGTTTTTTTTTCTCGAAAAATGCAGGAGAGCTGTGTTTCATTATATTAAGAAGAAAACAAAATGTTTGAAGTTAGACAAGTGTTGAATGAGGTAGCACTAAGTACCAACACAATAATTGCACCCATGGTTAGAGAAATGCAGAAGAAATTTGAAAAATATTGGAAGCTTTTCTTAATTACTTGACAAACTGTTCTAGGTTCAAGTTTGGTTTCGTTGACTTCTGTTTGAGGCAAGCATTTGGAGATTGTGCGGATCATCATATCAATAGAGTTGATAGTGCAATTGCAAATCTGTTCAATGCATACTCTTCTGAAATACAAGACGCGTCTGACTTTACTAATCAACAAGGTGACACCATGTCTACAAGACAAGATTGTCCATGCACTAAAACCTCGACAGTCCCATTGGTGTCATCATTTGAGTGTTTAATGCAAGCAAGGAAGAAATGAGCTGGATCGATATTTGCGAGATGAGTTGTTCCATGGTCTGACATTGGTGGAAGATGCGTTCACCTAAGTATCCAACCTTGGCTCGCATGGCTCGTCTTGGTTGTTCCATCTTCTATGGTGGCATCAGAGTCCGTATTCAGCACGAATGCCTTATTTGAAACATCTGGTGGTGGTTTGAGCAATGGAAGGACACACACTCACGGGCTCTGGCCCGCCGGCGCCAGCAACGCATGCAAACATATGCCGCAAATCCCACCAGGCGTGGGCAGCAGCAATTCGACTAGTGGTTGAGACCGAAGGCCGACCATGTTTGTCGGACCGGCGGGGTTGAGGGGCGAGACCATGTAGACGTCCGCCGCGTCAGTGCTTCATGCAGCTCCCAAGGACTCTACTAGGAGCAACGACCAGTCAACGAACCCAATCTAGGCCGCCCGGTTCCGATCCGACAGTTGCCAGGCACCCAGGTATCGCGGCCAGCCGCCGGCCACCATTCCGAGGTCGGTGGTGTCGTACTTGCATCGTAGGTCCTCTGCTTCGCGGCGCGCCTCGCCGGAGCGCCGCCGTGCTCCGTCGGTTCCCCACCTCAAATCCCATCGTCGCTGCGGTATCCATGACGGCTGGAAACATACTGTAAGAAACCGAGTACTTTTTAATGAACGGGACAATCGGACCGACGCTGTGTGCATCTGATAACATTGCACGCGAAAGCTCACTGTCAAACTAGGAGACATAACATTAGTCAGCGAAGAGCACGTCCATGTTTTCTAGGCTCCGTCCCCTCGTTTCCGGCACCCGTGTGTATACAAACACACACGCAGCCACCGTCGCGCCGGCATACACGAAGAAGCACCCGGGCATGGTGATCCAGTTTGCAAGTGAGATGAACGTCATGCTCACTAACCCGCACGTCACCCGGTTCACCGCCATGCCGAGGCTCGCGCCCTGCGCGCGCAGCCGCAGCGGCACAATCTCCGCGTTGTACGTCGCCACGAGCGGCCCAAGCCCCACCGAGAACGCCGCGACGAACGCGAGCACCGACGCGACGCACGCCGCCGTGGCCCGGAAGCAAAGAGCCAGGGCGAGCGAGGCCAGCGCGATGGCGACGCCGGCCGTGCTGGCGAGGAGGAGTGGGCGCCGTCCAATGCGGTCGGCGAAGAGCGTGGCCACGAGGATGAAGCCCGTCTTCGCCACCCCGACGGCGACGGTGGCGCCCAGCACGGCGGCGTCGGAGGCCATGCCGGCTTGCCGGAACACGAGCGGGCTGTACAGCACGACGGCCTCGATGCCCGACGCGTGGTGGAAGAACTGCAACCCGGCGACGCAGATGATTACCCGGCGCACAGTCGCCGACGGCCGGAGGAGCATTTCGCTCCACACGCCGGCCGCGCTGCCAGTGTCCGGCGTCTGGGCAGCTTGCTTGATCTCCTCGAGGCGGAGGTCGGCCTTGTCCGAGGTGCGCGCGAGCACCGGTCGGGCCTCGGCGTGGCGCCCGTGCAGCACGAGCCATCACGGCGACTCCGGCATGGCGAGCACCGCCGCGGCGAGGAGCACGGGCGGGAGCGCGCCAGCGGCGAACATCACGCGCCAGCCGAGGTGCGGCGACATGCCGGCGAACGCGTAGTTCGACACGTAGGCGAGGAGGATGCCCACGTTGATAAAAATCTGCAAGAGCATATCAACTACTACTACGTACTGATGAAACTAAGCTGCTTCAAGCCGGCCAGTAATTAGTACTTACGTCAAGCAAGGACGTCAGGACGCCGCGCATGGCCGCCGGCGAGATCTCAGCGTTGTACACGGGCGCGACGACGCGGGAGAACCCGCAGCCGATGCTGGTGACGAACCGCGCGGCCATGAGCGCGGCGTAGCTTCCGCCCAGGCACATGGCGAGCGCGCCGGCCATGAGGAAGGCGTTGGCCAGCACGATCGTGCCGCGGCGGCCCAGCAGGTCGGCCGCCCAGCCGGCGGCGAGGATGGACAGGAGCATGTACACGTTGATGGATCCCGAGAGGACCTCGATCTGCGCATCCGAGAGCCCCAGGTCTTCCCGGATGAACAGCTCCGCACCGCTCATCAGCGCAAGATCTGCGAGCAAAAGCATTAGTTGAATCCAGGTAGTAGTATTAGTAACGGATAAACGATGAAGTACGAGTTACTCTAGCATCACGTACTATAACCCATGAGGATCGTGGTCATGGAGGCGAGCGTGGCGCAGACGAACGCAAACGTGCTCCAACGCGGCACTTCCGGCGTCGTCGTCGTCGCCGTGGAGAGCAGCGGTGCCGCCGTTGTAGCGCCATCGGCAGCGATGTCAAGCGGCATTGGTGATGGTATTGGTGCCACCGTCGTCCAAGCTCGCCGTCGCGGGAGAGAGGTATTGTTGGTGACTGGTTAGCACTTAGCTGATGGTATATACCTGGTTAATAATGATAGATAGCATTTGTTCGCCGGTGAGCTTTATCATGAGAAATGATAGCATATGTTCTGCTTACCTGACGCGACAGGATGATCCTTGTTAACGTGGACGCCTCGAGCTCGAATCAGTACTACTTGTTTCCTTTTTCGAACATGATGATTCTTCCCCCAGCTTGCAAACTAAACTGTTGGGGCAAAGCTAGCTAGTTGAATTTGCCGTCATGGCAGGAGAGGGCTGCTCTGCAACATAGCAAGCCCCAGCCCCGTTCCGCATCTCAAACACCCGTACGCCCTCGATCAGCATGGACCGTTGCTCAAGCTAGTGCGTCATAATGCCAGTGTGCACGACGCCGAAAATGTAGTTTTAGTAATCAGAGCTGCAGCTGCTGAAACTTCAATCCATGACATGCCAGCTCAAGGAAGTTGGCAAAACGTGTGCCGACCAGTACGGGAACGTGGCAGACTAGCGAGCTACTTAGTTCCCTACATGCGTCCCCCATTGTCGCTGCCACAACAGGCGCGTGGCGTGGCACACTGAAAATCCAATTGGTCACTAGAACTTCTGTGTCTGCATGATGTGCAGGAACTATAACCTGAACTTCAACTCAAGATGTCGCCGGCGCGGCCTCGCTAGAAGCTCCGCACTGGATATTTGACCGTTTCCTGATAGGCAGCAGGTCGAGCAACGGTGGCAACTGTTCGTCCCAGTGCACGAGTGTAAGAACTCAGAGGCTTAATTGTGCGGGTTCAGATTGGCGGTCAGTTTGATTGGCGCAGCGTCGGTCAGAATGTTGTCCCGTTCATTAAAAAATACATACATACTCGGTTTCTTCCAGAGTGTTTCGGAACGGTAAAAAGAGCAAGCACCCTGCACCTGTCTACGTACGTGCTCCACTGGTGTCACGGGATGCTCGGGGACGTGCGCGCCAGAGAATGAAGCTAAGAAGATCCCCGCGGCGCGGAGCGAAGCAGCCTCGCGTCCGTCGTTGAGCTGCATGGCCCTCCCTCGTTCACGGCGCACGCTGATGCGGCGCCGTCGTGGAGGCCGCAGCGAGGAACGAATTTGGCGGCGATCAATCGCCAGAGCACAACGGCGCTCTGGCTGGCTGGCCGCGTCGTGGCGCCCCTGCCCTGCGGCTCCTATAGTCGGGGGCGGTCGCTGTTTAAAACGGCGACCACCTCTGTGGCCCCTGACTGACGTCCGATCAGAAACTTGCGACTCAGATTGGTCTGTGTCCGGTTGACTCGCGCGTGGACTCGGCATCAGGCGGACAACGCCGAGGCCGCGCGAGCTTCGCGACGCGGCTTGATGGAGCGCCGCCGCGTTCCGACGTCCTCCGTGACACGTCGTCGTCCAGGTGCCCTGCTTGTCGCAGAACCGCTGTGAAGTGGGACACGGACAAGTGACTGGCACGGTCAGCGGCGCTCAACTTTTGTACACAACGGCAAGGCTCGCGCCCCGCAAGGCCGCGACACCGGGATCTTGTTTTCTGCCGCTCACGTCGCCGAGCAGCGACCGGTGGTGGTCTTGATGTGATGGTGCGCAGGAAATTCTGTCAAAGACCATGACCACGACCCTGGCTCCAGCAACGCCGCCTTCACTAGGCCGTCGTGCTGTGTACAGCCCGCTCGTGTTTCGGAAAGCCGGCATGGCCTCCGGTGCCGCCGTCGCTGTCGGGGTGGCGAAGACGTGCTTTATCCTCGTGGCGTGCTCTTCTCCGACTGTGCCGGCCGACGACCGCTCCTCCTCGCTAGTGCGGCCGGTGCCGCCGTCACGCTGCCCTTCGCGTCCGCTCCACGGCGGCGGCGTGCGTATTGTCCCGGTGCTCGCGTTCGTCGTGGCGTTCTCGGTGGGGCTTCGGTCCCTGGTGTCCACGTGCAAATACAATGCAGAGATCGTGCCTCTGCGGCGCACGCGCAGGGCGCAAGCCTCAGCATGACGGTGAACCGGGTGACCTGCAGTGTGGTGTGCATGACATTCATCTCGCTCTCGGACTAGTCGACTAGATCACCATGCCTGGGTGCTTCATTGTGTACGCCGGAGCAGCGGTGGTCGCGTGTGTGTTTGTGTACACATAGGTGCCGGAAACGAGGGGACAGAGCTCAGAGGACATGGATGTGCTTTTCGCCGACTAATGTATACCTGAGTATTTTAGAGGGCTCCAACACTTGAATTTTAATGGCTCATATTTGTGTCAAGATTTGTGCTTTAGAGATAGAGTGTAAGGAAAGGAAAAAAAATGTGTGTTATAACATATCCCAACACATAATTTTTATGTTACACTCTAGTTACAGTTGGAATACACTAGCGATACACAAAAATTAAAAAGATTTTTTATTATAACTTTTAAGAAACATGGCTACGGTGTGTCCCTCTCTCGCCCGCGACATAGCACTTGTAGCATTGGCGGCGCATGGGCGAGTGGGCTCTCAACTTGCACCTACTCTGGGTACCGCAGCGGCATTGCCTCGACCTGCTTTGGCGAATATGGGGACCGTTCGCAGGATTGTGGCGCAAGTTGGCCAGGTAGCGTCACTGGCAAGCCCTCACAGATTGCAGGCCTATGAGGCAATAGCTTTCAAATTTTTTTTCCTAAAATAATATATATTACACAATATTTCATTTCGCCCAAGAACCTTCAAGCATAAATGTTTATTCTTAACTATCATCGGTTCTAGGCATTGTTTCTAATATCAAACAAGAAAGCTAGAATATTTGATTTCTAATTCCCTTTTTTATTGTTCCCTCTTTTTGTCAAACTACTTTTCAAGATTTTTACTTGGTATAAATTTTGTCATGATGAGTTTTAAATTTTTAATGGCATGTAACCATTTGCATGTCCATTTTCATGAAGCTATACCACGCTCAGAATAATTTTTTGGTTCATTACCAACTTTTCACGTCAATTAATTTTAGAGGCATGTGTCAGTAAAGATCTATCGGATATGCACAACATACGTAGCGTGCAAGGCACAAGCCTCTCTTGTTCATTCAGAAAAAATCTGCAGTGATAGTTTTTCTCTGTCATCAACATGGTGCTAGCGTGTATTTAATTTTTTTTTTGTGAGGGTTAGCGTGTATTTAATTTGGATGTAGCAATCATAGAATTCAGTTTATATGCATCATATAAAAAAACTACATTGAGAGGACAAAATAATCTAGGTCCAAAGTAAGAAAATCTATGCATTTTTTTAAAATGCTAGTAGTGATCCATGTATCGATGTAGATCTGTGGTGCATATATATGTTTTCTTCTTAAAATAGCGTAGCCTACCATCATCTTATTGATGCCATGGACCCTACGTGATACCCTAGAAAGGCAATTTCACTTTAGATTCTGTAGCATAGAACATAAGCTTGATTACCCATTTGTTAATAGTTTTGTTTTATAAAATCAACAATTCAAAGGGCATGAACATAAGGTTAATTACCCATATTTCTCCTCAATAAATAAGAAGATTAACCATTTGTTAATATTTTTTATAAAATCAATAACAATTGAAAGGACATATAAGCTTGATTTTAAGTATTGATTTATTTTTGTTTATTTTGTATTTTGCAATTACCCATTCTTGTGTCTTTAATTAATTCCTAGAATCGATCTTTTTCATGGTTTCATAGGCTCTTGCCTTGTGATGGGTGTCCCGGATGCACTCGGCGAGTCTATATAAGGTGATATTAGCTTTCAAATTTTCTTCCTAAAATATATGTTACACGACATTCCCACGAAGCAATTTACGCAAGGGTATCAACCTTTAAGAATCAAAGTTTATTTTATGAATTCACCTTGCTTACCCACATATATACTTTCTAAGAATTAGAGAAACTGGCAAAATAAAAGGAAATTTGATTTCCTTTTTATTTCCCCTTATTTTTAGTAGTATAAATGACGTTTGAATTAATAATATATCAAAAGGGCAAGCCTCTCCTACCTTTTTATCAATAGCGAAAGTTTTCACTATCATCAAACTTGGTCATCACGCGTATTGTAATTTCCATGAGTAATTGCACAATTCACATCATTTGTATATAATATGATGCCTAGCTAGCTAGTAGGTACAAAACATGGGTATAGAATAAGAAACTCAAAATATTTGCATTGTTCTAGTAAACTAACATTCATAATAACTAACGCCATTCCTAAAATTTATAACCCAGGTTAGTCGAAGAATCATCATAGCAAGAAGAATATCTTCTCTGTATTAATATCTTTTCTCTAGAAAACTTCTGATAGTACCATACTTTGGATAATTAATTTTTTATATATCATGCAAGATTTGAGTAATCAAATTATACACCGGAAGAGCTCAAGAAAACAGAACCGTCACATTTTCAGACTAAACACATAAAAGAAGATATTGAGGAAAAGTGTCGAAGTACGAGTTCGCCAGCATGCCGGCGTGCCTCGTTTGGTGCGTGATGTACGCCGCCGGCGTGGTCCCGCATGTTTTCCTCGCCTCCTCGATGCTCTCCATGCCGGAATCGCCGAGGCTCGCGTCAACGAGACCGACGTCCGCCGGCGCTGTGTCGAGGGAGCTGCTCCTCCGGCCGTCGGCTAGCGTGCGCTGGGTTCATCCACCACGCGTCGGGCATCGAGGCCGTCGTGCGGTACAGCCCGCACGTGTTCTGGAAAACCGGTATGGCCTCCAACTCCACCGTGCTGGGCGCCACCGTCGCCGTCGGGTTGCGAAGACGTTCTTCATCCTCCTGGCCGCGCTCTCCTCCGACCGCGCTGGCCCTTCGCGTCCGCACCACGGCAGCAGCATGCTTGGTGTCGTCGGTGCTCGCGTTCGTCGTCGTCAACGCGGAGATTGTGCCGCTGCGGCTGCGCGCTCGCGCCTCGGCATCGCTGTTAACGGGGTGACGCGCGGCGTGGTGATAATGATTCATCTCGCTCTCTGACTTGATCACCATGCCGGGGTGCTTCTTCGCGTATGCCGGCGTGGTGGTGGTCGCGTGTGTTTGTGTACACACGGGTGCCGGAAACTGAGAGGACGGAGCCAAGAAAACATGGATAATTCTGCGTGGCCACTGCATGGAAGAGCTGAGTGTTTTCATCCCCAAATTTGACCCATTGTGTCTATAATATACCACATTGTGCTGGAATTTTAAAATTTTGTTGCAATAGTTTTAAACTCAAACTCTAGGGACCCATAACACAGTGATCAATGATTCTGGCTTTCTCTGTCATCATTATTGACACACGTTGATGAGCTGGAAACACCTCCTCCACAAAGATGCTAGAAAGAGGCATGATGTGGACGTGCCAAACTACACAAATAGCATAAAAAACATTGCATTGGTGACTTCATGCCCGGTGATGAGACAAGGTCCATGGGTGTTGCTCGGTGTAGTAGATCATCACTAGCATTGATATGTTGATTTTAGAGTCTTGTAAAACTAATTATCTATCAGACCGTGGATAACGTACTGGATTACCTAGGGAGGCAATAGCTTTCAAATTTTCCTCCTAAAATATATATTACAGAACATTTTAGTTTTTCCAACATATAAACCTTCAAGCATAAAAGTTTATTCATAAATTATCCTAGGAATAGTTTCTAAAAAATCAAATTAAAGAAGATAGCTAGAATATTTGAATTCGGATTCTCATTTATATGTTCCTATTTTAAGTAGCATGCCCCTTGCATTAATAATATGTCAATAAGGGCAAGCCTTTCATGTTTATTATATTAAAAAAGTAGTGAGAACTTTTATTGTTGGCAATATGGCCTTTACTTACATTGCAATTTGTATCTAGTAATTGCAGAATTAATGATTACTGCATAGTATAAGGAACTAGTAGTACAAAATCCAGGTCTGGAATAAGAACATCAAAGTGTTCGTCCTAATAAACTTGCGTTCAAAATAACTAGTGCTTTGTCTATATCTAAATTTATAGCCTAGTTTGGTCACAAAAAAATAATTGTCATATTAGCAATACCAAACTCTATTGTGTATAAATATTTTTTTGCTAAAAAATTGTTTTAGGTACATGCTTTAAATTATTTTTATGTTTCTAGCAAGATTAGGTATAAAAGAATTATACAATAAGTACATGTTAACAATAACTTTCATAAATAGGATTGGCAAGAGTTCAATAAAAAAAAAATACTTGCACGTGATACATTACAGGTTGTGAACCATCACATTTTTCGAGTAAACAAACATTAAAAACTTTTTCTCAGAGAAAGTAAATAACTGGACACAATTGTAATTTAAAGGTGTCCATTCCTTAATTATTGATTGAGGTCACACCTCTCTGAACAATTGTCCATTCTTCGGCTCAAGAAACAACTGTCCACTCAACCATGCCCTGCAAACATGCTTCTAGCTTCAGAGTAGAAAGCAGTAGCAATGTAGCAGCAATTTATTGAATCTGAATACGAAAGAACAGAGATTAGGATATGCTGTCGGCTTGCCACGCTGCAGGTTTTCATTTGTAGAGTACTGGCCGGTCCTGGAGGTGGGGCAAGCGGGGCGGCTGCCCCAGGCCTCCAGAACTAGGTATGCAACATTGTCCGTGCAGACGAAATCGCTCGATGAGAAGCATCAATAAGATTTCGCATCTTGAAACGTTAGAGAATATAGAGTTGATATTGATACGTCAGTCATCAATGAGATTTCGCGTCGTCACAAATTAGGTATGCAGCTACCTGGACGGAGGTGCCGGCGGGCTTGTTCCTCGTGGCCTGAGCGAGCAAGCTCTTCCTGGAGCAAGCTCCCACGAGACATCCTGCACTCATCCCCGACCAAGGCGGCCGGGCTGCCGCCGTGGAGCTCTGTCGCCGCACCTTGCTTGCGTGACCTCGTGTTCTCCTGCGCTTCAGCCCGACAACGAATAACATGGCAGCATCGCGTTCGGCGACACAGGGATTTTGTTCTCTGGCTCGCACGTGGCCGAGCAGCCCGTCGTGCCCAAATACCTTGTCACTGGTGACTTCGCTGTGATGGTGTGCTGTGCAGGAAAGTCTGTCAAAGACAGGGAGACGATGTTGTCAAAGACGGTGACCACGACCCTGACAAAAGACATCACGAGAGCTCCGCCCCGTTCCCAACCCTCACTACGCGCTGACCGAGGTGCTCGCGGGATCCATGAACGTGTACAGGCTCGTGTCGATCCTCGCTGCCGGCTGGGCGGGCGACATGCTTGGCCGCCGCCCGCCGCGCCACGCTCGTGCTCGCCAACGCGTTCGTCATGGCCATGTCGTTTGGCGGCAGCTACGCCACGCTCATGGCCGCTCGGTTCGTCACGAGCCTGGGGTCCGGGTTCGCCCGCGCTGTGGTGACTGATGCCCGTGACTCCGATATATCTCCCGCGTTGTGGTGACTGGTGCCCGTGACGCCGATATATCACCAACCATGCTACACAGCTACAGTGACGCACGACGCCATGCGCGCGAAGCGTCGGGACGCGTTCACTTTCTCCTGTGTGCTACAGACGCCAACAGCCACCGGCCATGGAGCCCTGGCACTGCGTCGTGCTCTCTCCGCGCGGCATTGTCCCGCCGCGTCAGGGTCTTGCTCTAACCGTCGGGGCCTTACTTGACGACTTGACCACGACCACGTTCCAGTCAACGCACCCGATCTGGACCGCAGGCCTCTGATCGGACGATTTCCGCGGACCTGGGATGGTGGTCGCTATTCGAAAGAGCGACCACCCTTGGGCGTCATTCCGCGGCGCGCCAGAGCAATGCCGCCTTGGACGTGGAGGAGTACGCGGTCCTCACTCCGCCGGACTGCCACAGTACCAACGCACCTCGCCGGGACACGTCCAAATATGTTCTCCACGGTCGTCCGCGTGCTCCTGGAGTAGCCGGTCTGCCGCTGCTCCTTGGTCTTCGCATCATGCTCGCCGCGGGCTTCGCGCATGCCGCCAGTAGTGATCGTCCGCGCGCAATTGGCCTGGACCCGCGCCGTCCGCCATGCCAGTAGAGTCGCCGGTGGCTCGCCATGCTGGCGCCTAGAGGCCCTCCCTGCGACTGTCAACACTTTCTCGTCATGCCATGGCTCGCTGGAGCAGCGCCGCCAGGGACGGTCGTGACGCCGAGAAGTGCGCGGCCCTCCCTGCATGCTCCAGCCTGCCGCGATACCGCGTTAATCGTGTGCTCGCGAGCGAGGCCGGAGGGGCCCCAGTGGCTGGCCTTGCCCGGGCGCAGCGCCACTTTGTTGGCGCACTTGTCCGACGCTAATGCCCAGGCGGCCAGGCCGACGTCCTACTTGGGGAGGTTACGCGCACGTTGATGACGTGCTTGTGGCTGGGGCGGTCCTGCGTGTGAGAGAACCGCTGGCGTGGTCGTCGCCAATGGTACGGCGGATCCTCATCCCTCAGTCATCAGTCTCGTCACCAAAGTCGTGGTTGGCGATGCCTCCCTCGACGGAGCATCCGTATCCTGCAGGAGGGGTCTGCTTGAGGGAAGGGATGCTCGCTGCATGATGGTGCGCCGTCCAGATCCTCTCGCCACCAACTTCTGCTGGCTGCCCGGTTCATGCATACAGGTGCAGTGACCAGACAAGAAATAATCCTTTCAGCCATATGGCTCACGATGATGGTGCCGACCATGCCACAGCGGCGCTTCCCATGACAGACGGGGGTGCGGCAAGCCACGCGTTCGGCTACGGCGTGTGCCGCACGCCGCAGGGCGCTCTCGCCGGCCGTCCATGTCTGCTGCTGCTCGTCGCCGCGGTCGCTCGTGCTGCGCGGGCGCCACGCCCAGCTCGCGCTCACCTCGGAGGCGCGCCCGTACGAGGCCGACCTCCGGCCTCGAGGAGATCAATGTCAATGTCAAGACGCCGAATAGCACCCCTGCCGGCACCGTGTGGATGGAGCTGCTCCTCCGGCCGTTAGCGAGCGTGCGCCGGGCTCTCGCCTGCGTCTCCGGGCTGCAGTTCTTCCACCACAGGTCGGGCATCGAGGCCGTCGCGCAAGCTGTAACAGCCCGCTCGTGTTCAGGCAAGCCGGCGTGGCCTCCGACGCCGCCGTTCTGAGCCCCACCGTCGCCGTCAGGGTGGCGAAGACTTGCTCCATCCTCGTGCCCGTGCTCTTCGCCTACCGCGTTGGCCGGCGCCCGCTCCTACTCACCAGCACGGCCGGCGTCGCCGAGACACTGACCTCGCTCGTCGTGGCCCTTCGTGTCCGCGTCACTGCGGAGGCTTGCGTCGCCTCGTTGCTCGCTTTTGTCGTGGCGCGTTCTCGGTGGGGCTCGGGCCGCTGGTGTCGACATACAACGCGAGATCGTGCTGCTGCGGCTGCACGCACGGGGCGCAAGCCTCGGCATGGCGGTGAACCGGCTCACGTGCGGCGTGGTGAGCATGACGTTCATCTGACTCTCGGACTGGATCACTACGCTCGGGTTCTTCGTGTACGCCGGTGCAGCGGTTGTCACGTGCGTCTTTGTGTACATAATACGAGTGCCGGAAACGAGGGGACGCAGCCTAGAAGCCATAGATGCGCCTTTCGCCGAATAACTTATAGAGAAAGCTAGCACCTGAGTGTTTTAGAGGGCTCCAACACTTGAATTTTAATGGCTCATATTTTTGTCAAAATGTGTGCTTTATTGATAGTGTAAAGAATGAAAAATTTGTTTGTTACACTACTAGAAATAGCGCCCACGAGCTTCACCTTTGCGCTAGTCACGCCTGCCACCCACCGCCCTTTCACCCCTTCCTCGACATCTTCAGCTGGTGTCAGTGGATGAGGATGTGAATGAGTGGCTCCCGTGGTGAGAGAGAGTGGATGAGAATGAGAGAGGAGCTTAAAATGATACCAAGACAATTGATTTTCCTAGGAAACCAGGTAAAACATACCGAGTGGCGCCACCTCTCTCGAGCGCGTCGCGGTCGAAAAGTGGAAAATCAGTTGTGGCCATTGCAAATTGCACCTAACGTTGTCCTACCAGTAGACACATCAAATGCTCGCTCCGGGGTAGCGAGCGTGCCCACACCACGACATGGCATTCATCCGGCAACACCGTGTAGGACCAATTACTCCCACTCGATTTTAGAGCCTCATATAACTAAAGATACATCGGGTTATGGGCCGCCTAATAGGCTTCCTTGGGAGGCAATATCTTTCAAATTTCTTTCCTAATATATATATATATTACACAATGTTTGCTTAAAAGTTTATTTATGAATTATCCTTGGTTATCCATTGGGATAGTTTCTAAAAATCAAAGAATATAGCTAGAATTTTATTTGAATTCTTATTCCCATTTATATGTTCCCTCTTTTAGTAGCATACCTCTGAATAAATAATAACTAATAAGTGCAAGCTTTTTCTGTTCATTACATTAGAAAAGGGTAGTGAAGACTTTCATTGTCAGCAATATGGTCTTTATTCATAATACGGGGAACTAC
This sequence comes from Eragrostis nindensis, assembly GCA_012490785.1. Lineage (NCBI taxonomy): Eukaryota > Viridiplantae > Streptophyta > Magnoliopsida > Poales > Poaceae > Eragrostis > Eragrostis nindensis. Next base: position 970,282 of record JAAXCT010000099.1, on the reverse strand, counting down.
CAAATCCAGGTCCAGAATAAAAATATTATATTTTGTTTGTTCTAATAAACTATCTCAAACTAACTAGTGCTTTGGCCATATCTAAATTTATAGCACAGTTTAGTTATCAAATCGTTGTCATATAGTAATACAAAACTCTTTTCTTTATAAAATATCTGCTTTTTCTAGAAAAATTCTTTTAGGTACCATGCTTTAAATTACTTTTATATATCTAGCAAGATTAGGTGCAAAAAGAATTATCGCCTTACACTACAAGATTTGATTGGTTCCCCGACAGTTTGCTAGCAAATGGCCTACAGTTTCACAATATTTGGTTGAGTAGTTTTGATCACTGTAGGTGTTAATGTTGTCGGGGATGAGTTTGTAGCTGATTTGCACAATACTGTCGGCCACTCATGGGATTGCACATGATACCCGTCGGCCACTTAGTTAAAAAATAGTAAACATCAACAAACTGCCGGCCACTGCACTAAACACTGTCAGGAATTGGTGAATATCTTGCAGTGTTAGTTCCGAACACTGTCAGAAAATCGTTGTGCCGAAAGCTAGCACGCCATATCCGACGCTTGCAATACCTCGGTGGAGCGCCAGCGCGTTCCGAACCATCTGGGGCGCTGAGAAAAGGCTCGCCCGGCTGTGGATGATGGGGGTCCTCTGAGCCTCTCTCTCAACAACTCCCGCTTGCTGCAGTTCGGTGCAGCAACAAGACAAGAAGCTGGTGGTGTGCCCGGACGGAGTTAACGCCGCGCTCGTCGGCCGCGATGGCCTGTCCAAGCTAGTGGTGCTCTGCTCGCTGGAGAGATTCGCGTGGTCGTTCTGCGCGCACGACCGGTGGCGGCGGTACGATGGTTTCCTCAGCGGCCGGGTCTACGCGATCACGTCCGGAGAGGACCTCCTCGCCTTCGACTATACGTCGCCGCCCGCGCCGGCGGTCTCCCACGTCGAGCGCGTCATCAGCGGCACCCACGCCATCTCGCGCGACGCCGTCGACGTCGTCACGGTGCACTACCTCATCGCGTCGCCGCGACTACCTGCTCATGGTGCAGGGAGTGATCCCGCCAGAGAGGCACTAGACGGCGCAGCGGTTCAGCGTGCTCCGGGCGTCGCCGCCGGCACGGTGGCTCGAGCTGAGCGGCCTCGGCGGCGACGCGCTGTTCGTCGGGCGCCAGTGCCTCCACTCCCACGCCGTGGCGCCCAGACCTCCCGTTGTGCGTGGCGACGAGATACTCTTCCTTGGGGATGACTGCTTCGGCATGGAGATATGGGCGGCTCGTTTATGAAGCAAGCCGTTGCCGCCGCAGTACTACACTTCTGTGTATGAGATGCGGACCAGGACGGTCGCCAACTTGCAGCTGCAGGATCTGAGCAGGGACTGGCCGGCGCAGCCGACATGGATCATCTTGACTGACGACAACATAGACGAGGAGTGAGGCAAAGACTACGCATGCATGATCAGGCAGGATGATGCACGACATATGGGGATGTCAATATTTCACTTTGCATTGCTGACCACTGAAGTTATTCATTCATCAAAAAAGGAACTGCTCATTAACAAAGTTCCCCTTCTCCTTCTCGAAGGCGTTGTTCGGAACTTCGGCATCATCTATGAGAATTTGTATTGTTGTATTGGTGGCCGAACTTGTTTAGTCTTAAAAATTATGGAATGTTTCGTGGATGCTGAACTGTAGGTTAGAGTTTCATCTTTTTGTTTGTTTTTGTTTTGCTCTTTTTTCTCCTATGCATTTATGCCATCGGGAATGGAGCTTACTTTGTCTTATTTTAATTGAAATGTCAAATAGCTCATGCATCTACCGATGCAGAGGCTGGAACAAGAAATTCCCTTTTCAAATTCTCCTCTATTTTTCTTGTTGGATTAACAAATTCAGGTGTGTTTTGTTTATCTAGGCTTATATACCACATAATCATCAGAGGACTATATTTGTTTTATAATTTCTCCTCATATTTATCTATGTATACATACTTATATTCATTATACTACATTTCATTTGAATTGCACACAATTAATTATTCATTTATAATTAACTAATGCTTTAGTATAATATTTTTTAGATGGTTGCACAAGTATTTTCCTAATTCACTAACAACAATTCAACACATCAAATTGAAATCTTGCGTATTGTCAATTTCGATCCATGAATCCTAAAAAATAATCTAATGTGCATATGTAGCATATATTATCTTACCATCCTACTACTAGAAATCCCCAATTTAATCTCTTATTTTTATGAATCATAGATAAAGATGCACCCTTCCTTTATAGTTTTAATGGGTTGCTCTCCTAATGGACACACTAGTTGTGCTCGTTTGGAGACTTTGTTATGAATCAGCGGTTCGACTCGTTCAGCAAGGTCTCGTGATACGACACCATTGGTGTGCCAACAATGATTTCTATGTCAGGCATAAGTGCTCCTTTAGATAATTGAGGCCGATCTCCAGGTGCAGCTCGCCGGGCCTGAGATGACTTACTCGCTTGATTCTTCGTGCGAGCACTTAACTTATGGCAAACCAACCTACTAAGCTTTGGTCACTACAACTTAGTTGACACAACTGATCTGAGTCACACTAGAATAATTGAATTGCTGCTAGGCACTTTGGTGGTAAGTGACAGATGTAGCAATGTAAGAATGGGTGTATAGAACATTTAAATTATTTTATTAGAGAAATCTTATATATTGATTTTAACATGATAAATAGTTTCATTCTAACTCCCAAATGTTGCTTTCATAAAAAAAACAGAGAACACAACAAACAATTAGCATGATATTCGAAAACCAACATGTAAGAGTGAGTGGCAAATAATTGTCACATCAAAAACTTATAACTAGATGCGTCATTACATCATTGACATGTACCAAAGATATTAATTTTCCATATATACCTTTTATCCAGAATGATCATAAGGAAAATCAATTTGAGGTTAACCTTGGTCACTCAATCTTGGTGATGTGAGGTTGGTCCTACCTTAACCACAAGTGATAAGCTTCTTAATTTCTAGGGGTGAGTGTGTGTACTGCTGGTAATTTCTCAAACTGGTAGAGTTGTTGGTGTTTGAAGGCAACATTTTCCTTTTCACGTTATGAATAAGTTGACCTATTGGGTTATATGAGAGAGGGAGCCTTGTTAGCAATAACAAAGAGAATTAAAAAAGGTCGGGTGTATTGCACGGGTTAAATGATATGATATACTACAAGATAAAGTATTATAGTAATTAAGTAATTTGTTTCGTCCCGCTAAGGTGGCATTGTTAGAATGGTAAGTAAATTGGGGTGCTAAGTAACCTTTATCCGGTTAAGTTTTCATGCATGATCCGTATATATTACAAAAGTGAGGCAAAAATGCGCTCAACATTCAATGAGAGAGCGCAGGCTGGTCTACAGAGACGGACGACGACAGACAAAGGTGACTGTAAGCTTCATGACCATTGGAGTTAGGGAAACCCCAAAGTATGAATGTTTTGGTGATTGGATGAGAGCCATGAATGTGACTAACACTTTTTGTGAGATTTTATAGGTCACATATAAAGAAAGCTCCGTTCGTTGGTGGTGTACGCCAACACACCATGAACTTAATGTCAAGGATGATTGGTTGCCTTCATCAACACAAGAACGGACTTGATGGAGTCGCGGAGAAAATATGGATCAAGGCTAAGGACATGCTAGATCCAAACGAGTGTTGCTTGGTTAGATGTTAGCTTGAGTCCATAGGAAAATCCGGACTATCAAGAGGGTTCGAGGTGTTTCTCTTAGTGCACACTAGTTATAGAGATCAGTGGATGCATAGTGAGTCTCTCAGGGGCTAGGGTGGCAGAAGAGGAATGAAGGAACCAAGAACATCAAGTTTGGAAGAAAGGATCAAGAAGAAGATCGAAGCTGCAGAATCAGTGGAGACCGGACGGTACGGTCAAGGAGACCGGACCATACGGTCTATAGGCAGTTTTCAGACAGAGAAGAAGGTTCTCGGGCTGCTGGAAGAAAAGGAGACCAGACGGTACGGTCAAGGAGACTAGACCATATGATCTATATTGGAAATCCAGACAGAAAAGCTGATGTTTCTGGAAGCAGAAGAGATGAGGACCGGACAGTACGGTCCTAGGGACCAGACATTACGGTCTCTATGGAGTTTTCCAGGCAGAGGAGCAGTGTCTTGAGTTGCTGAGGAAATAGAGACCGGACCACTGGACCGGACGGTACGGTCAGTGACCGGACTGTACGGTCCCTACAGGCAGAACCAACAGAAAAGTTACAGTTTCTGTTGGCTGAGATGGAATAGAGATCGGACGGTACGGTCCCTATTGAGATGAAGAAGACAGAAAAGCAACATTTCCCAGAAGCCAGTCAAATAAAGACCGGATCGTACGGTCAGAAGAGGACAGGACCATACGGTCAACAGTACGGTCCCTACGCAGACTGGGCACTTTTGGACAATGGCTAGTTTGAGGTTGGTGGCCTATATATAGTCGGTTGTTTGCCTCTTTGAGGTGCTCTTGGACCCAGGAAAGAGGGGAGGTGCTGCCAAGAAGCCAAGAGGGAGAAGTGTGAAGCACTAAAGAAGGATTTGGAGTGATCCTAGTGCTTGAGAGATTAACAAGTTGTATCCTTTGATCTCTAGGCTAGTGTGAGCTTGAGCATCTAGAGCTGTTACTCTTGGTCTATGGCAAGGCCTATACCGATTAGACATCGGTGTTGAGCTGTCCAAGAAGATTGTAGAAGCCCGCACAAGTTAGTACACGGTGTTGGAGCTTCCCGTGCGAAAGAAGCATCACTAATGGAGCGCCCTTTGGCACGCATCAAGTGCGAAGCCTAACCTCCAGAAGAGTAGCCGGGAGAGAGCCCGGCGGGACGTGCCCGCGACTTCACTCGAAGGGTGAAGTGTGTGTAAGATCAATGAATCTAGAGCATGGTTCATAGGTTTTGGTGATTGATGTCAACACGGTCAATGGGACTAACAAGGTTTGCTAGTGTGCAAGATGTTTAGTCTCATGGATGTAGTGATATACTATTGGAGTGCCAACACCTCAAAGGTTGCAAAGAAGTTGATAAAGACGAGAAGTGAACACGAGGACTACTTGAGGTGACTACTATGCACATGAGGTAAGAGACAAGGTGAGTATGTTATGTGTTCTTCTATGTATCTTATATCTTGACATACTCTTAATCATCATGTTGGTCTTGCCTTATATCATATGCCATGATGATCTTGTCTATTATGTGATGATGTTCTTGTCTTATATCCTATGCACATTATATGATGCTTCGATCGGGTTGTCCTTTGTGACAACTAGATCATTGTGACTAACATCTTTGGATGTAGGAAAGGTCTTCGTGCATATTCTTTAGGTCACATGAAGAAGCTTCGTTGATGGATGACGACAAGGATCAAGGACTTGATGGAGATTGCGGTTGAGGAGATGGATCAAGGCTAAAGACATGCTAGATCCAAGCAAGTGTGGCTTGGTATAGATGTAGGCTTGAGTCCATAGGAAAAACCGGACTATCAAGGGGGATCGAGTCGTTTCTCTTAGGTCACACTAGTGGTAGAGGTGAGTGGATGCTCAGAGAGTCTCTCAGACACTAGGGTGACAACAGAGGAGAAGAGGAATCAAGTTTGGTGAAGTTGGAAGCAAGAACCGAGGAAATGATCAAGTTTGAGTTGCACAGGAAACACCGCATGATACGGTGGTAGTCACCGTATAATACGGTGAGGTCGGAGGATGAAGACAGAAAACATAACTTTCTGGAAAGAAGAAAGAAAAGTCACCGTAATATACGGTGGTAGTCACCGTATGATATGGTGAGCACCGCATGATTTCCAAAGAAGAAGGAGTTCCTGCGAAGCTGAAAAAATGAAGTCACCGTATGATATGGTAGTGATCACCATATAATACGGTGGTTAAGATGGCAGAATTTGGAGATCCAACCAACATGAAAGTTGTGGAGAATTTTCAGAGCTTTTCGTGCATATGTGGAACACCTTCATCAGAGTTCGGGGCTGAGAGTTATGGACAAAACACTGGAGGTTGTTTGCAGAAATGATACGGAATGACCTTTCAATCATATGACGGCCATATCATATCAAAGATGACAGAATTTGGAGAATGGCCCGAAAGGACAGTTGTGGGGAATTTCAAGAGCTTTCTATTGATATATAGAACACCCCAATCAGAGTTCGGAGCAAGAAATTACAGGCAATTTACTGCAGCCTGTCTGGAGAGCACCGTATGATACGGTGATCATTTTGGTTGATCATACGGTGACTATAGAATCTGGGCACTTTTGGTCTAACGGCTAGTTTATGGATGTAGCACTATAAATAGCCGGTTGTTTGGCCCTTTGAGGTGCCTTTGGCTATTGTTATCAGTAGGGAAACATAGTGGAAGCCAAGAGGAAGAAAGAGAGGCACTTGGGGAAGATTTGGAGAGGAATCTTGGTGCTTGAAGATTGAGAAGAAGAAGAAGCTTAGTGCTTGAGAGGGTTGAGAGCATCCATCCACCTCTAGGACTAGTGTGGTCATAGGGAGGCGGTCTTGGTTTGTTACTCTTGGTCTATGACAAGGCCTAGACCGGTTAGGCGTCGGTGTTGAGCTTGCCAAAGAGAGTGTGGAAGCCGACACAAGTTTGTACACGGTCTTGGAGCTTCCCATGCGAAAGAAGCAACACTAGTGGAGCGCCCTTTGGCACGCATCAAGTGCGGAGCCTTACCTTCGGAAGAGAACCTGGAGAAGCCCGGCGGAACGTGCCCGCGACTTCACTCAAGAGCGGTGGATGGTCCCAAGGAGGAGAGCATTGCCGGTGTGCGGCGGGGTGAAGCCCGTGACTTCACTCGAGGAGTGAAGCGTGCTCTTGGGGGACATCACCGGCTTAAAGGGTGGAGTGTGCTCTAGAGGGGATCGCCATCGAGCGGAGGGACGGGGTCGAGACTCCGGCGGGAGTGACCCAACGTGGACTAGGGGAAGGCGCCATCCTTCCGATACCACGGGAAAAATCGATGAGCAATCTCTTACTCTTACTCTCTACTATTTGCATTATTATCTTGTTTATCCTATATGCTTGTAGTAGATCTTGTGCTTATCATATGATTGCTTGATGATTGTTTCCGTGTGCTAGCTCTTCGTTATCTCTAGTGATATGCGCTTTCCTTATGTGTACCTACTTGCTCATAGCTCATACACTTGCTTGTTATCATCTAGTGATCTTGTTATGCTTTATGTTGTATCTATCTCGTTGTCATGATCACTAGCTTGAGCTTCCCCATGTGTTACTTGTTGCATGCTAGTTTATGTTCTATCTTATCTTATACACTAGCATGTATAGGACTTGCTTGAGGTTCCATGTGTTACCCTTATGCTTGCTAGAATGCTTGAGTGCCTTTACCTTATACACTAGCTTGTGTAGGACTTGTTGAGCTTATCTTGTATCATATGCTAGGTTGTTCTTATATGCTCATGTATGCCTTGCTCCTAGCATGTACAAGTCCTAGCACATGGTTATCCTTGCTTGATCACTATCATATAGTGCACAAGTACTCTCTAGTTATGTATCCTTTACTTCAGCAATTAGAAAGAGTAGTTAGAAGTGCAAAAAGTTTTAGTTCATGGTGTGCTCGATTCACCTCCCCCCCTCTCGGTCACACGATCCTTACAGTGTGTTCTAGGAGGGATTGCCATCGAGCGGAGGGACGGGGTCGAGACTCCGACGGGAGTGACCCAACGTGGAGTAGGGGAAGGCGCCATCCTTCCGAGACCACGGGAAAACATCATGAGCATTCTCTATCCCTTCTCCTTTACTACTTGCATTTACTTATCGCACTATATATGACTGCTTATAGTATTTGAGTTGTGCACTATCTTGCTTGTGTGTTTACCTTGGTTCCTACTAGTTTCACTAGAATTGCTAGTTTGCCTTGCTCGTGTGCTTACTTGTTGTAGTCTATCTTGTAGCTCTAAGGACTCTACTTAGTGTGCCTAGTTACCTTGGTTGTCTTGTCTCTAGTTTACTTGTGCTAGCTAGTTGTTTTCGCTTTATATCTTGTGCTAGTTAGTGACCTCCTTCGTGCTAGTGTGGTGTGCTTCTTGTCATCTATATTCACTAGCATCTTAGGTTAAGGACTCTCCTTAGTGTGCTTTACCTTGTTACTAGAACTACTTGCTAGGAGTTGTTTGGGTGTTTGTGTTAAGGAAAAGATTCTAGAGTGCACCGATTCAACCCCTCTCTCGGTCACACGATCCTTACAGTGACCCGTGTTAAATAGCGCGGCAAGAAATGTGTAGTTCTCCTTGATTTCCAAAATAATAATTTCACATAATTTGATTCAAAGTAATAATCTTTAAGATTAGATATGATATACATTCATGTTGCAAGCGATTCAAAACTTAGATAATTTAGTTGGTTGGAGGGGACGATGGTTCTGCATGGCTAGCCGTGATATGTGACTCATGCTATGGGATTGTCATACATGCTAACCTCAATGATGATTAAATTTACAAATTAGTGTGTACTTTCAGCCTTTTCTCATTAACTGGTAAATATTAATCACTCAATATTAACAAAATGAGTTTTGGAAGATAGACCCAATATTTACATTGATGATAAATTGTTGATCTTGATCCTTAAAAGTCATAGGTTGAGGAATTGATTTCGCAAAATGGCTATATTTTCCAAGTGGTGCGTGAAAATCAATGTTTTACTATCTAGGTTCTAGGATGCATGCATACATGCCCGTATAAATAATTTATTAGTAGCTGCCACAAACATGCATTGTTTTTGCTACTCCTGCTGCCAGTGACTTCTCGTCCTTTGGCTGCTTGGCAAGCACAAACCATGTCAGCAACTCCATATCATCATATATGCATGCCCCACCTCGCACGTGTATCATCTCTAACAGGCCTCCATTCGCTGGTGCTCATGGTGTGCTCCTCCTGATCCAGTGTTGTGGAAAGATTCAAGCGCTTCATATCTGATATTGTTTGCACGACTTCGCCCTGCAGAGCTGCAGACTAGAAACAACTTCGATCAGTTCCTTGTCATCAACGGCTGTAACAATGTGGCCATCCAAAGCTCAGTGTGCTTATTCGCATCTCCAGCGGGCTGCAATTTATTATTTCTTCACTAAATTTCAATTTTCACCGAAAGCGGATGGATTCTCCACTTCTGTACCTAGTGTCTTTTAACTCTAGCAAGGAAATATACCATGTGCCCGCTCTCCTCACATCTGAAAATGTGTCGGCCATGCTCCATGGCAGTTGTCGTATATATATCTCAGATACTCCTTGTTATTGATACTGCTCAGATTCTTGGAACACCTGGCTCAATTGTATTCTATCATCGCCGAAAGGATTGTGGCCCTGGTCAGCCAAGCGGCGTAGCGGGCAAGCCCATGCCGCTTGCAGGTTTAGGAGTCAATAGCTTTCAAATTTTGTTCCTAAAATAATATATATTACACAATATATCATTTCACCCATCATATGAACCTTCAAGCATAAATGTTCGTTCATAACTATCCTGGTTTACCCTTAGTTATAGTTTCTAAAAATCAAAGAAGATAGCTAGAATATTTGAATTATAATTCTGATTTCTATGTTCCCTCTTTTCGTAACATGGGCAAGCCTCTTTTGTTCATTATATTAAAAAAGCATAGTGAAAACTTTCATTGTCGGCAATATGTTCTTTTTTGTGCATTGTAATATGAGGAAGTACTGCAAAATCCAGGTTCAGAATAAGAAAAATGTGGTGTGCTTTTCCTAATAAACTAGCCTTCAACATAACTAGTGCTTTGGCCAAGTCAAATTTATAGACCAGGTTAGTCATCCAATCGTTGTCATATGGCAATACAAAGCTCTTTTCTAAACAAATATATCTTTTTTCGCAAAAAATTCTTCTAGATACCATCTTTTAGGTTACTTTTATATATGTAGCAAGATTAAGTGTAAAAAGAATTATTCAATGATTAAATGTAAACAATAACATTAATAAATACCATTGGCAAGGGTTTGATAAAAGAAATGCTGGCATGTGCCGCATGGCCTGAGCGAGCACGCTCTTCTTGGAATAAGCTCTGACTAGACATCTTGTACGCGTGCCCGACCAAGGCGGTGGCCCGCCTTGTTGCTCTGTCGCGGCACCTGGCTTGCGCTTCCTCGCGGGCTCGTGTTCTCCTGCGCTTCCGCCCGAAGACGCGAGCCAAAGCGTTACTTGTGCATACGTCGCCGAGCAGCTTCGAGTGTGGCGACACGGGGGATTTTGTTCTCTGGCGCGTACGTCGCCGAGCGGCCCGTCGTGCCCAAATACCTTGTCATTGGTGACTTCGCTGTGATGGTGTGCAGGAAAGTCTAAGACATGGGGACATCTTGTCAAAGACCGTGACCACGACCCTGACAAAGACTTCACTAGGGCTCCGCCCCGTTCCCGCCCTCACTACGCGCAGACCGAGGTGCTCGTGGGCTGCAGCAACGTGTACATGCTCGTGTCCATCGCGCGTCGCCACCGGCTGGGCGGACGACGTGCTTGGCCGCCGCGCTACGCTCGTGCTCGCCAAAGCCTTCGTCACGGGCTCACGGGCGTAGCGCGCGCCCACCGTCGTGGCGCCCGTGTACATACAACGCCGAGATATCGCCGGCGTCTTCGCGCTGGCGTGCGTAGTCCGAGCGCCGCCGTGTATTGGAGGACGTTGCCACCGTCATCGGCCAGCGAGCTCCGCTGCTGCGTCGTGCATGCTCTGCCCATGGCGTTTCGCGATTCGCCTGGTCCTCCACGCGCCGCGCAAGCCTTACGGGAACGACGACCTTCGGAGTAGTCAACGCACCCAATCTAAACCGCACGGCGTTGATCCGGCTGCCAGGGACATGGGGCGACCACTCCAGGGGCCACGCGCCACGGCAGACCGCACCTCTGCTCCGCGGCGTGGCTCTCCGGTAGGCCGCCGCGTCCCAAAAGACACCTCCAATCACGTCTTCGACAGCCGACGCATTCGCTGGCTTGCCGCGGCACCTCGGCTGGCGCGTGATGTACGCCGCTGGCGTGCTCGTCACCGCCGCGGTGCTCGCCGAGCCGGAGTTGCCGCGGCGGCTCGTGCTGCGCGGGCGCCACGCCGAGGCCCGCACGGTGCTCGAGCCGTCGAGCGCACCTCATCAAGGCGCCGCACAAGGCCGGCCTCCGCCTCGAGGAGATCAAGCAAACCGGCGCGTGGAGAGAGATGCTCCCCCGGCCGTCGGCGAGCGTGCGCCGAATCCTCGCCTGTGTCGCCGGGCTGCAGTTCTTTTACCACGCGTCGGATATCGAGGCCGTCGTCCTCTACAGCCCGAACGTGTTCCGGCAAAGCCGGCGCATGTCCTCCGACGCCGCCGTGCTGAGCGCCACCGTCGCCGTCGGGGTGGTGAATGTGATTCATCCTCGTGGCCGCGCTCTTCGCCGACCGCGTCGGCGGCGCCCGTTCCTGCTCGCCAGCACGGCCGGCATCGCCGTGACACTCACCTCGCTCGCCGTGACCCTTCGCCACCGCGCCACGGCGGCGTGCATCGCTTCGGTGCTCGCGGACGTCGCGGCGTTCTCGGGCCGCTGGTGTCCACGGAGATCGTGCCGCGGCTGCGCGCGCAGGGCGCGAGCCTTGGCATGGCTGTGAACCGGCTCACGTACGGGTGGTGAGCATGACGTTATCTCACTGGCAAACTGGATCACCATGCCTGGGTGCTTCTTCGTGTACCCCGGTGCAACGGTGGTCGCGTGTGTTGTTTTGTAACACACACGGATGCCAACAAAGAGGGGCGGGAGCTTAGAAAACACCAGCCTTTCAACCCGTGCACCGCACGGGCTATAAATTAGATAGACACATAAATAGATATAAATTCATTTAGAAAATACTTTTGCAAGCATAATGATCGAGTAAATTGAATACTAATTTTTTTTATTAAATCTGTAGTTTAAACTATGAAATTTTATATGGCATCTTAGTTATATTATTGATAATGAGTATGTGTTATATTTCATATTAGATGCAATCTCAACGTTACGTGACTTTCCAATTGGACCTCATATGAGTCTAATCAGTTTTAGTCTATTAACAATATCCTTTAATTAGATCCATGTTATTGTACACGTTTTATACCCAATATATTAGTCTTTTTTGCTTGGTCTTATTTTATCCCACATGAAGTTGATTTAAAGCCACCAGACTTTGTATGTTATGCCATTATCCATGACCTTCTATTAAGTTTGGCGTGATGGAAAACATTAAAATTAACTCCTCATAAGCTTACTAATTTATTGCAATGGCACTGACTAATGAGCATTACCATTTTAATTTACATTTTACTATATCGTACAATACATGTTACTAATTTTACTAAGCTTTTGTGAAAAATGACTATGATAGGGCAGACAAAATCATGACCATTATGGGCTTTCTTTAAGGTTTATTTCCATGATAATTTGAAGGGAAATTATATTGACTTCTATTTGATTATTTTTAATTTCACATATTTCCCATTGTGTTTGGAATATTTAAATAGACTCTTTTATTACTCAGCATTTTGCTAAGTGTGTAATTTATATATAGGAATTAGACGTATTTTTGGCTATTTTTATTACTCTATATTTTGCTATATTTGGAATCAGACTGCATGGGGTAAATTCAAAATATGAGTTAACTGTATTTTTGGCTATTTTTATTATTCATAATTTAGTCATTTTTTGAACTCATAATGTCATGGTGGGTAATTTAAAAATAGGTGTGAGGGTTTTTTGGCTATTTTTTATTATTTTGAATTTAACTATTTTCTTACTCATAATGGCATGGTGGGTAATTTAGAAATAGGTATGAGGGGGTATTTTTGAGTATTTTTTGTTATTCCGAATTTACCTATTTTTTAGTCATAATGGCATAGTGGGTAATTTAGAGTATGTTAGATCCAATGGCCCTTGTTTATCTTACTTTAATTTGTACGGCCGGATGTTTTGCTTTTGTTTTAAGAATTTTTAGGACCTTTCTCCCGACTAACGTGAAGGCTTCAAAAAATATAAGATGGACTCTTTGCTGACTAATTTATAGGGAAAGCTAACATCTGAGTGTTTTAGAGGGCTCCAACAGTTGAATTTTAGTGACCCATATTTCTGCCAAAATTTGTGCTTTAGTGATAGAGAGTGTAAAGAAAGAAAAAAAATGGTGTGTTATAACATATGTCAACAAGTGAATTTTAATTTTGACACCCAGTCAGTTGGTATGTATTTTTGTTACACGAAAATTACTAGATGGCGTGGCCCTCTCTCGTCACAGATTAGTTGCTACACCATCAACACGGGCGACTAGTATCTCTGTCTGCAGTGCCATTGGGTCCCGTGGCGGCACCGCCTCGTTCGGTTTTGGTGAAACAGGTGAATCTGCATGCCATTCGCGAGAATATAACACTCGTAGTCATAGCGGCGATGAGGGCAAGCTCGCGCCGCTTGCAGCCCTAGGAGGCAATAGCTTTCAAATTTTGTTCCTAAAATAATATATATTACACAATATTTCATTTCACCCAACATATGAACCTTCAAGCACAAGTGTTTATTCGTAACTATCCTTGTTTATCCCTAGAGATAGTTTCTAAAAATCAAAGAAGATAGCTAGAATATTTGATTATAATTCCTATTTTTTATGCTCCCTCTTTTAGTAGTATGACTTTTGAATTATAATATATCAATAAGGGCAAGCCTCTTCTGTTCATTATATTAAAAAAACATAGCGAAAACTATGATTGTCGGCAATATCGTCATTACATGCATTTTAATATAAGAATTAAATAGTCCAGTAAGAAAAATGTAGTGTGTTTGTTCTAATAAACTAGTGTTTAAAGAATAACTATTGCTTTGGCTATATCTAAATTTATAGTCCAATTTAGTCATCCAATCATTGTCATCATATGGCAATACATAACTCTTTTCGTTATAAATATCTCCTTTTCTAGAAAAACTTCTTCTAGGTACCATGCTTTGGATTACTTTTATATATCTAGAATGATTAGGTGTACAAGGAATTCGAAAATGATTGCATGTTAACAATAACATTAATAAATAGCATTGGTAAGATCGAGTTCAATAAAAAAATAGATGCAATGGAACAATTCTGCACTCTTCCGCTTAGAAACAGTTTTCCACTCAACCATGCTTCAGAGAAGAAGCAATAGCAATGTAGCAAATTTTGAATCAGAATCTGGAAGGTCAGAGGTTTCGATAGGCTCTATCGGCATGCAGGGCCATCTTATATTTACTAATTGGAGGCTCCTTTCGGTGCCTCCACGTTAATCGGTGGAAAATCCTAGAAATTACCAAAAAATGCAAAACATATATCCATTGATTTGGATCCTCCACAAATTATAACCATCTATCAACAATGAGAATTACAGCCCATGTATTGCCCATAACCTTACCCTAGCCGCCTAGGCACCCAGCTTCGATCTTTTCAGGCGCTTTTTCCTTGCATCACAAACCTGCAGCCGCCTCCGCTGCCGATTCAATCAGCCCACGATCAAAAACTGCATGGAAACTGTGGTGGATCTCCAACTGCCCTTCCACCACTTCTGCTGGGCGCCGTCGCGTTCATTGCAACAGGAATCATCGTCGTCAGATCTTGCCCGGGAGATCGAGCGCAGAGGAAGAAGGCTCCTTCAGCGCGGCTGCACAGGGAGAAGAGACGTGAGGTATGGCCAGAACCTGCACAATTTCCCACCCTCACGGTGCTCCATAATAAGATCAATTGAGATGTGAGATACAGGACAACTGGGAAGAATTGGGTCTCCATTCTCTCGATTACCTGCCATCATGTATCACTCCATATAGGCAATCAGCCACGAGGCTTGACTAACTAACTCATGAGCAACTATTGATGTATAACAATCTCTGCAATAAGGTATTCGAGCTGCACTACATTTTCTGTTAATGAGATTGCGGTTATAGGACTTTAATTTCCTTTTCTGATCCAGCCAGGATTTGTAAGAAAAGACGATGGTATTGGACCCAAAGCGAACAAACCAATCAGTTCATCCCTAGCACATCAAATATTTTAGTCATCTATATAATATTTGTTAACTTCACTGTGGCTCGCAAAAGCATGAACATTATTTCACTTTTTTGCTGCTTTAACCCGCAGGTTGCTCTAACCCCATTGATCCATACGTATCCAAGGTATGCTTTGCTTGGTCATGTATGCTGCATTGAACTGATGGGGAGGATTTAAAGGTGGTCTCTTCGTAACTAGCTCGATCATCAATTTGATTTATCCGCAATCTGCAATCCAGGTTTGGATAGTGATGATCACGGATGTCGTACAGAAGAGAGACCTGGATCGAATGTGACAAAGACATCACGTAGGTAAGCACCAGCTGTTTTCTGTTGGGCAGATGGCCATCATATATATTAGCTTCTGTTTGATGCGGCATCCTCCACTGTAAAATTTCTGATTCATCGATCTGTCTTCATCGAGCATACATTTTATTCAATGCAACACCTTTTGTCAGCATGTAGGAAGAGGATAAATACCTTGGCCCTTGGGCTAAAGCGTCACCTACAACCAAGTCATGATGAGGGTCTTCACAAGGTAAGTCTTGCATCAGGTCATGTATACCGAACTCTGTTGTGCTGAATCTAGGAATAATAAAGTTAAAAAATTATTTGTTAACTTTCTTCTCAGCCGTTTTGTTGTCAGAACTAAAAGGCGGCTTTTAATCGTAGTTCTAATATATTTCAATGCATGGTGTTACTATAATACAACTTCCGGCTTATTAACAATCTAAGATGCCTTGGGTGCCAGATATTCCCACATCAGCCAGAATAGCTATAAGTTTCCAAAATAATTAAAAAATAGAGGAAGTGTATATTTTGAGGCACTAAAGTTTCTGGGATGTATAGTATGAAACTAAAATTTTACATATTTTTGGGACAGTTTTTCTGATGTCATTCTTATGTTTTTATATAAACATATCTAATATCTCTTTTAAGACTTTCAACTTTAACATTGTCCATATAATATGTTAGGAAAGTGATTCCTACACAGATGCTGTTTGACAGTATATAACAACCACAACAAAATAGTGTCAAGTAAATTGGAGTAAACTAGAGATGAACCCACATATGAACAAAATAGTTGTTGTTTGAGTAAACTAAGGGAAGCAAAAGTCAAGAAAGTAAATTAACATAAAGTGAAATGTGCATCAAAAACTAGGAAAGAATTTTAGGAATAGATATAACGTGGGAACTCCCCGGACCCTACGCAAGCGGGAGCTACGTGCACCGGGCTGAATAAGAGATAACATGGGAACTCTATAGACTAAGTCATGATTCTGTGTGTGTATTGATAACTTTCATGTCCTCCTATTCAAAGATAGCTTTTTTCATACTCCAAGCATTCTTTTTTTTTTTTGATACTCCAAGCATTCTAATATATCTTTAAGAACTTCTCCCATGTAAGTTTGATCTACACCTTATTCTCTTAACAATACAAGAGTGTTTTCAAATCTTGCGAAGCACCAGGGCCTCTGGTGGCCCGTGTAAAAATGTCGACTATAAAACTTTTATTTTGCAAGCTGTAAATTGTAATGTAAAATAGTACTACCTGGCAGGTGCCAAAAAAATAAACATAATGCTAATGTTTTTCAACATAAATTGGTATATGCCTTATAATATGCTAGCCCGTGCAGATGCACGGGTTGATAGGCTAGTCTATATGAATCAGAATCTGGAAGGACAGAGGTTTCGATAGTCTGTTTCACTATAAAAAAAAACAGCTATTAATAGTTATCTTTTTTGCCAGGGATCATACATGTTATAAATCCATAGAACTTTGGGATGATACTCTAAGACTGACCGCAACAATGACGTCTATTTTCCACCCTCTAAAAGAATATTCTTCACTCCCTGTAAAAGATTCCATCCTCTAAATTGGATTTGGTTGCAACAATCTCCTGTATCTTGTCCTGCATCCCGTCCCCCGCCGCCTGCTCCCCTGCTCCCGCGCTCCTCCATCCCTGTCCGGCGGCGCGGCGCGGCGAGGCGCGGCCCCAGCGCGGCGAGGGTCCGACGGCGCGGCGCGGCGAGGCGCGGCCCCTGCGCGGCGCGGCGCGGCGCACAGGGGCGCCGGCGCGGCACGGCAGGCTTGCCGGAGACCAAGAACCTGCGACGCCACGACGACAGGTCCGGCTGCAGCTGCGGCTGCTCCCCGGCCACCAGCTCGCTCAGGTCTGGTTCACCTTCTTTGATTGTGTAGTAGAGCTTTGAGAATCACAGCTAGTGCTCGCCGGCCGATGAGCATGGTCCATCCATAGTAGCCACCATGCATGACATGAGCCTCCCCTCCCTCCCTCCTGTAAACGACGACCAAGTTCCGCCCCTACTGCTTGTGTACACCACTGCATGTTCTGCGCGTGTTGTATGTAATCGGTTTGCTTAATTTTCGTCCAAGTTGATACACATTTGCTGAGCCAGTGCTTATTCTCACATTACTTCCCGTAACCTTGCACACTCTTCCATCTAGTAATTGTTCTTGTTATTAAAACTTGATCGATTTCCAGACCAGCAAACAAGGGAGAACCGAAGAGGATCCGATCAGATTTTGTTCAGTTGAGGTTCACTAGTGTTCGAAGTTCAGAGATAGTCAATTGAGGTTCATCAATGTTCAGGCTTTGTTCAGAGATACATTTCCTGTGATATGGTTAATTTGTACCCTGGTTTGGAATTTTTTTGTTGGCTCTGCCAATATTAGGTGGACACAATCTGTCTAAATAATTAGTTATCAATGATTATGATGAACTTCAGCCATGTTCCATGTGATGCTTGCAGGGCACCAATCTTGTGCGCAATGGATATCCCAAGACCATCGGCACGGCTGCACCAAACATTGGAAGAAGATGATGATTGTACCTTGCTTCGGTTCTTGATTGAAGAGGATCAGCCGAATTATGAGTTGCTTGATGACAGCGAAGAGATAGACACTATGGTGGCAGCTATGGATGAAGAGAGCTCGTTCCACCGCACAATACATGTGAGACGACTTGTCCCCAGAGACCATGCTGATGGAGAGGCAAGGATCATGCGGCATTACTTTGGTGCCAACTCCGTTTACACCCCTGAAACATTTCGTAGAAGGTATATAGCATGACATGTCAAAATTTGTCTTTTATGTCAATATGTCCATATTGCTTACATTTTCGAACTTGCAGGTTCCGTATGAAGCGACACATGTTCATCCGCATTCTCAATGGAGTTCATTCTGTGGACAGATACTTCCAGCAACGTGAGAACTGTACTGGGTTGTTAGGTTTGAGTCCTCTGCAGAAGGTGGTAGCTGCAATGCACATACTTGCATATGGTTTGCCGGCAGACGCCGTTGATGAGTATGTGCAAATCGGCGAATCAACTGTCGTGAGGCTCTTTACCATTTCTGCAGTGCTGTTATAGCTGCCTTTGGGAAGGAATACCTCCGTTCTCCAACCCCTGGTGATGTGGCTCGTCTACTGCAAGTGGGTGAGAGTCGTGGTTTCCCAGGTATGCTTGGTAGCATAGATTGTATGCACTGGGATTGGCGGAACTGCCCTACTGCTTGGAAGGGAATGTTCACTGGACGCGGGAAGCACCCCTCTATGATCTTGGAAGCTGTAGCATCTCAGGATCTATGGATATGGCATGCCTACTTTGGCCTTCCAGGCAGCTGCAATGATATCAACGTGCTGCAGAGGTCGCCCGTCTTCTCAGCATATGTCCGAGGAGAGACACCTCCTATTCAGTTCACTGTCAATGGACGGACATATGACATGGGGTACTACCTTGCAGATGGTATATACCCTGAATGGCCAGCATTTGTGAAGTCTGTTCGCCATCCCATGGAGAGGAAAACTGAACATTTTGCTGCTATGCAAGAGAGTGCACGCAAGGATATTGAGAGAGCTTTTGGAGTGCTTCAAGCAAGATGGGCAGTAATTCGTGGGCCGGCTTATGGATGGGACAGGGAGCATCTTTCTGATATAATGACCGCATGTATTATCATGCATAACATGATTGTCGAGGATGAGAAGTCTGATGCCACCAATACCAACTTCGACACCATTGGTACCTTGGTGAATCCATTATTGGGAACTGCTGCCGAAAGGGAAGCATTTGTGGCAGCACATCACAAGTTACGTGACCCAGCTGTCTATATCCAGCTTCAAAAGGACCTCATCGAGCACCACTGGATGCGATATGGTTCAATCTAGATGTTCTTCTTTTCTTTCCCTCTTTGAACATGTATGTTCCAATTTTCGATACCTCCTGTACTTTGAAATTGTCAATGTAATTGTCCATGGAATTCATGAGAGTTGTACTGTTTTATTTATATAATCATGTTCACTTGTGTACATTTTCCTGTTATGAATTAACAAGTGGATTTCACTTGTGGATATTTTCCTTTCTATTCCAGCTTTCTTAGTTTCTGAACAAAGTTTCACACATCCTACTTGTGATTACAGTCAGTAACTAGCAAGTATCGATGATATAGTAACTGCAGGTTTACTCAGTTATGCAGTGACAGTATCATAAGCGTGAGAGGAGACATGCTTACCAACAAAACGCCAGATCGATGATATAATAATTTAAGCACAGCTATATATTTAACAGAAATTAAACTGCAGTAGCTGTCATGTTGCATATATGCTGTTCCATAGAATAAAAGCATATAGTTTACAGAAGTTAACCAACAAGTACAGCTTATAGTTTACAGCCATAATTTAGATAAATATAAATCTCAGAACAAGCTTATTGTCGCCCTTGTTGTTGCGCTTGACGTCGGGCCTTCAACTTCAAAATGATCTCTTCTTGTTGCGCTTGATAGTAAATCCGTTGCATAGGTCCACACTCATTTAGGAGCTGGGAACAAAGAAGCACTTAAACAACATTTTAACAGATCAAAATGAATAAGGGCCAGTACAGAACTGTATTAACAGAAATGGGCAGTTAGAAACACTAATTTAGGCATTTTCCAATAATGTTTCTGATAACTCAGTATCTGATAACTATGTTTGATAACTAAGTATCATAATAGAGATAACTAAGCATTTTTAATAACTAACTATGTTTCATCATAGCATTTTCCAGGAATGTTTCTTGCAAAATAAACCATATAGTAATACCACATCCTAACAAACTGGAAGTTGGATCCATATTATCAAGCTGCCGAATGCAAACTGGTAATGACATAGATACATCAGAATATCCTAGCTAGGAGGCTAAATAAGATGCACTTACCAAGCAAGCACAACAAATGGAAAGAAAAAGATGCAGACAGCAGCCAGTATCGTTCTGTATAGTCCTAGAGCTACTTTGTCTCATATCAGAAAAGACATTGGGCAATGTGAGTTTTCAGTCACCACATGCTGAATTTTCATAGTCATTCAGAGTACAAACAGGTTTCTAGCTTCAACTATTGTAAACTCTTTCTTCAACTATTGCTACAAATGCATGCTGTTCCTTAAATGTTTGTTTGTCGAGAAGTTTCTCCTCACAAAGAAAAAAAAATTAAGCATTCGTGGCAGCACATCACAAGTTGCATTCAGAATTGCAGTCTCGGGACAGTAAAACGATTTGGGCATACTTGTTTCAGATTGCAGTATAAGAATATATTTCACATCATTGGTCAAAATGAAAAAAAGCACTTCAGATCAGGTGGTTCAGATTGCAGGATCATTCCAGATATGCAACATAGTTTCAGATTGCAGTCCTAGATGAAAAAAAAAACAGGATAACAATACTGCAAGTCCCATGAACCGATCATTTCATTCATTCCAGCAAGATCAACTGACAGATAGATACATCGAACGACACCATAAACTTAACTAGCGACAATCCACCACAAAACATACCCTAACCGAATCTTGAATGATTAAATTTACTGTTCAGAAACTATCAGGCAATTAGGCACATAGTAACCAGAGAATTATCAGTCACCACATATGAGTTCTACTTCTTTCCTGGTTCTAAACTGCAGAGGGGAGCCACTAGCCATCTGCCAAATTTTTGCCTTGCTATAAACATAAACATTGCAATCTGACAAAGACCTGAAAGATGCTTGAAGTAGCTGTTACAAGATATTTCTGCAATGCTAGCAAACCACCAAGACCAATCGATTGGATACTCTCTCTTCTCCCCAACAAATAAACTGAAAACACAATGAACTTTGTTCACAGAGAAATGGTATGCTTTTCGTTTTCTCTTCATGTATCTCTGAAATTACTCATTTTATTTTCTTGCAAGGTACAAGAGGGTCATCAATTCATTCACTGAACTACAACATAACCAAACAAGAGATTCCAAAAAACATCTGTGAAATTGTGCATCTGTAAATAAGATGGAACATTGGCACACAGCACTGATTGTACAGAGCACAACAAGTTTAGTTGCTTGTGGGATTCTTGAAAGCATTCAAGAACGTTCACTAGCAGGCAGAATTTTAGGTGCGGCCGAGCTATGAGGGAGGCCGCAGACGTCGAGGGAGGCCGCAGAACATCAATTCAAGAAAGCAAAATTACCTTTCAGGGGTGGCGCGTCGAGGGAGGCGGAGACGGTGCGTCGAGGAACGCCGGAGACGGCGCGCAGAGGGAGGCCGCAGACGGCGCGTCGACAGGCGGAGGCGCGTCGAGGTAGGCGGAGACGGCGCAACGGGGGAGGCGGCGGCGGAGGCGCGTCGAGGTAGGCGGAGACGGCGCGACGGGGGAGGCGGCGCGACGGGGTAGACGGAGGCGGCACGACGAGCAGGGGACGCGGAGGCGGCGCGATGAGCAGGATTTGGCGGACGGCGGCGTCGCCCCGCAGATTTGGCGGTCGCCCACCGGACCCTGGAGAATGCCGGGTCCTTTACAGGATACTGTTGCAGCGGGTGGCGGGTCTGGTATCCGGTAAATTAAGGGTAGCGGGTCACTTGCAGTACCCTGTTGCGGCTAGTCTAATAGTGGCCTAGCTCTTCAGGTTCCGTACATTTTAATGAATGGGGCCATCTGATCGATGCCGCGTCAATCAAACTGCCAATCTGAATCCGCACAAGCCTCTGAACTTTTACAGCCGTGCACTGGGACGAACTGTAGGCAGCGTGTCGCTCGACCTGCTGACGATCAGGAAAGGGTGAAAGACCCAGTGTGGAGCTTGGAGAGCTGATGGACAACGCCGCGCGGCAACAGCTTGAGTTGAAGTACAGGTTATAGTTCCTGCACATCACGCAGAATAAATTGACAATAAGAGAAGCATGTACAAGAACTAATTAAGTAGCTCTCTCCTTTGTTCTGCAGCCTGCAAGGTTCATGTACTGGTCGGAACATGTTTTGCCAATTTCCTCGAACTGGCATGCTGAGGATTGAAGTTTCAGTAGCTGCAGCTCTGATTGTTCAAGGAGCCTAGAATACAGGGATAGTAGCACAACTGTAAAGACCTTTTATGCATCTGATCTGCACTCGCCGCTAAGAGACTAAAACATGGGACGCCAAAGCTAACTGTCAAACTGGTATAATCATCATAAGATCAGTCGGCGAAGAGCACATCCATGTTTTCTAGGCTCTGGCCCCTCGTTTCCGGCACGTGTACACAAACACACACGCGACCACCATCGCGCTGGCGAACACGGAGAAGCACCCGGGCATGGTGATCCAGTTCGAGAGCGAAATGAACGTCATGCTCACCACGCTGCACGCCATGCCGAGGCTCGCGCCCTGTGCGCGCAGCCGGAGTGGCACCATCTCCGCGTTGTACATCGACACGAGCGGCCCGAGCTCCGGCGAGAACGCTGCGACGAACGCGAGCACCGAGGCGACGCACGCCGCCGTGGCGCGGACGCGAAGGGCCAGGGCCAGTGGCGGCTGCCCCAGGCCTCCAAAACTAGGTAAGCCTGGAGCGTGCGTTGCGTTGCCTCTGTGCTCGCGTTCGTCGCGGTGTTCCCGGTGGGGTTCCGGCTGCCGCGTCACGCTCCTGCTTGCCAACGCTTTCCCATGGCCGACGCCCTCGCCATGTCGCTTGGCGGCAGATCCGCTACGCCACGTTAGCTCATAGCCGCTCGGTTCGTCACCAGCTTGGGGTCCGGGTTCGTCAGAACGCCGAGATATCACCTGCTGATGGTCCGTGTAGAAGCTGTTAATCTGCCCCGACGGCGTCATGCATGCTCAGCCGCTGCGCCATGCTCGCGCGGCCTCAACATTCTCCGCCGGATGACGACCGAGTCCACGCGCAAATCAACCGAACGTCGACCAATCTGAGCCGCAAGTTTCTGATCGGACGTACATCAGCCAGGGACCACGGGGCTGTGATGCGGCTCGACGGAGCACTGCCGCGCTCCGGCCGTTGCTAGCCTCCAAATTCCTTGGTCGCTGTGGCATCCATGACGGCGCCGCGCCAGCATGCTCGGGTCCAGGGGTTGAGCAATACACCCATCGATCCAGGCCAATACACCTCCTTGAACGCCCGCCCGCACGCGGTTGAGCAAGAGCTGCAAGCACACGCGTCGGTCTGCATGGGTTCACCGGCAAAGCGCCATGCATGGATGAGCCCACGAGGTCGTGGTCGTGGACAAGGGACGGACATCCATGGACGAGTCGCCGACGCGGACGGAGTTGTTGTTGCAGCTCAACGGACGGCGCCACGGCGAGGCTCTTTAATTAGTTCAGCACCATTCTCTTCTCTGGCGCGCACGTCTTTGAGCATCCCGTGACGCCATTGTAGCATGTAGCCAGGTGCAGCCTGCAGGTGCTTTGCTCTTTTCACCGTTTCGAAACACTGGAACAAACCAACTTTTTAATGAACGGGACGATCTTGATCGACCGACACGGCGCCACTCTGAACCTGCAGGAGCCTCTGAATTTATACACCCGTGCACCGGGATGAACTGTAGTCAGCGTTGCTCGACCTGCTGTCGTCGATCAGGAAAAAGGGTGCAAGACCACGCAGACACAAAAGTTATAATCCAATTCTGACAACCAATTGGATTTTTAATTAATGTGGCGCGCCACACGCCTGTTGTGGCAGCAACAGTGGGAGATGCATGCACAGGAACTAATAAGTAGCTCACTCCTTTGATCCGCAGCCTGCCACGTTCATGTACTGATCGGCACATGTTTTGTCAATTTCCTTGAGCTGGCATGATGTGGATTGAAGTTTCAGTAGCTGCAGCTCTGATTGCTAACTATATTTAATCCTCCAACTGTTCCAAATTATAAGTCGCTTTAGCTTTCTTAGTCTTTTTTAAATTATAATAAGACGTTCTCCCGATACACCTTTCTCTCTTCCCCATACATCTATATCTCTATCTCACTCTTAATTTTCTGTGCATTCACCTTTTCCACCTTTCCTTAATCTTCGTATCTAGAGCTAAAATGCCTTATAATTCTGAATGGAGGGAGTACGAAATATTTAATGAGCACAATTGTACATATACCTTTATGCATCTCATCTGCACTCGCCGCTACGAGACTAAAACATTGCGCATGAAAGCTCACTGCCCAACTACTCCCTTCCTTTAAACTATAGATAGTTGTGAGTTTGACATGGTAACTAAGAAGGGTTGGAAAAAATGATGGATACAGGAAACGATTAAGAGTGAATGAAGAGAGAGATAAAGGTAATCATAGAAAACATTGTCTTGAAAGTGTGAATAAAAAGAGAGATATGCATTGAAAATCCAGATATGTCTATATTTTGGTAAAAGTTTTCAAAGCCACAGACCACCTGCTCCTTCAATGCAGTTTCTCCAAGCAAGTGTGGTGGCACGTTATGTCATCCCTATGGCTGCGTTGTTCCTTCAGTGAGGAAGAAGACTTGCTTGCCTGGTGGCAGCTGCGACGGGAAGGACTTCCAGTGAAAATGTCCAAAGGCATAGACACCCTCATCATGTTGGTCTCTTGGTGTCTCTTTGGAAGGAAAGGAATGCCCGGGTCTTCGATGACAGGACCGCAACCATGCAGCAGCTGGTGGACACCATCCTCAGCGAAGCGGACATCTGGATAGCCGCAGGAGCTAAGAACTTAGCTAGGTTGTTAGCAGCAGTGCGTAGCTAGAGCGCTAAGTTTCCTCGTTCTCTTCGGTAGTCATTTTTTTTTTTTTTTTGCGAATGGAAGGGGATTATATTGATTAAGGACCAGTACATCTCAGGACATTTGCAAAAAACACCCAGACACACTGAAATTTACGCAAAACCCCTTGCATCGAGAGAAGCCTCGAACTATCCAGTCGCCGGCGCCGCCCACCGGAATCCGTCGGACTCCTCCATCCACCTCCGCCGCGAACTCCAAACTTTGGACATGCCTCAAGAACCAGCGCTCCTGTCTCCTCCAGAGCGCCCGTGCCAGAGCTGAACGGTTGTCGGCCATCACCAAACGGAGAGGAGAAGAAGAGCAGTTACCCGGCGTGAAGAACCACCCCAGCGACGACAGGCAACGACGACCGGGAAGAAGAAGCAACCCTTGACTCCTGTACAGAGGCGCCACAACGGGAGCCCCAACTCCACAAGCTCGCCGCCGGCACCGGAGCATAGCACCGACGAGGCGAGGTTGAGCCCGGGAGACCAGATTCCACGCCGACGACGACGCCAACGCCTCGCCGCCACCAGCCAGAAACACGAACCTCCACAAAGCTTGACCGGAAAGGTCGCCGCCGTCGCCGACAGCTCCGCTTCCAGCTCCGCCAAGGGAAACAAAAGATCCGACCGTCTCCAACACGGACGACGGCGGAACCCTAACCCTAACCCTACCTATCCTACAACCTAATCTACAGCTATAGGTAACCCGCCCACGGCGAGATCCTGCTTCCCCGCCCTCTCCGGCGCCGACGAGGCCGCCGGAGAGGAGGGGGAAGCGAAAGATCGAGCACCGGGGCGAGGTCGCCCGAAATCGCCTCTGGCTACTGTAGAAAGGGATGAGGGAG
This sequence comes from Eragrostis nindensis, assembly GCA_012490785.1. Taxonomy (NCBI): domain Eukaryota; kingdom Viridiplantae; phylum Streptophyta; class Magnoliopsida; order Poales; family Poaceae; genus Eragrostis; species Eragrostis nindensis. Next base: position 944,373 of record JAAXCT010000099.1, on the reverse strand, counting down.
AAAGGGAGAGGGAGAAGTGTCGGCCTTCGGTAGTCATATTTGTCCTAGAATCAACACAAAAAGAATCCCTGTAAACCGCGGACCGTGTAAGCTCTATTTCTCCTTCTTAATAGAAAGATACGTAGCTCTCCTGCGTATTCTTTAAAAAAAAATTTCAAAGCTAGGAATGCCTATATTTTGAAACAGAAAGAATAATATAATTTATCACACAAGATTAGTTGGCGAAGAGCACATCCATGTTTTCTAGGCTCCGTCCCCTCGTTTCCGGCACCCGTGTGTACACAAACACGCACGCGACCACCATCGCGCCGGCAAACACGAAGAAGCACCCAGGCATTGTGATCCAGTTCGAGAACGAAATGAATGTCATGCTCACCACGCTACACGTCACCCGGTTCACCACCATGCCAAGGCTCGCGGCCTGCGCGCGCAGCCGCAACGGCACGATCTCCGCGTTGTACGTTGAAACAAGCGGTCCGAGCCCCACCGAGAATGACGCGACGAACGTGAGCACTGAGGCGATGCACGCCGCCGTGGCGCGGACGCGAAGGGCCAGGGCGAGCGAGATGAGTGCAACGGCGGTGCCGGCCGTGCTGGCGAGCATGAGAGGGCGCCGGCCGACGCGGTCAGAGAGGAGCACGGCGACGAGGATGAAACACGTTTTCACCACGCCGACGGCGACGGTGGCGCCCAGCACGGCGGCGTCGGAGGCCATGCCGGCTTGCCGGAACACGAGCGGGCTGTACAGTATGATGGCTTCGGTGCCCGACGCGTGGTGGAAGAACTGCAGGCTGGCGACGCAGACGAGGATTCGACGCACGCTCGCCGAAGGCCGGAGGAGCATCTCACTCCACGCGCCGCCGCCGGTGTCCGGCGTTTTTGCTGCTTGCTTGATCTCCACGAGGCGGAGGTCGGCCTCGTGCGGCGCTTCCGACGAGGTGCGCGCGAGCATCGCACGAGCCTCGTCGTGCCGCCCGCGCAGCACGAGCCACCGCGGCGACTCCGGCATGGCGAGCACCGCGGCGGCGAGGAGCACGGGCGGGAGCACGCCGGCGGCGAACATCACGCGCCAGCCGAGGTGCGTCGGCAAGCCGGCGAACGCGTAGTTGGACACGTAGGCCAGGAGGATGCCCACGTTGATGAAAATCTGCAAGAACAGCCGCAAGCATCTAACTAATTAAGCAGCGTGCGTGCATATGTAGTACATATTTGGATACTTACATCAAGCAAGGACGTCAGGACGCCGCGCATTGACGCGGGTGATATCTCGGGCGTTGTACACGGGCGCGACGACACGGGAGAAGCCGCAGCCGATGCTGGTGACGAACCGAGCGGCCACGAGCGCGGCGTAGCTTCCGCCGAGGCACATGGCGAGCGCGCCGGCCATGAGGGAGGCGTTGGCCAGAACGATGGTGCCGCGGCGGCCGAGCACGTCGGCCGACCAGCCGGCGGCGAGGATGGACAGGAGCATAAACACGTTGATGGATCCCGTGAGGACCTCGACCTGCTCGTCCGAGAGGCCCAGATCCTCCCGGATGAACAGCTCCGCGCCACTCATCAGCGCGAGATCTGCAAGCATGAAAAATCAAAGAACCCAAGTAGTAGTATTAGTGTTTGACCAACGGTAAAGAACTAGTTGGCTCTAGCGTCACGTACTGTAACCCAGAAGGATTGTGGTCATTGAGGCTAGCGTGACGCAGACGAACGCAAACGTGTTCCAACGCGGCACCTCCGGCGTCGTCGTCGCCGTGGTGAGCAGCGGTGCCTCCGTAGTGCCATCGCCAGCAATGTCATTAGGCATTGGTGATGGTATTGGTGCCACCGTTGTTCAAGCTCGCTGTCGCCGGAGAGAGGTATCGGCGGCGACTGGTTATAGCTGATGGTATTGGTGCCTGTAATAATGATAGATAGCATTGGTTCGCCAGTGAGCTTTATTACGCGGAAGGGCAGTAATCTATTCTGCTTACCTGACGCGACAGGATGATTCTTCTTAACGTGGACGCCTCTAGCTCGAATCAGTACTTAATCTGTTGCCTTTTTCGAATATGATGATCCTTCCCCCAACTTTGCAAAAACTAAACTGTTGTGGGCAAGCTAGCTAGGAGAGGGCTGCAACATAGCAAGTCCCGGCCCTGTTCCGCATCTCAAACGACATCCGTACTCCCTCAATCAGCATGTTTGCTCACACAAGTGCGTCATAAATGCCAATGTGCGACGACACCGAAAATATAGCTGTCAGAGCTGCAGCTATTGAAACTTCAATCCATGACATGCCAGCTCAAGGAAGTTGGCAAAACGTGCCTGTCACGTGTCCGTTTCGCACCATCGCATGATGTGTCTGCATGATGTGCGGCAAGGAACTACTACCTCCGTTTTTTTTTTTACTTGTCACTAGAATTTACTGTAGCGATTGGACCGTCCGTTTTTTTCTGCAACATTTGTGCATTCACCTCAATCTTTCATATCATTAGATTTATCATAAAACATACTTTATTAGCATTATATGTTTCTACACATCCCTGTAACTTTTTTAGAAAAAAACGTGCGGTCAAAATAGCTATAGTAAAAAGCAGTGACAAGTAAAAAAAACGGAGGAAGTACAACCTGAACTTCTGTGTCTGCTCCACACTGGAATTTTTTATTTTTATTTCTTTTTTTTTTTATTTTGGCGAGGACTCCACACTGGATGTTTGACCCTTTCTTGAATAGCAGCAGGTCGAGCAATGCTGGCCACTGTTCGTCTCAGCGCACGAGTGTAAGAATACAGAAGCTTGTGCAGGTTCAGATTAGCAGTCGGTTTGATTGGCGCAGCGTCGGTCAGATTGTCCCGCTGTGAAGTGGGACACGGACACGTGATCGGCACGGGCAGCGACGCCCAGCGTATGTACACCACGGCAAGGCTCGCGCACAGCAACACCGGGATCGATCTTGTTCTCTGGCGCGCACGCCGCCGAGCAGCGCGTCGAGATCTAGTACTTATGACCGGTGGTGATCTTGATGTGATGGCGTGCAGGAAAGTCTGTTAAATTAAGACAGGGGTACATGTTGCCGAAAACAATGACGACGACCCGGGCTCCAGCAACGCCGCCTTCACTAGGCCGTCGTGCTGTACGGCCCGCTCGTGTCGCGGAAAGCCGGCATGGCCTCCGACGCCGCCGTGCTGGGTGCCACCGCCGCTATCGGAATGGTGAATACATGCTTCATCCTCATGGCCGCGTTCATCCCCGACCGATCAGAGTCGAAGAAAGTTGTGGCAGGGTTTGGTACGCGTCCTTTTTGCTTGTAGGGCAGCGGCACCGCAAGATGTACTTAAACACTGGAATCAAGTAAGAAACAGTGGTGATATTTTATACGGGTGAGACGTCACGAAATAAAGAAGACAGGGACGGGTCGCACCTCCTTGGTCACGTGGGCAGTTTTATATGGCGCCCTCCCTGGCTGTTCGCGATGAGACCTGGTACAGGGGGAGAGTAAAATAGGAGTATCGATCTTTGTCAAGAACGGGCCTGAGATTATTCGATTGTTCTAGCTAGCATAAAAATCTCGTGATTTGATACGGGCGTGGAAGACGTGACGGTGTGTGCCTGGATCTGGATTACTGCTGATTCGATTGATGTTCCACGGAGATCGCATCGACAGTTTGTGCATCGTGAGTACCGAGACAAAAGGTATCTCCTTCGTTTAGGAAACCAGGTCATTAACATGTTGCAGATGATGAACAGCACCGGCGCTGTGAGGCTGTGAATCGTGCGTGCATACGTGATGCAAGTGGCCAGGCTCTCTGCTTCTCCTGCCTCCCGGTGCTCTCTCTCCCATCAGGCCCCTCACAGACACAGCTCTGTCGGTGCAACGGCCGCGATCGTGCCGATGCTGCTTGTCGAGTGGCCTGGAACGTATAATCCACAGCCCACCGTATGGGCTGTTTTCGTCTGGCCTTGGCCTGTTATCTGTATAGGCCTTCTTGTTATCGGTCCATCTCAGCCCATTTTGGGGAATAAAATTCTATGCGTACGTGATGCAAACGGGCGTCCGTGCAGCACCATCTGGATTTGTGACACGTGTCTTATTCGCCAATCTCAGGGCAGCCTCATAACCCGTCTCATAAAACGCCATGTAGGATTTTTGATGAGATAGAAGAGAGAGAGGGAGGTAAAAGAAAGAGGCGGTTTTTCGCGAGGCAACCACCTTAAGCGCTAAAATTTAGGAGTATAAGACAACTTACACACCATTGTAAGAGTTGGAGTTGTCATACAACTCATAAACATTTCTTTTTTCATCCATAAATTAAGAGAAGATGCAATTACTACGAGACAACTAAAACAATCATCCATTGTATGTGTAGTCTCATAAATTGTCTGAAGATTACGTGGCTTATATGAGACGGCCTATAAGACAGCACCATTGTACCTGCCCTCAGAGCAGCTCCTGGCGCCTCCCATCACAGCGCGATACTCGGCTTGTTCCGCGTGAATCGGCTAGGCTTCCTCCAAAACAATCCCTCGCCTTCCCTTGCCATAGGTAACACGGCGGCCGACACAACGATAGCGACCTTGCACATCACATGCCGCCGGTAAGGATGGAAGAAGTGATGCAGCCACCCTCTCGTTCTGTCTATGTTCATTGAAGGCGAGCTCCGGCCGTCATCTCCGTCTCCGCTTAAGGCGAGCTGCCGTCAACGACCGTCATCATTGGCGATTAACACAGCCGTCCGCAGCTTCGTCGACGGCGAGCTATGGCAGCTTATACAGACGTGATCTAGCTAGCAACGGCCAGCATGCCCAACATGACGATTTGGATGGCTGCAAGATCTCGTCAGCGATGTTGAACGCAAGCAGCGGACAGGCGGGCATGCGATGGTTGATGATGGCATGGTCTCTCGCCGGCTTCCGCTTCGGCCAGGCCATCGTTTTCCATGGTTGCCTTATGGATGCGGCGTGCGAGCGGTGCGAAGAACAGCTTATGGCGTGTCGGATCGTTCATCCGCTCGATCGACCTGTTTCTTCGGCTCGTTCGTTGAGTCGCTCCGAAGGAGAAGCTCCGAGCCGAACGTGGGAGGGCCACAAGCTACTCTGAGATCCACGGACGAAACACGTGTCACGGATCCAGACGGTGCCGCACACGAGACGTTTTACATCAGGTATGCATAGAATTTTATTCCCCATTTTGGCCTGTGCTCTATTTATTCTTTCCTAAATCCAAATTAGCCTAATCAAATGAATGGGTTTGTAAGCAGACAATTTTTGAGGCACGGCCATACTCCTGTTCTTACCAACAAAATATGGCCCAAAAAGCACAATATGTTGGCCCATTACATGGAAGCCCACTGTTCTTATACTATGCTCTGGCCTGTTCTTATACTTTGTCTATTTTACCCCTTAAACAAAATGATGGCTCATTTTACCCCTCAAACAATTTTATTTGGTGCATTGTACATCTTTTTAAAGTTTGTCTTTTTTATCTCACCCTACAAGTGGAATTTGAAGCTCAAATTTTGCATGATGGTAACTCACACAAAATCCTATATTATACAAATTATGACATATTATTCTAATATTATTTACATAGTTCAATAGAAATTAACGTAGTATGCATAAATATGATATAACAAAAGAATTTAAAAATATTTTAACATAGATTATTGTGGCAGCTAACATCAGGCAAAATTTGAGCTTCAAATTCTACTTGTAGAATGAGAAACAAAAGAAACAAACTTCAATAGGGTGTACATTGCACCGAATGAAATTGTTTGAGGGAGTAAAATGAGCCATTATTTTGTTTAGGAGGTGAAACAGACAGTGAATTCTTTGGGGGAGTAAAATAGACTTTTTCCAAGCATTGAATGATGACCAGATTCTCCTATCACTGTAGTTCTTCAACCCCAGCAGACGCATGTCTGAAACCAACATAACAACCCGGCACGACTTGCGCCTACCATCTTATGCTCAGCAATTAACAAAAGACATGCCCAAACACTGCACCTGACGAGTGATGAATAGCTAGTTTCATGTCTTCCTTCAATCGCCGCCACTCTTGGCCGCGGAGCTAGTCTCGGTAGCTGTTGCGCATTGCGTCCCCACTGCGTCGGCGTCGTTGCCGGCGACCGAGCTGGCGTGCGTCACCGCGGTGCCTGCGTTCGTGGCCGCGTTCTCTTCTCGGTGGGCCTCAGCCCGCTGGTCGCCACGTACAACGCGGAGGTCCTGTCGCTTCGGCTGAGCACGCAGGGCTCGAACTGGTGATGATGGTGAACCGGGTGACCTGCACGCGGGTGAGCATGACGTTCATCTCTCTGGCGAACTGGATCACCATGCCCGGGTTGCTTCTTCCCTTATGCCGGCGCAATGGTGGCAGCGTGCGTTTGTTTAGGGTTGGGTACCGGAGACCAAGGGTCGGAGGCTAGAGGACATGGACATGTTGTTCGCCAAGTGACCCCTGGATTAACATGTTGTTCGCCAAGTGACATGGACTCTCTTTCACTCTGGTACGCATGCGTAGCTAATGAGTGACGACCAAATGCATACCGTTGAAGTGTAACTAGCGGAACACACACACACATACACACACAACTGCGTGGCTAATCATATTCCTAATGTCATTTTGTTCATTTATACACAATATAGGTTCCTTTTTTTTTAATCGCACCTCGTGCAAATACTTACTGTTTTGCGTTGTTGCCGCTGTTTGGGTATAAGATAACAGGTTAGGTGCCCAATCTCGCCGGGAAAAAGGCACTGCAACTGCTGCTATCGCCCTCACTGCTCTATCGTCCACTCAACTGCGCACTGGTTAGTTGGGATTAAACTCATGGAGTATAATGACCTCATAGCTAAAATTTTAAATATTAGTTTAAGTGATGAACGAGACACAGTGTCTTGGAAATTACATAGATCTGGACAATTTTCAACGAGGTCTATGTACTTCCTAATGAATCAAGGCACTCCTTTTCATCACAAGCTAATATGGAAGTTGAAGCTACCCTTAAAGATTAAAATTTTCTTTTGGTATCTAGCTAGTGAAAGGTGTCATTTTAACAAAAGACAATCTAGCTAAGCGTAACTGGTCGGGGAGCAAAAAGTGTTGTGTTTGTAATCTTAACGAATCAATCCAACACTTGTTCTTTGACTATCATCATGCTAAAACCGTTTGGAGGGTAATGCAAACAGCTATGGGAATTAGTCCACCTAGATCGTTAAATCATATTGCTGGGGATTGGCTTGCTTGTTTTAACTCGGACAAGCGGAAGATTATCCGAGTAGGGGTGGCCGCAATGTGCTGGGCAATATGGCGATGTAGGAATGAGATTTGTTTTGATAATATTAAATATACATCGTATACGCAGGCACTTTTATGAGGTGCTTATTGGTTGCGTTATTGGGCGCTGCTGCAGCCTGAGGAGGTCCGAGACCACGTTCGTGGGGTGAGCGCAGCATTGAAGGTTGCTGCATTGGAGCTTTATGCCTCTTAAGAGTGGAGATTTAATAATAGGCTCGGTCCTCCATAGTTTGCTTTATTATGTGTTTTAAGCTCCTCTTGTGAATCTGGAGATTGACACCATTTTTGTAATAAGAAGCCAAAAAGAATCAAACATCGGGTTGTGTGCTGTGCAGAGGCCGAGAACTTTGAACGGTTTCCATTATCTAAAAAAACTGCTGGTGATACCCAAGGCGGTATATGTTACATATCCATTGGTAGCCAATTGGAAATGGTCTATTTTACTCCCCCAAACAATTCACTTTGTCTGTTTCACCCTCTAAACAAAATAATGGCTCATTTTACTCCCCTCAAACAATTTCATTCGGTGCAATGTACACCTTATTGAAGTTTCTTTTGTTTCTCATTCTACAAGTAGAATTTGAAGCTCAAATTTTGCATGATGTTAGCTGCCACAATAATCTATGTTAAAATATTTTTATATTATTTTTTTGATATCATATTTACGCATATTACGTTAATTTTTATTGAACTATGTAAATAATATCAAAATAATATGTCATAATTTGTATAATATAGGATTTTGTGTGAGTCACCATCATGCAAATTTTGAGCTTCAAATTCCACTTGTAGGGTGAGATACAAAAAAGACAAACTTCAAAAAGGTGTACAATGCATAAAATAAAATTGTTTGGGGGGTAAAATGAGCCATCATTTTGTTTAAGGGGTAAAATAGACGAAGTAGATTGTTTAGGGGAGTAAAATGGACTTTTTCCTATCTACGCGGCCAACAGGATTCAAACCCGTGACCTCACCTTCGCGCGAGACTCCCTCTACCACTACACCACAGCATCACAAGTGCACATATCCCATTTTAATTCCCCTCAAATTGAACTAAACCGAGTGTAAATTGCTTGTTTGAGACCCTAAACGAATTCAAATTAAAAAGTTGTCAACTACAAAGTTTCATAACTTGTCAAGATCTACATCTTTTATTTTGGTCATTATCTATCTGAAGTCGTTTACAAAATTTGAATTTCAAATTTGAACTCTTTCAAACTTAGTTTTCGTTGACAAGATGATTTCAAATCAAAAAATTGTCAACTACAATGTTTCATAACTTACTTGATATACAACTCTCATTTTGACTGTTTATCCACCCGAGATCATTTGAAAAATTCAAATTTCGAATTTAGTTGCCATTCAAACCTCTATTTCGTAATCAAAATTAATTTAAATTAAAAAGTGTTGAACTACAAAGTTTCATAACTTCTGAGGATCTACAACTTTCGTTTCGGTCATTTGTACATCCGACATAGTGATAGTCACATTGTTCACATATCTTATATATCTCCCTTCAAATTTCATGAAACTTAGATGAGAGATGTTGATTTTGTGAACAACTTTACTATCGATTTGTTTGATCAAGAAATGTTCTAAATAAGAGTTGTAGATCTTGAAAAGTTATACAACTTTGTAGTTCAACACTTTTTAATTTGAATTCATTTAGGGCTTCAAAAAATCAATTTCAATTTCGCTTTGCCGAGTGTTATTTCCTGACACTCGGCAAAGTTAGTTTTTGCCGAGTATTTTTTTAGGCACTCGGCAAAAGATTGCCTTTGATGAGTGCTTTTTTAAGGCACTCGGCAAAGATTATTTTTGCCGAGTGTTTTTTTTTCGCCGAGTCGGCAAAGAGGCTCTTTGCCGAGTGCCCGATATAATACATTCGGCAAACAAGCGGACACTCGGCAAAAAGCCGATTTCCCGTAGTGCTCGCTGCCCATTTGAATCAGCAGACAACCCGTGCCAACGACGACGTAGGAGTAGCCGAAGAGCTGACCGAGCAGCCACAAACATCCTGATCGACCGAAAGCTCGCCGAGGGCCGCGGGCGTCATGCCCGCAGACGCTCCTCGCGGTCCACGCTCTAGCGCGCCATGATAGAACTCGTTCAGCATCCAGTGCACGGTGGGTATGCAGAGACCGATGTCCGTGCTCAAGAGGTCGAAACAGGCAGTGCGTCAAGAGACCGACGTCCGCACGACGCCATGCGCATGAAGCAGCGAGACGTGTTCACATTCTGCTGTATCTGGCAATCGAGCTCTGGGCGCTGCGTCTTGCTCTCTCTCCTCCGACGGCCGTCGAGGTTGCGAGCGGCATCGTCCCGCGAGCTCCGCGTCAAAGTCTGCTCTGACCGTCCGGACATTATTTGACCAGGATCGACCACGTCCCAGTCAACGCTCCCGATCGGGACCGCAGGCCTGGACGATCGACAGGGGCTTGGGGTGGTCAATGAACTAAGCACAAACGATGTGGAGCGATTGATTACAAGCTCGATCGAGCTGGCAGATGTATGGGATAAAGAACTTGTCCGTGCATACTTGTACTTTTATATTGGATAGAACCTCTCACACTGTGGGAAGGGACTAGGATATAGTGCGCGGAAAGCAACTTCTTTTGCTTTTGTCTGTCACTCCTTTTTTTCTTTTTGGCACGATATCATTTGGCTTGGCGCCTTAGGCGGTATGATGAAATAAAATACCGTTAATAGTCAGCTGTATTGCTAAGGACCATATCCGCTTTGCTCCCACACAGAAGGCGTACAAGGTCCTTCGCCTTCGACAACTTGTTTTTAGATAATGGAAAAAACGCGTCCCGGCCATGACCTCGTGGGAGGCTATGGCCTCTCGTCTTGGACAACTACGTCTGCCAACGGCCGGGCTGGCCTAATGGATTGCCTCATCTTTCACGCCTCCGCTGAAAAAGAATCTGTCCTTTCAACAGTGATTTAAGTATACAAGTGTGTTTTGGTCAACAAGTAATAATCTACTGAAGCAGCCGAGGTATTTATTTATCATCCTTGTCAACTTTTTAAGAGAAGAGAGCCATAAGAAATGACACGACAAAATATGCATGTACAATATAATGATTCGTCGAAAGAATGAATTCAGCTCGAGGCCCGTAGAGCCCTAACTGATCTCATCGAAAATCTGACTGCGTCAATTCTCCTGATGCCAGTCTTGGATCTTTCACTATACTAGTAGTACTTGCAAGCAACATATAATCTGACCGCATACTGCCGACGACGTCCCTAAAGCTTTGCAGATGGCAGGCCTGCAACAAAATTTAACATCAGTGTTTCAGTTTAATTCATTTCTTGCGGGCTTGACAAGATTTCATTAGTTGCTGGGTAAAGTAGATGAGATAGTTGTCCAGTTTGGTAACCAACCAATTTGTTTGGCGTTAACAATGCTCGGGCAAGCTGGGGGTGGCGTCGCATTTTCATCGAGGAAGGGCTCCACCTGATTGGGGTTTCCCCAGACCGGGTAACCCTTAATCTTCCCCTGGTTTATTTCAACAAGCCAAATCCGTCAATACTGAGTAAGTATCGCTTATTAGTTGTAGCAACAGTAATGTTGTGCAAATCATCCACTAATTGAAGTTGTTTCGACTTACAAGAACATTGAGAGCAGTAAGTGTGGCCATTCCTTCACGTGTCCACTTGGAAGCCGATGCAATGTGCGGCACAACGACGGCGTTCTTACACTCTGCCAGTCCAGGCTTCATGTAAGGCTCGTCCTGTTGAACAATAACGAAAAAGCTTCAAATAATCCTGCCATGGGGCATCTTATTCCTTCCTATACTAGTTTTTTTTTTTCCCCTCCATCAATTCTAAAACAGAGAGGACATTAATTTGCAGTCAAGTTACCTCAAAGACGTCGAGACCAACGCGGAACATAGGATTCTTCTTGAGGTGCTCCACTAAGGCAACTTCGTCGATCACCGGTCCACGGCTTGCGTTCACAAGAACCGCCTCCTGCAAAGCAATTCATCAGACCACGAACCAATTGAGTTGAATAACTTGAATTCTTAGCGAGCCTTGCTGCCAATTAAAATCGAACCTTCTTCATGATGGCCAGCCTCTCAGGGTTTATAAGATGGTAAGTAGTCTTGTCCAACAACGGATGCAGACTAATCTGTCACATAATCGCAGCACAATGGAATCGAATTGAGTTCTGGGGGCATTTTTAATTATAGCTAGCGAGAGAGGAGTTCGATAGTGACGGACCACATCAGCCTCTCGGAGGACGTCCTCCATGGTGGCAGCTCTCTTCCAGGTCACAGGCTGCTCACCATTTGCTTTCAGGAACTGTCCATAGGCTGAAGGAAGGAATGCAATCATTCACAGGGCAGGGCAGGCAACATGTATAGTACTAGTGGAGTGGAAGAAGAAGTGGTTACTTGCCTGTGACGAACTTCTCAAGGCGCGTGGCCTGATACAGGTCGTAGTAGATCAAATTCATCTTGAAGCCCTCGATCATCATCCTGGCATAGGCAGAGCCAATGCGACCTGCTCCGATCACTCCAACTGTCTGCCCCTTGAGCAAGTTCCCCACGAACCTGATCGCAAGAGAGGAAATCGATCGTATAAAAATTACTACATACTGTAGTTATTAGTGTTAGGAAAAGAAGAAACAGATCTCTAGAGATGTGATGCTGACAGGTGCGGGAGCCATCCTTCGTAGAGGCCAGCCCTCATGAACTGATCGGCTTCGACGATTCTGCGGGCAGCCGCCAGCGTGAGTGAGGTGGCAAGCTCAGCCGTCGTCTCTGTCAGAACGCCCTGATACAGCACAGCAGAGATTGTCATTTAATTATATGCGAGTCAGATCAACGACTCCATCAATATAATTAATGTCAACAACAACAAGAAGAAGAAGAAGAAATTAAATGTCGATATATACTGACGGGTGTGTTGCCGACAGCGATGCCGTTCCTGTTGGCGGCCTCGACGTCGACGTTGTTGTAGCCGACGGCCATGTTGCTGAAGGCCGTCCCACCCGCGCGCTTGAGCGCAGAGAAGAGCACCTCTCCCCAGTCCTCGGTGAGCTGGCCGATGACGCCGTCGCAGCGGTTGCCGATGAGCGCCAGGATGTCGTCGACGGAGAGGATGGTCTTGGGATCGGTGCAGATCTCGAGGCGGCAGTCGTTGTCGGTGAGGAGGCGGATCCAGCGGGTGCCCGGCATGGACTTGGTGCTCACCACGCGGTACTTGCCGCTGGGGTTCCAGACCTCCACGGAGATGGGCTTCGCCGCCGCCATTGCTCTGTTCTTCTTCTGTTTCCTCGAACAGAGGGGTAAGCTAGCTGCTAGCAGCAGGAAGCAGCAAGGAGCCTCCTGCTACTTACATGCTCCTTATCACAACTCGATCGGACAAGGAACTTGAGGCGCCGAAATTTCGTAGGAATTCAGGTCACATGGAGTGATGACGAGTGGATAATACGAGCTGAGGTGCGTGAGTGGCTCTCCTGCTGGTTAGAGTATCTTTCCAGGACCCTTATCCCCTTCCAGTTGGCACTCACTCCTTATTCCTTCGCCTCTCCCGGCAACTCCATGGATGGCAAATGCACAGGCCGCAAACAAAACAAACGCATACGATGAAAGCGTCACATCTGGCAGACAACACCAACTGCATATTGGCCTTCAGCAACATGGCCGTAAGCAGTGTAAAAGAAAAAAAGGAAATGGTATTAGGAATATGACGAGACACGCACTTAAGCAGCATGCATTCGGTCTTCAATCATAGCTACGCAAGCAGAACAGAGCGAAGCAGAGTCGCAGAACAGAGTGAAGCAGAGTCGCTGTCCAAGACATACTAATCCAGTGTCCCTTGGCGAACAGCACGTCCATGTCTAATACAGGAAGGAAGAAGCACCCAGCCATGGTGATCCAGCTCGATCGCCATCGGGATGAACGCCATGCTCACCAGCGTGCAGAAACTTTCCGCGAAGCGTCATGCATGGCGAGCCTCTCGTCCAGGGCGCGCGCGTGCGTCGACGCCACACCGTGCGCCAGCGTGGTCGCTGAGGTTCTTCCACTTGGAGCTGCATGCGGCACGCGGTCGTTGGGCACGGTGTACGTACGCGTTCCAGCCACCGGTCCTTCTCCTCGATCGACCCCATGGCCGCCGCCAGCGCCCAGCACGCCACTATGGAGCGGATCGGCGTGGGCGGCGCGGCGTCGGCAGGCTGGCGACGAGGCACTCGTGGATCACCGGACTTCAAGGCGGCGCACGAATCTTATATTTACTAATTGGAGGCTCCTTTTGAGGCCTCCACGTTAATCGCAGAAAAATCCTAGAAATTACCAGAAAAAAGCAAAACATCTGGCCATTGAAACGTATACCGACAATCATAGCCGCTAGATCTAATATGATCTAAATTACCCACTTCTACTATTATTAAAAAAAAAACTGCCCAAAATATCTCCAATACACGTTTCTTAATTACGGACTTATGCCATTATGGAATTTAGTTTTAAAAGATACTGTGTCATCTGATTGAGAACAAAAATATCACGGATCATATGGTTGATGCCCTAACCTAATGTTCATGCAACAAGAGTCCTTACGGCGGGTCGAGCCGTCTCAATCGTGATGAGATCAGGGAACTCATCGCTAGGAGGCGCAACATCATCTTCCTCGCCGAGGTTGGCAACCACGTGGTCGACTTCCTCCTTAACTAGCCTTCTCAATCTTCACCATCGCCGTGGTTGACGGCGGCAGCATAATTCGCTGCGAGCGAAAGCTAGGACATCGTACAGATGTTTCTACGTGATGCAACTAAGCGGCAGATTCAAACCACTTAGCTAAGAATATATATTTCTAATTTCTTTTCGGCAGCACAATGCATATCAAAGGAGATAAAAATACTGCCTTAGAAATTAATCGGATCCAAAAGTTATTTTGTTAGTTTGAGTGAGTGAGGGGTCCGTTTGTGTATATAATACCTACAAGATTTTCCTCTCTTCAATACATGGATATGAGTGAACTCCTTTGTTGTTTGCTACTTATTAAAAAGAATGCACATATTTTTAAAGGTCTTGAATCAATTAAAAGATTTCTGTCAAGTACAAAATTTTCACAAAAGTTCTGACCATCAGATTGGAGAAGTTCATGGATAGAATCATTAATAAATGAATGCATTTATAAAGGGGAGGAACATTATGGATGGGATAATGTGCTTACATGAAATCATCCATGACACTAAGTCAAAAAAACTAAATGGCATTCTGCTGAAACTTGACTTCCGAAAAGCCTATGATAAGATCAGCTGGGAGTTCCTATTTGATTGCCTCAAAGGGAGGGGGTTTAATGAGAATGGTGCGAATGGATTGCTTCAGTAGTACAGAAAGGCACTCTCTGTGTGAAAGTGAACATAATGGGCAACTACTTTCAAAGTGGGAAAGAGGTCAGGCAGGGCGACCCCCTATCCCCGTTCCTTTTTAATCTCGCTGCTGACTCACTAGCAAAAATGGTGAATAAAGCTCACACAAAACAAACTTTTGACTGGACTGGTGCCTCACTACATTGAGAATGGGATTGTTGCTCTTCAATACGCAGATGACACGATCATCTGCCTAGAAGAAAACAAAGAAAATGCCTTGAATTTGAAATTTATGCTATACATGTATGAAGCCATGTCAGGGCTAAAAATAAATTTTCAAAAAAGTGAACTGCTGCTAACCCAAAATGATGAACAAAAAGCCCAGGAGTATGCTGAGATGTTTAAATGTGCCATTGGCACTTGGCCAATAAAATATCTAGGTGTGCCTGTGTCACACTCGAGGCTCCATGTGATAGATTGGGCATTAATAGAAGAAAAATTAGCAAAGAGGCTTGATTGCTGGCAACGAGGATCTATGTCCAGTTGGGGGAGAAACACTGATTGATTCTTGTCTCACAAGTATTCCCATTTACCACATGTCCATGTACCTACTGCCAAAAACAACAATAAAAAAAATGGATGTGATAAGAAAGAGGTTTTTTTGGCAGGGAGGTGCAAAGAAAAAAAATATCATATGGTTAAATGGTGTATTGTGTGCAGACCCAAAAAGAAAGGTGGGCTAGGAATTAAAGATCTTAGAAAAATGAATATCAGCTTGTTATGCAAATGGTGGTGGAAAATAGAACAAGGTACAGGCCTGTGGCAAGAAATTGTGCAAAAAAAATATGTGAAAGCCAAGTGCATATCACAGGTAAAACACAGGCAGACTGACTCACCTGTGTGGTCAGACCTGCTCAAAGTAAGAGAGTTCTATACAAAAGGGAGAGTTTGGGTGATTGGAAATGGGGAAAAAGTAAGCTTCTGGGATGATAGATGGTGTGGTGAATTTACTCTTAAAGAGAAATTCCCAGAGTTGTACATGGTATGTGACCAAAAAGTGGGATCTGTCAAGGCGTTTGCCAGCAGAAGCTGGAGAATGACATTTACTAGATGGCTTGATGTGCACCTACAAAATCAAATGAGGGAGTTACGAGACATACTCTTTGCTGTCTCCTTAAATAACTCTGAAGATAGACCCAAATGGTGCTGGGATGCCTCTGCACATTTCACAGTCAAGTCACTATATGAAAAATTATGTACTGACGAACCTGATACTAGATTTGATATCATCTGGAAGGCGAAATTGCCCTTGAAGATAAAAATTTTTGTATGGCAGATGTACTATAATGCCATTGTCACAAAAGATAACATGTTGAAAAGGAAATGGCAAGGAAATTCAAAGTGTGCTTTCTGTAACCATGAGGAAACGATGAACCACCTCTTTTTTGAATGTGCAGTAATCAAATATGTGTGGAGTATGGTTGCTTTAGTAATAGGAGCCAGTTGTCGTCCCGAAAGCATTGAGCAATATCTGGTTTGGATTCATCACTATCTTCCTCATGGGAAAAAGTTCTATATGGTGGGATTGGCTGGTATATGTTGGGCAATCTGGAAAATGAGGAACCGTGTTTGCTTTGATAAAAAAATTGTACGATCTCCTACTGAGATCATTTGTTATGCTTGCTCGTTTTTAAAATATTGGGCAGGTCTTCAGCAAGAAGAAGATGGACAAGCACTGGTGACTGGAGCAGAAACACTCCAACAGGCGGCGGTGCAGCATCATCCAAGACAAGGGACGCAGGCGGCGACCGGCGCCAGAAGGACGATCAAGAATGGATGATGAAAAAGCTTACTGGGACAAAAGAGTTGCGGAAAAAAGTGTGAGGAGTAGTCCGAGCACTTCACCTACAGAAGTGCGGAGAAAGCAACATTGGCTCTCACCCAAGTTTTTTTACTTCCTAGTTGTAGTTTGCTGGTCGTTCAAAGGAGTTGGCAAGGGTAGTGGTGCTTGTCGGATGGCCCTGTGTGCCACTCGGCAAGTGCATCATTTCTTATTTTCTGTCGAACTCATTTACATTTCCTTGCTTTTTACATTCCTGTTTGAACTCTAAGACTTCTGTAATTTCGTTACTTTCGTAATGAAATTCCAGGGCTAGTCCCTGTTCTGGAAAAAATTAAAAGATTTCTGTAAATTGAGAAAAACCTAAAGGCTAATTAATTAGTAGATAAAAAATGGATCATATTTTAATAGGTTTATGTAATGTGTATACCAGATGGCTATTATAATATTGGTATATATAATAAGTACAATCATTAAATTGCATAAACATATAGGTAATTGGAGTTTTTTGGAGAGAAGGCTAGGTTGACCACTTGCACCGAGAGCTCAGGGTAACCCAATCATCTTCATTAGACAACAGGTAGAATGGACGTATACTATAGTTAGATGTAAATTAGAGCATCCGTAACGACAGACAAGGTAACAAGTGGAAGGGAGATCAAACCATTTGTATCAGTTATATGCTCCGAGGTTTAGAACAAATCATGAAAGGGATGCAGTACTATATCAGAATATTGTAAATTCATTTGTTGGAACTTAACTGTGAGAAATATATAGCATTTGTTTAGAGATATACCAATTCTTTGCTATTCCATAATATATCTATCGACCACTTCACAGAAAGAGTAACGTATAGACCCACTGGAAAAGATTTATTTTTAATATTTAAGAACAAAGTTTGAATAAATTCCACAAAAATAAAAAGTAACTATAAAAAATCTATATGCTTTCTCTCTAAATGTTGAACATATGTAGGTACATCTAAAATTTTTTCTGTGAAATTGTTATACATGCATCTTCAACTATTACTAGCACGTGCAGTGCACGGGCTGATGGACTAGTCGTGTTTAACTGAGGAGCAAATATGACCGGTGGAATGGGGAAGGACAATTCCTTGTGGAGTCGGACTCTGAAGGCAGACACAGAAACGAAGACTACGCAAGAGATTCGAGTCCCGAACGGCTCAAATTCAGCAGAAGCTGGATTGTACTCGGTATTTCCCACCGACTCTGATACGTACGGACAGGTTGAGGTCGCTATAAATTCATCACGCTGTCTGCCTCACCGAAGAAAACAATTCCACCAACCTTCGGCTACCTCTAGCTTATTTAACAGAGGCTAGATTCATCTTGCCAAGATCACGAAGCAACAATGGAGTCCTGGCATGGCGCCTACACCACCATCCGCGACGATATCAGGCTTTGGAAGCAGCAGCAGCCGCAAGCACCGTGCCTCCTGTACACAGCCGAATCTTCTTCAGGCGAGAGCACCACGGGTCTCTACAGCGTCACGGAGAAGAAGGCATACACGTTACGCCAGCCAGAGCCGCCCATCCGCGGCTGGTATGTCATCGGCTCGGCCCACGGCTGGGTCATCACCGCTGACGAGCGGTCCGAGCTTCATCTGGTCAACCCCGTCACCGACTCACCGGCGACCAGATCGCGCTGCCGTCCATCACCACCATCAAGCAAGTGACACCCATCTACGATGACAATGGCGCTCTCAACGGGTACTACTCGTGGGCTGGTTGTAATAGCGAGCGTAAGCCAGCCTCAACTTTTGGCCTTAGCAAGCTGAAAGACTACTTCTTCGAGAAGGCGTTTCTGTCATCCGACCCGTCCACCGGGAGCTACATTGTTGTTCTCATCCACAACACGTGGGGGAAGCTTTCGTTTGTGAGAGCCGGGGATGATTCCTGGACTCCGCTGCCACCGCATGACTGCTTCACAGATTGCACCTTTAAGGACGACCTTATGTATGCATTGACCAGATTGGGAGCGGTCCATGCATTTGACTTCAGCGGCCCTGCAGTCAAGCAAAAAGTTGTTTTGGACAAAATGAAGGATTACATGTGTGAGATTATGCAAATTGTTCAAGCTCCATCTGGTGACTTGCTGCAAATATGGTGGGAGTGTGAGTGTGTTCGGAAGGGTGAAGATGTTTCATATGCGAAACAACCTCACCCTTTTTCAAACAAGGGAACGTATCAGGTGGAAACCAACCTCTTCGTGGAAACTATGGAAACTTTAATCTGAGCCACACGATGTTGATCCAATGAGAGTGCTCAGGGGAGGTGGGAGGGGTGATTTACAATCTCAGGGAGGTGGAAGGGGTGATTTGCAAAAGCGACTTTGCAAATCACCCCTCCCACCTCCCTTGAGCGCACCCTTAGATCAACATCGTGTGGCACAAATTGAAGTTTTCATAGTTTGCACGGAGAGGTTAGTTTGCACTAGATACGTTCCCTTCAAACTACACACCAGGCGAAGAAGAAGACGGCGATTATTCGGAACCTGAGAGTGACGACTCGGAACCTTATAGGCGCTATTCCACTCTAGCCAAAGTGTACAGGGTCGACCTGGCAGCGAAAGAGCCTGTGGAAATAAGGGCCTCTTCGTTTCTTTAGGCCTAAAGGTCACATCAAAACTAATCTTGCTATTTAGGAGTATTAATCAGTCTAATTACAAAACCTTTTTACAGATGTGTGTTAATTTACGAGACGAATCTAACGAGCCTAATTAATCCATGTTCTGCTACAGTGATGCTACAGTAACCATCGTCTAATCACGTCTTAATTACCCTCATTAGAATCGTCTCGCGAATTAGCACAGGATTCTGCGGTTAGTTTTATAATTAGACTTTATTTAATATTCTTAAATGACAAGATTCTAGCAGGCCTAAAATTAGGTCTAGAGCAATGAACACCCCCTTAGCTTGGGTGAGAATGTCCTGTTTCTTGGTCAAAATCAATCAGTTTGTCTGTCTGCTCAAGAACATCCCCATCTGAAGGCAAATCATATCTACATCACTGATATGGATGAGTACATCGCTTTCGGACGCAAGGATATGGAGCGTGATGTTGCAGTTCTCGATTTAGGTAATAACAGTAGAGAAAAGATTGTATGCCCTCAGATTTGGTCCAATTGGCCAAACCCCGTGTGGATAACACCAAATCCAAGAAAAACGATGCTGCGGACGGGAAGAAATACAGGAGGAAGGGAAAGAGTGCCCACGGCCGTGCCAGAGCCCAGAGGCAACTAGGCGGTGCACCACTGCAGAGGGCCCAGCTGGTGGACAGACATCGTCGCTAAGTAAAGTTGCTGTCAAGATACGGACTTATTTCTTCGATTTGGTTGCTATCTTCATATTTGGTTTACTGGGAAAGATCAGAGCAATATGTTGCTTGATTGTTCAGAAAGCCTCTCTCTACAGAGAAAAATAAATCATCAATTGTGTCCAGTAATATGTGAAGTAGTCTTTCTTTCAATCCTCTGCAAATCTGAGAAGTGTAACTCTACAGAGTAGGTTAAATCATCAACAGATCGCCTGCTTTGAGTTATTATTTTTCCTTTATCCTGGTACAAAAGTTACTTACAAAATCACCAAGTAGCCCATCCTCTGTTGTTCGGTGTAAACATTGAGCTCTGGATCTTCGCCGTCCCACTGCTCTGATTCTAAATTGAGCTCCGTTGCCATTAGTTTCGATACTTAACATAACGTAGCCATTAGATCTGAGGTACTTTGTAATTAGTGTCAGGCGACATGAAGACACGGGGTTACTCCTTCAGTAGTAGTTCAGTTGCGGTTACCATTGCAAGGGTATGCCTCAAGTGTGAGAAGAAAATTCGAGAGACTAGGCAAACAGAAAGTCTATCGCGCGTTTGTACGCGCGAACGCGTGTACTGCCGCGGCCCGGCCCAACAGCGAAGCGGGTGCGAGCGGAGCGAGCAGCCGGCCGTGGGCGGGCGGCGCGGCGGAGGCGGGGGAGGGCGGCGGGGTTAGGGTTTTCGGGTTGTCGAGGGGGGAGCTCTCTTCACTGCCGGACATAGAGGAGGGGTTCGGGGGCGGTGATGCGGCGGTGCGGCGAGGCGGCGGTGGCGCCGCTGGAGCCGCGGGCGGCCGGCGGGCGGTGGGCGGAGTAGGCGGCGGGGGCGCCGCATCCCGACGAGTTAGCGGGCGGCCGGCGGTGCGGGTGGCGCGGTGACGGTGGTGGCGGGCGGGGGAGGGGGCGGTGCGTCGGGCGGCGACGACGCCGGGGACGGCGCCGGAGGCAGAGGGGCCGGTGGCGCGGCGGGGCGGCGGCCGGCGGTCGGTGACCGACAGCCGGTCGGACGCGTGGCGTGCGGGGGCGGCGGACGCGCGCTCAACTATCGCGCGTCCGTACGAGCGATAACCGCCCCCCTAGGCAAACGATTGTTTGCCTGCATAGTCCACATGTAACGAGTGTTTGCTTTTGAGGTATCACTATCAGGACTGCCCTCCTGTCTCCACGTTACCCTCCTGTCTCCACGTTACATGTAAATGTCATATCGTAATAAAATCTTTTTCACTCGTAACTGCGCAAGCAGAACAGAGTGAAGCAAGCAGAGTCGCTATCCAAGACATACTTATCCAGTGTCAATTGGCGAACAGCACGTCCATGCATGCATGATGCATGTCCCCTAGCCTCCGACCCTTGGTCTCCGGCACGTCGTCCATGACCCTTAGCCTCGCACGCAGCCACCTCCGGGCCGGCACGGCATACAGGAAGAAGCATCCGGCCATGGTGATCCAGTTCGCCATCGAGATGAACGGCATGCTCACCAGGCTCGAGACCTGCGCGCGCAGCCAAAGCGGCAGGATCAACGGGCCGAGGGCGCCGGCCGAGAATGCGGCCACGGAGTTCAGCACCGCCGCGACGCACGCCAGTTCGGTCGCCGGCGGCGACGACACTGCGGGAACGCGCAGAGTCAGGGCCGCCGAGACCAGCACCACGGCCATGAGGAATGCGTTGGCAAGCAAGAGCGTGCCGCGGCGGCCAAGCAGGTCGATCGCCCGCCCAGCCGGCGGCGACGATGGACACGGCGCGTTGGTCACCTGGTTCACCACCATCCCAAAGCTTGAGCCCAGCTGCGCGCGCAGCAGAAGTGGCAGCATCTCCGCGCTGTGCGTACGTGGCCACCAACGGGCCGAGGCCCACCGAGAACGCCGCCATGAAAGCGATGACGACGCGGCGGGGATCTGGCGCTTCGACTGCACAGGCAGGTCTAGAGTAGAGCCTGGGAATTAATGGTGGTGAACCGGGCGACCTGCCGCTGAGCATGACGTTCATCTCTCTGGCGAACTGGATCACCATGGCCGGGTGCTTCTTTCTGTACGCTGAGCGGCGGTGGCAGCGAGCGCGTTTTTTTATTTCCGGGTGCCCGATCGAGACCATGGGCCGGAAGCTAGATGGCAAGGATATGTTGTTCGCCAAGTGACACGTGAATCATAAAATCTTTGTTCTGCTTGCGTAGCTATGAGTGAAGTTCAAATGCATACTGTTCAAGTGTAGCGACTAGCAAAACAATCTCACGCAATCATATTCCTACTGTGTATATAGTTTTGTCTTATTCATTTTGTGTAAGAGATTTTTTTTTGTCACACCTGGTGCAAATCCTCTGACTGTTGCGTGGTTGCCCGGCCATCTCTGTTTGCAATGTCCGAGTCCTGCGATAATAAGGCATGCATGTCAACGTTGCGCGATCACCAGTAATATGTTGTGGTACAAGGTTACAGGTGGTGGCCAAGGCTGGGTTGCTATTTTCCCATTATCTAAAAAAACAAGGTCAGCTACCCAATCCGATCGACCAAAGACTCAAGAACTGCTGCTATCTCTCTCTCTCTCTCTCTCTCTCTCTCTCTCTCTCTCTCTCTCTCTCTCTCTCTCTCTCTCTCTCTCTCTCTCTCTCTCTCTCTCTCTCACTGGCCAATCGTTCACTCCAACACGCACCGCAAAGATGCTTTAATCTCAAGGGTGACCCCGGTTAACCTTTTACAAAAAGATCACCATTTACATTATTTATGATGCACAGACGGTCCTTCATGAATCCATTTGTCACAGTACAATTTATTTGATTTATTCCATTTGCAACCCACTCGCGGAGCACTTGATCGGCTGTAGTATGGGATTTACCCTTGAAAGGGCATTGCAACCAGCTGTCATGCTAAATGTCCTCTTGTCATCTCGTGGATATATTGTCAGGACGAAGAGCGAGCTAGAGCTTGATCTGTATATGCAGTGGCGGAGCCAGCTACACATCCTAGGAGGGGCCGCTACAGAGCTACAGCAAGCTACAGTGGGGAGGAAAAGGCCTCTAGACTCAGCAAGCTATAGCATTTTTCATCTCTTCAGACTTGATGATGCTGATTTGATAGCTAGTCTCCCAAGAAAGTCACCGTAGTACACTTTTTCTCAGCCATTTAGCCAAACTGATCATCAATTTGCCTGATATCTTCAGTGACTTTTCTGCACCAAGGGGGGGCCATGGCCCCGTCTGGCCTGTACGTGGCTCCGCCAGTGTGTATATGCGAATTGGTTCCCGTACCGTACCTCTAGTCACTGGCACGCGAGGCCAGAGGCCATCGGTCAATGACCAGGCATTAGGCAGGGGCTCTCGCTCCCTGTTGTGGTGGGCCAACATTATGTCTCTGTTTATCGGTACTAGTACCAATGCACGTGCACCACGCACGTGATTATAAAAATGATCACTTGGAAAAACATAAGAATTTTGTGCAACTTGATGACTTGTATTTTTTCTCGTAATTACTTGTATTTTTTTTAATTTTCTTAGAACCACACAGGGACGATTATCGACTACCAAAAGTGAATTAGAAACCAGGATTAGAATCAGATGGCTAACATCAACAAATGATATTGACTATGCACGTAGGCAATCTCAAGAGCCTATCTCGATTAATGCGATCTCTCTGATTTGAATAGAGTAAATTGTCCTAGTTCAGATGGCTAACATCAACAAATTATAGCCAGAGCACTTTGGATATCTCGAGAGTTTTTCATTGTCATTTATCCAGACTTGTTTTCATTTTTTCATTTATTGGTCCTCTAATAACCCATGCGAACAGAATCTAGGATGTTTCCTTGTTTTACGGAAATTCTAATGACCTCAGATTTGATTGAACTACAGGGAATATAGCATACATTTCACGTTTGTCCATCTCATCTAGCCCATTCAGTTATCCATATTCATCACCACCATAACACTCTTTGATATATGGGAAATTTGCCTGGAGCACACTATGAAAGTGTGGTTTCGTCCAGAACACACCGCGGATTTCGATTTCGTCTGAGACACACTACGAATCTCTGACAATTGTCTGTGGCACACTTTGACCGTTTAATAATTAGTTTCAACTTTTTTTATCTCGATAGTTAGAATACATTTGGACTTGAAACTTGGCACAGATATACACTATCAGATTCTCTATCATAAAAAAATGGAGCTAGATTTTTTTTTGATTGTTTGCATGGTTTGCTCATTGTTTTAATATCTAATTTGTTGAGCAAACCATGCAAACAGTCAAAAAAAATCTAGCTCCATTTTTTTATGATAGAGAATCTGATAGTGTATATCTGTGCCAAGTTTCAAGTCCAAATGTATTCTAACTATCGAGATAAAAAAGTTGAAACTAATTATTAAACGGTCAAAGTGTGCCACAGACAATTGTCAGAGATTCGTAGTGTGTCTCAGACGAAATCGAAATCCGCGGTGTGTTCTGGACGAAACCACACTTTCATAGTGTGCTCCAGGCAAATTCCCCTTGATATATTTCCATCTCAAGGATACGACCAGTAATTAGTGTAGAACTGTTTTTTTTTGAACCTTAGTGTAGAACTGTTTAGCATGAAGCTTGAGAACAATAGAGTGCAGGTTCAAGAGGGTGTGGGCAGCATCAGCATGGGCGGTGACAGAGGTTATACTATGGCAAAAGGGGGCATTGCCCCCCCCCCCCCCCACCCCCCCCCCCCCCCCCCCCCCCCCCCCCCCCCCCCCACACACACACACTTTTTCAAAAAAAAAAAGATGGTGACCTTCATCTCCAAAACTTCTAGCCATGCATTGGTGGTACGAAGAAGCATGCACGTCACAGTTTATGTTGCTTATCCATCGGTCGCAAATTGTAACAAGCATTTGTACTGTTGATCAAGTGATCGCCATTGGCGATGCCGCCAGGTATGTGGAACCCATGTCCATGAAAGCACTTGTAGCTTCAATTATTCGCACAAGAGATGGCGTTTTCTACTTGGGATCCTTTGCAAAAGCTAGCTGTATGTCACAGCATAGGCCTGTGATGCGTCGTGTTAGGTGATAAGCACTGTCATTCTCATTCCTGGCTCATCAGATGCAAATGGACAGGCAAAAGGTAGCCCATGCACTAACCAGGCAGAAACACCACTAACTCACTGCTAATCACGCATCCACCCAATCCCATTAGCTTTGCATGTTTGTCATCATCCTCTTTTACTAGGACCAACATCATATTCTCCTGCTTTGCAATATTAAAAAGGACTGGTCCACGTTTCTTGTGCTTTATACATCATCGGAATATATTCAGTGACTCACTAGGCAGCTCTGTGGTTGCACTTGCACCCCTCAGTAGTGTTCATCGGAGAAGCCAGAGGTAGCCATGGCGCACGGAAGCACCGCGGATGCCGCAGCAGAGTCGCTCCTCTCCTCGCCGGACGCGCCGCGCCGGAACATGTTTGCCTTCTTCTGCTCCACGCTCGCTTCCATGACCACGATCCTCATGGGCTACAGTACGTAATCCTTGATCTGATCACCATTGCTGGTCCCGTTCTGCAGTTTTGAAGGCATGCCAAGTACGAGTAGCTATGTCCTCGTGTCAATGATTTTTTTTTTCTTTAATTACCTGCAGATCTTGCACTGATGAGCGGCGCGCAGCTCTTCATGCGGGAGGATCTGGGTCTCACAGACGAGCAAGTCGAGGTGCTGTCTGGGTCCATGAACCTGTTCATGCTGTTCTCCATCCTCGGCGCCGGCTGGGCCGCGGACCTCGCCGGCCGCCGCGCCACGCTGGTGCTCGCCAACGCGTTCCTCATGGTCGGCGCGCTCGCCATGTCGCTCGGCGGCAGCTTCGGCGCGCTGATGGCCGCGCGCTTCGTCACCAGCGTCGGAGTCGGGTTCTCCGTCGTCGTCGCGCCGGTCTACGCCGCCGAGATCGCTCCGGCGTCGGCGCGCGGGTTCCTGACGTCCATGGTGGACATATTCATCACGGTGGGGATCCTCCTCAGCTACGTCTCCAACTACGCGCTGGCCGGGCTGCCCCCGCACCTCGGGTGGCGCGTCATGTTCGCGCTGGGCGTGGGGCCGCCCGTGCTCCTCGCCGCCGGCGTGCTCGCCATGCCGGAGTCGCCGCGGTGGCTGGCCATGCGCGGGCGCGACGGCGAGGCGCACGCCGTGCTCGCGCGCACGTCCGACACCCCCGCCGAGGCCGGCGACCGGCTCGAGGAGATCAAGCAGGCCGTCGCCGCCCAGATCGGAGGCTCCGGCGTGTGGAGGGAGCTCGTCGCCGGGCCGTCGCCGGTGGTGCGGCGGATCCTCGTCAACGTCCTCGCGCTCTTCTCATTCCAGCAGGCCTCCGGCATCGACGCCATCGTGCTCTACAGCCCTCTGGTATTCAAGGAGGCGGGGATCGCGTCCGACCGCGCCGCGCTCGCCGCCACCGTCGCCATGGGCGTCGTCAAGACGCTCGCCATCCTCGTCGCCACGTTCCTCTCCGACCGTGTCGGCCGGCGCCCGCTCCTCCTCGCCAGCGCGGGGGCCATCGCGGCGTCCCTGGCCGCGCTCGGCGCCGCGCTGTGCGTCAAGCCGGCGACGCCGGCGAGCGCGGTGGCGTGCGTCGTGGCTGTGCTGGCGTTCGTCACGGCGTTCTCGGTCGGGCTCGGACCGCTGGCGCCGGCGTACGGCACGGAGATCCTGCCGCTGCGGCTGCGCGCACAGGGCACCAGCCTCGGCATCGCCGCGAACCGGCTCACGTGCGGGATCCTGAGCATGACGTTCATCTCGCTCGCGAACACCATCTCCATGGCCGGGTGCTTTTTCCTGTACGCGAGCACGGCGGTGGCCGCGTGGGTGTTCGTGTACGTGAGGTTGCCGGAGACCAAGGGCCGGACCTTGGAGGGCATGGAGGTGCTCTTTACCAAGTGATCTGTAGAAGTAAATGTCATTTTGATATGGTATCTTGTTTTTCATTTTGTTTTTGAATAGGATGTTTGCATCTGAGCGCTCCAGATTGAATCTTATAATAAATTGAGCAAGAGCATCAGTCATCCTTTGAATTAAATGGCATTTTTTTTGTTCAAATTTCGGATAATGATGAAGGCTGTAGCATGTCTCTTTTTCCTGGCTCTGCAGGAGCGATTGCTGTCGGTGGTAGCATGGATTTAAAATTTCATTTTGTGAAGACATTTATGGTTTCAACCAACTATCATTTCGGATATTAATTTGGATTTGTCTGAAATGATAGTTGGTATAAAGCATCGATAAAAATGAGAAATTCAGTGATCAGCAAAACATTTTAGTCGAGTGGTGTAAAGCAGTTTCATGATTATGTTATGCAAAACTAACTTGGACAGTAAATTGAAGATTTTTTTAAAATAATAGTATTTTAAAAGAAAATTGTGGATCTGGGGTCAGTTTCTCAAAACGGACCTAGATCCACAATTTTCTTTTAAAATACTATTATTTTAAAAAATGTAAATTGAATTAGTGTGGACAGTCCTGTAGTTAAGTAGGCCAAATAATAGTTAGAGGGTTTTCATAGTTTATTTGGTAAATGCCTCTTTTATGGCTGATATTATTGAAAAAGCTTCCATGATCTTAATTATGCCACGTCTCCTACTTTTATATTTACACTGTTTACTTTCAACTACTTAAGTATTTGAAGTGTTGAAAATGCATTTATATAGACTAAAATCTATAAAACCAG
Source organism: Eragrostis nindensis (assembly GCA_012490785.1). Classification (NCBI taxonomy): domain Eukaryota; kingdom Viridiplantae; phylum Streptophyta; class Magnoliopsida; order Poales; family Poaceae; genus Eragrostis; species Eragrostis nindensis. Next base: position 916,951 of record JAAXCT010000099.1, on the reverse strand, counting down.
AGATAAAAAAATCTATAAAACCATAGTATGACATATCCTTGTTTATAGAACATGCATTGCTTTTATGTACATACTCTATATTGTCATATATAGATCACGGTTTTGTTTATTAATAATTCATGAATGCGTTCGTGCATGGAACTATGATCTTATGGCCAGGGTCAAACTAGGTTCAGGCAATTTCTTAATGTCGAACACTGATGTAATTTTCTCTTTTTTTGCTTAATGATATACAATAGAACACATTTGAAAGAAATGACTAATACGTCAGATAAATTTTTAATTTATAGATAAAATACATTGGGGTCATATAGTGTCTTAGTGGTGCAACCCTCTCGAGAACAACCAGCCGCAGCTGAGAGACCAATACGAAGAGATCGACAAGGGGGTGGTCGAACTGGCTCGAGCCTAGCATGGATGAGGGGTAGGCACACAATGTGCAGAGGTGCCGTGCGCGTCAATGCTCAATAATCGTTAGAGTCTGTTGTTCATAGTTGTCAATTGAGTCTGTCTTTTTAATTTGCTGGTGAACTGGTGCACTTGTTTGAGTCTGTCTTTCAATATATCATTTGAGACAGTTGTTTAAGATGAAGTGATGAATGTCACTAGAACACAAAATGCCTGAAGTTAAAAAAAAAATAAATTCAGTTCTATTCAAAATCAGTGCTTAAATCAAATTTTAAATTAATTGACAACACAAAGTTTCTGAAGGAATTCAGATTTTTCCAATAACAACTCAACCTGAAAAAAAGTTCATATGAAATCACATCATAAAAGAGAATTTTGGAGGATTGATCAAGATTTTATCAACTCTAGAAGTGCCCCTAAAAATTCAGAGAAACCGTGTCAAGCTCCAGAGTTCCTGAATTTTTATTTCAAATTTTATAGATCAGATGCGCTTTGACCTAAAAGATACGTTGTAGCGCTTTTCATAATTTTCATAATTCATGGAAAACAGCAGGATTTAATTCTCAAAAATGCGACAGCTTCATGGCGGCTGGAGAGCTGTTGACCGGGCTGGAGAGCTGGATCCTCGGGTGCATGGCCAGCCGCATCGCCGGGAAGAAAGCCACGAGCACCACAAAGGCCACGCTGCTGCTGGAGGATTGCGCGCAACGAAGAGCGAGCCTTCCTGCGCAACCATCCACGGACTGAGGTCAGGTGCGAGATGCTGCGGCGAGAGTCCGTGATGGGGAGGGACGGCTCCGGCAGCATCAGCGTAGTGGCGCGCCACAGGAGCGGCCTGACCAGCAGCTGCCACAGGGCCGCCGGGAGCGAGGCCACGAGATGGCCACCAAAGACCCCACACGGTTGCTCAATAGGTTCCAGAGCGGGATCTCTTCCATGAACTACACAAAGCCACCGAGGTGCGTCTATGCGAGCTCCAGGCGATGGCCGACAAGGCATAGCTCGATGTTGTCGTCATTCCCAAACAGCTCGACGTCGTCGGCTACGAGTTGACTGGGTCAACGCAGAGAAGCGGTGGCCCGAATGAGCCTCCAGAGCTTGACGGCGCGGAGACACGGTGGATCTGCTCTCGGTGCCTCGCATTTCCGTATGGCTTTGACGGAGGTCCCCGGGATCAACCGCGTCGGCCGTCACTTGCCGTGGCTGACCTACTGGTGGAACAGCCAGAAGCTCCTCCTCGCCGCGTCAACCGCGTCGGCCGCCGCCCGCTCCTCCTCGCCGGCGCTGTGGGCATCACCTGGCCGTGCTCGGCGCCGCGCTGTGCGTGAACCCAACCATGCCGGCGAGCGCGGCGGCCTGCATCGCGGCGGTCCTGGCGTTCGTCACGGCGTTCTCGGTCGGGCTCGGACCGCTGGCGCCGGCGTACGGCACGGAGATCCTGCCGCTGCGGCTGCGCGCGCAGGGCACCAGCCTCGGCATCGCGGCAAACCGGCTCAAGTGCGGGATCCTGAGCACGACGTTGATCTCGCTCGCGAATAGTATCTCAATGGCCGGGTGCTTCTTCCTGTACGCGAGCACGGCGGTGGCCGCGTGGGTGTTCGTGTACGTGAGGCTGCCGGAGAAGGGCCGGACCCTTGAAGGGCATGGAGGTGCTCTTTGCCAAGTGATCAGTAGTAGTAAACTAGTAATGTCGCTTTTCATTTTGTTTTTGAATAGGATGTTTGCACCTGCGCGCCCATCGAACGGATAGAACCTAATTATTTACCGGCAGTACACTAGCTCTGACTTTGGTGTACCTAGGTTTTGGTGTATCTCTCGATGCGATGTGTACTGTTGCTCTTTGCTGATTCATCTTGTCTGGTTCATGATCTGTGCAAGAGACATCAGTCAGATTTTGAACCCATATGTATTCAATAACAAATTTTATTTTTTGAGACGTGATCAACAAGTTTTTGCTTCTAATATGGAATGTTTTAGCTTTCTTTTTCCTGTTGGTTCTTCAGTGATTGCTGACGTTGGTGGCATGGATCTAAATTATTTCATTTTCAAAATTAACTTTTATTGAAAAAGCTTCCATGATCTTCATTATGGCTGATATTATTGAAAAAGCTTCCATAATATTCATTATGTCGTATCTCCTACTTTTATATTTACACTATTTACCTTCAACTACTTAAAAGTTTTGAAGTGTTGAACATGCATTTGTGTAGATTAAAATCTATATATAATACCACAGTATGGCATATCCTTGTTGATAGAAAATGCAATGCTTTTATGTTCATATTGTATTGTCTCATATACAGATCCCCGGTTTTGTTTATTAATTATCCATGAATGCATTCGTATATGGATTGTGATATTGAGGCCAGGGTTAAACTTGGATTAGGCAATATCTTCATGTCAAACTTTGATGTAATTTTCTCTTTTCTCGTTTAATGATATATGTGGAGAACACATTTTAAATAAATGACTAGCTAACACATCAGATAAATTTTAAACTTGTACATACAATACATTTTAGGTAATATAGTGTCTTACTAGTGCACCCCTCTCGTTTCACATCTAACTCCGCCATACATATGACAGAGGAATTGTCTCGACGAACTGCTAGTGCCGGCAGAGCTGAATGTGAGTTTCATCTAGATTAGAGTGTTCTCATATGTTGTTCCTAATCCTTTTCTCGAGACTATTAATGTTTCTAAGATTAAGTAATCTATAATAAGAATATCTACTCTGGTTGCCCAATGTCTTTAATTTTCTTTGGCCTTTAGAATTGGCTTCTTCTCCATCCTTCAACCTCTTTATTTTCATCTTCATATGTTCCTCTCTATAGAGAATTACAAGCGGCGTGTGGAATTGAGGGAGCCACACCACCGCCTCGAGAAGTCACCACCTCGACAAGTCAGCACTTTTCTCGATGAAATTGTCAAGATAGGGTAGCATGATATCAATGCGTGAGCACTTAGTTGGAAGCCAAAGATATATCAATTCAGCAAGGATTAGTACTCCAGTTTTCATGGCTCTTCTTTAAAATCTCATATCCATGTCTTCTATTTCGTCCCGCTAAAGATGATATACTACCAAGATTTAATCAAATCTTCTTCTTTTTTTGAGATTTAAATAACATGCCACTGAAAACATGTCCTTAACTTTGAGGTCACGCTTTCAATTTACTAGTAAAAATGCACGTGCGCCACGCACGTGTCTAAATAATAACATCACCTGGCAGGACCATAAACGGTACCCAAAACCTGACTGTCCATCTCTGATGTAGCAGGCAACCCACCTGCAAGTTAAATTTAACACAGATTGTTTTTATTAATCCCAATGGAAATGGATCAAAGGTTTATTTTTTAAAAAATATACAACTATCAACTAATGTAATAGTTCAACAAGATGACGTACCACATTTGGTTTAACCTTGATCTGTGTTGAATTTCACAGGCATTCAGTGTTCTTATCAAGAAGAGCAAAATGAGCTTTTCTCTTGATCTGAGCAGCACCTTCACTTCCCATGTGGCCTCTACATGCCAACAAAATAAAATATAAGTAGTGTATTAGACATGAGTATCCAAAGGCAACATGTGTCTGATTACCTTGATTTTCACTATTTGATGTTAGATTCTCCTTTTGACGCTCCACTTAGATCTTTGCAATTCCTCCATGGTAGCAGGATCTGCTGCATCACACCTTCATAGAGAAAGTTACAATCTACGTTTTCATGCACATGAAACGTAAATAAACTTTTAAAAGGAATTTAATCACCTTGAATTGCGGTTTCTTTTTTACGCTTCCGATAGCACTGAATGTTTTCACACCACTTGGACCTTTGCAATTCATCTAGGTCAACACGATTCGCAGTAACACATACAATGTTATCAAATTCCTGCATTCCACAGGTTGGTGTTGCATGACATCATCATTCCTTTGAAGTCAGATGTCATCATCGCCATCAACCGGCACAAAATCATCCAAATTCACCATCGATGGGTCTAAAATTATGTTTAGAAAATGATACAAACCCAAGACAATAAAAGGCAAAATAAAAGATGGGCCATATATGTATGTCGTCAGCAAATATTACTTCACTGTTGGTTGTGTTACAAGCATTTTATTTTGATTATTCCGTGAGCATGACTCGACAATTGCACCTAAACCCAATCTAGCGTTTGTAAACGTGTCCGTCATCGGCGTATCTATAATTAATTAGGATTGAACCGACAGGTCAGAGAAAACTAAATTAAGAAAAGGTGACAACCTAAAAACCACAGCCCATTATGACCATAAAAACATAGCACCTGTAGGCATTGAGACCCGCGTCGATCTTTGGTTATTCCACAGGGCTGTCATGTTACTGGAACCTAAACACCATTTAGGGTTCACAACAATAGAGAATGTAGAGGGATCTAAACAAAATTGACAGGTTCATATTTAAAAAATAGGGACAGTAACTAAAAACAGTAGGTGATCAACTAAAAACTAACAGCCAATTATGTTCGTGTAAGAAAATAATGCACCTGTATGTCGTGTGAACGGGGTGGTATTTCTGTCATTTCTCAAGGCTGGCGAGACAATAAATCACACTGCTGAATTGACATGGAAACCTAAGATGTGATAAAACAATTAAACTCTGCCATATGCTACCAAACATTTGAAACGACATTCGTGCAATCCCATCCTAGCAGATATGAAGTCCTAGCAGATTTTCTAGAAAAAGCAATCCCATCCTCATGCATGCCTCCATGAGCACCTGAAATTCATTGGCAATGATCGACATTGTTGTGAGAAAACAATTGTTCATGCATGGTTGCAGAAAATGTTACCATGTTTTTACAACTGACCATTGTCGTCGATGTTAGTACAGTCATCGAGTGATGTGGAATCACCATCCACAGCACCGGCTTTACGCTTGACCATAATGACTGACTAAATATGATCTAAAAGAAAATTAGCTCATTACGAAACCACAAGAAGAACATACATGTACGCAAGGTTAATTCTGATTTATTTTTAGGTAGCAACACACAATGAGAAGAACATACATTGACAGCGGCAGCAACGTTAGTTCTGATTGATTTAAATTAACACAATCTGGTTGCAGAGCAACAGAGCAAAAATTGATAAGAACATACGTATAGGCGAGGTAAGCCAAATATATCATGGCGTTCTGATTGATTTTAAAATTAACACAATCTGGTTGCAGAGCGGCAGAGCAAAAACTGAGAAGAACACGAACCCAAACTATAAATGGAATAGAAATCTCCCCCGATGCATCATCAACCTTGACGAAGCCACGATCACTGGACGCCGCCAAGCAGGAAATAGGGTTTAGCGAAGGGAGGGGACGTCACCTGAGCGATCGCCTGATCGACGACGGCGACAATTGCCTGCTCGAGGTGAGATCGCTTGCCTGCTCGATGGCGACGGCGATGATACCTGCCCACCGTGACTATGCTATGCGAATAAGCCTTCCTAATGCGAATTAGGAAAGGAAAGAAATGATCAAGGTAACGTGGCTATGCTGTGCCGTGCAGTAATTGGATTCAAAATGCGAATTAAAAAAGGAAAGAAATGATCAAGGTAGAAACGTGGCTATAATGTGTGAATATACATTCCTAAATGAATCAATATTGTGTTGTGCAGTAATTATGAGAGATGCTATGGGAATAAACATTCCTAATGAACCCGTTGTGCCGTGCAGTAATCAAAGGAGATTAAAGGAAATCTGATTTTGGTTGATGGAAAATATTTTGAAAAGAACCCAAAGATGGAGCTGCTGCGGTGGTATGGGAAAATCAATTTTTTTGGAAGGAACCAGCTTGCCTATGTTTGGAAGGAGCTGCTGCGTGATTGCCTCGCATTAAAGAACCAGCTTGCCTATGTTTGGAAGGAAACCAGGATGCGGGAGCTGCATGGGTAGCAAATTTTGACGGTGAAAAAAATTAAGGAGCGGAGGGGACTTTGTCCCCTTTTTTGTACTGAGCAATGACATTTGTCCCGTCCCCTTGTCCCCTCCCTGATTGGACCCACCTAGCCTTGCAGGATCGGACGGTTTTTAAGGAAGGTACGATCTAAATCAACGGTGGGTATACAGGTGGGTGTAATCTGGCAGGGTAAAACTGATTTTTCTCCAAACTGGTTCTTTAAGGGTTTAGATTAGATAGATAGATTGTAGGCTCTTGATCTGAGCAAGAGGCATCAATCAAGCTTTATTTCAATTCATTGGCATGTGTTTTGAAGGTTGTAGCTTGTCTTCTTTTTCTGGTTCTGCAGCCTCTAGGAGTGATTGTTTTGTTAATGGCATTGATTTTAATTTCATTTTATGAAGACATTTTTGGTTTCAAACAACTTGCAATTTCAGACAAATCCGAATATGATTCTGGATCGATAAAAATGAGAAATTCAGTGATAATCATAACTTTTCTAGAGTGGTGTAACGCAAATCCTTTTCCTATGATTATGATATTCCTATAGCTGGTGTAAAACAAAAATGGCTTTTCATTAACCATCCAGCCTTCCTACAGATCCGACATGAAACCTAACCTTCATCACATATAAAGCTTCTTTGCCACGACAGAATCCATGTTATGTAGTAATCATTTGTCATCTTCCTAAGCTCACAAGCACACACAAACAAAGAAGGATATCCCGATCCATGTCCTCACTCCTCACTTGGCGAAGAGCGTATCCATGTCCTCCAAGCTCCGTCCTCTCGTCTCTGGCAACCGCACATACACGAACACGCACGCCACCACGGCCACGCCGGCGTAAAGGACGAAGCACCCGGGCATGGTGATCGCGTCGGCGAGGGAGATGAACGTCATGCTCACGAGCCCACACGTCAGTCGCCCCACCGCCGTGCCGAGGCTCGATCCCTGCGCGCGCAGCCGCAGCGGCATGACCTCTGCGCAGTACGCCGGCATCAGCGGGCCGAACCCGACAGAGAACGCCACAACGAAGGCCATCACGGCCGCGACGCAGGCCGCCGGCGCCGCGTTGAGCCAGAGCGCCGCCGCCAGTGAGGCCATCGCCGCCGCGACGCCGCAAGCGCTGGCCAGCAGGAGCGGGCGCCGGCCGAGGCGGTCGGCGAGGAGCGCCGCGAAGAGTATGGAGAGCGTCTTGACGGCGCCGACGGCGACGGTGGGCCGAGGATGGTGGTGTTCGACGACATGCCGACGAGCGGGGTGTACAGGACGATGGCCTCGATGCCGGACGCTTCCTGGAAGAACTGGAGCCCGATCACGCAGACGAGGGCCCGGCGCACCGTCGCCGACGGCCGGACGAGCAGCTCCGTCCACACGCCGCCGCCGCCGGCTCTCTGCGGCGTCGCGGCGACGGCGTGCTTGATCTCCTCGAGGCGGAGGTCGGCCTCCGCCTGGGAGCCGGACGTGCGCACGAGCACCGCACGGGCGTCGGCGTGGCGCCCGCGCATGGCGAGCCACCGCGGCGACTCCGGCATGGCGAGCACGCCCGCGGCGACGAGCACCGGCGGGAGCACGCCCGCGGCGTACATGGCGCGCCACCCCAGGCGCACCGGCAGGCCGGCGAAGGCGTAGTTCGACAGGTAGCCGAGGAGGATGCCGACGTTGATACACGCATCGAGCAGCGACGACAAGACGCCTCGGGTGGACGCCGGCGAGACCTCGGCGGTGTACACCGGGGCGACGACGACGGCGAACCCGACGCCGACGCCGGTGACGAAGCGCGCGGCCATGAGCGCGGCGAAGGTGCCGCCGAGGGACATGCCGAGCGCGCCGGCGAGGAAGAAGGCGTTGGCGAGCACGAGCGCGCCGCGGCGGCCCAGCAGGTCGGCGGCCCGGCCGGCGGCGAGGATGGAGACCAGCATGTAGACGTTCATGGAGCCCGCGAGGACCTCGACCTGCGCGCCGGAGAGGCCCAGGTCCTCCCGGATGAAGAGCTCCGCCCCGCTCATCACCGCGAGATCTGGCAGAACAGAGTACATATGTCAGCTACAACTAATTAAGACATCCACGCATGGAGGTGCTACCGTGCTACTGCTTAGGATGACGCACTGTATCCCATGAGGACGGTGCTCGTGGAGGCGAGCATGGCGCAGGCGAACGGATACAGATTCCGCCGTGGCTTGGCGGACTCGGTGCACGAGGCGAGCAGCGGCGCGGCGGCGGCGGCCCCGCCATCGTGTGCCATGGCGGCTGGCCGTTACTAATGAACTCTCAGTGTCACCTGCAGAGAGTGTCGTAACTGTCGTTGCAAAGCATAACGTTGGCGGTGGGTGCCACAAGGGGCCAGGAGAATCCGATTCACTCGGTGGCGCTTGTATGCCCACGTGGCAGCCTATCTGTCGTGGAAACAGAGATATATACTTTGCCGTTCCCTTTTGCAAGGTCTGGCTACAGCGTGCAAAATCTTTTCACTGCGGGTATAAAAGTCATCTACTACGTAGCACTAGACTGCATTATGGAAATCAAGAATCCCACCTGTATCTTAATCTGGTTCAATCCTGACGATCATAAATATCTAATCGCTCACATGCTGTGTCGTCGTGGCCGGCCACGGCTCACCAGCCCTCCGCACTTCCCCTTGTCGTCCTCGGCGTCGCGTCTCCACACCCGCAGCGGACGCGACGGCCACCGGCAGGAGCGGCGACATGTGCGAGGCGGCGTCCAGAACGTGGGCTTCGGCTCGCGCCGGCGAGTACATGGCGGCGGCGGTGGACACACGGTCTTTCCCGGTTGCTTTCGCCATTGGCGCGCGCTACGAGACGACCGGGACGACATTGCCAGACGCGACGATATTTATCGAACTTTGCCTCCTTGCGATTATAAAAGCGTTTAATGTTACGATTATACAAGACAGAGTATAATACCTCCTCAGAGAGAGAGAGTATTATATTACTGCCGATCGTTCTTTTTTTTTTTTTTGTGAAGGGGAAAGCAATATATTAAAAAACAAGCACAGAGTTACATCCCCGATTTACATACAGGTCCCAGGAAAAACAAAAAATTACAGATAAGGCCACTCAGGTCCTGTACATCGTCTCCATCATCTCCAAGCTTCGTCGTCGTGACGAACGAAGAAACCGGAGCCAAATCCTTCCATCCGGCCGACGAGGGACTCCACGCATTGGAAACTGCCGCAAAAGCCAACGTCTCGACACCAAGACGCATCTCGCAAATAGCTGAACGAACATCGGCATCCACCACGAAGACCAGAAGGAAGGAAGAAATCCAGAGTAGCTGCCACCTGAAGACGTCGCCAGCCACCCAGATAAACCATCCACCGCCGCCATCGACACCGACAACGACGAGGAACAAAATCCCACCGACGGGGAAACACAGAAGTCAACGGGATCTGGAGCTCCAACTCGGTCTCCAGATCCGTTGAATCCCGACCTCACTGGCCCGCCGCCGGCACCGGAACAAGTGACGACGAGGAGGGAGAAAGCCAGGAGTACCTTATTCCACCTTGGCGGCGCCGTCTCCACCCTGCGACCACCGCCGGGAAACTTATCCCTAAAGCGGGAACCTAATCTACACCGTCGGACGACGGGCCGCCGTTCCCCCACGCATCCGATGGCCAGGAGGCCGCCGGAGGCGGAGGGGAACAGCGCCCTCGCCGGCGGGAGCACAAATCGCCCTCCGAACGCCCCTCTCAACTGTAGCAGAACGAGAGAGTTCGGGAGAGAGCGGGTCTTACTGCCGATCATTCTGTTCCGGACTTGGGATCCTACGTCCTACGAGGTACGTAGCAGTCATTCGTCGTTTCTGTGAGATGACATGCGTGAAACAACGCATCACAATGCTGCCTTTATACGCAGTCATTTGTTGTTAAAAACTCGACCTGCCGGGGGTAAGACCGCCCCCGACGGCATTTTGCTAAGGAGGAGAGCCTCTCACGCAGGCCGAGAAAACCCCCGAACCCCCTCCCCATCCATACACAGGGACTCAGCTGGCCGTTGTGAGCTGCGGCGCGAGTCTTAACCATGTGCTTTGAACTGGGGAGGACGAGGGGATTTTTTTACCACCTCGCGTTACTGTTCACTGCTACAGTGTCCCGTGAGGCACCCGGGCGAGCACCGCTCGAACCCGGGTGGGCGCGCGCAACAGCCTTCGGCTGGCGCTGCTGGCCAACTGAGCCAGGCTCAGTTCTCGCAGTCATTTGTTGTTAATCTTCTCTCTGTCATTTTTCGTCACACCTGGCCATCATAGCATTTCGAAAGGTTGCCATTCCAGCTCCAGTTCTTTGAGTCCTCGCCGGTAGGCACCATGGAGAAGCCAAACCAACAGGTCACCATGGCGCACGCCGCCGCCGCCGCCGCCGCCGTGCCGCTCCTCGAAGCCTCCAAGGCCGGCGGCAAGCCGCGGCGGAACATGTACCCCTTCTGCGCCACGCTCGCCTCCATGACAACCATCTTCATGGGTTACAGTACGTTACCAAACTCTGTCATCTCCAACTATGCGACCGTGCATCGATCTGTAGCTGACGGACGGGTGTGCTCTGTATTTCGTCGCAGACCTCGCGCTGATGAGCGGCGCGCAGCTGTTCATCCGGGAGGACCTGGGCCTGTCGGACGCGCAGGTCGAGGTCCTCGCGGGCTCCATCAACGTGTTCATGCTCGCGTCGATCCTCGCCGCCGGCTGGGCTTCCTGTCCTCCTTTCTCGATGTACGTCGCATAATTTCGCCGGCGTCGAAGATTATGCTCTGCTTAATCTGGTTGTCAAAGTCTCAGCTTAATCTGGTTGTTTAATCGGTGTGCTCTGCTCGTGCAGATGTTCATCAGCATCGGATTGCTGCTCAGCTACGTCTCCAACTACGCCTTCACCGGCATGCCCGTGCACCTCGGCTGGCGCGTCATGTACGCCGCCGGCGTTCTCCCGCCGCTGCTCCTCGCCGCGGGCGTGCTCGCCATGCCGGAATCGCCGCGCTGGCTCGCGATGCGCGGGCGCCACGCCGACGCGCGCGCCGTCCTCGTGCGCACCTCGGACACCGCCGCCGAGGCCGACCTGCGGCTCGAGGAGATCAAGCGCGCCGTCGACGAGCCAACAACAAAAGCCGGCGACGGCGGCGGCGGCGTCTGGAACGAGCAGCTCGTCCGCCCGTCGGCGAGCGTGCGCCGCGTCCTCGTCTGCGTCGTCGGGATCCACTTCTTCCAGCAAGCCTCCGGCATCGACGCCATCGTGCTCTACACTCCACTCGTCCTCAGAACGGCCGGCATGTCGTCGAACGACGCCATCCTGGGCGCCACGGTCGCCGTCGGCGTGTCCAAGACGTGCTTCGTCCTCGTGGCCACGCTCCTCTCCGACCGCCTCGGCCGCCGGCCGCTCCTCCTCGCCAGCATCGCCGGCGGGGCCGTTTCCATGGCATCCCTCGGAATCACACTCTCACTGAACGCCAAGTCGACGGCGAGCGTGGCGGCCTGCGTCGCGTCGGTGCTGGCCTTCATGGCGGCGTTCTCGGTCGGGTTCGGGCCGATTACCGGCACGTACACCGCGGAGATCATGCCGCTGCGGCTGCGCGCGCAGGGCGCCAGCCTGGGTAGCGCGGTGAACCGGCTCACGTGCGGGTTGGTGAGCATGACGTTCATCTCGCTCGCGAGCTGGATGACCATGCCCGGGTGCTTCTTCCTGTACGCCGGGGTGGCGGCGACCGCGTTCGTCTTTGTGTACAAGCGGTTTCCGGAGACCAAGGGGCGGAGCCTGGAGGATATGGGCGTGCTCTTCGCTTAGTGATCTCATACCTTCATTGGCATATCCAAGTGGCAGGTATATTGATTTGTATCTTTCTTATGTTTCCCTGTAAGTGTACAGGGAAAAAAAATCCAATGGCGCAATTTTGATGGTAAACTGTGTCTTCGATATGACATGACGCATAGGGTTGATGAAGTTCATCATTGAGAAAAATAAGTAATGCCTTTAGCGCACTGAACTAATTATTTCAGAGGGAGAAGGTGTGATGGATCACTCGAATTTCTTCAGCTACCAGTTGCTCATGTATTAGTCCTACTAACATGATTTTGATGAAGGCCTCTAGTGTCCATGACAGATGGAAGACCTGAATTTCACTACAAAGCCTCTACTTAAAATGTGATTCTGTACACCTTCTCACATCATTCCTGTGTCTGTTTTGTCTAATGGAGATGAGTGTTATATATGTGACCACATGGCTTCTACCAGTGTGTCTGTTTTGTCCAATGTGGAAAGGCCATAAAATACCAGTGTGTCGTTTAGCACTCCAAATAAAAAATGGATCTAATCAAACAGTCACACGTCACACCATGAATAAGATTATTTTTTTTGAACGATCAATGGTGGGGAGAGTATCCCCACCTGAAATTTCATTAAAACAGGCCATCAACAGGCCAGGCACTCTGTTTACAACATACTCAGCAAGAAAACATTTCATAGAGGAGGAAGAAAGACACCACGCGTCTAAACGCCTATGATCAACTCCCATGATCATTCTACAAAGAGCAACAGTGAAGAGCATAACTCACCGAAGCCAAAAGCAAGTTGTCGCTTGAATAACGCCAATGAATAAGATTATTGTTTTAGCAACAAAAAGAAAAGAATGGCTTTTAATATGTCATGACTCCATTTTTATCTTTCAAACGGACACAAAGTTAGGTCAAACAACAACATCCTATTTAGCAATCAAACCCCAAATATTTCCAATGATTATTTCATCATGCTTCTTTAACTACATCTTCTTCCAGAAAAAAAAGAAGGAAAAGAGTTGAAGGTTGATGTACTCCGATATACGCTGTTAGAATTAGTAGTAGTACTAGCATTTTGTTGGATAGGTATTGTGAGGTTTCGCCATAATCACCACTTGAAAGGACGAAGAGTGGTCCCAAAAAAGAGAGAAAGAACCTTAATTTAGGTTGAGCACTAAAACTGTATTAATTGGCACCTTGTTGCCTAAAGTCACGCAAAACAGTATCAAAATTCATAGTGATGTTTCACATGTTTGTAGAGTTCAAATCGAAACAAGACACCATATGAACTGCAAGTTAGTCACCGGTTAAAATTTAGGATAATTTTGGACATTCACTTGTATTGATCTGGACCTTCTAAGCCAGAGACATGGCATGCCACTACTGTACATCAAACACATGGACTTTTTTTTATGTTCAAACACATGGCCAATGACGGACCACCCTTTCACAAAGGTTGATCTCCTAAACTGTATGGATTATCCAAGTTATTGCAGGTCGAGGAAGATAGCCGGCCTCCAGCCTTGCAGAGGCTCCTACGCTACGCCTGTGGGAATCATCCGTCGAGTTCAGCCGCACGCGCGCGGGAAAGACTGATTTCAATTCGTACACACCAAACCAGCCCGTGGGCCATCTACCTGGTTCCGATTCATGGGCTGAGCCGAAGCACAGAACCGCCTCAGTTACGTTCCATGTCCTCCCCGAAGCCCAACTCGACACCCGGAAACCGCCACGAACTCCCACGCGCCCTGGGGTCCCACAAGCCAGAGACACTCCCGCGAAACGAACCCGCGCGAGCTTGCCGAGCATATAAACACGCACGCCCCTGTCTCGTGCTCCTCTCTCCGCATCTGGCGAAGCCAAACCACCCCCAAACCCTAAAATAGAAAAAATTCCCCAACTCGAACTGCCGAATCCGCCGCCGCCGCCGCGCCATGGCCGAGTACGACGAGCGCTACGAGGGCAACGGCGACCACGCCGCCGCTGCTGACGCTGCGGCCGACTACGGCGCCGCGCCTGCCGGGGGCTCCCCGCCCGCCGGCGGCAAGCCCACTGGGTTTTCCGACCACGCCGATGGCCGCTCCGCCCAGCCACAGGTGAGTTTGTGCGCCGGCGCGACTCCCCTGTGATTCATGTGTAATTGTATTAGTTTGTTGGGGCCTCATGTGGATGGCGCTCGTTTTCGGGCGCATAAGATCTGGGGGCTCAATTCGATGCGTGCTCGAGGGGTTTGGGTCTAGTCCGATTCGTTGGCTATGTTTGGTTCGTATAGCCCGTCATGTTGTTATTGTGGTGAACCCGCGGCTAATCCTGGCAATTTGTGCTGATTCCGTTTCATCTGGAACAGTGCGATTGGTGGAGGGAGATATTTGGTTCTGTACAAGATAAACGTGCCTAGGATTAGTTGGATGCAATGATTTCTGGTGGGTAGGCTTCGGTTGATCTATCCTTTAGATGTAGTGTTGATCTGGGCAGCTTGTGACATAGGAGTATAGGAACTACTGCTGCAATGCATGTGTTAGAAGTTGAAATTAGGCAGTATCATGAAGGTAGGATACATGTAAAATAACATGTTTGCATTGATCAGCTGAACGACAAGAAAATTGGGCCTGCTCTGATGATTGGATGATTTGTTGCTGACTGTGGTTCTTGATGGGTCACCTTATTTTAGTTTCCTGCTAATTAGGTGTTGCCTGACTTCCTACAACCATGTTAATTAAGCTGTTGAAAATTCTACTTTCTATGAAATATTATTGACCGAGCATTTCTTTTGTTTTCAAGCAGGAGACACAGTCGCATGATAGCGGGTCCTCAAAATCCAGAGAAAAGGACAGAGAACGAGAGAAGGGCAAGGACAGGGAGCGCGACAGGGACCGTGGTAGGGATAGAGAAAAGGACAGGGACAAGGAGAGGCACCGTGACAGGGGCGAGCGTGGTGACCGGGACAGGGATCGTGATCACCACCACAGGGAGCGCCGGGAGCGAAGTGAGAAAAGGGAACATCGTGAACGTTCTGTTGATCGTGACCGTGACCGTCACCGGAGCCGTGATTCCGAAAGGTAATGGTTCCAAATCTTTAGAGCTCTTGTATGGATTGAGTTACATGTATCCCAATACTCACAAAAATGCATTGAGTTACATGTATCCAAATCTTTGATTTCCTGAAACAATATGATATGGCACTAAATGCATTTTATGTTATAATGTCTCAAGCAGTCTAATATATCAGAAACCTGTTGGTAATTTATTTGTTTTCTTTGCTTGCTTTTCTTTACTCATAACTTGTGGTGTTCATTAGTGTCTTAGTGATGTATGTATTCATCTATTCATCTCATTTGATCATAAATTAAGAACAATATATGCATGCTGATGTTCAGTAATTCACTAAATCAGCTGTGTGCTGGAAATCTAAAGGTTATTCTGATTTCAAAAGACTTAAGGTAAAAAATGGCACATGTAAATTGATAATAAACATGTTTGCTTTTGTTACCAAAGTTTTATACTGAAGGTGAAGCATGCTTTATTGATGCAGGAGAAGGGACCGTGATAGGGATGGTCACCGTAGGCATCGGTCTCGCTCCCGCTCTCCTTCTAGGAGTCGTGACCGTGACCGCAGGTCCAGATCTCGTTCAAAGAGGTATGGTTCAGTCTCATCGAGGGCACCTTACATCTTTATAGTGTTTGTGGCCTTCAAATTTCCTGTGTCAATGAGTGAGCCTTTTTGAGATAAATTAGTGTTTCCTGTTGGTATGCCTTTCTTAAGTATTTTTTTGTTGTCTGTATTTTGTATGATTTAAAAACCTGACTATGTACTGATAAATTTTTGAATTCCAAATCTGTTGATTTTTTTCTTTGAAATTAAATGATGCAGTGTTTAGTAGCTGTAATTTGTTCTGGACATGATTTCTTTCAAATGGTTTCATTATTTTTTTGTATCACCTATGGACATTGCTATGTTGATATTTTATTTTATCTATGTGCTAATAGCTGTTGTCTTGAAACAGTAAGCGTGTTAGCGGATTTGACCAAGCACCGCCACAACAGGGACTGCCTATAGTTGCTCCTGGCGTGACTCCAGGTATGTGACGTTCTGTGGTTTCATGTGTGACTTTACATAGATTTGTGGACTCTGTGACTTCGTTCTTTCGTCACCAGTGCTGCTGGGTTTGCTATGTGTAACTCTGCAACCAATTCTTTTCATGAAAGTGCCCCATAATCAATTATTAGTTTTCATGAACCTTTATGCAAATCTTTTTTGTTCTCTCAAGCCTTTTGTTAATCATTTTTTCTTAAATTACGGTAGGGGTTCCAATATCAGTCAGTGGTTCCAGTATAGTAAACGTAATAACTATTGTTTCTTTGCTTGAAATTACCGTGCCTGTTGGCTTGTCACCAGAAATGAACTGAGCTAGTATCTATATCTGTGACTTGCTGTTAACTATTGTGATGCCTACTGCTTGGTAAATCTTGATGATGTTTGCTTATCCGAAAGACTTGTATTCATTTTATTATGCATGGTAACTGGAACTAAGCAAGATCTTGTTTGTTTGTTCTTTTGGTGTTTGTTTTTTTGTTGTGTATGCATATGGGTAAGAAGGCAATCTTGGGCCACTTTTGTCCAACTGCTGCCAATGGAATGAGATGACTACTGTAGCTTTAATGCACAAGGAACCTCTGGTTTGATATCTTGTTCGTCCTCATACTAGCACTATTACATTTTGGTAGTTTTATAACTTTTTTAATGTAATTTTCTTTAACATACTGCTTATCTTTTAAGTTGAGTTTAGCAAACTTCCTTTAGACGTTGTGGGTTCACATTTGAATATAGAATAATATCTTGTTAATATCCTATGGCTTCCATCTTCTTTTTGCTAAGTGTTTCCTGTTGAGGAATGCAGGTCAGCTTCCGGGAGTCCCTCCTGCAATGCCTGGGATGTTTCCGAACATGCTCAATTTCACTGGAGGACAGGTGTGTACTGTCTTTACTTACAGGATTGTGTAGTTAAGCCTTAAATTTTAACGCATTCTATCTGATTAACAACCGATGTGGCATAATGAATTATCTGAGAGAAACATTTGTATTCTTTACAATTTGTTGCTTCATTATTAATTTCTAACAGCAACTTTCTTCTGCATCAGTTCAACCCCCTTGTAATTCAGCCACAAGCTATGACACAACAGGTATATGATTTCCCGTGTTACTTCTGCATTTCAGCTTTATTATATGCAAATGTGATTAACCCTCCTTTTTATAGGCTACTAGACATGCTAGACGTGTGTATGTTGGTGGGCTTCCTCCATCTGCCAATGAACAGGTAATTAGTTTATCTTAATTTCCGTTTGACCCTTTATACTGTTTTTCTTTTCTGTCCTGATGATTTGAATTTGGTATTCTTTCAGACTGTTGCCATATTTTTCAATCAAGTTATGGCTGCTATTGGAGGAAACACAGCTGGTCCAGGTGATGCTGTTCTTAATGTCTACATAAACCATGACAAGAAATTTGCTTTTGTGGAGATGAGATCAGTTGAGGAAGCAAGCAACGCAATGGCCTTAGATGGCATAATGTTTGAGGGAGCACCAGTCAAGGTTCGAAGGCCAACAGACTATAATCCTTCCCTAGCTGCTGCGTTGGGCCCTAGCCAGCCAAATCCAAATCTCAACCTTGCTGCTGTTGGCTTGACACCTGGATCAGCTGGTGGATTAGAAGGCCCAGACCGCATATTTGTGGGTGGTCTCCCCTACTACTTCACTGAAGCTCAAGTGCGGGAGTTGCTCGAGTCCTTTGGACCTCTGCGTGGATTCGATCTAGTGAAGGATAGGGAAACTGGCAACTCGAAGGGCTATGCCTTCTGTGTGTACCAGGATCTTACTGTTACTGACATTGCCTGTGCTGCTCTTAATGGTATCAAGATGGGAGACAAGACTCTTACTGTTAGGCGTGCAAACCAAGGAGCGTCTCAGCCTAGGCCAGAGCAAGAAAGTATCCTGTTGCAGGCACAGCAACAGGTGCAAATGCAGGTATAATCCAGCTTCTATGCGTGTTTTATGAATTATTAATCTGTTTGTATTCCAACATTCATCTTCTGACTTTGAAATCTTTGTAATCAGAAACTCGTGCTACAAGTTGGAGGTGCACTTCCCACAAAGGTTGTATGCCTTACCCAGGTTGTTACAGCAGATGAACTGAGGGACGATGAGGAATATGAGGACATTGTGGAGGACATGAGGGAAGAAGGCCGCAAATACGGTAAACAGCATTCTGACTCATGGACCTCCCCCCTTATCTTTACACATTCTGCTTTATCATTTCGATTGCCTTCCTTCAGTTACTGAACTGGTTTCCTTTTGTGTGTTTGTCTGTTTGTGTGTCTTTTTTGTAGTCCCACATAATGCCATTGCAGAGTGTTTTATAGACCGACCTTATGCAATATTGGCAATCGGGCTTTAACCTACAGAAGACACACTATTCTTTTCTGTTCTATTAATTTGTTATTTTATGTCCCTCTCTTCGGTATATACTCACTAACACATGGACAGGTAACTTGGTGAAAGTTGTAATCCCGCGTCCTGATCCCAGCGGTGCTCCAGTTGCTGGAGTCGGGAAGGTGAGCAAAGTTTTTGCTATTCAGTTTTCTATGTGGCACATTTCATTATACAAAATTGAGAGCCAGTCTGATGTTTCACTCTATTCTGCAGGTGTTTTTGGAATATGCAGATGTGGATGGCTCGACGAGAGCGAAGACAGGGATGCACGGAAGGAAGTTTGGTGGGAACCAGGTGATTGCTGTGTTCTATCCCGAGAACAAGTTTGCTGCCGAGGAATACGACGGATAGATGGCAACAACGGATAGATGGCAACAAGAGTAGCTCATGATGCTGTTTTTATCTTATTTTTAGTTTTAAGATTGAATTGGATACATATTGTAATAGTTTGAAGTGTGTGCAGAACCATCAGTTGAACATGTACACTGTTTTGACAGTTAGTTGAAATAATTTACTTGCTGTATTCTTGTGCTGGTAGTTTATCTCAGCCTCTGGGAGCCCACTGAATCTGAAGGACTGTAGTCGTTGATCATCGAGCTGCAATACTCTGAATAGTTCATTAGTCAACAGCGTAGGCGTTGGTCATCTCCGGCATCACGGTGAACGGACTGATGAACAGATCGTTGTTCACGGTGGAGCCCATGAACTGCACCATATGCGTAATCACTCATCAGGTCAGTGAGGTTAGCGCGCTCCACTGCGCTGCCGACGGGTAGATGGCCTTTGGTGTCACTATATAAGGCCAGCCTCGTTCTGGAGATCTGCGTAGCCGGTCAAGTCACTTTGTTGGAATGTGACGTTACACGATGCTACGAACGCCTAGCTGCCATCGGCGACGTAACACAGGCCGCTGTTCTCATCGCCATGAACGGGTATATATTGATTTAATTTTGGTATACACATTCCCTGAAAACATGGGAATACTTTGGAGATGCGGGGGAATATCCGGCTCGTTCTCGCCCCTTTCCCCGCTACAGTAGCGAACAGGCGAAAAGAGGGCGATCCCTTTCCGGCGGCAGCTCCGCCTCGCTCTCCCCTCCCTCCGGCGGCCCGTAGGGCTTCCGAGGACCGGGAGAGCGGCGGCGCTGCCGTCCGGCATCCTTACTAGCTACTAGATAGTAGGTAGTCTAGCTTTTCCCTTCTTAGGGTTAGGGTTCCGACGCCATCTTCACCAATGACGGTCGGATTTCGCGTCTCCCTCGGCGGATCTGGCGACAAGGGCGTCGGCGACGATGGCTTGCTCACTGGTGAGGCCTTGTGGAGTTGTTTTTCCTTCTGTTCCTTTGCGAAAGGGTGGAAGGACCCCTGTTTCCCCTCGCTGCTGTTCGTGGCGGTGGTGGAAGTTGTTCCCGGGTGGTCGTCGTTGTCGTCCGGCGGCGATTTCTTCGGTTTTTTGCCTCTTTCTGCTGGTGCTTGCTTGCTCGTGGTGGTTTGGTGTGCTCTGCTCCCTCCGGTGGCTTGGCGACGGTCGGCTTGGTGCCTTCTTCGTGATATGGGCGTCTGTGCCCATCTAATCGGCGTTTCCAACGATGCGTGGAGGTCGCGGCCAGGGAGGATGGGGGAAGCCAGCTGCTGCGGCTGGTAGTCGCCGGCGGTGAGAGGATGCGGTGACGGGAAGGATCTAGAGGATAAGGGAGTTAGTTGTAATTTTCTTTTCCTTGAGGTTCTTTCTGTAATTTTGTTCCAGAGGTGTCCCTGTAAAAGGTGTGGTTGTACTGTGCTTTCCTTTTAATATAATTCCACCCTTTCTCGCAAAGTAGCTGAAGCCTGATGGTTTACTTGTGACGATTCGAAGAAAATGCCCCTACTGAACTTTCGATCAGACAAGAAGCTCTGCGTCTTAGAATCACATTTTCTTGTTGCCTTCCGTTAATTGCTTCTAGATGCAGAAAATACTACTCCATTCTTGGCGGCCGGTAAAATCATGGAGGCCGCGTCGCGTCCTCCAGCCACGTAGCGGCAAGAGGTTTTTTTTTCTTTCTTTCTTTTTTTTCCCTTCTTTCTTTCTTTCTTTATTTTTGTGTGAAAAAGGGAGTACACCCGCGCGCGTCCACACCTGACTCCGAGTCGAAGTTGGAACCCGTTTCGTGCCGGTCTCCAACTAGAAGACGTCATTTTCGACATGGGCCACGCCCCTTTCTATTACTTTCATAACAGAAAACAAAAGTTAAACGTTTACAACCACCAGCAAAACATCCAGATAAGTCTGAGCAATAGAGAACGAAAAGCATAAATTATAGACCGAGAGCCATTCTAACAAAACTAGAAGACGTCATAGATCGATATATGTTGTACTTAGACTGACTCCAACCGGCGACCTGACAGGAGCTCTATCCTAAAAATAGGTCTAAAAATTTGAAAAACAGCCTCCAACCGATGATGCAAAAGGATTCCCGTTGTGGGTGCGGTGGAGAGCGGCTACCCACAAATGCATCACTTTCATCCAGGGGCGGACCGCCCCATACGGCATACTGGGGCGGCTGCCCTAGCTACCGGCGGCAAGAATTACGAACCCCCCTTGCTTCTGTACATGAACAGCCCCTAATTTCTCCTTCACAAGCCATGCTCATGCGGTAGAGGTGACTGCAATTACAACTAGCTGCCCCAGCTAAAATTCCGTCCGTGGTCCGCCACTGCTTTCATCCGCTCCCTTTTCCTGTTCGCGGGCGACGGTCGCGGTCGGGCCGTCGAGGTCGCCACGCAGTGAGGCGCGGAAGGCCTGAGGAGGAGCTGCGAGGCGGTGGGGCGGGCTCAGCGCGGGGAGGAGCGGAGCGGCGCGGCGCGCCACCTGCTCGCGCGCAGCCTCCGCCGCCCTTGCTGGCACGCGCGCCGCCTCCGGTCTGCAGGCGCTGCTCCGCACGATGGGGAGACCCGAGCTGCGCCGTCTCCTGCTCGCTGCTAACCCTGACGGCCGTGGAACGCAGCCTCGGCCCGCTTCTTCGAACGGCGGAACAGGTCCCAAAGGCCGCATGGTCGTGGCTGCTCCTAGCCTGGAGCATCTGAGCGTTGGCAGGAGAGAAGGAGATGGTGGAAGCCATGGCCTGGCTATAACGTAAGATGAATTTCCCAGGCATGGTTAGCAATTGGCTAAAATCATAGCTTTCTAATGCTGTTTAATTCAGCTGAAATTGGATTCCAGATTTCTGAAATCCAAATCTTGGGGAAGAAGATGGAGAGGGAGGATGAGGAGATGGAGACACACGTACCTTGAGGCTGGAGAAGAAGATGAGTGGGAGAAGACGCTGCAGGGATTTTCGCAAGAACTAATCATGTGGCCTCGGTTTCCCGAGCACGCGGACGGCGCGGACGGCGACGCGGAGCAGGACGCGGGAGGAGGAAGCTGGAGGCGGTGGCGGCCCGCGCGCGAGGAGGCGGGCGCGAGGAATCGACGGCGGCCCGCCCGCGGCCGTGGGACCCGATTGGCGGCTGTGCGCGGCGGTGGGATTCGATTGGCGGCGGCGACGGCTCTACGCTGCGTCCTCGCGTTGGAGACCTATTCAGGGAGACCTACTCGGTCATTTTGATGTTGAATTTGGGTGAGCCGCGTTGGAGTCAGTCTTACAAATAATGATAAAAAAGCAGCACGACGCAGGCAAATCCAACCGCTCGTACGCGACCAAAACCTCATCTAGCTCGTCCCGGCGGGCCAAGAATTAACAAGCCGCCATGGTGGATCTACGGCAACCGAACCGGCAGCCGCGGCCGCCTCCGCCGCTGGAGGCGTCGATGCACGACCTGACGCTGGAAGACGGCCGGCCCCTGCCGCCGGACTGGTCCTGGAGTCGATGTATGGTTGATTTAATTTTGCATCCTTTATATATGATGTCATGTTAATCTCCTTTCATCTTCTTTTTCCTAATTGGTTTTTTTTAGATAAAGTTTTCCTAATTGGTTTTCCTGTTGAGGAATTGCAGATCATCATCAGCTGCGTGACGTCCCTCCTCCCATTCCTGGGATCGCTCCATATCATCCAAACATGTTTCATTCAGCTCCAGAACAGGTGAGTACTGTATTTAATTACTTTCAGGACCGTGTAGCTAGTTAGGGCTTAAATTTGAGGGAACTACCTGATTAACAACTGATGTGGCATAATGAATTATATCTGACAGATACAAACTTGTATTCTTCACAATTTGGTGTTTTGTTACCAATTTCTATTTTGACTTTCTTCTGCAGCAGTTCAACCCCCTTGTAAGTCAGCCACAAGATATGTCACAACAGGTATATAACTTCCCTTTGTTACTTCAGGTAGCATTTCAGCGTTTTTATATGCAAACGTGATTAACCCTCCTTTGTCTTTTCTTATAGGCTGCTAGACGTGTGTATGTTGGTGGGCTTCCTCCACATGCTGAGGAACATGTAATTAATTATACTTAACACCTCAATTTTCATTTGACTTATTTCACCTGTTTTTTTCGTCCTGATGAATTTGAATTCGGTGTTCTTTCAGACTGTTGCCGTATTTTTCGATCTAGTTATGACTGCTGTTGGAGGAAACACAGCTGGTCCGGGTAATGCTGTTGTTAATGTCTACATAAACCATGACAAGAGCTTTGCTTTTGTGGAGATGAGATCAGTTGAGGAAGCAAGCAATGCAATGGCCTTAGAATGGCATATTGTTTGAGGGAGCACCGGTGAAGATTCGAAGGCCAACAGACTATAATCCTTCCCTAGCTGCTGCACTGGGACCTAGTATGCCAAACCCAAATCTGAACCTTGCTGCTGTTGGCTTGACACCTGTATGTGCCGGTGGATTAGAAGGTCCAGATCGCATATTTGTGGGTGGCCTCCCTCACCACTTCACTGACGCTCAAGTGCGTGAGTTGCTCGAATCCTTTGGACCTCTGCGTGGATTTGATGTAGTCAAGGATAGAGAAACTGGCAACTCAAGGGCTTCGCCTTCTGTGTGTACGAGGATCGCATCGTTACCGACATTGCTTGTGCTGCTCTCAATGGTATCAGGTAATCAGGATGGAGGGCAACACTCTTACTGTTAGGCGTGCATGCCAAGGGGCGCCTCAGCCTAGGCCAGAGCAAGAAATTATCCGGTTGCAAGCGCGACAACAGTTGGAAATTCAGGTAAAATGCAGATTCTAGCTAGGCATGTTTGATAGACTGTTAAACTCTGCATTGTAGTGTTCAGTTTCTTACTCTGAAATCTTCATAATCAGCAACTCGTGCCACAAGTTCGAGGAGCATTGCCCATGCCCACAAAGATCGTATGCCTGACCCAAGCTGTTACAGCAGATGAGTTGAGGGATCATGGGGAATACGAGGACATTGTGGAGGATATGAGGGACGAAGGCCGCAAATACGGTAAGCAGTGTTTGGACACAAGGACAGCTCCTTGTCAACTCTGTACACATTCTGCTTGCTTTATCATTTCGATTGCCCACTTGTGTATGTACTACTCACTAACACAGTAAACACATGGATGGACAGGTAACTTGTTGAAAGTTGTAATCCCGCGTCCTCATCCCAGTGGTGCTCCAATAACCGGAGTCGGGAAGGTGAGATTATTCTGCCATTAATTATTCAGCTTTCTATGTGGCACACCTAGTTATACAAACTCGAGAGCCAATCTGATTTTTGCATTATTTCTGCAGGTGTTTTTTGAATATGCAGATGTGGATGGCTCGACCAGGGCGAGGATAGGGATGCACGGAAGGTGGTTTGGTGGGCACCAGGTGGTTGCCATATTCTACCCGGAGAACAAGTTTGCTGCCGCTGAGTACGACGGATAAATCAGAACCCCCAGTCAAAGCCAAAGAGTTGTTTTTATCGTTGTTTTAGATACTGTGTTGTTTGAAGTGTGTGCAGAACCATTAGTGATGGTTAAACTGAACGTTGCTGCTATGCCCACGGGATTTGAACGAACTGCAATAATTTGGCAACACTGTTGTTCCATAGTAAGATGCGATAAACCATCCCTGTCCATCGATGTGAGCTAATACGTGTGAATTGTGAGAAAAAATAAATTGATTTCTCTGATGGGATTTGGTTGAACTTCTCTTCTATCTAAAAATCTCATGCCACGATGCAGCAAAAACAAATGCGGTGGACGTACTTTTACAGTGTTGGAAACGAACACGACCTGAATGTGTTCTGGGTCCTGGCGCGTGTTTGCGTGCGTTCAGTCAGTTCAGGTGTGATCGTGTGTGCATGCAGAGTAGCTGCGTTGGGCGGGTGCACGCTGACCATGTCTCGTGGCGAGCTCGATCGGATGCCGTGCTGGTCTCGGGGCGGAGGAGCTCGTGGGTCACGACGGGCGACGGCGCGTCGGAGAGAACTACACGTCGGCCGTGGCCGGGGAAGTGGGGAACGGTGGTGGCCTTGATGGTGTCGCAGAGGCCAGCCTCTTTCAGCTCGCGTTCTGGATGTTGCAGAGCAGGTGAAGTCACCCTGTCGATTCGTGACGTTCCACAACTCCAGGAACAGCTAGGTTCCAACGGAGGCGTACGTGCAACACAATCCTCTCATCCCATCGATCACCGTGAACGAGTACATACACCGAGTTCTACGCCTAGCTAGTTGCAACCACACGATTTTAGAAGGCTAGACCGGGACAATTGCTTTGTGAACGGGAAAAATGCAAAATTGAAGGTAGGCTAGATCAGGACAATTACTTTGTGATCAGAATAGCACCAACAATTGGAGTGTCAACATGCGGTGTACAGGAAGAAGCACCGGGCGGCGGTGCTGAAGCGGCAGGATCTCCGCGCTGTACAGGAAGAAGCACCGGCCGAGGTGCGCAGGAGCACCGGCGGAGTCACGACGGCGGCGTACATCACGAGGTGCACTGGGATGCCGGCGAAGGCGTTGAGTGGGATGGACACGTACCCGAGCAGGGTGGCCCGGCATGCTTACGAAGGCGCGTAGTTGGAAAACGTGGCCGAGGAGGGTGCCGACGCTGATAAATGTCTGCACGAGCACGAGTACATATCAACCAAAATCAATAAGCTTCCAAATTTTTTTTAGAGTATATTTCAACCACGGCCAACCAGTTACAGTCTCAGTTCAGAATTCAGCAACAATCTCACACCAGCAACATTCCACCCTTACAAGGCACTCATGCCTGAATCACCCGCTCACACCTGGGCCTCACCCACGCCAGGCTCCATCATGATGCTTGAACACGCACGAATCCTGCTAGCTTTGCTCACTTTCAGCTTCAGGATGGGTCGACTTGCTGTCAAAAACTCGACCTGCGGGGGGGTATACGGCCCCTCGGGCATTATCTAAGGAGAACGACCTTCTCACACAGATCGAGAAAACTCCGAACCCCCTTCCCTAACCCTTACACAGGGAGCCGTTCACCGTAAGAATGGTTCGGCTACTTCTTACATACCCGTGCTTTGAGTGGGAAGGAACGAAGGAGTTTTTCTCGGCACTGTAGCGCCGCTACAGTGCCCGTGCGGCACCTGCGATTCGATCCCAGGCGGGAGCGGTCACCAGCCAGTGGCCTTTGCCACTGCGCTGGGAGCCCCTTCGCGGTCGACTTGCAGTCTTGGACAGCTTCCAAATCAAGTGACAAGGATCATGAAACGTACGCGCTTTCGACAGGGACGACAGAAACAGTTTGTTGATGCATGTGTGGTAACACATCAAGCAAGGTCCGTGCGAGGACGCCGCGGCGATCGATATATATCTCGCCGTTGTACGTGCACGGGCGCCGCGCGCGTGAATTAACCCAGACCCCAAGCTGCATGTGACGAACCGAGCGATATGGCGAGCGCGCCGGCCGGGGATGAGGAAGGCGTTGGCGAGCACCAGCGCGGCGCGGCAGCCGGCGGCGACGATCGACACGAGAATGTTCACTTTGCTGATGCGCCTACGAGCACTCGGTCTGCGGTGTCCAAGAGGCCCAGGTCCTCCCGGATGAACAGGTCCGCGCCACTCATCAGTGCAAGGCTCTTGCTTGCACACGAGAACTCGATACTCGAGGCCCCACCGGAGGAGGTTGCGGGCGGGGCATGGAGGCTGCGGCGGCAGCGGGCGATGGTTCGATCGACGGCAATGATCTGCATTTGGGAGGTTCAATTTTCAGTTTACACTCGTCGTTTTTCTTATCTGACCACTGCATAAATTTGATATACTACTAGTAGGGCAAAGAACTGAAATACCGTATATTCTGAGCAGTACTACCTATATAGGTACTGCTGCTCCTTTATTAGGTACTACCTCCGTCCCAGAATATAAGCATTCCTAGGTTTGTTGAAAGTCAATCAGGTTCAACTTTGACTAGCAATAGCTATAAAAATAAAACATTTTAAATATGAAGAGTTGCATATTATGATAGTTGATTTCACGATGAATCTAACAACATCAACTATATATAATGGAGTGCTATAATTATTTTGCTATTGATAGTCAAAGTTAAGGAAACTTGACTTTGACCAAACTCTAGAATGCTTATATTCTGGGACGGAGGGAGTACTAGGACTAGGCGGTGAGCCTGTGACGAGACAGAGCATGCATGCTCATGTTCACGCCGTGCAGCTCCGCTCGATGGAGACTGGCTTCCACAGCTACCCTGTCCCGTGTTAGCAGCCTAGCAGGAGCCACGAGGGAAAGGCCCGGCATGGCGCCGAGTTGCCCGCGCCACGCTCGTCATGCCGGCACCGACGCAGTTGCTGGCCGAGTGGCCGGTGACTTGGTCACTGACTGGTGGGGCCAGGCCCACAGGTCAGTGACCTGAGCTCGTCAATGAAGATTCTTTTCTCTGTCCACTGCTGCACATCTCCCCCGGTTCCAAAAGGTACTCCCTCCATTTCAAATTACTTGACGCTTTTGATTTTTGTAAATCACGTTTGACCACTCGTCTTATTTGAAAAATTTATGCAAATATCATTTATCTTGTTATGGTTTGTTTTATCATTAGAGATACTTTCAGCATGATTTATTTGTTTTTATATTTGCACAAAATTTTTAAATAAGACGAGCGGTCAAACGTGATCTTAAAAAAGTCAAAAACGTCAAGTAATTTGAAATGGAGGTAGTAATAGCCAGGGTACATTTGCCTAACTCTCGCGTCACTACTCGGAACTGACCGAAGAATTGTGCACCTATGGAGTCGCGCCGAAGAATTGTGCACCTAACTCTCCGGCGGCCAAGCTGCTTGGCGCGAGGCAAAGTCTGACTTGGCGTCAACGCGCGAGGCAAAGTCTGACTTGGCGTCAACGCTGACGTGGATGCTAGTTACGCCGGCAAGGTTGAAGAAACTGTAGTTTGGTCACGCCAACTATTTTGGCGCAACTAAATGAGTTAGATTTGCAAATTTAGTTTGGATGAAATTATTATTAAAATATTAATTAAAAAATAATTTGATAATAAAAAATTTCACGCTGCCATGACTGTTTGTGCTCGGTTCCACGCAGTAGTGGCTGTGATTCTCTATGGCCTAGAACGCCTTCAAAGCCCGATGCGCTGCGGCTGCACAGCCTTGAAGGAGACGTCCGGCTTTGCCGCTGCCGCCGCGTGCTGATGTGCAGCTCCAAATCTGACTGACAACCATCTCATGATGCGCACCAATTTAGAGGGACAACAGAAATAAAAAGAAAGCCATAGTCTTTGATGAGACCAATAGATGAGCTATAGTTCTTGAAAACCAAACGACTCGGCCAAGCATCCAAAAAGAGAACATTAACACACAACACTATTAGCCAATATGTAGACCCTTAGTGCGGAATGAAACGGAGGCTTCCCAGCGATTTCGTGAGCCAACGTCGAATCGTCGAATGCCGCGTGGGTTCAATCGCGTGCGGCCTTGTCGCGTGTGGCCGGTCGCATGCGAGTTTCTGGTGGGATTTGCATTGGCCTCTAGTAGTGGATTGGGTCACGTCGGCCTCTGTGTTGGTTCTGTTGGGCCTGTGCGTGCACGTGAATCGAGTACCCGTGGTGGAGGATTGTGGTCGTCGGTGACCATGCAATATTTTGGCATCTCTCAGTTGGCCCATGCTTTCCAGGTGATCGTGCCTCTTGTGCTAAAAAAACGAAAAGGGAATCGTGCCTCTCTGTACGGGCGGCCGGTCAGCTGCGTTTAAGACGCCGCTGCTCGATGCCATGCTCTCACTGTGCGCGTTTGGTCTCTTCCTCCTCGATTTTGGGTGTTCTACCTCGGTGAGCTCCGCCTGGTTTCTCCGCCCCACCTCTCCAGGGCCCAAAGCATCGCCGCCTTCTGCACCCTCTACGGCGGCGGCTTCGTCGAGGACCTCCTTCCTCACGACACCTCGCCGATCGGTAGCGGCGACAGCTTCCTCTTCACCGTCCCCAGCGACCTTTCGGTCGTCCTTCCCCCGGCTACGACCCCTCCAGCTTCCTCCGGGACCACTTCGTTGGCCCTCCAGCGGCATCACCTTCCAGATCGTCATCGGGGAGGCGACGGTGCCCCAAACGTAGGAAAAAAATTTCAGCGAAATTTCACCAGAATATCCGATATTTCGTCTTTTTCGGTGGGGTCCGAAATGAAATCGAAATGAACAGTACCAACGAAATATTGTTCTTGACCATCTTCGTGAGTACAAATTGTCTTATTTATGTATCCAATCGTGATGTTTTATAGATTTGAGACAATATCTTGTGAAATCATGTCAAATTTTTTTTGAAAAAAAATCAAATTTTGTTCGTCGAAATTTCTGAAATTCCCAAAATTTCATGTTTATCGGTGACCTCTGAAATTTTTTATTTCCGAAATAGTTTCCCTAGCCCCAAACCTCACCTGCCTCGCCGACCGCACCGGCCGTTGTGCCACTCCTCCCAGGGCCCCCACCAAGTGGGTCGCGTGCGACCAACGCGAGCCGCCTTCCGCGGAGGATCAAGGGGTCGTCCTCGACTCCGCATTTGTTGCCATTCCAGCCCGTGCGCCGCCGCCTCACCCACTCCTCCTCGACTCCTCCGACGCCGAACCCGACCAGATCAAGAACCGCCTTGAGCACAAGAAGCGCCAGCGTCTAAGAAGTTCCCGGTGGCACGGTGGGTGTCGGAGTTGCGGCACAAAGGTAGCCATCCGTTGGAGCCGGTTGGCAGGTACCCAAGCAACGGCGACAGTATGGGTTCCTCTCTCTCACTCTCTCTCTCTCTCTCTCTGCCCCCAAAATTTCTCATATGTGATTCGTATCCCCACGACTTGATTAATCACTTTCATCTTTTTTATTACGAGGGATTCAGTCAAGATGGAGGCCATGGCATGGGTAGACCTGATAGGATCCAAGCCTCGCATGTGCCGGAGAAGTAACCAGCAACAAGCTTCGATATTTCAGGTAATGTACGTGAGAAGCCCTCTTCAGTGCAACTATATAAGGTCATTGTTTTACCAATTTGCTAGCTGTTTCTGCTTAATTCTCATATTATGGTCCACAGTCAGGCACCTTACCTAAAACCATTGTTAATCCTTCTTGCTGTATGCATATTAATTTTTACATTTGATACGGAGGTCCAAAAGGATGGTTCTTCACTGTTTTTACACAGCGCAATTGTGCCTGTCTTTTGGTGCATATTAGATTGATGTATCAGAAAAAATATACAGAGTTCCTTTTATCATGTGGTGCATTATTGAAGAATTAAATAAAGAAGTTCAGCAAGTTATGTATTTACTATTTAGGGAAGGAAAACAATAGCTTGCAGATGCCCACAGAGCATAGCTAATAAAACTTGACCTTTGGTTATAATGCCCACAATAACTTCAGGTTTCCACTCCTTATCAGTTGCTTTATGGTTATATATATGCACAGCTTTTTTTAGTTTTAAATGTGTACATTTCTAATGTTATCTGATTTAACTAATTGGCCTTCACCATATTAGTTTCCAGTTTGCAAGAAGACGATGTGAGAAGTGAAATGACATCTGTGGCAGCTGGTGGCTAGAAATATCATTTCCATTCAAAGAGGGAGCAGAGGCGAGGTGTGTATTTTCATTTTTGTTTAGTTATGTGCTCATAATTATTTGTTTCCTATCATGCTTCAGTTTCGAAGTTTAACAGATGCTTAGTATTTGTCATCCAAGTCTGCTCTGTTTGGATTGCTGGTCTTGTGTGAAAATGGTTCAGTTGCTGCCATTGTGCTATCCAATCATATGTATGGCATAGATTATTTAATTATGAAACATATATTTTCTTTGATTGGCTTCATTGGATACCTCCTATTCTAAATGTTTTAGTTGTTCATTACAATTGAATAATAGCGCTTGAATAGTGTGAAGTGTGTCATCTAGGTTTTAGATAGCTCAGAATTACAGGTTTTTATTGCTAGGTATATGTTCCTAATGCACCGCATAATCTAGATTGTATAGTTGTTCCAATATTTTGTTGAAGAAGCTACCTCTTTGAAGTTAATCATGAGTTAAATTAATCATGATATTTTATTTTCACAGGCTTGATTGTCATTTAAAGAAATAAGGAGGGTCAAGTTCTGTTGGTTGCCTCTTATTGTCCTTTCAGGTACATATGAACCTCCTAACTTTTGAGATTAATCTTTTGAATGTTTTTTAGTTCAATACAGCTGAACCTCCTGTCCTTTGAATATGTCCTCCAAAAAAAAAAAAAGAATAGTCTTTAGCTCAGGATCACAGGGTTAGTCTTTGGATGGTGCAGAATGTTGTAACATGGTTTATGTGGCTCAGGACTAGATGTTTGATGGTATTCAGTGTACTTGCCTGGTTTGCACCTGCTGCTCTATTGCGATCTTGCCTCTTTTTTTTTCATGACCTTAATTTCAAAATTAGGTGCATAATTAACCAATTTGGTATGCACAAATTTTCTTAATCAACATATCTGAATATTTTTACAAGGCAAGATTGGTCGACACATCTTTTATGTATCACTTTACCCATTCTGATAACTAGCTACACTTCATCTGTTTAAGAATTCCAGTGAATATACCAACCATTGCGTGAATTGGCATCTCATTACCTATGTTTAGCACCTGAATACACCATGATTCTTGCTTCTTTAGCATTTTATGCTTACTATCCTTATCGACTAGGGTTATATCCATTGTCTTACTGATAGCATAGTTTATAATCCAACCAAATATGCATATTTATGTTATTATAGAAATAATACATTATCCTAATTTGTTTTCCATAGTTGTGATTTATTGCAGGAGGATGATGGTGTTAAATAGCTCAGCATAGCATGGATTTGGAAGTGTCCAACGGAAGGGTGCGCTTGGCACCGATGGGTTCTATTTGTTATTTCTAATATTTGCATCTGTTCCTGCTGCTTCTTAGTAATTATATTTGTCTTTGGTTAGTTACGCTGAACAGGATACACTGTATACTTCAGGTCTTCCACTGTACATAATTGCTTAATTTATCTGAAAGATGTTTCAAAGGAAATGTTGGAGTCATATGTGCACCGCACATGATTGTGTTCTATTGGCATGCTGTTTCCAGAGCCTTTTCAAGCCTTTTCATTATTGTTAAATTTTGAATTTAACAAGCAAGAACGATTTCATTCTGTGTTCTTCTCACCAATTTATCCATTTCCTGTCATGAATTTCCTCCGCCCTTTTTTTTTGCTCTTTACATACTGCGCTTAATTTGAACATGAACACTCAGTGATAGTTAATCAAGTCCGGCCAAATAACGGTGTACAAAGGGTGCGATGTTACGACGGGCGCAGCGAAGCGCGCCTCCCGTCCTAGTAGTTCTTGAATACGACCAAGCAACCAAGAATATTGACGACACAACTCGATTAGCCACAGTTTTTGGATTCAAGGCGCTCACTCATAAAATTTTGCACGAGTGAAGACTTGATGACGACCTAAGACATTATATGGCACTACATAGATAAACTTGAAAGTCTTTGCCGGCCCTTTCCCGTACCTTGGGTGGAGTTAATGAAAGAAAACATTTTTATAATGCTTATTCACAATCAATAAAAATATTTCTTAAATATTTTCACATAGCCTTTATTTAGTCATTACAGGATTTTGGTAATGTACAATACCTCAATAGCTCAAATATTATTTTTTCTTATACTTCTGACAACCAATATTTTAAAAAATTTCTTCTCCATCTTTATCTTCTTCACATGAATTGATTTTTTGTCACTTGTATCATGCATGTTTGTAGCCACTCAAGTCGAGTTTCTCCCACGTGAATCAAGCTTTTTACCACTTAATCTACGGACGAAGTGCGGAATAGAGAGAAGAGGGAAAAAGGAAACATCCAATGAAGCTTTGTGGTGCGATTATGTTGGCCGTCGCCTCCAATGCCTCAGCCTTGAGCTTGATGCCGACTGCCTTCAGTAGCTTATTCACAATAAATAAAAATATTTCTTAAATATTTTCACATAGCCTTTATTTAGTCATTACAGGATTTTGGTAATATACAATACCTCTATAGCTCAAATATTATTTTTTTCTTATACTTTTGACAACTAATATTTTCAAAATTTTCTTCTGCATCTTTATATTCTTCACATGAATTAATTGTTTTGTCACTTGTATCATATTTGTAGCCACTCAAGTCGAGTTTCTCCCACGTGAATCAAGCTTTTTACCACTTAATCTACGGACGAAGTGGGGAATAGAGAAAAGAGGGAAAAAAGGAAACATCCAAATGAAGCTCTCTGGTGCGATTATGTTGGCCTTATGTAGTTTCATTAATAGCTTATAGTATTCTGATAATATGCCGCATGGCCAGTCTGGCTATCTATATTCCACCCCCCAGAAATGACTTTGAATTATACTTTTGGATTGTTTCATTGCATTGTCTCCACATAGGAAGATATCAACCAGACATGTGGCAAAATTAAATATTTGGAAGTATCGAGGTATCTAAGACTTACTACCAGACAAATTATCTAAATTTTTAAGGGCAGGTACAAAAGTGTTGTTTCATAGGTGGTCTCATAATATGAGACTACATATACAATGGATGGTTGTTTTAGTTGTCTCGAAGAAGTACTATACTTCCTTTATTTGTGGATGAAAAAAGAATATTTATGAGTTGCATGGCAACTACAACTTCTACAATGGTGTGAAAGCCGTCTCATACTCCTAAATCTTAGCACATGAGTTGGTTGCCTCGCGAAACAACCGCTTCTTTCTCTCACCTCCCTCTCTCTCCATGTCATCAAAAATTTTATATAGTAACGCATGAGACGGGCTATGAGACTGCCTACGTGTAGCATTGTACCTACCCTAATACCGCTTTCATTTGGCGTACTTATTGATCATCCAGGGGAAGGCAAGCTTTGAGTTTTTTTTTAGAAAAATAATACTCTCTTCGATTTTAAATATATCATATCATTGACTATTTTATTGAATTTTAACCAACAATATATATTTAAATAATTAGTGTCTTTAGCGTGAAATGAATATCATTCATTCTATCATCCAAAATACTTTAAGCTTAACTTATACAATTAACTATTTGTATAAATATTTATAGATAAAATAAATAGTCAAGTAACGAGGACACAGTAACATGGACACGGAGCTGCTCTGTCCGGCGCCAGCGCCATGCCCGTCGACACGCGAGAGCTCATGTCAAGCTTCGAGCAGCCACTCTCCGAGGACAAAGCAAAACTCATGTTTCCGTCCTTAATCGAGGAGCTCGTAGCTTCTTGGACAAGAACTGAATCCAGCAATGGGAAAAGAAAAGACTTGGCGGCTCGGCTTTCCTGAGCACCAACAGGGAACAACGGGCAGGTACAAATATGTTGTTTTATAGGTAGTCTCATCATTATAGGATATCACTAACTCTTTTTTTTTTCTAAGAGGAAACTATGGTAGGCACTAGCTGACTGACTAGCATATCTTAACCATATGTTAAGTGGTGAAACAAGATCAGCGTTCATGAGACAAGGAGCGGTCAGAGGTGACCGCGCAGATAGACAACAACATACATACTCCTCGCAAAAAAAAAAAAAAAAATGAAAAAAAAGAAAGACAACAACATACATACGAAAGTAAATAAACAAGAAGCAGCTTCATAATTGCTTGCAAAATACTAGTATCGCCCGTAGCTCTGAGAATAGAATTGTGTTCTGATCCATACAAAGCACATGTTACACCTGCTCGGGGAGTACCTAGTGCGTACGTATACTCTCAGTATTGGGAAAAGAAAAGAAAAAGATAAAGCTGACCTGGCGGCGCGTGTCGACGGGCATAGCACTGGCGCCGGACAGAGCTCCATGTCCTCGTTACTTTGAAAATTGAGTAAAGTGCATGGCTTGTCCTCAAACTTGTCCAAGGGTGCCATCTAGGTTTTTGACTTGTTTTGCACATTAAGATCTTCAAAACTTACTAATTAGTTAACCGAGGTCCAAATCTCCATAATAGGGATTGATGCCCACGTAATGTCTTTGTGACAGCAGTATAAGTATTAACTCCACATTTGTGTTTACTATCAAGGTAATGAAAACTAGAGAAAAAAAGTCAAAACAAAAATGTTAATCTCATTTTAGGAAGCACAAAGAGTCCGTTTGATTTTTTTCTTTTTACTTAGACGTGGGTCAGATGGTAATCCAAAGTTTTGAGTTGACAAAATTGGGTAGGTGAATGTGTCAAAGACACCGAGATAGTGGATTAACACGAAGAAAAAAGATTTGGACCGTCAATGAACCAAACAAGTTCAGGGACTTGAATGTGCAAATTAAGAGTCTAGGGACCTAGATGACACCTCCGAGCAAGTTCGATGACCAGCCATGCACTTCACTCTATTTTTAAAACACTGGCGGTCTTTCAACTTGATTAGGTGTGTCCCTAAACTATCAAAACCGTTTACCGGCAGTCCATACTGGTTTTGAGCAAGGTTTTGACTTTGGAAAAATGCAAAAAAAAAAAAAACCTCTCCCAGTTTAGATTGGCTGCGCTCCGGGCTGGGATAAGGAAAGAGCCAGGCTCTCAAGGCAGGTACAACGCTACACATAGGCAGTCTCATAGCCCGTCTCATCGTTGTCATATGGAATTTTTAATGACATGGAAGAGAGAGAGAGGTGAGAGAAAGAGGCGGTTGTTTCGCGAGGCAACTACCACATGCGCTAAAATTTAAAAGTATGAGACGGCTTTCACTCTATTGTAGGAATTGTAATTGACATGCAACTTATAAATATTCATTTTTTCATCCACAAATAAAGGAAGTATGGTACTTCTGTGAGACAACTAAAATCATCATCCATTGTATATGTGGTCTCATAAACCTTTGCGGTGACCAGAGCAGCATTGCAAGAACTGTCGAGTCGCCAGGAGTTCTTAACGAATTTCTGTGAAGGGCTGGTAGGAAGAAGAGAGACAGCGTCTCCAGACACGGCATCCGCTCCAGGATCTCTGTCATGGACTCACGGCGGCTACTATAGTTGCGTCTTTGTTTGGTGAGATCCCGGTGAGCTTGAGTCGCCGAATGCTGGTGGATTCGGGGAACACCACCGGCGCGGAAGAGAACACTTGGTTGTCGTCGTCGAGGCTCAGGAAGGAGCCGATTCGGCCGAACTTGAGATGCAGGTGGTTCACGCCGGCGAAGAGCTTCAGGAGATTCTGGAGCGCCGCCGGGTCCAAGGGCTGCCTGCCGCACAGGTCGATGGTGCACTAGGTCGCGGGCACGGGCACGTCGCCCCTGTAATCGAAGACGCGCAGCTCCGTGGCGTCGACGGTCACGGCGCCCATGCTGTGGCAGCACAGCAGTGCCAGCCTGCGGAGGCGCCGCTTGTCGTGCGCGCGCAGCGCCGTGACCTCGGCGCAGGCCTCGAGCGTCAGGTCGACGAGGCGCGGGTAGGCGGCGACCAGGCGCTGCACGCCGAGCCCCGGGCCGACGACGCGGGTCAGGAGCAGAGTCTCGAGGGACGGTAGATCGATGGCGGGTGGCAACGGATCGAACCGGCAGGGGTCGAGGCGGAGGGACCGTAGCGCCACGCACGAGAAGAGCGTTCCCGGCACGGTCTTCTCAGTGGCCGCACGAGGAGCGCGGCGCTTACGACATTGCTCAGTGGCCGGCGCTCCAAGGGCCACCGCATGAAGTGTCTGTCGTCGTCGTCGTGGTCGCCGACGGGGCGCTCCCGCTCGTCCAGGGATACGGTGTGGACGGTGGCGAAGATGTCGCACCACCGACGCGAAAGCACGGCCGCGCGCGCGGCCTCGAACGCCGGGAGGAAGGACAGGATGTGGCCAAGGACGACGTCGCTGAGCTTGCTCAGGCGGTCGTCGCCTTCCATGGTTGCTCTTAGGTGCGCGCCGCCGTCGACAAGACAGCTAGGATGCCGCGCAAGTTTCCCCCCGTACCGTGTCAGGCTTCCCTTGGCGCCGATTATGTAGTGGGCCGCGGACCGCGGTATAACGAATCCGCAACAAAGCCGGCAGGTCTGGAACTAGAAACGGACTCCGATATGAAGAAGAGATATCAAGCCTTTTGTGGTTTAATCGGTGGATTTAGATGGATTTTGGAGATTAGAGTTGAGAGGGAAACAAGCCATGGATACGAAACAGGATGGGAAGAAGAAAACTGTTCTGCTCTCCTCTCCCGATCCTTCCTTCCACTTCATTCTCTTTCTTGTCTTTTTACATTTTAGTCCTTAGCATATATTATAAATTACACACAACAACACTCCCCCTCAAGATGGGGCAAAGACATCGTATAAACCCATCTTGCTACAAAAAATAGAGAAGGACTTCTCTGGCAGTCCTTTTGTGAGCACATCAGCCACCTGACTAGTGGAACTTACATAAGGAATACAAATTATCCCTCTATCCAACTTCTCCTTAATGAAGTGACGATCAATCTCAACGTGCTTGGTTCGATCATGTTTGACAGGATTATTTGCTATATCAATAGCAGCTTTATTATCGCAATACAACATCAGCGGCTTCCTCTTAAACAATTTCAATTCTGTTAGCAAGATTTGCAACCATAATAATTCACAAACACCATGGGCCATTGAACGAAACTTAGCTTCTGCAGTAGATCTAGCCACAACACCATATTTTTTACTCCGCATTGAAACCAAGTTACCACCAACAAAGGTACAATAACCAGATGTTGATCGTCTATCATCCACCGAACCAGCCCAATCAGCATCAGTGTAACATTCAACTTGCAAGTCTCCTTGGCGAGTATACAAGAGACCTTTCCCAGGGCAACTTTTTAGATATCTCAAGATCCGATACACAGCATTCATATGAGATGATTTAGGATCATGCATATATTGACTTACCAAGCTTACCGCAAATGCAATATCAGGTCGAGTATGAGAGAGATAAATAAGCCTCCCTACCAGTCTTTGGTAACTTTCTCTATTCACAGGGGTCCCTCCATCTTTGCTCAAACGATGATTTTGTTCAATAGGCGTGGTTGTCGGTCGACATCCAAGCATGCCTGTTTCCTTTAACAAATCCATAACATATTTTCTTTGAGATAGGAAAATACCCTTAGGACCACGAGAGATTAATACCAAGAAAATATCTCAATTGCCCCAAATCTTTAACTTCAAATTCTTGTGCAAGAAACTTTTTCAAGGCTGAAATCTCACCTGAATCGTCTCCAGTAATCACAATGTCATCAACATATACAATCAAAATTGCCACTTTATTTTCAGCATGCTTGTAGAAGAGTGTATGGTCAGCATTACTTTGAAGGTAGCCTCTTTTGAGCATGGATTGTCTGAAACGATCAAACCAAGCCCGTGGTGATTGCTTCAAGCCATACAAAGATCGATGCAAACGAAGCACCTTACCACTAGTTTGTTTGGTTTCAAATCCCGGAGGAATATGCATGTATACCTCTTCATTAAGATCACCATGGAGGAATGCATTTTTTACATCCATCTGATAGATATTCCAATCCAAATTAACTGCACATGATATAAGTGTTCTCACCGAATTCATCTTGGCCAGCGCGAAGGTCTCATCATAATCTATCCCATAAGTTTGGGTATAGCCCTTAGCAACTAGGCGAGCTTTATATCTATCCACCTTGCCCTCTGGTGTATGCTTAATTGTGAAAACCCATTTACACCCTATAGGTTGCTTACCGTGTGGTAGATTCACAAGCTCCCAAGTTTTATTCTTCTCCAAAGCTCTCATCTCGTCCAACATAGCTTCTCTCCACTTAGGATCCTCTTTAGCTGATTTCCAGTTAGTAGGAATGCATACAGAATCAAGAGAGGCAATGAAACTCTTAAAGGATGGGCTACAAGTTTTGTAGGTGACAAAGTTGGCAATATCATGTTTGTACCAAATGCGGTCTTTAAGACGTACTGGAACATCAGTGGCTCTCGTTGGCTTTCTCAAGGCAATAGGTAAGTTATTTGCAGGAGGAGATTGAGTAGACAATTGATTATCACCTTCCTCAAGTACACTAGACAGAGCTACAGGACTTAGAGATTGAGAGCTGGTACCTGGGTCCTCGTGCATATGTAACTCCATGCCTTGGGAAGGCGGACCACCATGAGTGTCTCCATGGTTGGAAAAACTGCCACCTCTGTCACTGTTTATATTCTCCCCCTCACTTGAATTAGAGCTATCACTATGAGAGACACCAGAAGTAGGAACAAGAATAGAGCCCATAGGATTACCTCCACTGCAACTCTCCCCTTCTTGTTGCACTTCAGGTGGGGATAGAGTAATTCCAGTATCATTGGTTGGGCCATAGTAAGGTTCACATTCTCGAAATGTGACATCCATGCTCACAAAGAAACGACGTTCGGATGGACACCAACATCTGTTACCTTTTTGAGTAGGAGAATATCCCATAAACACACATTTAACAGAACGAGGATCAAGTTTACTAACATTATTTCGGTAGTCATGAACAAAACACACACAACCAAAAACTTTAGGAGAAACAACAAAATCGTTTGACTTCAAAAGCAGTTGAGCAGGGGACTTGTTATCAAGAACACGAAGGGGCATGCGATTTATTAAATATGCAGCAGTCTTTATCGCCTCTCCCCAGAGAAACTTAGGAACATTCATAGTGAACATCAAAGATCTAGCAACTTCAAGCAAATGTCTATTTTTACGTTCTGCAACACCATTTTGTTCTGGAGTGTTAACACAGGTTGTTTGATGCTCAATGCCATTCGTAGCAAGAAATTGCCCAAACTCCTGGTTAACATACTCCGTACCGTTGTCAGAACGCAAAACTTTAACGGTATCACCAAACTTATTCTTGATAAGAGCACACAAGTCTTTAAAGACCACAAAAACATCACTTTTGCGTTTCAATAGATAAAGCCAAGTATAACGACTGAAACCATCAATGAAAGTCACAAACCATTTGTGCCCAGAAACAGAATTCACCTCACATGGTCCCCAAACATCAGAATGGATAATATCAAATGGTTTGTTACTTCTCAAACCTAAACTAGGATAGGGAACCCTTGTATGTTTAGCAAACTCACAAGCATCACATACAAGGAACTCCCGAGGACATGCATTAAAAAGAGAAGGATAAACACGAGACATAGTAACAAAAGAGGGGTGCCCAAGCCTGCGATGAAGCAGCAACAATTCCTGGCATGGAGACATCTTGGCAGCTAGAGCAACCTCATCACTTCCTTCATCAAGGTAATAGAGTCCATTATGCACAGTCCCAGTCCCAAGAATTCTCCCTGTCCTTAGCTCCTGAAAGGTACAAGGAGAAGGATCAAACCAACCTCTACAATTGAGGGATTTTGTAATAGAGCTAACGGATAAAAGATTGACTGGAAAGTTAGGGACATGTAAAACCGAAGATAAAGACAAGGTTTTGGTGCACTGGACAGATCCACGTCCAGTAATAGGAGCCATGGATCCATCGGCTACACGTACCTTATCCTTACCTGAACAAGGTGTATAAGAAGTAAAAAGGTTAGATGCTCCAGTCATATGATTTGTGGCCCCTGAGTCTATGATCCATGATTTATTTTGGGTTGTGGATGCATGTGCTTGATGGTGTAACATACCTTGGGTTGTTGTAAGGAAACTAGAATCAGCTGCAGAGGAACCTTGGGTGGAAGATGAGCCTTCAGAGAGTTTGAGTTTGGATTTGTACTCCTCAAGAGCTTGTACATCTACCACTGGAAGCTTCCCTTCAGGTTCAACATGATTTGCTTGACTCCACTTGCTACCTTTTGCTCCCCCTGGCTGAGATATCTCCTTCTTCCATCCAGGTGGATAGCCATGTTTCTTAAAGCATCTCTCAATGGTGTGCCCGTCAAGACCACAATGATCACATTTAAATTTTTTCTTGCCTTGGCCTCTTTGAAAATTAGTTGTGCGGTTATTTTTCATAGATAGGGCAGCCTGCACATCAACTGCCATGTGATCATCATTTTTGGGCTGAGCTCTCCTGGTTTCTTCTTCAGTGATTCTTGAAACTATATCATCAAGACTAGGCCAATCTGGCAATGAGAAAATAAGCTGACGACGAAGATCAAATTCCTGATTTAACCCATCAAGAAAAAGCTTGCTCACAAATGACTGAAACCAAGTATGATGGATAGCAATATCTTTCTTATCAACCGGCTCAAATGGGTGATAATAATGTAAGTCTCTATACAACCTTCTCACCTTGTTGGCATACTCAGTCACTGACATTGTGCCTTGCTTCAGATGGGTCAGCTCATGCATAATTCTTGTAGCTTGCATTTTATTAGACTTCCCAGAAAATTGATTTTCCAATGCAGCCCATACTTCTGCAACTGTAGTCATGGTTTCAACTTGCTCACGGACTGTCGGTTCCATACTCCCCAACAGCCACACAAGAATTTTGTCATTGGTTTGCTTTGTACAAGTGGCAGTATTCTCACCACCCGTCAACAAACTCTTGTAGTCATGTGAACTCAATATAAGTCGAGCATGACGAGCCCAACTAATATAATTTTCTGGTCCAGATAATTTCACCGGATTAGGCTCAAGCATGTGCTTCATAACTTCTGGAGTTGTCTTTAACTGCTGGTGCTCAAGTACTTTAGAGAAAAGCTCGCACAATTTTTCAATACTGGGATCACCCTGATTCTTTTCACCCATCTTAATTTGATCAGTGCCACCAGTGACCAATCAGAAGTGCTAATAATTAGATGACCAAACTGCACTGCAGTACCAATAGATATTTGATTGCCACCACGATGGAGTATGGACTTGCTTACAGAACCACTAATCAGCTTTGACAAAATGCTAGCCTTACAGCGCTCACAAGAAAACACACCAGGCCCAAGAAATTTTGGTATGGAGCAGAGTGCTAGTTACCGAACAAAGGTCTCAGACTGCTGGCTTCTTTGAGAGCTACAGTGCAGCAGCTTGTGGACAAGTGGAGATAAGGACTAACCGGCCACAATCGAGCAATACGAGCTCGTAAAGCAAAGCACAGCAGCTACAAGAACCCGCTCCACCACACAGAACCAGGAAAGCTCCAAATCAAGGGAGGCAACGGCTCCCTCTAAACACCAGTTATCAAATCCAAAAAAAAAACAGCACAGCCACTCTCATATAACACCGAGATTGATCGGAGATCACACCGGATTTGCTAGCTCTGATACCATTTTGTGGTTTAATCGGTGGATTTAGATGGATTTTGGAGATTAGAGTTGAGAGGGAAACAAGCCATGGATACGAAACAGGATGGGAAGAAGAAAACTGTTCTGCTCTCCTCTCCCGATCCTTCCACTTCATTCTCTTTCTTGTCTTTTTACATTTTAGTCCTTAGCATATATTATAAATTACACACAACAACAAAGCCCTATAATAAGTGCGTAGTAATAATAATCTACAGTATACTAGATGGAAGGAACCATGCACGATCGACGTACATGCAATCCATCATCAATCCGTCGAATCGTCGACTACTAGTTGGATGGCTGCCGCTCGCTGCCTGTCCGATCTCCCGGACGACCTGCTGTGCCACGTCCTCTCCTTCACGCCGGCCAAGGAGGCCGCGTCCACCGCCGTGCTCTCGCGGAGGTGGCGCTCGCTGTGGCGCACATCGGGCGCCGTCAACATCGACTCGCGCTCGTTACGGCCTCAGCGCGGACCACCGTCGAGAGCGCTTCGTCCGCGGCGTGCAGGCGGCGCTCGACGCCGCCCGCCGCAGCCACATCCGGAGGCTCACCGTCCACGTCGAAATCGAGGCCGAAACCCACTTCGAGGTCAAGAAGAAGTACCTGCTGCTGTCTCCGAGCAAGGAGTCGGAGCACGATTTGATCGGCGCGGTGCTGTCCCACCCGGCCGCAAGGGGCGTCGAGGTGCTCCACATTGGGGCCCACAGAGCCGGCTGCAAGCTGCAGCCGTCTACCGCCTTTGAAGGGTTTTACAAGCTCAGCTATGGCGTGCTACCAGCGGAGGCCCTTCGAGGGCTGCACATCACCAACTGCAACCAGTTGACGCCTGCTGCTCCCGGCACCGCCGCCGCCTTCCGCGGCTAGCAGAGCTTCGTTTCCAAGGGTGTTGCGTCTCCTTCGAGGGGCTCCAAGACATGATCAACGTCGCGCCGCACCTGCTCATCTGGCAGCTCGAATGCGTCTTTTTCGACTACGATTACGAGGAAGGAGCAGGTGATGATTATGGTTCTCTGGCACCGTACCGTTACAGGCTTTGCTGCCCGTCGGTCACCGCGCTCATGTTGGCGGACTGCAGATACCCGTGCTGGGTGCGAGGGGGCATTGAGCTTGACGTGCCAAGACTGCGGTACCTGAGATTCAAGGGGTCAGTTCGTCCCGATCGTTTTCAGCAGGTATCACTGAATGACAAAATCACAACCACTGCCGGACATGGAACGAGTAGACATGCACCTGACCGACGCTATTGACCCATTTGAAAACAAGATCATGGCACCCTTTTGGCAGTTTCTTGGCAATTTCAGCAAAGTCAAGGCCTTGAAACTCAAGTTGGACTACCCGATTGACCATGTCGCCGTCGTCGAGAAGAAGGATGATCAGGATCAGCGCTCCTCTGGACTACCCTTTTCCGCAACCTGAAGTTCCTTGAGCTACACGGAAGCTATGAGCCCTCGAGCAGAGTGGCAGCGGTGGCAATAGCTAACTTGCTCCACGCTTGCCCTGCGCTCTGTGACCTCCGCCTCAAGTTAAGAAAGGCACTCAGACCAAGCATAACCGCGTCACATTTTCGTCTCATCGCACGAGAGAGAGCTCGACTGGACTTCCATGAGTCTGTGGATCACTTCAAACGCTGTCGGAATACATTGGGTGCAGATGGCCATGACAATACCTTTGAGGTTTCCGATATCTCTAGCTTGAGGGGCCATTCATTCAAATGCTTGCAGAATTGCCTAAGCAGGCTGACCTTGCAATTTCAGATGATAACGCCTAATTGCTTCGGTACCCAACTTGCTAAATTCTTCACGCAGAATGCCATGGTTCTAGAAGAGGTGTACATTGATGACGGAATTCACAGAATATGTGAGCATATGAACCTCACGCAGATCGGAAGATGCAGTGCGGATTGGAAGATGCAGTGCGGGACGAACTCGCTGACTGCACCACCTGCACGCTTCACAGTTCTACCTCCTGAAACGTGACAAGGCATATAAATACGATAACAGTTGCCTGATCAAAATTGTAGAACGAGAGGGGAATCTTTTCTTCATAATTGTTTTTGAGCTTCATTAAAAGGATTACGAACTCGTGTGTTTGCGGTACAAATTTGTCTCAATTTTGTATGCATCGACTATGTATCATGAGCAGATTCTGTTTACTGTATTGGCTCATTAGCGACGGACGCATAAAGTAGTTCTTTTTCGTGTACTTCATACTTAAGATGCAATATATTCCACCCAGCTCTATTAGTTTATTGTATTGGCTCATTGCAAACTAGGTTTTCGCATTTCTGATTTGACATAAACTTTTCTATCTTTCTTCTATCCAAAATGGCACAATTTTGCAATGTTGTCACTGTATTTAATTTGTATAAAGTACTGTACTTTGATTTGCTCCTATCAAATTCGTCACTTATGTCTCGTTTTTTTTTTTTTTTTTTTTTTTTTTTGAGGACAAGTCACTTATGTCTCGTGGGCAGCCATAACCAGGGGCCCTCCAAAATAGCCCTGGAAATCATGCCCCACACGGTGGCGAACGGCCAGCCGGCTTTCTGCTGTGGGAAAATCTCTCCCCGTGCGTCGTCGAACGGAGGCACGCACAACCAGCGATTGGGCCTTGGCAGCCTGGGTGAGGTTGCCAACCAAACTGACACACCCTGCCTTAATGTGAAATATATATAGCTAGGAACGTTTGTTCGTTCCTTCTGGACCTGTGACCTGCCACCCACCTCTTATCGGGAACCACACGAAGCAGCAGAACCAGGACGAATA
Organism: Eragrostis nindensis; assembly: GCA_012490785.1. NCBI lineage: Eukaryota > Viridiplantae > Streptophyta > Magnoliopsida > Poales > Poaceae > Eragrostis > Eragrostis nindensis. Next base: position 872,063 of record JAAXCT010000099.1, on the reverse strand, counting down.
CGGTGGGGTCCACGTACAGATATATGCCCGCCACCAAATAAATGAATTGGCTCATCTCATTCCATCGCATCCCCCCTCTCTCCTCCCGGATCCCTCTCTATCTCTCTCTCTCTCTCTGCCTACTCCGGTGAGGTAGCCACTCCGGCGACCGGGACGGGGCAACTTTTCAGCTAAATACTCCATCTTGCAACTTTAAAATTATTCATCCGTGCACATTTATTCTACAGTATTGCATCTGAAGAAAGCAAGTTGTGTATCAAATCAATTCGGATGTTTCTTCCGAATGTGCAAACTTGCTCTTCTTAGGTATACGTACTTCCTTGAGTATTTGAATCAGTGGTAGCTCAAACGTGACCAGAGAGATGATGCCCTGATTTGGAATTTCCTCCCTGAGTCCATGATTATTTTTTTGTGGTTGAGGATAAAAACATTAAAGTTTTGACCAGAGAGAACTAGGGGGCAAGAGAAGATATCTTGAATTAAAAATATATTTTTCAAAAAAAAATCCATTTTACTACCCTCAACCATCCATGTTGTTCACTTAATGCTCTAAACTAATTTTTAGTCTGATTTACTCTCCCAAACTATCTAGATTGATTCCATTCACCTCCTAGTGAAAATTTTCTTTTTCTCTTTGTATGGGTTATATTTGAAGCTTAAATTTTGTAGGATGGCAGATTACATCATACACCATGCTAGAAAAATTGTTCCAGATTTTTTTCATAAATATTTCTTCCATTATTCTATATATGTCGAATTTCTATTGCACACTTTCTACATACAAAAAAGTTTTTAAAGAATTCTTTAAATATTTTTCTAACATAAGGTATGTTTTAACCTATAATCTCACAAAAGTTTACCTTGGAACATGATGTGTACCTAGAGGTACAAAAAAGATTTTGAAATAGAGTGAATTGAACCAATCTAAATAGTTTTGTCGTCGCTCGAATAATCGAGAGAACGGCAAATATTTGGTTCGGGGAACAACGATCAATCGAGGAATCGATCTAGGGCACGCGGAGAGTTTTTATACTGGTTCGGGCCTCCCGGAGGATAATAACCCTACGTCCAGTGTATGTCGTGTTGAATATGGTGGTGTGTATGATCTATGATCTGATGTCCTCTCATCGGAGGGTTACATGCATATTTATAGTCCTGTTACCGCCTCTAGGAGTCCTTGCCTTGTTCTACAAGACTTCCGACTGTTGTAACAGACTCGGAGTCTATCTACAAGTTTCCTTTCGTGCGATCCAAGTCTTCGGAAAATACAGAACTAGATCTTCGGGAATATCTGAAAATATGGGTTACGACATAAGCCCCCGAACATGTCACTTGGCAGATTCGTCTTTTGTACGAAGTGATCTTCATCTTCATGCGAACCTCTGACAAGGGATATGTTCTTCTGAGCACACATACTTCAGATATTCTCCAGGAGATTCTTCATGTTCTTGTATGTCTTCATGAATTAATCCTTCAATAAATTGACATCAATATGTGTCTTCGGAAAATAATAATCTTCATGAGAAAGTCTTCGGGAGATAATCTTCATGAGAAAGTATTCGGAAGAAAGTCTTCATGAGAAAGTATTCGGAAGAAAGTCATCGGAAGATAATATTCGGGAGATAGTCTTCGTAACAGAATCTTCGAGAGAAAGTCTTCGGAGAAATAGCCTTCTGTACCCGAACTCTTCTTAATACTTGTGCCTTCAGCGGTATATTGATGAAAGAATGAAATATATCTTCAGTAGTTCCGAACATGCATAATCTCGATGTCTTCAAATATCTAAAGCTTAGAGAACGGGCGAAGCCCCCGAGCTTAGTAACCTGATGAAACATGAGCATCATCTCCTCTGCAATCTTCTTGTTCTGGACCGAAATAAATAAATAAGTAACAGATAAAAGCCACTTTTCTTCTTCCGAAGTCTTGTAATTAATCCTCCTATAAGCCATTTAACAGAACTCGAAGTCCTTGCTTGTAGGAAAATCAATAGAACATGTGTTTGTCATAATCCTTTAGCAAATGTCTTCTAAGATGAATAAGCGTGCGGCAGCTAGGAGCTCGCATAGTCGCACTTCTATAGGTTATTGGAAAATCATGCTTGTAGTCTTCATAAAATGAGATGACGATCCAGCGGGCAGATATCCTTTCGACAAACTAGCTTTCGCGTCATCATGATCTTCAAGCTATAAAACCATGTGTATCTTCGAGAGACGATAATCTTCAGAAAATAACCTTCACATTGCTTGGTCTTCCAATGAGCGCGTACAACCGTGAGCCGGCATCTTCAACGCGAGCGTACGGCTGCGAGCCGGCGTCTTCAACGTGAGCACATACAGATGTGTACTGATGATAGATGAAAATACATGTAGGTCATGTATATCCGTCCTTGCAGTAACTTGGGTGATGAGACAATTGGTCAAGCCTTCATATGCTTCTTCTTCAAGAAGACTTGCTGCCCAGAATTGATGAAGAAATATTCATCTGATAAGAATTCCAATTCCTTTGTTTATCTGCTGTACGGACCAGGAGCAAAGCATGTGGCAGCCTCTACTAATCACCTCAGCACTGGAATAATCTTGAATTTTTTAACTCTCGTGAAATATAAAATCCAGAGAATGGGCATATATGTGTAGCCCCCTGCTTTTCTGTGTACAGTGATAACTGAATGCAGGAAAGTAATAAACTTGCAAAATGCACATTCTAGTAAATAGATAAATACCAGACATGCATCCTGAGTATGTTCCTTGACAGGAAATCCAATTAGCTGTATAACATTTTACTTTGCACTAGGCAAGTTATGTTTCAAGCTAATTAGCTGTTAATTGTAAATACATGTAGAACTAACTCATTGACGCTTAACTTTGCTTATAGCAAGCTACGTTTGAGATTAGCCACAAGATTGGGGGTTGTCGATGACTCTTTTCCTTGATAGGAAGTATGATTAGCTGTATAACATTTTACTTTGCACTTGGCAAGTTATGTTTCAAGCTAAATAATATAAAGTGTTGATCATGCAACGTGGTCTGAAGTTGGCACTTATAACTCGATGGCTAAGGCTCTTACTTCAGACACTCGGGGAGACTTACGAAACTTATGAACCATTGGCAGCTATCGTGTAGCACCATATGACATAAGACTTGCAGTCTGTTGGGTGGTTGATCGTGCAACCGGCCTAGGGAGAGCCACTTATTAACCTCATGGGCTAAGGGTCCCTCGCTAGAACGTCATGGGGGTCAATTAACTTATGAACCACAGTGTGGCTAAGCCTTATGACCAATCTTGCCTGAAGAGGCTGTTCGTACCGATGCCTTATAACCCTCATGTGGCTAAGACATCAGCCAAACTAGTAGACCGACCTGGGTCAGCCTTTTCCATGTTGAATGGAAGTTGATATGACTGAAAACTCGATAATCCGTAGAACAATAATCAATGTCAATGATCTGAGTAATCTGATCAATAAATATTTTAAGATCCAATAGAATGCTCGAAGATAAATATCCGATGGCCAGTGAGATGACCAAATATGAATTTAAATTCCAGAGATGAATATCTCAATTGTCAATAAGATTCCGGATGAATATCCCAATAATCAATGAAATTCCGGTTGAAAATCCCAATGATCAATAAATTCTGGTTGAAAATCCTGATGACTCCGGATGAATGTCCAAATGTTCAATAGATTTCGGATGGATGAATATCCAGAATATCAATAAAATGTCCGGAGACAAATATCTTGCTTAAATAATCAGCTAGAGAATATAGATAGAGGAATCTCTATTTACTGATAACGAGCAAGAAAATATAACTCTGTAATAAAGAAGACTTTCTTCAATGCGATATGCTTAATCAAACAGCTAATGTGCGCATAAATTAAATAAGCACTTGAAATAGCACGTACAGAAAGATGTTAATATGGAACTGCTCAGGGCGCTCTACTTATGATTGCTGTAATATGCATGTAGAGAAAAAAGCAGACATAGTATAGAATAAAATAATAAAGGAGAGCGATGTATTTGGCTTATCTGAAGCCCCAGTCGCTGGAAGAGTTGTTCTGGATGCCTTGATGGTCGACTTGGGATCTTCGGGATTATTGAGTAGCCCCGAGCGTAATTTCTGGAATTGGCGATCCGGTACCGACGATATGGTGTCCGTCTTCAGGACACCCGATGACGTCAGCTGGTCGTCATCTCTCCATCGTTCTGTCAGGACTGCGTGAAGCTGCCGATGAGGTAATCTGGTACTCGGTGAGTTTCACGCCAACAATTCCGAAGATATCCCGTACATGCATAGACAGCCAGTAACACAAAAACATGTTATTAGCATGTGTAAGCATGATGGACAGTTCAAGCGTGTAGCCATGCTACACAATTATTAAATCGGTATGGCGGGAGATTAACAAAGCAAAATTAATAAAAAGAGATAATCTTCCCTGTACGTGCATGTGTGTTATGCATGACCCCGATCTCCAGATGCCGTTGTATGTGCAGCATTGCCTTCATGCCGTCGCTACAGTCGTATGTGTTCACAGAAAAGCCTTCGAGAGAGCCAAGTCTTCCGGAGATATGGCCTCGATCGATGAGGACGCGCAGGGACAAGGTTTGACTAAAACTTCGGAGTCATCGAGATCAAGGTCAATATGCCGTCGAACGTGACTCGATCGATCGCCTATTCCTTACTTCACGCATGGCGTCTTCAGCATTCAAGGCTCGATTCAGTGCAACTTGTTCATGCAAAAAGGCATCACGCGGTGAGTTGATTAGGCATCAGATTAGTAATACGCTTATCTGGTAAGAGATGAGTAAGAATAATAAACAAAACTGAGAAGGAATCTTCCCTGTAAATTTGTACTGCATAGAGCGGGATCAGGCTTTTCTCCTCATCGGGAGTTGTAGATGGCACGACCAGACAAAGCGTCATGTCCCCTTGACGTGGTGACAAAACCAACAGACAAGCTAGATTACTCGAAGCATCGGGACTTGATGTGGGAGATCTGCCGTCGCAGCCTCGTAGTAGATGGATCAATCGACGAATACTCCGAGTCGAACTCATCAGGCTGGGTTTCGCCGACTTGATCTTGTGACGGACACTGCGTCATGGCTTGCTTTACTCGCCCAATTCCTCGCGATGACGTGATGGGATCGAACTCGTCGATCGAAGTCAGGAGATCGGTGTTGGCACCGAAAGCTGTATCTTGGGCGTGAGTCGGCGAGTTGCCCCATCTGATCATCGTCGATCCGACGAGGAGACGATCATGCGTTGCCACCGCCCGAAGACTTACTTGAAATTTCTGATGCTCTAGACGGACCCTCAGCGCTGCCCCCCTACCTGGCGCGCCTCTGTCGTCGCTCGAATAATCGAGAGAACGGCAAATATTTGATTCGGGGAACAACGATCAATCGAGGAATCAATCTAGGGCACGCGGAGAGTTTTTATACTGGTTCAGGCCTCCCGAAGGATAATACCCCTACGTCCAGTGTATGTCGTGTTGAATATGGTGGTGTGTATGATCTATGATCTCGTGTCCTCTCATCGGAGGGTTACATGTATATTTATAGTCCTGTTACCGCCTCTAGGAGTCCTTGCCTTGTTCTACAAGACTTCCGACTGTTGTAACAGACTCGGAGTCTATCTACAAGTTTCCTTTCGTGCGATCCAAGTCTTCGGAAAATACAGAACTAGATCTTCGGGAATATCTGAAAATATGGGTTACGACAAGTTTGAGGGAGTAAATTAGACCAAAAAATTGTTTAGGGGTTTAAGTGAATTATATGGATATTTTTAGGGTAAAGACGCCTCTTTTATGTCTAATATTATTGAAAGATCTTCAATGGTCTTCATTATACCAAGTCTCCTACCTTTATATTTACACTATTTATTTCCAACTACTTAAGCATATGAAGTGTTATACATGCATTTCACATAATGTTTAGACTAAAGTCTATAAATACATAGTAAGGCATATAATTATTTTTTGGTTTTATTCATTAATAATTCATAAATGCATTCGAGACTCTGGTCTCATGGCCAAGGTTGAGCTAGGATTAGGCAAGATTTTCATGCCTAACTCTAATGTAATTTTCTCTCTAATGTAACTCAGATAAAAGCTTGTATTGAGTACAATTTATTGAGGTAATATAGTGTCATAGTGGTGAACCTCTCTATCTTTGCTAGTGCTTGGACTGAACCACCAAGGTCTGGATCACCTGTCATATAATGTCGGCAACTTGCGTTTGCGGCTACGTGCCCTTCGTGGACAAGTCGCTTAGCAGGATGCGTCAAGCCATCCTCAGCAATAACAAGATTAAGCTATCAAAGATGCTAAAGGAGATTCACCTTGGTCCAAGCAAAAGGCCTCGAAGACGACCGAGAAAGAGAACATGAAGCGTGTTATGTAGGAGTTGCTGCCCGCCGGTGACAAGTCGCTTAGCAGGATGCGTCAAGCCATCCTCAGCAATAACAAGATTAAGCTATCAAAGATGCTAAAGGAGATTCACCTTGGTCCAAGCAAAAGGCCTCGAAGACGACCGAGAAAGAGAACATGAAGCGTGTTATGTAGGAGTTGCTGCCCGCCGGTGATGCGTTGTTAAAGATGATTGTAGTTAAGCTTCCCTCCCCTGCAATCACGCATGCATATTGTGTCGGCTGTCTTTAGAATACATGTAGAAGGTTTGTGAGTCTGTAGTCATCGGTTTCTTGGAGGTGTCCAAGGAAAGAGTTCTGTCAAGTGAGACTCTTCACGATGTTTGGGTTGACTTAAACGGCAGTGTGCTCCATTTTGAAGCCACACATCGAGGTGTTAGGCAAATCATCTCTTTGGCTATGAATCAACACTTTTTTCTTATGATTGTTAATCCTGGTACGAGAGAGTTGCTAATCTAGGAACATTAATATTATGTGCTTTTGCTTATTAATATGGAAGTTCAGTCTGAGCAGAGTTTGATATGTACATGCTTTGTGTGAAACTTAACGGGGGTGACCGAATCGTAAAAAAGCAATCCCAAAATAGAACCATGTACCAAGAGATAAGAAAGATAGCGTTGGACACTGAACATGAGTTCTAACCTCTTTTATATAACCGGTGAATTTGCACACCTGAGAAACTCGTCTACCAGCCAAATAAGAGTTTATTGATCACCTCAAGCATTCTCAAATTTGATTGGGTGGAGATGACGATGGTAGCTTGAGCTTGGGTTCATTCAAATACCAAAGGAATTAGTAGGATTGCTCGCACATTTGCATTACTAGACCAATAATTCAATTAGCATTGTATTACATTGAATTAATGTCTCATTACCATTTTTTGTCTTAACACCATTGTTTTCTACCACTATTATTTTTTATTGTTTTTATAAAAAGAAATAATAGATAACTTGTGAGATTATATGTGTATTTAGACTATTTTTTTATAATGATCAAAATGGTGGGTAATTTTGAAAACATGTGATGGGGTATTTTTTGCGTATCTTTTTCAAGATGGTAGTAGTGGGTAATTTTAAAAACACGTAGAGGGTAGTTTTGGATGTCGTTTTGATGATGGAAGTGGTAGGGAATTTTAAAAACATGTGTATATGTATATTATTTTTTTCTTTTTTCTTCGATTCATGTGGTAATTTCTATCCGTCAAGAGCGAACGCAATGTCATATTTTCTTTGGAAAAAAGTTATTGGAAAATAGATCCATTTTACTTCGTTGAACAATTCAAGTTGGTGCAATATACCCCCATTGAACAAAATATGCTAAAAATTGGGAGTATTCGGACAGGTGGCAGCTATGTTCATAACAGAATTCCTGAATAGTTTTCAGACTATTTCTCTATTTTTAGTTTTTTTTCCTAGTAGAAAGGTCTGTATTAAAGTTGCAAGATGGAGTATTTAGCTGAAAAGTTGCAAGGTGGAGTATATATAAAATAAGATGACCTTTCCAGCTATTATGACGAAACAAATTTAGAAAAAAGTGAGAATCAATTCTGTTCAATAGCTGAAAAATAATCAGAGAAATATAATTTTTCAGCTAGCATGACGAAAAAATTAGAAAAAAGTGAGAGTTATGCATTATTAAATTGCATAGAAAAGCATCGATTCTGTTCAATTTTCTTGGTTTAATAAAGTATATAGATATGATATGATTGAGTTCATATCATATCTATTATTTTATATTGTTTTCACGATTCAACTTTTATCCTAGCCCTTACACCATGTTCACTATTTTGACCATGTATCTTTGTCGGCCAGTTGCCACGATAATGATCTTTACATGCAACTTATAATAATTAGTTATTTTAATATGGCATTCAGGTAAATGATGACTCAACATACACTCAAATTGACAGACTCGGTGAGAAATTCACAGACTTGGTGAGAAACTGCTCTAATCAACTTTAAATTCAGTCATCCGTGCACATTTATTCTAGAGTATTGCTTCTAATGAAAGCAAGTTGTGTATAAAATCAATTCGGATTTTTCTTCTGAAAGTGCAAACTTGCTCTTCTTAGGTAGTATAGTATGTACTTCCTTAGTATTTGAATGAATGATATCTCAAACTTTTGACTAACAGGTTATTTGTCGAGAGAGGCCGACAACTAAACAGCAGTTAGTGTAGATGAAGTCATGTTCTAGTGTCCAACACTATCACTCTAATGTCACGGTACATGGTTGTAATTTTGGATTTAGTTTCTTTTTTGTATGGTTTCGTCGCCCATTAATTTTTCAAACGTATAGCTTGTGAGAACGTGGCTTGTACACATAACACATCCATCAAACTCTAGAGCTCTGGATCGCCCTGCTTGTTGGATGGTACGGCGGTGGCTGTGCGGCGACCCAGCTGACCTCATTACTGAGCTATTCTCTTCCATCACATCGGGTGCAGTTTAGAACCAAGGGCCAAAGAACAGTCTCTTTAAATCTTGGAAGAGATACGGATAGTAGAAGGAAAAATCAGAGAAGAAGGCAAAACAAATGGAAAGAGGACGTAAAACAGAGGAGGTAGTACTAGTTGCAGTACTCCTTGCCGAATTCCTGGCACCGATGCAGAGTTACAGTAGATTGGACTCGATGCCGAGCCGCCCTTTCTATCCAACCTGAAGAGGAGCCAGTTCTTATTTCCATCTTCCTACTCTCTTTCTCGCTTCATGGATTGTTGATGTGCTTTACTTTCGTCAGTAATAGTCGTTTTCTCCACTTGCGAAGCTAGAGCCGTGAGGTGTGTACCACTAAGACACTATATTACCTCAATAAGTTGTATGCTTGACACCACAGTCTCGTGATGCATTTTTTTTGGATTATTAACAAACAAAACCACAACATATATCTAAGACGACACATTATGAACATAAAGTAATGCTTGTTCTAAAAACAACGATATGCCATACTATAGTTTTATCGAAATGCATGTTCAACACTTCATATACTTAAGTGTAAACATAAAAGTATGAGACGTGGCATAATGAAGACCATGGAAGATTTTTCAATAATATCAGGCATAAAAGAGGCATTTACCGCACAAACTATGAAAACATTTTTAACTCAATATACTCCCCCAAGTAATGCGAGAGCCTGTAACTATTATTTGTTCTACTTAACCTCAGTAGTGTTCTTTTGCTGGTTTCCTCTCTCTTGATGTGTTCTTCATCGCCCCAATGATGGGCTAGAATGACAAATTTAAGGAGACCTACACTCTAATAATGGTTGTTTGCAATGAATAAATATATTTCTTCATAGACTCTTTAGGCTTCGGTTATTTTGGGCGTTAAAAGAGGCCAACTGCATTGTGTATTTTGGTTTGGGTAATAATATCATGGAGACCGATGATGCTTTTCTAAAGAAAAGTGCAATACACTCATCCAAAAGGACCATGCTTCATCGATCTTATTAAGTAGGCAGTGTTTGCTGATCCATCCACCGGCGGACCGGCACACGGTGGATCTGGTGACGTCCGACGTCTCAGGTGATAACTGGACGATGTAGCTGCCAGTCGACAGGAGCTCGATCGAGCTCGACGGCACGCCATGTTCCCAACGAAGTACTACCTGATTCGAATCGAAGGTAGCGGCGAACGTCATGGCGTTAGTGCCACCGCCCAGAGCCATGTTGAGACGTGCGTATGGGTCTCTTTGGCGTGCAATTAAGCGTGCAATTGTCTGCACGGCGCATTCGGTGGGATGGGCATGCCCAACTTGGAGCCCGGCATGCCAGCCGCGCTGACCAGGTAGGGTACGTAGTGGCGCTCCCCGGAGGACGATCGAACATGTGGTAGCCTCGGGCAGTGACGCACTCTGCTTCGATGAACTCGTGGTGCTCCCTCACTGCTTGGGGCCAATAATAATTTGAGAGCTTCATCACAGGAACAAGCAATGCGTGCAAGTGCAACACACTTGACTCGTTTTTGCCAGAGCCTTAGAAGAGTGGTGACAGTGTCGCTCTTGTTTTTTCCAGGGCCTTCGAAGAACGCGAACAACAAACTTGACTTGTTTCACACTGCGGAGGAAGTCGTCTATGCCGTCCTCGATGTGCAGTGTACTCCAGCTCTAGTAAGACCGGAAAGTGACAGTTTTGTGCTGGCGAAGTTGAGATGGCTTGCCTCAATTTTGGGCACTACCAAAGGCCAAAGGGGCGTTATTAGCTAGGCAAGATCGAGGTGATCCACTCAATAGATTGTCCCTGATGCCACTCATTCTCAAATAATACACTACTTCTTGCTTAGTACTTAAACTAGCATCGCACATATATATATTTTGTTTGAAGTGAGTGCACAAACTGCAGGCCGTTTGGAGAAAGGCAGGTAGAGCACAGAAATTCAAAACCAACTGATTTGGAAAGCAAGAGAAGGAAATAGCATATGGCTGGCAGTGGAAGTAACAGTCCATAGGTATAAACAAACATATCGCTTGAATAAGCCTAATTTATTTAGTAAGCAACGAGCTGAGTAGTAGTACTTTTTATGGTGGAACAAGGGAGGGTTAAGTCAGTACTCATTTATTTGTGTGTACTGTTCCACAAAAAACAAAAAGAAAACTCATGGTACTCTGTTTGAATTTAATTCCAAAATGTAATCATCATGCATTAACTTTTCTACAGATGTGGCATGGAAGTGCCAATTACTCACATCAATGGATTTTCCTCTTGCTTAAATGTTTATTAGGGGCTCAGGTTTTGGTACGGAACATTTAATTAGAATGTGCAAATTTCTTTGACTACGACATATCTAGTCCACCCTCCGGAGCAACTGCAGTACTAATTTCCAACAAACCAATGCCGGTGTCAAGCACCTGCAATTTTAGTACTCCTTCAAACTTGACGTGTCCTCCTCTGCCATGGTGTCCACAAGCCTCAGCTAGCTCGAGGTGTGGATGGAATCTCACGCCGTAACGACGCTGCTAATTTCACTTTGAAGCTTTTTCTTCAAGGCGGAGCCTTCGAAGAATGCCTTCACCAACCACGACTCCAGTCACACTACGCAGGCATTCTGAGGTATGCCGCAGGTAATAAGCTTGGCATTGTGTGGCTGACAACAGTTGTTGCTGCGCCAAACAAGAACCGTTTTTGTGCAACAATGCCAGCACTTCGTTGATGAAAGTGCATGAACATGCTGGTCAACTTGATGGATTTTCCCTGATGCCACCAATTCCCAAACCGCACGCTACAGCACAAAAGTACAAACTGCTGCCCCTAAGGTGAAATACAGGGGAATTGGATCAAAGAAATAGAAAACCAATTGATCTAGAGAGCAAGAGAAGCAAATATCAGTTGTCGGGCAGTGGAAGTAGGGAGTCCACAAGATATATATGGAGCGGCACATATAAGCTACCAAGCAATGAGATGAATTGATGCATGTGACATACATGGTCTTTGAAGTAGAAATTCTGCAGTAATAGCTCATAACTGAGACCACATATATTTACATGCATGACGAATTTTACTATGGCCTATATATTGGATTTTCTATATATATCTGAGTTAAGTCATTGACTTTGTGAAGCGAATCGTTACTTGAACTGTTGAACAACCATTTAATTTATTTATACAGTCATGATCAACAATTTAATATGCTGTTGAATGCCAGTGGGTGAAATATATGACTTGTGGCATGAGGAAAAGTTGACATATCCTGGGCTCTTCGCTCAGTCATGGCCAGTGTTCATCACTTCTTTTGGACCACCTATTGGTCGTATGCATGCCTGGATGGTTGCATGCGACGTCAGTAAATTTTTCAGTGGACATTAACTTTCTCCATTCTTTTTGCACTTTCCCCATGGCATCGTAAGCTGAGAAAGCCGTATTGATGCGTGATTGAGGCAGTGTGAGTTTCAGCTGAGATTATCAAAACTTGGCTTGAAAGAAGAGATTGCTAAAATCTGGATTTTTATGAAAAAGCTGATGGACTAAAAGCTGAGGCTTCTTACTTCGACTGGATTTCTGAGTGGGTTGGATAACAAGATAAGTGCTTATAAGTTATAACTAGTGGAATGCACTTCGGTAATAATAGAACTGTACCCTCGCCGGAGCGCTGCTTGTGTTCAGGCCGCCGTCACTCAACTCCGAGCATCCACATCAGCTTTCGTCACATCAACTCCGCCGGGCATGCATGGCATGCGCCTCAAACTCCGTTCAGATACATCGGCACAGCGGCCAATGCTGAATGACTTACCACGGCGTGTCGGGCGGCGCTGATTGACGATGAACGAGGAAGTGTCTTGGCGCATCCATCATCAGAACGCCCGCGCGTGCATCTTCAGACAGGCCGCGGCCACTGGCTTCCTGCCAGAGTAGTTTCACTTGTGCCTCTGGTTCTTGTGCTGACAAGATCTGATGCTTGCGATGTGCAGTTTTCTCGTAGTTTGATATGTTGTCTCCTATAGGCGGCCAATTCTCTTCAGTGTACCTTTGAGATACAGAAGAGAAGATCGTTGTCGAGACAGGAATATTCCCTCAATCCTAACATAGTGCAGCTGTCATGTCGTTCTCCGTTAATATGGGTAGAAAATGCACTAGCTCTTGGTGCGTACATCCAAGTTCTTGCTGATTTTAGTTATATTGCCCTTGACTGGTAATTTTTTTAAACCGAGATTCAAAACACTGTATACTACATATTAATATACCCAAGACACTGTCCTGCTAATACACAAGCGAAGGATGTATATATAAGAAAGGAAGATACATATAAGTGACTGGATGCACGCAAGTATTTATGATCAAGCCAAATCAAAGAAAAATGAAATGCAATGGCAAACATGTGATGCTTATACAGAGATGCAGACGTGTGTGTTTTTTCTTTAATATTTTTTTGTAACTGCTCTTACGGAATGAAATAAAAGCATCTGCTAATATTTTCTCGTAGAGTCAAAAGACAGAAGGCAACAATGCACCAATAATAACTGTGACTACGAGTTGGTGTTGGTGTGACATATGTTTAATAAATACATGTTCTGATAGAGAGTTAAGAGATACAGATCAGAAACTATGGACGCCGGTACTTAAGTGAACAAGTTAACGCCACCTGTTGTTAGCTTTCATTACTGGCATTCCGACAACAAAAAACTGGAATTCAGTGAGACATGATACCTGTGCGAAAAACTGGACTAATAATTAAGACTACGAAAAAAGCATCATGCTGCTCAAGCTTCCCTGCTTTCCCTGCATTCCGTTTTGCTTTAACGGCTTCTCTTCCTGCAACCGCAAGCCACCGGCATTAAGCTGAGTTGGTCCTGATATTCTGATGTCACTATTGGTCGTCCGAGCTCTTTGTTGGCATGCCTATACTTCAGCGTGTCGCCAAGAGTAACGCTGACTAGATGACCCTAAGAAGGTCCATGCTCGTTTGCAATGCAACTCTCGGATGGATGGTGGGGAGTTGCCGAGTTGGCAACTTCTTGGCAGATGGTAACTCAGCTTCATTAGATGGAAGTGGTGTTAGCCCGGGCTCCGAGCTCTCACAGCTGTGGGTCTCAGTAGTGCTATTTGATACATATATATTTATTCAAATTTGTACGAGACTTGGTGTTAGTGTAACTTTCAAGACAAGGAAGAGCTACATATGAGTAGAAATTATGGGAAAACCCTACAAAAAATGACTGTTGCAAACACTGTGAGATCTTTGGACATGTTTTTCAGTTTTGCTCTCACCTAGGACAAATGTAGGAGCCGCGGATTCTTATGTTCTTGTAAGATGCGATCACCGAGAGAACAGTGTACCTCCTCCTGACGCCATTCTTTCTCAGCATAGTCAGTATTATTATTATCCACGTGGTAGTTTCTTAGAACTCTTACACCAGCTCCTAGAAATGCAGCCAAACTATTTCTTTCCCGATGCCATCTATTCTTAGAGTGGTAGGAGTATTCTATTCTTCCATTATCATCTCTCATTTATGATTTTCTATATGGATGTTTCTTCTCTTGTGTTAAAGAAGCAACACTAGAAATACCATTGAGATATCAGTATTTTTCTTGCGAAGGGAGAGAAAACTGAGCAACCCAAAGACATATATAGTAGCTTGGAGAGGTATACGTACAGGTCATGCACATGGAAATGCAGGTGCTGTTAATGAGAAATGATAGAAGATACAAGGGAGATGGTTCAATGCTCTCTACATTAGTTTTTCAGTGTCAAGAAGAGAACAGAGTAGTTTGGCAGTAAGGAAAATTTAATGGTCACTGTGTATAGTTTAATGCAGTAAGGAAAAGTTAATGTCATATCAACTTGTGTGCATTATTTAGAAAGAGGAGGAAAAAGTAAATAAAGGGAGTAATTTTGACCAGAAAACTACAATATTCGCAGTCATGTGTTAAACTTTTGAACATCCTACGTAGTGATGCTCAAATTTGGGTGCCCAAGAGACGAACACGTGGACATATTATGGATGATGAAGCATCATTAGGATTCGACATATGGGTTACTCGTTAGTACATATTACCGGATCCTCTAGAGGTTTCCATCAGATAATCTGGCAAATTCTACGGTGCTGCATTTCTATAGAGGTTTGCATTAGGGTCTAAAATATGGAGAACCAGAACAAGAAGCCATGGCTTAAAAAATACTGTTTATCTCTGAGTGATCATCCTCTTTATCCAAAATATCTAGTTTCCTCCCTCTCCAACTAAGTTTACAACAACTGCACGCAGCAGCTCAAAGTAACGGCAGTGTGATGCGTGTGTCCGGTGTGAACTGGGTGTCAAGAGCTGAACACGGCGCACGCCTGAAAAGCTCCGTTAAGACACCGGCGCGGGCGTGCCACACTCTGTCCATGACGGCCGAGGAAGTGTCGCACCACGACTGACAGATTGGCTGCTTTCGCCAAACATAGCCCTCACGTGCTTGCAAGCAGCGGATGCATGAAAATAAGATGATAATGGCGGAGAACCGTTCACACAAGGAGTTGGACGACGGGTGATGGTTGACCACTTGCCCCCTTCACTCCTTCAGCATGCCGGCAATACGGAGCAGGCCCCATAGATCCATCACCAGCTCATGCATTCTTGGTACTTCGCACGATGCTGTTTGGCCTGCCACAGACCCTAACTGTGGGGAGAATGAAGTTCCTTGCTGTGCCAAAACACAAACTAAACACATACTGTAAAGGCCCGCCAGCACTTGGGTTGTTAGCTAGGCAAGAACACACCGGTAAAATCAAAGGGTTTTCCCTGACGCCACCCATTTCCAAAAAAGTGTACACTAAAACAAGATCCATATATTATGGATATTCAAAGTATCCAAGACTATTCAAAGTATTTATATATTATTATAGTAGTTTAAACATAGTTTATTGTTATTACTTTTTATTTTATAGCGATACATATT
The DNA here is from genome assembly GCA_012490785.1 of Eragrostis nindensis. Lineage (NCBI taxonomy): Eukaryota > Viridiplantae > Streptophyta > Magnoliopsida > Poales > Poaceae > Eragrostis > Eragrostis nindensis. The sequence goes on along the minus strand of JAAXCT010000099.1, from coordinate 856,274 downwards.
TAAAATAGTAAAAATACATTGGAGAAATTTCTCACCCATTTACCTACCCTCAATTTGAGTGTGTAATGAGTCATCATGTCACTCGGATTGTGTCTGAGCTAATTCGTTGTATGTGATTCCTAATCTAATTGTAAGATCAAACCAATCTAAGGAGTATAGCATGTGACACTCATTTGTACAACTTCAGCTTTTAAGTTGCATGTAGCAATAACGATGAAACGTTGTGTTTAATATGGTGGTGTATTATATAATTTATAAATATTTATAGGTAGTTCTCTGAATAATTATTTGATAATGGCAATGGTGGCTAATGTTTTTCTCTCTAATTAGTGTGATAATATTTATAGGGGATTTTCTAACTTTTTTTTTCATAATGGCAGTGGTGGGCAATTTTCTCTTTTTATTTTCTCGGATTAAGAGAATGTTTAGGCCTTGAGGGCGAAACGTGGAGGCTTCTTTTCTTAGTCAATTATATATGTAAAATAGATTGAGGCGTACCTAGTGGGCCACCTAGTAGCCCGCACAATTTAAACATGCAATAGGGGCCTTGCCCCTCCTGTTCACCAAAAAGAAAATATTACAACTCATTTAAAAAATTACAATTAAAAAATTAAGTTGCCAATAAATACCACCACATTCCTAAATTAGAGGACGAGATTCTCCATAATAACGTTTTGCAGGTCCAGCGAGGACTCCATAGAATACGCTTCTAGTTCTTAGACCGATTGTATCGGGATTGGCTACATATAATACTCCATCGCACTGACAGATACTGCATTTGCTTTACGGTGAATGGAGATAGATGCACAACACTCATAGGAAAAGAACACAAGCAAGTTCTTAGTACAGGACGTGCAGTAATTAAGGAAAACAAATAAAGAGTAGCTTTCACTACAACAAATGTAACTGTCTATGACATTTTTCTGATGACAACATACCGTTATGTCATAAAGCTTGTTAGGTTTATGACATTTTTGAGGAAATAGGGTGTTTTATGACAAAAACCAAGATCTGTCATTAAATCTGACCACAAAATTGTCATAAATCAAGACGCCATTATATTATGACAAACAAAAATGTCATAATTGGCAAAAAATAAATGTCACAACAGTTATGACAAACATGAATTGTCATTAGCAAATTTTCTTTATTTTACACCAAAATTTATGACAGATATGAATTGTCATTAAGTGGCACACTTGTCAAATACCTGTCACGCGGGACCCACAAATAATTTTTATTTGAAAAATAAAAGCAAAATGTAATTGATAAAATGTGAGTTTTTGGTAAATAATTTTTTTAGATCATGCACACGTGGCCCACATGTGGATTGGTCCCACAACATAGCAAGTGGGACCCACATGTCATGTTTTAAAAAAATAAAAATATTGCAAGTAATGCTAGAGATTAAGCACAAGAGCACTAAAAAGGCAACAACCCTAAAAAGCAAAATATAATTTGAGGTGGGACCCGCATTTTAGTTTTTTAAAATATATAAGAAAATGTAATTTGTGCTTTTTTAAAAATTAAAATTTGTGCTAAAAATTGAACCCAAATGTAACGAAAGCAAAGAAAATTTCTTTGATTCATTTAGGATGTTAACATTTTTATTAGACAAAAGAGTTATTTTCCAAATTAAATTAGATAATATAGGTTACAATAAATATTATTGACGCATTCGTGTTGGAGTAGTTTGCAGGGGATTTTATTGTGTTGGAAATGTATTTAAAATTTCGTTAGAAAACATTTTTGTTTGAGGTAGAAAATAGGAGAGGAAAGAGAAATAGAGAAGGAGAAAGAAAACCCCGGACAGATCATGGGCTGAATCTTACTCCCCGGCCCATTCCTCCTCTTTTATTTTTCTTTTCTTCTTTTCTTTTCTCAATGGGCCGGCCTCTTTCTCTTTCTTCCCGCGCGGCCCAATTGGCCCACCAGAAAAAGAAAACCCTTTCTCCATTTTGTGGGCCGTCCTTTTCTTTTCCTTTCCTGCCGGCCCACTCCTCTTTCTTTCTTTTTCCCCCCCTTGCGCAGCCCCCGGCCCAACTCCACTCCTCTCTGGCCCAGCAGCAGCCCAGCCCGCTCTCCTCTCACCGTGCCACCGACATGTGGGCCCCACCTGTTCTTCTCCAGTTCTTGCCCCCCAGCTCTTTTTCTCAATTTGATTCATTGCTGAATTTTGAAAGTTGTATATATTTCGCATACGAAGTCCAAATAACCTCTTTTTTTCCCTACGCGTTGATAAAAATATTATCTACCCATTTGTAGAATATATGGAACTGCTTTATATGATATAGCTGTGCCGTATCACCAAATAACTGCTGGCCATTTTTTATCAATTTTTTTTTGTAAATCTCAAAAGAAAATGTTTCTGGACATGAATTTTTGTGGAGATGGAGAATTGAAGCACCTCTACACAAGAGAATTATGTTACAATTTTTTTGAAGCTTTTGTTGAGGACATTGTTCACTTATGGTTGAACTTGGGTGATAGTTTCATGATATGTGTCCAGAGTTGTCCACTTTGAACACACTTTGGTGGATTTTTTTTAAAAAAAATTAACAAAAAATCCCATGTTTTTGGGTTGACATGGAACAACCACAAACCAAAAATCAGCTCAAAATTTGTTATATTTCACGAGATAAAATTTGACAAAACAATTGGAAAATGCACTCATTTCTTCTCTTTTTTATATCTCACGAAGTTGTTGCAACTTCGGGTGGTATTTGGTAAGAATGTGTATCTGGTCGATCCAAATGAACACTAATTTTGGTGGAATTTTTGAAAATCATTTTTATATGTATCATTTTCAAAATACTAATTTTTGATCAGCATACACAGCTCTGAAGATTACCCATGCCCAATAACTGGTGGTCTCCTTGTCTTTCTTATCCCCACGTGTCAGTCACATCAGGTAGGCTGGAGCCTGTGGGGATAGAGTAGAAGGGCCCAACCTCGGCCCCTAAAATCGAACAACTTGTTTCAGCCTCTTCTCCACCAGAGCCGCCGCCCCCATCTCCAACCCTCTCCTCCTCCCCACCGAGTCGCCGCCCTTCCCCCCCCCCCCCCCCGGTCCCCCTTCCGGACACCGAGATCCACACGCGCGCCCCGATGCCGCAGGCGCCGACCGTGGCCATCACCAGCACCGTGTCCTACTTCGGCTTGGATCCGAGCAGCCGCGGGCCCGGCGCCAGATCTGCGCCGCCGCCGTGGACGACCATGGCCCGGGAGCCGCCGTCGACGGTGCCCAAGATGGTGTTCCCGGCGGAGTCGACTGCAGTCACGACGTGCGCGGTGGCGGCCGGATCCGCCGCCATCCTCTCCGGCCTCGCTTCCGCCTCCGCCCTACCAGCCACCTCCTGCGGCACCCCGGCAAGGCGGCAGCGCCCCTTCCTTGGCCGGATCCGGTGGTGGCGCCCCTTCCTTGGCCGGATCCGGCGGCGGTCACCATCACCGGCATCGACCTCCCGCAGCCGAGCCGCACTGCTTCTGTCCGTGAGCGCGCCGAGCCGCCGTTCTTGTTGGTGAGCACCTCCTCCTGGACTACCTCAACGCCGCCTTCGTCATCTTCTCTGTTGGTGAGCACGCCGTCCTCCTGGCCGCTCCTATCCTTCCCAAGGAGGATCTCTGCGTAGCGCCCTTCAGGTGTTCGACGTTTTGCCGCAGCTGCTTAGGTTGTGCGTCGCCTTTGCTTTTGACGCCAGAACCGCTAGGCCAATTGCTCCTCTGGTAGTTTGATCGTCCTCACTGTTTGCTGGGGTTACAAAAATTTTAACACTTACATGGTGGAATCAAGGACTTCTACAGAATTTTGCCAAAGTCAGGGGGGGCCATGGCCACCTTTGGCCATAACAATGCTCCGCCCCTGGTTGGGAGAAAGGAAGAGGAATTCTGTATCATCGTTGAGCTATGTCAGTGCCTACCTGTTTGATGTGGTTCGGTTTGCCGTAGACTTGCAGCAGCATCGCTAGTTCAAACCAATCGAGTTCAACCTGGGAGTAGTCTGTAGCACCTGGTTAAGTTGTGACTGCGTTCGTATGCTCAGCACTCTGGATTGTTTGCCTTTGGTAGTAGTTACTAATGGCCGAGCTGTGCACCCATGGAAAATCCCCTCAAGCAATTGTTTCAGTGTCTCTCGTTTCAGTTATCCCAGTAGTGCCTCACGATTAGTTCTTCTGTCAAGGGAACCAAGAAGTATTCGCAGGTCCTGTTATGTTTTTCCAGAGATAGTTAAGCTCTTGTTACCTTTGGAAATCCGTAATTAATTCATGCGACCTCTGCTTTGTGCGATTCTTGTTCCGCTAGATTCGTCTCGACGAGTACTTCCATTCTAGCCTACTTAGAGTTGACACCGACGCTAGAATTCTTCCTTATTTACTGATCATGATATCTTTTCTTCTTTGCTCAACAGGAAGCGCTGCAGAATGTTAACTGATTTTATTTTCTCCACAAGATTATTCTTCAGAACTAGTGAGTTTTCTTTCTCTAATTTGTATAATTTTCCCAAGGTTTTTGATGCTTTAGCTAGGCTGCCGTTTAGATCAATGGACACTGCATATGGAGAGTGCTGGGAAATGTCGCTCTGGGATTACAGAGTTGTGCTCCTTTTTTTTGCTTTCCTGTATAATGCATATAGAGCTTGTTTGTCTTGAACTGACTAGCGTTTGGAAAGTAGCCATATGAACCTGTAGCTAATTACAGTTTAATCAATTTTATTTCAACCTGTAGCCGCCCACATTACTTCTGGTGCTCATTTAGGCTGTATGGTTGGTTTCAGGCTTTGAGATAAGTGGATAAATAAGTGCAAGCTGAACCTGGCAAGTAAATGCAAGCTTCATGCCTTTTGATTGTTAACACTGCAGTCATAACAGTGTGTATTCTATTGATGTTTTTTAATAGGGATAACATTGTGTATTCTTTGAACTGAGCTTCTGTTTTAAATTTTTCCCAGGATTCATTTTCAGAGTTCTGGAATCTATGAGCACATATAAGCAAAGCACATGCCTGCATTTCCATCTTTATATAACATGCTTTTAATAATTTTCATCAATAGTGCATGCATGTATTACAGAAGAGACGCAAAATTTATTTATCTGTAAGTCTGATGCCATTGGTGACTTGTTCAACTTGTGAATGCAGAATATTGATTGGCTTCTTTTCCTGCTAGCATGAATGTTTAAATAATACATTTGGAGATTATCTAGCTAGTGCTTAGTCAGCTCTTTTACTGCCAACCTGAAATGGATATTTGCCTAATGTCAATAATGTATTTGAACTAATTAAAGACATGAATTTCTGTTTTTATTTACTGCAGAATTAGTCTACTTTTGAAAGGTGAAAGGAACACCCCAACAGCACGCTATGAAAAGGAAAAAACTCTGAAACTTCGCCTTTCTGTTTTGTGAAGCTAGAGCCAATTATAAAATCCATGATTTTAGTGGATATACCAATCTGAAAATTTACATGTTCTCTTAACATATAGTGTTTTCAGTTTTCAGCAACTATTATGTGTCATACAATTAAACTTCTAGGATGAACAATATGAAATGTAATTCAGGGCTAGTTCTGAGGTTACTAAGCTAGTGACCTCTTCTACCAGTACTTTGAAACTGGTGGTTGGTCGAATAAGGGACCCAACAGAACATCTTACTCATGCTAGTTTACAGTTGTGGACTATTTTCTAATTCATACTTGAATATATTAGTGGGTACACAGATTCTTACTTTGTGCTTCAGTTTTCTTAACATCGTTCTTCTTGAACCAAATAAAATTTTGAATTCCTGTAACTCTCCTGATATGGTCATCAGTGGTATATGCATGTTTATCTGTTGCAGTAGTCAAACTTGGAATGCAGTTATTCTGTCAAACACATACTTATAAGAATACGTCGCATTATGCAAAATAAAGAAGCTATTTTTCAGGTCTGAAGCAAGAGGCAACAAACTGTGATGCTAGACTCCGTGAGCAAGAAGATAGTGCACAAGCACAGGTCATCCTCTTCAACCTAGGATATCTGAGCAGTTTAGTGGTCTTATACTCAAGTTTGTTTATTGGCTCTAAATCAGTAATTTTTGGCCAGCTCTTAGTAATTAACCTTTTAGCTTGAGCTCTTACATCATGCCTCAATGAATGCTTGAAAAAAACATGCATGGTTCCTGTATGTTAGTGTGCTTTCGACATGCACTCTGCTTCTTGTTTGCTTCAATGCTTGATAAGCATTTGACTCTGAAGCCCTCTTGTTTACAAGAAAAATTGTTCTTTCATCTTGTGCCCTGGCTAGTGCTTGATAATACAAAAATTGTTCTTTCATCATTTGAGTTACATATCAGCAAGAAAGATTTAACAGTCTCCAATCAGCTTATGCCCTGGCTAGTGCATCAAGTTAATCATCTACAACCTTTTATTTGTTGCAGTTTTAACAGGCAATGCATGTCAGCTTGCATCTCTTAAGCTTTAATTTAACCTTGCACTGAAGAAATAGATGTCAGCTCTGCTAATAGATGTCAGCTTTAATTCAAAGTATATGATGTTATCGCTTTCTCTTGTATTAATAAAAACTGGTGAAGTGCTGGATTGCTCGTGTTGTGCCCTTCACTTGTTCACCTAGCTAGTAGATGCTATTAGAACTGTTGGTTACTTCCTCTTAGCCGCTTAACAGTAAATAGAAACTTCAGTTAGTAATCGCATTTCTAAGAGTAGTGACCAGGATAACTAAGGCAGAGGTTGTTGTTTTGTTATTTAAGTATCCAAGCCTGAGCCGTTGCTTGATGGACCATTACTATGATAATCTTATTTCTTTTCTTTTTTGCACAGGGGAAGCTTCTCTACCTTCCAAAATCTGAAGATGGGAGGTGCTCCAGAGGACTATACTTAGCAGCAGTCCAAGTCTTATCTTTTTCTTTGTTTCCTGAAAACTTGTGAAGTGGTGTCAATGTTGGCATGCTTATTTTTGTTTAACGGGAAGAAATATTAATGGATCTGTAAAAGAATTATTCTGTTGGTATTTATGAATCTGTTTTTCTGTGTAATTGGGCTTGACCTAGCTGTATTGTGTTGGGCCTGGAAGAATGGCTGGAAATTAAAGGTGTAAAAGTTATTTTCTTTATAAATAAATGGGTTGAAATTAGAAAATGGGCCTGATAAATCAATGGGCTAGTAGGAAAATAGGTGGGCCGAAAGATAAAAAGCCTGCGAAATTAGTGGGCCAAAAGATAAAAAGCCTGCAAACCTAGTGGGCCAAAAGTAAAATGGCATGTGAATTAATTGGGTCAAATGTTAAAAGGGCTGCGAAATTAGTGGGTCGAAAGTTGAAAGGCCCACGAAATTAATGAGCCGAAAGTAAAAAGGCCCGCGAAATTAATAGGCTGAAAGTAAAAAGGCCCGCGAAAGTAATGGGCTAAAAAAACAGCCAGGTCCGGTCCAATAGGTAATGACAAAAATTGCAATTGTCATGCAACTCTATGACATATTTATGAGTGTCATAAATAGATTGTGACAATTCTTGAAGTGTCATAAACAGTTATGACATTTCTGCAAATAGTCATAAAATTATGACAAAAATAGCGAAAAAGTCACAAAAAGTATTTAGCTACACACCTTCTATGACTAAGTGATTTTTGTTACCGTGAAGTCATGGAAGCTCTGACAAATTTTAGACCTTCTGTGACTAAATTGCAATGTCATAAAAAGTCAAGATTGTTGTAGTGTTTGCACATGTCCAAAAACAATGAAACAAGTTCTTTGTTTTTTTTTTGCCAAGAATGAAACAAGTTCTTAGAGTTCCTTGTAGTCACTCCAAGAAGTAACAATAGATAGCACGGACTGTCATTTACACGTTACCATGCACATAGATAAACTAAAGCTATTTTATGCTGCAGTCCTGTCTTGCCGCTTCAGCATGCCCGCTTCCAGGACGCTTCAGGAGAACCCCCCCCCGCGACATGGTAGATGGTAGTCTTCCATTAAGCTGCCTTGAGCTTCGCAGTTGGGACCTCTGCCATTGAGGCGATTTGTGGTGCTGACAAGGAACATGCAGTAAGTATTCCAGGTGCGGACCACAAAGTTTGATGCTATGCCATAAAAGAAAATTGTTCCATTTCGTGCCGGCACTCCATCACTTGCATTATTAACTGGGCAAGGACCTTCTAACAGAGTCGAAGGATTTTTCGTGACGCCCCCCATTTCCAAATTGCATACGACTGTAGACTCACTACATAGACCGGCATTGATCACTCAGATATTTCTGTTTGCTCCAAGTGAGCATACAAATGACCGCCTCTTATTTTCGCACAAAAAAAAAAATGACCGCCTCTTATGCCAAAAGACAGGGAAAGCAGGGAAATCCCAAACCAACTTATTTGAGAGAAAGACAAGCTTGTATACATCCGTAGGCTGGAGGAGTAATATATGGAGTGGTATATATAAATAAACAGAGGGCCGGAAGGCAGTAGTAATGAATTTAAGTGTCAATAAATTTCTGAGGTCGTACGAAGATGAAGTAAAATAAGATTGTCCTTGATTTGTTTGTGTGAAGGCCAAATGAAGGCAAATCAGAAAATAATTACTGCAGAGAAATTATTCGGGTGAGCAAATCAAAAAATAATTGAAGGCCAGCGGCACGATCGATGTCGTTTTCAAGGGTGGAACTAGGGTAGTGTTTGGTTTGAGGGCAAGGTTGGATAGGATATGTCTATTCATATTTTACTGAACGAGCTAATCCAAGTTACATGTTTGATTGGGTGGATGGGATGGTCCAATTTCATGTTTGGTTGGATGGATGAAGACGGATATGACAAGAGAAGTTAACAAAATTATGTGCCTTATTTTCAAATAATAATAATTAACCATACACTAATTGGTACGCTCTAACACTTGTTAGTCCTAATATAATAATAATTATTAATTACTAATCAATAATAAAAACACTAATTATATTTATCCTAGTCAACACCTTAATTCTTTATCAATCATAATCTCACAGTAATAAATCCCATTTATAATTGAAAATTGCTAGTAATGCCTAATTATGTTACTATCATCATTAAACAACTCGGAAAGCCCCATCCGGTCATTTTTGCCGGACTGGATCATCCAGGATCTCAAAGGAATAATCTCCTCTCAGTCCACCCCTATCCATGCTGCCCGTGAATCAAAAACATTGAATTGGATGGTCGTGTCCAAGCCTGTGCAAACCAATCCAGCAAACGAAACACTATCTAGATGTACTGTTCCGGCCAGACCACATGCTTCAGCGGGCCATTGTAGAAGCGCTGCAGGTTTTGTGGCATGCTTGTCAAAGATGATAGAATGTAGGTGACTTGGGATTCCAAGTTGGGAATATTGAACACGTTGGTGACGTTACAAGCTTGTGGGCTTTGTGGCACAACACAGCGGCCCCTAGCATAGTATAAACTGTTTCCTTTTGTTGATACTTAAGATTAGGGCCTCAGCAAGTATTTTGCACATGGCCTCAGAAATTTACGGGACAGCCTTGCAATGGGGAAAGTTGTCATTCAGGTACGAGCTGATGAGAGGGTCGACGTTCACGGTGAAGGACCTGCTGTGGCGCATGCGGCCCACTGTATAAGTCCATTGGTTGCACTGAACCAGAATTAATTCTTTTTTTTTTGACGCAAACAGAATTAATTCATCTCTTGTATCTTCTGTTCTATCTTTTTTTTTTGACGGAAACTGGCAGGTGCTCTGCCTTTTCATTAAGAAGGAAAGCAAAAGGAAATACAAAGTTTGCATCCAGCAGCAGATGCTGCATTGATACTTAGAACAGGATGATACCCACAGACGGCCAAGCCGCTGGCCAGGCTAGAAATAAAAACCGAAAAATAGTATCTTCTGTTCTATCATTTGTCATCATTAATACCTGCATGTCCTTGTGAACAACCTATACGTATACCACTCCATGCTATATATATCTTTTGGCTGCTCTGCTTTTCTCTCCCTTGTCAAGAAAAACAATGATATCTCAGTGGTCTCTCTAGTGTTCCTTCTTTATCATAAGGGACGTAACATATTGAAACACATAAACGAGACATTATAAGACAGGAATAGAATACAGTCTATGAATAGGTGGCATCCGGGAATATACAATTTGGCAGAATATTATTTTTTTTGAGTTGTGCAGAATATTATTTCAATGAGCTGGTTGAAGATTTCTAGCAAGCTATGTGTATCTATCGGGTCAGCTGACCACGATAAACTTCGGTGAGTCAAGGTAAATTAGTGGCCATATCAGTGAATGACCCCGCACCTAAAGAGGCTGACCCCAATGGAAAACTTTTCTGGCTTCGCCCCTTACATCAGGTCAGGACATTGTCAGGTACTGTCGCATCAGTCAAGTATAAGTTTCACTCACAGTGTTGGCGATATACTTGCATGCTACGCATGCACGCGGCCTGCGTGCCGCCGATCACGTAACTGATCGGGCCTTCCTTCCTTATCTCCCGGGCTTTGCTTCTATAAACCGGTTCATTGAGATCACGTAACTGATGGAGGGGTTGGTTTCCACCTGATACGTTCCCATATATGTAACCCCTTTGCATATCAGTAAAACTATCGCGTGAGTTATATCTCAGCTTTCACACAGAGTGTCGTCGTGGCTCCCTGTTCAAGTGAAGAAACAGATAGCAGGAAAATGAACAAGATGATTTGGACTATGGAGAAACTTGTATCACTTATCAGACAGTGGATGCATGTGTCCACAAGCACTACATATTGAGAGATTTATATGCATCAAGAAACATAGGACTTGAATAACCTACTAAGCAATAAGGAGTCAGATCGAATGGAATGATGTTTTGTGAAGGAGCAGGAACGCGATAGATAATTTGGTAATTGATGTAGCCCACAAAACCATTATATTACTCATATATGTTTTTTCCCTACACATAATTGAGACACTCAATTATAATTATGTTTGTTTTTAAATGTATACATATATATACTTAGTTGGGTCCTTGCTTCACTTGTTCACTAAAAAATACAATTAAATGCAAAAAATTTAAGTGGTCCAATAAATATCACCACGTCTCAAATTTCCTAGATGAGATGCTCCATAAATATTCACAGGTCCAGAGAGGGGAGATTCCATAATTTACAACCCATAAAAAGACAAATCATTGTGTCTTGAAGCGGACAAATATGGATGTATGCAGCCCACTTTCTCTACGAGATATTCCATCATTACTTGCACAAATAGGGAGGAGCATTCCAGAATTCGCACTCTTTAAAATCGGCAGTTTTTCCGGATTTGCTACCCCTGCATATGAATCAAGTGTCTTACTACTGAAAATATTGAGGGAAGAAGGCAGAGAAAAAGGAGGCAAGAGAACCAAACCCCAAACGAAGGTCTCCTGCGGTGTAATTGTGTTGCCTAGTGTAGTTGTGTTTGCTTATACAAAGTTACTAGCTGATCTCAAAAAAAAAAAAAAAGTTACTAGCTAATGGGCAGAATGGCATGTCTATGTTTGTCCTAGCAAGTAACAATGCATCTCATGCTACCACCTATCTTTCACTTATGTTATTATGGGATATTCATTGCGACATTTCCACGTTGGACGATCTCAATATATAAATCTTGTGTGAAACAAAATATTTAGAAGTATTTAAGTCTTACGGGAATGCCAGCACTTGCTTTGTTCACTAGGAGAGAGTTCTGATTGACTCGAAGGAATGTCCCTGGTGCCATCCGTTCCGAAATTTCGAGCTACAACATGCACAATATTTAACTAGCATCAGATATATGCTCTATTCGAAGCGACAGTGCAAGTGGATGCGTCCTAGGAAAAAGACAGGAAGAGACAGGCAAATGAAAAAACAACTGATCTTGAGAGCAAGATAAGCATGCATCAGTTGGCCGGACAAGTAATATATGGAGCAGTATACAAGGTTTTCAAAACCGCGGCTAACCGGTCCGGAAACCGGAAAAACCGGACAAACCGGTCCGGTCCGGTTAGCCCGGTCGGTCGGTTTCCGTTTTTGAATTTGAAAGAATTTAGAAAATTTGAAAAATTTCGAAACAAAAAATTTGTAAAAAAACTAGATCTAATATGCTGCCCAACGGTGTAACAACTTCACGAAAAGACGAATGTTTGGTCGGTCAAAAAATTGAGGCAACATTGCAGCAGCGAAAAAGGGAAAAAAAGAAAAAATGATGTTTATACGCTTGACTGGGACAATTATTGGTCCCGCAAGCCCCACATGGCCCTCGCTCGGGCCCCCAGCGCCACCACATCGCCGCGCGCCGCCTTCCCCCTCGCCAGCCTCCCTCACCGCCGCCCTACCAAGCCGCCGGCCCGCCGCCCTCCCCCGCCACGATGGATGTCCGCCGCTTCGGTTTGCCGTCGAATTTGGCCGGTTAACCGGAGATTAGGGGCGGTTTGGCGATGGATGAGGGCGGGTATCCGGAGATTCGCGCCGATTTGGTGGCTGCCGCCTGCCGATGCGGGTAACCATATTCTGATGCATCCTCAGTTGCAAAAGGTATACTCGTTAGTCGTTACAAATTTTATATATTGTTGCACATGTGCCATGTGGTGATAGATTGGCGTTGCTTGTTACAGATTTAAGATTGCAATGTCCGCACCTAATTTGAAAGTGTATGTATATGTCAAATTTTCTGATTTTTGCTGCCTTTTTTTTCCATTTTTTCTCACATTTTTTCTGTTTCCGGTTTCTCCAATCTGGTTAACCGGAAAACCGTCCGGGTTGCTGCTGAAAACGTCCGGTTTGGCAGGTCTGAGCGTGCGTTTGAATTCAAAATTCGAAAATCGAATTTTGCTCCGGTTTCAGCTCGGTTTTACCGGTTTCCGGAAAAACCGGTGAATGCGGTGGCGTCCGGTCTCCGCGGTCCGAACGATTTCGCAAACCTTGGCAGTATATATAGGAAACATAGAGCTTGAATAAGCTAGTAATCAATGAGGTCAGTAGAATTGATACATGTGATGTGACATACTTTTATGAGGGAACAGGGGGACGTGTAGCACTTATTTATTTAAGTGGTAGGTAAACCGGTGAATTCTAGTAGTGTTTGCTTATACAAAGTTACTAGCTAATTAATGTACAGAGTGGCATGTCTATATTTGTCCTAACAAGTAACAATGCATCTCATGCAACCACCTATCTTGCACTTATGATATTATATATGGGATATTCACTGCGATATTTCCATGTTGGACGATCTCAATATATAAATCTTCTGTGAAACAAAATATTTAGAAGTATTTAAGTCTTCCAGCCAAATAAAGTAACTAGGTGTGTAATATATAGGTTATTCTAAATGAAATATGTATTTTCTAAAGTATTCAAATCATGTAAAATATCATTTAAAAATTTGAAATAGAAGCTCTATTTAGGCCATAAAGGTTATTACATCGAATAGGCCTGTGTGCGTGGGTTACGTATGCTGGCAGTGAACAGCGGAGAGAAGAGCTATCTAGTGCTGTCAAGTTGAGAATAAAGATGACCCTGGAACATGGATGACATATGGCAGTAGCTGACGTGCCCGCAGACGAATTAAGGAACGTGCGCAGCCGCAGCATGGTGTCGAACACTACATGGCGGGCAGCACCATGGTGCGGCGTAGAAGAGGTGGAGAAGGCTGCCAGATCGCCTCGAGCTCGCTCATGGACGACATCTCCAGCGTGCGACAGAGATCTCCGAGGCGTGCATGGAGGGCGCCGTTGTTAGAATATACGACACGCGGAAGCACGGACGGATCTAACAAGGCACACGATGCAAGGTCAAGATCATAGACGACACCGGAGGCACGATGTTTGGTAACGAGGTTCAGCTGAAGCCTACATCCCCGAGGCATAACTACGGGCGCTCCTCCCCAATATGCAATAACAGCCGCTACGAGGTCCCGGCGAGAGCCGCCTCCTCCCTGCGAGCCTATCGCTATGCCGTCATGGTTACAACAGCGGCCCTTCTCTCATATTTATGAGGAGCCCGGGTTACAAGAGTCCGACACCAACTCTACACCCTACCGCTAATACAACTCCAAGTCCCAAGCGTAACCAACTCATACACATTATTCGACACATATTCCAACAAACTCCACCTTGGCGAATATTGCACCATCCTGAAGCTGTCATGTGCGAACCTCCATGTACACGGACTTGAGTTGTCGACTTTGCAGCTCAAGGAGAACTGCCCGACGAGTCTAACGCCTTAGACTCGCCGCCCGAAGAGAACACCGCTATCCCTACAACTCCATCCTCCATGACTCCACCTGCAACGGAACATCCTTGTAACTTGTACAAATTCGATGAAGCCCTCTCCCCTATCATCACAGTCTCATCGCCCTCCATAATCTTCATGGTCCTCCCATCCAGCTCAGCCCAGAATAACAAACCACTAGAGCTCCAAGCGAAATTAGATTCCTCCGCAGCCCTGGCACGTGCTTAACACCTCGAAGCACACGCTCAACTCCGTCTTGAGTCTTGATCTTGAGCTCACCTATTCCAATAGCAGGGTGTCCCCTGTCATCTTCCAAATAAGCTTTGCCAAAATCACCTGACTTGTACGAAGAGAACCACTCCCTATGGTGTGTAGTATGAAACGAGCTTGCCGAATCTAACATCCACGCTTTAGTTGACTGCATCTTGATAGCTACTGAGAGAACATCGCCGTCACTATCCGAGTCACTCTTATGAGTTGCCACGTTAGCACTTGATCCCTTCAATTTTTCTGGACAATCCCTTCTTAATGTCCCCACTCCTTGCAGTCAAAGCACCGCACCTTCTTCTTCTTCTTGCTCGTTCCCTCCACCTTCTCCCTTGCACGCTCACCTCTGACCAGCAAACCTTCAGATTGAGGTTCTTCCACTGCATTGTTCTTCCTCCTTTGATCTTGAGCTAATAACGCTGCAGTAACATCCGCAATCTTGATAGATTCCTTGTTGTACGTCAGAGTCGTGACCGTATGCTCATAGGACGGTGGCAATGAGCATAGAAGAATTATTGCCTTGTCTTCATCTTCAAGTTTCACATCCAGCTGACCCAGATCCGTGACCATTTGATTGAAGACATTAATGTGCTCTGCAAGATCCGACCCCTCCAGCATCTTCAGCCCATACAACTTTTGCTTCAAATACAGCTTGGTCGTCAAAGTCTTCGACATGTACTGACTCTCCAGCTTGTCCCAGATTTCCTTTGGTGTAGTTAACCCGATGACATGGTACATGACATGGTCAGACAGACACAACCGTATGGTTGCAGCTGCTTGCGCCTGATTCTCCTCCCACTTGTCATCCTCCATCTTCTTCGGTTTCTCCGCCTTCAGAGCAGCCGAAAGACTTTGTTGCGCCAACAAATCTTTCACCCTTATCTGCCACAAGCCGAAGTTGCCGCTGGCATCAAACTTCACCACCTCAAATCTAGCACTCGTCGGCGCCATCCCGCCAACACACGGTTTCACCGGTCCTTTGACGCCGGTCGTACCGCCCGAATCGCTTCGACAACAATACTGACAATCACCTACGCCGAGCTTCTGTACGCCTGGCCGCTACCGAGAGCTTCTGCACCTTGCACCAGAACTGGAGCCTGCCGCACCACCGATCTTCAGCCTGTACGAAATCGAGACCTGTCCAATTGACGCCTCGACTTTGAACTGCTGCCTCGATCACGTGCCTAGCTTCTGTCTTCCGTGCTGCATCAACCCTCGCCCTTGTCCCTGGTTTTATTCACGCCACGAGAAAATCTCAGACCGAGTCAAACAGGTACCCGAGGCCGAACTGGACTCTACGCACGCCACCACAACACAAGTCGTGTCCACCGCGTGTACGTGTAGAGGTTCTGATCGGTCTCTGCCTGTCAAAAGAATCCAAACTGATCCACCCGTGTGCATGCTTCACAAGGAATATTTTATTCAACATGTGTATGCACCGGATCCTTCCTTCTTGTTCTTTTGATCGACTCAAACTCTGACCCAACCTTGCCACCATGCACGAACTGCATGCAGCCCAAACGGGTCCACCTGCATGTTGATTTGCTTCCAAGCATTCTATCTTGCGTGATCGACCAGGACACCAAGCCGCGGATACGCACTCCCGCAACCTCAAGGACTCCAGTAAACAGTACGAACACGTCGCCGTACGCCGTAAACCAATCCTCGTCTCGAGCCTGCACACACCGCCGAAACTCCGTCGCGTTATCATCTGATCAATGTCGTCATCCATGCAGCGTCGCGATGCTCCGTCTCCCGCGCCTGCTCGCGCGCCAACCCTGCCGTGACACCGCGCCCTCGCGCACGCCCGCGTGCCCGAGCATGTCACACCATGGCCACCTACGTCGCCAACACCATCTGCTTGCGTGCTGCGACAGCGCCGTTGTGCAACACCGGTCACACCGCCTTCCAATCTCTCCGGTCTCCGCCACGTCTGGCCACCGGTCTGATCCTGAGCCAAAGCCACCGCCCTGACCGCGACGTCTTCAACAGCCGCTTTGTCGATTTGATCACCACGTCTAGCTGATCCTCGTCGACTGCAGCCCGTCGAACGGTCTAGGCCGCCTGCCTAGAGTGTCCAACACCACCGATCGGTTCGCCGATCGCCACCATGCTCCACCTTGCACCGCATCAAGCAGTCTTCGCGGCACCCGTCGAGCATGATCCTCGCACCTTCACAGTGATCTTCTGCATCACCTCTAGATCCAATCCAACCATGGCTCTTGATACCACTTGTTAGAATATACGACACGCGGAAGCAACGGACGGATCTAACAAGGCGCACGATGCAAGATCACAGACGACACCAGAGGCACAATATTTGGTAACGAGGTTCAGCCGAAGCCTACATCCCCGGGGCATGACTACGGGCGCTCCTCCCCAATATGCAATACCAGCCGCTACGAGGTCCCGGCGAGAGCCGCCTCCTCCCTGCGAGCCTATCGCTATGCCGTCATGGTTACAACAGCGCCCTCCTCTCATATTTATGAGGAGCCCGGGTTACAAGAGTCCGACACTAACTCTACACCCTACCGCTAATACAACTCAAAGTCCTAAGCGTAACCAACTCGTACACATTATTCGACACATATTCTAACAGCCGTTGTGGAGCACCTGGCTGACGTAGGCCCTGGAGGAAGAACAAGTGTGGTAGTGACGCTGACGCCATATGATGCATGGGTGCCTTGACACTCTGATCTGCTTTGATGAACTCATAGTGATTTTCTCATTGCTCGGGGCCAAAAAATTGTGAGCTCGGGAACAAGCATCTCGAGTCATGTCGCGACGAGCCGCCTCGCCAGAGCGCCGCCGCAGTCCGAGCGATCAGGATGCGAAGAACCAGGCAGACGCGTCACGCTACTGAAGCACCGTTCAGACTCCGTATGGCACGCTGCGGCGGCCAGACACGCCACGATCGATCCTGGAACGCCGTGTCATTCTCGACCTCTCCTCCGATCCAACGGCAGCTCGCCCGCCGTCTCCCACCACCAGCACTGTCGTTGCTGACTGCTAGGCAAGAAGAAGCTGACCACCTCGAAGAATTTACCCTGATGCCTCCCATCACCAAAATGCGCGCTACATCATTCTTAGTACTTAATTAGCACCACGCAGATATATGTTTGGTGCAAAATGAGTGTACAAATTAAACGGCTGCTCCTCTGGTGAAACAAAGTGATATCAGGGAAATGAAAAACATAGATGGATATGACTTTTTATGAGGATACAGGGGAGCTATATGTACTCATGTATTCAAGTCACGCGTTAATAACCTACACAACTACTCCTTATGTACTTTTTTTTCATAAAAAGAAACTGAGATATATACCCTGAATTAAAGTCCAATAAAGTAACCATGCATATATTTGCTTTTGTATAGTTCAGTCATAGGTGTGGTAGCTAGGTGATATGAATCATGAGTGTGGCAACTCCTCACATCCATGCTAATTCCACTTGCTAAATGTTTTAGGGCTCTGTATGCATGGCAAGATGCAACAAAGCAAGATCCTAATTTTAATTAATAAAAGCCAGTCGCTGCTTTTCTTTTCAATTTCTTATATTTGCAAACAGTTATATTTGATATCTCTCTTTGGTCAACGGTACATTTTTAGGTTAGCTTACTTGCTAAAGCATAGTAATTAATTTCCTAGAAACTTTTGCTCGCGTCAAAGCACTTTTCTATTCCTCGGGACTTAGACAATGGCGGCTCTTCTTCCGCGCTGGTCTCTTTATGTCCACAAGCCTCTGCTAGCTCAAGTTGGTGGGAATCTCACTGAACAATGATGTCCAGCCAAGTATCAGGGCAGGCATGTTGCGTATGTTCCTGCCGGAGCCTTTCTCTTTTAGAGTGCCGGTCGCCGATGTGTTGCACGCAGGAGCTTAAGTAGGACGGGCACATGTCCTTCGCTGGGCGGGCGGCAAATTAGATCCCTTGCTTAGGACATACCGACTTGGTGCACTAACAGGGGGCCATGTCACAAATGATGAGGTCACTTTTGTGTGCGCCGCAGTATTTCCTGTGTTTCCAGACCGGAAATTTATCCTCCTTTGTGCGGGAACACGAGCACTTATTTTGTTCGCTAGGCAAGAGGGTAGTGAGTGACTTGAAGGAATGTCCCTGATGCCACCCATTCCGAAATTGCGTGCTACAACATGCTAACTATTTATCTAGCATCAGATATATATGCTCTATTCAAATCGAGTGTACTGGTATGCGTCCTATGGAAAAGACAGGAAGAGACAGGCAAATGAAAAATCAACTGATCTTGAGAGCAAGATAAGCATGTATCAGTTGGCCGGACAAGTAAGATATGGAGCAGTATATACAGGAAACATTGAGCTTGAACAAGCTAGTAATCAATGAGATGAGTAGAATTTATACATGTGACATACTTTTATGAGGGAACAGGGGGACGTTAAGTACTCATTTATTTGAGTGAGATGCTAGCTAACCTACACACAACTTCTGTTTATGAACTTTATCTAAAAGAAAACTGTGACACTCGGTAACAAACATTCAAATCCCAAATAAAACCATCAAGCATTTGGTTTTTGTACAACTAAATCATGTGTGGTGAGGTGTGGCACGAAAGTGCCCACTAGTCACATCTGTTGAGCGACATCGGTTCAAGTTCCCGTTGCACACTGCGCCGCCGCACGTTGAGGCGCGTACCCAGCGCGGCGAACTCGTCAAAGGCCCTGCACCGGCACGAGTATATATGGTGTTCCAACCCTGCCCTCGTACGGCCGGGTCGGCACGAGGTTCGCCGGACCAGCGTGCCGGCCGTTTTGGTCGGCAGCCGCTTCAGCAGGCCGCGTTGTAGAAATGCTGCGCGTCTGGTGGCATGCTTATCGCTGTCGGTGGACAGGCCGACCTCGCTGACGATGATAAGATGTCTCTCCATTTCCGACAGACTTGGAGATATCAAATACGGTGATGCCACATGCTTGTGAACAATTGTGGCACAACCCAGCGGCACCTGGCACAGTATAAACTGTTTCCTTTTGTTGATACTTGAGATTAGGGGGGCTCAGCAAGTATTTTGCACAGGGCCTCAGAAATTCACGGGCAGCCTTGCAACGGGGAAAGTTGCCGTTCAGGTACGAGCTGATGAGCGGGTCGACGTTCACGGTGAAGGCCCTGCTGTCGCGCAACTGAACCACCGTTCAGACTTCGAGTGGACTGCTGCAGCGGCCAGACGCGCCACGATCGAGCCGGGAACGTTGTGTCGTTCTTGACCTCTCCTTCGATCCATCATCAGCTCGCCCGCTGTCTAGCTCTCACCGCAAGAACATGTTCGTGCCGTACCGCCAGCGCTGGCGTTGCTAACTGCTAGGCAAGAACATGCTAATCACCTCGAAGGATTTACTGATGCCTTCCATCCCTAAAATGTGCACTACATCATTCTTAGTAGTTAGTACTTCACTAGCATCACGCAGATATATGTCTGGTGGAAAGTGAGTACAAGGCTGCCCCTCAGGTCAAACGAAGTGATATCAGGGAAATGCAAGTGGAGCTGTTGAATCAGCTAGTACGCAAGGAGATGAGTAACATAGATGCATGTGAAATACTTTTGTAAGGGTGCAGGGGAGCCCTATGTACTGATGTATTCAAGTCACGCGTTAATAACCTACACAACTACTCCTTATGTTCTCTTTTTTTTCTCTTGCATAAAAGGAAACTGAGATAACCATCAAGCATTTGTGCTTTTGTATATATATAGCTCAGTGGTAGGTGATATGTGGCATGAGTGCCACTCCTCACATATATTTTTAGGGCTCTGTATGCATGGCTAGATGCAACAAGGCAAAAGTAGAGCAAGGAAAAAGAACATAAAGTGATTAGTAGTAGCGCGTGTGGATAATTGACAACAATAGATCTACTATTGACTATGGTGACTAAGCACCCGTTCCTTGTCTTTAAGCTCTCATGTGCGCTTCCACGAGGGTCTTTGTGGATGCAGAGCATACTGATGGAAGAGATCATCTGAATGTGGACGATGAACAAACAACCTGCAAAGATAAGGTTCGTCTAGCACAAGGCATTTGAAATAATTTTCAGACTCTCTTTGGGTCTAAGACATATTTGAATACGTTACAAAAATCCCCTCGCTCCTCCGTTGGACCAAAGCATAGGTTAAGTACTCGCGCCGATTCTCACCGGCCTGCTGAGTCCCTGTGTATGGTGCGGAGGAGGGTTCGGGGGTTTTCTCGATCTGTGTGAGACGATCGTTCTTCTTAAAAAAATGCCCGGGGGCCGTCATACCCCCCGCAGGTCGAGTTTTATAAAGGTTCTCTAATAAATGTTTTTTGTTATAGTGAGAAAAAAAGGAGAAAAACTTCAGGTTCATAGCAGTGCACAATGGGCTGCACCACTTGATAAATAGATTGTTTATTCGCCATTCAAATGCTTGATGAAGACTATATTCCCGATAACGCGCCTTGGTCCGCGCAGTTGATGGCTAGGGAAGGTGGTGGACTTCGTGGAGCCAGTGCCACATGCTGAGAACTCCGCATGGACCAGCGAATGCATCTAGTGAGAAGTGACGGGAAGCTGCCATCTACATAGTGGACTAAATTATTTTCTTATCCTTAGTTTTATCATGTCAAGGTTCAAAATAATTTTAATAACAACCAGCCCTGCTTTTTTTTTTCAAATTCTTATATTTCTAAACAGTAGTATTTGATAGTCCTCCCCGGTGAATGATACTTTTTTTGGGTAGCTTACTTGCTAAAGCATTGAATTCACATTTCCTACAAACTTTGTCTGGGCGTCAAAGCTTTTTTCTTTTCCTTGGGACTTAACAATGGCGGCTTCTCTTCTGCGCGCTGGTCTCTTGAGTGCCCACAAACCTCTGCTAACTCAAGTTGGTTGAATCTCACCACACAATGGCGATGTCCAGCCAACTATCAGGACACGGTCATGTTGTGTATCTTCTTCCTGCCCGAGCCTTCCTCTTTTAGAGCGTACATCACCGATTTGGTGCACTAACAGGGGGTCATGTCAAAGTGATGAGCTCGTTCTTGTGGGCGCCGTAGCATTTGATGTTTTGCCAGACCGGAAACTTATCCTTATTTGTGCGGGGACGACAGCACTAGCTTTGCAGTGTTGAATGGCTCGAAGGAATGTCCCTGATGCCACCCGTTCCGAAATTGCTTGCTACAGCATGCCCAATATTTTAGTAGCATCAGATATATGCTCTATTCAAAGCGAGTGTACAAGTGGTGCGTCCTAAGAAAAAGATTGGGAGAGGCCGGTAAATGAAAAACCAACTGATTTTGAGAGCAAGATAATCACGTATCAGTTGGCTGGACAAGTGATATGGAGCAGTATATATGGGAAACAGAGAGCTTGGCCGCGCTGACCATGGTTTTTTAGAATTAAAGAGCTTTATTACTCCAGTCTCACCCAACAGGGCGGACCATAAAATTCAGTTACAGCACAAGCCAGCAAGCTAAAGTAATCATCGTGCGCAACAACTCTAAACCAAGCTGTCTTTTGGATAACACGGAAAGACTCTACAGAGAAACATGTTCAGCTTGGTGTAGCCATCATCCACTCATGCTCGTGAGTCTTCCAAACGTTCCGGTCTTCTGATCAAATCTGATATGGCCTCATGGAGGGCTGTCAGTTCCCCTTTTGCTTCCTCTGGGCACAGCAAGCTCCAGTTTTTTGATCAGCCCGGCCACCTGCCCCCATATTTGCTTCATGTTTTTCCACTGCATATTCCAAAAACAGATACTATTACGAGTTTTCCACAGTCCCCACAGGACAGCAGAAGTGACTATATTAAGAGCAGCAAATTTCTTCCTATCTAACCATAATGTTGCCACTTGTTCAAAACACCTACCCATCTCTCTGTCAGTTATTTCAGAGATTTGCCTCCAGCAAGCTCTGCTGACCACACATTCAAACATCAGATGGCAAACAGATTCTTTCTCTGTACAAAACAAGCAAGAAGCATCCTCTACTTTTTGCCTCTTCTCTAAGTTATCCCTAGTCAAGATCTTATTCTGTGAGAGCAACCATAAGAAAATATGAATGCGAGGAGGCACATAGATTTTCCATACTGCAGGTAAGTACACAGGTTGTACCCCTCTAAAGTTGACTATGTTGTACATTGATTGGGAGCTGTACACCCCATTTGAAGCATACTGCCAAACTAAACTATCTGTCTCCTCAGTGAAAATTATGGTTTGTGCAATCTGGACCACCTCCAGCCACAAATTCATAATTCTTCTGTCTACACATCTACGGAAGGTACATTTGAGGTTTGTGCCATCCCACAATTCTGCTATAGTTCCATTCTGCTCATTAACTATGACATAAACTTCCCAGAACAGAATGGCTAAGCTGGTGTTACCCACCCAAAGATCCTCCCAGAACTTTATGTTCCTACCATTACCTATTTTCCACCTAAAACCTAGCTTGACTGCTTTGCTAGCCCAAATAACCCCTTTCCAGAATTGTGAGGCTCTAGAATCAGAGCAGCAGAAAATATTGGGTTTGCAAGCAACATACTTCTGTTCTACTACTTGTTTCCAAATCTTACATTCATCTAAGTTATATCTTTTAATCCAAGAGCCCAACAGGCTCAGATTAAGATCTCTAAGATTAGGCACCCCCATGCCTCCAAACTCTTTTTTCATGCAGATACTTTCCCAGTTGGCCAGATGGTAAGAGTGGTGATCATCATAATTATTCCAGAGGCAGTGCGCCATTTGAGAATTGATTAAGTGAATGGCCCATTTTGGGAACTTAATGAAGGACAGGAGATAAATGGGTATACTTGCTAGACAAGCTTTTACTAAGATGAGTCGACTAGCAGTATTTAAAAGTCTACCTCTCCAGCCAGCAGCTCTCTTAATCACCTTATTGACTACAGGTTGTAAGTCTTCCCGTCTAAGTTTGGTACAATGAAGTGGCACACCTAAATATCTAATTGGGAAAGCCCCCACAGGGCAAGCCAGTGTATGTGAAATCACATGTGTCGCTTCTACTTCTAAGTTGATAGGTATAATCTCACTCTTATTGTAATTCACCCTCATCACTGACATTTGCTCAAAACAAGAAAGTATGAACTTTAGATTGTTGAAGTACTCTATTTTATTTTGGCAAAAAAGAATTGTATCATCTGCGTATTGTAAACTTAAAATGCCTTCCTGTCTAAACTCAGTAAGCAAACCTTTAATCATGTTTTGTTGTGAAGCTTTTTGGAGCATTCTAGCAAAAATATCTCCAACTAAGTTGAACAAAAGGGGGGCCAAAGGGTCTCCCTGCCTAAGGCCTTTTCCTGTCCTAAAAAAATTACTATCCTCTCCGTTAACCTTGACACCAACATGTCCCCCCCCTACCTACCTGTCTAATCCACATAACCCACTTGTTACTAAAGCCTCTAGTCACTAGGACTTCCTCCAGAAAATCCCAATGCACCCTATCATATGCTTTTTCATAATCTAACTTAATGACCACACCAGACTCTTTGTTTTGATGTGTGCTGTGAATAATTTCATGAGCAATCACTACACTCTCCAAGATAAATCTTCCTTTAACAAAAGCACTTTGGTTAACAGAGATGAGTCTATCACTTACTAGCCCTAATCTATTGGCAAGAACTTTGGTGAAAATTTTAAAACTACAATTTAGGAGACTGATAGGCCTAAACTTTTTCATGGATCTAGCATCATTTTCTTTCGGTATTAAGGTAATCATGGCAAAGTTTAGCCTATCAATCTGTAGGTCACCTTCATTGAAACATTTGAACATGTTAACTAAATCTACTCTAACAACTTCCCAGAATTTCTGATAAAAGAGAAAGGGCAGCCCATCAGGCCCTGGTGCCCCCTCAGCATATGAAGAAAAAACTGCAGCTTTGATTTCTTGTTCAGTAAACTCAGCCTCCAGAATGTCATTTTCCAATTCAGTGACTTTTTCTTCTGGGGACCAAAAATTACTGTCTAAAGCAAAAGAGCCCCTATCCTCATAACCAAAAAGATTTTTATAAAAATCAACCGCAATGGGGATCATCTCACCTGTGTCATGAACAGGCCTATCAGGCCCATCCAGAACAGAAATGTGTTTCTTCCTTCTTCTTTGATTGGCTACAGCGTGAAAGTAAGCCGTATTTCTCTCTCCCTCTAAAATCTCTCTATCTCTAGACCTTTGCCTAGCTTTGACCTCCTCTACCTCCCAGTATTTTTATAAACTTTTGCCTAGCACAGACATCCTTTCCTGTTCCTGGGAAGACAAAGTTCTAGATTCAGATTCTATATCTAAGCAAGTGAGTTCATCTATCATTTGTTTCTTCTCCTTATTCATATCTGCAATAACATTTGCAGACCACCAGCCTCTGGCCAATCTTCTAAACATTCTAACTCTAGTTTGCCAAACATCAATAGGATTAGAGCTACTACAGCTGGTGGTCCAGGCCTTCTCCACTACCTTTCTAAAACCTGCATGCATTAACCACCATTTTTCAAATCTAAAAGTATTACTACCATTATTGTTGTTTGAACCCGAGTCCACTAAAAGAGGGGTGTGATCACTCGTTTCTCTACAGAGAGCAGTAACAGTAGTCAAGGGGAAGTGGGCTTCCCAGTTGACCGACACTAGTACCCTATCAATCCTAGCCATCACCGGGTTTGACTGGTTGTTACACCAGGTATAAGCCCTATTTGATAAATCAAGTTCAATTAAACCATGAACATTGATCCAATTGTTAAACTCATCAACCCAGTGGTGATTTATGTGACTATTGTTCTTATCCTCTAAGCCTCTAATCAAATTGAAATCTCCTCCAAACATAATTGGGCTGTTGCAACAGTTGGAGTAGGAAAAGAGCTCATCCAAGAACTGTTGTTTAAACTCAACATAAGCAGTACCATAAATACACACTAGTGTCCACTGGAAGAGATCTTTTCTATCCTTGACTGTAACAGCAACAGAGAAGTTCTTAAACTGCACCTCTATTACCTCAAAAGATTCATCATTTACCCCTACTAGAATACCACCGGCAGTGTTATTAGCAGGGAGGTAGTGCCAGGAAAAAGCTAAATTACCAACCATAGACCTTAAGTAAGCCTCAGAGAAACTCTCCTTCTTTGTTTCTACTAACCCAATAAAATCTAACCTGTTGCTTCTAATTAAATCAGAGATGCATGTTTTCCTCCCAGGTTGCCCCAGGCCTCTAATGTTCCAAAGTGCACCTTTCATTGGTTCTATTCTGTTTAACTACACTACAGTAATCTAGCATGCTTACTTTCAGATTGCTATCCTCCATCAGAGAATTATTAGCAACCTGTACAGAAATATCATTAAAAGTACCACCATCCTTCAGATGATTTTCTATCTCTATTGCACCAAAAACATTATATTGTTGAGGATTTTCCAACAGAGACTTCCCCTCATTTTCAGCCTGTGCTCCACACGAGCCAAACTGACAGGTTTTGGTGAAAGCTATACTCCTATCTTCATCAGCATGATGTAACACATTCAGAGCATTCTCTCTGTCCTGCCTAGTATTACCAAGAGAGACACCTATAGATTTGGCTACAGAAATAATAGCATTCTGAGAAGAAAGAAATATATTACCACATTTTTTTGGTTCCAGGTCCTTCCTTTTCTGCAACTCCTGAGCTTTCTCCATTACTGTTCTGTTGTCCCCCTTGTTTCTTGTGCTGGCCCTTTTTGTTAGCACAGGGCCCCATTGCTTCTCCACCAGTACTTCCCCGGGACCTTGTGCCCCATCATCATGCTCTTCCTCATCTACCTCACAATGAAACATCTCTAGGTCACGCAGGAGAGTGAAATTGTTCACATATGGATCCAGTTTGTTACAGGTGAAAGGATCAAGGGCACCGAGAGGGGGGGGGGGGGGGGTGAATCGGTGTGTCAACAATTTCTCCCAAACGTACTTTAGGCGTGAAGCTAGCAAGACTAGATATGGTGATAACAAAAGCAAGCGATGCGCGCACACAATCTAGTCTATGCAACAAGCAACACCCTAGCAAGCAATTCTACCAAGTAGTAAAGAGACAACCTATCATGCAATTCTACTAGCACAAAAGGTAAACGCGGAAACGTAAATGCTAGTAAGTAAAGGAGATAAGGATAGGAATGCTCATGATTTTTCCCGTGGTCTCGGAAGGATGGCGCCTTCCCCTACTCCACGTTGGGTCACTCCCGCCGGAGTCTCGACCCCGTCCCTCCGCTCGAAGGCGATCCCTCCTAGAGCACACTTCACCCTCCGAGTGAAGTCGCGGGCACATCCCGCCGGGCTCGATCCCGGGTACTCTTCCGGAGGTAAGGCTCCGCACGTGATGCGTGCCAAAGGGCGCTCCACTAGTGATGCTTCTTTCGCACGGGAAGCTCCAAGACCGTGTACAAACTTGTGTTAGCTTCCACAATCTCCTCGGACAGCTCAACACCGACGCCTAACCGGTCTAGGCCTCGCCATAGACCAAGAGTAACAAACCGAAGTGACTCTCTCAAGCTCACACTAGCCTAGAGATCAAGTGGATGCAATTGCTACTCTCTCAAGCACTAGGATCACTCCAAATCCTTCACAAGTGCTTCTCTCCCTTGCTCTTGGCTTCCTCTGAGTTTCCTGCACTCCAACAATGGCCAAGAGACCCCTCAAGGGGCGGGCAACCAACTATTTATAGGCTACCAACCCAAAACTAGCCGTTGCCCAAAAGTGCCCTGCGAAACTAGAGACCGTACAAAGGACCGTACTGTCCGGTCTCTTCCAGACCGTATTGTCCGGTCTCTATTTCCAGGCGCATCTCCGTCTTCTTCTTCATCTCCAATGAAGACCGTACTGTCCGGTCCCTAGGACCGTACCATCCGGTCGATTGTCCGGTCTTCATTTCTTCCACTTCCAGAAACTTCAACTTCTCTGTCTGGAAATCTTCTGATGACCGTACTGTCCGGTCCTCTTGACCGTACCATACGGTCCATTGTTCGGTCTTCATTTTCTCAGCATCCCGAGACTTCACTTCTCTGTCTGGATCTTCAATGAAGACCGTACCATACGGTCCCTAGGACCGTACTGTCCGGTCTCTGCCGGATAAGCTGAAAACTTGATCCACTCTTGATCCTTGCTTCCAACTTCTTCATCCTTGGTTCCTCTTCTTCTCTTCAGCCACCCTAGCCCTCAAGAGACTCACAATGCATCCATTTGATCTCTAACCTAGTGTGCTCTAAGAGAACCAGTTCGATCCCTCTTGATAGTCCGGTTTTTCCTATGGACTCAAGCTAGCCTCTACACCAAGCCGACACTTGCTTGGTCTATCATGTCCTTAGCCTTGATCCATCTTCAACCTTGACTTCATCAAGTTCTCAATCCGAATTGTCGAGGCAACCAATCACCAAGTCGTCAATAGATAGAGTATGTGAGACGACGCTTCATTGACATGACCATTTGAATATCCTACAAGGAAATGTTAGTCACATCAATATGGTCACCCAATCACCAAAACATTCATACCTTTGGGGTTTCCGAACTCCAATGGTCATGAAGCTTACAATCTCCCCCTTTTTGGTGATTGGTGACAACACATATCAAAAGATATCAAAAGATATATAATGAAATGCGTAAGAGTGATCTAGAAGATTGGATATGAAATGAAGAACAAGTAAAACGGAGAACAAGGTATAGGGATGGCAATTCGGGGCCGGGTACCCGAAACCCGCCGGGTACCCGACCCGATGGGGCCGGGCACGGGGCTGATTTTTCACCCGTGGGTGCCGCCCGTGCCCGCCCCGAATCAAGTCGGGGCCGGGGCGGGTTTTCATTTCCACCCGCGGGTGCCCCGACGGGGACCCGAATTAGTACATTCTTATCTCCTTCAATCTGGCCCAGCTCACAACAACCAGTCCAGCCCACAACAACCAGCAAAGGCCTTATATCCTCCCGTCTAGCCCAGCCCACAACAACAAGAACAGTCTTATCTCTTTCCAGCAATCCACAAGACCACAACCAGCCACACGTTATCTCTCTCGACTCCACTTCTTTCTCTCTCCTAGGGACATCGCAAGCAATCTGAATGGCGCGATGCTCATCAGGCAGGCGGGCAGGCAAGGTGGCACTGGCGTGGTGGCTCAGCAGGCGGGCGGGCGGCGCGAGGCTGGCGCGGTGGCGCAGCAGGCGTGCGCGGCGAGGCTGGCGGCGCGGCAGCGTAGCAGGCAAGCACGGCGAGGCGCAGCAGGCAGGCGAGGCGAGGCCGACGGCGCGGCAGGCGGGCACGGCGACGCCGGCGGCGCGGCAGGCAGGTGAGCGCGATGGGGCGAGGCCGGCGGCGCCACTTCCACTCGCCTGCCGCCGTTGGTCGCGCTCCCGACGCCGCTCCGACAACACCATCTCCACCCGCCGGGTACCCGGTACCCGCCCCGATACCCGACGGGCACGGGGCCGGGTGGGGATTTTCGCCCACGGGGCCGGGGCCGGGTAGGGATTTTTACCCGACACACATGGCGGGGCGGGCATGGATATGCTCTACCCGGCCCCGCCCCGCCCCGTTGCCATCCCTAACAAGGTAGTCATAGCTCAAAAGGTATCACCTGCAAAATAGAGTTAGAGCACATGGGTGATATATATGGAGTAAAAACATGAGCTATGACCACAACTCTGTGATGATAAGATTATAAGATATTCCTGCAAAAGCAAGTGAGTGCACATATCATCACAGAAAGAGGAAACCTGGCAAGATAGATATAAATAAGCGCATCCAGGTAAACATACACAAACTCAGAGCAATATATCAGAGCAATATATCAGAAACAGAGCAATATACAAGATATATAGATAAGAGCAAGTGTATGTAAATGAAACCAAGTGTATTCTTGATGAGCTAAACACAAGCAAAAGCAAATCAAGCTCAACAAGAACCACGAAGTACCAAAAGAAATATACAAATGAAGTACCAAAAGATCTCCCCCTGGACAAAAGCTGTCTCACACTCCCCCTGAACACAAGATCACTCCACTACTCCCCCTAGACCTATACAAGATCTCTCTATCTCTCTCCCCCTTTGGCACCAATGACCAAAAAGAGAAAGAAGGAAAGAGGAAACTGCTGTCCTACGCGTCGGAGGCTGGAGGAGGTGCAGTGGTAGTAGACACTGAAAGCTCTGGAGCTGAAGAGGTGCCCTGCTGTGGCTGCTGCTGCTCAGAAGAAGTGCCTGTGTACTCAAACCCTGAAGGTGGTGAAGGAGTCCTGGAGGGTGCTGTCTGCTGCTCTGGAGAAGTGCCAGTAGCAAGAGCCTCACGTACCTGCTGCGCAGTGTACCCAAAATCAGTAAGATCCACTGCTGCAGTCTCAGCTGTAGTAGACACGACCTCTGCCTGTGAAGCTGTAAGAACTGAGTCTGTCTGCACTGAGGTGGTCTGTGCTACTGTGTCGAAGTCAAGTGTACGAGCTGGCAGTGGTGACACGAAGAAGGGACTCGTCAGCTGAAGCGGTGAGAAGCTCGGAGCTGTAGTAGCTAGTAGGGCTGACGGAGTCATGGAGAGGCCTGGTGAAGAAAAGTACTGCTGAGAAGGTCCTGCCTCTCCAGTCAAGCCAGCAAACGTGGACGTCGACGGCCCCACCGTAGGTGCACCAGCAGGTGAGATGGGAGCCGTGAGTAGGGTGCTGAAGTACTGTCCCTGACTGGATGACTGTCCTCCCTGTGTCTGAGCAAACTGCTGCTGTCGCTGCTGCTGTAGCTGCTGAAACTGAACTGTATCTGGTGGCAGCACACCTGGGAAAGTGATAGGCGGGAAAGACGGGAGGCCTGGCAATGCCTGTCCAAAAAGACGAAGAGTCTGAGCAATCGCCTCAAAACCAGTGAAAAGCGACGACAAGCCAGAGGCCATCTCCCTCTGAGTAAGTACAACACTGTCTAGCATCTGTCGATCCCTCTCCCTATCCTCTCGCTGACTCTGGATCTCTCTGCGAAGGGCTGCTAGCTCTGCATGTAGTACTGAGTCTGTCTGAGCGGGAGCTGTAGCAGACGCTGAAGGTCCTGCTCTAGAGTCCGAAGTCACGTCCTCAGGAATGGACTCCATCTGGCTACCAGTCTGTATATGCAGCTCTGTCTCGGTAGCCGTGTCACCTAGGCCCTGTGAAGAACTCCCCTGTGAAGCTGACTCCCGGGCAGCAACCCGTCTGTCGGAGGCAGGTAGGGGTGTGTACGCTGTGGTCACCTTGGGCAGCTCGTCATAGTCCTCCTGAGACAACAACTGTAGCCTCGTGTAGCAGATCAGAGGTGCAAAGGCTAAGTGTCTGGCAGCTATACTCTCAGCAATAACATCCTCCATCTGGCACAGTATCAGATCAACCAAATCAAAGCCTCTGTGCCTCAGCATCAACATCACAACCCACTGAGTAAGGATGGAGAACTGATCTCTGTATCCACTCCTGGGAACTATCGTCCTGCTCAGTATACTCCTGAGAACTCTGCCCTCATGTGTAAGTCTGGTGTGAGCTCGGCTGAAGTTCTCCGGGTGAGGTGGAGGGAAAGCAATGCTCATATCCTTATCAGACGGTAGGTGTCCCCCAAGAGGTCTGCGGGGAGGCTCCATCCCTGGGTGAGCAAGAGGAAACACCCTAGTCTCGTGCTGGATGGTCTCAAGGGCGCTAACAAGGTCCTCCCTCGTCACTCTGTGGGGCTGGCCTCTGAGCATAAACCATATGACTGAGCGGTCTGGCGCTATCTAGAGAGAAGCGTAGAAATCCATCACAATGTCAGCATCCCATCGCATCTGTGTGGTGATGATCTCCTCAAGGCCCGGGATATAAGACAGGTGCTGTGTGAAATCCATCCCGGCACCTCTGCTGGCAGCCTGTATGCTGCAGTGCTGGTGGGTGACAAAGAGCTTATCAGGTCCATCTGTCCGCAGTCTACTCCTCAAACCAGCTGCTATCCTCTGCTGAAGAAGAGTCCAGAAACGACCTCCTGCCTGTGGGTCTCTCCTGGCAGGTACCCAAGTCTCCTCAGCAACTCTCCTGAACTTCTTGAGGACGGGGCCTGGCAGCCTGAGTGCGTCCTCAGCAAGCACGTCCCTGAGTGTGGCAGTCCTGTCAAGAGCACAGAACTTGACTGCCATCCTCTGTCTGTCATCCTCTGTGAACTCGTCACCTGAGTGGGAACTCTCCTCTGCCTCTGACTCTGGCTGCTCCTGCGCGGTCCTCGACGTACCAACCTCACGGATGGACGGAGTCCGCTGCACTGTAGCTCTAGCCCTGGAAGACCTCCTCGGAGTCTCCCCCTGTCCTCCAGCAGGTGTATCCCTGATCCGGAACCCTGTGTCTCTGCCAGCTGGTAAGTCAACCTCTACTGCCCTGAGAATCCGGTCCAACTCTGGATCACCAGTCTTCTGCTTCTTCTTCTTGGGCTGCTCGACAAGCTTGGCCTTGCCCCTGTCACGGTCTCCTCTGCCCCTGCCTCTGCCTCTGCCAGAACCTCCTGCCATAACTGCTGACTGGCCTGCAGACTAGATAGGGCGAGTGAGCTTGGCTCACCAACCCGTCCACTGACAAGCTGACTGCCAAAGATAGGACTAAGGGCTTGGCCCTCAATCCGTCCACTGTCTCTGCTCTGCTGTCAACTGCCCACTGTCCGCTGACCACTGCCACTGCACGATAGGAATAGACAGGGTATATGAGTATAGAATAACCTACTATAATCTACAAGCAAGAATCGTAGGTAAGCGCATGAATCTATATGAAGTCCTAGCGCAGAGGTAAAGGACACAATGCCGGCAAATATGCAATGGGGAACTACGGCATTGTCGATTATCGGTGGAGATCAACTAGTGTCATACTAGATATGCAACATCGAAATACGACACTAATTGAGGAAATGCTAGTGTCGAGCTAAGTGTATGGTATGGAATCGGAAATCGACACAAAGCGACCAACAACCAAAATGTCATAGATAAATGAAGTGCGGCACTCGAACACTATGACACATGGCAGGCAAATGACCTAAATTGCATTGAAGTTAATTGGATTTTACGACAAATGCAATAAAGGTTCGATTTTTCTAGGGATTTTCATCGATGAAGGAATTGAATGGCTCAAACCCTAGAATTGAGGTTGAATTAGGCTACTGTGCAATTTGAGTCACCAGTAACTCACCAGAGCAAGCTGATCGATGGTGATGGAGGAAATGTAGATGCTCAGTCTGGTGAGGCGCCGGGGAGGGAGAGCAACCGCGCGCGAGGGGAAAAGCAGAAGCTTGGTGGCGCGCGCGGGTGGTGCAGCTCTCCTACACGGTGCTTGTCGACGACAAGGTCGACGACCTCTTCTCCGGCGACGGCGGCGCGCGGGCAGGCGAAGCGGCGGCGGCTCGGCGTGGAGTGCGGCGGCGCGACGCGGCTGCTAGGATTCGAAGGCGCGGGCGCGTGTGGAGGAGCAGGTGCGGCGCGCGGTGGTGCTGGTGCCTGTCGGCGGCGAGCACGACGGCGGCGGCTGGTCGGTGGTGGCGCGCACGAGTGAAGGCGATGGCGGGAGCAGGCGCGAACGGCGGCGATGGCGTAATGCGAAGAAGATGCACAGTAACACGGGTCCGGCCGTTAGGATTAGGTCTAAATTCGAACGGACGGCCACGATTGATCAAGAACCGAATCAACGGATAGGATTGAATGCGATCTCGCGATGAAGTTAACCAGACCGTATGGTACGGTCATAGGGATCGTATTGTACGGTCTCCTTTGGAACCCTGGCAGTTAATCTATAGAGACCGCATTGTACGGTCTGTAGGACCGTATTGTCCGGTCTCCTTTCTGCCTCAGGTTTCGAAGGATCTCGTGCAAAAGCACACCGTATTGTACGGTCCCTTTGACCGTATTGTACGGTCAGGTCCAGAAATGCTGATTTTCAAGGAATTTCCTTCTAAGTCCAAGTTTCTCACACAAAAACCAAATAAACGCCAAACATGGACTAGAAGGGGAACTCTCAAACACTCCTTTGAAAATAAACCAATATAGGTTGCGCATAGGCTTATAGTAATTTTTCAATCGGCAAATAAGATGCAACCAAATAAGAACCAAAAGCGATAAAACCAAAAGAGGGGTATGTATGAGCCATTTGCCTATGATCCGTGCAAGTAGATTTAACCTTGAGGATCATTTAGCAAGACTCAATGGGCATGAAGCACAATTCTTTTCTTTAGTCACACTTCTATGAGATGTGAGATCATATTACGAATGAAGCACTTCCTCATAGTGTGACAACTCCTTTGTGATTTCCTATATGCAATGCATGAGACAAGCATATCATACAAAAGCAAGGGAAAGTAAACATGCCATGTGATATGCAAGCAAAGTTAAGACAACGCATAAAGGAAACCTACTCAAGGTCATGTTTGAGCCTCTCTCAAGCTTACTCACTATGAGCCAAACCTTGCCTTGAGCCCATCGGTCCACCAACTCAAGCATCCCTCATGCTCATAGCTATCTTGAGAAAGTTAGACCTTGAACTAATTTTTTTGTTCTTTTCTTTTAGTTATTTACATATGCATGAATGCAAACATACTAGTTCACAAAGGAGCACCTAGCTACCATGCAAGCAGTGCAAGAAAAGAAACTACTATGATACAGGTTACCTCCTTGAAGAGTAGATTTGTCGATGAAGCACTCGAAGCATGTGGTGGACGTTCATGAGTTGACGTTGCGGCGCACGGTCCACCACCATCACCCTTCTAGGTCTTGTTCTTGGGGGCCCACTCGCACTTGGTTGGCCTCTCAAGGTCAACTATGCATTTGGGCACCCAAATCTTCCTCATCACCCTCCTCTTGTCGGGTGATCCAAGAGGCTTTGCCTTCACTCTTCCTTTCTTGTCCCTAAAGAGCTTGTAGTGTGTATTCCCATGGAACAAGTTAGCGTTAGGCAAAACTTTGGAACTTCTCACCTTGGGACAATTCTTGCTAGTGTGCCCATCACGGCAACACTTCTCACAATAGTAGTCGTCCGCCATGAGAGGGACTACCCAAGGTGGAATGTCATCGTCCTTGCCGATGAGGTTGATGGCGGCGGGGTAGGAGCCGAGTCCCTTGTGCCCGGGGTTGTTCACAAGGTTGCGACCAAGTATCTCCTTGTGGATGGTCCTTCCCCTTGTGAGCCTCTCGAAGCCGTCCATCACCGAAGCTCTCTCCTCCTTGAGTTGATGATATTCCTTCAAGATTTTCTCATCAAGAGAGATGCTCTCAAGAGAGGGAGTTAGTCCATCACAAGTAATATATGAAGAATCGGAAATAGATGAACTAGAAGAAGAAGTGTTACTCTTTTCGAGGACGGATTGATGTTCCTCCTCAAGAACCTTGAACTTGCCGTTGAGCCTCATGTGTTCAACCTTGAGCTTGTCATAGCTTTCATCTAAGGTTATGAGAGAGGTGGAAAGGTGCTTGAGCTCATCCTCTAGTAACTTGGACTTCTCCTTGAGCTTCATGTGGGCTTCCTCAAGCTTGTCATAGTCCTCATCAAGAGCCTTGTGAGAGATGGATAAGTCCCTAAGTTCACCCTCAAGTTGACGAACTCGGAAAGCGGCCACCTCATGTTCTTTCTCCAACCGAGCAATGGTCTTGTCCCTCTTCTTGATCATCTTGCCGGTTAGGAGAATGCTATCCAAGAGTTCCTCATATGTGGGCTTATCCTCCTCACCAAACTCTTCATCGGATTCGCTCTTCTCATCTTCACTACTATCATCATCTTTGGCCATCAAGCAAGTAGGTGGTGGAGGTAGAGTTTCGGAGATGTTGGTGAGAGCTATGCCGGCCATCTTCTTTCCCTTGGAGGATGAGTCATCACTTTCTTCTTCATCACTATCATCATCCGAAACCCACTCTCCAACATAGAGTCCCTTGCGAGATGATCTTCTCTTGTCTTTGCCTCTAGAGCTTTCCTTCTTGACAAACCTCTTCCTTGCCTTGTACTTGCTTCTAGGGTCTTCTTCTTCATCATCGCTTGACTCTTGAGTCTTCTTCTTGCTCTTCTTGATTGGCTTCGGGCATTCCATGGCAAAGTGACCCTTCTCCCCACAATTGTAGCACTCGGCATCTTTCTTGTTGATGAACCTTCTCTTGAAGAAGTTGCTTCTCTTCATGAGGAGTGCTAGATCATTGGGATGAAGTTGCAACAAGTCTTCAACGTCTTCTTCAAGCTCTTCATCACTTGAATCTTGAGTCACCACCTTCTTCATCTTCTTGCTTGACCCCTCGGATGCAATAGCAAGATTCTTGGAGGGCTTCTCATCAAGCTTCTTGTCGAGGTTGTAGCTCTCGAAGGCGGTGATCTTCCCAAGTAGCTTGTGGGTGGTGAGGTCTCGCATGTCGGTGTTGAAGAGGCATGTGATGAGTGCACCATATTTCTCCCTTGGGAGAATCCTCATGATCTTCCGCACAAGGTCACCATCATCAATCTTGTCCTTCACACCGAGGGAGTTGATATCCTCTACAAGCACATTCAAGCGAGAGTAAGTATCATTGATTAGCTCATTTGAAGACATGGCAAAGTCATCATATTTGTTCTTTAGCACATAGTATCTTTCCTCTTTCACGTCCATGGAACCCTCATGAACTTGTTGGATTTGAGTCCACACTTCATGAGCGGTACCCGCGGACTTGACTCGAGCAAAGACCTCTTTAGTGATAGCTTCAAACAAGGCATTTTTAGCTTTAGCATTTGCCTTTGCGAGATTCACATCAAGAGTACCAATGGGAGTCCTTAGAGAGACACCGGTACTTACCACTTCCCATGCGAGAGGATCGAGAGCCTCGAGGTAAGCTTGCATGCGAGCTTTCCAATAGGCATAGTCGGTCCCATCGAACGGGGGCGGTCCCCTTTCACTTCCTCTCGGCATCCTTACTCAAGGCGGTTAAGCCCTATTTGAGCAACGAGGCTCTGATACCACTTGAAAGGATCAAGGGCACCGAGAGGGGGGGGGGGGTGAATCGGTGTGTCAACAATTTCTCCCAAACGTACTTTAGGCGTGAAGCTAGCAAGACTAGATATGGTGATAACAAAAGCAAGCGATGCGCGCACACAATCTAGTCTATGCAACAAGCAACACCCTAGCAAGCAATTCTACCAAGTAGTAAAGAGACAACCTATCATGCAATTCTACTAGCACATAAGGTAAATGCGGAAACGTAAATGCTAGTAAGTAAAGGAGATAAGGATAGGAATGCTCATGATTTTTCCCGTGGTCTCGGAAGGATGGCGCCTTCCCCTACTCCACGTTGGGTCACTCCCGCCGGAGTCTCGACCCCGTCCCTCCGCTCGAAGGCGATCCCTCCTAGAGCACACTTCACCCTCCGAGTGAAGTCGCGGGCACGTCCCACCGGGCTCGATCCCGGGTACTCTTCCGGTGGTAAGGCTCCGCACGTGATGCGTGCCAAAGGGCGCTCCACTAGTGATGCTTCTTTCGCACGGGAAGCTCCAAGACCGTGTACAAACTTGTGTTAGCTTCCACAATCTCCTCGGACAGCTCAACACCGACGCCTAACCGGTCTAGGCCTCGCCATAGACCAAGAGTAACAAACCGAAGTGACTCTCTCAAGCTCACACTAGCCTAGAGATCAAGTGGATGCAATTGCTACTCTCTCAAGCACTAGGATCACTCTAAATCCTTCACAAGTGCTTCTCTCCCTTGCTCTTGGCTTCCTCTGGGTTTCCTGCACTCCAACAATGGCCAAGAGACCCCTCAAGGGGCGGGCAACCAACTATTTATAGGCTACCAACCCAAAACTAGCCGTTGCCCAAAAGTGCCCTGCGAAACTAGAGACCGTACAAAGGACCGTACTGTCCGGTCTCTTCCAGACCGTATTGTCCGGTCTCTATTTCCAGGCGCATCTCCGTCTTCTTCTTCATCTCCAATGAAGACCGTACTGTCCGGTCCCTAGGACCGTACCATCCGGTCGATTGTCCGGTCTTCATTTCTTCCACTTCCAGAAACTTCAACTTCTCTGTCTGGAAATCTTCTGATGACCGTACTGTCCGGTCCTCTTGACCGTACCATACGGTCCATTGTCCGGTCTTCATTTTCTCAGCATCCTGAGACTTCCCTTCTCTGTCTGGATCTTCAATGAAGACCGTACCATACGGTCCCTAGGACCGTACTGTCCGGTCTCTGCCGGATAAGCTGAAAACTTGATCCACTCTTGATCCTTGCTTCCAACTTCTTCATCCTTGGTTCCTCTTCTTCTCTTCAGCCACCCTAGCCCTCAAGAGACTCACAATGCATCCATTTGATCTCTAACCTAGTGTGCTCTAAGAGAACCAATTCGATCCCTCTTGATAGTCCGGTTTTTCCTATGGACTCAAGCTAGCCTCTACACCAAGCCGACACTTGCTTGGTCTATCATGTCCTTAGCCTTGATCCATCTTCAACCTTGACTTCATCAAGTTCTCAATCCGAATTATCGAGGCAACCAATCACCAAGTCGTCAATAGATAGAGTATGTGAGACGACGCTTCATTGACATGACCATTTGAATATCCTACAAGGAAATGTTAGTCACATCAATATGGTCATCCAATCACCAAAACATTCATACCTTTGGGGTTTCCGAACTCCAATGGTCATGAAGCTTACAACAGGTTTTGTTGCCACCAGCATCACTTGCCCCTTTGCCTTGGGGGTCTCTCTTTAGATCAGAGCCTACCCCCTGTTGGTCTTTGGAGCCAGCCCTTACATCTGTATCCATTTTGTCTTCTGTTTTGTGTTCCTCCTCTCCCAGATCATCTGCATTATCATCATCATCCCCACCATCTTGATCAGAATCCCCCTTTGTTCCTTTTTCTATCTTCTGTTCAGTTAACTCAGCCTTGAAAGAGATCTCATATATTGCCTTCTGCATTTCCATTAATCTCTTGCTGGTTACTTTCTGCTTATCTTTAACTGCCACCTTGATTTTGATCACTTCATAGAAGCTGGCCAGTAGAGACTGCCAGTCAATGTCAATCAACATCCCTACACTAGAAGCAACTTGATTGAGCACTTTCCACTTGCACCATTTAGGTGGGATCCCTCTAACCTGAACCCAGACCTCCTGCAGAAGCCCCTTGTGTAGACCTTCACCTTCCCAAACAGTAAGAGATACCTCAATCCCTTCAGTCTTGAGGGGGAAGTATGTCAGATCAGCTAGATCAGCTACCTTTTTCTGAGGAGGAAACCTGACCAAGAAGTTGTATTCATCCAGTTGCCTTACTTGCCAAGGCCACTTATCATCAAAAGTTGCCGCTAACTCTCTTGTCAGTTCCTCCTTCGTGAGTTTTCCTGTGGCTACACACAACACACCACAGTTTGCAAAGTTAAGCCAGTGATGCTTCTTATCCTCTTCCTCATTTTCTTCAAGCTCAACATGGTAAAAACCTGATCCCTGACTTGTGCTACCATAAAAATCAGCATTTATTTGTGATTTCATCCATTCCTCACATTCATGACTAGCATGACCTGACTTACAGCAAATGAAACATAGCTTAGGCAGCTTACAATCATGCACATAATGCCCTGGTCCTCCACAGTTATAACAGATGACATTCACATATTTGGGCACAACAGCAGGTTTTGGTTCCACTTTCTTTTTCTGCGCTTCTCTTTGTACTGGTTTTGGAACTTGTCTCTGCTGATTGTGTGCTTGGTGATTATGCTGTGGTGGAGGATGCTGTTGCTGTGGTGGAAACTGTTGCGGAGGAGGTGGTGCCATGGGGTGCATCATCCCAGGGTGTGGTGCCATGGCGCTGACCATGGTACATAGTGGCGCTCCCTGGAGGACGAACAAGTGGCAGCCTTGGACATTGACGCTGACACCACTGTGACGCCACGAATTTGCTTCGACACTCTCTGCTTTGATGAACTTGTAGTGGCTTCTGATTGCTTGGGGCAACGAATTTGAGAGCCCCATCACAGGAACAAGCCATTTCGAACGAAAAGGCTGTTGGCGGTTTTATGCGATAAAATTAAATTCATTAATTCCGCAAGCGCACGGATCACCATTGTAGCATTTCACCTTGGAGTATTCCAGGGTTATCGTATTTATATTTCCGCAGGGAAGTAGAGCAAAAGGGAGCTGAATAATAGCAATGCATTGGATAATTTGGAGAAAGAAATAATGTATCAACTATACTTGAGACGGGGGTAAGATAGGCATGATATATATGGGTGGCACACACATCCTCAAATCCAAGGTAAATAAAGAAAATAAATCGTAGTATACATTTGGGAGAGCAACGAGATAGAGTTAAGGCTACCTGTATGTTTATCTCTTATTTACTTTTTCTAGCAGTCAAGTCTACAAAGATTATTTACTCTAGTTAAGCTCATACACATACAAGTCATAACGTTTCGGTGCACACACGTGCTAGGTTAACCGATGATGCTAGTTCAAACCTAGGGAACCGTATGCTATAATTAAGATCCTGCTGAGTCCAACCCGGACGTGGTGGATTACAGAGACCGGTGCAGCTGTCACATACACTCGCGGCTACCATCCTCCGTGGGGTTGGGTGCCAAACGTGCATAGGCCAAGTTCTAAGCGCCATGCTTACAACCCGCCTAGAGGAACTACTCTTGATCAACGGAGCAGTCCTATCTAAGAATGAACAAGCACAGATTTCACACGACGTCATCTCCGACGAAGGCACTCTCTCGTACTTGCTATTCCAACAATCACGAATCCCACAACAAGACTTCTACGAGCACTTACTTAACGAATAAATAAACTAAATAGAAAAGAACTACTAAAAGAAATAAATAAAGATAAATCTAAATATAATTATATTGAATAAAATAATATCTCAAGAGTAAGGATACAAAGAACTATACCAAGACTCCGAGAAGACTCCGGAAGCCCGAGAGAGCTCTCACTCTACTCTACTCTACTCTAACTCCCAAAGCTACTACTCAACTAAACTAATGAACACTTGGATGAAGTGTGATGGTGCGAGTTGCTTCTGAGGTGCGGTGGAAGCACTACTGCCGACTTTGGAGAGGCGGCGCCGCCAAAGCCGGCCGGCCGGCCTAGGGGGGTGGCCGGCCGGCCGTCCCCTGTGGCGGTTTGCCACCGACTTCTGCCTCAACGCTCCAGATCACTCCCTGAAGACGGTCTGAAGGTCGGCTCCTTGCTGGGGTCGGCAGAATTGAGGTGGGGGCCAAGTTAAGGCCCAAATAGCCCACCTTCTAGAATGACGGTGGAATTCTGCTGGGCTGGGCTTGAATTATGCGTTGAGGATTAGTTTCCAGCCCACTGGAGGAGGTCTGGGGCCTGCGGCCACCAGGTGGGGCCGGCCGGCCTAGGGTGGGGCCGGCCGGCCAGGGATTTTCCCTGGCTGGGCCCACTTTTCTCCATTATTCACTCCTGCATCCAAATATCCACCAAAACCTGTGGAGTAGCATTATTCCTAACTACTATGCACAAAATCTTGGTGTTATGCATTTATTTACCGGTAGGGTGGCGGTCAAAACATGGTTTAACGACCGCCAACAACCTCCCCAAGCTTAAACTTTGCTCGTCCCGAGCAAACTCAACTCAGGGTACCGGCGGATGAGGAGTTACAAAGAAGCGCCCCATGGGTAATAAAGATGCAACAACATACTCCCTAAACAGTGGTAAGTTTACGAAAGCACAAAATATTCATGAGTGTCGCAAAAATCGTGGGGCTTATATGTCACACCTTGTCATGCAGCATTGAAGACTAGAACGGTATTTTCGAACAAGTACACAATTCTAGCAGGTATGCATCCAGAGTTTTTATGTGCTGCAAGGTAAGGTGCAAAAATTCTCCTTCGTTTTGGGTGGCACTTCTCTTACCACACCGATGTGAGTTCTATTCCTACAAGCTTCACTCATCCTACCTTCTACCAAATGAGGCTTTGTATGTGGAACTTGGTAAGGAATGCACAAATGTCATGCATTTATTGTAAAGCTAAAGAATGAGTCTCAATCAACATAGCAACTCCAGTTATTTTGGTCATAGGAAATAATGTGATGGAGGGGGAGAAAATGAACTCACACTTGTGGAAGGGGGTTTTTGAAAAACATTGGTCCTTTATTTTGCTCAAGATGTTTATGATAAGAACCATATAGCCATTGACTTTTGTCATGCAACCATGGAGTTTTTTTTTTTACTACTCCATGGTGCAAGGGGCCATAAATTTTTTGAATGGTTCAAGGAAACATTTTTGAAATATTCTTGAGCATTTTGGATGGACCAAAAGTTTTGCAAACTCTGAAAAATGTTTGGTTGATTTATCCAAACATTCCCCTTTTTATTTGGTGGAGAGAAATTTTCGAAAACACACGCGAAGGAATTATGACCAAAATTAGGAGTGCTTAGTTTCAAGAGTACATCAAACCTTAACAAAACTCAATACATAAACAAATGGCTATGAGTGGGGCTGTTTCGAATATTATGATATGGCTCTGGTAGGTAAATAAATCCTCACACTAAGAAAAGTGTGCCAAAACAGAAGGGTTTTAGGTACTTGCAGCAATTCAAGAAAAACATCTCTGGATGAAACCAAACTAAGAAATTGTAACAAGTCCTAATCATGCCATATCACAATCCACAATGCTCAGACTTGGTGTAACAAATGCAACCCACGGAAATAAGCAAGACTCATGATGTGATCATGCTCAAATAAAAATAACACATATGTCAGGAGTAGAGGTTGCATCTATGCGACACATGGGAAGCTAATTTGTAACTCGATCATCATTTCTCTTAAGTGTAGCATAACACCAAGATTCTAGCATTTATTCGAAACAGGGAGTCTATTTATTTATTAAGAAAGTTAGGAATACTTACGTGGGGTTGTTGACGGCTCTTAGACCCAAAATAAACCGTCAACTAGCTGCACTTTTGAACCTCAAATCAAACACCAAAGGTAGACTTAGGTCTTGAAACTAATGATTTCCACAAGTCTTGGTGAATTTGTGAGTGCAGCTGCATTTCATAGGAAACAGGGAAAAGGAAGCATAAAAGGCCTACTTTGGAAACACCGATTTTCCCCGGAATAAAGATATCTCCCCAAAAGCCCAATATCAAGGAGATATGAAGAAAGATCATCTCTTGGAGATCCTCAATAATGGCAGAGAGATATGGATCCACAAATCAATCCAAATCATATCAAGGATATCCCAGAGGATACACCACTCCGAGAAATCAGCATCGGCAGCCGAGCAAGATATGGATCAAACGTCCTACGAAACTTAACCAAATTGGGCCATAGCACCAAGATCACTTAATAGGACATCAAGGAAGACCTCTCGGCAAAAGCCCAAGACCAAATGGGCCAAGGGGGGGTCGGCCGACCTGCTACAGTAGGTCGGCCGACCTGCTACAGTGGCCCCAGCAGCCCATCTTTTTATGGCGGTTTGCAACCGACTTACTGAGGTCGGTTCCCCCTGCAATCAATGCCACCGACCTAAGGAACCGCCTCAATTCCACCGCCTTTGGAGGCTATAAATAAAGGGGTACCCCCCCTCCTTTGAGGACACACACCAAGAGGGATTCATTCTCTAGCATTAGGCTTAGCCTCCAGGCCAGAGTAGAGTAGAGGGGAGTAGAGAGCTGATTAGAGGTCCTTGACCTAGTCTTGGAGAGTTTGGGGGTGGATCTTCTCCATTCCCCTCTTGTAAGACTTGTATCATTTATCTATAGCATTTACTCCTTTATTCCTTATGCCTTATGATTGCACTAGTATGATAGCCATGTACCTTCTATGTGGTTATTGTCTAGTCATGTTTGGTTCATATATGCTTCACATACTTATGCTAGTTCATCCATGCCTTTACACTCGTTCTATGCATAATGAGGTTAGACATGCCTTGGCCCTTGACTTGTTAATCCGTAGGGTTAGGGTTCTATGTGCTATGGTTTGTAACTTGTTAATCCGTAGGGTTAAAGTTACGCATGTCTTACTTCTTGACTTGATGATCTGTAGGGTCAGAGTTATGCATGGTTTAGCACTTGATCTGTTGATCCGTCGGGTCAAGGTTAGGTGTACTCTTGCTCCCGACTTGATGATCCGAAGGGTCAGAGTCCCATGGGAGTGGAGAGTATTGTTTAGCAATGTAAGCGTGGTGCTTAGATTGGTAAATAGCTTTGAGTGTTTGGTTGTCTCTATGAACAGGCATAGGACTGGCAGTAGGTGGTGACAGCCCTAGTGTCGCATGTCCTCGTAGAGGGTTGCCAGTAGGTGGTGACAGCCCTGCTGTGCTTCATCCTCTCTGTTCCAGGCTAACATAGAACTTAGGTTTGTATGTGATGCATGTATGACCCATAGACAGGAATACAAGGAGTACATAGGGGCCCAGCTCGACTCCTCTTAACCCCGCTTAACCTAGGCTTTGTACTGATGTTAGATTGGATTGCTCTGTGTGTCACCCTATCCATACACTGTATCCTTACCCCTGTTTAGACCTTGGTATATTATTAGTTATATGATTATGAACATGCTATCTCATAAACCGCCGCCTTCCCTTGGGAGAACTATAAATGACAGCCATTGGAGTAATCCATTGGTGAAATGCTACAACGGTATTCTCCGTGCGCTTGCGGATTTACCTAATCGACACTAAGACACATCTTTAGATTATTTCTGACATCACTGTCAGAGATGATTTATTTGGTGTGACTTAACAAATGTCAACAGGGGTCCCTCCCCAAGCTTGAGTCTTTGCAAGACTCGAGCTTGTATTGAACTCCTTCTTACCTGGGGGCCCTCCCCAAGCTTGAGTCTTTGTAAGACTTAAGCTTGATTTAGGCTCTTCCTCCT
This sequence comes from Eragrostis nindensis, assembly GCA_012490785.1. NCBI lineage: Eukaryota > Viridiplantae > Streptophyta > Magnoliopsida > Poales > Poaceae > Eragrostis > Eragrostis nindensis. The sequence goes on along the minus strand of JAAXCT010000099.1, from coordinate 812,057 downwards.
CCTTCTTGACCTGCAAAAAAGAGTGAGGATGATACAAGTGGCTAGCCCCTAATGAGCATCGCCAGGAATCCTTATTATTATTATTTTTTGTTGTTTCTAAATTTTTTTCAAATTTTTATTTTGTTTTATGGTTTATGAAAAAAAACAAGTGCTAGGCCTAGCTAGGATAACGATTGGGATAGCCTCCCCAATCGGAGGGCTCTCATTTTTACGTCTTTGAGCTTGACGTTCTCCATGTCGTTTTAACTTGCTTGGACCTCGCTCGCTGGAGAATCTGGCGAGGTAGAGGTTCCTTCTTTCTTCCGCCACACTTTGATTGTCTTCTTTGTGTTGGTGGCGGCGACCTTTTCTTCATTAGGCGCCTTTGTTGTGCTGTCATCGGTCGATACCGTAGCTGCCTTCTTCTTTCGTGAGCGCCTCGCTCTCCTCTTCTTAGGCGATTGTGACTCGCCTACTCCTTCTTGCGGGGGAGGAGTAAGAGGGGTTTGAGGTGTGTTTTACGGCTGAGGCATCCTCCTTGGAGTCCTCCAATATTTTGCTAGCCTTCTTGCATTCTCTCTTTCCAGATAGTCTCTCATGTATGTGTAACGCCCTGGAAATTTGCCATAAAAATTCACAAATAAAAATCGAAACTAAAATCGGAAGTTTTCAAAATCTTTTCAAAACTTTTCACTCCCTCTCATTCTTTCTCCTCCTTGGCGCAGCACGTATGCGTGCTGACTACCATTTACCATGCTTTTACTTCTCTGCCTACCTTGTCGCGTCGAGCCGTCTCGTCGCGTCGAGTCGTCTCGTCAATCTAAAACCACACGCCAAAGTCATCCTGAGCCATCTCGTCGCGTCTCGTCGTTGTCTCGTCAGTCTCAAACCATACGCCACACCTTTGGTCCCGCCGTCTCGTCATTGTCTTTACCCCGTGCACTAGCACAGCACACATGTTTTCTTTACCTACCTCGGTCCGCGCCTTTAATCTCGCCTACCCGTGCCTCTACTCAGCCTGCCTGAGCCATCCCGTTGTATGCACTGTCCGGCAGCTGCGCGACACACCAACTGGATTTTCCGGTCTGGCCTATTTCTTTCCCTTCTCCATCCTCGCGCGCTAAATTGCCGTCCAGCGCGTTTTTACCTTCACCTACCCAGTGACCGTCATTTATTCCTTCGCATAAGCTGGCACATTGCTCTGCCCCGCATTAATTATCTCGAATGACCTGACGACACTATGCACTATGCTTGAGTCGTCTCGTCATCTCAAACCACGTGACGACACTATGCACTATGCTTGAGTCGTCTCGTCGTCTTGAACCTTGTGCCAACACTATGCACTATGCTTGAGTCGTCTCGTCGTCTTGAACCTCGCGCCAACACTATGCTTGAGTCGTCTCGTCGTCTTGAGCCTCGTGCCAACACTATGCTTGAGTCGTCTCGTCACCTTGAACCTCGTGCCAACACTATGCTTGTGTTGTCACATCAATTCATATCCGCACGCCAATGCCGGCCGTGCCCACTTGCTCGCGCACGCCGCATCGCGACGCACCGCCCTGCTCTGCCACGGCCACGCCCCGCACTGCTCGCGCACAGCGACGACGACCTGCGCACAGCAATTCCGCTGTTGCCGCCACGCCCACCGAGTCGAGCGAGCCCGGCAAGCTTCCCTTTCCCCGGCTATAAAAGGGCACCAGCACGAGCTTCTTCGCCACCCAAGCATCACCATCAGACCGCCGTTCCCCTGTCCAGCTCTTCCTAAACCAAGCCCGTGAGCACATATTCTCAATACCGGTTTATTCATTTTCGGAATAAGCCAATAGCCTCCACGGTAAAAGCCATATCTCCACCATCCGAGCTCCGATTGACCTGATTCTTCCTCCTAAATTCATCTAAAATCGAGCTCTATCCATTTCTACCAGTTTCGTCTTTTATAGAGCTCATCTTCTATTTCTTTTGTATTTATTTGTGTTTGTTTGCTTGTTTGCCGGTCGTTTAGCTAACGGAGAGTACGAGTACGCGGAGGAGGAGGAGCAGGAACCAGGAGCCGAAGACTTCGAGCAGGAGCTTCCCGAGGACGTCAACGAAGGCAAGTCACAATCCGTTTTCCCTTTGATCATACTGCTCCTATGTTTTATAAACACAACCCGTAGAAGCCATTTTATTGCATGAAATGATTGCCCTGTGTTTGCAAAACCTTTGTGTAGTATGACCAAGACCACTGAGCCTTATATTACCTGTCCTACATTATTCCCTGTTAAACCTAGGATATCCATGTATGACATTATTTACGCATGGATGATTTCCTTGTTATAGAAATGCTTAGGACTGTGTATCACTAAATGCTCTACTTATATCTAGATTTTGCAAATGTGAAAACCGTGATTTGGTGTTGTGTGGTAGTAGTAAGGTTGGGTGATAACCTAAGAAAGATGAATGAATGAACTTGGGTTAGAGCTGAGGTGATCCTGATGATGTTTATGGAAGATTAAGCGTCGCCTCTGTGGTGTGCTTATGACAAGTGATATGGGAGATGAATGCCGCCTCTGTGGTGGGTTCATATATGTGGAGATGATTGCCTTGGCTCGTATAAGGACCGAGTTGCTTGTGACATCCTACCTAGCCGTTTATTCAGTACGACCACACTACCGTGTATGCGGCACGGCTTAGTCTAAACCCCGCCAGCTAGTCTGTTAATCGCCTGGAGGCTGGAGATGCAATGGGAGCCCATGGAGCAGGTGGACGTGCTGCAGACGTGTGCGACCCGGTCGAGGCCTAGATCAGAGGCTAGACCCCTGGATAACTCCCATGGCGATTAGTCGGGACGATGCTGTGATGGGTAATGGCTTTGTGAGTCTTCACACCACCCGCGCAGTGGCTTGTGATGCACTCAGATTGTGGGTACAGCGTACAACCTCTGCAGAGTGTTAAAATCTATTCGAATAGCCGAGTCCACGGTCACGGACATGGCTTTGGTTCGCTCCAAGAACTAGCATGGGTGGGTGCTTATCTCCTTGATGAGTGAGTTGTTTTGAGAATAGGTCCGGCCTTCCGCCGAAGGTTGTCGTGGACGGGGTGTCCGGCAACGTAAAACTTGACCAACCCCATAATATCTTAATTTGATGCTTTTGCTAAAATGCTTTATAAACTGAACCCTTGCATGTGTAAAACTTGCTTTATTGCAATGTTAAACCTGATGGCCTTTACCTTGCTACTGCCAATTGCATACATTTACCCATTGATGGTAGGGTAAGGGTTGCGACTTGCTGAGTACTTTTGTACTCATTCTTGCTTGCTGATTACAGAGGAAGATCCAGACTTCGTCGACGCCGACGGTGAGGAAGACGATTAAGCTTGGTCTCGTCCGCACCCGAGCTGCCTGTGGCATTAGTCTACCGCTTAGATGCTTCCGCTGGTTGAGGACCTAGATGTTATCATCGGGGTCTGGCTTGTACTGGTTGTTTGTTATCTTTTAATATTCTTGTTGCTTATCGATCGACCCTAGCCAGGTCGCGACTTGTAATATCACCTGTTGTAAGACTTGATTGTACCAGCGACTGATCCAGGGACTGGTATAATAAAGTGTTTAAGCTCCTGGGATAACCGGGGTGCTTCAGGTGGTATCAGAGCCGTGCTTGGCTGTAGGACGTGACCCTAGGCTTGGACGCTAAAATTATTTGCAAAAACTATTTTGGAAAACTCCTTAGCTCTTTTCCCCTCTTTTGGAAAACTCTTATTTAATCCCTCCTCTACAGATGGAAGAAGATGGATGGGTGACCGACTACTGCTTGGAAACCCCTGGCTTTCCAAAGGTGCTACGTGATGCTATGGTCAGACTTGGCATTATGGAGCCAGCCGAGTATGTTGGAAGAGAGTATGAAGAGTTTGGCACTGAGCGCTGTGAAGTCACCATTCACATTGGAGCCAGTGATGACCACCCCGAGATGAAGCCCTGGAACGTGACTACTACTGGGTCACGATTCCCAGACACCTACCAAGCTGTGGCACGCAAGGCCCTTCGGTACTTGTGCCAGATGTATGAGGGGCCTATCGGTCGCTCGCCAATGAGGTTTTTCCCTCCCATGGAGAGAAACCGCCCCACTTGGCTTGCAAGGATGAGGACAATAGAAGGCCTGAGAATGGCTGAAAGAGATCCCACAGTGGTTGCCATGACCCGTTATCTGCTCGCCTTAGATGAGCTGTATGACGGAACCGCAGCCAGACTGCGAAGGTGCATCACTCGAGCTGAAGAAGCTGAGACACGAGTTAGGACCCTACGTGTTCAGCTAGCTGAAGCCAAAGCTCGTGAAGCAGAAGCAGAAAGCCGTGCTGTTGCTGCCGCAGAAGCCTTGAAGTCAGCAGAAGACCGCTACAACAAGCTAGTTGGCACTGCCTATCTCACTGGGCGTGCCCACTGCAGGACTCTGCATATCCCCGGAGTAGGAGAACGTCCCGTTTTGGATGGGACTCCTATCTGCTCTGCGGGAAGCAACATCAAGAGGAAGTACGCAGAAGATCTTCCTGCACCACCGCCCTCTCAAGCAGACGGTAAAGAAGAAGAAGTCGAAGAAGAAGAAGAACCCCTCCCTTTGACCCAGCCTTTTCCAAAGGAGAATGAAGATCGCCTCCCCACTGCTTCGGATGAAGATTCCCCAGTTAGAGGCCTGGAAGATGCCTCCAACCTCATGGATGCCCAGGACCCCTGAGTGTCTACCGAGATGAAGATCCAATCATCATGGGATGAAGCTACCGGTCCGAGTTCGAGAAAGTGTCTGTGGAAGGCTGTACCCCCGAAGTTTAGTTTGTCCCTTGTAGTCGCAGTGTAAACGCTAGTGGTCCTTCGCTAGTGTTGTGCCCCCCCTGTTGTTGATGAATCTGTGAGTGCTGCTTGTTTGTGTGATTTGCTTGTTGTGTGTGCCAGCAAGGCCTTTGTGCCCTGCTCCCCTTTTATAAAAAGAAAAACATAATAACCAAGAGAATTAAATGATAACATAAAGAAGACCTTAAGTTCTTCTCTCATCTTATGCTCTTCCCCCTGGGGAGCACCAGTTCTCTTTGTCAAGAAGAAGGATGGAAGTATGAGGATGTGTGTAGACTACAGATCTTTGAATGAAGTGACCATCAAGAACAAGTACCCTCTGCCCAGGATTGATGACCTGTTTGACCAGTTAAAAGGTGCTAAGTACTTCTCCAAGATTGACTTGAGGTCTGGGTATTACCAGCTGAAGATCAGAGAAGCAGATATCCCAAAGACAGCTTTTGTGTCCAGATATGGCCAGTATGAGTTCACAGTTATGTCTTTTGGACTAACCAATGCCCCTGCATACTTTATGAATCTCATGAACAAGGTGTTTATGGAAGAATTAGATAAGTTTGTCGTTGTCTTCATTGACGACATACTGATCTATTCAAAGAGTGCCGAAGAGCACGAGCAACATCTGAGAGTAATTTTGGAAAAGCTCAGAGCCCACAAGTTGTATGCCAAGTTCAGTAAATGTGAATTTTGGCTTGAGAAAGTTGCCTTCCTTGGCCACATTCTGACAGCAGAAGGAGTTGCTGTAGACCCTGAGAAAGTTGAAGCAGTTACCCATTGGCCGCAACCAACAAATGTGTCAGAGATCAGAAGCTTTCTTGGATTAGCGGGTTATTACCGCCGATTCATTGAAGGATTTTCCAAGATAGCCAGACCAATGACGGAACTTCTCAGGAAAGACAAGAAGTTTGAATGGACCCAGTCTTGTGAAAGAAGCTTTCAAGAGTTGAAGAGAAGACTGACAACAGCACCAGTGTTTGTCCTGCCTAACATTCACAGAGATTTTGTTGTCTACTGTGATGCATCAAGACAAGGCTTGGGATGTGGCCTAATGCAAGATGGTAGAGTTATTGCCTATGCATCAAGGCAATTGAAGACTCATGAGCAGAATTATCCCACTCATGATCTGGAGTTAGCAGCAGTAGTGCATGCCCTCAAGATTTGGAGGCACTACTTAATTGGAAATAAGTGTGAAATCTACACGGATCACAAGAGTTTGAAGTACATCTTTACTCAGCCAGATCTTAATCTGAGACAACGAAGATGGTTAGAGTTAATCAAGGATTATGATTTGGAAATCCACTACCATCCTGGAAAAGCAAATGTTGTGGCAGATGCTTTAAGCAGAAAAGCCTACTGCAACTACCTCATGACGCACAATGATCACTTGTCGACCGAGATAAAGAAGCTTAATCTGGAGATAGTGCCTCAAGCTTGTGTGAATAATCTAAGTGTGCAACCAACACTGGATGAACAGATCAGACAAGCCCAGCTCAAGGATCAAGAGTTAATGAAGATCCGCAGCCACACTGGAGAAAACAAAGCCCCAAACTTCAGAGTAGATGATAAAGGAACTCTGTGGTATAAAGACAGAATTTGTGTACCACAGGAAGAAAAGTTCCGAGAAATAATCATGGATGAAGCCCACAACTCAGCTTATTCCATCCACCCAGGATCTACCAAGATGTACCTTGATTTAAAGGAAAGGTACTGGTGGAATGGAATGAAGGCAGATATAGCCAAGTTTGTTGCAGAATGTGATGTCTGTCAGAGAGTCAAGGCAGAACACCAGAAGCCGGCAGGATTACTCCAGCCCTTACCAATCCCTGTGTGGAAATGGGACGAAGTAGGCATGGATTTTATAGTTGGTTTTCCTAAAACAAAGAAGGGATATAACTCTGTATGGGTAATAGTGGACCGACTCACCAAGGTCGCTCACTTTATTCCTGTACGAACCAACTATAGAGGAGACAAGTTAGCCCAGTTGTACGTTGACAACATAGTGAAGCTACATGGAGTACCGAGCAGAATTGTCTCTGATAGAGGTACCCAATTTACCTCTAGGTTTTGGAAAAGCTTACACACTGCTCTGGGAACTAAGTTAGATTTCAGCACTGCTTATCACCCTCAGACAGATGGTCAGACAGAAAGGATCAACCAAATCCTTGAAGATATGTTGAGAGCCTGTGCACTGACCTATGGCAAAGACTGGGAGAAGAGTCTAGCTTATGCTGAGTTCTCATACAACAACAGTTACCAAGCTAGCCTCAAAATGTCACCTTTTGAAGTGTTGTATGGAAGAAAATGCAGAACACCTCTGATGTGGTCAGAAGTTGGAGAGCGTTCCCTTACAGGACCCTCCATTGTTAAAGAGGCAGAAGAAAAAGTTGCTGAAATTAGAGAAAAGCTGAAGGAAGCACAGTCTCGTCAGAAGAGTTATTCAGACAAGAGAAGAAGGGATTTAAGTTTCCAAGTTGGAGACTATGTGTACCTTAAAGTTTCCCCAATTAGAGGTACACGTCGTTTCCAAGTCCGTGGCAAGTTAGCACCGCGCTACATCGGGCCGTACCGAGTGTTGAAGAAGATTGGTACAGTGGCCTACAGAATTGAGCTACCACCAGAGTTGGCAGACGTGCACAACGTCTTTCACGTGTCCCAGCTCAAGAAGTGCTTGAGGATACCAGAAGAACATGTCTCTGTGGAGACTTTGGATTTACAAGATGACCTCCGATATCGGGAAGTGCCGATCAAGATTTTGGACGTAACAACCCGTCAGACCAGAGGATCAACAGTTCGTCTGTACCGTGTCCAGTGGAGTCGGCACACAGAGGCAGAAGCCACTTGGGAGCGAGAAGATGCGTTGAGGAAGGAGTATCCCCACCTCTTTGAAGATCAGCTTGAATCTCGAGGACGAGATTCCTTTAAGGGGGGTAGGTTTGTAACGCCCTGGAAATTTGCCATAAAAATTCACAAATAAAAATCGAAACTAAAATCGGAAGTTTTCAAAATCTTTTCAAACTTTTCACTCCCTCTCATTCTTTCTCCTCCTTGGCGCAGCACGTATGCGTGCTGACTACCATTTACCATGCTTTTACTTCTCTGCCTACCTTGTCGCGTCGAGCCGTCTCGTCGCGTCGAGTCGTCTCGTCAATCTAAAACCACACGCCAAAGTCATCCTGAGCCATCTCGTCGCGTCTCGTCGTTGTCTCGTCAGTCTCAAACCATACGCCATACCTTTGGTCCCGCCGTCTCGTCATTGTCTTTACCCCGTGCACTAGCACAGCACACATGTTTTCTTTACCTACCTCGGTCCGCGCCTTTAAACTCGCCTACCCGTGCCTCTACTCAGCCTGCCTGAGCCATCCCGTTGTATGCACTGTCCGGCAGCTGCGCGACACACCAACTGGATTTTCCGGTCTGGTCTATTTCTTTCCCTTCTCCATCCTCGCGCGCTAAATTGCCGTCCAGCGCGTTTTTACCTTCACCTACCCAGTGACCGTCATTTATTCCTTCGCATAAGCTGGCACATTGCTCTGCCCCGCATTAATTATCTCGAATGACCTGACGACACTATGCACTATGCTTGAGTCGTCTCGTCATCTCAAACCACGTGACGACACTATGCACTATGCTTGAGTCGTCTCGTCGTCTTGAACCTTGTGCCAACACTATGCACTATGCTTGAGTCGTCTCGTCGTCTTGAACCTCGCGCCAACACTATGCTTGAGTCGTCTCGTCGTCTTGAGCCTCGTGCCAACACTATGCTTGAGTCGTCTCGTCACCTTGAACCTCGTGCCAACACTATGCTTGTGTTGTCACATCAATTCATATCCGCACGCCAATGCCGGCCGTGCCCACTTGCTCGCGCACGCCGCATCGCGACGCACCGCCCTGCTCTGCCACGGCCACGCCCCGCACTGCTCGCGCACAGCGACGACGACCTGCGCACAGCAATTCCGCTGTTGCCGCCACGCCCACCGAGTCGAGCGAGCCCGGCAAGCTTCCCTTTCCCCGGCTATAAAAGGGCACCAGCACGAGCTTCTTCGCCACCCAAGCATCACCATCAGACCGCCGTTCCCCTGTCCGGCTCTTCCTAAACCAAGCCCGTGAGCACATATTCTCAATACCGGTTTATTCATTTTCGGAATAAGCCAATAGCCTCCACGGTAAAAGCCATATCTCCACCATCCGAGCTCCGATTGACCTGATTCTTCCTCCTAAATTCATCTAAAATCGAGCTCTATCCATTTCTACCAGTTTCGTCTTTTATAGAGCTCATCTTCTATTTTCTTTTGTATTTATTTGTGTTTGTTTGCTTGTTTGCCGGTCGTTTAGCTAACGGAGAGTACGAGTACGAGGAGGAGGAGGAGCAGGAACCAGGAGCCGAAGACTTCGAGCAGGAGCTTCCCGAGGACGTCAACGAAGGCAAGTCACAATCCGTTTTCCCTTTGATCATACTGCTCCTATGTTTTATAAACACAACCCGTAGAAGCCATTTTATTGCATGAAATGATTGCCCTGTGTTTGCAAAACCTTTGTGTAGTATGACCAAGACCACTGAGCCTTATATTACCTGTCCTACATTATTCCCTGTTAAACCTAGGATATCCATGTATGACATTATTTACGCATGGATGATTTCCTTGTTATAGAAATGCTTAGGACTGTGTATCACTAAGTGCTCTACTTATATCTAGATTTTGCAAATGTGAAAACCGTGATTTGGTGTTGTGTGGTAGTAGTAAGGTTGGGTGATAACCTAAGAAAGATGAATGAATGAACTTGGGTTAGAGCTGAGGTGATCCTGATGATGTTTATGGAAGATTAAGCGTCGCCTCTGTGGTGTGCTTATGACAAGTGATATGGGAGATGAATGCCGCCTCTGTGGTGGGTTCATATATGTGGAGATGATTGCCTTGGCTCGTATAAGGACCGAGTTGCTTGTGACATCCTACCTAGCCGTTTATTCAGTACGACCACACTACCGTGTATGCGGCACGGCTTAGTCTAAACCCCGCCAGCTAGTCTGTTAATCGCCTGGAGGCTGGAGATGCAATGGGAGCCCATGGAGCAGGTGGACGTGCTGCAGACGTGTGCGACCCGGTCGAGGCCTAGATCAGAGGCTAGACCCCTGGATAACTCCCATGGCGATTAGTCGGGACGATGCTGTGATGGGTAATGGCTTTGTGAGTCTTCACACCACCCGCGCAGTGGCTTGTGATGCACTCAGATTGTGGGTACAGCATACAACCTCTGCAGAGTGTTAAAATCTATTCGAATAGCCGAGTCCACGGTCACGGACATGGCTTTGGTTCGCTCCAAGAACTAGCATGGGTGGGTGCTTATCTCCTTGATGAGTGAGTTGTTTTGAGAATAGGTCCGGCCTTCCGCCGAAGGTTGTCGTGGACGGGGTGTCCGGCAACGTAAAACTTGACCAACCCCATAATATCTTAATTTGATGCTTTTGCTAAAATGCTTTATAAACTGAACCCTTGCATGTGTAAAACTTGCTTTATTGCAATGTTAAACCTGATGGCCTTTACCTTGCTACTGCCAATTGCATACATTTACCCATTGATGGTAGGGTAAGGGTTGCGACTTGCTGAGTACTTTTGTACTCATTCTTGCTTGCTGATTACAGAGGAAGATCCAGATTTCGTCGACGACGACGGTGAGGAAGACGATTAAGCTTGGTCTCGTCCGCACCCGAGTTGCCTGTGGCATTAGTCTACCGCTTAGATGCTTCCGCTGGTTGAGGACCTAGATGTTATCATCGGGGTCTGGCTTGTACTGGTTGTTTGTTATCTTTTAATATTCTTGTTGCTTATCGATCGACCCTAGCCAGGTTGCGACTTGTAATATCATCTGTTGTAAGACTTGATTGTACCAGCGATTGATCCAGGGACTGGTATAATAAAGTGTTTAAGCTCCTGGGATAACCGGGGTGCTTCAGTATGCAATGAGCTTGTCTGGCTGTGGCATGGGTGGAGTAATCTCAATCTTCTCCACTTCCCTTGGGTCCTTTCCATATATGACCCTCACTTGTTTGCATTGTTCAACCTTAGGCTTGAAGCTGAACGTCTCTTCCCTGCCGTTGAAATCCAAGTGGATCTCTCCTGCCCCCACGTCGATGTTGGCGTTGGTGGTGCTCAAGAATGGCCTCCCGATGATGAGAGGGGTCTTGACATCCACCTCCATATCAAGCACAACAAAATCAACGGGGACGAAGAGATTTCTGATCTGCACCGGAACTTCTTCGACAATCCCCAAGGGCAGGCGTAGTGACCCGTCTGCAAGCTGGAGCTTCATGGTTGTTGGGGACAATGGGTGGTTTAACCCATCGTACATCGCCTTTGGCATCATGCTCACACTTGCTCCTAAGTCACATAGTGCCCGAGCGAAGCACCGGTTGTTGACCAAACACGGAATGGTTGGCCATCCGGGATCTTTTCTGACCACATCCTTGGGGAGTGCAGCATCCAAGTCGCTCTCTTCACACCTGATGGTTATTGCATTCATACTCTCCTTGGGATTAACTTCTGGTTGTCCAGGAAGTTTACCCGCACGAGGAGATTGCACAGCTGAAGCTATTTGCGCTATTTGCGTTTCTAGCATCTTGTTATGGCTTAGCTGATTTTGCAGAGCAGTGCTGAACGACTCTAGCTTGGCATCTATGCTCTCTAAAGCCTTGTCCGTAGTAAGAAACTTCTTACTAATGCTATCATTGATCTTGACCTGGCCGAGAACTAGATCGTTGATAGATGGCTCATAACGGGAAAGATTACCATTGTTACTTCCCTGATTCTTGTTGAAGGAGAGGTCGGGCCTGGAATTCCAGCAGTAGTTGTTCTGGGAGCGGTACCCATTGCCATTGTTGAGGAAATTGCATTCCTCTCTCGCATTTGGGCAATTGATGCCCATATGCCCAACGTTGCCGCATTCCTCACATGTCATGCGGGAATCCGCAACTTGCAGGTCCTGTGGAGACTCCACCTTGCGGAGTAGCTGATCGAGCTTGATGGCGAGCATGTCCATCGTCTCCACTTGGTGCACTCCACGGGTCTTGGTGCCCGCCGCTTGGCGTTCACCATGAGTCTGGTTGGCCGCCACCTTCTCTATCAACTTCTTAGCGTTCTTCACGCTAAGAGAGAAGAAGGAGCCGCCTGCTGCGGCGTCGAGGTGCTCTCGAGCGGACGGCCTCAAACCGTGGTAGAAACTCTGTATGAGGAGCCATTCCTCCATGCCATGGTGTGGGCACGAGAGAACGTACTCCTGCATCCTGTCCCAGGCTTCCGCGGTCGACTCATCTGCGAGCTGTTGGAAGCCCGATATCTTGTTCCGCAGGGCAGTCGTCTTGCCCGGTGGGAAGAACTTGGCGAGGAAGGCATTAGAGCATGCCGTCCACGTGTCAAGGGACTCTTGGTTCGCGTAGAACCACTGGAGAGCCTTCCCCAACAGAGAGAATGGGAAAAGCTGCAGTCGGATAGCGTCCTGTGGTGCATCCTTCATGGCGAAAGTGTTGCACGTCATCAGGAACCTTTGGAGGTGAGCGTTCGCATCCTCCGACGGCTTCCCACAGAAAGGACTGGCCAAGATCATGTTGATCAAGGCTGGCTTGAGCTCGTAGTCCTTGTTGGTGATGCGCGGGTTAGATCCCACGCGGATGTTCTCCGTAGTTGGCGCGGAGAAGTCGTTGATCGTCTTCTCAACAACGGGGTCGGCCATGGTGTTGTTCGTTGATGAGGCCCTGACCACTGGTGGAGGAGACGATTCAAGAGCCAGAGCGTTCTTGCGGATCTGTTTGGTGAGTTTTGCTCGAACTTTCCTCAAGAACTGCTCTGGATATGAGTGGAAATTTTCTGGTAGGTCGAAACCATGCACAGTCCTGTTTCAAATTTCCACAACAAAGAAAGACAGGACAAGGGTAAGCCCGCAAAAGTAAGTGATAATTACTCTTCTCACAAACTTCAATGCATTTATTCAGTTCCTAGCTGCTACTTCCCCGGCAACGGCGCCAGAAATGCTTGTTGGCGGTTCTTATGCGATAAAATTAAATTCATTAATTCCGCAAGCGCACGTATCACCATTGTAGCATTTCACCTTGGAGTATTCCAGGGTTATCGTATTTATATTTCCGCAGGGAAGTAGAGCAAAAGGGAGCTGAATAATAGCAATGCATTGGATAATTTGGAGAAAGAAATAATGTATCAACTATACTTAAGACGGGGGTAAGATAGGCATGATAAATATGGGTGGCACACACATCCTCAAATCCAAGGTAAATAAAGAAAATAAATCGTAGTATACATTTGGGAGAGCAACGAGATAGAGTTAAGGCTACCTGTATGTTTATCTATTATTTACTTTTCCTAGCAGTCAAGTCTACAAAGATTATCTACTCTAGCTAAGCTCGTACACATACAAGTCATGTCGTTTCGGGGCACACACGTGCTAGGTTAACCGATGATGCTAGTTCAAACCTAGGGAACCGTATGCTATAATTAAGACCCTGCTGAGTCCAACCCGGACGTGGTGGATTACAGAGACCGGTGCAGCTGTCACATACACTCGCGGCTACCATCCTCCGTGGGGTTGGGTGCCAAACGTGCATAGGCCAAGTTCTAAGCGCCATGCTTACAACCCGCCTAGAGGAACTACTCTTGATCAACGGAGCAGTCCTATCTAAGAATGAACAAGCACAGATTTCACACGACGTCATCTCCGACGACGGCACTCTCTCGTACTTGCTATTCCAACAATCACGAATCCCACAACAAGACTTCTCCGAGCACTTACTTAACGAATAAATAAACTAAATAGAAAAGAACTACTAAAAGAAATAAATAAAGATAAATCTAATATAATTATATTAAATAAAATAATATCTCAAGAGTAAGGATACAAAGAACTATACCAAGACTCCGAGAAGACTCCGGAAGCCCGAGAGAGCTCTCACTCTACTCTACTCTACTCTAACTCCCAAAGCTACTACTCAACTAAACTAATGAACACTTGGATGAAGTGTGATGGTGCGAGTTGCATCTGAGGCCAGGGGGTCCATTTTATAGGTCTCCAAGGCGGTGGAAGCACTGCTGCCGACTTTGGAGAGGCGGCGCCGCCAAAGCCGGCCGGCCGGCCCCTGTGGCGGTTTGCCACCGACTTCTGCCTCAACGCTCCAGATCACTCCCTGAAGGCGGTCTGAAGGTCGGCTCCTTGCTGGGGTCGGCAGAATTGAAATGGGGGCCAAGTTAAGGCCTAAATAGCCCACTTTCTAGAATGACGGTGGAATTCTGCTAGTCTAGGCTTGAATTATGCGTTGAGGATTAGTTTCCAGCCCACTGGAGGTCTGGGGCCTGCGGTCACCAGGTGGGGCCGGCTGGCCAGGGATTTTCCCTGGCTGGGCCCACTTTTCTCCATTATTCACTCCTGCATCCAAATATCCACCAAAACCTATGGAGTAGCATTATTCCTACCTACTATGCACAAAATCTTGGTGTTATGCATTTATTTACCGATAGGGTGGCGGTCAAAATATGGTTTAACGACCGCCAACAAAGGCAGAATCTTCTACAAAAGGCAACCTCATCGCCAGGTTATTCTTAAGCCGCCGTGCCATCATTGTGACAAGCTACGTACCGCTTGCGTTATCTGAACGCGTGCGCATCAAGGGGTCGCGTACAAGAAGAATCATCCCGCCGGAGGCTTACATCCCAGGTCCCTGTCGCGACGAGCCCGCCTCTCCAGATTCCAGAACGCCGCGGCAGGCCGAGCTTTCATGCATCCCTCCCCTTGCATATATATAGAAACAACACCTTTGCTTGGAGCACCTTCGATTCTTCGTCATTGGCGGAGCTACAGGGTGGACAGGGTGGGCCGCGGCCCACCCTGAGATTTCGGACGCGGCCCACCCCCACCCCATTCCCACCCAGCCCAAGACGACCACTGCCTGCTCGAATGCCTCGGTGAAAAAGAAAAAAGAACGAAGCGAGCGTCAGCGAACGCACGACCAAGCGAGCGGGAGAGGAGAAGGGAACTGCTAGGGTTAGCGCCGGACTGGCGGAGGCCGGCGACTCGGTGCCGGCGACGGCGACCCCCGGCGCGCTCTCCTCCCCTTCGCGGTGACCCCCGGCGCGCTCTCCTCCCCTGCGCGGCCTCTCCGCCCCGGCGCAGCGACGCGGCCTCTCTTCTCCCCTGCGCGGGCTGGCGGCGCGGCGGGCCGGCGGCGCTGCGCCAAGCGACGGCGGGGCTGGCTGCCCTGGTTGGTGGCGGCGGCGGCGACGCGAAGAGTAGCCCCTCGCTCAACTCCCCTGCGCCCCGACAAGGTTCAGCTCCCAGCCTCCCCTGCCCTGCCCTCTTGATTCTTGAAATTGAACATGAATGCTATTGAATTGTTTTCCAATTTTAGTTGAACAAATTAGATAATGGACATTAGGATTTACCGATTTAGGTAGCAGATTAGTGACATTTGGCCATTTGGATTGCCACCGAAGATGAGATTATTGAGACCTTTATGGCCATTAGAAGGCGAAGGCCCGATAAAAAGAAGAAGTAGTAGTCTCTTATCTTGTTTTCATCATTTTAATCGTGTAGGCTTGTAACGAACCATTATCGTCGATTTACTATGTTTGTAAGACATTTTATCTAAGTTATCGAACTTCTATTGTATGTTTGCCGTTCAAATTTGTTGTGCGGCGAAAAAAAATTTTTTGTCGGCCCACCCTGAGTTTGAATCCTAGCTCCGCCACTGCTTGGAGCACCTTCGATTCTTCGTGCGTTCATGCAGTCCGGAGTGAAGCGAAGAGCCCGGCAGACACGTCGCGCGACAGAAGCACCGTTCAGACTTCGTTCGGCACGCTGCGGGGGACACAGACGCGCCACGTTTAAGTTCTGCACGGCGTGTCATTTTCGACCTCTGCCATCCATCGTCAGCCAGCCCGCCCTCACCCAGCGCGCGCTACAAAGACGACGCCACCGCAAGAACTTGTTGGTGCAGCAACGCCAGCACCGCATTGCTAACTGCTAGGCAAGCGCACCTTGATCACCTCCAAGGATTTACCCTGATGCCTCCCATCCCCAAAATGCGCACTACATCATTCTTACTACTTAAACTAGCTAGCATCACGCAGATATATGCTTGGTTGAAAGTGAGTGTACTAACGGCTGCTAGCTCCTCAGGTGAAACAAAGTGATATAAGGGAAAAGCGAAACAAAAAGGTTGAATCAGCTAGTAAGCAATAAGATGAGTAACATAGAAGCATGTGAGATACTACTATTTATGAGGCTAATGGGGAGCTCTATGTACTCATGTATTCAAGTCACGCGTTAATAACCTAGACAACTACTACTTATGTACGTACTTTTTTTTGCATAAAAAGAAACTGAGGTACACTACAACAAAACATGGCTTTTGTAACACATACCTGTAACAGAAGTAAGAATGTGTTACAAAAATATTTTATAGTAACACAATCATTTATGTTACTGAGTGCATATGTTCTAAGCATAGCAAGTCTTGAACTCATAGTAACACAAACAAATGTTACTGTTATATGTTACTACAAACCGTAGTAACACTTTTCTTAGGCTATAGTAACATATATTCAAATAATTTTAAAGTTAAAAGCATTTAAGGGTAAGTTCTAATCACATATGCATGAGTAGTATAGTGGAAACTCAGCAACTAGTGATGGATAAGGTCCTAGGATCAACTAATTATTTGCAATATTTTTTTGTGTTAATAGTAACATATTTTTTAGATATAGTAACACACTAACATGTTTTCCTACATTAAAACTATAATATATTTTTTTACAAGCAATAACATATATATGTGTTACACTAGAACATGCTCTATAGTAACTTATTATATCTGTTACTATAGATCTCTGTAACACTTTTCTCTAATTTTAGTAACGCATATATGTGTTACTAAAGGCCTGACGTGACATAGTGGTATCTTATATTTACTAATTGGTAGCTTCTTTTGAGGCCTCCACGTTAATCGTAGGTAAATCCTAAAAATTACGAGAAAAAAGCAAAACATCCGTCCATTGATTTAGATGATGAGCAAACCGTAACCATTGATCAACGATTAGATGACCACGAATTCCTGCCCACCTTACCCTAGCCGCATGACGTCAATAATGATGCTTCATCTGAATCATCTTTGCAGACGTTCCCCTTGCAGCTTCCTGTCCGCCTCCCTCTTCATCTCCTTCCCTGATTCGTTGTACCTCAAGAATTGGCCAACAGATCGCCGGTCTAGCAGCCACGCCTTGCAGAGGCGGAGCGATGCGGCGAGGCTGCATGAAGGCAGGACAAGTGCCGTAAGTACGCCAGGCCTTCACGAACCCGCGCGATCAGGGCCGCCACCTATCGGATCAACCAGCATGGAAAATGCTGCGTTGGCTCCTTGGTCTCCAATTTCTTTTCCATTGCTTCTGGACGCCTGCGTGTACATGCTGCGAATCCGTGTTGTCGTTGCATTCCCTGCGGGTCAGCGAAAGACATCGTCATCTGTTCTTGCCGGAGTCGAACGCATGCAAAGAAGAAGAAAATTCCTTCAGTGGATTCTAAATACGTACTGCAGGAAGGTACGTATTGATGGCACCTGTACAGAATCCAACCATCACGCTGCTCCATAGGATCGTGGAGATGCAAGTTGCACTGCAGGATCGTCAGAAAGAATTACCTGCAATCATGTAACAATGCACCGCTGCTAGGTACCACCGGTGCAACCACCGATGGAGTAATCTCTGCAACAAGGTATTTGCCAGATTTTGATGATCTGACTTTAACTTAATTCCGTAGCATATGTGCATAATGTTTTGTAACGAGTAAATTAGATCTAAGAGCTAAATTCATTCTTTTTATATAAGAGTAGATTTATGTGTGCGCGGTTATGAGGAAATAGTCGATCGATGAATTTGATGGAGAATTGGAGGCATGGTTGAATGCTTTTATTCATTAACATTTTAGGTTGTTGATGAGATATTTGAGTGAACTTATATATTATGGATTCAGCTTTTTCCGGTCATGTGTCATCTATTTCTTCCTATTAAATTAGGTGAATCGACATTAATTTTGATTCCATGAGAAACTTGGCAGTTCAGACATGCAGAAAGTTTTGTGAATACTCGCAATAATTGAAATCGCTTTGTCCCATTATTCAAAGTAGTCCTTCAATTTTTTTTTTGACCAATCAATTTATGGGGTTCTACAGAAGTATTTTTTTTTCTTTTATACCCACTATATATTGTGCCATAGCACACAGTAACCCCCGTTTCAATTATTTTGTCATTGTCTTGACTCCAAAAGCTTTCATCTTTTCTCTATATATAGGTTTTGCCCAACTCAGTGAGCTGTATGTGTTTTTCTTTCTCTTTCTGATTACTATGATGGAATGAGACATTCGACTATATTGTTCAATAACATGGCTTTTCATAGTGTTAAGAGTAAAATACTTACTATTCTTCGGATTTCATTTTATTTACCTTATATGGTGTGAGTTCATCATCTGTCCCTGCCTTCTTGGATTAACGGAGCTGAGCTTGGTTTGTTCTGGCAGTGAGGTAAATAATGTTCTGTAAAGATTTGTTATTACATTAGTTATGAACAAATCCATGTAGCAGATGAAAGGAAGTTTATTTTGATGCACAATTTTTTCTACTTGATAACTGTTTCATTTACACCAAATGCAAGGTTGACATAATTGTATATATGCATCCCCCTGCCCCTTGATAACTCTTATTTTGGTCTTTTGTTGATATAAGTATTCCTGCTTCAAATGATACATTGCTTCATAATAATATTTGTCCAATATTATTACATTATGCTAATATATTCGGAAAAAGTATGCCAAGAAAATGCGATATGTTGGCTGCATTAAGAATGCAACTGAATTGAATGAGAATGTACACCACACCTGCCATTCTCAATAAAATAGGCATATGAGAAAAGCATACTTCTGTGAAGAATACTACGTACTGAACTTAGTCTGCCAAGCTAGGAACTATGTGATGTGAAGCTTTGAATTTTCTCTTTTCTATAGAAAACAAAAACAGTTTAGGTAATTAACTAAATTCATTTATTTGTTAAGTTTATTGGTTCATTGAACTTTGGGGAATGATAACTTCTAAAACAATGAACATTAGAGAGCTCCTGATAATAGTTTTGTGAAAAATTTTAAATCGATAGAATAATCAAAGAGTACATTATATTAGTTTGATTTAATTCAATTAATTCAAGTAGTACGATAGATTGTGGGTTTTACTATTCACATAGTTTTATTCTAGACGTGTACATAGACAATCATTTTATTCTGAGGAAACCCATCAGCCAAATGCAGTACTTGCATGGTGAATTTCTACTTTGCAAAAAAAAACATAGGAAAATACAAGAATTATACTTAGTAAAACTTAATGTCAATATGTAGGAAAATGAATGGTGGCTTAAGTTATCTATATTACAACAGAGACTTTAAGAGTATACCCTATCAGTTATTGTAACATATATGCCTTCCATTACCAAGGGTTCAACTTTTTGTACCATTCAAAGTTTGGTCTTGCTTTAAGGATGGTAGAAACAAAAAACTTAATATCCTATTAGCCAGAAATAGGAATCAAAGCAGTATTTATGTTTCTGAATCTTAACTAATATGTTTCAATTGCTAGCCCGTGCGACTTGCACGGGTTGATGGGCTAGTATACTGAAAACGTAAATCACTTTGTATGCATGGGGGAAGCGCACACCGCACAGGAGAGCTTATAAGCCTGCGTTTGCGGACGGTCTCCAGAGAAATTTTTTTCCACGGATGGCACCGAGAATCCCGTGCCTGAGTCTAGAAACAGCCTACAACGCTAAGTCCAACTGATGGGTCTCTCACCGAAAAAAGACGCAACAGAACTCCCTGTGATAAACAAGATGGTGGAGCGGACATCAGGGCTGGAGAGTGGCGATGCTGTCGCCTGTTCTTCCTGCCAGAGCCTTCTTCTTGGAGAATTGCACGCAACAACCATGGGCGAAGCTACGTGTAATTTTACTGTGCTGGATGCAAATGCACCTCAAAATAAAAGATTTTACTTACAACTCGCTAGTTTCCACCATATATGCACCCATGGACAGTAAAATTAAGCATTTTCTCTGCATATGGTAAGTATTGCACCCCCACCACTTTTGCTCTAGCTTCGACACCGGCAACAACCACGACTCCTCACAAACATGGTCATCGAGGCCATCCACGATGTTCAGTGCGCACCAGCTTGGGTATGACCGGCATGTGGCCGCAGACAACTTCGGGATGCCCTGCCTTGGTGCACTACGACGATGGACGGTCGCCCATGTTGTAACACTCCTCGTGATCCACACAACATATTCTACTGTGCCGAACGAAAAAGTTATCCCTGTTCTTGCAGTAACGCCAGCACTTGCACTGCTAACTGCTATGCATGAACATGCTGTTCAGGCCGAAGGATTACCCTGATGCCTCCCATCACCAAAATGCACACCGCACTACAGCATTCATAGTGCTTAACTAGCATCACGTAGATATATTTTGGTTGAATGTGAGTGCACAAATGGATATCACGGAAATGCAAAACCAACTGATCTAGAGCGGAAGAGTAGGAAATATCAGGTCGCTGGCAGTGCAAATACGAGTCCACAAATAATATAAGAAGCGCATGTAAAATAAACAGAGCTTGAACCATTGCCAGCTAGTAAGCAGAACTATGCAGTGTGAGATGGGTAAAACATTGAAAAACTGTCTTCTCGTTTTCAATAAATTTAACTTTACAGTCATTACATTTACCTATACGGTGATCAATATGCTGCTGAAATGTATGGCTTACGGCCAAGAGGAAAAACTGGACATCCTGGCTCGTTCAGGAGCAGTCTTCATCACATCCTGGCTCTGAATTCTTCATTTCACATTTAATCTTCTATTATTCCGCCTTGGCAATGAAGAAAATACTGAGAAACGAAAACTCGGAGGCAGCAGCTGCGTCAGATACAATGAAGGGTGGATTGATGCCTACTGCACGCTTGTGCAGAAAATGATATACTAAGTTAGACGATCTGCGTCCCTTTTGCGGCATCCAACACCTGCATCTGCGAACTTCCACGGTGGTGTCCTACGAGTCGATAAGCATCATCCTCTATCTCAAGCATGGTGATGGGTCCGTCACTGGCCACCACTCAATGACGCAACTAAAGTCCCGGCGGAAACATTGATGGTGGAGCGGACGCCGAGCCTAACGACTGGAGATACTGGACCTGTTGTTCTTCCTGCCAGAGCCTTCATCTTGAAGAATGCGCACAACCACGGCTTTTTTTACCCTGCGGAGGCCATAATTTTTGCCATCCTCTATGTGCAAAGCGCACCTGTTCAGGTACGACTGGCACGTCACCTTCGCGGCGTAGATAGAATCAGGATCACTCACACCTGATTCTTATATACATAAATCGGATGCATTTTACATATATGTAAGGATCTGTTTTGTCATACATCTAGCGACATAAAGAGTGATATACAGTTCTATACAAATAAAACACTTTTAAATAAAACAAACCAGAGTAAAAGCACGTCAGCGGAAGAAGACTCTAGGGCGCTCCACAGGCAATCGACTGGCGGCAACGCGACCTTCTCTGCACCGTCTTCAATGTAGTCTTCCTCACTGAACAGCATTTAATATATAGAAAGCAAGCGCATGAGTACATACCGTACTCAGCAAGTGTGGGAAAGTATGACATGCAAAGCTAATATCAAGAAAAGCTTAACTCATGTCTGCATCTATGCAATCCTACTATAGATACCTATATCAAAAGCAACCTAATTACTAAGTGTGATGACAACACCTAAACCAACAGACTGACAGCTCACCAGGTTCCCACCACCTGGCTACCAAGACTCACCAGATTCCAACCATCTGGCTACCGACTCATCGGGTTCTCGCCACCCGACTACCAACCAACTAACTAATCATGAATAAGTCCAGGCTTGCTCGTGACCGTGAGCACTGCTGTCAAGACAGTTTTACATTCTGCAGAGGTTGCACCCTTTACCCACAAGTCTTGATTTCATCACCCGTCGGTGACTAAAACCTCCATTATGCCGTATGCACACTTCCTTAGGTGTGAGGCCAGGAGGTCACTATGAGGCCTTTACAAAAGCGCCTTCAAACCTGTGTGCACCCGCTAAGGTTCCACCGCTAACAGTATACTTGGAGTCCATTTTACCTCCGCTACAGAAGCCCCCTCTGGCGCCACAAAATCATCGAATGGTGCACACAAGTTAAGAAGACATCTAATTAATTGGCCAAGCTACTCCCATAGCAGTCTTGTGATGGCGCGGATATGACGAGTTACATGCTCCATGAACCGGTCCTTAGAATCTAAAACAGGTACAAGCACAAACCAAAGTCTCGTGCACGACGGCACCATACCAAACCAACCATCCTGCTCAGATTCCTATCACCATGTTTCTAACCATTACCAAGCCCATTTAGTTGCATAGATCATTAGTCAAAATTAAGGACGCTTCCCATCCCAAACATACGCTAAGCATGAGTCTACCCAGACATAGACACTACCCAGCAGGCGACAAGGAATAATGTGGAAAGCTAGTAAACCATAGCATAGGATTCATATTTAGACAAGCATGCATCCAAGGAATGTACTACAAACTACACTAATAGAAGCAAGATGTTTAAGGACACTTGCCTGTTCATATAATGCTGCTCAGTGATCTTTATTCTTCATCTTCATATTCTTGTACCGCTTCTTCACGTCATCGTCGATAAAGGCACTACCAATAAAGAAAAAGCATAAACAAATAAAATTCAGTACACCAATCATCACAAATATGTTATATAAATTCTATGGTTGGATGAGATAAAAAGATACGAAGATTTAGGCGTAAGAATGCATAAATCGGAGTTACCGATCAAAAGATATGAGCAAGTAACAAGGTTTCTCTTAAAACTACAGTAACCAGGATTAAAGAATTGTGTTTATACGGGAAACATGGTATATGACGCAAGGTTGGTGCCATGCCGAGGCGATCAACAGTATTTTATATTGGAAACACAACATGCTGCATGTTCTGATTAGGAAACGAAGGGGTACACACGTCTGATCATAGTCATAGCCATTCTGAGCATTATTTCTAACGGATGAGATGGAACCATATAAAAGAATTGTCAATGTAGACCAGCTATGGCCTGCAGCGGCACCTACGGCGGAACGCCATCGCTACTACGGCAAAGCTCGCTGGAGATGCAAGAAGCTGAGATACGCTCTACATAATTTGATGAAGGCAAAGTAGCGAGAGTCTAGCTTGGGTTTCTCACCGAGGGGCTTCTGGTGGGCGAGGACATCGCAGAGATGAGTTCGCGATGGTGTGGCGGACGACGGTTGTTGGCGTTCGTCAGGACTCAGGAGCAGGATACGGGGACGGAGACGTGTCGAGGACGGCCGAGGCAGTCTTCGCGGAATCCTATTATGCCGAGGTTGCAGTCAGCGAGAGTCCACCGAACGCGAGCTGTGGCGCCAAACGACGGAGAAGGGCGGGGATGTCTCACCGGAGATGGGGAAGAAGGCATCGCGAACGGCGTCTCAGCCGCAGATTGAGGACGTGAGTGGGTCGGCGAGCTCCCTGGCGGACCTGCAGTGCCGAGGAACGAGTCAGGGATGGAAACAAACATGCCGGAGTTGCAGCGCGACGGAGGATGGTGGTGGCTGCTCACCGGCGTTCGAATGGGGTTGCCGGGGCAGAGAGGCGACGCGAAGGGCCGGGATGCGCTCCTCGCGTACCAGCACATCCGTGAAAGGTGTTAAGGGTGGGGCGCGCACGGTAGTGCAGATCGACGCTGTACGACGAAGCTTGGCCGGAGACGGGGGAGATGACGACGGTGGCACTGTGGCTCGAATTTGCATGTGGTGATTGTTGGGGCAGCGAAAGAGGTGTCGTGAGATGCTTGGTAGAGAGGGAAAGCAGAGCGCTTGGTTCTCGAAATTGATGGCCGGAGCAATGGTGCATGCTGGAATTTTTGGAAACTGCTAGTCTGTGCGAACAGAAGTGGAGGAAGGACGGGATTGCATCCAGGTTCATAGTTGTACTGCCGTAAGCACGATTGATTGAGGCAGTAATGGCGTCCTGCTGCCTGAGAGTCATTAAGGGAAAATTACGAGCAGGGAGAGAGATGGAAAGAAAACAAGAGAGAGATGGAAAGAAAACAAAAGATGACATAATCACTATTGCTTGCCAAAGGATCACGCGTGCATATTGACTGCTGCATAGCAAATTAGGCTGGGAGATTGGGTATTTTGGAAATTAACGGGAAAAGAATTGGCATGGGATTTTTAAGGATATTGGAAAGAAATTCTGACAAGGAATTATCCAACTATCAATTTCCTTAACTTAATCTAAACTTTTTAAATACTTTTTGCATCACATAAAACAAATTCATTTTATTTAAAAAAACTAAAAGAAAATAAAAAAAATACACATCCTAAAATAGAAATTTTGGGGTGTGACAGGATCCCCTGCCTTGGTGCACTAGCACAGACCATTGACGTAGTTGGTGACATACTTGTGGTGCGCCACACGAGTTTTGCTGCTGTGCCAAACAAGAAACTCATCCGAACTCTGTACAATCTGCTCGAAGGACTTT
Organism: Eragrostis nindensis; assembly: GCA_012490785.1. Lineage (NCBI taxonomy): Eukaryota > Viridiplantae > Streptophyta > Magnoliopsida > Poales > Poaceae > Eragrostis > Eragrostis nindensis. Next base: position 787,592 of record JAAXCT010000099.1, on the reverse strand, counting down.
CCTTGACGCCACCCGTTCCTAAAATACACACTACAGCATGCTCAGTACAAACTAGCATCACGCACATGTTTATTTTGTTGGAAATGTGTGCACAAACAGTGGCGGCCTCCTATGCGAAAGAAAGGGATATCCGGGAAATGCAATACCAACTGATATCGAGAGCAAGAGAAGCAAATATCATTTCCCTGGCAGTGAAGGTAGGAGTCGACAAGTAATTTATAGGTGGAGCGGTATATGTAAACAAACAAAGGGCCTGAATAAGCTAGTACGTAAGCAATGAGATGAGTAGAATCGATGTATGTGACATGCTTTTATATGAGGAACAGGGGAGTGTTAAGTAGCCATTTATTAACGTCAGGTGCTAACATACAGAATGTACTTTTTGAACCGAAAGAACTGTCTAGTAGCTTCTCGGTCTTTTCCCCGTCCAGCCCTTGTTCGTGCCGTTCTCGGCACATATTCATAACAGAATAAGCTACAATAAGCTAGTAGATTCATGTTAATTTACAAATTCAATGAAAGTACCAACTTTACATTTTTTAATGCGGTAGTAATGAATTCTATTGTTATTAAATTTTGATTTTGTTTCTTGAGGGCCAGTTGACAGAAACTTACATAGTTACTTAAGAAAAGAAGGTGGAGAAAAAGAAGGTGGAGAAAAACTTCAGGTTCATCACAATGAGCTGCACCGGCCCCCTGATGGAAAAAGGTGGTTCGCTTGCCCTTTAAATATGCAGTGCACACTATGTTCCTGATGAAGTGACTTGGTCGGCTCGGTTGATGGCTGCAAAGGTAGACATCATGGTGCCGGTGCCATTGCAAGCATGGAAATCCGTACGAACCAGGGAACGCATTATGTGATTAGTGACTGGCAGCTGCCACCTACAGCATGGATTGTATTAGATTCTTGTGCTTGGTTTTTGATTGTTAATAACCAAATTTAAAATAATTAAGTCTAATAGCAACCAACCCCAGCTCTATTCTCAATTTCTTATATTTCCAAACAGTAGTATTTGAGATTTCACCTTGACCAATGAAATATTTTTAGGTTAGGTTCCTTGCTGGAGTGTTTCCATTAGCGTCTAAATTATGCAGAAACAGAAACAAGAAGCCATGGCTTCAAAAATGTTGATTTCTTCTGAGTTCATCATCTTTATCCAAAATATCTAGTTGCATCCCTGTTCAATCAAGTTTACAACAGCTGCACGCGGCAGCTCCATGTAATGGCAGCGGCGGTGTGTGTCTCTGGTCTGAAATGGGCGTCAGTATACAGCAGGACACAACGCACGCCTGGAATGCCGCGGCTGCATCGCGCGCCACAGCCGAGCCACTTCATGTCCGTGACGGTAGAGAAAGCGTCCTACCACGGCCATCAACAAATCAGCTGCCGTCGCCTCGCGCGTGCCAAACATGGCCCTTAAGGTGCTTGCAAGCAGCGCATGCACGAAAACATTGGCACCTGCTTCAGCATGCCGGCGTTACAGAGAATGCTCCAGAGATCCGTTGTCAACTCCCCGCGACTTGGTACTCGACACAATGCTGTCTTCGCTACGGCAGCGCCGCTGACTATTAGGGAGACAACCTGCTCCAAAATGCGCTGAACTTAATGTTTCCAGCGGTGCCAAACAAGAAGCTTATCCTAGATTGTACAGGCCCGCCAGCACCTCCGCTGTTAGCTAGGCAATGACATGAGGACTGACTCAAACGATTTTCCCTGACGCCACCCATTTCCAAAGTGTACACTACAGCATGCCCCCTATATTACGACCATCGATCATACGGCTATACGTTTCGCTCACGGAGTGTAACCCGTAGAGAGCATCAGATATATGCTCTATCCAAAGCGAGTGTACAAGTGGAAGCGTCCTAACACTACAACAAAACTGCACTATACAACGGAAGCCAAATCTTTATAGCCGTGAACATACTTACGTTTCGCGGCTACAAATGGTGTTCTTATTTGTAGCCGCGGACCAGAAAGGTCTCATTTAGCCGCGGACCATAATGTGATCCAAAGCTAAAAATCAATTTGTAGCCGCAGACCATAAGGTGGTTCGCGGCTACAAATGTGAGGCCATAAAACACAATAATAGTTCATGATTCTCTTTTTATCCGAAGTTAAAATTTGTAAGTAGTATTTCTCCCACATACGAACTCCAAATCTGATGATTCTTTTTTCTATAATTTTAAAATCATGCTCTTTCATGTAGTCATGTATGTTTGCATCTTTACTGATATATATTTTAATTTTTTTCATATGACTTGTTCTCGTCAATATTTAAGATAAATATTTTCAGATGACTTTTCATACCAATGGCTAAAGTTACATCATATTCTCTAATATTAAGGCAAAAGTAAGCTTTTGTCTAGTTCCAAAAATGTTCTAAGTGATGCAAACTTCATTGTTTCACTTAAGATGCAAGAAACTATATGAGAGATGTATCCATTTGTGAATAATGTATATTCCCACTTTATTGACAGTATTTTAAATTTTTATGACAAGCTCATACATCCAAAATATGTTGCCATGCCAATTTGTAGAATTTTCTGACAAAAATTTGATATTATGATACTTATTTTTATGGTAATTTGAAGATAGAAGATGTGATTGTCAATAACAAACAATTAAATATTCCATCTCTTTTCGGTAATGGTCTGTAGCGAAACAAATAAGCATGAATATAATTTTTGTGCATTTGTTTGCATATATATTTTCGTGGACATATATTTCAATTTTGAAATTATTTTTGACAAGCATGCAAAAATTCATTTAAACTATAGTAAAGAGAAAATAAACTCAAACAAATTTGACACTCCTATTCCACAAGTTATAAGTAAGCTACTACCACTAAAAAAAGATAATGTTACATATGTATAATGTTTCTACAAATTAATTCATAAAGGTACACTAATTTGTTGAAAATGAAAAAAAAAAGAAAAATCCTTGTTACTAGACTGGTTGGGCCTAGTATAGTATAGTACAGCCCAGTCGGGCTTTAGGCCTTATTGGCCCACACCACTTCTTTTGTGTCCTAGTAACAGGGTCACGAGATAAAAATAAACAAATCCAACTGCACCCCCCCCCCCCCCCCCCCCCCCCCCCCCCCCCGCCCCCCCCGCCCCCCGAGAGAAGATCTGGTGCTCCCGCCTCTTGTGGTGCTACCGTGCTCCTACACACTGTAGCACCACAAATATGCAACCAAAAATTGCAACAAAAATATGAATCGATAGCTCATGCAACGATCTACAATTCATATTTTTGGTTGAGGTGCAACCGAAGCTTGTGCAAGAAGATATAAAAAAGAGAAATCAGAATGTAAATAGTGCGGGTTGCAACTGTTTATCACAAACCCGCAACCCGTTACTATTCAACGTCTGATTTCTCTTTTTTGTATCTTCTTGTACGAGCTTCGGTTGCACCTCAAACAAAAGTATGAATTGTAGATCGTTGCATGAGCTATCCATTCATATTTTTGTTGCAATTTTTGGTTGCATATTTTGGGTGCTACAGTGTGTGGGAGCACGGTAGCACCACAAGAGGCGGGAGCACCAGAGTTGCACCCCCCCCCCCCCCCCCCGGTCGTCGTGCCACAATAAAACTAGTATGGATGCCCGCGCATCTGCGCGGCTAGATTTAGTATACTACTTAAAATATTTTTATAGAAGTTTAACATAGTTTATTATTATTATTATTATTATTATTTAATACTCTATATATGAAATATTAGAAATAGATTAGAGAATTTCTCACCGTCCTTCAAATTGAGTGTGAGATGAGTCATCGTTTACCTTGGTTTGTGTCTTATCTAACAATGTATTTGATTTTGTTTTAGAAGGTGAGATCGGTTCAAACATGCCATGCTAAACAACTAACATATGTCATGATAGGAAAAAAAGAATGTGTCGTGATACAAATAAATCTTTTGAAGAAAATATGTCATGCTAAAAATAAGAAAATGTGTCATGCTAGCTAGACATATGATGGTGTATTTTTATAATGGTGTATTTAGAAATAGGAATTAAGTGTATATTGGATATATCTATTATTCCAAAATTTAGCTATTTTGGGCTCATAATGGTACGGTGGGTAAACTAAAAAAAAGAATTAGAGATATTTTTTTGCTATTTTTTATAATTTGAATTTAGTGTTTTACTTATAATGGCGTGGAGGGCAATTTAAAAATTGGTGTGAAAGGTATTTAGTTTTTTTACTTATAATGGCATGAAGGGCAATTTTAAAATAGGTGTGAAGGGTATTTTTGGTTGTTTTTTATTATTCCAAATTTTGCTATTTTTTTACTCATAATGGCATGGTGGGTAATTTAGAAATAGGTGCAAGGGGTATTTTTGGCTATTTTTTATTATTACGAATTTAGCTACTTTATAAATATTTTTAGGGGGTTTTGTGACTAATTTTTTCATAATGGCAGTAGTGGGTAAATTTCTCTTCTTATTTTCTCGGATTAACGTGAGGATTTTTAGCATTTTAGAGCGAACGTGGTGGCTCCTTTTCGTCATCAAATATATACTAGCAATTTGCCCGTGCGTTGCTACGGGCTAAATATCGTCATGAAAAATCATAACTTTCTCGCAATCTCTACTACATAATAAGTCTTAAAAAAGTCGTCAGCCGTATTTTTCAGCCTAACTTTTCAGTTCAGACCTATGCCGAATTTAAGAATAGGTGATTCATTTTGTATTTATTACGTGGCCTGTTCTTTGAAGCCTTCGAAAAATAACAAATAAATACAAAGGTGATTCAGCATGAAAATGAAATACGGCTCAATACAACTTGTCTGGTTCCCGCTCTTGTGCGAGACCACATCAAACTCGAGCACTCCCGACGACACGACGAGGAGACGCAATGGTGGTGGGTGGAGCGGCTTGCCGGCTCTCTTCACGAAAGGGCATGGAAGCGGGCGGAGCGGCTCCTAGCAGTGGCTAGCGCATGGGAGCACATGGCGGTGAGCGGAGCAGCTCCAGTGCGGTTGGCGCATGCTGGAAGGCGGTGAATGAATCTAAGAAATTGGATGCCGGTCATGGATAATCATATCAAACGACCACCAAGTTTTGTGACCCCCACGACGAAAGAAACCCATCCGCCACGCGTCAAGGAACGTTCGCTCCAGGTGCTCGGAGATCTCCCGTGCCATCGTCGCGATCCGCGGGTCCGCGCCGCTGAACGCCTTGAAGTAGTACCAGTACTCCTCATATTGTGGCCAGCATCACCGGCTTTGCCGTCGTGATCCGAGCGATTTCAGCGTCGCGGCAGCGCTCCCACCGCAGCTCCAGGGAAAAAAAAAGAAAATAACGTTGCTGCTGAGAACAAGATTTGAACACGGGTCAAACAGAAAGAAACAAACGAGCTTACCACCGCAACGCGCATATGTTTGCGATCATATCTCATTGATTTTCATAAGGAGGAACTCGGACAAGTGAATATGAATCGAACTAAATTCAAATTTGATGTGAACTCGGATGGAAAGAGGTCTGAATCTGAAATTTGACGCTGAAAACTTGGGCTGACGACCAACTTCAGACTTATTAAGTAGTAGTAGATATAATAGATGCCGTCACCACCTTCCTTTTCTTCGTGCGTTCATGCATCTGAACCGCTGCCCCATTTGGCGCTGCAATCTGACACGTCGCGACTGAAGCACCGTTCAGACCGACCACTGCGCGGCGGCCAGATGCGCCATGATCGAGTCCGAAACGCCGTGTCGTTCTCGTCCTCTCCTCAGACCCATCATCAGCTCGACCGCCGGCCGTCTCCCATGGCGCGCTACAGAGCCGGCGTTGCCGCTGCCTCCTCCTTCCTATCACGAACATCACACTCGAGCGTCTCGGCCAGCACACACGACAGATATATGCTAAACCACAGCCGTGTAAATAGTCGTTCACATCAGGGGCCAAGCATGTACAATAGTACTGTGCTCTGATCGAGATGAGCTGAGGTAGTGCGTGCCTATCAAATCAGGAACAAAACAAAAAATCTAGTTGAAATATTGTGCCCTGAGCTGAGGTGAGTTTGCTTTTCGACTTGTTTCTTTCGGATGGAGAATCCAGGCCGATGATGCCATGGCGAGAGTGATGGACTGAAAAGACGCGTGGGCTTCACCGTTCGGCAACTGGGTGTTCGTTTGTCGTTCCAGGGGCTCTCAGTGCGCGCGTTTCCTCACACTTTGCGCTCGTCTAAAACTGAACTGCCGCGCCATGTTTAGAGAGTACATTAGCCACATCATTAGGCTAATGTCCAATAAGATCAGTCTGAATCTGATTCTAAAATGATCTCATGTCCAGGGGCAGAGCCAGGATTTAGGTAGGGGGGGGGGGGGGGGGGGGGGGCCTAGCTGCAAATAACTTCATGAGGGGGCCAATTAGTACTTAAGTATGGTAATTAAGAGGGGCTATAGGAAAAAGTTTTCTTTGTTGGGGGGGGGGGGGGGGGGGGGGGGGCCAGGCCCCTACTCGGCTGCTCGCCCCCCTGTCTCCGCCCCTGCTCATGTCCAAAACTGAGCTAGATTCATGTACTGCCGTCAACAATCGTGCTATTCAGAGTATGGTACCTCTTGTTTCACAAAGGTTGTCGTCGTAGCATTAATTTTAATAACAAAATATTGACTCTTAGAATACAGACTCTACATATATGGTGCTCTCCATTTCACAAAGTTTATAGATATTATAACATTAAAAATTTTAATTAAAATTGTAATTGTCCCTTTCTAGTGCATCTCTCTCCCTTCTTCCCCCTCTAACTTTTTTTTTTGTGCATCTTTTTACCCGTTCCCTCTATCTCTCTCCTCCTGGTCCATCGAGCTGGCTTGCTACAGAGGAAATTCCTTCAGAATACCACCCGACTTCGCTCACTCTAGGTGTTCTTAACTACTTAACTTGGCTAAAAGATTGTTGTAAGTTCAAAAGATTTTCCCTGATGTCCCTCATTCCAAAACTCTACGCTACAACATGCTTAGTACATAAACTAGCATTTTGTTCAAACTGAATGCACAAAAGGCTGCCCCTTTTGGAGAAAGGCAGGTAGATCACGGAAATGCAAAACACACTGATTTGGAGAGGAAGAGAAGCAAATATCAGTTGGCTGGTACTGAACGTTAGAGTCCACAAGTAATATAATTAGTATGGAGCAGTATATATAAACAAACAGATGGCTTTAACAAGTTAGTGAGCAATGGGACAAATATTCCTATGAGGGTTACAGGGGAGTATGTAGTACTCACTTATATATCATGAGCAAAGGTAGTCAGTGGGGTATCCCGACGTTGAATGCAGTTGAATGCTCCAACTATCCCTCTGACTGCAGCATTACAGATTTTTTAAATTCAGGTAACTACAAACATGATAAACATTCTAATTATATGTATAACAACACCTCTCGAATAAAAAAAAAATACCCCAAAGAGTCATGCCTAAAATTAAAAGAAATTTTATGGCCTATCCAGGATGGTGTCATATGGCGGCACAAAACCAAATTGGTAGCATGGCTTATGCTTCATTTTAGAAAATTGATTGAAAGGACATTGATATATAGAACAAAATACAAATTCATATAAGACAACAAAAGAGATAAAATTACAGATATAAAATAGTCTGATCTATATGATCGACCATACCTGATTTTTAATGATGTTAGTAGCTGCCTACGGTTTGTAACTGTATATCTCTGCTCTCTCCATGTTTTAAGCACTCAATAACGCCAGAATGTGTAGAGCCCTACTATCCCAGAAAATCGTCATAGTGAGAAAACAAAAGAACCACACCAATATGTGAACAAGAAAGGAGAAATCGATGTATGTTGTTTCATAACCGTTTGTGATATCGGGTTTTATAGCTTTTGCTTAGGCCGACAATGAAATATGGGAGTTGCTAACATGCGGTTGAAAATAAAAGGTTGTTTCAGTCGACGTCCAAAGCTGTTTGATTGAGATCGAGCGACCATGGTTGTCTTTAGATGTTCCTTGCCTTTGTTTTTGTTATCGGGCGGCTGATCGGATTGCAAGTCCAACCATGGACTGAAACCAACGCCGTTTTCAGTCGCCTGTACAAAACTAAATACAGAGAAATATTGATGTATAAAGGGCATGATGGATGTGTCAAATTGATTATTTATAATGTTGATCGTTGTATATATGCATCGTTATTTGGGTGCTAAAATACGCAGCTGCACTGGGTATACATCAATGCCCTCATCACCTAGGTGCATTCGGATCCACCGGCGCACAGTGGCTCGGATCCGGTGACGAGGAGCTAGACCTGGATGGCGTGCATGCTAGCTGTCACGTTCCTGATGTTCGACAAGCTGCGGGCTCCTGGCGCGCTTGGCGGCATCGGCTGCCATCGTAAGAGATGCGGATGAACCGCGAACGCGGCGGACACTTTGGCTGCGGTGCCACCGCCCAGAGACATGTCGAGACGTGCCAACTTGGATTTTTCTGCACGGCGCATCCAGTGACCAGCGGAATGCGCATCCACAGCTTCGTCGGAGGCCTGGCGTTCCCTGGAGGAGGACGAACAATCAGCTGCGTCACGACACAGATACGCGATGCGGTTGCGCCTCGACATTCTTTGCCAGAACACCAGATTCCAGGCCGTCCCGCCACCAGGCACCAGTGCACCAGCTCTGAGCCGCCGCGTCAACTTACGCTGACCAAAGAGTTGTTTAAACAGCCAACTTACGCTGACCAAAGAGTTGTTTAAACAGCGACAAAATTAGCATTCTTCTCGATCTGTATTCTTGGATGGCACTAAAAGTCTTAAACAATAGCTAGGGTACTTGACTTTAACAATCTTGTTCCAGATGCTCAGACTGTCATACTTTCTTTCTTTTTGGCGATGGAAGACTGATTCTAATTTTTTCCAACCATTTTCTTGTAATGGACAACAGTTTATAATTATTTGTTACATATTTTCTAAATCTGTTGATAAAGAGCTTGTTAGTAAATTACTAAAACTGTATACAATTTATATTAGAAAAAATGTCGTCCACTCATGAAAAATAATTTAGAAAAAAATTTGCAGCTCCTCTTGGCCACATAAAAAAAAAACTGTCCGGAAAGATTGAAAATTTTGTAGTGGTCATAGTTACACTACAGACCACTTTGAAAAAAAAACAACTACACTGCAGACTACTCCAAGCCGAAACTTTGGATCCTAAATCAATCATAGAGGTCAAGCTTGTGCTCCCAATATAAAATACCAAAATGGATAAGACCAAGCATTGGTGCAACGGCGACTGAATGAACTTTACAAGTGGTCATGCAAAGAAAAGCCCAAGCTGCATGTGGCTGACCCGTTGCCCGTGTCCTCATGTTGTCACGACGGCGACTTGATACGTACTGCAGTGCAGCATTGAATCCTGGAGTGGCCCTGAATGTTAGCGGGACAACCTGTGCAACTGCTTCTTGTGTGGCACACAGAATTTGCTGCTGTGCCAAACAAGAAACCTATCGAAGAACGTACAGGCGTGCCAGCACTTGCGTCGTGAGCTAGGCACGAACATCGTGACAGGCTCCGAAGATTTTCTCTGATGCCACCCATTTCCAATGTGTAGACTACAGCATTCTCCATATATGTTTTCCAAGCATCGCACAGGTGTATGTTTCACTCGCAGTGAACGTACAAGCAGCGCCCTCGTTGGAAGAAGACAAGCATTGCAGGGAAATGCAAAACAAGGCGATTCGACTAAGAGAGCAAGACAAATTTGTATCAGTTGGCTGGCAGAGTACGTATGCATTTGATGTGTGCACAAGTAATATATAAGGATAGGTTTATATGTACATACTAAGAAGCATAGGACTTGAATAAACTACTACCGACAACTGCTACCTGCAGAGTGGACTGAATTAGATTCTTGTTCTTAGTTTTAGATTGTCAATGACCAATTTAAAAATAATTTTTAATAATAACCAGTCCCTGATTTATTTTAAATTTCATATATTTCTAAATAGTATGATTTAACTTCAACCTTGAAGAGTGCTACTTGCTGAATGGTTGTAAATTTCCTACAAACTTTTGCTGGAGTCAATTTTTTTTATTTTCTAATTCTTTTTTAATTAATATTTTAATAATAACCTGACCAAAACTAAATTTGTAAATCTAACCCATTTAGTCGCGCCAAACTGATTGGAGTGACTAAAAATACAGTCACATCAACCTGATTAGCGTGACCAACTTCCACAACATGAGTTGCCACGTCAGATTTTAATCACGCCAAGTTGCTTGGCGTGACTCCAGCTTGAGTCGCGCCGCACGGCTGGACGCGACCGAAACGGCATGCTCTCGCGGGAAACAAGTGACGACGCAGTGAAACGGCATGCTCTCGCAGGAAAGTGACGACGCAGCATGAGTTGTCCCATCGGCCCCTCTCTCTCTCTCTCCCCGCCATTCTGTGCAGCAGCTTTCACCTCTCTCCACTCACTGTGTTTAAGAATAATTGTTTGGCAAAGCTGTTGTGAACCAATGCAATCATGCAATTTTCACAGTTTGAGATCCTAGCTTAAAGACAAGCCTTTTCAAACAACTCTCTTGTCTAATTAAAGAGTTGTAGTAAGCAGCCGCTTAGTGTATAGATTGGCTCATACATGCTGTCATGCCACAGCCTCCTGTGTCCGCCGAGCAGCCATGCCACCTCCACCACAGCCGTGAGATCACCCGGCGATCCACCGATCACGGTTTGCCCATCTGGCCATCACGAAAGAGAACGCTGCATTGGCTCCCTGTGGCGGCTGTTTGAGATCAGATGTTGGTGAACGAAATGAACGATGATTAATTGGTTGAGTTTTGGGCTTTGGCTTAATAATAGAGCATAATAACCCTATAAACTTGAAGGTTAGATTTAATCTGTACTGCTTCCGAACAGTCTAGTAGTAATTAATAGAGATGGCCATGGACTTGTACTGTCCGCCCTCATAGCACCACGCCTCCGTCCAGCTGCTTCGCCTTCCCCACCGGGTCATGCTCGCCGCGGCGGGCGTCGTGCCGCCGGTTCCTCTCGGATCTCGACGGCGTGCTCGCACACGGTGACAGAATCGCGCGGCTGGCTGTCCCTGCACGCGCGCTGCATGCGCCGAGGTGTTCACGCGCTCGTCCTACACTGAGGCAGCCAAGGCCTAACATCACTCGACAGCAACAAATGCAGCAGAGAAGAAAGTGCCTGCTGAGTTAGCTTTTAACACCCACCCAGGTCTCTCGAATGTGGTGGAAGGATAAAATATGTATAGTTTTTGATGCAGTTGATCAGAAATTCAGAATCAGACACAACAAAATTCTTAGTTCGGATTTTAATCCACAAACCGACTGAGTTATGGATAGATTTATGGAGCTCACTGGGCATGAGCAAATGCTTTCTCAATGAATGGGAGGCAGCAAAAGGACCCAGGGCACCCACTTTCACTGCTGGACAATCATGCCCTTGATATCTTTTCTGCCAATCATCATTTTCATTTTCATATGTTGAGTATCTTATATAAGTAAACATTTTGAAACTATCTCATAGCACCAGTGGCCTTCTAGCTCGTCTGGAAAAAAAAAAGATCCATGCATTTTGTATTTTTGCCAAGATTCTCCCAGCTATATATGACTTGGATGCTTAATTGATGCAAGCTAGTTACCCATCCAAACATTGGAAATAAACGTATACCTAAACAGTTTAGGCTTGAGCGGCATCGGGAACGGAGACGTCACGCCCCTGACTTCTGAAGGTTATCAATTCATCACAAGCATGTTCATGTGCTCTAGAAAATATTATTCATGCATCCGTAAGTGCAAATGCATCTTATATTTACTAATTGGAGGCTCCTTTTGAGGCCTCCACGTTAATCCAAAGAAAATCCTAGAAATTACCAGAAAAAAGCAAAACATCTGACCATTGGTTTACTTGCTTAACAAATTGTGACCGGTAGATCTTTACCCGTAATATTAAGAGATACACGTATTAATGCGTTCTGATTCAGGGAAAGAAAAAACCATGAGTCGGAACATAGAAATTCCACAGATGAGATGGTATCGTAATCTAGGCATCGTGCAAGAAAGGGATTGTTGCCTCAAGGTCACGCCGCCATCAATCCCAACAAGATCAAACTGTTTATCGTCTCGCAGGCCAAGGTCGTCCTCCTCCCTGACGCCAACAAGACGCGGCCGATTTTCCTCAGCAGCGTTCTCATCATATATCAGTTGGCACCGTCGTCAAGTTTCTGTCCATGGAGAATGCATAGAGGATATTGTAGAACATGACCCTGCCAAAGGGAGTTCTTTTTTAAGATGGATCACAGAGGGCCAATCTCCGGGGCTGCAGGGACGCAGAGATCTGTGTGGCATAGATCCAGTTGAAGTTTCATGGTGATGAGGACAGGAGGTAGCAGGATGTGGTGAAACTGGTGATCCGAATATATATGGGGTGAACAGAAGCAAAGAACGATAGTTTGGACTTTGAAGGGATCTTTTTATTCTGCATTCCATGGAGATTTTGCCGTCGTTGAAGATGGCAGAAGAATTTTATAACGAATGAGCTAGGGGCGCCATGATTGTGTAGTTTTTTTTTTTTTTAGACAAAAGGCCTTAGCCCCGCTTTATTGAAAGCGCATAGCGTTTACTGGGGTTGCCAGCTTACAAGGAAGACCAAAACAAGTTTTTACAAGGCCTGGAGGCCTGGATGTGAACAAGCAGCGCACACATCATCACCCTCTCTATTTAATCCTGATGCTACCCGCGCACACAGTTAACTAGATTAAGTGACTATTACATTAGCAAAGCAAACACGTGCAATAGAAAAGCTTTACACCTACTACTCGATCATCCTACTCCCACCGTCGGTCGCTGATTCACCTGCCCTCCATCTTGACGACTTAGTTTCTCCACCATCTTCTCGATCTCCTCTCGGTCCTTCTCCTTGCTTAGAATCTTCCATCTACGCATGAACGCCAGGCACCTATGAATGACAGCAGAAGGATTTGTGTAGTCCAGCAGCTGCAGAGTTGTTGCAGACAACATCAGTTTCCAACTGACCTCTCATCGGTACAGGCTTGGCTGGACGAGAGTAAACGCCAGGGAGGGAAACACGAGCTTTGTGGTTGGATGCATGCTAACTGAAAACACCGAGAGATCAAACTTGGCCTGCAGGACAAAATCAGTGCAACACAGCAGATTTGGAAGAAAACAGGTCAGCATGGAGTTCTGACAAAGAAGAAATTTCTATATGAGGGTAAAACGTGATGGGACATGATCAGATTAGGTAAGACAATTTTTTTTTCTGTAGTTCTGACTAGCTAGCAAACCAGGAAAAAGAAGACAACTAATAGGGTATAACTAATTCAGTCTACAATTATTAGTTTCAGCCATTAGAGTTAAAATATATCAACCAAGGAATATGACGAGGAACGTGATATATGTGAAGAAGAGATAATAGGATGGCATGGAGGGCTATATTTGCATGAGCACGTCAATAGTTGCATGGACAAAACTTTTAATTGGATAGTTTCAATTCAGATGGCTATTTTTCTTGATTTTCAGTCAATGTATTATTGCACGGAAAGTGATCAGCAGCGTAGATCACATAGCCGGTATGCTTCCAGGATTTAGAGATATCCAGGATAGTTGGAGTACCCTACCATTATGGAGGACGCAGGGCTAAGAAGTGGTTGAATCTTGATCGGACGTCCAGGTACGTTGACATAAGTGAAGAAAAACATCAGTCACACATGCATGAACTATATATGGAATCACTCTTTCATACCGTTGACAAAAATGTTTAATGAGTTATGTATAAAAATCTTAGCATATATAAACGTTTCACATTTTTTGAACATCATGCTTGGACATTCATCAGATCCATAAATTTTTCTATTGGATTTGAGGGAGAGGTCCGTCGGTATATGATAGCAGAAAATTTTCATCTGATAACTCCTAAAGATGCTTAAAAGTTAAATACATGAATATTTCTTTGATGTTTGTAGTTGTTTAAACCCCACCATTGACATAATTTCACAAATCATAATTATTTCAAATCAGTGTAACACAAATGCTCATAAGTGGCTCACATGGTAACCATTTGATGTGTTGGGATTTCAAATGGGCAATGTAACTGTATGTAATATTATTGTTTTGTTAGATGTAGATAAGAGAGTATACATGCACAAAAGCAAGATATTATGTTGAAATGAAAGGACAATGAAGGAGGCAAGAGAAATGGGAGATTAAGGATTTCTATCTGTTGTTGTTTAGGTTCAAATTTGAAAGGGACACAATACTATGTCGAAAAATTGTAAATTTGTGTGTGGTGATTTAAATTTCTCAATGACTAAGCCTCCAGTTCAATCAACAAAATAATCGTATCTAACTAATTAAGCTTCCTGCAATTTAATCTAGGAGTACCTACCACTTAAAGAAATAATAGAGACATAGTTATTATTGACTAGATATGTTTCTAATACTTAAGGATAAGTTTCTTTATATTTTCAATAAACATAAATAATATAAAACATTTCCGTTATTGTTTTTCATAATATTATAATTTTTCTATGAAATAGTTACACTCATACATCTATGATTATTAGGCCGTGCAGAAAAAATATCATCTGTCATGCACTTGCGAAAGCCAAATCAATAACCAAGTGAATTATTTAACAGTTTTTTGCTGGGTAAATTTTGCAACTAAGATCAATATCTTACGTACATCTAGCAGAAAGAGCAGATCTTAAGGATAAGGTAAGACTGAACTTGAGAGTGTGTTGTTCCGAAAAACCTTCACACGTGACTCGGGAGATCTACATAACTCCAGTGCAGATCTCAGGTCAAACCCAATTCTGGTGTCAACACAGCGTAAGATTGGTAGGACTGCAGACTCTTGCATGAACACTTCCTGATTACGTAACTTTAACACTTGATACAAAAAAGATCATTTTGTTCAATTCAGACTATAAGAAGATTCTGGGATAATAGCTGCCCATGACCAAGACTACCATAGTGTATGAATCCCAGAGACCACTTCATGACGATTTAATTGCTAAAAGAATTACACGTCCAAAGCAAACATAGAGTAAGATGTGTGCAATATCCTAGGAAGATAACTTTATGATTTTGTAAAATTAGTTATAAGCAGGCAGATATGTTCGCTATGTAGTATGATATGTAGAGCACTTTCAGAACCCTACCAAGGCAGCGAGTTTTCTGTTCAAAAGAATATGTGTCCAATATTATAGAAACGATTACATTCTTTTTTGGTTCAAAGGAATAAATATACTTGCTCCTTACTGAGATTCAAAATCTTGAAAACGCAATCAATTTTTAACAAACTTCACTAGCCCGTGCAGGCGCACGGGTTGAAGAGCTAGTGCTTTCTAATGAAAAGTACACACATGCAAGCCTAACTTTGTGCTGCTGCTGTCTATGTTGAAATTCTTTCTTGCAGGAACAAGCTGATGTTCAATGGGGCTTTTGTTAGGTGTCGTCTCCTGAATGGATACTAATGGAGGCTCCTAATCTCCTTGTCCTGCTTTGGTAGACCAAAAATATGTGTACCCTGAAGAGCAGCAACTGAGAGGAGCTCCACTGCTTCCGTCGATCAGAACAACAAGTTGGGGATGGCCAGAACTTCCTGGGATCTTTTCGATCATTTAGCCTTCTGTTGCTAAGAGTCCCAAGTTGGGACTCCCAACGTCTAGTTCTGAGCTTATGCCTGGTGTAGAGTGTGCATCAAATCCATTGCCACTGTACTGTAACTGAAAGCATTCAACAATTGCTGCAAAAATACTTGTACGAGGTGGAAGCTATATAGCTAGAAGAAAAAGAAAAATATAGCTTTGATGTAATTATTAAAAATTGGACCATAATGAAATTCAGAATTCTGGTTTTAATCCTAAAGAACTTTTGAGTTTGGATATATTTATGTAACTCACTGTCCATGAGCCAATGCTTTCTCAATGAACGATTCTCTTTTTGTACACTTTAGATGAACAAAAAAGTCTCAAAACGACCTAGAATTATATTAACTCGAGTAGATGAAAATGTCCGCACTCACTTCAACGCTAGGCAATTGTATCATTTGTACATTTTCTACCAACCTTCCTTGTCCTTTTTCGCTATGCTGAGTCTCTTATATAGGCAAACATTTTCTAAACAATGTGTACCTTCTAGCTCGACTACCTTGGCATAGAAACTACATCCGTTCAATCGATATTTTAGACTAGCTCCTCATTGCTGCGACTTGTATGACCACTCGATGCTAGTTACCCAACCACATACTGGAAACATACATCTACCTTACTGGTTTAGGCTTGAGAGGCATTGGGAATGTGTATGCTACGTGATACTTTCCTTTTGTAAGATTCAGATAGAGACCGCCCCCTGTCCGTCGCAACGACACTGCTACATCGCCTGGGACATCCGCCAGCACGATCCACTCCGCAAACCCGCATAGCAACCGCTTTGATGAAGCGGGACGACGTGTCACGTGGTCAGCCTGTGATACCTGACGGCGCCTGCAAATTAAAGCCGGCTGCCATGGGAGTTGTCGCTGAGGTATCTTCGCCACCTTCGTGATTACTCCTATGAATCAAAATAGATGCCGAGCACTTCCCTTGCATCTTGTTCAGTCCGATTTACTAGTTACATTCTGAGGTTCCGACGAGATCCGGAAGGTTCTCTCGCACGCTTGGCCCTCTGGCAACGACGCCTCCGATCAATGTTTCGCTGCCCTGTCGTTGGGTCTCGGCCAGGGCATTATGCTCTCGCTGCGCCCGTCTGGTGCTCCATGACGGCGCGCTCGCTCGCGGGCGATGCCTGCACGGGCACGACGCCGGAGGTCCAGCACGCACATCAAACATGCAGCACGTCGGGCATGCCAGGCGTTGCTTTCCTACAAGATGTCGCTGCTTCCATGACGTGTCCCGGCTTGCACTTGCACTGTGCGTAGAACGAAACCAGAAAGTAACGTCCCCGCGCTTGAAAATCTCTTCTTCCAAATCCCACCACCCAACCCAATAGAAGAAACTGTGTCTGACACTCACCTAACCAACGGTAACTTTTGAAACTAGTCATTACGAATAGTCACCTTGCATGTCTCTACACTACGTACAACATGACTGTAGGAAGAGCAACACAAGTCCATGGTCCACAGCAGGCTTGGGAACATGAAAATGGTACCTTTTCTATGAGTGTTAGATACAGTTTACAATGTTCCCAAAAATAATGAGTTCGGATAGATTGCATGTTTTTATGTACACTTTAAATAAATAAAAGGTCAGAGGTAGGCGGCAGCGACCCACAAAGGCAAGTTCGCCAGCCCCCTTACCTCTTGCGCCCTCGCCACCGGCGGAGGAGGGAGGGGCCCAGTATCCGGAAATCCGTTTGTTTACTCCCAATTAAGTTTACTTTTTCGCAAAAAAAATAATAAGCTTAGATAGTTAGGTCTTCTCGCAGTGGTCGTTTTTAGCGGCGGATTGTTTCTATCTGTTCCCTCCATGATGCTTTCCATTTCCATACTCTATGTCAACGCAAGGCAAGCATCACGTTTATCAAGCTCGAAGAAAAAACTGAATGAGAATGGGACACTAAAGAAAAGACCAGATCTTACTCTATGTTTGTATGTCAATGAGTGGATACACAATATGTAGGTTCCTATATATAGGAAGGGATGTCGATAGATGAAAACAACACAAACCTAGATCTTAAATTTTGTTTTACAGTAATTGATACCATGATCCATCCATACATATGCTTTTCTTTTTTTTTCGTCATTTTAATTTAGTGGTGCGCCTTTCTCACTAAATCAGATAAACTTCCCAATAGGATCATCTGAAATGCACCTGATAGGACACCTCATCACATAAGCTTGCCAATAGGTTGCATATCAATCTGACCTGACAGACAGTGTTACAATACCAGGAGGAGTTGTCGTACCGATATGTGAGTCCTGCAATCTCTGTGCTGGTTACCATGGAAATAGGAAGAAACCAATCAGGCGGATTGTGTCTGTCTGTTCCTGCCATGATGCCTTCCATTCCCATACTCGTTGTCAACACAAAGCAAGCATCACTTTTACCAGGCTAGAAAAAAACCTGAATGAGAACGGGGCACTAAAGAAAAGACCAGTTCTATACTCTATGTTTGTATGTCCCGACTCAATGAGTGGACACACACACAATATGCAGGTTCCTATGTATAGGAAGGGATGTCGATAGATGAAAACAGTACACAAACCTATATTAGTTATCTGCTATCCACCATGGCGATTATTTTTACTTTTTTTCGGTGCGCTATGGCAGTTAATTATGCACCCAGTCCAAAATGCCTCAAATGCACACAGTCGTTGATGACTACTCCGGTGGACTAAGTTGTAAATATTTAGTTTTTTTTTCAATGTTGTTCATGAATAATAATCTGAAAGACAACATTTTAATATCAGCGAAATCCTATTTTTCGAACACACAAATAAAAAGAAAATACTATCTCAAACACTCCAACGTGAGTAACATTATTCAGTCACTAATTAGCATACTGAACCATCTTCCATGCCTGGCAACAAATTCCATCACGGTGGTCTCGAAACTAAACATCCTATTTTTCTATGTTGACGTTCCTCCGCCTCATGTAAGGTCCAGATCTGGATCCCTGCTTCGACACATCGGGTTCCTGTCGACAAAGGCACCTTCTTCTTTCTTTTTTTTTTTTTTTTTTTTTTTTTTTTTGAGGAAATCGGGAGGGGAGGCCCCTACCTAAATTTATTGAAATAAGAGTGCTGGTACAAAGATGCAGGAATGACCTTACAAGACAACTAGAAAATAAAACAAAAATAAATAAACAACAACATGCAGAGCCCTAACACTATGCAATGCAGATTAGGAAATGTAGCCGATACAAGATGCAACAAGCCAGGTTAGAAGGCCTGGAAAATGATGTAGCCGAATCAGTGCAACGTCTTGTTCATTCTGGTGCTTGAGTAAGAGCGGCTTGATGTGCCCATTGTGTAATTGTTCTTCTCCGTTGCAGCTTCTTTGTACAATGTGCCCATAGCTTGATGGAGTCGATTACCTTGTCTTCAACACGTTGTAATGGAATTGTGGCATTGTCGAATACCTTCCTGTTTCTGGCCAACCAGATATTCCAAATTATTGCAATGAAAATAGTGTTCCACTCATTGCTGTTGCCATTTGTCAAGAATTCCGTGGAATGGGTTATAGCTCTTTCAACATCATCAAGCCGATGTGTGTTGGACAGTCCCAGATTGCTCCAGATTTCTTTGATGTGGCTGCAGCCAAAGAAAAGATGAGATATACTTTCTTCAGTGTTGCACCCGTAGGGACAGTGAGCATTTTGTGCCAACCCATGTCTAGCCAACCGCTGCCTGGTGTATATTCTGTCTTGCATCACTAGCCATGTAAAAATTTTACATTTTTTCGGTGCCAGAGATCGCCAAATAACAGAGTTAGTAGTGGAACGAGTGCCCCCAAAGTTCAGAGCTTGGTAGCAAGCTTTAGTACTAAATTCTTTATGGGTGCCGAAGCGCATGGATCTGCTATCTTGTTGATCGGACAAGGTAACATCTTGGAGAAGAGCAAGAAGGGAGTCGAGCTCATGAGCAGCCCTTGTGGACGTGATATGGTGGACAGAAATTCGCCATCCGTTTTGCGACCAGCTATCAGCTACTGTGCAGTTCTGCTTGTCAACATGGGAGAAGAGAGCTGGGAAGCGGAAGCACAACGGCTTGTTGTCAATCCAACTGTCTAGCCAAAAGGAGGTGTTGTTTCCATTGCCAACTGTTACAGTTGTAAGAGAGCGGTAGAGGTGGAGAAGTTTCTCGAACTGAAGCCAGCTTCTAGTTGCAATTGGAACTCTATCGCCTAATCTTTTGTTGCCAGAGAAAAGTGTTGTGAAAATCCAGTTCACCCGTGAGTTGTCTCTGCTGGTGTGTAGTTTGTGGATGAATTTGAGGAGGAGACTGGTGTTTTGTATTGCTATATTCTTGATCCCCAGTCCCCCTTCATCTATGTCTCTGCAAACTTTTGTCCATGCCACTTTGCATGCAGCACCTGTTGTTTTTTTCTGGCCTGACCAAAAGATAGCTCGCAAACGTTTTTCGATTTCCTCAATGAACCATTTAGGAAGGAAGATACAGGACATGATGTAACACGGAATGAACCTTCTTCTTTCTTCCCTCACCAAAAAAAAAAAGGAAAAAAAAAAGAAGAAAAAGACATCTTTCCAGACTTGAACGATCTCGTCCACGGTCCACCGAGATGTGGGAAATAGCGACCACGTACCCCTTTTGTCCACGACAGACACATCCGCCTCCTGTGTTCACTCAACTCCGAGCAGCCATGTTTGAGACGGCGACCTGCGAGGCTTCTTCTTATGCGGCAGCGCAGACTACTAGAGAGACAACCTGCTATGCTTCTTCTTATGCGGCACGCGAAGTTTGATAGGTGCGTGCCAAACAAGAAACTTATCCTAGCTTCAGCTCACCAGCCACCAGTTGTGTTGTTGACTGCAAAAGAACAGGCCGATAAACTCAAAGGTTGTTCTCTGACGCCACCCATTTCCAATTGTACGTACACCACAGTATGCTCCGTATCATACTAGCATCAGGATGGTGGTTTTCATTAGCTCTCAACAAAGCATTTCGATATCGCTCGCTGCCTAGGGCTCAACAACGCCGGGTGCATGCCGCCATCTGCGGCAAGCAGAGGGTCGACATCCTGCCTTCACCGCCGAGATGCTCACTATTTTTGCTACTGCCTGCGCTACTCCGGCCGTCCGGCGTCAAGCTACGACGGCGGCCGGGTGGAAGAATTGAGGATGGGATCTAGGCTAGCGGCGGCGGCTATTGAATCGCCACCCGAGGCGTCCGTGCGGATGACGCAGGGGCAGCGGCATTCTTTAACTAGTTCAATGAGAGCTAATCTGGTTTTGGTTGTGAGATTCCTAATATGGAGGCATTGTTTGTTAGTTTCGGCTTCATCTTATAAAGGCAAAGCCCCAGAAGCTCCTAGCGAGACGAATCTTATATTTACTAATTGGAGGCTCCTTTCGGTGCCTCCACGTTAATCGGATGAAAATCCTAGAAATTACCACAAAAAAGCAAAACATCCGACCGTTTATTGAACACCAATCAAATCGTGACCATTAGATGTACATAACAGGAGTCAAAATTCGTATAGGAACCGGACTCCAACATCTCACGGCATCTACGACAGATGTATCCCACGTCTAGATGGCAGGCACGTCATCGGCAGATGCATCCACAAACAAAATATCACGCGTACAGGTGCATTGCACTTACCAAAGTAGTTAAGATTCACCGTTATTGGAAAAAGAATTTAATTGGAGGCTCCTTTCGGTGCCTCCACGTTAATCGGATGAAAATCCTAGAAATTACCACAAAAAAGCAAAACATCCGACCGTTTATTGAAACACCAATCAAATCGTGACCATTAGATGTACATAACAGGAGTCAAAATTCGTATAGAACCGGACTCCAACATCTCACGGCATCTACGACAGATGTATCCCACGTCTAGATGGCAGGCACGTCATCGGCAGATGCATCCACAAACAAAATATCACGCGTACAGGTGCATTGTAATTACAAAAGTAGTTAAGATTCACCGTTATTGGAAAAAGAATTTGGAAAGTCCAGATATTGTGGTAGTATGAACTTCTATATGCAGCAACTCCAGTTTCACGTACAAAGTTTCACGGCTGACGAGAAACAAAAAAAAATTCGTATAGGAAACGGACTCCCAGCTCGGCATCTACGGTAGCCGGCATCACAACAGCCTATACTTCCATAAAAAAAAAAAGGAATCACAACAGCCTATACGAAGTTCTGAAGACCCAGGACTGATATAATATCTATATATAGGGATAGATCAGGAATTCAAATCGGACTCTAAATCAACCAATAGATGGTAGTATATAAAAATAGATATACAACCACGAGACACGCTTTGCAGGCAGAACAGGATCTCTTCTACTTTTCTTGACAGCTATCGATCAGGCATATTTTGCATCTTCTACTTTCATCTAATTCTTTTCTTGAGAGGTGTTTTCGTCTTCTATTGTCTGCTCACGCATGAACTTCCCAAATTCTACCTCTCACTTTTTTCTGTTTCTTCTCCTTGAAGGATTCTTGCAGCTGATTCAGCCACCACGAACTATCGTACAGGATCCACCACAAATAA
Organism: Eragrostis nindensis; assembly: GCA_012490785.1. Classification (NCBI taxonomy): domain Eukaryota; kingdom Viridiplantae; phylum Streptophyta; class Magnoliopsida; order Poales; family Poaceae; genus Eragrostis; species Eragrostis nindensis. Next base: position 765,405 of record JAAXCT010000099.1, on the reverse strand, counting down.
GCCTTTAATTGTTGCCGACTCTCAGGTTTGCATAATATTTTTCTTACATGCAAAAAAAATGTTTTAGTACCACCACACGATCCTCAATCATGATCATAAAGTATTTATTCTCTCCATGTCGAATGCGTTCTGTGAGTCAACAACAGTGGAATGGCGCACAAAGCATTAAGAAAAATCAAGCCAGGAAATAGCTTATGGTCAATAAAGGCAAGGGTTAGGCTATGGGATGCTATATTGCTGAGTTGTGGAGAACTCTTAAGCCTCCACATCATCTTGATTGGTCAAGAGGTATAATGATTCTTCAATGTGATTAACTTATTTGTAGTTATTTCTGGTTTACAAGCTAATGAGAAAACGTCAAATATAGGGCACCATGATGCACGGAATGATCAATGAGGTCTATTGAAAACTTCAAATCATTGATTCAAGAAGGCAATGTTGTACTCCCTATCAAATGTTAAAGTCAAACCAGAAGCAAAAACATATCTACCAGTGGAAAATGACAAGAAAGTCAACTTCTTGCCAACAACGACTGTGAAGAAGCTCAAAGATTTAGATGATATTCTTAGATACAGTTTCAAATTCTTCAGCACAGACATGCTTTCTACGAGAATTGATGAAGAAATTTATCTATCAGGTATGATATGATACATTGTTTATTTATTCCAATTGATTAGTGCCTGAGTAGTAACATTTATGTTTATATATAAATATAGGAGTTGTTTGATACAGCGGACCAGTTGAAGAAACGAAGGCGCAATTTGGATTATCCAAAATACGTGACAATATTTGAGTAAGTTGAAAAAAATGGAATGTAATCGTTAATTTGTTTCAAATATGATGTGCTAATATAGATTAAACCTTCCTAATGATTATGCACAATCATACTTTTAGTACATCTAAATACTTATTGTTCATATTGATTTATTTGCTCCATTCCGAATTTCCAGGATCAAGAACTTACAGTTTGATTATCGAACAACAAAGTTGATCGAGTCGAGGCTATGTCAAAATCTCATATTATCATAGTGACGTCTACAACAATGAACAAATTTGGCAGTAAGTATTTGTAACATCCGCCATATAATTATGGTTAAGCATGACAATCCTAAATAAATAACTGATATTTCCAGTGTATTATGTATCATCAACCAATGAAACAGAAGTTTTGATAGATTTACCTATTCCTGGAGCTATGGATGTACAGAACAGGTAAAATAAAACCCAATATCATTTCTTTGATTTAAGTTGTGTCATATGCAAATAAAAATAGACAATTTTTAGTGCATGAACAATATTTGTTTAGATGAAAGTGTTAGCAAAGACATAAAAAAAAAAGAAGAGAACCATCTAAAAGGAAAATTGGAGGAGCAAATGCAGTTCAATAGAAAAACTTTGGAACATTTAAATTTGGTTTTGTTTGACTCATCAATCCAGGTATACACAGTTGTCTGATCCTAATGAACTAAGTGTTTAAAGGCAATGATTTACATGCATACAAATGACAAATGTTGCAGGAAACAATATTAGTTGAAGCAATAATTACTACGGCTATTCAAAAATATGGTTGGTGCTACAGCTCAAGTAGTGGAGATAGCTGCAAGAAGCAAGCAACTTGACAAAACTTCCAATCACTACTGTTGGGTGTGATAAGTAGACAAATCCTAAAGCACTACAAATAATTTATTTAATTATTAATTGATAAATAAACCTTAAAACATAGTGTTTCCCCAATAAAAGATACAAAATTTAGCTTGGAATAAGTGATTCAACAGCAAATTCACCTTGCATACTTTTCGACAAGGAAGCTCGCATGCTAATCACTGAATCAGCAGATTTCATAATAGTCTTAATCAACCAAGAAAGTATGGAGCTCTTCCAAAATCAATTGTGAAACACCTTGCGTACTTTTCGACAAGGAAGCTCGCATGCTAATCACTGAATCAGCAGATTTCATAATAGTCTTAATCAACCAAGAAAGTATGGAGCTCTTCCAAAATCAATTGTGAAATTATGTGAAAAAAACTATTTTTTCCATTCAGATTGATAGAATATAACTTCACAAGTTTATGACCAGAATATACTGTTTCAAAGCTATTTATTCCACATGATAAGGGTTCAACTACCTTTACTGGGAGATGTATATGAAGCAAAAATTTAATTTTTGCCATACATTAGCTCAATACTTCATTAAGACAAAAGTATGCCTACAATAACAAAGACCCAAAGGATTATGTGACTAAGCAGGAGCCTCAAGCAGAAAAAGAAAATATACATGTATGAGAGAATGGTGACACTAAAAAATATAGAGGAACAAGCGGCAGCAAAAGAGCATTAAGAAGGAAACGTGTTATGAAGCTTGAAGATGATGAAGCATCTAAAAGCAACTATAATAGTGCAAATCTGCAACAAAAAAGCAAATGTGTTAATACAACAAGTAAATTTGAAATGATAAACAAAAAGGTGATGCAGTTCAATCCATACATTGTTATCATAGACATCACTGAGTTTAACTTAATGTTTCTCCTTGCGGGAAGGTATTGCCAAATATTCATTTTGAAGTTCCAATTTTGGTCCAAATAAAAAAATAAAATGACCAATAAATGATTTAAACTTTCAAAACTACAGATTCATGGATTTTTGGAGCTAAGAACGAGAAGCTCCAAAAATTCCATGGATTTCCTAAGCCTGGGCATATGTGTCAATTCCAGTCTTTACCAGGCTTTGGCATGAGGAAGGCGAGGGGAGTTTTTTCTGCATTGTAGCTACTTTATTCACTACAGTGCACTCCCTGGAGAATAAATCTCCTATTGGGTGTCACACCCAAGGATCGATCCCTGGGCTGGAGTGCCACCGGCCAGCGGCTGTTCCACTACGCCAAGAGCCATTTAGCTTAAAGGCTTAATTAAAAGAATGTTACAAAAAGAAATTGGCAGTAATGACTATAGTCCTAGCCCGTGCATGTGCACGGGTTTACAGGCTAGTAAACATAAGTACGTACCCGCTGTCAACAGTGATCGAGTGGCAACTTCCATCTGCATTGGGTTATTGCGTTCGGTGTCATAACTGACTTGATTATCTATTTTAAAATAATATCCTAATAATAACAATTTCCACATTTCTTTCCTATTTCACTTTAAATAATATTTCTATACATCATTATTTGAAGATTTCTTCTTGATAAATGATATAATTTTAGGCGATGCAAAAGTAATTATCTCCAAACGATTTGGAAAATTAGCAAATTAGTTTGACTACATATGTTGCCGGCAACTACTTCAATCTCTATTTCTTCGGACCTTGTCGAGTAACTTCCTACAACCTTCTGCAAATCATGCATATGTGTACCTATGGTTCTTCGGGCATGAGAACTATTGATAGCCTTCTGCAGCAGTGTACGTGCTCCTAGTTGACGAGGTTCTACTAACTCCAGCTGATGGGTATCTCACAGCAAAACAATGCCACGGAAGACGCGGCGAACAAGATCATCTAGAGAGGACGCTGTCACGGTTCTTCCGGCCGGCTGCCGGCGGCTTCCTCTTGAATGATGCACACAACAACCATGACTCCTTGAGGATGGGGTCATCTATGTTATCCTCTCAAAGGATTTTCCCTGATACCACCCATTCCCAAAATCCACACCACAGCACTAGGCAGATAAATTGATCAAAGCAAGTATACAAACCGTGGTGGTCTATTATGTGAGGGGAAGGGAGAGCAGGGCAAATGGGAAATGCATAGCCATCTAATTTGTAGTGCAAGAGAAGCAAATCAGTAGGCTGGCACTAGAAATAGGAGTCAATAAGTAGTATATGGAGTGGTGTATATAAATAACCAGAGGGGTTGAATATGCTTGTAAGTACTGAGACGAGCATGTGGCATACTTCTTACAAAAGATCAGGGGAGCTTTAAGTACTCACTTATTAGAGTGAGGCGCTAACCTACTCTTATGTAATTTTCGCCCCAAAAAATAGTCTTATGTAATTTGTCTCGGAAAATAATATGAGACACTCAGTTAGAATTCAACTAAAAAATATAACGTTGATAATTTGTTTTTGTACAATTTGATAATGGGACAATAGTGTTTTGACCACAATTTTGACCTCCAATTGTGAAACAACCATCGATTTTCAGATTTTGCAAGTCACCGTGGATTTTAAAAATATGTGGTAAAAGCCAGCACATTGTATCTAAGCACACTGTGGCAAATTGATACAAGTAGCTAAAGATCTCGCATCCTACATCTCCGGCCGAACGGTTAGGCAACACTAGGGCGCCTGGGTCGCAAAATCTTAAAATCGATGGTTGTTTCACAATTAGATTTCAAAGTATGGTTGATATGCAATCGCCCTTTGATAATAGGTGTGGTGAGGACCAAAATTCATGCATTTATTAGTGGAGTGCAATTGTCCTATATTATTATGCTTCAAAGTTGAAGCTAATTCACTAAACCTATGTGCTTCAAAGTAGTCAAATGATGAACACTATTATATTTTGAAAAGGAAAAAAATGGACGCTAAATAATTTTTGTTTTATAATAATATCAAGAAGTTATAAGATAAGAAATTAGTTAGCGATCATCAGGCATTGCATAGTCTGTCATTAAAATTATAGAAGAACTTTTTCCATCGCATGCATGAGCTATTTATCTCCCCAAATCACAAGTGACCGCACCAACAAGTGGTCCTTGGTTGAATGCAGCTAGCGATCTCCAACAGCAGCTGAACGGACTGATTTGCTGGTGGCTCATCCATTATTGTAATTAAGATGGACGGAAAGAGAATGTGAAAGATCACCCAGACCGCAGTTCTCTTCCTCCTGATACCTCTCATTCTCAGCATCGTCGGTATCATCGTCACCATCGTATATTAATGAACAAGCAGAAAAACTAGTGAAGTATATATGCATGCAAATTGGGACAGGCCAGGCCTGTTTGGTGGGTAAGCAATTGTACCCGTGAACAGTGTTTTTGCTACAGTACCCGTGAACAGTGCTCCTCTGACTTTGAAATACTGTAGCGCATCTCACAAAATACTGTGCTCCTCTGACTTCAATTGGGTAAAGTCAGGGCGGCCGGAGGGGACTTGTGCGGTGGGGTGAGAGAGAAGGAGAGAAGGCAGGTGGCGGCTGAGGGAGGTAGAGAATGCATAGCGGTTAGGGTTCGTCTTTAGTTTTATACAGGCTGGGAGAGAGTTGTGTGGGCCGGAATATGGGCCGCGTGAGTAGCCACGGACCTTCACGTCGACCGCCGCTGGAAATTGATTTGTAGAGGCGGACTGAAAGATGGGCCGCCTTTACAAATGGTCTCTATTAGTAGCGGCGGCCCATGTTTCGGTCCGCCGCTACAAATTATTTGTAGCGGCGGATGATGTTTTTGTCCGCCTCTACAAACTGTTTATAGCGGCGGGGCATATAAACAGTGCCTTTTCTTTGTTATTAGCGGCGGGCGACATGGAAAACTGCCGCTACGTGATTTTGAGGTCCGCCGCTATAGTAGCTTTTTGTTGTAGTGAGACCTATCGTGTGCCACACCTAAGTGTCAGATAGAGAAAACGGCAATCAGTTTTTCACATGCTGTTGGTACTAGAATTTGGTGCAGATGTGCATTCAGATGCCTCTATTTGAATGGAACCACCGAGAAGTTCATCTAGAGTACACTTGTAATTAATTCTAGCCCACGCTATTTTAATTATGAGTTTTAGAATAAGTTACCTTGTTCCCCACCGGTGATGCAAGTTGTTCCTTATTGCATGATTGTAATCAGACCAACGTAGGATTATTTTTTATGCTATTAAGTACATCTTATTGTACTATTAATGTTCCAGACTTAAGTTTATTATTTATTTATTTATATTTCCATCATTATCATTTATGCCTTAAGATTAATAAGAAACGCGTAAGTTGCATTGATTAAGTTGACTAAGCATTTGGCTTTTGTCATTTTCAGACAATAGTCTTGAAAGCTACATGTAGTCCATTAAGCCCTTCAATGGCACTGACTTTCCTCTATCGAAAAAGATGGTGCAAGACATTCTCAAGTTTCTAGAGCTTGATTATGTGCTTCATAATGTCACGCCATTTCCTCCTTCTCCTGGCATTGAGGACTATGATGAGAAGATGTATGAGTATCATTTCAAATTAGAAATATAGGAGAGGGATAACAAGTTTGCCAAAAGAATCATCAAGCGTTCCATCTCAGCTGGCATAAGGGGAGCATTTGATGATAATGAGGAAAAAACTGCTGATGAATTCTTCTATTTAATTGAGATAAGTCATAGGCATGTCTGCACAAGTTATCTCATCAAAAAGCTAACTACCACACGTTATGACGGGTAAGGTGGGCAAGGTGGACTACTAATGCATATCAGCAGGATGTGGGACATAGCTCATGAGCTTAAGGCTTTTGGATTGCAAATTTCAGACTCATGTGTGGACCATTTCGTTAATGCATCTTTATGAGATCTATGAAATCAGGGGAGTGGTTCTTAGAATTAGTTGATGGAAATGAGTTGAGTTATCATATTGTTTCTTTTAGATTAAGTTAGTGAACTCAACATTTTTAGCTTGATGATTTCAATATAATTTAGCGAAACTTTTGTTTTTATATAATTATAAGTGTGTTATCTCTAAGTTATGAGTTTATCTCTTATCATTAAGTTTTAAGTTATTTTTCATTCTTACTTCTCTACTATTTATATGTGAGAATTATACTCAATAAGTTAAGTGATGAGACCTTGTCGAATATGTGGCACACTCACGTTTAAACCACAAATTCGGGTGGAGAATGGAATGTCTCATCAAATTAAAGATACTCCAGTTAATGATGTCAGTCAAGAATTGCTCTTGTCAGTTAAGAATTGATCTTAGAAATATCTTAATAATAATTCTCTCCATAATAATTTCATTGTTCATAAGTTTCAAAGACATAATTAAGTATAAGTTTTTAAGCATAGTATAAGTTTTAAGCACAATATACTCGCTATATCTTATTGCTTAAATTAAGAATAAGTTCAAGAGCACTTTTATCGTGCAAGACATGACTATAAAATTACTATTGTGATGGGAGTCCATACTCCACAAAGACCAATTGTCTCAATAAGTGTGATTTTTATTCTATATTCTGGTCACCGCTGGGTACGGGATAATTCTCACAGGTTGTGTTGTGCCACCCATTTTCTGGCCACCGCTGTTGTGGGTTGGTACAATGGAATAAGAGATGATTGAAGTGTGATTGCGTTCATGATACTGGTCACCGCTGTTTTGTGGACAGCTACTCTGGTTCATTTTCTGACCACCGCTGATGTGTTCTAGTTTTGGCAAAAGAAGCTGATCAGTGGTATAGTAAATGTCGTGCCAAGATAAGCTGAAGAGCTACCATTGTAAATTATTTTAGATAAGTTTATGGGCCGACACATTTAATATTCTGATTATTCAGAGTTCAATGGAAGCTCATAAGGAAGGAAGGAAATGGGGGAGAAGAAATCTTATTGAGATATAGGATAAGTTTTCCTATATTGATGACTTAAGATGAGATGTATATACATACATATATGTTTTCTCATATATATCGTGCCATAAGTATTCCTCCGTTATTTTCCTATCTCTGTTTAGAATGTGCATTAGTCGTACTACAATAACAGAGACATGTAATGTTTAATGATAAGTTAAGTGTTTTGGGCACAAAAGTAAAAGCCTCAGTTATTTCTAAGATTATGTAAAGGAGGTCATAAAAGAGTCTATGAATTTTGAACATAAATATAGTTCATCTCATAGCAATTTTCTGATGGAGTCAAAGCAGTAGACTGTAATGGGTCTGCAGATATTGAAGGAGTGATTCCAAAGGAAACTAAGATGTTAAATTCATAACTCACTATGAGTTTTGTATGTATTATGGGCAACCGTGATTTATTTTATAAGGATAAGATGGATTAATTAAGGTCCTGATACTCTTAGGTGATTATTTTCTCCTTAAGTTGAAAGAAATAAGCATGCATTCTAAAAGGAGAAATGATTCATCATATCATAAGATACATCTAGTGATGCTTTTCCTAAGTTCTGGGGAGCATGACACTTTGATGGGACCAAAATGAGTATTTGGATTGTCACTCAAGCACAAAAGTTGAGAGAGGCTCTGAAGTGACATTATGTGAATGCAAATGTAATTATGCCTGTATTGTTTGCATGGTATAGCAAATATTATCGTAAGTATAAAATTAAGAATAAGTTAAATAAGAAGACGTTTCTAAAGCTTCAGATGGAAGCTATATGCTGAGATCTATGAGATATTGACTTAGCATGACAAGCCAGAATGCTTGACAAATATTTATTAGTCTTAGCCCAGAGAAGGTCCACTGGAAAAGGTGTTTAAAGATAAAGGCACCATATAACATGCTCATTTAATTAAGTACTATTCAGATAAGGTTTTATGAGGGTGTATGGATGTAAATATGCACAATTAAGTTTTATGTCCTTCATTCTTACAAATATGAGCGATTCTGCAGAAAGCTCTAAAACAAGATTAGCATTGTCAATGCTGTTTTGTATAGCATGTTTTATTTTAAGCAGGCATATGAAATATACTTCGGTATTATTAAGTCTACATTGATTGTAGTCACTATTACTGTATTTGATTATAGTATTCCTTCAAGTAATGACATAGTTGATGGTGTCAATCCCATTGACAACTATATTGTTATGTTATGAAAGAAGGGTCCCAGGATCAAGTCTTTTAATGCTTTAAGTAAATAGCTACCAACATGACTAATTGAGGGTTTTATCTCCTATCCTATTTTCGCGAAATTAGTATGGATTTGGTGATTAACCTGAATATGATTCTGGATGAGGCCGAATAAATAAACTCCCAAATAAGATTAATAAGTGTTCTCTCAAGGTACTGTAGAGGACTTTAGTTAATGTTGTCCCAGTATGCTGCTACGCTGCTGATGACGCATTCGTCAGGTTTTCCTATGGTATTGAGTGTGAACATAATGCGACCATAAGTTTAAGATTAAGATTAAAATTATTCGATTAAGAGAGAGATTATTGATCTGTGTATAGCCACTTGCACGAGATCAATAAATACAATATTTTAAAGATAAGTTGTTGACCGTCGGTCAAAGGAGAGAATGTTGGAATTTTGACCTCGGTCAGAGATAAGCCATAACCAGAAAAAGGAAGGTAATCCCGAATTTGTGGGATTCGCTTCCGATCCAACAGATCTCCTATCTTCTGCCTTGATCGGGAAGCAATCTCTATCAATCACACAGTTATTAACTAAGTATAGCTGCAAGCCCTTCCGTCTAAACAATCTATACGTGTTCAGTTCCTTAACCAGTCAAATGCGAGTCGTGCTTCTAAGCTCTTTGAAAACGAAAAAAAAATACGAAACTTAAAGCACACAAAACACACTTTCCGTCTAATTCGTCTGTTACTTATGGACCCAGATCTGGATTGTAAGTTCTTGATGAGATTCGATGGCGTTACTCCTCTCGGTCTGGCTCCCTTCCCTGTGCCCAGCTCCCTGCTGCTCGTCATTCCGGCAGCCACGCCACACCCGCACCGTCGTGCTCCCCTTACTGCCAGCGTTCCATTTTCCTTAACCGGTTTCCCTTCCTAAGTCATAGTTACACAGGGCTCATTATTCAAAAAAGTTTAAAAATTATCAAATATTTTGTTATGATTTATTTTATCACTAGTATTTGAAACATAACTTATAATTTTACATATTTAAGCTAATATTTTGAATAAGACAAACAGTCAAACGTAAGTAAAAAATTCAACGGCGACATCAATTTAAGAACGGAAGGAGTAATTGGCTACGTTATTAGCTGTTCCGTTTGATATTACTTGAGCTAATTTGAGCAACTAACGATTAACTTTAGAAGATTTCAAACAGAGCCTAAATCTTGTAAAAGTTAGCTTGCAAACTACTTCTATTTTTCCGAACCAGTGCATAGGAAATTCTGAACTGTAATATACATATGAGAGGCAAATGCTATGATATTGCATTACTTTTTTTGTTTTCTGGGCGGTGTCTAAAGTTCAGAGGCACATAACAAAGAAGCTGTCTTCAAAAGTACTTTTTTACCACCGTTTCATCCTCTTTATGACAGAATTCCAATTTTGTCCCATTTTAGCGACAACTGTGTGCAACAGCTCAGTGAAACGGCAGTGCTGACATCTTGATAGCCTCATTTGTTCTTAGTCGCACTTGAAGATATGCACAAAATCGATACACCAATGCGCATTATGCGCTTCTTAGGTGCTCTGTTTTTCCTGCTGCTTCTCATTCCCAGTCTTGCTATCCTCTCGCTTGATAAAATGCATTAAATTGCGAAGCAGGATAACCAGACGCGGAGCTTCTTTATGGCCAAGGTAGGCCATGCCTCCCCCTGCCAAAGCTAGAATTACACTAAATCTACAGTAATTGGGCACTGTTTTAGGGATTTTGTGATCAAATTAGCATTGCTGGCCCCCCTAGCTAGTTGCTCAAGCTCCGCCAGTGAGGATCACTATCATTCGTGGTGATAAAAGAACCTCAGCTAAAGAATATCGCTGTTTTTCTCAGCTCGCTTGCAACGATAAGCATGGCAGCGAAGTTTGCTTGGGAGTAACCAACCTACAATCCCTTTCTCTACATGAGAAGTCGATGCCGACATATAACCTCGTGGATGAACCAGCTGCTTTAATTATTTACCGAAGAGCAAAGCAATGTAGCAATAAAACGTCAGATGAGTAGGTGTGTTCTAAGTAAAAATGATTTCATCTAGACAAGTTATATCCAAGTGCGGTACTGGGCAACTCTAGTGGATGTAGTGATAAAAGTGAATCATATTCTTAAACTAAAATTTCAAATCTTGGTAATAAGTTAATAGGAAAAATTTTCATGGTCGGGACAGAAGGTTTACTCGTAGCTTAGCAGTGAGGAGAAAAATTTTCAAATCTTGGCGCTTCATTATCTCCTGCCTCCTGCTGTTCAGTTTTTGCCGCGTTGCAGTGTGTGCCAGTGGGACAGGGCGACAGGGGGTTCGTAAGAGTTTTTGCTTGGTTGCCTCACAAGCATTTTGTTTTTCAGAATCTCGGTTATGTAGCTTCTCTGCAACTTAGGATTGCACAGCTTATTTTTGCACCGAGGGGAGAGGAGAACTATAAAGCAATCGTGTCACATACAAGTAGGTGTGTTCTTATTCACACAACTCAACGGGGCTCATATGTAGTCAGTGTAATCAACTGCAGTAATGAAAAGTAGCTCGTTCCTTAAAACTGATATTTGAAGTCCTGGTAACAAGTTAGTATGTGTATTATCTCCAAATTAGTGTTTATGGATTATGGATCAGTTGATATGAAAAAACAAGGACATTCAACTACAATGTACGTATATATGTGCTTTGTTTCATCTTACTAGTGTGTGAATTATTCATTAGAAACTATTCTCTTTTTTTAGGAAATATGTTTTTGTGATTACACACGACTACTACTATTCAGACAGTTACTAAGTATAGCCACAAGGCCTTCCGTTCAAAAAAATTGTACGTGTCCATGTGACGATGCAGTTTTCCAGTATACCTTTTCTTTCCTTGCGTGCATCCTTCAAAACAAGAATAATTCCATCAAATAGTTGGATATAAATTATCTTGAAGTTTCAAAGATATAAATATGCCAGGCAATATTTTATAGTATTATATTGAACAAGGTCCGTACTTGTTCTTAGAAATGGCACTAAACATTTACATCAAGAAAACTTAGAATACAACAGAGCAATCATAATCTACAAGCAGCCTTTCTTACTTTTGCCAAAAAAAAAAAAATAGCCTTTCTTACAGCTGCAAGGAGTAGTTTTAACTCTCTTTTTTTCTCTCGAATATGTAGAAGAGCTGCGTGTCTTTATATTGAGAGAAGGAAATAACCATGCCAAAAAATGCCAATAACCATTGCACCTTTATTTTATTTTAGTGTATTCATATATATGGGCCAATGTGTTTCTCTTCAAAGAGATTTCTCTTTCAGAAACAGTAATTATTTTAAAAAAAATTCTTGAGGTAATCAAGGCCTGCATCCATGAAATTTCAATCCGATGCATAGTTGCATGCTTCCAGGATAACAGAATAGCAAAGATTAGCGGCAAAGCAAACAATAGAAATGATATCTTGCATGAGTAAAAAGAATCCTCCCAGACCATTAGTCCTCTCGAAGGAAGTGTTTGGTCTGGTTATCGCGGCTCTAATAAGAAAGAAGTACTCCTAGAACGGTAAATAAGGGAATAAAAAAAACTGGAGAAATCTCACAATACATGTAAGATGGTACCATTCAGATAATGACATAGTAAAACTCACCAGTAGGAGCAGCATCGATGCACATATGTTGCTGGACCACATGTGAAGATGATAATTGCTGGGAATCTATTTGTAAGGAGCAGTATCACTGGTACTTCGCTGCCAAATTCATGTGAAAATTTCTTTAAATAAATGTTGAACAAACTATATCTGCAATATCCAAAAATAAACATCTGAATGATAAATTAGAAAGGTAGACATAGACCATCCAGAATTTAAGGTAGACTGTCTATCTAATTAAACACAACATAATGATTGGTCATCCCTTTTAATCTTTTTCGAAGAATTTCTCTGGTAGCCAGCCAGCAACTGAAGAGACACGTGAAAATTAGCAAGACTGCTGAAATAAGTGACATGTCTAACAAAAAAAAACTATCTACCATTTCGCTCATTATCATGCAGGAAAAAATTCCACTATTTTGGTGGAAAATTAGAAAGATGGATGGAAAGAAAGAAATCAATGCTTATAAGGATACTGCTATATTGGATATCTCAAATATTTTAGATGAAGAAAACAAATTAATGTGCATGGGTGTTTTCAGCATGTTGACTATAACAAATGTCAACCCAGATGATATACTGTAGATCTGAAGGTGAAGGAAGCAAGAACAACTTCAGTACTGCAATGACATGACCAAGTAACAAATGTAACTGAGTGGTCTTTTCCGACTTGACCAATATAAACTATACGCCTGCCTACAGCTGAGTCCATTCAACCAAGGAAATTGTTTGTATTTCTTTATCTGCTACTGAAACAGGATTAAACATTCAAGTAAGTTTACTGCAGAGAAATTGCTACCATCCTGACAAAAAGGGCAGCCCGGTGCACGTAGCTCCCGCTTGCGCAGGGTCCGGGGAAGGGTCCGACCACTTTGGGTCTTTTGTACGCAGCCTTTCCCTGCATTTCTGCAAGAGGCTGTTTCCAGGACTGTCATTTCAGATGTTCAATGAACAACCACAAAATCTTGACAAAGGAACCTCAAAATCTTGACAAAGGACCATCCTGACAAAGGAACCTCAAAATCTTGTAGCCATTTCAGATGGTCAATGAACAACCACACGAATCCAGGGACAGACTCGAGGGAGAAAACTGGATATGCATGAAAATTATTTGTTTGGCCAACGGAATGCATATAAATGCTATTGCTGCTATCTCTGTTTAAAAAATATCATAATCTTAGACCGATAGTTTCAACTGCTCACCCATATGGGCACCACAACAGATTAATAGTGGCCGTTCAAAGTTAAGAAACACGATTAGAAGCACAAAGTTACCAAACTGACAGCAGTTCACAACAGCCACCTAAGTTTGCTCCATGGCTCAACTGACTAAACCGGTAGTAGTTAACGGTCAAACTGTAAACGGCATGAATATGGGCAAAAAATGGCTTGAACATTATAATTGATCACAAACGCTGAAGACTGACAAACCTCAATACGGTGAAGCAATTAATGTGCTAAGAGCCGTAGATCCGCAAGATCCCATATAGTAATTTGTTGGAGCTAAATCCATCAAAAGGAACAACAGAATACTTCTACATTCGTGCCAGCAAAAGAAGAACAAAACATGTCCACACTAATGTCAGAGAACTACTGCTATGAAGGGGAAAGCAGAAATAATGCAGCAGCAGCAGCCGCAATATCATACATCTGAAGAGCAGAAAATTTTTTATGATCGAATTGCCTTATGCGAAATAAAATTATATGATTATTATACACATAAAAAATGTCGAACATACCTTCATTGTGATATTCTGATTCTTTTACATAAGAAAATCCTGGTCGAACAGCAGTTATGACTTATGAGCTACCTGCAATACCACATAAAACAAATCATTTACTTCATTTATAGACACAGTTTAAGCAAAAAGAAAAATTAACCATGGATTAATTCACGGTGTACGATGCTGCATATTAAATCAATGCATAAGATGTTTCATTAGGGTAAACTCACACTATAAAAGATGGGAAAACAAAAATACCTTGGATCAAACTCTAGAGGCGAGTATTACTACTTGTTACATTCCCATACGAACATATGAATGCAGTAGGCATCACAGTAGGAAATCCCGTTTACAATTGTAAAGATTGTATAGCAAACAGTCATCTGCAGGTTATAATTCTATTATGCTGCCATCACAGTAGGGATTGTCAAGAACCAAGCATGGAAAACAATACTCCTTAAAAAATAAAGCATCATACACATCTGAAGGAAGCTATAACCTGACGCTTTTGGCAGAAGCAGCTATAATCTTAAACTATACATGATGGCTCGACGGCCAGCACTTGGTCTTGCTGCGCATAAGTCATGTCGAAATCTGCATTTCAAATCAATAGTGCCACGGCCAACATATAATTACCACATCGTAACCATCGGAGTCGGTGTCGTCGGGGAAGAGGGGGAAGTTGAGCCAGAGCTCGGGCCGCAGGACGGCGTCCCGCGCGAAGGCCACAAACTCCACCGTGAGGCCGGTAGCCGCCTCTGCCTCATCGAGCTCCGGGGACTGCAGCGAGGAGGCGATCTTTGCGAGATCCGGCACGACCTGGCGGCCAGGGAGCCGCGGGAGTCTGGTGCGGAAGTGGCCGGCGATCTCGGCCGGGTCCGGTCGGCGAGGAGCACCGCCCAAAGGAGGCCAGGCCCTAGAGGCAGTTGGTGATGGCGCCGGTGATCTCAGAAAGGTGGTCGCAGACGCCACGCGGTGGCAAAGAGCCGGGGGCGGCGAGGGGACCGGGTCTGCGTTGTCGCTGGCTCTTCCTCGGGGGAGAGGAGGGAGTTGACAACGGAGTGCGCGAGCCACGCCATTGCCGGCGAAGAGATCAGTGGATGCGGCGGTGCAGGACAGCAGAAGCGGGACCGAGCAATCGGGGAAGAAGGAACGGGAGAGCCGGAGAGGCAAATTGGATGGCGCTGGATGTCTCTAGAGGCCGCACGGGGGCGCGTGGGAAGGCAGCGACCGGAGGATAGTTGGGAAATCGATTTTGGAACAGTGTAACAGTAAACTTGCGCGGCCCCCATCTCTAGGATTATAGAGAAAGATAGATTAGATTGCAATTGACAAGAACTACACATGAGCATCACCAAGAGATAACACATCATTGCTACACAAAGAAGAAAATACAAATCTGATTATAAATTACAAACACGATCAACATTGAAGAAAAGTCCATGCCATGTTGTGCATCCTTTCTAGTTACAGCTTTCTAACACTTTGCACCCAAGCAATTATTGGTTTACAGAAATCAAGCATTGCGTGAAAATAATTTTTCCGGATGCCGCCCGTTTCTAAACTTTGGACCACTCTAAGAATGGATGGAAGCAGTCTTTCTCTTCACTACATATAGTACAGGGCAGGGTTTCAATAACCAACCGAGCCGTGGGAAGCTAAATCAAATATTTAAATTCATTTGAAATTCAAAACCGAAAACTGGCAAACCGGTGGAACCAGACTGGACTGGTTTCCACCGTTTTGGAAACCATGGTGCGTCTCATCTTCCCTACTATTTCTTGTCTCTTGGCATCCATATAAATGGAGATAACTGGTTGTTTATGTATATAGAGTCAAAGAAATAGTAAATAAACAAATACATATATATAAATTCAAAGAAATTGTAAATAAACAATGTGTGAAATAGAAGTAGGTTTAGTTTTTGCTGTTATCTAAAAGTGTCTGCGAGCTGGATAGAAACTGTGCACATGAAAACTTTTCGAACTTTTTTCAGAATTTTTTTTCCTTTTGGCCAATGGTCTGAAATTACTGCAGAAGTATTTCCGCCATTTTGCTCATTCCCAAGTTGTCATAGCTCCAGGTTCGCACCGAAGCAGTTTTTCTCCTCTTCACTGAAGAATAGATGAAGAATGTATTCTTCACCATTAGTACTCTGTCACTTCAATGTAGTACGATGCACAGCAATCTTTTCTTAGAATATACTTAAGCGGTATTGTATTTATATAGCACATTAGCATTAGAAGCCTTCATGAGCCAATCCACAAACCACTTGATCACAGAATTACACATTTTCTACACTGATGCAACACCCGATGCACATTTTCTACAGCCGCACCTAACAGGTTATTAACATGCATCAAATCTTTTTACATAACAAACAGCACATTTTCAGTAAATGAGATCAATCTAAAATAACCAGAGAAAAACTTTGATCCATACAGACAAGTTGCAGAAACCTTTGGTCAACCAAATGATTAGACTCTGAAGTTGGAAACATCATCAGCTGGTACATTGCATATTCAGATGCTTCTTATCATCCATGTCTAGTCCTGTAAGAAACCGTTTGCTTCAAGATACGAAATTACTTGACCGGCCATTGATTTTGGTGAAGGGCAGTTCCCATCATTGCATTGTATCACTATCTGCAAATAATCGTTCAAGGCTAATAGAGGTGTGAGAATAATTATCGTAGTACTATGTCTCTCCAGGATTAACTAATGGCAAAAAATATATATGTTTCAATTCTTCAGACACTCAGATACAATTTTGGTGGTCAAAGATTTGGTCTAACCTCACAATCTGATGGTGGTTCATAAGGATCATCAATTCCAGTAAACCCTGGAGGTGATTTTCTCGGTAAGCTTCGCTAGTGGCTATAATAAGCAGATAGTTATACATGCTAGCTTGTTATCTTACCTTTGATCTTGCCGGCGCGGGCAAGCTTATACAGGCCTTTTGGATCTCTCGCTTCACATACTTCAAGTGGGATGTTCAGAAACACCTGCACAAATATACTTCTTGAACCAGATAGCATACTGAAAAATTGATTCGAAGAGAAATATAAGCAAACTTGTTTCCATCTTAGTCTGAAATGTGGAGACATACCTCTATGAATGTTGAATTCGGCAGTAAACTTCGACACGCATTTCGATCACTTCTGAATGGTGATATCAAGCTAGCAATGCAGATCAGGCCAGCATCTGCAAATAGCTTTGCTATTTCTCCTGAAAATGTACCAAAGTACAAGATTTAAAATTTACAAGGTGAAAATTGAGCATAATGGACATATTCTGAACCGAACTCACCTACTCTGCGTATATTTTCTGCACGATCCTCTGCTTTGAAGCTGAGGTCCCGGTTCAACCCGTGCCTGAGATTGTCACCATCTAGAACATATGTCAGATGCCCTCTGCAGTGCAGTTCACGACTCAGTGCGCATGCAAGCGTGCTCTTTCCTGTAGATATCCCGTTAGATGTCAGAGCTTCAGCATTATACAGTAAGTCGCCATTCATATTTTCTCAGCTCTCATACCTACCTGAACCACTTAGGCCAGTGATCCACACAACACAACCCTTCTGGTTCAGTAGCTTCTGCCTCTCAGGTTTCCCTATGGGGCAGTCATGCCACAGGATATTTGTTGATTTCCCGACGGTTGAGGTCACAAGGTTGCTGATACCTGTCAAACAAATGAAATTCTCATAACTGCCGAAGGCTGTGTTGCAAAAAAAAAAAAGGAGAAAAAGGCAATCTGCTCTTTTCGGGGTATCGATTTAAGATTGTTAGTAATTATCTGCCCTGAATGATATTTTGGATACTGCATCCTAAATAGTGAGGCACATAAACATCGAAACGAACTTTCCCAGAGACAATGCTGATTCTTACACTCCCCTACGACTTTCAAGAAATAGCCGGATAAAACCAGCTTCTGATTATCAGTTTTTTGTGCTCCACATTTGTAGTCATCACCTCGCCTTGAATGAAACTCTCATATGTTAGTTCCCATTACTGATCTGTTACCGTTGCCATTAACCATTAAGTGACAACTCAGTATCACCAAACTTATTGCTTATCAGAACCAATAATTGCACAATAAGAAGCATATCGATCAAGCTATTTTCAAATTAATAAAAGGATGGATTTTCTTTATTATCCTAATCATATTAATCAAGAAAGTTATATTCCAGTTTATGTGAAGCTTACAGTTAGCAGTTGACCAGAAATGTAAAATGGAGACCATATCAACTTCGCATCATTTCTCTCCGAGCATTGTGGAACTAAATTCCGATTCAAGCAGAACTGTTCCATTCTACCGCAACAATATGTGGCATTCTGTGCCAATCAGTAATAACACTGGCGTGTACAGGAGCCTCAAGATGCACTGAAAGCTCAACCCAAGGATTGAAATCCCGAACTGACCGGTGCTACCGGGCGCCAGCGAAATGGCCGGTTTTCCGAAAAACCACGAAAACCGGTCGGAAACCGCTACAAAATTCGAAAACCAAATTTTGAAACAAAAAACTCCGAAAAGAACGGTAAACCGGTCCGGTTTACCGGTAAACCGGTCATATTTGCCGGTAAACCGGAACGAAATTCGGAAAACCGATTTGAATGGGGAAAATGAAAAAAATGCAAAAAAAATGAAATTTTCAAAAAATTGAAATAAAAATATGTTAAAAAACTAGATGCAATTTTCAGTGCATTGGTGCAAGAATAACTAATCGAGGAATGTCGCTGGTTCAAAAAGAGAAAAAAGAAAAACGGTTTTTTCTTTTTTTCCTTCCCTTTTCAACACAGAAAACTTCCTCGATTTTTTTCGCCCATCAAACGATCGATTTCTCGTGTTCTACTTCCACCAACGTGCTGCAAAATTTCATCTAGTTTTTTTATATATTTTTGTTTTTCAAATTCTTTCAAATTTTTAAATTTTTTTAAAAAACCGAAAACCGGATTCCCGGGTAAACCGGACCGGACCGGTTTTTCGGTTTTCGCGAAAACCGGTCTAGTTTACCGCGGGATTGCAATCCTTGGCTCAACCTATCAACCCAGACAGAGTCATTTTCATGAAAAGAATGCAGCCAGCACAACCCACCTCAATAACGCGGTTCATGCCAGCTGACAAACACGCGGAAAATGATCTCTCAGCTACTAGGATGAACAGCACTGAATTAAGAACCATTAAACCCACAAAGCAAGGACAGAGGATTGTTCGGTGACAATCGCATGGCGTCAGCTGCCTGTACTACTACTGGAGATCGTTCTCTTTATGTACGATGGATCAGTTTGACCATTTTGTTTGTTTGAAGAAATTTGAAGCTAATGTGATAAGAGCGATTATAGGCATTAATTGTAGAAATATTCTAATGGTCATGTGTGGCACGTGGTCAGAAATTTAACAGAAAAGCCAGTCCGTATCAACATAAAGAAGGCTGAAATTCGATTCAACTAGCAGTACAGTTGTACTCGTGTACTATGAAACTCTGACGAACTAATGGAGACCAAAAGGAATACTTAGAAAAGAAAAATGCTACTTCTTTCCAATCAGTATTGCACGATTTCTGTCCTGAATTCGAAATTATCAGAGAACAGTTAACCACTATAAAATCTTGGTGAGAACGAATAATTTAGTCTCTGATGTGACCTTGCAAAATTCCCCGTTTCGTTGTAAATGTTAGCTAATAAATTTTTATCTCAACTGAAATGTCAGGTAATAATGATACGTGGTTCATTTTTTTTCTCAGGGGAACTTGGGCTTGTCCGTGCCCATGTGTAATACTATTTGAACCAGGAAATTCGGATCTAAATCAGCATTCAGTAATTATTCCTACCAAAAGAAGCAAGTAATCAAGCACATCAACAAAATAAAGCGCTAGCGTGAGGATGATTTCAACCACCTGCCACAGCTGACCCATTGACGTGCCGCCGCTCGCCGTCCTGCGCCCCCGTGGCCGCCGGCTCCGGCACCGCGCGCCTCTCGCCGGCGGCCGCTGCCACGACCGTCGCCGGCCTCGCGGCCACGAGCTTAACGCCTGCTACTTGCCCCCTTCTGTAGGCGAGCCCAACAGTCCCCGGCCTCGTGCACGGTGCGTGGCCGCCGGCGCCGGAGCACGGCTGGGGAGGAGCCTTTGCGAGCATGGCGCTGTGACCGACGCTGGCGTTCGGTGGGCGGCGAGTGCTATATATACACACACACATAGCTTTGGCTATATCAGTGTTGTTGTGTGTGCCAACGTGTCAGGCCCAGTCTTGTTCAGTGATGTAGCTGAATCTTCGCAGATGTCATTGAAATTCGTTGGGATTGAATGATTATATACGAGAGCAAGCCCAATAGCTTGTCGCATCGACAAGATATGTCAGCAAATGTATGCGTGGAGGAGAGAGGAAGGGCTGCTTGTCGCTCGCAGCGGCGACGATCGCGTCCCCAGTTTTATTACTGTTCGTGGGTCCCGCCATCACTACCGGCCTCTGCATCTCTGACACGCGATGGGCGTTGCCGTTGGACAGGTTTGTCGCGTGCTCGTCTCAATACCGGCTGTACGACACGCTTATTGAACCTGCTCTGATAAGAAGAATCATAAGAAGAATCCCTGCACTCTGCTCTGTAATATCAAAACAAAGACTGTTCAAACATGTCAGACCGAAGGATTCGATGCGAATTACATATTGATTTTGCACGAACCAGCGTAGTTTCAATCATGTTCCAAACTAGGTTTGAACTTTAGTATAACATTAAAGGTAACGTTTTTCAGCAAAATTTTAGTTGTAGGATGTTTGTGAGCTCGGGGCGAGTGAGACAAACCTCAACAGCTAATCAACTTTTTCTAAGAAAGGATAAGTAGTATGCATTTCTGGGAAGCTCTAAAAACAGAGAACCGCCATTTCAGTGGACAAGAATGGTGCCCTTGGAGTTATTCTTGCCTCCCCCATGGTTAACTATCGAGGCCAGATTCAATGAACCTGAATTCCAGTTGGGATAAGTTGCAGTCTTGTGGTGAAAAAAGCATTGAATTCTCGGAATCAGAGAAGTGGGAGATGCTTTTGAAATTATCTTTTCTCCTCAAGATGGGTGATGTATTTTGTAGGAATCAATGAGTCATGCAAAATGCTTATCTCACAACTCTTCACAGAACCTCACCAGGGGCCAAGTGATGCTCGGTTGGTAGGGCCTTCCTGAGAAGCACATCTAATTTTCACACGCCAGAAATCATAATTTAAAATTAGCACCTTTATTCACATAATCTCGCTAACTTTTTTAAAGAAATTTCAAATCTTTGGATTAGACATATATAATTTTAGTTTGCAGGTGCTAGAAATATTCGGCTCATTATTAACTAAAAAATTAACGTTAGGCCCTTATGTCAGTACAGGCATATTAAATATAAAGGAGAGTAGAACAAAATTCCAATGTGCATGTTATAATTTCCTATCTATATTTCTTAGATTTACCAAAATTATTTCTTAAAAGAAAAAAAAAGAAGAGGAATATGACGCGTAAGGCAATCAGATGCCTTCTTCGTGACTTGGCAACCACTTAGCTATGCATATATACGCGCCTAGTGCACGCCAAATGTTGCTCAACTCAGAAAAGCGAAAATTGTACGTTAAAACAAGGATAGTGCTCACTGATTAGATGAAAAGTGTAGGGCACTTAACAGGTCCTTATCTCGTGAAAGCCGAGTGAAGCTACCCCAAATAGGGCCATCCCCTGCAACTGGACCTCGTTGGACATGGCGTGAGGTGTGTACCTGGCATTGCTAAATTGGAAATTTCAGTGCTAGGTTAGAAAAAAATTTGGACTGTACACCTTGGTTAATCTTGTAGCAACCGATGTAGGCAACAGCAGCAACACAATGAACTGATTAGTACAACTTTGGCGATCCATTGCTAACACAACTCATGTTCCACTAGCATAGTGCTCCTAGCACTTGTCATGGCCTAACAATTTAGTATCACTAACAAGATGGGACTGCTGCTTTCAGGCTGCATGACAGAAACGGTTTGTATCATGGATGAGAACTGAGAGGACTCCATCTGTGTGATGCTTTATATTGGTATCACTTTTTTTTAACCTTTTACTTGCTTATAAGTCGTGAAAGTTACTAAAAGTTTCAGCTTTAAAGATGTAAAATGTTTCCTCGTTAGTTGGGGATTGATTCTTTTGTTACACGACAACATAGCAACGTTGAAGTCCCTGTAAGAACCGATCAACTCGTCACTTGTATGGGCCAAAGATTGTGACCTAAAACTGTGGCCCATCCGATGGGTAGGGTATATGACGGATGGCAATCAGATAGAAGTATTATTTTGCCTCGTTTGTATTTTCAGAAATCAATGTTACGGGTGTATCTGACTTGTAAACTTATAGACGACAACTCCGTACTTCCAAACAAAAGGGGGACTATGACTCTACAAGGCGCAGAGCAATTTTTTTTGAGTTTTCCTATGATGATCCCAACAAATTTGCTGAAAAAAATTTCCATGAACCACCATCAGAGTATCAAGGCCCCAAATACAGGCCATACGGTCTCACCGACATAAACTGGTGACACTTTCGATACATTTATTCCATCATAGAGCAAGGGAAATCCTTCCTCCAAATTTATTTTCAAGTGGACTTCTTGCCTTCACAAGAAGCAACTGAAGAAGGTAAAGTTAGGGGTAACTATAGATCTAGAACAGATGCACCATCTAACAGGGTTGATTTAACCGCAACACGGCGCTCCAGCTCACATCCCTCTGAAATTATGATCAGTTCAGCCAATCGTTTCAGGCAGTCAGGATTGGTATGCGGCAGCACTTGCGCTGAGATCAATGCCCATGCCGTTGTAGGCAAGTGGCGCGTACATCCATGTCTCGTCAGAGCTCAACAACTGTCAAGGACAAAGGAGAAATCAGAGCAATGATGGTACATCTCCAAAAACGAACTATTTATAGCATGCCGGCTCATGCAAAAAAAATGTCTTATTCCCAAAGTTTGAAAGTAATGAGTAAAACTTTGTATAGACTTATGGTATATGTCTCATTCTTAGACTATGACCTGACTATTCTGAACACTTCCTGTAATAACTAAAACATTTTGAACATTTAGCAGACGTGTTGTTACTATTTTCCTGTGGATACATGTTAACACTGAACATATGAGCAGGAATCAAAGTGGTGATCAATTAAGTTTAATAGTATTGTATCTTTAACTAATTATCTGAATTACTGAAACATGAACAATTACCTTTATTTGGAGCTGCAGAAACTTAACGTACTGAACTGCCTCCTCAAGCATAGTGCTGATATCAACCTGCAAATTGCAAGAGAACATACCGTCAGTTCCATACATAATACTGTTTTTTTTAGACAAAAGGTTGCCCCCGCTTTTATTGAAAGCGCCATACATAATACTGTTTACAAGGCAGCTTGCTAGAGAACTACAAGTTTACCTTTGTCCCGTTGGGAATCAGCAGCTGCAGTACTCTTAGTTTCTCATTGATCCTCTCTCGTCTCTTCTGCATAAACGTATGACAAACGGCATCAGAAGAAAAGGAACTTGTGGTCCAATAGTCACAGCGAAATTGAAGTTACCAGTACCGACCATGCATAAAGGCTCTGAATTCTTTGAGGACCGGCTACGACCTCTTGAACTGTCAGGTTGTTTCAGAGCAACTGATTCCTCACACACACCATTCGAATCATCTTCAGAGCTGCAGCACCAGGAACTGCTCTGATTGGCAAGCTGGATACTGTACTCATCATCAAGAGTCCTTGAACCCAATGTCCTCGATGCCTGAAATAAGTTGCATGAACGTAACGTCAGAACAGTTCAAGTACAAAATTAAACTTTTTCTGTAAGGTACCTTGGCTTACCTGGGCAGCGGTACGGAGTTTCTTGTAACCGTTTCTGCTCTTCTTCCTTTGCTCATCCATAGGAAACATTCTCTTGTCACCAGCAACTGCATTAGTAGTTTCTGTGATTGTTTGACTCTGATGATCAAGACACCAATCCATGGCAGTGTTCGCCAAAGAAACTGCATTGTAGCACTCACTTTGAGTGCGAGGTAATAAGTCACTAAGCATTGTGCACGCGGTGACACAAGAATCTGGGCTAGTGTTGCGATTAGAAAGGTTGACATCAAAATCGCTGTTGCTCCAAAACATGGACTGCAGGTGGGCAATCATCTCAGATTCCTCGCTCCAAACGGATGTAAACTTTGTCTCCATTCTACTTCTCTGAACCTTGTATTCCTGAACTCTAAGTTCTGGTAATGCTTTATCTGAGCACAGTGCAGGAGACCACACACATTTATACAGCATTATAAGAGAATCTTTTCATATAAAATTTTGACTCAATTTTCAACATAATCTTAATTACAGTAGGATGACAACTAAGGAGAAGTAGTTTATACCTCATGGGTGATGCCCCCATCCCAGAGGATCTTCCTATACCAGAAAGATCATACACGGAATCGTTTGCCCATTGAGCAATATTAAGAGGCAGCATTATCTTACTAATGTTCCATAGGGTGCAAGAGAATATAATGGCATAGGCTCATGCTCTAAAACAAGTGAGGATCAATAATCAAGTCTATATATCATAGACTCTATTAAATGATTGATATGATTAGTTAGTCATCAAGTCACAAGAATGAAAACAGACAATACAATTCCATGCACAAGTTGTCAGTTACAAGAAAAGATTAGGAGGTGTCCTGAAATAAGAAAACGGGAAGAGTTGGTGATCATGGAGGAGAAGTGCTTGCAAATAAAATAGAAGGTAATAATATCAACTCGGTATGCAGTACAAAAGTTTCCTTTCTTCTGAAGTCAGTGATTTGTGCAATGAAAGATATTCTTTTTTTTTGGGGGGGGGTGGGGGGGGTGGGGGGCAGGCATGCAATGAAATATGTTCAAGGATCACGTTATATCATACTTAACTATTACATTTATGAATGATTAAACCCTTAACCGTATAATTCAGTAATTTGAGACATTCATGTCACCCCTTGAGAACAACATGAGTATTGTTTCCGACTCATATCACTGCCTTGTATAATTCAAACAAAATATTTAAGTGCAATAGCCTACCTTTCCATTGCTGAGAATAAATAATCAACATGATGAATGCCAAGGTATGTAAACAGCTCAATTTTTTTTTTTTGAGAACATGTAAACAGCTCAAGACGTGCTTCATTTTGTATTAACATTCCAAACACGGTTAGTGGAAACTTCAACAGTCTAGCTGGTATTAATTATGCTGCAGAAACAGATTACGAATCCGACTCACAAATCAGAACATAGAGCTTTGAATATGTGCCCCTAAAAGAGCCAAATTCATCATTGCCCTCGGCCCTTCAATATAAGTTAGGCAGCTAGCTGTCCTCTGAACTTCAGTTGGGTACTACCCTGAAATGATCATCAGAACATTAATGACCCACGGGCAATCATTTCATTAGAACTGGATTAAGGTGGAACAATAAAACTAAATTGTCAAACTATAATAGAATATAGAGACCTATAATTGCATTTGAAACTGGGAACTGTTTACATCATTCCAGGGGAAAAAGAACAATAGGGGGAGGTCAGTGTAAGTGCAGACTACAAATATTGCAATGATAACTTTCAACAGTTCGGTTTTCGCATTTATTGCAAAATACAACTAAATTAGTGCAAGACAATCATGCAATAGTCAGCTTATTAAGAAAAAATTGAAGAATTGATTTTGCCAGTTTGCATTATATTAACTGAATTATGGCCTCTGAGAAAAAAAAACATATATAACCCTGGAACCGCTGAGATCAAGGATGGTCAAATAAATGGTAATTGAATAATTCAGTTTTCTATAAGAATAGAAGATATGTCCAGCTTGATAATGTAGTCGCTTGGAAGCGACAGTATTTAAGCTTTACAGTAAAACGTTGAGAAGTCAGGTTCAGAATAGCATAAAGATTTACAGTAAACCAAAATAGTGTATTTGCCGCTAGGAAATTGTTGGGGGGGGGGGGGGGGGGGGGGGGGGGGTTTGGTGCGGTGGATTTTTACATAAATTCGAAGTACCAAATCAAACCATGCAGTAGGATCTTTTTTTGGGTCTACGAAATTCTGTAAATATTTAACTTTTTCCTCTTTTTAATAGAAAATTAAAAATAGGTAGGGGGCTTCCTGCCGTTCCGTTCAAAAAAAAAAAAATCATACCCATGGCTCACTGCAAATTGCGCTAACAACATGCTCCAAGAATGTTATCCTTATTATCCTTATTGAACAAGCAACCACAAACTATCATGGCAAAAGGACCAAAATACATGGGAAAGTAGTGCAACATCCTTTTGACAAACTGGGCACAGCATCGCATCTTGGCTAATGCACAATGAGCAGAATTTATCCAAAACAACTATGAAATCCAGGAGTATCACAGAAAAGGTAGAATAAAAGTTTCAGCTAGATTTCACAAAAGCTAATA
Organism: Eragrostis nindensis; assembly: GCA_012490785.1. Classification (NCBI taxonomy): domain Eukaryota; kingdom Viridiplantae; phylum Streptophyta; class Magnoliopsida; order Poales; family Poaceae; genus Eragrostis; species Eragrostis nindensis. The sequence continues at coordinate 738,903 of JAAXCT010000099.1, read as the reverse complement.
CATCAGAAAATTTGCAAACAGTGTTCTGTCTAGAAGCAGACAATCCATGCAAACAAGCACAATAGTGCATAAAACGTTATTTAAGTTTCAAAAGAACAGAATCGTTGAGCCTTCGGTTGAGACTCAAAGCACATAAACTAGAGAAATAAGGTATTTTGAAGAGCTGCAGAGTCTTCAATTTTTGCACAACAGCAACAGGAGAGGAAATCATACAACATTCAACAAACCACACATATCTCATACATGGCTACTGGCTTGCTCATCCAAAGAATAAGCAGGCAAATAACACAAGCATTGCTTAAACAATTTGATCCACATGTACCATGTAGAATTTTTCTTTTTTTTTTATCAAACATACCTATATTAAAGATTAAGGAAGTACACATACGCGTATGCAAACAGGTACATTTGGAAAGGATACACAGGACAGCTGTCCTACCAAAAGAGCAAAAAGGCCTCTAGAAAACCAAAAAACACGAACAAGTCCCTGGCCCTTGAGCTCTACAGTAGCCGCCAAAATCACCACCACCGGCCGACACCGACGGCAGCAAATCCGGCGACCGCTACCAACCCGAAGCCGGAAGGAGCACCACCCTCGCAGAAGCGAGATCGCGCCAACGGTTTGAAGTAAGCCGAAGTAGATGCGCACAAGCAATTCGCCTAAACGGCCGGGGCCGCGCCCCGTACCCCATCCGGCCAGAGGCGCCGCTCGCCAACGACGGTAAGCGCCGCCGCAGAACCCTCGAGGACGCCTCATCCGCCAACTTGCCGCCGAAACACAGCTGCCTCCGCATCCTTGACTCGAAAAGCCGGGCCCCTCGTCACCTCGCCGAACGGGGAAGCAACAAAGGGCCGGCAGACTCTTGTACAAGGCCCCGCCACCGGGGAGCCCACCTCCACAAGCTCGTCGCTGACGCCGGAGCAGAACGTCAACGGGTCGCGTCATACTCCCTTTCTTCAAAACGAGCTCGGAAGGACAAAATCGGACTTGACACCGCCGCCGCCGCCACACCGATGTCAGCCGATACCGAACACCTCCACAGAGCTTCACCAACAACCGCGCGGCCGTTGCCGACGCCGCCATCACCGGATCCGCCGAGGGAGAACAGAAATCCGACAGACATCACCACAGATGCCGCCGGAACCCTAACCCTAACTGGCTTTATTGAAAGGAAAACAACAGCTGCACTAAAACCTAAGCCGGACGACGAGTTCCCGGTTCTCCCGACCCTCCAGTGCCCTACGGGCCGCCGGAAGAGGGGGAGAGCCGGCGAACTCGCCGCCGGACACGCGGTCGCCCACCGAGTCGCCTCCTCTGCACTGTAGATGAGGATAACGATTCAGGGGATTCTATATCATGTAGAAGATAGAATACAATCGCCAGCTAATTTCAATGCTGGCAGATTATAAGAATTAAAAGGCAGATACATATAGCACATAAACTAGAGAAATATTGATAACAGCTATATACATATATCAGCTAAACTTGACAAATGTTGGCAACAATGTCACAACCATCACATCACATATCTTACATAACACCAAATGTATAAGCAAAATCACATCAATCAGTGGATAGATTAATATACAGGACAAGGCCCAGCTGTAACCAAGCATATATGTGAATTTTGATATATCAGAAGGAAGCATAATCAATCTAATAGACCAGCCAATAACTTGGAAGAAACAACACAAGTAGGATAGAGTACAATATATCATTGAGACAAAATACTTTGATCTTTGATTATGGCTAGTTCAAAGGCCACAACGTTTACACCAAACCCTTAACAAGTAGAGTTTACTAGCAGCCTGAAGGCTGAACAAAACGCTAAATAACATAAACTAAGGCTTCTATTGAAGAATCCATAGCTACTTCGAGACAGCTGAACCTCTCCGCGGCAGCAGCAAGGTAGTAGGTTTTCAGCGGTACTGCAAGTATTAAGAACGCAAGCAATCAGATGATTGTCCTTAACCAATTTCAAGAGGTCATTGTCCGCTTGCATAAATGGTATTAAAACAAACACAAATGGATACCAGTCTAACAAGAGTTGCAAGAAAAAATAGATTCCATATGTAGCAAGTGAGCGCATGGCAATGCAGAGATGATAACTGGATACAGCATTTCAAGCAATCCAAGCTAATCACCCTGCATGGCTTAATGAACAAGCAGGATCAGCAAAAGTTGGGAGCCTACCTTGATGAAGCCAATGTCCTTGGCGTTGCTGCGGAAGCACTGCCTGCAGCACATGAGCCCATACTTCCTGATCAGACCGTGAGGGTTCGCACAGACCCGGCTGCAAAACATTAATACATTCTGAGTCAGAAAAGCTACCAGCACATGAAATTAGCTCTTAAGTCCACAAGGTCGCCATTAAACAGTGATCAATTCCTGGCGTAAGATGAAAATGTACATGCGAATCATGATGCTTCGACAGAAGCTTTCTTTTCATCCAACAGAACATGTAAGCCACAAAAGAATACCAAATATGCTAGCCAATTAAAATGAGCATTTTGAGAGAGCAGACATGATCTAACAAGCTATCAAAAAGAGTACAGTTTCACATGATACCAAAATGTTCTACGACCAGTTGAAACTACCATTTCACATCGAATCAGAAGCAGCTACATGAGCAATTTAAACTTCGATTCTACAATCTACATACGACTCAAACAGATAAAAGCGGCTGCACTACAAATTGATAATGACTTCTCTACATTTAATTTGGCAACCTTTCATAAAAAGAAACATTTTTTGACGGGGTAGCTAAGAAAAGCCTCCACGATGGGAAGAACCATGTCAATGAAATCAAGCACATCTAACATCTTAGCAACCTACAATGAATGTTCTGAACAGCAAGATTATCACTAAAGCAGAGGGCTCGCAGAACGGCACAAGACATCTCATCAGCATACCAGCCTAGATCACGGAAACTGCAGGGACCTAACACCTAGCCATTATATTTCGACAATAACACCACCAGATCCGTCAACTAAGATCATCACAGCTAATCATGGTCATGTCATCAACATCCTACAAAGTTTCATGAACCGGGGAAACAAAAAGGGACGAGCTTCGCAGCCCCAGCGGCAGAGATGAGAGCGGTTGGTCGGTTACCAGACGCGGGAGCCGGGCCCGTAGTTCTTGGGATGGGAGTTCCACACGTTGGAGTGGCCCATCGCTGCAAGCTTCTTCTTCTTCCTCCCCTTCCTTTCTTCTGGGCGGCGGCGCTTGAGGTCGAGAGGGAGAGAAGAAGCGGCGGTGCGAGGGGAGGGAGCCTTTATACCTGTCCTGAGGCGAGGAACCCTAGCGCTGCACTCGTTGGGCCTTAGATGAGCTGGTAACGAGATCCTTATTGGGCTACTACGTTTTAGGCTTTTTTCGTGCTGTGTTTGTACTTCTCTTAATGGGCTCGGTTGAATTGTGCCTGGTCCAGCCCGTGAGTACTGTGAAAAAAAAAAAAATCGGTGCTTTTATGGGCTGAGCCGTCGTTTTGATAGCGCCCATTTGTGCCCCTGCAGCAGCAGACCCAATTGCAGTTGTCCATGAATATTACCGGCCCAAACGTGATCGAAACTATGTTGGTCGTTCTCTTTTTTCCGAGTGAAAACATTTTCCCTTTTCACAAAGAATTTTCGCCAGTAAAAAAACTCGACCTGCGGGGGGTAAGACAGCCCCCGGGCATTGCTTTTAAGAAGAAGACCTTCTCACGCAGGTCGAGAAAACCCCCGAACCCCTACCCCACCCATACACAGCGGCACCGTAGCTCATGTGAGACGACCAACGATCCGGGTCGGGCCTTAGACCTGTGCTTTGATTGTGCGACAGACGAGAGGATTTTTTTATTTTTTCCACAAATTGTGCAGTACCCAGGGATTGAACCCTGGGCGGGAGCTCCCCAGCCAGTAGTTTCGTCTAGTTCCACTTTATATCGTCCCAAATTTTGCTAGCAGCTGAGTGAAGATAATCTGGAACATATTGATAGAATATCACGAGGCCTTGTATCGTCCCAACTTTATGAGTTTTCTTGGAGGAGACAGCATTTCACGAAGCAACAGTGTGCATTTAGTACTTTATGTTAGTTCCATGACTAGTTTCTCCTTTTCAACCGCATTGGTTACAACTCCTCTTGAACATATTCTTTCCTGATTAACAGTCACCACGAGATTAATTAAATCCGCTGCACTGAGACCCAAGCATGAACCCAGAACCCTACAAACCAATGAAATGAACCGTGCTTCACTACAAACCAGAATCTCTCTACATGTCCCAATTCAAAGGATCCAGCATCAACAAGATAATGCATCCGGGTGCATGGAGAATATGTGCCCTTCGGTTGTGCACCTCGCTATCACGTTTCCGCCCTTTATGCTTCAGTCACCACCAATCTGGATTTCAGAAACCAGTTCCGAATTCTGACTCGTAAGACTGACTCCAACAATGGGACCTAAATTTAAGACCTTAAAGGAGTGAATGGATACTTGGAAAGAGGAAAGGGCACCACCAAAAAACTCATGTCTCCAACAGGAGTCCGAAATTGGGCTCACCGTCGCCGTCGACGCCCTCCAGCTCCGCCGTGCCCTCGCCCGCGCCGCCGCCAATCGGCGCCTGCGAGCCGAACCAGCGCCCGCGCGGCTGCTGGAGCCTCCCGCGCCTCCATCGCCATCGCCATCGCCATCCCCATCCCCTTCCTCGTCATCCGCACGGCCTCAAGCTCGCGCGCGCCTCCCTGAAATTCCCCCCAAATCCTCCTCCTTTTCCCCGCCTCCGCCGACCTCGTGCGCCTCGAGTCGACCTCGCTGGACCATCGAGACCCGCCGCGACCCGCTCCGCCGCGACCGGGCGACGCCGCGCGGCCCGCTCTCTCCGCCGCGACCCTCGCCGCCTCCGCCAAGACCCGGGCGACGCCGCGCGGCCCGCTCTCTCCGCCGCGACCCCCGCCGCCTCCGCCGCGACCCGGGCGACCCCGCGCGGCCCGCTCGCTCCGCAGCGCCCCCCGCGGCGCCGTGCGTCGCGATTGAGAGAGGAGCCGCGCCGGCGAAGGGTCGCGTCGCTCTCGCGCCCTACCGCTCGGTCCTCCACCGCGTGGCTCCGAAAATAGGTAAGAGCTGTAGGTACTCTGTTGGAGAAGGTTTTTCCATGTTTTGACACCTATTTTAGGGTATAAGTGAGATATGGGTAGACTGTTGGAGTCAGTCTAAGATGCCAACTCTCTTCTTCTTCTTTTTTTAACCTTTACTAAAAGCGAGGTCCATCTAACAAACATATGCCCACGCGTTGCATGATCGGCAGTAACATCAAGGGGCAAACTGGTTCCCTCGCAAAAAAAAAAAAAAAGGCGCAAACTGGTTGAATCGAATCACCTTTTTTTTTATGAATTACTAGTTGTTCTGAATTTGTCAGTGCATTCTTCAGTGGAATTTGTTCTGAATTTGTTAGTGCATTCTTCAGTGCACACTTCAGGGCCAGCTGAAGGAATCCAGAGATAGTACTAACTGATTATAACTTGTGGCTGCCTTTTGGCCAGTCAACTAAAGCCATATTCTGTTGTCTTGTTAGGCGCTCCAAGAAGCGTTCGACAAGTAACCTATCTCTTGATCCAGAAACCTTTTGTCATGTAAAAGAAATGTAACCAGTCATGCAAAGGACACCGAGAAAAGTCTCAATCCTTCAGTTGTGAACATATATAGGAGTTTGTAGTGTAGTATCTTTAGTTGCAATCGCCGATCCACTTTGTCATGTCCACTACTGCAAGGAAGAACAAAGAACTTATCCCTTTGCTTCCACTCTACTAGGTGTAGCTCCCAACCAACCAGTCATGAGAGTTGTAATGATGCTGCGTGCGTGGGTAGTTCAACCACGATTGCGAGAAGGATCTTTCATGAAACAGCCGGCCACAATCTTGTCACCCATATTATCTTAAGTTCTAAACCAGCGTTGTGCACAAATCTTGAACAATCACGACGCAAATCGATGTACACGCTTTCCTTAATTGGCAGAAATGCGTTGAACAGTTTTGTTTTATATATTGAAAAAAGTCCGTTCTACAAAAATAGACTTTTCACCTGTATGTATGTTAACTGAAAGCTACTACGTTTTACAATTGTTAGCTCACCGTGCATCTCAATCTAATTCTTGTACATTTTGAGTTTCGGAGTAGCTCCAAAGTTTCCTCCCCTGTAAGATCCCAATGCCAAGTTGGACGCGTGGAGAGCGACAAACTGGGAGAGAAATTCTCTGCATCTGCAAAAGGTTAGTTGGCATGAAGCAATCAATCAAAGCGGTGTGCTCCAGAGAGGATAAATGATGATATGGAAGTTGTCCCCTGACTGAGATGCCTTCGTTGCAATGCAATTCAGAGATGTGTAGTATGCTTTGTTCTCTTCGGTGATGGTGATTGCCTGATGGCTAGAGATTTGCCAGTTGCCAACCTCTGTCTGCCCAGTGTCCAATCAGATTACCCGGAGTCTGGAGGTATCTCTTCCATCACGTTCACTTGCATGCTGCTTGTATTGGAGTGCCCCTGTGTAGATGGTGACCTGCCAAGTGTGCGAACGGAAACATGACACGCGTGTTTGAGAGCTAATAACAGCGCCTATCTTGCTCGAATTCTTAGTTTCATCCATTGTTGTAGGGGAATGGCGAAATAATTGGTGTTACTTTATTTGTTCAAGTCGTTTGTTAGCTAGTACTCTTGGGTGTGCAAAGAAATCTGTTAGGATCTGGATTTGATAATACTCTATGTTAACAATGGTGACTACTTGCGTATAAAACAATGAATTCGCGAAATAATTTATTTGTACTGTGTAAACTTTAATGCGGTTTATTTAAGTCACATAATTAATGTACTGGCTAGTTTCAATACTTTTTTATATTGATATAGTTCTTACTTAATTAACAAGCTTCCGTATTTAAAGTGTAAGGCGTTCAGCTGCCCTATGCCAGTTTTTTGGGTTGAGCCAAATATACGTCAATATAATAATAATAATAATAATAATAATAATAATAATAATAACTTTGCTGCAAGTGTGCAAAAAGACGATTCGATGATCGGATGCTCGGGTCGGTCTCATGGTGGTGTTGATTTTCAGATTTATCTGGTCTAGACCTAAAGCATTATTTGAAGTTTATTCTTTCTACAGGTGCACTTGATCTGAAGTGAATGCGTCGACCTTTCTTTAAAATAAAATGATAGGTTTTGTTCTTATCGGTCTTGCAGCAACTCGTGAGGGGCCCATGCCGATTGAGATAGCCCAAAATTAAACAAAGAGAATACACGTTCTTATACACAGAAGGACTCAGATATTGGTTAACTACTTTTACAAATAACATTGTTAATGGAGCTAGGACCTAACAACGATAAGCTCGTAAATCCAGAGGTTGTATGTTTTTAGTTGTTAAAAATGTACACTGTATCACATTAGTTGGACAAGCCACAAGTTAACTATAACACTAATGATACGCCATTAAGGCTTTCATTATATTGTGAACACATAACTATGGAATAGTCTATATAGTTTCAGGTTTATTGAAATACCAAGGGTAGGCAGAGCTAAGCATGGACCAACTAGATCATTAACCGTTTACCAGATAGACTATGATCTATGATGATGTGATATGATTGATTGGAAATTTAGTTTGATGAACCGAATGAAATACTCTCAGCTATTATTTTTTGTTATGTTTGTTAAGAATGAAAAATGTTTTATCCCTATAGTTGATGTAGGAATGTAAAGTACTCTCTATGAATCAAAATGTTCTTTTATCGGCCATGAATAATAAATCAAGATTACTTTTTAGGAAGACACATATATATTATTACAATGGCATGTCATAAATTGAATTAATTAGCACATAACTCATTCAAAAGCTTATGAATCATAACCACTTTAGTGGATTCTGCACGAATGTGGGGTTGTTATGTAGTTGGTTGATTTATCAACAAAGAGGAATGTCGTACATGTCTAATTGGTTGATTGATCTGTAAAGTCACCTTTGTATATAACCCAGCTCCTGTTAGATAATGAATCCTGATTAAGAAGTAACAATATTGGTGGGATATACACATCTGCTTTGGTACTTCTAGTTTATTAATAGTGACAAAGATGAACGGTACATACACTTGATTCAATAATGAAACTCTGTGATTAAGAAAAAAAAATGTAATTTTGGACACTGGCACACATGACATTTGATTTTTATTTCAAAGTGAACTGTCCTCTTGTCACTCTGATCTCTTTCTGTCAGTGGTTACGTTCTGTTGCTGGGAAACTCTAAAACTCATTGCAATTGTTTGTGGTAAAGCGATAAATTTAGCACGTACGTCATGATGTCGAAGATATATTAACAGAGCAGGAAGAACTTTACATGTCCTTTGAAATATGCAGGGCAACTTCAACCTAAATCATGGCCAACTTTTGACTAGACATTGTTGTACGTATCCAGTCCTTTACTCTAAACTTCCTTTTTGAGTACATATGCATGCAGATGCAATAATTTACTTGATTAGCCTTTTTTTTTCTGGGCACTTTGGACTAGATACATTGGACCAGCGATCATGTATATATGCAGACACAACAATTATCGACCGCCCACAATGAATGAGGCTGTGCCTCCGTATCCCTGCAATGTGTGCTGTACTTTATGCGGCCCTCTTCGCTTCCCATGTGTAGGAGCGAGATGGAACTGTATTCGACTGTGCAGAGGCACGAAGCTTCTTAATTAAGAAACAAAAATAATTAATAATTTGTTGAGATACATGATTAAGTATGCAAAAACTAGCATGGTGTAAGCTTCATGACCATTGGAGCTAGGGAAACCCCAAGGTATGAATGTTTTGGTGATAGGATGAGAACCATGAATGTGACTAACACTCTTTGTGAGATCTTATAGGTCACATACAAAGAAAGCTTCGTCCGTTGGTGGTGAACGCCAATACACCATGAACTTATTGACAAGGATGATTGGTTGCCTTCATCTACACAAGAACGGACTTGATGGAGTCGCGGAGAAGACATGGATCAAGGCTAAGGACATGCTAGATCCAAGCGGGTGTTGCTTGGTTAGATGTTAGCTTGAGTCCATAGGAAAAACCGGACTATCAAGAGGGTTCGAGGTGGTTCTCTTAGTACACACTAGTTATAGAGATCATGGGATGCATGGTGAGTCTCTCAGGGGCTAGGGTGGCAGAAGAGAGTTGAAGGAACCAAGAAGATCAAGTGTTGAAGAAGAAGATCAACAAGAAGATCGAAGCTGCGAAGGCAGAAGAGACCGGACAGTACGGTCAAGGAGACCGTACAATACGGTCTACAGAGGAAATCCAGACAGAAGAGCTTAAGTTTCTAGAAGTGGAGAAATAGAGACCGGACAGTTGACCGGACAGTACGGTCCTAGGGACCGGACAGTACGGTCTCTATTGGAAGATCCAGACAGAGAAGCTGAAGTTTCTGGAAGTTGAAGAATGAAGACCGGACAATTGAGAGGATGGTACGGTCATGGAGACCGTACAATACGGTCTTACAGGAGAAGAGCAACAGAGAAGGAGAAGTTTCTGTTGGCTGATGAAGAATGGAGACCGGACAATACGGTCCTAGGGACCGTACAATACGGTCTGGTCTGTGATGATGAACAGCACTCCCCGGACGCCAGTCTGGTAGAGACCGGACAATACGGTCAAATGGAGACCGGACAATGCGGTCCATTGTACGGTCCCTACGCAGACTGGGTACTTTTGGACAACGGCTAGTTTGAGGTTGGAGGCCTATATATAGTCGGTTGTTTACCTCTTTGAGGTGCTCTTGGACCCAGGAAAGAGGGGAGGTGCTGCCAAGAAGCCAAGAGGAAGAAGTGTGAAGCACTTGAGAGGGATTTGGAGTGATCCTAGTGCTTGAGAGAGTAGCAAGTTGCATCCTTTGATCTCTAGGCTAGTGTGGGCTTGAGAGAGTCATCTAGGGCTGTTACTCTTGGTCTATGGCAAGGCCTAGACCGGTTAGGCGTCGGTGTTGAGCTGTCCAAGGAGATTGTGGAAGTCAACACAAGTTTGTACACGGTCTTGGAGCTTCCCGTGCGAAAGAAGCATCACTAGTGGAGCGCCCTTTGGCACGCATCAAGTGCGGAGCCTTACCTCCGGAAGAGTACCCGGGATCGAGCCCGGCGGGACGTGCCCGCGACTTCACTCGGAGGGTGAAGTGTGCTCTAGGAGGGATCGCCATCGAGCGGAGGGACGGGGTCGAGACTCCGGCGGGAGTGACCCAACGTGGAGTAGGGGAAGGCGCCATCCTTCCGAGACCACGGGAAAACATCATGAGCATTCTCTATCCCTTCTCCTTTACTACTCGCATTTACTTATCGCACTTCATATGATTGCTTGTAGTACTTGAGTTGTGCTCTTATCTTGCTTGTGTGTTTACCTTGGTACCTACTAGCTTCACTAGGTTTGCTTGATTGCCTTGCTCGTGTGCCTACTTGTTATAGCCTATCTAATAGCTCTAAGGACTCTACTTAGTGTGCCTAGTATCTTGGTTGCCTTGTCTCTAGTTATCTTGTTACCTTGCCTTGCCTAGCTTAAGTCTTCCGCTATCTATCTATCTTGTGCTAGGTTGCTAGTGTGGTATGATTGTGTTATCTATATGCACTAGCTATATAGGTTAAGGATACTCCTTAGTGTGCTTTACCTTGCTACTAGAACTACTCGCTAGGAGTTGCTTGGGTGTAAGTGTTTGGAAATAGATTCTAGAGTGCACCGATTCACCCCCCCCCTCTCGGTCACACGATCCTTACAAGTGGTATCAGAGCCAAGTGCTCATTATTAGGGCTTTACCGCCTTGAGTCGTGACCGGGATTGTGTGTGGGAAAATGGAGTCCACTCATGATGACGTTTCTAACACTTCCATCGCCTCTACCTTGATTGAGCCTTATGATTGTGTGCTTAATGATATTTCCTACTATCATGTGCGTGATGAGTATGATGAGCTTGTTTTGAATGATAATGAGGATATCACTAACTTCGCATCTCGCTTGTATGTTCTTGCTAGGAAACTCATGTCACGAGGCTATCCATCTATTATGCACAAGCATGTTGTGAAGAAGCTTATCCGATCTCTACCACTCTCGCGGTTTGGTATTCTTGCTTTTGCTCGAGTGGATGAGTTTGTGAACATGCCCTATGATGAGGTGGTTGCTATTCTCTCCTCTCTTGAGGAGGATATCAAGAAGGGCAAGGATATCTCTCATGCAAGTGAAGATCAACACATTGAAGCTCAACCTCTACCCCAAGCTCAATCATCATCTCGTGTTGGTGAAGGTTCTTCTTCTCGGGATCAAGAGGATGGATATCTCAAGCTATGTGATGAGTTGGATCACATCTCTATGGAGCCGAATGAAGATCTTGTTGAGTTTGCTCTTCGGATGGATTCTCTCATCAAGAGGATAAATGAGAACAAGCTTTGGATAGTCACTAAGGGTCAAGGTCTTAGAAGGTTTCTTGATGCTCTCCCGAAGGACAAGTATGGTGATCACATTGAGTTTGAGAGCTTTGAGCTTGAGTCATATTCAATTGAGCAAGTCATTGAGATCGTTACAAGAAGAAGGGCTCGCTCTTTGCTCTCTAACACATTCAAGACCCCAAGTGATGATGAGGAAGAAGAAGAAGATGATAGAGTTCCCGTCTTCTATTGTGATGATGACTATTCAAGTGCTAGTGATGATGAGCCGAAGCCTATCAAGGAATATCCCCCGGATGGAGATCTCTTACCTCCTTTCTATGAAGACTACTACAACATGTATGAACCGGGTCTTGCCGGTGGAGCTCACTACCTTCTCCTTGATATGTATGATGAGTTCTACAAGAGAAGAGAAGAGACTTGGCTTGAGTGTTGGAAGAGGCTCCTCATATTGTTTGCAAGAGTCAATTCTTTTGAAGGGAAGGAGAAGGTTAGTGATGAGAGTGCTATACGGATAATGTTGTCTCTCCTCCCTTATCATCGGAAGATCTATGTCCTAAATGATATTGGTGATGATATTGATCGGATGCCTCTCAAGGAAGCTATCTTGATTGCCTTATCCTATGAGCATCAAATGTACAACATCCTTGAGTACGCCAATGGAAGTGATGAAGTGGGAAGATTTCAAGCCTATCCTCTTGGGAACCATGTCCTACACTTAGGATATGATCGGAGTGAGTGGAGACACAATGGAGTCACCAAGGCAATGATTGACGCCTTGGATGCATTGGACTTGGATTTTCTAAATGGAGTTCCTATGGCCTACATCAAGAGCAAGCAAGAGGTAAATGATATGTCAATTGATTCTCATGATACTAACACTCCTCTTTGCTTGATGGCTACTTCCAAGGTGAACTACAAGATTGGTGGCAAACATTGGGTGTTGGATAGTGGGTGCACTCAACACATGACCGGTACTTCATCCATCTTCACCAACTTGGAAGAAAATGAAGATCATGACAAGGTCACATTTGGCGACAACTCCAAGCACAAGGTGAGAGGTCTTGGTAAGGTGGCTATCTCAAATGACCTCTCTATCTCTAATGTATTGCTTGTTGAGTCCCTAAACTTCAATCTTCTATCCGTTGCTCAAATATGTGATCTTGGCTTTTCTTGTAACTTTGATGCTAATGGGGTGGTTCTTCATAATGATGCTATGGGTCTCACTATCAAGGGTTTTCGTCATAATAATCTATATGTTGTTGATTTTGAGACTAACATTGTTGCCCCTAGCACTTGTCTCTTCACTAAGTCCGCTCTAGGTTGGCTATGGCATCGGAGGCTTGCTCACATTGGTATGGGTCAACTCAAGCGTGTGATGAAGAACAAGCTAGTGAGAGGAGTCAAGGATGTCACCTTTGAGAAGGACAAGCTATGTAGTGCATGCCAAGCCGGAAAGCAAGTGGCTTCACCTCATCCGTCCAAGAATTTCTTGTCAACTTCAAGACCTCTTGAGCTCCTACACATTGATCTCTTCGGGCCTACAACTTATGTGAGCATTGGTGGGAATCTCTATTGCTTGGTGGTAGTGGACGACTACTCAAGATATACTTGGGTATTCTTTCTTGAGAACAAGGCACAAGCAATTGGGATATTCAAGAAGTTTGCTAGAAGAGTACAAAATGAGTATGGGCATCGCATCAAGAAGATTCGGAGTGATAATGGAACGGAGTTTAAAAACTCTATCATTGAAGACTATTGTGATGAGATTGGCATCAAGCATGAGTTCTCGGCCACATACACTCCTCAACAAAATGGTGTTGTTGAGAGGAAGAACAAGACACTTATCACTCTTGCTCGTGCTATGCTTGATGAGTACAACACTCCGGAGAAGTTTTGGGCGGAAGCTATCAACACCGCATGCTACACCTCCAACCGGATCTATCCTCACAAGTTGCTAAACAAGACCCCATATGAAGTGATTGTTGGGAGAAGACCGAATGTTGCCTACTTCCGAGTGTTTGGTTGCAAGTGCTACATCTACAAGAAGAGGGAAAGACTTGGCAAGTTCGAGAAGAGGACCGATGTGGGCATTCTTGTCGGCTACTCGGGCTCGGCTAAGGCTTATCGGGTTTACAACACCTCTACCGGCTTTGTTGAAGAAACCTATGATGTGCAATTTGATGAATCTCACGGGTCTCAAGAAGACCCTCCTTCTTCTCATATTGTAGGTGATGAACCCGTCGAGGAAGCTTTGGAGAACATGCCCATTGGTGAAGTTATTCCTCGTGAAGATGAACCACCGACACCTCCTCCAACAACTTCATCAAGCGGACCTTCTACGAGCACATCTCAAGTGAATCCAAGCTCTCCCTCAAGTGAACAACATCAAGCACCTTCAAGTGATCCGCAACAAGCATCTTCGAGTCAAGCTACTCCAAGCGAACCGCAACAAGCGCCATCAAGTCCACCTCATGCATCTACGAGCCAAGCTTCACCGAGCAATCAAGAACAAGCACAATCTACTTCAACTCAAGATGATGGCTCGGGTTCACCTCTTCGACAACAAGACACTCACATCTCAAGGGAGCAAGCCGCAAGAGACGCGCAAGACACTTCGCCGGCTCCTCCTCCTCCTCGACAAGAACCTTCAAGGAAGCACAAACCCATCGATCGGGATCATTCACGTGATCTCATCATTGGGAGTCCTTCTCAAGGGTTAAAGACTAGAAGAAGTCAATATAAACCTAATTATGTTGATGAAACTAACATTGTTGAGAACTTCTCTTTTGTCTCTACCCTAGAGCCGAAGACGATCGAGGAAGCCTTGAAAGATCACAAGTGGGTGCTACCCATGCAAGAGGAGCTCAACAACTTCAAGAGAAATGATGTTTGGAAGTTGGTGAAGCGGCCCAAGCGATCCAATGTCATTGGCGCTAAGTGGGTCTTCAAGAACAAGCAAGATGAGAAGGGAGCAATCGTGAGGAACAAAGCAAGACTTGTGGCAAAGGGCTACTCTCAAGTTGAAGGCGTCGACTTTGACGAAACCTTTGCCCCCGTCGCTCGTCTTGAAGCTATAAGAACACTTCTTGCTTATGCTTCTCATTTTGATTTTAAACTTCACCAAATGGATGTGAAAAGTGCATTTCTCAATGGACTAATCAATGAAGAAGTTTATGTAGAGCAACCTCCCGGCTTCGAGGACCCCGAGCATCCGGACCATGTGTACAAGCTTAAGAAGGCTCTCTACGGACTCAAACAAGCACCAAGAGCATGGTATGAACGACTTCGAGATCATCTCATCACCAAGGGCTACAAGATCGGTAGTATCGACAACACTCTCTTTACTAAGCATATTGGTGATGATCTTTTTGTTTGTCAAATCTATGTTGATGATATCATCTATGGCTCCACTAACGAAATCTATAATGATGAGTTCCGTGCTCTTATGAAGAAAGAGTTTGAGATGTCCATGATAGGTGAACTTCATGTCTTCCTCGGTTTTCAAGTCAAGCAAATGAAGGAGGGCACGTTCATCTACCAAGAGAAGTACACTCGGGATCTTCTTAAGAGATTCGGCATGGAAGACTCCAAGCCCTACGACACACCTATGGCTACAAGTGTCCCTCTTGATGTGGATGTAAAAGGTATACCGGTGGATCCCAAACTCTATCGCTCTATGATTGGTTCACTTCTTTACCTTACCGCATCTAGACCGGATATCATGTTTAGTGTGTGTCTTTGTGCTCGCTATCAAGCTAACCCCAAGGAGTCCCATATGAGTGCCGTGAAAAGAATTCTTAGGTACATCAAGAGTACTCCTACAATGGGCCTATGGTATCCAAAAGGCTCGGACTTTGGACTTGTTGGCTATGCGGACTCGGAGTTCGCCGGATGCAAAGTGAGTAGAAAGAGTACCTCCGGTGGATGCCAATTTCTTGGACAATCACTCATCTCATGGAGTTCCAAGAAACAAAATTGTGTGGCTATCTCTACGGCGGAGGCGGAATATTTGGCGGCCGGTGCTTGTTGTGCTCAACTCCTATACATGAAGCAAACCCTATTGGACTATGGATTATCTTATGGGCAAGTACCTCTCTATTGTGATAGCGAAAGTGCTATCAATATGGCTCTCAACAAGGGTGACCACGGCCATGCCAAGCACATTGAGGTCAAGCATCACTTCATTCGAGATCATGTGGCCAAGAAGGATATTGAATTGATTGGTGTTCGGACTCATGAACAATTGGCGGACATCTTCACCAAGCCACTTGACAAGAAGACCTTTTGTAAGCTCCGGGGAGAACTCAATGTTCTCGACCTCTCCGACTTCACTTGATATCCTTGAGCTTACATATGTATATATGTATATATACTTTGTTTGTTTTTGTTTGTGTTGTTGTTTTTGTGTGTTCTTCTTGTTTTGTAGGACCGACGACTAACCTTCTTGAGATAGCAATGAGCATGGGTTAAGCTTGGGATTGGTGGCACTTGGCTCCCGAGGCTTTGAAGAATGGCTCGTTGTGATCAAGCTCATGGAGGGTTCAAACTTGTTGTTGGTAACTTCGCTCTTAGCTTTCTCTTGTTTTACCCTTATAGCATCATGCATTGTACACTTATCATTCCTTGCATTCGCATCTTGCATCTTGCATAAGTGTCTCGGCGCCGAGCACCCATCTAGGGGGAGTTGCTTATTCACAATATGAGTATATGACCTCCTATGATGAACTTATAGCAATGCTATATGAGCTTCATGCCCATTGAACCAAGATTTTTGAGCTCCAAGGCTAAATCCACTTGCGCGGCTCAAAGTCTAAGGGTTCATACATTTCCATCATCATCAACTAACCCCTATGTACTTCAAGACAATATTCTTTTGAGAATGTGTGTAGGGAAATTGTTGGGAGATGGAGAATCACGGATCAAGGGGGAGCTTCACGCCAAATCAAGTAACTCATTTTCCCACTCGTCTCATACATTTACACTAACCTTTTCTCCCTTGGAAGATTTCTTTTTGGATGATAGATGCCAAAGGGGGAGAAGAGTTGGGCTTAATGATCGAGCAAGAATATGGGGGGAGAAGAGTTCGAGCGGAGAAGAATATGGGAAGAAGAGTTCGGACTTACAATGAGTTGGAAGATGTCACCTCAAGGGGGAGTTTGTACAAGAGAAGATCAAGTGATCAAGATGATCGATCTTCACACAATCTTGAGGTGATGAAGAAGAAGCAATGCCGTCTCAAGGGGGAGTGTGCGTGAACGAAGATCAAGTGATCAAGATGATCGATCTTCACACAATCTTGAGATTGGTGCACTTGTCAAGGGGGAGCGGAATTCTACAAAGTAAGTATGAAGGTAAACCCCTTGCAATCTTTGCTTGTCATAGCTCCATGTGCTTTCATTCACTTGTGATATGAGTTTTTGCTCTAACTTGTGACTCCTTTTGAGCTATGACTTGCCTCGACCTAATCAACAAGGTAACTTTCTCTCTATCATATATTTGTTGTTTAGTGTCTTGATCGAGTTGCGCTTTTATCTTGACTTTTGTCATTACATTCTTTATCTTCTCGATCATTTTTATCATGGTTGTCATCCATCACCAAAAAGGGGGAGATTGTAAGCTTCATGACCATTGGAGCTAGGGAAACCCCAAGGTATGAATGTTTTGGTGATAGGATGAGAACCATGAATGTGACTAACACTCTTTGTGAGATCTTATAGGTCACATACAAAGAAAGCTTCGTCCGTTGGTGGTGAACGCCAATACACCATGAACTTATTGACAAGGATGATTGGTTGCCTTCATCTACACAAGAACGGACTTGATGGAGTCGCGGAGAAGACATGGATCAAGGCTAAGGACATGCTAGATCCAAGCGGGTGTTGCTTGGTTAGATGTTAGCTTGAGTCCATAGGAAAAACCGGACTATCAAGAGGGTTCGAGGTGGTTCTCTTAGTACACACTAGTTATAGAGATCATGGGATGCATGGTGAGTCTCTCAGGGGCTAGGGTGGCAGAAGAGAGTTGAAGGAACCAAGAAGATCAAGTGTTGAAGAAGAAGATCAACAAGAAGATCGAAGCTGCGAAGGCAGAAGAGACCGGACAGTACGGTCAAGGAGACCGTACAATACGGTCTACAGAGGAAATCCAGACAGAAGAGCTTAAGTTTCTGGAAGTGGAGAAATAGAGACCGGACAGTTGACCGGACAGTACGGTCCTAGGGACCGGACAGTACGGTCTCTATTGGAAGATCCAGACAGAGAAGCTGAAGTTTCTGGAAGTTGAAGAATGAAGACCGGACAATTGAGAGGATGGTACGGTCATGGAGACCGTACAATACGGTCTTACAGGAGAAGAGCAACAGAGAAGGAGAAGTTTCTGTTGGCTGATGAAGAATGGAGACCGGACAATACGGTCCTAGGGACCGTACAATACGGTCTGGTCTGTGATGATGAACAGCACTCCCCGGACGCCAGTCTGGTAGAGACCGGACAATACGGTCAAATGGAGACCGGACAATGCGGTCCATTGTACGGTCCCTACGCAGACTGGGTACTTTTGGACAACGGCTAGTTTGAGGTTGGAGGCCTATATATAGTCGGTTGTTTACCTCTTTGAGGTGCTCTTGGACCCAGGAAAGAGGGGAGGTGCTGCCAAGAAGCCAAGAGGAAGAAGTGTGAAGCACTTGAGAGGGATTTGGAGTGATCCTAGTGCTTGAGAGAGTAGCAAGTTGCATCCTTTGATCTCTAGGCTAGTGTGGGCTTGAGAGAGTCATCTAGGGCTGTTACTCTTGGTCTATGGCAAGGCCTAGACCGGTTAGGCGTCGGTGTTGAGCTGTCCAAGGAGATTGTGGAAGTCAACACAAGTTTGTACACGGTCTTGGAGCTTCCCGTGCGAAAGAAGCATCACTAGTGGAGCGCCCTTTGGCACGCATCAAGTGCGGAGCCTTACCTCCGGAAGAGTACCCGGGATCGAGCCCGGCGGGACGTGCCCGCGACTTCACTCGGAGGGTGAAGTGTGCTCTAGGAGGGATCGCCATCGAGCGGAGGGACGGGGTCGAGACTCCGGCGGGAGTGACCCAACGTGGAGTAGGGGAAGGCGCCATCCTTCCGAGACCACGGGAAAACATCATGAGCATTCTCTATCCCTTCTCCTTTACTACTCGCATTTACTTATCGCACTTCATATGATTGCTTGTAGTACTTGAGTTGTGCTCTTATCTTGCTTGTGTGTTTACCTTGGTACCTACTAGCTTCACTAGGTTTGCTTGATTGCCTTGCTCGTGTGCCTACTTGTTATAGCCTATCTAATAGCTCTAAGGACTCTACTTAGTGTGCCTAGTATCTTGGTTGCCTTGTCTCTAGTTATCTTGTTACCTTGCCTTGCCTAGCTTAAGTCTTCCGCTATCTATCTATCTTGTGCTAGGTTGCTAGTGTGGTATGATTGTGTTATCTATATGCACTAGCTATATAGGTTAAGGATACTCCTTAGTGTGCTTTACCTTGCTACTAGAACTACTCGCTAGGAGTTGCTTGGGTGTAAGTGTTTGGAAATAGATTCTAGAGTGCACCGATTCACCCCCCCCCCCCCCTCTCGGTCACACGATCCTTACACATGGCGACATATGAAATTTGCTAGTTCTCAAGCAACTATGAACTTGTATATCTCTTCGTCAATTTTTTGGAACAAATAAAATGTACGTGGGGACCATTCCTCTTATATAGGCAGATTTCCAACAAAAGCTGGAATATTTTAGTTTAAGTGATTAGGATCTTGCATATTTCTTTAGTGATTATTTTTTGAAGATGGAAATATTTCTATTGAAGCAGCATTCTGTTGTTTGTATGAACATACACTTAAGAGAGGATGAGATGATCTAAAGAGGTGGCTCCATATCCAAGGGCTGAAAAGAAGTGATCGACTCAGAGATTAGTAAATCTTAGTCGCTTGAGAAGGAGACAAACCCCAATTTTTTATGAGTACGTAGATCTTCAGTCCGAAAGTAGGTGATGCTTTTGGTTAAAAAGTAATAAATATAATATTTGATGTTTCTTAGCTTGCAGCCACCATATTAATAAGGATCTAATTACCGTCTTGCATCTCCATCCAAAGGTACTTTGGGTATCTTCTGTTACTCACAAGATACACATCATGCATGTCACCATATTTTGGCCTAAAAAACATGTCACCAATTTTTAAGGCCCACTTGACTTTTTCTGTCCAAACTTTGGCAAACATGTCACCCATATATATCAGATACACACACCAGCAGACTAGCTTTGAGTGCACGTTTGCTTCCTATAATACAGTTAATTATTAACACTTCGATCTGGCCAGATCAGGATATAAAATAGCTAAGAGATTTGAGCACATGCATTTGGAATCTACGCATGTGCTGTCATCAGAACAGTAATAAGAGAGGTAGGTAGATTCCACGTTTAATTTGTTCTCTTGAGACAAGCAAAATACGAGGAATGATTTGACATTAGGCATCATATCACATCATTATTTATAGAGTAAATTTCACAAAACTACGACAATTTGCATGCGAGTAATAGAAAACTACGATTTTTAAGTTCGATTTTAGTAAACTATGACTATTTTCGCCTCTTGTAGCACAAAACTACGACTATTTGATTTGGTCCCACCTATCAGCCACTCATTCAGCAAAAAAGATACGTGTGGCTGATGTGTGGGTCCAGGTCTAAAAGTCATAGTTTTCTGAAAATTGTACTAAAAAGTCATAGTTTTCTGTTACTCGGGTGCAAATATATAGTCGTAGTTTTTTGAAATTTACTCTTATTTATAGAAATAGTGCTGTGTATTTCACAAAGGGTAGTTACCAATTTGGGGTGCTATATATATTTTTCCCAATAAGCATCTTTTTTTTGCGAAAAAAGAAGTACCTTTAACTATTGCATACTGTCTAAATAAATCACTCTACATCTTTTCTAAAGTATTTTTGAAACGTTATGGAAATTCTTCTTTCCAATCACGCGTTGAGAGTTTCAAACCACGTGGTTAACCATATAGAATTGAATCCAATATGTATAAACATAATAAAACAAATCTGTCAACATTAACTGAGGATTCTTAATTTGCAAGTGATGTGTTCTTCTATTCTTCAGCTGCAATCACTTTCTATGCGCTAATCAACATAAATCGTATACTAGCCTGCAACGAACAAAAATTAGACCCATCAATCAATTTTCGATGCAGAGGTTAGGTCACACTGATTAGGAGATAAGATTAATGGGGTAGAGATTGGAACTGTTGTCCTTTTCGTGTGGCTGAGAATGTTGGTTAAACGAGATCCAGTCCAAGTTCACTTTCTCTCTCGCGTTCCCTTTCCCCTGCTTCAGTTCCGAAAGGCGACCGCGAGGCGAGACCTTCTCCGGCGGCGGCACCGCTCGATTTCCCCCTCCTCCGGCGGCCCCGCGGGGCTTCGGAGGGCCGGGAAATCGGCGGGGCTGCCGTCCGGCCACTCTCTAGCTACTATAGATTAGTTAGTAGTCTAGTTTCCCTAGCTAGGGTTAGGGTTGGCGGCGTCGTCGTCTTCCATGGCGATGGCGGCCGTCTTTTGCTTCTCCCTCGACGGATCCGGCGGTGGCGTCGTCGTCGGTGGCGGCTTCTTCTCCGGTGAGGTCCCGTGGAGCTTCCTTGCCTTCCTTCCTTTTGCGTCTGGGGGGATGGGCCTTTTGTTCCCCTCGCCGGCGATGCTGGCGATGGTGGATGTTGTGTCCGGGTTGTCGGCGTCTTCGATGTCGATTTCTCCGGTTTCTTGCTTCAAGCTGCTGTTCTTTCGGTGGTGGTGGTGCGGGTCTTACCCTTCTTCCCGGTCGTCGCGGTGGCCGGATTGGAGCCTTCTTCGTGATATGGGCGAGCGTGCCCATCTAATCGGCGTTTCCAACAACGTGTTGAGGTCGCGAGGTGGGAGGAAGGAGAGGGCCGGCTGCAGTCGCCGGCGGTCGGTGGTGAGAAGCTTGCTCGGGATGGTTCGAGAAGAAGAAGGACTTACTTGTAATTTCTTTTTCTTTGAGGACTGTTCTGTAAAAGTGTTTCAGGGGTGCCCCTGTAAAAAGGCGTGGGTTGTACTGTGCTCTAGTTTAATATAATGCCCTCCCCTTTTCGCAAAAAAAAAAAAGAGAATGTTGGTTAAACGATACCACTTTCCCAGATGCTAAGCGTCAAAAATTCTGACAAAGACATCCAAAATTGGCATCCTTGAGTTTCTTGCTTGAATCAAAGTGGCTACAAACTCAACGTTGGACATTATTATGGTACCAGAAATAGTAGGGAAAATATTGTTATCAAACAAAAGTGTCATCTGGTTCTAGAAGTAAAGAATTCTAGAACCATATTGACCAGGTAAAGAATGTCCCATGTCAAGTTGTGTTTCACTTTCACCTATTGACCAGGTAAGAATATCCTCTTAAGGTCCAGGGTCCCCTATTGCTCTCAGGACAAACTAAGAAAAAATTTCAAACAATCCGGCACTCCAATAACACAGGGCAGACTGCATCTGGTGGGTATGGAAGTGCCTATAGATGCATCCAACCAACCAAACCAAATCTTTGCTTAAATCTGAACTAAATATGTACAGTCGGTTGTACTTATCTGTTGAAAACAAATTGGAAATGATAAAATCAACCAATCAATGAGATTATAGACAATGACATGGCTGACATCATGTAAACATGCTTGAAACTAATCACAAGCACGGGATCAGAACATATCACCAACTACTTCAGAGATCATGACAATCTAATCACATTAGGGAATCTTTATTGTATATAGACCAATAATGGCCCAAAGTTTATATTGTGAGTCTGACCAGCATAACTTTCATAATCTATTTTTTTTAACAAGTACAAGACCAGGTGGGCTGCACCTAATATTGATGATACAATTGTAATCAGAAAATACGATAAAGCTACAAAATCGTGAAAGGAAAAAAAAAATACTGCTTTACGTGCAATAACATATTAAATAAAGATCAAATTCAATCGTGATTTTTATATCTATGGAAAGACCTTTTTTTTAGATAATTACAATACCGTGTCACTGAACAAAGGCCAAAGCTTGGATGACGCATCGATCGCAATTTATAGATTTTTGTCATATAAAGTTGATAACTTCGCAGTTTTTGTTTTGATTAAACACTTGCCGAGCAACTCTTAGCTAACCCTTTCGAAATAAATATGGAAACTGGATCGTCAACGCAAAGAAAATTTGTACCGGTTAGTTGATTAGCTAAAGAAAATAAACTTATCTTGGCAGAAGCACGACTGTCTAAACTAATATTTCTAGGAGCTGTCTCAATCGTTCGGTACCTTTGTTTGTCATGTGAAGCAGATATGTTTGACTTAGAATGATACTGTAAAGTAGTGCAAGCAATATATATAAGGAGTTGGACAACTGTTAATGACAGTACTAATCCGCTTTGCATGTGAATACTAGAGATCTAAACACACGGCCTGTCGAGTTGTCTCCTCAATGATTCCTTAGAAGTAGTGATTCACAAAACATTAAAAAGAACTGGAATCTGCTACACATCCCCAGAGGTACACCGCAGGGCCAAACGATCTCTCAAGAAACACTTTCATAAAACAGACACGAGTATTTCACTAGGCGTATTCTAGAAGGGTTGAAACTGAATGCATATGAAAATCAAGACAACCAATAGGTTAGGTCAACCTATGAAAAAAAGGTATGCAGAGTTGGTGTAGAAATGTCAGGGGATGCATAGGCTTTTGGGTGCAGATGAGAATACAATAGCTGGGCCTGCTCATTATCATAGGCCTATCCTTTTCTTGGCACTACATGGAAGCATCTTTCACAGACTAAGATACACGAGCTCATTGGCCTGAGGAACTTGGATTTGTTTGGCATGCCAGCAAGGACCCCACACATGGGTTGTGAAGCTCATGACAGCAGGACGAGAGAATCTTAAATCTCAATCTCCTCCTCCTCCCCTGCCTCACTAGATATACTGATATACATGACATGCCAACCTGCTTGCTTCCAAGGAGAGACAGAGCTTCTTGGGGATCTTTGTTTCGCCGTGCCGAGGAGGTACAAAGAGCAGAAGAGGAGTGCCCTGTCTTGCTCCAGAGATCATACGGAGTTCAGAGAGTCTAGATAGAGGTGAGCACGGGGTTCCTCTGTTCGTCTTCCTCTTGAGTTCCGAGTGCGTGATATGTGTTTCCAGTTCAGACTTCTGCAGATCCTTTTGTGCTCCTTCTGGGTCGTCCTGCTTTGTGTAGCCGCAGATTGTTCTGTTTCTTTCGATTTTTGCTTTGTAAACTCTACTATTTCGTTGTGTTGTTATGCATAAAAGTGAGAAAGCTGGTGACAACCAATGCCTAGAAGAATTTGTGATCTCCTTAATTTTATTTAGCTAGAAAAGATAGATCCGATAGGTTTGCGTTATGGACTTCAAGTTCCTTTTTTTAAAAGTTCATCATGAAACGGTGTATACCCAAATGGTTCAAATTGCATCGGTGCTAGATGATATTTCAGTCACTGCATTATGAAATTCAAGTCTAAATATTTGATTCCCTTGTCTTTTTTGGATGCTTATAACTGAAGACAAAGTCGAATTCTGCAATGATATTTTTCTGAGATTATGTACTCTAGAAAATATCTACGGAAATAATTGGCACTTAACCTGCAAAAGTTCAAGTGATCAATGGCATGACAATTTCATGAAACAAATCAGCTTTAAACACGTACCGAGAAAAGGTTCAGTGATATGACACTGAAATATCATGAAACAGATAGGTTGCAGATCTTTTGAAAAGAACCTATTTCCATTCTTAGTACCAACTGAATTACTCACCGTCATATCCATTCTCATGAAACAGCAAGAGACAGACAAGCAAGCAAACAAGACCCGTAGGAAGATTCACCGAGACATGGACAGAGAGCAGATGAAGCTTGCTATCCTGAAGCAAGAGCGAATTTTCAGACAACAGGTAATCATTCGACCGAACCCAGTTCCTTCTATATAATTATATAATCTCGATGTCATTTTTACCGTAGCATATATCCACAAAATTCTGAATTATCAGCAAGGTAGCAAAAAGTTCTCACCACTCTTCACATCTCTGCTGAACCAGGTACATGAGTTGCACCGGTTGTACCATGTCCAGAAACAACTGATGCAGCAGGTGCAGCCTGCAGCATCAAACCGCACCCCCGCGATCATCGACGTCAAGCCAAAACAACAGTTTGAAATCATTCATCGTGACAAGTCGATGAATCCTCAGCAGTTCGTCAGTTTCACGAGCAGCAAGGTCCGTGCTCCAGCACCGGCTGAAGACTGCAGCCTGGAGCTGACTCTTGCAACTGGGACTAGTAGCAGCAGTAGCAGTGGTAACGTCGGAAGGCGGCAGGGGAAGCGACTCAAGACATCGTCCAACTCTGACTCCGGGACAACGGCGGTGTCGTCGACATCGACGGATTCGGAGCTGGCGCTGTTCGGAGAGGTTGATGTAACGAAGATGGCGGTACGGTTTCAGAGCGAGGCGAGGAGGATTGATGAGATGGGGCAGGGCGCTTGGATGTACCAATGCCTGAGCCTGAAGACGGCATGATGATGATGTAGCGATTTTGCTGTTTAGGACGGGTACTGTAGATTTCAGAGATACAAAAACCATGTTCAGTACATGCAACAATTGTACATCACCGAGGTGATTTTGTTGCGTTCAGTGGTAATGATATAGCTTTGATAATTTCTTGCAAGCACCTTAGTAAGGAAAAAAATTCTGTGCGGCCGGGTCGCATTCAGGCGCCGTGCGAACCCGGTCTAGATTCTCGCCGCGTGGACGCGGCTGCCCATCCGACGCCCAGCGCGACGACTGACCCCGCACGTCTCCTCGCGAGTCTGGCTCGGCTCAACTGATCGTATTAGCCATCTGAATCTAGCCGGAGGAAGAACGGAATGATCTGAGTTGGACTAATGATGCCGTATCCTTGGTGCCTAGTTCCCGTGGAAGGGTGCAGCAAGACTCCAGGCCGCCGGAGCCGCGCAGGAATTCGATCCGTCAACGCACGGCGATCAGCCATCGAGCACCTCCAGGCCACCGGCTCTCCGCACGCATAAGGACGTCCGTATCTGAGCGCCTAGGCAGAGAAGACAGAAGGCCATGCTGATGATCTCGACAGAGACGGTGGCGGATGAGAGAGGCAGAGGTCAAAGTGGAACCGATCGAGGGAGGCGCCGCCGTGAGCCGAATCCTGAGCCGAGGCGTCGCCTGGGAGTCGTGCGCTGAGAGACGTGGGAGCCGAGGACTGCAGAGCGTCAGATGGGAGCGGGCATCCTTCGTGGCAGCAATCGGGACCGGGGCCGCACAAGGCATGGTTGCGGACGGTGCGCAGAGAAGTTTTTCCCCCTTAGTAATTTAACCATCACTCTCTTATTTGTGCATATCTGAAGCCCACCACCCTCAAATGGCCCATCAATCAAGTCTGGTGTGAAGCCCAGCCCAAGCCTTTACACTCCCTGCACCACCAATGAGCCCACATCCAAACCATAGAAGCCCACCATGCTCCATGCTAGGGATATTATATCCAACAAAAAAAGAAAACAAAAAAAAAAAAGAAAACAATGCCATACAAAATATCCAACGTTCTATAAAACTGAATTCCGCTATGACGTGTTAATTTTCCAACCTAGCTAGTAGTTCATCCTGTGCACTGAAATGTCATGGATGCCAGCACCGAAAGGCATCCCCCTCCTCTGTGCACACATTTCCGGAGAACCTCATATTATCGGACCTTGCGTTGCTCTAGGCGAAGTTCGTTCCGATACTCATGAGCACCCGAGCTTCTATGTCGACTAAGCTTCTGTGTTAATTGTGTCGTCTATCCGCCTTGACTTTGCATCACTTGTCTTCAGGCTCTGAGATTTTAGTGGCCCAGAGCGATACTTCCAAACTTAAGCACGATGCAAAATTAATGTCCTCAATCCATCATGACTCTATCGGTTACAAAGAAACATTGGGGCATGCATAATACTGATGCCTCTTAAGCTAATGTTGTCTTCACGGGCTTGCTTGCGGACAGGACAAATGTGCTCATCTATGTTGGTCCAGGGCCGTCCCGGGGATTTTGGAGGCCCGGTGCAAAAATTTTACGGAGGCCTCTAATTTAAGTGAAAAAAATACTGTGATAAACAATTTTTACAAGTTCATAATGTGTTTTGCAAAACTAAAATAGCACAAAATTATACCTGTCATGTAATCGTTACTTAAAATGCATTATTCTTGTTGCATTCTTTGAAATAAAATCTTCAATGATATCTTCGTAAGAAATATTCTTCAATATATCGCCCTCCAATGCTATGTAGCCAAATCATTGAGTTTTTCTTGTGTCATTCCCTCAAAACAAATTTATCCATAGATCCTTTCAAAGATTTATCTAGACTTTCTTGTCTTTGTTTCTTCTTGCGCTTTTCATAACCTGAAGCGTACTTTCTGATTCGATTTGAAGACATGCCTAGAGCAAAGTAAAACTGATTATGCACTGATCAGTTATAAATAATCAATTGGGAAAATGAGCTGACTGAATAAAATTGATTAAAAACTGAATGAACTGACCGAATGATCTGAAGACTGCAGAGCCGATGCAACTGCCTGACTGAATGAACGGAAATCGGCGTCGCCGCGGCGGCATCACTAATTGCGTGACTGATGCTAGCGATCTCCTCGGCCTCGGCCTCGCCCTCTGTCAGGTTCGGCGGCGTCGATCCCTTCAACTTCGATCAGGAGTCCCGGGAACTCACGAACGACTGAACTCACGCCAGGGCCGAGCGTCGATCTCTTCGACTTCGATCAGTTAGCTCTGTACGATGTGTTGGGCTCCGGCTGTACTGCTGTTGGGCTGCTGGCTGGTGGAATACGTAGACAGGCCTGCTGTACTGCTGTTGGATTACTAGTGTATGTGGCCGAATTTTGGGGCCCCATAAATTTGGGGGCCCTGTTCCGTCGCACCGCAGGAACATGCGGCGGGACGGGCCTGGTTGGTCACAACGAATTCTTGGTCTCGTTTTCTGGGTGCAACAGCTCTTCCCTTTTATACTCAAGCATGAGTCTCCCCATCAATACTGTATTCATAAGCCAACTATGGAATGGCCGTTGTGCAGTACCGAACCTGGCATACATATATATCATGTTCATATGCAGCTGTCAGTATCGTGATGTATGATCCCGATTCCCGATGAATCCTATGCCTATGTTGACTATGCCTATGTTGATGCTTGATCACTTGGTTGCACGCATGGCACGGCTCTTCTAAATGGATCAAGCTAGCCTCTCGCTGGTCACTGCTGCTATATAGACCTCACAGAAAGTCAGTGATATTCTAGCGCTCCACGCATATATATGAACTAGGCAGTATGGCGCGCTACGCCGCGCCTATCTTATATTTACTAATTGGAGGCTCCTTTCGGTGTCTCCACGTTAATCGGATGAAAATCCTAGAAATTACCACAAAAAAGCAAAACATCCGACCGTATATTTAAACGCTAAACAAATCATAACCATTAGATGTACATAACTGAAGAATCGTATAGGAAGCAGACTCCAACCTCGCACGGCATCTACAGCAAATGTATCCCACGTCTAGATGGCAGGCAATGTTGTATTGGCAGATGCATCCAAAAACAAAATGTGTCACGTGTACACGTGCATTGCAACTTCCCAAAGTAGTTAAGATTCGTTGGTAAATGTAAAAGAATTTGGAAC
The DNA here is from genome assembly GCA_012490785.1 of Eragrostis nindensis. NCBI lineage: Eukaryota > Viridiplantae > Streptophyta > Magnoliopsida > Poales > Poaceae > Eragrostis > Eragrostis nindensis. Next base: position 710,716 of record JAAXCT010000099.1, on the reverse strand, counting down.
ATCATCTCACGTTATTAAAGTAACAAGACATACATGGAAATATCTCACGTGTATGAACTCAAAGTTTCACGTACATGTACAAGGCAACATAGGCTACGACCTGGAGATCGAGACACTCGGATACATGGAAATAATCAGCTATCAAGGTACCGCAAAAAAAAAAAGTAGTAGTCTCAAAGTTTCACGGCTGACAACAAAAAATTCGTATGGGAAGCGGACTCCAACCTCTCACGGCTCGGCAGATATCATATAATATTCGTATCAACTATTGCCATTGAATCAATATTTGGTAATATCATATAATACTAACCTCCGTTCACAAATACTTGGCAATATTGACTTTTACTGTTCACGTTTTGACTGACAATAACTTTTTAAATTTCTAGTTACCGGTGCTAACAATTGTATTAATAGATTTGTAACAAAAGATACTTCAAGCATGTATTTTGTTTCCACCTAACAGCAAAAAAATTTGTAGAAAAGACGAATGGTCAAAAGGTGATTGAAAAAGTCAAAATTGCCAAGTATTTGTGAACGGAGGTTTGTATTTGGTAATAAATTGTCCAACACCCTGATCCATCACGTTTCCATGGCTTTCCCCATGCATCCGGCATGTTTCAAGGCTCTGTCAAATCTCTTCCCAGTCGCCAGGCAAGTCACGCCGGTTCTTGAGAACCATTCGGATCGATGGCGTTCGAATTTCTTAGCAATGTTTATTGCAGGTTCTAGATGGTAGAACAGATTGAACTTGCCTGATGGTTCTAGATGGCGTTCGAATTTCTTAGCAATGTTTATTGCAGGTTCTAGATGGTTCGTAACCCAACGAGGGAGGCATGTTCATCCAGGCCTGTCAACAACTGCAGTTTGCAGGTACGTTAGGCTGGAGTATCTGGCAGGAGCATACTTGAGCATAGGACGTAGGACGCCGAGGGCCGAAGATACTATATATGTTCAGAAGAGGGAGATCTGGGAGCTGGGTTGTCTACGATCACACGTCTACACACCAGGATAATCTCTTCAGCAGGGAGCTGGGTTCTATACAGAGCAGGCTCGCGGACCTGCCGTCCAGCAACCATGGCATCTAGATTGCAGGACTCAATCCAGGTTAGAACATATACCAATCGGTTAATTCGCTATATACATCTTCCCGCAAAAAAAAAAAAAAAAAAGCCATACACATTTATGCATGCGATATCTGGTACGACCACATACTTACAACCTCATTAAGCTGGCATTCTTATCCATTCGAAATTTTTTTTGGCATTCTTATCCCCCAGTCAAGTGAAACAATACTAAGAAATATGATATGGCCATGTATATCTTATTATCTTATTCATTCGAAAAAAAATCTTATTATCTTATTATCTAGAGATTGGAGTACTGGATTAATTTTCTGTCAAAAACATAAACCACAGTATGCCATATTAGTGTTATCACTTCGTGCATGCATGTGTGAGTTGTATGGTCTCCTATGTTATTCATTCGCGCTCAGATGCCATTAATTAGGTACATCACATGCCATTTGATTATTTCATCTATGATCACAAATTTTTTTGAAGTTGTTCGTTATAATGCAGATTTTCAATAGACATCACACAATAGGTGATAGTGTTATGTATGGATTAGCGTCCTTCAGTGTCATGGAAGAAAGCCCCACGTAATTACTGATAAGAGAACGATGGTTCTAATCTAACTTCACATTCACAAGAACATGATAAGGAATTGTGCAACCAATTAACATCCAATGATGCTGGAATCCATCCTAAATCTCCATCCATGCTTCTATGAAGAAAAAGGATCATTCATTTTTAATAGTAGCATATACTCCTTTATGTTTTCTGGCACCAGTAGTTTAAGCGCTTTATAGAGCAATTCTCACCCGATGAAGAAGATAATAATATTTATTATAGATTCCCTTATGTGAAGCAAATATCCATCAATACATTCTTAGAACAAATTGTAATTAATTTTTTTATTAATCAAAGAATACAGGCGGTTCAAACTTTGCAAAATTTGTAATTATAGTTTAGAATGTCTACCTCAATCAATAATTATTTAAATTACTAGCCCGTGCAGGTGCACGGGTTGACAGGCTAGTTATATTTCTAATTGGTCATATGTGTAACTAAAATGCGGAGGATGAGAACATGAGTTGAATTTAATTCAAAAACCTGTGATATAATTGTATGAGTTTAAGGGCTTATGTGAAATATACGAGCAACTCTACTGACAATCACGTAAGGGTATGTACAACGCCCGTCTTTTTCCCGTCTCTGTGTATGGCCTTTTGCAAAAAAACCCCCGCCTACCCTGAGCGACGGACACCCCGTCACCTCGCGAGACGACGCTCCTGTCCCGTGCTCCGAGGCTCAGTAGACGAACCCAGCACCGATGTACGGCCTCGTCCTCCCCAAGCGACGGCGCGCTCGGATCCCGCGCGGGGCGCGCTTGCCCGCAGTAAAATCAGGCGCGCGCGGGAGATTTCCGCGCCAATTCCCCCTCCGCCCGTCATATCTCCAAGGTCTGTCTTCTTTTTCCCCAATCTCGCTCTCTCCCCGCCAGATCCCACGCGCTCTCCTCTCCGTAATCCACCCACTTTCCTCGCCGGATTAAGGTGCGTCGGGATGTCGACGGCGTCCGGACTTCGAAAGAAGAAAGGATTTGCGGCGGCGACGGCGGCGGCCCCAGCCCCTGCCATAGGTCGCGGTGTCTTCTCGGCGGCGGCCCCAGTCCCTGCCCTCGGTCGTGGTGGCGGGTCAGCAGTGGGAGCGACGGCGGCGGCTTTCTCGCTTGGTCGTGGTGGCGGGTATGGAGCGGCAGCGACCCGCCCAACCACCGGTGGCTTCCCCAGCTCTTCAGCAGCGGCTTTCTCTCCTTCACCTTTTGATGGATCAATTGGAGGTGGCTTCCCCAACTCTTCAGCTTGGTTTGATGCGGCCGGTGGTGATGATTCTTCTCCTGGTTCATGGTAATCCTATTAATCTTGATTCATGTGTTTCTTCTACTACTTAGCAGAACCGAGTTAGGCAAATTAGCTGCAATAGCAAAGTTGATTAGTTAGCATGTTGATTGGTATAACTCGACAAAAGCAAGGTTGATTAGTTAGCATGTTGATTGGCTTTTGAACCAAGTTACTGATTAGTTAGCATGCTATTAATTCTTTATAGAAAACAGTTAATCCTACTTAAACAACGACAAAACAAGGGCATGGGCCACTGCAGAATGTTTGTAGCAGCATAGTAATTGATATTCGGAATCAATTTTCAAGCTCTGAATTCTGATTTTCCTGCAAAGAAAAGGTTGATTGCTTTTGTAGTTAGATTTTTCTTTGCACTATGCAATGACATATACTGACCCTGGCTGTGAGAACTGCTTCAAAATTAAAAGTGATCCGAGTCATTATACAAAATGTTCTGAAACTCCCTTCACATGAGTGCTCTGAAGGCCCATAGGAATCAGTGTTTTAGTATGAATGAGGAAATCCTTTGCGAGTATGATTCATGTTTAAATGTCAATTCACTTTCCTAAGCTGTGGCAAACCTGTTTGTCTGGGACAGTGATTAGACCTTGAAGGAGATAACATGTTTGCAGTTTGGCATTTTAATTGGTACTAGCAAAACTGCAACTCTGCAATCATGGCAATCCTACTCCTACATTGGTTTACTTGCACTGTAGTTAGGAAAATGATCCATTGATCACCATCAGCAGTTGTACTTCGTACTACTAGCACTTCATGTGAACTGACACTCTGAATTTAGACTCTGAAACTGCAATTCTAAAGTTGCAACACTGCCTGTCATTTATGATTGAAAAATGCTGAGTTAGATAGCTGCCGCCACCCAAATAATGGGCAGGGCAACTATTGTTTGAACAGTACTGCTTTACCAAGTTCATTCAACTTTATTCTACTTGAATCTCTTGATAATTTTGTAGTACATTTGTTAACTGCAACACTGCACTTAATCGTCATTTTGTAGTACATTTGTTAACTGCAACACTATACTATGCTTTCTGGTTGTACAATTTAGAAACTTAATCGTCAGACAATATCTGTATTATAAGGATTTCTGCTTTATAAAATTAAATAAGTCCTGATCATGGTATCCTATACTATGCTTTCTCAAATTATCGTGGCTATACTGTAGGGACAGAGATGTACGCCCACCTGGTGGTTTCATGAACTACTTTGCAAATCAGGCACAGAATTCTCATTTGGTTGGTGCAGCTATTCACAGCAGCCCTTTGGGTAGTCCAATTTGTAGCAACAATGCTGCTAGTTCACCGCCCTTAGCGGAAATCTTGAATGACAATGGAAATGGCAATATTAGGACTGAGAAGAGGATCATGTGGACTGTGGAAGAGGATGTTAGATTGATGAGTGCTTGGATAGAAAATTCAACAAACTCTGAATGTGGAGCAGATAGGGCTGGTAACCAATATTGGAGTTCTATTTGCATTTTAGCTCCAGTTTGCTCTATTTTTGTTTTTTGGTGAATGTGAGGATATTCAGTATCTGAACTTTATTTGCCAGTCATGTGAACTGAAACGTGTAGTGTTCCATGGTTTATTTGCACGTGAATGTTAAACGTGAAGTGCTGTCATGTGAACACTTTTTTATTTGCATGTGAACTGAAACTGAAATGTTCATGGGCCCTTTTATTTTCTGGTCAATGTAAACTGAAAGGTTCATGTGCCCTTTTATTTTCTGGTCAATGTAAACTGAAAGGTTCATGTGCCCTTTTATTTTCTTGTCAATGTAAACTGAAAGGTTCATGTGCCTCTCTATTTCCTGAAGAATGCGAACAGGCTGACGTTGCTCTGTATAAAATGGGCCTAGTTGCATCATTTCTATGTACACTTCTTCATTTCACCATATATCTGTTAGAATGGAGCCGCATGATGAAGATGACATGCAAGATGCCGAAGACTTTGATCCTATGGAAGTATTCACCATGGAAGATATGCTAGCAGAGGATGAAATGTTTGATGAGATAGTACAAGAGGAATTGCTGGCAGATGATGGAGAAGCTTCGACAGTTCGTCGCCGTTCTCGTCGCAGTGGACCAAGGACGTACATACCAAGGACCAGAGAAGTAGGTCATGATATTCTTGTCGCTAATTACTTTTCCGCAAATCCTATATACACCGCTCAGATGTTCCGTCGGAGATTTAGGATGAACAAGCCATTGTTCCTGCGTATCGTGCATGAACTTAGTGAATGGTCTCCTTATTTCACCCAAAGAGTTGATGCTACTGGTAGGAACAGTCTTTCACCACTTCAAAAGTGTACTGCGGCTATCAAGATGCTAGCTTATGGAACCTCGGCTGATCTACTCGATGAGGTCTTGATGGTTGGTGCAAGTATTTGTTTGGAGATTCTAGGAAAATTTGCTGAAGGTGTGATCGAAAAATTTGGTGAAGAGTATCTACGCCCTCCAAGAACCGATGAACTGGAACAAATTTTACAAGAAAATGAGGCTCGTGGTTTTCCTGGAATGTTGGGAAGCATCGATTGTATGCATTGGCCATGGAAGAATTGGCCGAAGGGTTGGGCAGGCATGTTCACCAGTGGTAACAAAGGCGTTCTTACTATGATTCTTGAAGCAGTGGCAACTAAGAGTCTTCGTATATGGCATGCTTTCTTTGGTACCGCCGGGTCTCAGAATGACATAAACGTTCTAAACAAGTCGCCACTGTTCATTCAAGCAATAAAAGGAGAAGCTCATACGATACACTATAATGTAAATAGAACAGAATATGACATGGGTTACTATCTGGCCGATAGAATATATCCAGAATGGGCAGTATTCGTGAAGACGGTGTCGAACCCTCAGTCAGTGGAAGACAAATTATATTCAGCTAAACAAGAAGGGACGAGGAAAGATGTCGAGTGTGCATTTGGTGTACTACAAGCACGATTTGATATTGTTCGTCGACCAGCAAGGTTATGGAAGCAAGCAGATGTTATCAACATAATGCAAGCTTGTGTTATCCTTCACAATATGATAGTGGAAGATGAGAAGGAATCAATTAGAGATGTCTTGGATTTAAATTACAAGCCAAGTGCGACGATAGTGATTCCACCAGAAGTGCATACAAATGAGAACCCAAATCCAATCTTCACAGAGGCTCTTCGTAGAAATTTGGCTATCAAAGCTCGACCGACACATAGAAAACTCAAGAAGGATCTGATCGAGCACATATGGCAACGCTATGGCAACAAAGAAAAATAGACAAAAGACATTGGAACGATATATAATATAATTAATATATCTTGGTTTCTAAAAAATATTGAAACTATGTTACTATTATTTATGCTTGATACATTTTCTATCAAATGGCCACACAATGGTACACATAAATAATTTATAGTTGATCAACAGCAACATACGCAGTATTAAATTACTTGCAGACGACTCTCCGTCTCTGGGTTGTATGACCTGTCTGCTCATGTGTCTGTATGACCTGTCTGCTCATATGTTAGAGCCGACTCCTATCTCTGGGTTGTACATGCCCTAACATGCGTGTCATGGCATCTCACCCCTAAGCTCCACAACCCAAGCAAAAAAAATCAAGTCACGGGTGGGGTGGCAAGTGTGCAGGAGGCCAAGGCCACGCGGCCTGCACTTCTACCGGTGTGCTGCACAAGGACACCGACAACGCATTGAAAAGAAGCAGAGAGCCGCTCCACTCTGCTACTCTCTCTCACCAATCACTCTTTTTCTTCCCAACCAAAGCCCAGCCATCCTCGTTCAGTCCGCCAGACCACGAGCCACCTCGCCACAAGATCCACGGTCCTTGAGCGTCGCGAAGCTCACCGCGCTTCCCAAACTGCAGCATCATCCCTTGATTCAGCCACCTGCCTCCTCTTTCTTCTTCCCATCGATCCCCCACCGCTTCACTAGACGCCGGCAAACCAGCCGCAACCCACTCTCCTCCACCTCCACCTCCCCCATCCCGGTCAACGACTCCACATCGCGCCGCGCATTCCTGCGTTGCCGCGACCAGCGCGTAGGGCTGACGGGCCGTGGGCACCGCGCAACGCCGGCGAAGGTGTTGGCATCAACATCACGAAGAGCCGGGCCTCTCGCCTTCGTCTTCCAGCCCGACGAACGGCATGGCGTCGGCTCTGGGCGCGGCCCGTCGTCGTCATCGGCCAGCTACACAGCTACCGGCAAAGCGGCCCACGGCCGAGCGGGCACCGACGTACGGGAGGCGGCGGCGCCTCGCGGCCCACTGTCGGCCCGTCGATGTCCACCGACGTACGGAGCGAGTCGTGGCGGCCGCGAAGGGTGGCCACGCCGGCGTCAAGGCAACGCGGCCTCACGCGAGGCGAGCGCGTCGGCCGGGTTGCTGGGGAGAGGCGGAGTCCTTCCGGCATCAGCCTCTTACTACTACTAGTGATCTCTTCCGGACGTAATGGTAGTCACATCTCACATGTTCTGTCCTGCAGTGCATAAGTTGGCATGCCTTGAATTTTAGTTGAACCCTACTCAACCTACTCTAGTACTTCTCGTTATTTAACTATAGTTGATCTGTCGATCACCCGAGATGTCGTTCATAAGTATTATTTGTTACTTATGATCCAAATAATGTTGATCAAACATAATGGGACTTGGATGTAGTATCAGTCATGGAGAGCCTTGTTATGATGTGATTCGCCAGATTGATGGGTCTGAGCTAACCAAAAAGGAAAAAAAAAAAATTGGCAGACATGACGATATTTTGTGGACACGCATGGCTTCCATGAACTTGAGATTAGAAAGATGAACTAGACTTGGATGACACATGTATGCAAACGAAGCAGTATGACTTGGGATGGATGATGGACAGGCCGAAAGAACAAAGCACGTGAAGGCTCAAAGGCCCATGTGAACGGCCCAACGCGCGGTCGCAGCCCAACCAGCACGAACAGGACTCTAGGAACAGAGCAGAGCGATGGAAACAAGATCTCGTCGAGATACGCCGGAGGAAGAACGGCCGCGACGGCGCCCTCAGGAAGCAGCCGTGAATCGATCGATGACGATGCGTTGAAGACTATGAGGGGTCGCGACGACGGTGGCTCTCGATTCGCAGAAACGAGCTGCAATAATTACAGCGGCGAGGCGGGAATCCACCACGCGACGAACCGGTGAGGCCGCGATTGGCGGCAGGGACGACGATGGCCGCCCCGGGAAATTGCGATCACCTCCGAGGGTGAGCGCGGCGAAGGGAAAAAAAAAATGCAACCCTAATCTATGGATCTTTATACCTTGTTATGAAGAACACTTATTAATAATAGTCCATAAAAGCTAATATATATGAGTTACATGACTCAATTTTAGACTAAGGGGGCCTTTGGAACGCGGGATTTTTTCCTGTTCCTGCGTTTTTCCTGTGAACAGTCAACTGATTCCTGTGAAATTCCTGTACAATTCCTGTGAAAATCCTGCGTTCCAAAGGGGGCCTAAGAGGAAGACTCTATATTAGAGTTCTATACTACTACTATATCCTTAACGAGCGTAAAAATGAGCACATTTCAGAGTGGATCAAAAGCGATGGTGTTCCTTCACTAAAAAACAAGATTTTTCTTTTCTTTTTGAAGAAACTAGAAGGGCACGCACCTAAAAATTAACATATATTAAAATGTAAAAGGTATTAATGCATAATGAAATGACAAGTAGAAAAAAGAGAACAACAAGAACACTACGCATTCTTGGTCTCTTTTTCGGGGTAAAAGAGTTCTCCGTTGTCTTAGTATCTTCACTCTTTAGTAAGACTGCAGTGCAAGCAGCTTGTGGTGCTATCTTCATACTTCCGTTACCCCATGATCATGTGAAGGGTATACAGCAATAGAAAAAAAAAACATGCATTTATTTTATTTTCTGAGCAGACAGAAGTTTGTATATTTATTCAAAGCAGAAATAGTATCCAAAAACTGAAGCTCTTGTTCTGTAACGTATGTTTTGTGTTTTGGAAGAATTAGGATAACCTCATAAAGCTAAGCCTCCATTTTTTTTTATTTCACAAAAAAAGTCAATTGTGCCTGTCTTCTTTGTATGCAAATGCACAGATACAAACCTAAGTAAATCACTACGAGAAGTGATCAATACTTCCCAGAAACAAAGAAAGACGAATCCCAAATCACTTAAAACTGAATTCTGTCTAATTACCCTGTTTCTTGGATTGGGCCCTCGGAACAGACCACGTTAGTGGCAGTGGGTGCAGCCACGGCAATCTGAAAATTCAGCTTTAACTCTCTTATTTTCACCATGTTTACACCCATAAAATCTAAAGTTATGCACCCACAAGGCAAAAAAAGATCAGAAAAAGAACAACCAGCTTAGAGTGCGCACCCCCCTTGATTTCCCTCTAGCTCCGCCACTGGAACAGAGTTCCGGATTTGGAGCCCATGTGCCTCTTATCTGTCTCGCATCCCTTCCCACGCCTAGCTCTCTGTTGCTCCTCTCATGCTGTACCTGCTGCAAGTAGCCACGGCGCACTCGGACGCATCGTGCTCCCCAATAAGCTTAGTCACCGCCAGCTTCGCTTCCTGCAACTACGCGCCGTAAGAGCTTGTTGTCGGCGTGCCGCATGTCCTTGTCGACCACGGTTCGCATGTCTATGCTTCAGGGTTCGAGCGCCTCCAGTTGCTGGCGCAGTGGCTGAAGTGTGTTCAGCTATGGCAGCTGTTCTTCCCGTCACCTAAAGTGAGTTGAAGCTTCTCGTTGACGGCAAGCACCATACTGGACATCCCGAGGAAGGTATGGAGCTAGACAAACCTAGTGTTTGGCCTGGCCTGGCCACTAGTTTCCTTGAACATAGTCACTTTTGTGGGGCTCGCTGACATCGCTCTCTGTCCGTCACCGCGGCGATACAAATTCTTTGTGGTAATGTTTAAGCTAACAATACCATGATGGTCCTGGAAACTTTTCACTAGCATCCTGATGCCTCACAGGCCAATCATACATGATACCACTGAGTCTGGACTCAAACATTTTCTGGACAGAAAAAAAACCAATCATACTTGATCGCCTTCATTGATCAGCACATATATAGTAGTTCTGCTATTTATCATTCAAAGTGGAAAACTTCATTTGTTTTTATTCGTGCACCCTTTACTCAAAGATCGTATAACACAGCTAGGTCAGTGCTCACCTACCGTTGTGGTTACTTTCTGAATACATTAGAATGCTTCCAATCTATAAATTGTTATATGTTGCGCTACCATTGAGCTTGAACACAAGGGATTTCAAAGGACACTTCCAAGATCGATCAGGTCAATCAAACACGTGGTGCACGACTGAAGGAACATGTGTTAAACCTGATTCAACTTGAATTGAACTTAACACTTAGTTTAATGAACCACTTGGCAGTTGTCACATGCTATCTCAATGTTCGACCGAGCAACAGAGGATGGGCTGCTTGATGATTTTCCAAGTAACTTTTGTACCAGGATAAAGGAAAAATAATAACTCAAAGCAGGCGTTCTGTTGATGATTTAACCTTCTCTGTAGAGTTACCCTTCTCAGATTCACAGAGGATTGAAAGAGTACTTCACATATTACTGGACACCATTGATGATTTATCTTTCTCTGTAGAGAGAAGCTTTCTGAACAATCAAGCAACATATAGCTCTGATCTTTCCCAGTAAACCAAATATGAAAATAGCAACTAAATCGAAGAAATAATTCTGTGTCTTGACAGCTACTTTACTTAGCAACGATGCCTCTCCACCAGCTGGGCCCTCTGCAGTGGTGCACCACCTAGTTGCCTCTGGCATGGCACGGCCGTGGGCACTCTTTCCCTTCCTTCTCCTGTATTTCTTCCCGTCCGCAGCATCGTCTTTCTTGGATTTGGTGTTATCCACACAGGGTTTGGCCAACTGGACCAAATCTGAGGGCATACAATCTTTTCTCTAATGTTATTGTCTAAATCGAGAACTGCAATATCACGCTCCATATCCTTGCGCCCGAAAGCGATTTACTTATCCATATCAGTGATGTAGATATGATTTGCCTTCAGCTGGGGATGTTCATGAGCAGATAGGCAAACTGATTGGTTTTGACCAAGAAACAGGACATTCTCACCCAAACTACTTATTTCCACAGGCTCTTTCGCTGCCAGGTCGACCCTGCACACTTTGGCTAGAGTGGAATAGCGCCTATAAGGCTCCGAGTCGTCTCTCTCAGGTTGGGAATAATCGTCGTCTTCGTCTGGTGTGTAATTTGAATAGGGGTGAGGATGTTTCGCATGTGAAACAGCTTCACCCTTCCGAATAAACTCACACTCCCACCATATTTGCAGCAGGTCACCAGATGGAGCTTGAACAATTTGCATTTTCTCAAACGTGTAATCCTTCATGTCCTCCAAAACAACCGTTTGCTTGATTGCAGGGCCACTGAAGTCAAATGCATGGATCGCTCCCCATCTGGTCAATGCATACATAAGGTCGTCCTTAATTAAAGACGCAATCTGTGAAGCAGTCATGCGGTGGCAACGGAGTCCAGGAAGGCAGGAATCATCCACGGCTCTCGCAATCGAAAGCTTCCCCCACGTGTTGTGGATGAGAACAACAATGTAGCTCCCGGTGGACGGGTCAGATGACAGAAACGCCTTGTCGAAGAAGTAGTCTCTCAGCTCGCTAAGGCCAAAAGTTGAGGGTGGTTCAAGCTCGCTATTACCAGCAGCCCACGAGTAGTACCCGTTAAGAGCGCCATTGTCGTCATAGATGGGTGTCACTTGCTTGATGGTGGTGATGGAGGGCAGCGCGATCTGGTCGCCGGTGAGTCGGTGACGGGGTTGACCAGATGAAGCTCGGACCGCTCGTCGGCGGTAATGACCCAGCCGTGGGCCGAGCCGATGACATACCAGCCGCGGATGGGCGGCTCTGGCTGGCGTAACGTGTATGCCTTCTTCTCCGTGACGCTGTAGAGACCCGTGGTTCTCTCGCCTGAAGAAGATTCGGCCGTGTACAGGAGGCACGGTGCCTGCTGCGGCTGCCGCTGCTTCCAAGACCGAGGTCGTCGCGGATGGTGATTTAGGCGCCGCGCCAAGACGAGCAGCTGACGGAAGTATCTCGTACGAGGTCAGGAACCTCAAGGCTGCCCAAGATGAGTAGCAGGATGTCCTCCGGCAGTTCGGACCCCATTGTCGTTGCTTCTTGATCTTGGCAAGATGAATCGTGCGTATCGATCCCCTATGTATAAAAGGCCCTCTGATATATAAGCTAGAGGTCGCCGAAGGTTGGTGGAATTCTTTTATTAGGAGAGGAGGCGGACAGCGTGATGAGTTTTATAACAACGTCAACCCTGCCGTATCAGAGTCGGTGGGATCGATTGGTGTTACAGGTGGAGTCGGGCTGTACATGTGCGGCGAGCTCAGCGGAGAGCCGACCCTTTGCTCACCTCTACTAAGGCCTCCTCAGTTTCTCGTTGTTATCGATGAAAGATCTCGATAGAACATTTGTTTCGATAAGCTAACGGAGAGCATCGCAGCCGTCAGTTTCTTCACTGCATCTTGGATCCTGATGCCCACCAAGCCCACATAAGTGGGTTTTCAGCCGGAATCATCTTGAGTGTTTGCTTTCAGATTTCTCTCTATACAAGGTGAAGCACAGCACTCAGTTTCTCTGATGCCTGTTGCGTAAAGAACGTGTTCACTGAGGCTAGGATTTATATGGAAGTAAATAATATTGGCATGCCTGTTCCTCAAAGAACATGTTTGACTGTTTTTCCTTGTCGTATTCTTGAACCTGGAGTGGAAGGAATAACACGAACTAAACCATACACCCTCTGCGTTAAACCTGCACCGCTGGTGCCATCTACGTCCCAAGTGAAAGAAGTCAGCTCAGGCATCAAGCGTCAGGCCATTATAACCTAGCTGACAGAAAGATTGAAGCGAGAGATCTGAACTTGTGCATTGAGTATAGTTTACGACCAAAAAGTGCATGGTACAAAATTACAACCAAAAGGTGCATATGGTACTGAACTGAGATATCATATTCCTATGATGCAATAACATTATTTATTAAAAAGACAGATCTGCACTAGCTAGCTAGTGCACGCAACTAATATATAACGCTAAAATCTTCTTCAACCGGAAACATGCATTGTTGTACTAATTAACATTCTTGGCTAAAAAAAACTAATTAACATTCTCGTGATGCACTACCCTATAAGGCCTAGTTTAACTTGGTGAAGCTTAATCCAGTAGTCTTCGAAAGAAAAATTGATGTTGGACTCCCTGTCCATCTTTTGCACCGTAATGTCGCACTTGACTAAGAGCTTGGACTGGTAGTCGATCCTGTGCAGATGCTTGCTGGTCTCAAGTTGCGTGCGAGTGGTAGAGATGGAGGGCGATTGGAGCGCGCAGCGCCAACCATCGTCGCAGGGCGGCTTGGAAGGCTCCGGGGTGGACGACGCCATGGTCTGGCCTTCAGCGGAGAGAAGAGTGCATGATGAATAATCCAATCTAATTTTCATTAGGATGTAACGATGGGTTGCATACGTAGCGCTAGCGCCGGAGGACGTATATATATCTGCTGACGTGAACTGATTCTTTCTTTGTGGACACGAACGTACGTGCCTGTGTACTCTTGTTGGAACTGGAAATCGCCGTCTGCTGCTAAGGGTCGAGCCTGAGGTGGGAGTCGAGCAGATCAGCTGTAGCGCTAGCCTTCAACTCCTCCCCTCTGTGTACCTTCCATTACACACGACAGTACTCGTCCCAGACATCCCGATGCCTTCACAGGCCCATCGTACTTGGCAGAGCAACCCATCATACTTGGCCCCCTATCTGGATCAGCATGTACATAGTGTCTCTTCTTCTATTTATGGATCAAAGTGGGGAAATTTCTTTTGTATTTATTGTTCCACCCAGTTACTCTCGACGACTACACAACACACCTAAGTCAATGCTCGCCTGCAGTGCAGCATAGCTCAGCTGATCAGGTTCTTTGTATTGGAACCAACCCACCCAGGTTCAAGTCCTAGACTTGGCACAGGTGTTGCATATTCACGGCTATTTATTCTCTAAGTGTGAGGCAAAAAAGGAGGTGACTTTGTAAATCCCAAGACCAGCCAGCCCAGTCTTTTGGAGGTGCTCACAGGCATAAAGGTTGTGTGCATTCGTATGTTTATAGGGGTGAGTACTCGTGTGTGTTTGTGAGAGTTTGCGTCTGTAATATGTTTCACAAAAAGAATCAATGCTCACCTACCACGTTGTACATTCTCTAACACCTTAGGATTAGTGACAAATATTCTGTAACACTTCAGGATTCGCGTGGGCGTAAACCCTGATTAGTGAACGAATATTCCTAACGTGTGGGTCCATAATGTGCTGACTAGGATGCGGGTGGGCAAAATCCCCCCATTTAGTGACAAATATGTGGGTCCATCATGTGCGGACTAAAATTCGAGTGGGCAAAATTCTGGAATGAACGATAGTAACGCTTAATTTTGGTCATAAACACTTGACTCATGGTCACGAAAGGCATTTTTTATACGTTTTCGTCACTAAACCGATCTATATATTTTGGCAAATTTAGTGATAGAACACGACAAACGTCATAAAAGTTAGCCGAAAATGAGAGAAAAAAGCTAAAATAGTGACGAAATGCAAAATAGACACTCTGAAAACGCCAAAAATCAACCCTTTTCTAGTAGTGCATATCCTGATGCCTCACGGGCCTATCAACTATCGTACATGTTGCCACTTGTCGTAACAATTTTCCGGGCAGAGCAACCTATCATATTTGACACATGCATATATTGATCAACATCGATCTTTGCAGTGCTTGTGCTATTTATGGATCAAAGACTATACAACACTGAACTCACCTACCATTGAGTTACTTTCTGAATGCCTTAGGATGCTGGCTATATATTGTCCTGTTTTTCTCCTCTGGAACGGGAATAATTTCAATGGTCGATCCTTCCAAGAACGAGTACAATAGAAATAATTTCAATAACCTCTAAATGTATATATGGCCTAATTGAACTTGGAGTTGACAGGTTTGATGTGTCCTCACCCCTGGATGACCGACGCAAATGAATCTCTGTCTAGCCAGCCACCTTAGTTTGGCTGTTCAACACATCAATTCCGCCCACTACTGTCCTGTGGTGACACTTACAACTTCTTCAAACTAAACCTATTAAACCAACCTATGATCTAACAGTGGAAGATCAACCCACCGAGCAAGCATATATTCACCAAAACAACCTCGATCTGGCTAGAAAATCGACTGATTGCACAGCCCTAATAAGAATAAAGCAACATCTATAGCAATCTTGTATTCTATTTTCTTATTATTTTATCAAATTTCTAATAAATCAATTCTGTTGAACTTCTTGATATTTGGGATTTTCTTTCTGTTTATTTTGTTGTACTATATTTTATAGTTCTCAGTTAGGAGATTCTAGAAAACAATATAAATTTTGTCAGAGAAAATATATTTCTTGAAATATTTACAGACTGGGCATGGATCAAGTACTGCAATATTTGTACATAAGTAATTAAGTTGTTAGAACATTTACGCTAGCTTTTATTATGTTGAGACATGCAACCGCCCGCTGGCTATTTATAGAAGTGTGTCTTTGGGTATTGCAATATTTTGTACTCCCTTCGCTCAGAATAATTGACACTTTTGACTTTTTAGACATCATGTTCGATCATCCATCTTATTCAAAGTTTTTGTACAAATACTAAAACAAACATGTCATGATGAAAGTATCGCTAATGATAAACCAAGTTAATAAAAAATAAATAACATTGTACAAAATTGTTGAATAAGATGAATGGTCAAACATGATGTTTAAAAGTGAAAAGCGTCAATTATTTTGGGACAGAGGGAGTACACAATTATTTAAGTTTGTTAGAACATTTACTCTAGCTTTGCTTATGTTGAGACAACCGGCAGCTGGGCCACAGGCTATTTATAGAAGTGTGTCTTTGCGTAGCAGTGGAAGATCAATAGACATATACTTGTGTGTAGCAGTGTTTTTGTGCGATGTGCCAGAGTAATGTTAGCCTTGATTGTTTGATTTGGGTATTGGTCCATAAATAGCAGTAGAGAGCTGCAAGTTTGGTAACAACTTTTCCTCCAACTAGTCAATTGGTCTCTGCTTCTAGTAGAGATGAATGTATGCGGGCGTGGGAGGCATCAGGATTCCTCGCCTTACCTTCGCTCACGAGCCTGATGTAAACTTAGATTTATCAACCGCAGCAAGGGACCCAAAGACTGCATTACTTAGTCTTATTCCTCGAGGTGCCTACCATGCACGAGAGCAGAATGAAGATTCATGCACTAGCAGATTAGCACCTGGTACTGTGGAAAAGGAAAAATCTAGCTGCGACTGAGAATGTAGCAAGCCACCATTATTTTTCAAAAGATACATCTGTTGAACAATATATAAGGAAGAATTTACAACCGAAAACCTGCATGGTACTAATTAACATCTCGTGATGACTAACATATAAGGCCTAGCTAGTTTAACTTGGTGAAGCTTTCTTAATCCAGAAGTCTTCGAACGAAAAACTTGATGTTGGACTCCCTGTCGATCTTCTGCACCGTAACGTCGCACTTGACGAAGAGCGTGTCTTCCTCGGCGAGACACAGCTTCTCACTGCGCTCCTCGGCCGTGCCCTCCATAACATCCAGCCGATAACCCTGCCCAGGTCGTTTGTACTTGTAGTGCAACGGTATCGAGGAGTCCGTGTACACCCGGTTCCCATGTCTGTCGAGGATGCTCACCGTGTACTCCGCCGTAGCGCTCGCGGCGTCACCCAGCAACTGGTTGCCGATGCCGAGGAAGCTGATGCCCTTGTGCCTGAGCACGACCGACGCATGGCTGGTCTTGGGGTTCCCTAAGCCACTGGGATAATACTCCACCTTCCACGAGTGGCCGCCGGCGCGGAACGTCGGGGATTCGACGAACTCGCCGCGGCCGAGCTTCTTCTCGACGGTCGAGTAGCCACGGATGCGGAGCAGGTGGGTGCCCTTCTCCTCATGGCCGAGGAAGGAGGAGAAGGAGAACCTCTCGCGAGCGCGGATGCACGCGTCGCGGACGGCCGCGGGCACCACATCGGAGGAGGAAGGCATCTTCCGGCGAAGGGAGAGGCTGACGAAGAGAGAATCTAGTTGAGGCAGATCGATGATGATGGATCACGTACGTAGGTGCGTAGTATGGCCGAACATATATACGATGGTTTCCAGACGTGAACTTGGGCACACGTACATGGCACAGGATTGATCTCCAATTTAGCAAACAAGAATTACTTGACCAACACTTAAGGGCTTTCTTCTTGTCCAAAAAATTACACGAACGTGCTCGTGTAGAATCCTGCCCTGGATGATGGATCGCTGACGTACGTGCCCATGGCAGAACGTGAACTTTGGCGCACGTACATGGCGCATGATCTCCACATGAATTTCTTGTCCAACAAGAAAAACAGAACGTGCATGCTCACGTATTATCCTGCCAGGGATGATGGATCGCGGACGTACGTGCGTCTGGCAGAACATATATGTGTGTTTGTTCGGACGTGAACTTGGGGACTCGTGTAAATTTGCTTGATCAACACGAACATGCTAGCTTGTGTATTAATTATTCTGCATGCGCTGGACTCTTCACCCCTGGGGTTTTAGGCTATATTGGGTCCAGCACGGGCATGCATCCTACAACAGCACAGCTCGTACGTGAGGCCTCCTTTTCTATATGAATATGGGACTACACATCTACCACTGCGTGTGAATATAGGTCCGATCTCATTTTAGTTGTAGAAACGAAGCCTCATAGAAAGGTCAAAGTATCCCATATGGTGCGGTCTAAGTATGTAACAGCCATCTTGCCGACGATCCAAAAAACAAACAACTTCAACTAATCCCTCTGCCGTATTCGACTCAGACTTCATTAGTGTTTGCAGGGAAACTTCATGCTTGTGTGCCAGAAAATTGCGAAATTCTTCCACAACAAGGTTGCGTTGGAACGAAGCACTTATGCTGGATTCATAGTTCAACACTTCAGCCCAGTTAGCCAACAAATCCAGACGCCTCGCAGTCCTAACATAGTTGTAAATTTTCCTGGCAGGTTGAGCAAACTACCATTCTGGTCGGTAAACTACAGCCTACAACGCGTACAGCTTAGGCCATTCTCAATGCACACTTTCATTTCATTGTTTCCAAGACTAAATTTAGGAAGGAGAGCCAGCTTCCTTTCATTAGGATGAAAGGCCTCTCACAAGAAATGAAAGTTTCTCTTCTGTCTCCTCATAATTAGCTTGCCAAGTCAGCAAAAAATGCATATGTGGCATAGTTTTTAATGCTTTTGAAAGGATGCATTGAGACTGAACTTGCTTCTGCTATTTATGGACTCCATATGGATTAAAAATACTACTCTTTTGTACACTGCAACATTTGGTACTGTACACCTAACACACGGATGCACGTTTGATTGAACATTTACTCTCATTCTTCTTATGTTTAGTGACACAATATGCCGCTGGCTATTCATATAAAAGTGTGTGTGTGTGTGTGGCAGTGACAATCAACAGAGGCATCTCAGACTTGTGTGTAGCAGTGTATCTTGTGTTGTGACTACAAACAAGTCAGCTTCGATTGCTTGACTTATTCGGATATATAGGTCCAAAAATTAATAGAAGTAGAAATGCAGCAGGTCCAGTACCAAGCTTTCCTCTGTCAAACAAATAGGTCTCGCTCTTATAGCCATGCATATATAGGAATAGGTGGGCATGCGAGGCATCAGGATATCTGGCCCTACTAGCCATGTGGAAGTTCCTGAAGAGTTGTGTCTAGCAGTGTCTGTATGTGCTGTTACCACACACATGCTCGCCTTCATTGCTTGGTTTATTCGGGTATATAGGTCCACAAAAAACAATAGAACTGCAAGTCTGATAACAACCTTTTCTCTGTGAAAAACAAATAGGTCTCGATCTTGTACCTATGAAACTAGGTGAGGGAGTGCGTCAGGATATCTGGGCTTACAAGCTGTGACGAAGATCCTGAAGACTTGGATTAATCAACTGCTGCTAAGTGCAGCACGACGCATTCGCAAAAAAGAAAAAAGGTCAGAACGACAGGACAATGCAATCTTATTTGCTTGAGGTGCCTAGAAGCAGAGCAGCTCCATGATTCGTGCTCTACCAGATTGTAGTGTTCTCTGTTTCTTTATCTGACAAGAACATGATGAAACCATCCATGAATCAATAGTAGCATTGAGCCGGGTAAAAAGGAAAATAATACCTGACAAGCCGACCTCTGTAAATTGCCAAAAGAACTGACTTAGCCTAGTGAACTAGCGGAAAATTAATCACGCTAGTTCGACGCAATGCATCATCAATCAGTATATTCCGAATAACTGACCTAGCTATTAGTCTCTTTTACAGACAAGTGCTAGCTACGTGATATACGAATCTCTAATTAACGAAGATATACATATTTTGCCACATATGCATCTCGTGTGGCAATGCAAGTAACATAATTACCTAGTTCATTAATTTTCGAAGGTACCACCCAATGCGGGACTCTGTCTTTATCATCGACACGGTGATCTCGCAGCTGATGTGGAGGCTACCGTCCTCCACGCCACGAAGCACCGACCTCTGCTGCTCCGCCGTGGCCAGGGCGTGAAACTTAAACGGTTTCCGTCCGACGAAGTAGCTCGCCGACTCAACGGTGCGGCTGTGCACCGGGTTCCCGTCGCCGTCGAGGATGCTCACCTTGTACCCGGCGATGGCTTCCCATGGCTTGTAATAAAAGCCGTACGTCCACGAGCATGAGGCCGACGGCGACCTTGCCCGGCTCGGCCGCTTCGACGCCGTTGGGGTAGTATAAGAGCCTCCACTTGCGGCCGCCGGCGCGCATGACGCCGGAGTCGATGGACTCGCCGGGGCGCATGTGCCCGTCGATGCGCGAGTAGCGGCTGACGCTGAAGCGATGCGTCGCCGTGTCCTCGAGCACCCGGACGGAGGAGAAGCTCAGCGCCTCGCGCATGGGCGCCAAGCGGCGACCGGCGCCGTTTGATAGGAGGAGGAGGAGGACGACATGGTAAGATTCCTCGGTCCGCGGCAGCGCAGAATGTTTCTTGGTGCACACGTACGGAGACAGCGCAGAATATATAGTACCAATGTAGACTACGTACGATGTACGGTCTCCTCCAAAACAGGAAAACAGAGAGGTTTTTGATGAGCTTACGTGCTAGGTGTCGTAAGCACCCCGACTTGGTACAGCTGGAGGCCCAACATCACTGAAGAAATGGACCTTGCCCTGGATTGGGCTGGGGCAGTGCAACAGTCGCCCAAAACTGTATACTCCCTCCGTTTTTGTTTTGATGTCGTTTCGGACATCCAGATTGTACTGGCCACAGGTCTAAAATTCTTGTCCGAACGACATCATTTCAAGGAAGGAGGGAGTAGAAACTATTGTTCTTTCCTCATCGTTATATCTACCGTGACAACGATTGGCCGCGGCGTCTCCCAGACTACACGGCCGGGCGGTGCGGATGGCGGCTATTGTCAATCCTACTTGCCGCCGCCGGAGCACGTTTCTGGCCAATGCACGCACAAACACGAGGATGATGGCATTTTTTTTTGTGTGCGCGCGCACGCAGCACAGGGCTTCATTACTTTACTTTCATAATGAAGTTACAGCAAGTCTTATAGGTTTGTACAAAAAATAAAAAAGCGAGAAAAGTGAAAATGTCTTCTAGCAACCAAAAGGTGTACTCGTGCTTGCCGGACAGTGCACAGGACTGCCCGACAAGGACGCCCATCACCCAACATCAAACTGGGGAAAGCAGAATTACTTCTGTTACATGAATTGCCCAAGATGAATGACTTGGCAAACGAACACGCACAAAAGATTGTAACTGCCCTTTTCGTTTTAACATGGAGCCTCTTGGGAGGCACAATTGGCTAGCGGTGGCCGCACCAGGTCGGGCTGTTTTCTTTGTCATGATGAGCAGTTCAATGGTTATCCACCCACAAAATCCTTTTGGAGACGGAAGAATTGCACAGGATGTATGCGGTGGTGACTGAGTTATGTGATGGTGCAATCTTCATGACACGGTGGCTTTTTTAGAAGCGGGAATATATTCCGGCCTCTGCATTGAAAAAATGCATATAGCCAAAAGGATTACAAATGACAAAAGAGCCACGCCGGCTAGGAATAAAGGAGCATAAAAAACACTCTCCTACAACTAAACAGTCACCCAACAACTAAAGTAACTACCTCTTCTCTGTTCACACCGCGTACAAGAGGATCAGATAATCACCTTAACCATAGAGAAAGAATCGTCTCGTTGGCACTATCATATCGTCTTTCTCCTTGGCAAGTCGCAGTAGACTTAGAAATTCTTGAATGTACGGTGGTGCAATCTTCATCTTGGGTAGTTTTCGAGGAGTTTTACTCTGCACTCTTGTTCAATGGTATACAATTTGTATACCATTGAATAGCTATAGGCATCAACAGATGCGGAGGCTGAAAATATAGCTTGGGCAGTGGCGTTTGCATGGCATCGTATCAATAGGGAATTGAATGGGCTAATGGAGCAACTGACGCTATCACCACAAACTGACAAAGAATACTTAGAAATTCTTGAACGTATTGTGGTGCTGAACTGTTATGTAGCGCGTTATTTTTGCTTTCTTTTTCCTATGCGTTTGTGTAACAGGGAATGGAGCTTTACTTTGCACTCTGGTTCATTGTACCGTTGAATTGCTATATATGCATCAAACGATGGACAGGCTGGGATAATAAATAAAAGTCTGTACAACCTAATGGAGCATTTGGCGCTATCACCAGCAAGGAGTGCCGCTGCCACATTCAGGTGCAGTAGATGTATCTATTATGCCCGTCAATGAGTGCAATGTTTTTCACAATTCTACCCCACTAAGCTCGTTGAATTGATTCCTTCCAGAGTTTTGCTATTGTTTTACAATGATAGAAGGAGCAGCGTCGATTGATCATCAGAACTTGTTGAAGGAATTCTACATACATTTGCCGTAGACTGTCATTTTCAATCAACCAAATTTTAACAAATATAATGCAACAATAGCAAAACTAGAAATACAAGCTCAATATGGATCAAATAATAACATTGTCCCAAAGACAGATACTCAATATCCTAAACGCAAATGCTACGCATTAACTTGACAGCAAATATGCAGACCATATAAAATTCCTAAATATACTGTGTAGATCCATGTCTCGATAACATGGAGGTAGCCCAGTCTAATCTCTGAAAATTCAATCAAGAAACTTTCTCAGGTACCACAAGAAGCGAGACTCCTTATCGACCCTCACCATCGTGATGTCGCACCGGATTGCGAGGCTGTCGACGTCCTTGGTGAGACGCCGCACCGCCTCCCGCTCCTCCGGCGTGGCCAGGACGGTAACGCTGGTAGACATCGACTTCCAGCGGTAGCGGTGCGGCCCCACGCAGTAGCTGTACGCCGTGTTCCCGTCGCCGTCGAGGACGCTCAGCCGGCACGCCGCCGTGACGTCGTCAGTGTATTTGTTGCCGTCCTTCAGCTCGAGCTTGACGGAGGCCGGGCCGCGCTCCCAGCCCTCGCCGTTGGGGTAGTAGGAGAGCTTCCACTTGTGGCCGCAGGCGCTGAACGTTGAGGAGTCGATGGACTTGGTGCAGGGCACCCACGGGCTGGCCGCGGAGAAGCCGTCGATGCGGAGCAGGTGGGTTCCCATCGCCCGGCGAGCTTGGAGGGAGGCGAAGGTGCTGCTTGGAGTCATCGATGTCTCGGAGTGCGCCGACATGATTGTGGACGATGACGATGAGAATTCTTGGTCTGCAAGTACCAGGTCAAAGGAAGAAGAGAATATACATGGGACGAGTTTTGTTCCATGCGAAGGCTCCGGGTAATTCACGTGCGGACGACTCTAGATTCAAGAAAAGGCACGCCATGGCATCGTCCGTGTTACGTACGTCTCGTATTTTTTGAGACTGATGCAACAACGGTACAGCAGATAGGGTCAAGAAGCTGTACATTTCTTGGTGTACACGTGCGTATAATGCCGGCGGCGGATATGAATGTGTTCTTACATGCATGGCATCCGTAACGAGTAGGACACTGGACTCGACCTGCAGATACTCCGCGGCCACAACAAACGCGTGACTTACTTGACGAGATGACTTCATTTTTCAGAAAGATCCCGTCGATGAGCAAGTACTCCCTGCGTTCATGAATTCATCTCGTTTCGTTCAGGAGAAGAACTGAACTGGACAAGAACTATCAATCGCAGTCTGAACGTCATCTTTTTTAAGGGAGTAGCCACGTATCGGATCTGTGTCTTTCATTTTTGTCTCTTGATCTCAGCCAGAGAGCTGAAAAATGTAATCAGATAGTATGATGTTTGTGGAAACACACAGAAGCGGAAAACTCTTTTCATTTTCTAAAAACAAATGTGCCGGATCTGTGGCAGGTTCTTGAATAGGTGATGACATAGAGCGCGAACAGGTGATGATGCAGAGCACTTCACACTGGAGGGGGCTTGCTGTTCACCTCGCGTCAGCGCTGGAGGCGAAGACGTCATGTTCTTCAATGGAGCAGTCCTGCAAGTAAATGTCAGTTTCTCAGTTTCCTTAAACAACACAAGATTGACATGTTAAAGAACAGAAATAAAAAAAAAATTCTTGTCACCTCTTCCCTATGACTCCCAAGCCTACATATATGTACATGCATGTTTTTGGCAAATACTCTGCTCCGTTAGGGATCACCGTCCAGGAGTTCTTTTGCAGTTGACTCGTGCAACCTATCCCTTTCTCAGGCTACTACAACAACCAGAGCATTTGGCTCCTCTTATGCTTGCTGGTTTTCTAGCAAACAAAATTTAAAGGCCGAAGCTGACACCGCTATTGTATATAAATGAATGACTGCGTTATATATATGTGATATAAAACCAGTTTGGAATGGAACATGGCCCTCTGCAATGCATCTTAAAGAACGAGATGTGTAATGCGTACATAAATAGCTGCAACTCACCAAAGAGCAACTAACTTCAATACACGCGTTAAAAAATCTTATGACCAAATATCTGCATTTGCTACAGGTTAATGTGCAGGACGTATGATGGTTTATTGGGTAAATGAACACTTCAAAGAAAGTTTGAGTTATTTGAGTTATGAAAACATCAGTTGCGATACATCAAGGTAAGTATGACCCATAAGACGGTAATTACAAAAAAAAAGATACAACTGGAAAGATTTTTGTTCCTATAGCGAAACACAAGAAAGTGTATGTAACTAAATATTTAGTATATGCTATCTGAATGTCCGAAGAGGTCATTAAACCTCTGGAAAGATTTGTAATCAGAAAGGGGTGTGGTGCTTCAGCTCATGAACCTGGACGAGATTGACTTGGAGGAGATCAACAGGCTCAGCTGGTCGTCAATGTGGAGGGGGCGCCGTCACTGTCCAATGGGTCCTGCAGCCTTCTGAATTTTAGTTTTGTTTCAAACTCTCCACTTCAACGGCTGATTCGAAACTCTTCCGGGCCTCCAAAAATCGTGAAACTTTTTGTTCATGAAGATAACTTCACTAAGAAACCATTTTGACAGGTTGCACTCAAAAGGATTGAGTATACTTCAGTTAATAAAATTTCAGACTGAGCTACTTTCAAATGTCGCTTGAATTTTTGTGAGTTCAACTTAACTTCCAAAAATTTCAGAAAATTCATTACAAATCATGGTCTGAAGTATATTAGTTAGTAAATTATTTCCAGTCTTTTTTTGTCGTTGAAATTAGACTTTCTTCTGATTGTTCCATTTCTTTTTTTTTTTGACATACAGTTTCAGTACAAATTTATTTGTTGACTGCACGAAAAATTCTGAAGCATGCTCATGCATGCTTCTCTTGCAATGCTCAACATTTGGAATTTGGACTGTGACAAAGGAAACCCTTGTTCTAGTATTGCCTAGTTCTTATACAACACTACTGAGAACAGTCCTGATGTTCGATGGAAATGGAATAACTAATCCTGATGCTGGTGTTCCACCAATCGCTCTTGTTTCTCCACAAATCCAGATGCCTCGCAGTCCTACCAAGCATAAAATAAGTTTTCCTTGCATAATGAGGAAAATCCTTTTCTGATCAGTAAACCATGTCCCCTACTGTTCGAACAGCTTGCAGAACTTGCTTCTGTTATCTATAGACGGGACATGGATTAAACCAGTAATACATTATGGCTATGCACCTAACAAGTTTATTTAAATTGGTTAGAACATTTCCTCTTGCTTTGCTTATGTTGAGCGATGCAACAAGACACTGGATATTTATACCACTTTTTCCGTGTGTAGCAGTAACAAAATCAACAGGCGTCAGATACACGTGCGTAGTGCCTGTCTACTTTGACCACACACTTATTTGCCTTTTTATTCGGCTAGATAAGTCTATAAATAAATATAAGTAGATCTACAAGTCAAATAACAAGCTTTCCTCCATCTAGTCAATAGGTCTGGCTCTGGTAGCCATGAATGTAGGCGGGCGTGGGAGACATGAGGATACGCCAACGAAGCTGATGCAACCTCGCTTGAGGACGATCGATTCTTGGCAGCTCTTGGAGCTTTGGGATCCGTTGGAATAATGCTCCACCTTCCACGAGTGGCCACCGGCACGTAACATCGGGGCTTCTACCAAATGCCGTGGCTGAGTTTCCTCTCGACGGTCGAATGACCACGGATGCGGTCCTGCGGAGCAGGTGGTTGCCGGACTCCTCCGTGTTCTCTCGGCCACGGAAGGAGGAAATCAAGAACCTTTGACGAGCGCGCCGGCATGCGTCACGGAGTACCACCCAAGCCAGATCGGAGGAAGAATACATGGTCCAGATAAAATGGGAGGCGCACGAACGAGAGAATCTAGTTTGCTGATGGTGAGTCGCTTACGCACGTACGTACGGATGGCAGCAGAAGACAGAACCTTTACGGTGCACCATAATTAACATGGGCCGTCTAATTTTTTCAATCCAATCGTCCATATGCACTCCATATGGTAGTATTTTAAGGTGGTATATTGAAGTAAAGGGTATGAATGGATAAAAAAAAGTAATAGCAGCTCAAAATCAAATCCGTGTGGCAGTGGAAAGGGGGCTCCAATTCAATTCTCTTGTTTGGATAGCAACGGAATTGCTTAGATGGAAATCAGATCGAAACAAAAAACAAAATTGATGGTTGGTTGCAAGAATCAGCATCCAACTTGCCCCAGTAGCCAGCGGCGGTGTTTGAGCTTGCCCGCCCCTGCGGTCAGTTGCGGCGACGAAGTATGTGGAGGTCAGCAGCGGCGAAGTTCAGTGTTTGAGCTCACCGCGGCGGTCAGCGACAGCAGAGCCCGTGTAGCTCCTTCTGGCGGTCGGCCACGGCGGCGCTCCTGGAGCTCGCCCCAACTATGTTCGATAGATCTTGGTTGCCAAGGACATCCACTGCAGAAATGCCGGTGCCGGTAGCGAGGAAGACAAAGGGTGAAATCGCCGGTGAGGAGCCGATGGAAGACGGACAGCCGGTGAGGAGCCGATGGAAGACGTGCGCGTCCCCCGGCGGCGGCGGCCTGCCTCTCGATCGATCCTTCCCTCTCTTTTCTCGTAACAATTCAATGAATCTGACGATTATACCCTGCGGTGGCATTTTTTGTAATAAAGTTGAGTACCAGGGCAATTACAATAATACCCACGAGAATGGATAGTCAGATGAGACTTATAACACTTCCTTCCTCCAAGTAGTATAATGCACCGTAAAGGTTCTCCCAGAATATATATATACACACGGATACAATATGGTTTCCACACATGAACTTGGGCACACACTCAGAACGGTGATGACTGGTCGCAGCGACCACGGATGCCTAACTTGCCTGACGAGATGACTTCGTTTTTCAGAAGGATCCCGTTGATGAGCAAGTATCTATGTATCGGATCGGTGGCAGGTGCACGCCGCTCACCTGCTGCGCTTGAACGGTGATGATGGAGAGCGCATCACTCCAGTGGCCGTTTGCGCATCATGAAGCAGAGCTGGAAGCAACAACGACATGATCCGATTTTCTGGACAGCTCCATGTGGCATGATGATCCTGGATAACAGGCGGCAGTCCTGAAAACGAATGGCGATTTCCCAGTTTCCGTACACAACACAAGAGTAATGCGATCAAGTGCAAACACAAGAAATTTGTTACCTCTTCCTTATGCCTCCCAAGCCTGCATATATAAGCATGCGTTTGGCATGGCTGAGCAAGCATACTCGTTTTCTGGATCACTGTCCGGGAGTTCATATGCAGCTGACTCATCCGATCTCTCCCTTTGGCAGGCTTGCTACTAGAACCAAAGCGCGTGGCTCCTCTTATGCCTGCTGGTTCGGTAGCAGACAATATTTGAAGGCTCAAAGCGGACACCGCTGCTGTATATAAATGAGCGACTGTACATTTTATATGTGATATACACATAAAAGCAGGGTGGAACAGCCTTCTGCAATGCATCTTAAACATCCAGTTGTATAACATAATGCTAACATAACTATCTGAAACTTACCACTGAGCAATTCGACATAACACACCACTTAATGTGCACCAACCTTCTTGGCACCAGATTAGCTTCCACTGTACTCAGTGGCGGATCCAGACTGAAATTGTAGGGGGGTGGGGGGCTGAACTAATTTGCGCTGCAAGCGACGCGAGCCTAGCCGCAACCTCGTTGGGCCAGCCGGCGCCTCAACCCACAAACGGCTCGCTAATACAGCCTCCTTCACCAAACGCCCTCCCGTGTTGACGCCGCATCCTGCCCCGCTTGCAGTGCTAGAACTAATTACCATGATGATTTTTAAAATGGTTTTTAAGTTAGAAGTCATTATTAGCGTTGGTAGTATTGCTTGAAATTTAAAAATGTCGTGAACAATGTTCTTTTGGAATTTGGTACTTGCACCGATGTTATGCAATACAACAATGTACGACAGGTGAACTATTAATAGCTAATTACATACCAAAATAGATAAATTTGAATTTGGGTCTTTTTTTAATGAATGAATTTTTGGCTTGCAAAATGCAACATGCATCTTTCCTTGCTCGCTTGTTGCCGTTGCCTGCTAGCGAGATTGCCGTGCATGTGCTGCTCCGCTGGCTGATGGGCACGCTGGTTTTTGGGCTAGGGGTTGCATCATTTGGCATTTTGGGCTGTTGCTTGAAGACTAACAGGCAGGCTGGTTTCGTGGGATGGGCCAGAAGGAAAGTTATGAAAGTTTCAGCCCAAATCGCCTGACCAGACCAATAATGGTCGTCTTCAACCTCCACCCTCACGATCTCTCTCATGGCTGCGATTCCGATCTCTCTCTCTCCTCTCCTCCATGGCCATAGAAATGTAGGGGGGGCTTAGGGGGGGCTCCATGGTGCCGCGACCAGTAGGGGGGGGCTCGAGACCCCCCCTGCTGCCCCGGTGGATCCTCCACTGACTGTACTAAATGAAAAGCTGAAAACGGATAATTATGCAAGCTAGGTTTATTCTGTACTAACTTACACTATGGTGGAGAACCGACACTATTACCTGTCAAATAGCTAAAAAAGACACGCAACATACAACTATTTCGACACAGGTGGGATTTTTTTCCTTTTGGGAAAATGTATCACGTCTGCTTGTACAAATAATTAAATATGTATAATGTCGGATCGTAACTGACCAGAAAAACTATTGCATGTTACCTAGCTAACTTTACAACTGATTAAATTGAGCATGTTTCATTTCCATTACTTGACATGCTGGATATGTGCACGAAAATGGTGGAAGACATGTGCACCAAAATGGTGACGTTAAGCCACAAATGCCACGCATCTACGAAAAAAGTATCACAAATCAAGCAAGTCGCATGATCCACTAGAGACTTGACATCAATCGTTGTGGCAGTATTCCATATATAAGGAACGCTAGCGATTTCTTCAACTCTATCATAAGCTTTTCCACCATTTATTTTTCTCCTTGGCATTTCGATCCATGTTTTATTTAACGATCTGAACCTCTTGTCCTCTTCTACACAAGGTTACCTAGCTACCAGCAACAAGCCCCAAGCTGAGCCGTGCTAGTGTTCAACCATGCGTAGTCTTCTAGTGCCGTTGAAGATGCTTAGCCTGTACATAGCCGTTGCACAATGTACGTGGTTCCATGCAGGATCCATGGAGACAAAGCCCTGGTGCTCAGGCATCAAGTCATTGGGATAGTACATGAACTCCCTTTCGTGTCCGCTACAACAAAATAGAAGCCAAAGCGACTTGTCAACGAGGGACAGTAGTGGCTGATGCGGAGCAAATGTGAAACCAACACGCTGCTCAGAGAGTTGGCATGGCTGGTGGGAACTGGGCAACTGCTGAAGGCGCACAGCTCTTTGCCTGGGCATGAGCACCGCAGCAAAGACGGCCCGCACAAATGGTGCTCCCGGCTACACTACGATACTCATTGACCGTGATCCACAGAATTTGCACCCGCAATGGTGTCACGAGAGATCCTGTCACACCCCAATTTTTGCCCATGATTAAATTTCACTAAAAATTTGAAATTTTTCAAATTCAGAACAAATTAAAATGAAGTGTGTGATTAAAGTTAGCCAAACCACCTCAATTTTAAAATTTTTCATTTTGAAAACTTGCACAAAACCCAACATATGCATTTCTAGAGTTTATTGTCTTTATTTTGAGTGCTTGTTTGCTTTTTGTTTTTGTTCAAATTTGAAAATCCCTCAAATTCAAATCCCAGTAAAGAATAAACCTTTTCTTTTCCCGGGCCGCCCTTCTTTCTTTCTCTCCCTCACGGCCCAGCCCGTTTTCCTCTTCTTTTCTTTCCTCACCCGCAACCGGCCGTGGGCCGCTCCACCTCCTCCCGGCCCAGTTCGGCTCGCAGCGCAGCAGCCCAGCTCCCCTTTCTCTCTCTGACGCGCGGGCCCCGCCTGTCACCCTCTTCCTCCGGCAGCCGCCGTGAAATCCGCCGCCGCCCATCCCGCCGCCGCGTCAGCCGTCGTCACCCGCCGCCCTACTGTGCCCGCCGACCCACTGCTCCGCACCGCCTCCGTTGGCAATAAAACGGAGCCGCGCCCCGCTCTTTTTCCTCTCTTTCCTCTTTCCCCAAATCTCTCTCTTCTCTCTCCGGCGAACCCCGCCGATCTCCGCCTCCGAGCCGCCTCCGCCCTCCCCGAGCTTCCGGTAAGCGCCGCAAGCTCCTCCTCTCTCTCCCCGGCTCCCTCTTCCCCTTCCTCTTCGCGCGCACACAAACCTCTTCCCGAGCCTCCGCCGTCCGCCACCTCTCTTCTCCGTCGCCGGCCGCCGTGGCGCCACCCCCGGCCCGGCTGAGCTCCCCTGCACGCTCCCCGCACGCTCGCCAAGCTCCCAGACCCCTTAAACCCGCGCGCGCACGCACACACGCGAGAATTCGCCGATCGCCGCCGCCGCCGCCCTACTCCGGCGAGCTTCCACTGCCGCTCCGCTCGACGCCGTCGACGACACGTAGCACCCACGGCTCCGCCGTCTTGAGCCGCGGCCCGACGTCCACCCCTCACCGAGCCTTCGCCTGCGCACGTGCTGCCGGCGAGCACACCGGCGAGCCGCCACCGCGCGCGTCACCTTGGTCCACCGTGGACCGGTGGACCACGAACCCGCCACCGGTCCACAAGACTGTGGACATATTCCACAGCCCTTCCAATAAGAAAAACAATTCCAAAATCACAGAAATTCCGATACCTTGCACATTTTTCAGATAAGCCCTCAAGCTTTTCAATAATTCTGTTTAGGTCCTATCTTTTTACATAAAACCCCTCAGATTTTTCTGAAATTATATTTCATCCCCTGTCTTTTTACACCAAGACCCCTGAGCTTTTCTAAAATTACAGATAGGTCCCTGGTGACTTACTGTATTTACCAGAAAGTCCCAGAACCTCTCTATTCTTACAAATGAGCCCCCAGACCCCTCTGGACCCGCATGCCAGCCACACACGCATTCTGGAAGTGCTAAGTCCACACGGAATGTACACACGTATTTCTTTTCGAGCACATTCCTCGTAGCAGAAAAATCCCAGAAAATTCCTAAAAAATACTTTACACTCTTCTAAACATTTTTTTCAACCCTTGATCACTCCAGATTAATTAGGATTATGGCAATGCCTTATTAAGTTGGCTTAATCCTGATTAATTTCCTTTCCCAAAATTGAATAATCGATACCTCCTCCGTTTCAACTCTGATTTTGGCGATTCTTCCGCCAAAATTCATCTAAAATCATCCTCTATTCATTGTCACCAGATCCAATCTAACCTTGGTCTCTATTTGGTTTTATTTGATTTATTGCTTGATTGCTTGAGCGGTAGATTTATTTTCTTTTATCGCTAGATAATCAAGTCTTTGAAGAAGAGCCCGAGGATTTGGAATACGAGGACTCAGAAGAAGAAGACTTTTGTGAAGGCAAGTCTAACTCCCTTTGATCATGTTGATCCTATGTTTGCAAAATATCCTATTTAGAGCTGTTTACAAATAAATGTGCATGGTATTTAAATATTTAAATGCTAGAAGGTCCTATGCAATAATTGTCTGCCATGCCTTGACTTGAATATATCCTGATCCCTTGTTAACCCTAGGAACCAACGTCATTAAATTCCTTAATGATATGTTGGATTGCTTTGCCGCTTAGGACTTTCACCATATGTGTTTAATTAATCCTGCTCACATGATTTTCGTGTAAAATTCGTGAGTCTTGGTGGTGTGTGTAATATGAAATGGTGGGATTAATGATAAGTGCAACCCATAGTGGGGGGATGATTTGGCGGGAGCAGGCAAGGTAGCCCTCAGTGGGGAGGATATCTCAGGGATGCTATACCTCGGGGAGGATAGCTTTTGGAGTGCCTGCTTCGGTCGTATAAGGACCGGTTCTTGTGCCGCCTTTGCCTAGCACTATACGCGCAGCCACAAGCCCAGTATGGGATGGGGACTGGAACCACACCCTACGGTTGATCTCGGTACCCACCCAGTTTGCGGAGTATACGGGGACCAGGAGAAGACTCGGGCCAGTGCGGTTTCGAGGTCCGGTCGGAGACTCTTTTTGGAGCCATGCTTTCATGGACCCCTGGTTTGGCCCGTGGGTGGATGCCGTGGAGATACTGTCAGGTACGGGACCTTTAGTAGCAAAGTTCAAGCCGGGAAACCGGTGGAGGACTGATCTACCTTGTGGGGAAATTTGTGCACCCTCGGCCGAGGTTATGAATCTTTCCGGAAAGCCGTGTTCCACGGTATTGGACAACGCGAAAGCAAAGACCACACTATGATTAGATTTCTGTGTGAGTTATCCTTGGCGTGTTTTCGGAATACACCGGTTTGGAGCCGTGTGCTGGTTGTCGGCCAGTGATAAAACTTGAGGCACTGGCGGGATGGACAGTAACTCCCCCAGGGCCGCCCAACCCCACTAATCTCTACAGATACTTGATTAGATTGCGAACTGCTTTGTTTTCAAAACAACCTTGCATAAACTTGGCTTTCTTGCCTCGTTGATATAAACCACAAGCCTATCCTTTGATGAACCCCTTTGCATAATTAACCCCCTCGTGTTAGGCTTGCTGAGTACCTTAAGTACTCACTCTTGCTTCAATCATTCAGAAGGTGAGAGTTTGAAGCTGTTGAAGGTGAAGATTAGGGTTCGCCTGCACGCAAGTCTGCCTGTTGGAGTGGTGCCGTTCCGTCTTCCGCTGGAGTAGTAGTCTAGTGCTGCTGCTGTAGCAGCTAGTGGGTGTGTTGCCTGTTCTTGTGGTTAGGCCGCTGGTCTTTGTTGTAAGACCTTTTGTTTAATAAAAGGGCTTGTATGAGACTTGGTAATATTATAAAAGGGTATGAGACTGTGATGTCATTCTGTGTAAGCGTCGTATCAGCATCTGATCCAGGGACTGATACGGTAAGCGCTAGTGCTCCAGAAATGGGGTACGACAGATCCTGATGTCTCACAAACCTAAAGTTATTGTACCATGAGGGCTGGAACCACCATATATACTCAGGGCGGATGGTCTCATGTCCAGGGTTCTCAATCTCGAAAAAACCGGCAAAACCGCTACAGTAACTAGGTTCGGTTTTGTTGGAAAACCGGCCGGTTTTACTAACCGGACCGGACCGGTTTTCCCGGTTTTCGCGAAAACCGGCCGGTTTTGAACGGTTTTGAGAACCCTGCTCATGTCTTTGACCCATTTCTGTTTTGGTAGACGAACTATTTATATGGTGTAGTTGAGGATTTTAATTCTTCAAGAAGAAATCTGTTCAATGCCGTGTGTGGCATGCAGAGGCTGGAAACTATTTCCAATTTCTATATATAAAAAAAGAAATGTCGTACGAAAGTCTTCCTTAATGACATTCCTATTTAAGCTTAATTTAATTTGTTGTACTGTTATATACCACCTATTTTTTCTTGCATGAATGTTCATTTTATTAGTTGGCTAAAAAGCAATAAAATGAAGGAATGGATTGGTTGCCCTCCAATGTCATGGTACAATAAAGTCGATTCAAAAGTCATGCTCTTAAATATTTCCTTGTTCTAAAGAGGTAGAAGGGTAAGGAGATCTTCGCCAGTCTTGTTGGTGCCTGTAAGGCCCTAGTAATTAATAAGAGGGGAGCACATGGTGACCTGGGGCATATATTTCCTCTCTAGGGCCGGCAGTGATGGAGTGAACAAGATGAATGACAAGTTGTGCCCACTTCAGGATAAAATCTTTACTGATACTCCCTCCGTTCATTCTTCACCATCGTTTTAGCCTCATCCCATATATACCAAGGAAAAGCTTTGTTGTTGAAAAATCAGAGGAAACACAATTAAACAAACATCGAGCATGCCTTGCTTAGGCGGGAGAGAACGGTGTCCTTGGTCTGGCAGGATGGAGACAGGCACAGCCTAGTGGGCATTGTACTATAAATACAGCCAATAGAACTATAAATACCACTACCGGCTGACCTATACAGAATGAATAAGAAATGTGTATAACTATCATCTTAGCAAAATCATATAGTTTTTATATATTACTAACATGAAAAATGTTACATGTGGTGAGATGCCTAGCGCTCGATGCCCGAGCGGTCAGCGGAGATGCTCCGGGAGCGTTGCTCCCGTGAGCGCGCGACCCGGGTTCGAGGCGCAGGCACCCGCGGCACTGTAGCTCGCTACAGTGTCGCACGCACTGTAGCACATGTGGCTGAAATATGCCACGCTGCAGTGCGGAGTAAAAAAATCCCCTCGTCCTCCCCGGGTCAAAGCACATGGTAAAGACTCGCGTCGGAGCTCACAACGGCCAGCTGAGTCCCTGTGTACGATCGGGGAGGAGGTTCGGGGGTTTTCTCGACCTGCGTGAGAGGTTATTCTCCTTAGTAAAATGCCGTTGGGGGCGGTCTTCCCCCGGCAGGTCGAGTTTTTACATGTGTGCAGAATGTTCAACATTACGGAGAGAATTCTTGATTAACGTGTTAGCATCCGACCTGAGTGAAGCAAAAGAGGCCTTACCTTTAGATGTTAAAAGCTGGCTTTCTCACATAACGGGCAATCAAGAGTGAACTGTTCTATTCGGTAGCCTACAGTAATGTGTATCGAAACCAATGGTTCAAACGTGTTAAACCTTTGGACATCAGAGAATTCTTATTTTGTATTAAAATACGTTGCTAAATAAAATTGTAGTTATTTACGCCCGTGCAACGCACGGGCACTCGCCTAGTGTAAATTAAACTCAAATTACGTTTTTCAGAAAAGGAGATTTGAACAAAGGGATCGGAAATCAGTACATTAATGTTTTTCAGTACATTAACCAATGGATATTTGAACAGATTTTTTCAGAAAGCAATCTGAAATCAGATTCCAATGATTAGTCTAAGCAAGATTTGTTCGGTTTTTAGGCCATTAACTGCAAGACTGATTAGGCATTCATAAAGCTTATCTTGCTATACCATCTTTCGATGTCTCAGAGAGGCACAAACAGGAACTGCCGCCCCTCAAGTAAACAAGGGCAACGGACTACCCAACTTCCTTCCGGCAGTCGGTCTGATCCACTCGGTTGTCAGTGCGGCCCATCAGTCCGTAGGGATCAGCAAAGTGGCAAGAGACCTACATTCCTGTGCCGAACAACGCAGAATGGATGTCCAAGTTCCCTCCTCCTGCTAAGAAGGCGTGTACGCTGGCCATGTATTCTGAAATATTCTCTTGATGAACATGGTTTGATGCACCCTTTGTTTAAATCTGGGCATGCCGGCCTGATGGAAGAAGACAAAGTTCCTAACTACAAGCTTTCCAAACTAATCAAAAGGGAAGAATGAAATGATACGGATTACTCATGTTCACATGCGTACCTGCCCCCATCCCTGTAGTCTGCATATTCCTGGTGTCTCCTAGGCCTATATGGATGATTGTTACTTGCTTGGACATGGCCCATCGATCTTGCCCACAGTGCCAAAATCAGTGGAAACCTCCGCTCCCGATATTCTTTAAATTTGTTCGCATGGTCTAAGTAGTAGTATGATATTACTGGGCAGTGATACCGTACAGTACAAGCGGCACGTTGTCCATGTATGGACCTACCGAACAGCACCTACTAGTGTGTGTGTGTCTGTGGGCGCGCCTTGACCACATACATTAGCCTTGGCTATAAAGGTCTATAAATATAAGTAGATCTACAAGTCACATAACAAGTTTTCTTCCATATCGCAAATATAGGTCTTGCTCCGGTAGCCACGAATGTAGGCGGGCGTGGGAGACATCAGGATACGCCAAGGAAGTTAATGCTCGTGTCGCCGAGGACGACCGATGCATGGCCGCTCATGGAATGTTGGGGGCCGTTGGGATAATACTCCACCTTCCACGAGAGACCACACGTGAACTTGGGCATACATACATGGCACAGGTTGTCCATAATAGCAAGCATGAATTATTTGACCAACACGAACATGCTTTCTTGTCCAGGAAAAAAAATGAACCCAACGTGCAAATCGTTGACGAGCCGGGGGCTTCCGGTTAGTTCATTCTCTTTGGTTCGAGGATAAGGGGCTGCGTCACCGAGATTTGAGTTGGCGATCTTGAGCAGCTGCATCCGAAGGTTCGACTCCGCATCAGAGTGTGCTACGTCATGCGGAAGGGTATCCGAGTATCTCTGTCATCCTCACTGGCGAGAATGCAGCACAAGCAAAATGGATTTCTGGGACAGCGGGCTCATTTAGCCGTGCCTTGGTCTGCCTTCTAAATAACTTTGAGTGTTTGTTCCTGCATGACTTTTTTGTGACAATCATGCACGACTTTTCTGCACCAATTTCTCAGCCGTTCCTCTATTAGTTTAGTGTTGGTTCAGAAAAAAATTGCGCCTGAGTTTAAATAAAGAATTGTTCCTGATTTGGCCTTGAACAGTCGATCTAAACTTTAGTTTTATTCAGTCATTCTAGAAATTACCAGTGCCTGATTGCTGTTTATAAATTTTGCTTGTGTTGTCTCGTATCATCTACTTGAGTTCACCTGTTCGATCTGCTCTGTTGTAGCTTATCCAACTTGAGCGGTACTTACGATTACCGGTGCTTGCACATTACGTGCACCTACCTCCGTAATGCTTGCACATTACAGTTAATTAATTTTAGATGTTTAACGAAATGCGGTAATAAGGTTGCAGTCGTATCTATTATATATATAATTGACGAGAAAAAGAAGCCACCACGTTCGCTCTAAAATGCTAGAAATTCTCACGTTAATCCGAGAAAATAAGAAGAAAAATTACCTACCACTACCATTATACAAAAATTAGTCACAAAACCCCCTATAAATATTTATAAAATAGCTAAATTCGAAATAATAAAAAATAGCCAAAAATACCCTCAAACCTATTTCTAAATTACCCACCATGCCATTATGAGTTAAAAAAATAGCTAAATTCGAAATAATAAAAAATAAAAATATATACTTCACAGCTATTTCTAAATTTCCCGTCATTCCATTATAAGTCCAAAAAATAACAAAACTTGGGTTATAAAAGATGGTTAAAATATACCTAATTCTTATTCCTAATTTTCTCACCAAACCATTATGAGTCTAAAATAGCTAATTATGACGTGATGAGTAGGCAAGCTAAAAAACAAGATAGGATGAGTGAGAGAACCGAAAAACAAGTTAGAAACGAGGACGGGAAGAGCCTTGAACGAGAGGGCGACGAGCAGGCAATCTGAACAACAAGATGACCAACATACTAGTAGGAAGGCGAGAGGAGAAGGTGACACGTGGAGGTAGTAGCCCTTGCCGGAGTGGGCGGGACGGATAATGAGTTGGCAGAAGTCTACTAGAGGAACAAGTGAGCTGGACAACAAGCCAAGACGACAAATAGCTGAGCATCATTACGAGCAGGCGAGGGATGCGACCGTAGGAGAGAGCATATAAAAGTTTATTAAAAAATATCATAAAATACCTACATACAAGTTAAT
Organism: Eragrostis nindensis; assembly: GCA_012490785.1. Classification (NCBI taxonomy): domain Eukaryota; kingdom Viridiplantae; phylum Streptophyta; class Magnoliopsida; order Poales; family Poaceae; genus Eragrostis; species Eragrostis nindensis. Next base: position 673,292 of record JAAXCT010000099.1, on the reverse strand, counting down.
AAATTTTATAATATTATTATTATGAAAACAATCAACTCTAGCCGCAACAAATGCGCGGGCAGCCATACTAGTTACATTCTAAACACAATGCACTGAGATAGGAAACTGTTAACTATGGTAAACACACAGAAATACCATGTGTAATGAAATTGAATATTTACATCGAACTATGATGAACTAACATCTGTTCAAAAGAATAACCACTCCCTCTCCGTGGGTTGTTGGATCACACTCAAATTTTGTCCCACAAAGGAAAAAGATCCCAGTCAAATTTCAATTAAATTCCTCGGCTATATGGGATTACTCTAAGCAAACTTGTTCGATTGTTTGTCAAGAATTAATAATATTTTCGAAAGAAATTAAGACTTGACTCGTGACTCGTCGTACAATTCAGCACGGTAATCTGCCACGACCGACGTCAAGGCTTAATTTCCTCGGCCATCGCGGACCGCAGCTCCTCTGCCACGACCCATAGCTCCAGCACGCGTCCAGCGCCCAGCGGCGAGTGAAACAGATCGGTTCATGTAAACAGCTGAAAGCCTGGTTCCCGTCGTCGATGAGTATGCTCACCTTGTAAGCTGCTGTGACGCCACGCTGGATGCTGGATCGAGAAGAGGCGGTTCCACCACCAACTCTTGTTGAAACATGGGAAATCGCTGTCCACCGCCAAGGGTCAAGCCTAAGGACAACCCAAATATGCTTGCTGGGACCAAACTGAGTCGAACTGTCCGGCTGTAGCCTTCAGCTCCTCGCCAGAGTTGACCATCGATTACAAAGGACAGTGCTCGTCCCCTTCATCCTGATGCCTCACAGGCCCATCATACAATTTGTTGCTGTACTCAACAACTTTATCAGCAGAGCAACGAACCATACTTGGCCCCCTTTCTGGATCAGCATATGCACAGTGTTTCGTCAATTTATAGATCATCAAAGTGGAAGGACTTCTTTTGTATTTATTGTTCCACCCAGTTACGTACTCGTCGACTATACAACCCACCTAAGTCGATGCCCACCTACCACGTTGGTTAATTACTTCTGAACACCTTAGGATGCTACATAAATATTGCTATGTTTTCCTCTCATGGAATAGAATGGATTTCAGTGGACACAGCAAAGACTGGGTTCGATGAAACACTTGGTCGATGTCGCATGCTATGAAAACAATTGGCAAAATATCTGAAATTTGCCTTTTCTGTATGGGATGAAATTGAAGAGTAGTGACGAAATACCATCCTTGACCACCTTTATGAGTAAAAAATTTACTTCTTTGTATATGCAATCATGATATTTTAAAATTGCCTTGAGATGTCATGTCAATTTTTTTAATGAAACACAAATTTTTTCACTGAAATTTCGTGTTTTAGTGACGTCAAAAACATTTGGTTTACCAAAATTGTTTTCCACGTCATATTCTTGAACGGGGAGTGGAAGGAATAGAAGGAACTAAACCAGACACCCCTGCGTTCAATATAGCAGGATGTTTTACATCAGGGTAATAATAAAGAATCTGCACCGCTGGTGCCATCGAGCCCCCACGCGCGTGAAAAACAAGTCTGCTCAGGCATCAAGCATGAGGCCAGTATAGCCTAGCTAGTAACAGAAAGATTTTAAAGCGAGAGATTTGAACTTGTGCATTGAGTAGTTTGCAATCAAAAATTGCATGGTACTGATATTCCTATGATATAATAACATTATTTTTCAAAAGACAAATCTGCACTACCCAGCTAGGGCATGCAACTAATACATAAGGCTAAAATCTTCTTCAACCGATAACATGTATGATACTACTTAATATTCTCATGGTGCACTAACACAAAAGGACTAGTTAATAAACTTGGTTGAGCTTAATCCAGTAGTCTCTGAAGGAAATACTAGATGTTGGACTCCCTGTCCATCTTCTGCACCGTACGTAACACCGCACTTGACGAACCTTCCTCGGCAAGCCACAGCTTCTCCCTGCGCTCCTCAGCCGCGCCCTCCATAACACAACCAACGCATGGCTACTCTTGGATTTCCCTAAGTCACTTGGATAATAGCAATACTCTAGCTTCTACGAGTGACCACCGGCCTGGAACGTCGGGGATTCGATGAACTTGCCGTGGCCGAGCTTTCTTCTTGATGGTCGAGTAGCCACGGATGCGGAGTAGGTGGCTGCCAGTCTCCTCACGGCCATGTAAGGAGGAGAATGCCGCTCACCTGCTGCGCGCGAATGGTGAAGATGGAGAGCGCATCACTCCGAGGCCTGCTTGTGCAACACGCGTCAGAGCTGGAGGCCACAACGACATGATCCGATTTTCTATATAGCTACATGTGGCACGGTGATCAGGTACAAGATGCGGCAGTCCTGAAAACGAATGGCAATTTCTCAGTTTCTGTAAACAACAAAAGGGTGATGCGATCAACTGCAAAAACAACAAATTTATCACCTCTTCCTTATCCGTGTCCTACCCCAGTTGAGATATTGGGACAGGGCTGCTGGAGACAACGGTGTCCTTGGTCTGGCAGGACGGAGAAAGACACACCCTATTGAGCATTACACTGTCAACATCCAGTTGGATGCATGAATAGTTACAATGGCACAAAATTGGCAGCAAGATCGGCAAGCTCGAGTTCCTTCAGTAGGGACTAGCTATCAAAGAGCTCCCCGGTGTCAGATTGGCCATGGTTTGCTGGAATTATGACACCTGTTTTTTGTACTTTCGGTGTAATATATGCTGAAGCACCTTTTTTCTTTTTCTTTTTTTTTTGTTGGGAAGCTGAAGCACCTATTGATGAGGGGACATTGGAGTGATTTGTCTTACTGAATTATCACAAAGCAAAGAAGATAAGAGGTGTTCAAGTTGATGGATTTTTCTTTCCATTTTTTGTTATGTAGTATAAGCCATGGGAAGTTTCCTCATTTTTCCTATGAATTCATCAATCAAAAGGGCCTCACACATGTATGCATTTTTTTTTCACGTTATATGGATAACTATAACTTTATTGCGTTCTAGAAAAATATGTATAACTGTATTGGTTCTTTGAAGTGCCATCTATAGTACAATATAAAGCTAGCCTCTTGTAGAAGGAAGGCCTACAATGGTACATATAAATAAAATTTAAAAAAATCCCAGATGGCACATAAATAGCAGAAGTGCGCTCAGATGATAAAGTGTAGAACTGTTTCAAAGATATGAGTTGCATTACGTAGCAAATATGTCGCTCCAACGGGGTAACACAATATGGATTGTGAGACATCAGGATCTCCAGTAGTATGACAATACCACGTCCTAGTTGTTCTAGTGAACCCTCCTGAGCTTGTAATGTGATTGGTATGTTGCCGGCATGTCCTCGTTCCTACGTGACATTAAGAGAAGGCTGTGGATAGACACAGTCCAGTTATTTTAGACAAAAGGCATCAGCTCTTGCATGTACGTATGGAAAAAGATAGTATAAAATCAGTTCAGTTTACAACTTTATCAGCTACTCCTTTGGTTTTTAACTGATCTTTTGGGACAACATTTTAGTTCATTTTTATTAAAAAAGTAGATGTAATTAAATCAACACATAAATCTAGGGTTGGAACAACCACATTTATTTGTCTATACTACATTAATAAGCTTGTAGATGTAATGAGTTTCGATGAATCTGATCAAGAAACTAATTTACTGAAATGGAATTGTTACACCGGCATCTGGTTGATGCTAATTAATGATCGTGATCGTTGGAGTTTGTTAGAGATTAGGCACTAATGATCTTCAAAGGAGCATATATAACCAAAAATACTATCAGTTTGGTTCACAATGATTTGTCAATGTAGCTTAACTTAGTCCAGGCTGCTACAGCACCAGGTTGCACATATCCCCGTGCAGCTGGTGGCACCACAGTGGCTGGATCGGTTCGGCTCAGATGCCGCGCCACGCACAATAACAAAAAGGGCCTGTAGGGGCGGCCCAAAATAGCCTGTACGGGCGGTTTATGTGGACCGCCGCTGTGCAAGTGTTGCTACAGACATCGGTCTGTAGCCGCGGCTCTAAGAAACCGCCCCTACTGAGGGCTCTGTAGGGGCGGACCAAATGTCATCCGCCCCTACTGAGGTCTCTGTAGGGGCGGACCACGATGTCATCCGCCCCTACAGACTCCCTCTGTAGGGGCGGACCATAATGTCCTCCGCCCCCACAGACTCCCTCTGTAGGGGCGGACCACAATGTGATCCGCCCCTACTGCTTCCGATATAGAAAAAAAATTAGGCATTTTCTATCTCCAATGCATACAACTCAAACCACCAGAATATACACATGAACATAATGAAACCAACTCATACCATCAAATCACCTCATTTCAGCATGTCACCAAATCACCTCATTGACTTCATAATGTCACCAAATCACCTCATTTCAATCCAACATCACAAATACATCACAAGTTTACAAATTATGACATTGTTTCAGCTAAGGTCTATATCGTAATCATCATCGTCTTCCGTCTCAGGCTGGTATGGGCGTTTCGCACCACCCCACTCACAAAGTCTCCTATGATTCTTCCCCAATAAGCCCTCGTGATCGAAGAACTTACCTCTTGGATGGATCACCTCATTCAACACAAACCGACACATGCAGGCCATGATGGAGTACAAATTCTTATCGCTCATATGAATATCAGTCTTGTGTGTCCCCACCTTTATTTCTTCTAGTTTCTTTTTCTCCGCGAGCCAGAAGAGTGTATTAATGAAAGTATGATTCAAGCAATTCCAAAGAATAAATAGGTATAAACAAAGACCAACATACCTCTTCATTGCTCTCGTATTTGATTCTGCCCAAGTGTTCGGAGCTAGACCTTGCAAAGGAGCACGTATAGTAGCCGCAATGGACACTACCAAACTCTTTTTCATACACTTTAAAATAGAGTAAACAAGATACAAGTTAGATTGACATATCATCGATATTAAGATAACGTCATAGGCAAGGAGGATAGACGTGTTACCGGAAATTTATGCCGAAAGAACATATGCTTTTTTCGTTCTGGGTTGTGTATCCCCCCTGCTTTGACATAGTGCTCATAAGCGCTGGTCAATCGACAAAAGCGCATTGTTAGGTAAAGTTAATAGTCAACAAATTGTAAATGTTACGATTAACATCGTACCAATCTAAGGCGGTGATACAATCAGCATAGTACTTCTTTTCCATGTCAGCACTGTCGAGCACACAAAGGTACCCATTTGTTGGGAAAAGAACTATACAGATCCAGTGGTTGCTATAGAAACGATCATGTTTGTTAGTATTTCACGTATCTTTGACCATTTAGCAGGAGACAAAGGCAGTGGACGAAGTGATTGAACTTACTTGAAGTTGTAAGGAGCAAAAATGAACTTCCTATCCTGCCACTTTAGGAAGCAATTACATATATAAGTCGCAACTTGACCCCTTGCTGCTATTGTCATTTGCTTTTTGATTGCAGCTAGCTCCTGTTTACTCTTACCCATGAACTCTGGGCTACTTTCATTTGTTTCAGGGTTTATTGCGCCTTGATGAATCATGTGCGGGTTGAGGTACCCTACCTTCCAACGTTTTTTCGCGTCAGGATACACCGCGTCCATCCTACAGAGAAAAGCAATTGTGGTCGTTTAGTACTATGACAAAATGTTCATATGTGTTTCAATATACGTCAGGATACAAGATGCAATGGTTTGGATATGCATGAATTTTTTGCACGCCCAACGAAAGTGGGGATAATAGCTTCTTCGCAAGGTAGGTGGACTTGGGTAACAAGTTAGGCTTCGGCAGGGCATCGGAAAATAGTTGCAACAAATCTGTGAAAGAAGCATCTGATCACCCATTAATGGCCTTCAATTTCATCAGCTCAAGGACCGTACGCAATACAGTAAACTCTTTATCACATCCTTCCGATTCCTCGTACAGCAGGTCCTTCGATGCCTTCTCTACTGTATCCATGTTGTCAAGCCCTTTCGTTGTACCGACATTTTGGAACACTTGCGGTTCAACATGGCGCAACATTTCCTCAACATCAAACTCAGGTTCGGCATCCGTGGTGGTGGTGTCAGGAAACTCAGATGCCGCTCCTAATCCATCAACCTCAACCTCAACCGCCTCCTCAGCTTCAAATTCATTTGCGGCACCAGTCTCGATGTTGTTCTCACCGTGTTTTGTCCACCTCGTGTACCCCTCAACAAAACCTCTTTTCACCAAGTGTGATTTGATCACAGTCATATCATCCCATAGCTTCTGATTCTTGCAGTCAACGCATGGACAATATATATCTGTTGTCCCTTCACGCTTAGCATGTTCTGTGGCCCATTCGGCAAACTTATTGAGTTCTCCCAGAAACAATCCGGAAGGCCTTGGCGTGTCATACATCCAAGATCTATCCATCTCATATACCTTAGACCAAAACAAACAATGAATCAATTATTTTAACTTAAAATAAAAAATAAGCATATCTCTATGCCCCTCCCATATTCCCCTCCCACTCTGTCTCCAAGAGCCACCAACTTCAAAATTAGATCTGCATGAAAGAAGCTAGATATACATGAAATTTTGCTAGGTAATACAAATACATGATATAGGATCCCATATGCTTCCATCCAAACCAAATCAAACACTCCAAATCAAGAGAATTTTGACAAATTTGTATGAACAACATACCAACTTCAAATCCAGAATTGAGCTCGAATTCAACTTGAGAGCAAGAAAAAACCTTTGGAATAACTTTGCCTTACCCTCACGAACAAACTCCTCCAAAAAAAAAGAACTCAAAACCTTCCCCCTCGTTTTTGGAATTTTGGCGAATTTTTCGGGCCGCCACCGTTGCAAGGGAAAGTGGCCTTAGGGTCTTAATATATGTCGGGACACTCTGTAGAGACGGCCCACATTATGGTCCGTCGCTACTGGGCATCTGTAGGGGCGGACCACATTATGGTCCGTCGCTACAAAGCCTTTGTAGTGGCGGCTTACAACATTGGCCGCCTCTACAGCCCGTGACCTCTGTAGGGCGGTTCACAATGTGGGCCGCCCCTACAGAGGCTCTGTAGCGATGGACCGTAATGTGGTCCGCCGTTACGGAAGCCCAGTAGCGACGGACCATATCTTGTTGCCCCCGGACAGACCTGTAGAGGCGGATTTCTTTTATGGCCGCCGCTATTCTCTTTTGGGATGCGTCGCTACAGACCCTTTTTGTTATTGTGACGCCGTCCAGCATTGTGGCTTCTGACAGCTCCCACCACAGTTCCACCTCGTGGCCCAGGACCATATGCAGTGCTGGTCTCCTCCCGGTCACGGACAGAGGAGAAGAAGAGCCCCTTGCCAGCGTGGCAGCACGCATCACGGATCGGACGAGAAAGACATAGTCTGACTGCGAAGGGAGGTGCCCATGAACAAGATGTAGAATCTAGTTGAGGCGGACGATAATGTATTGCATTCGTATACCTAGGTATGATTGAGCATATATGTTCTCCAGACGTTAACATGGGCAACACGTACATGGCATTGCTGTGTCTACGTGTTATCAGACAAGAATTACTACTTAGCCAACATGTATGTGCTTCCACTGTAACACTGGTTGTAGGAAGGCACTATGCTGACGTCTTCTACAGCACAGCATCATGTGTTTCTTCTACAGCACAGCATCATGTGTCTTTGGCATAGTATTGCCTAGTTCTTATACGATAGGGCTGAGAACTAATGCTGAACCTGGATGGAGGAAATAATCCTCATTTTGCAGTTCCACCAATGGCCCCCGTTGCTCCACAAATCCAGATGCCTCACAGTCCTAGCTTGCTTAAAACATTTTTTTTCTGGCAAATCGAGTAAAATCTTATTCTGATTAGTATACTGTCCCCGCTACTGTTCGAACAGCTTATAGAACTAGCTTCTGCCATTTATAATTATAGGCCGGACATGGATAGGTCTGACATATTTGGTATTGTACACCCTAACACTTCTATTTATAAGCTTGTTAGAACATGTACTCTTGCTGTTCTTATGTTGAGCCATGTAACAAGCCACTGGCTATTTATAAGTCTCTGTGAGGCAGTGGCGGCAAAAGGCATCTGGTACTTGTGCAAAGTAGTGTCTGTGTGCTATGAAACGTCAGACATGTTAGCCTTGATTTCTTAATTCGGGTCCATAAGTAGCTGTCGAACTGCAACTCTGCAAGTCCGATATGGCTAGCTTTCCTCCATCTAGTAGATAGGCCTCCCTCTAGTAGCCATGAATGTAGGTGGGTGGGCGTTGGAGGCATCAGGATATCTTGCCTTACATTGGTTCCTGATCGTGCTGTAAACTTGGATTTATCAACCGCAGGATGGGAAACGTAGTCATATTGCTCGAGGTGCTTAGCATGCATGCATGAGAGCCGGCAATGACCTCGAGGATACTCACCTTGTACCCGGCAATGACGTCCCATGCAAGGCAAGCCGCGTTGGTACATGAGCATGAGACCGATGCCGACCTGACCATGCTTTGGCATCGTGGATGCCGGTTGGGGTATTAGAAGAGTTGAGGTCGCCGGCGTGGATCATGCCGGAGTCGATGGATACGCTAGGGCGCACGTGGCTGTCTATGCGGAGCAGGTGAGTTCCGGTCACCCGGCGAGCTTGGAGGGAGGCAAAGGTGCTGCCTATCACAGTCGAGGACTCCGACGACGATGACATGATGCGGCCGATCGGGGGAGAACGGATCTATTCCAGAAAAGGACGAAAGCAGGGAAGGTCCGGCAGAATACGTAGGAGCGTGGTCGTGCATGCAAAGTCTCCTCCATTCATAACGACAAATACTCGCGGCGGAATATGGTGGCTAGATTTTGCTTGTTCGGAAGAGGCCATCAAAGCCATAGACATCGCTGTTCATCGACTTTGCTGATTTGTTGTCATTATCATGTCAAGGTTATCGGCTCTCTGGTGCTATGGATGCGGCAAGAATTTGTCAGTTCATTTGCAAGGACTGCCAGAAGATGGTGCAGCGAAACCGTCGCGTGAAGCGCGGGGATGTGCTTCACCTCCACACAGTCAGACTTTTCTTGTGCATGACTTCAGATTGTGCAGCGAAAGCATCGCGCGTGGTGCGCGGGGAGGCATTGAGTGTCCGCACAACCTTACCACAGATGTTCGGGTTTAAATAAGCAAGTGTTGTTTAAGCGGCGGTAACAATTTATTTTGCGGACATATGGCTACAACAACAAGAAATTGACACCATAGGCTTTGTTTTATGTGTTGTGTTAGATGATAAATGTTTGCGTGTTTTTAGGTGTTCTAAGGCTGATTTGTATCGGCTCACCTTGGTGTTTGACATGTAAAAGGCCAGATGAATCTTTATTGTGTAGAGACCGACACATTATTTCACCTCGAAATAAAAGCTTCCGTTATGTAAAAAAAAACTCGCGACGTACCAAGAGTTGGCAGCATATCCGAACATTCAATAGGCCTGTCCTAATGAGTTGATAGCAGATCCGAACATTCAATGGGCCTGCCCCAGTGACCTTAGTGGGATCTAGCCCATTCACAGTTGACAATGCAGACTCCAGGGAAATACTTTGCGCAGTTGATTTGGTTCACACAACTCTGAATTGATTTTTTTTTTTTTCTGTGTCGAACTCTCCACTCCACGTAGCTTCTGACCCGGAAGTCATTGCGACTTGAAACAATTGCTTAATTTTGCTACATGAAGCATGAAGCGCGCCTTTTTCTCGTGCTGATGAAGCCGAGAAGCCTGAGTTCTGGCATCATCGAAGCCAAGCGTTTTGTCATCAAGGGAGAGTAGCATCCGACCTGAAGCATATGTGGGTGCAAATGTGCTGTTCGCGATGCTTGCAGGGGAGCTGAGAACTGTCCAAGTTCTAGGGATTTGCACTGCTTAGCCTAAACTTATATATGCAGCGCAGCAAAGAGAGCCTGTCCAAATGGGGTTACCAGCAAAACTGACAGTTTTTTAAGATGATGCACAGCATTTGAACCCGAACGAGTGTCACCAGAGATCCCGATGTCTCCCATTCCTACAGGCATCATACGATGACGTTGGAGTTACTCATTCACGAGCATAGCTATTCAGCCACATAAACACATCATTGGTCGGCTACTGGGTTGCGCTACACATAAATACAGGTGGTGCTGTTTGCAGAAAAATCGTCTGCTATTTATAGACCCAAAAAGGATAAAACCTGCAATATTTTGCATTGTACACCTCCCACATTTATTTAAAATTTTTACAACATTTAGTTTTTTTTTATGTTGATACTAGCCAAGCTATTTATACGTGTGTGTGTTTATCAGATACTTTTGTGTAGCAGTGAGTCTGTGTGCAGTGAGCACATACGTTAGCCTTGTTTGCTTTAGTTTTGTAATTAGGTCTAGTAGTAGAACTGCATGTCCAATAACATGTTTTTCTTCCATCTAGTAATTAAATAGGTCTAGCTCTAGTAGCCATGAATTGTGGCGGGCATAGGAGGAATCAGGATATCTTGCTTTACATCTACTCACGAAGAGCCTGCTATAAATCTAGATTTACCCAATGCAGGAGCGGATCTAAACCCAGTAAGGTATCGTTCGAGATCGGCCGGGATCATGGTCCGATTCACGTGGATTTTTCTGGCACGGGCTTAACTCCGGTCTGATGCGTAATGGACGAGTGATGGACTGATAGTGTTCTTATCATTCAACAACTGAAATATGCTGTTATGTCTGTATTAACTTAACCCATAACCCCATATCACTCATTTGTTCCCTAATATATACTGTATTAATTAATTTCATGTTGGTCGCTTGCAGACTTAATCGAACTGAAAGCATATGGATGCAATACCTCCTGAAGCAAGGACTTGTGGTGCTGGGAGGCTATAATGTGGATCATGAGCACTCTATCTCGATTAACATTGCTGTTCACAAAAATACTAATGTTCAGTCATGCTGTTGGAAATACTAATGTTTTAATGCCTCTTTATAATCTGGGTGTGACATATTTAGTTCTTTATAATCTAGGAAATCAATTGACAGTAGCATATATGAAGGTTCACTATCAATCACTCAATTGCTTCCAGATTATCACTATCTATTGAAAATGTACATGTATTTCTTTTAATCAATCATTTAAGTGCTTCTAGATTATCATTATCTAGATTATTTAGCACGTAGATGTGTATTCCTTTTAGTCTTACTTTTTTTAGCACTGTCCTCTGTTATTGATGGTTTTGTCCGCCGACTACTAGTAGTCTTGTGCTTGCTTCTTGTCCCTGCTCGCTTACCATTTTTTACAGGCATGGGAGTGCACATATATGGTCAAGGTCCCGAAAACTGGTGCAATATGTGGCTGGATGTTCTCTTATCCAGCTGCTTATGATGATAGGGACATGGTCCTGCAGTGCTTATTATAGAGTAAATAAACACGGTTACTAGGTCCTGCAGAACAAACTTGAGCTAAAATTATCATTTGCTTGCTGTGGTAAGTTGATATGCTTGACATCAAATTGAAGTGAGCAGCAGCAGCACTCTGTTGTTTCAGGCCCAGCCTATAGAAGCGAATGTAGTCAGTCATCCTGTTCTGAGATATGCTGTATGGTTCGGCGATTCTGGCCTTGCTTCTACTGCTGAATTACCAGCAGCATATGGTGTGTTCTGCATTATTTGCCTCTGCCCTGCAAGTTAAACTGTTAGCAGTTCGTTACATGTGAAACTGATAGAATTATTTACCTACCGGTTCAATGGAAATTTTTACACGTCGCAAGGCAAGCATGGTTGGATATTTAAATGCTCAATGATAGCACTGATGATTTCTAGCAGGATTTTCAGTTAACTCTTATACATATGCCTGAACATGCAGTTGCTTCTACCTTTGGGATAATGCTCATGACGTGCTATGATTTTAGAGCTTCAGCAGCTCATGTGCGTAAAGGGCAACATGGGCCAGTCCCCGTGGGTACCTTGATGTATTTCTGTGTTCAAGACCAAAACCAGAAATATAATTTTTTTCCCTACAAATTCTAAGTTCAACATATGGATGAAAATAATACATTTGATTAATGTTTTCACTTGGACGTATACATGTATTTAAAGATGTAGAAATTGGAAACATTATAGAGTATCAGTTAAGGATTTCTAGCCCATGTGCTTGCACGGCCCCCCAAGGACTAGTTAGTCATATATAATTGAGATTCCAACAAAATTTGTTCGGTTTTTAAGGCAATTAATTCAAGGCGGTTTGAAATTTATAAGGTATTTACTTACTACCTTGTTGTCTACCCTCTCCACTGCCTCTGAATCAGGAAAAAAAAAATGTCAGTGGCACGAACAGCTGGTTGCGAACCAACAGAACCTCCACCCCTCGTGAAAACAACGGCACCGGACAGGTAGCCCAACTTCCCTCCGGCAGTCGACAGCAGATTTTGTTCATTCTGTTTTCAGAGAGAGTGCCCCAGGCTGTAGGAAACGACAAAGTCGCTAAAGATCTATCTTCCGGCGTCGCACAACGCGGCATGGATGCCCATGTTCCCTCATACTTGGTGTGTCCATCTAATGGAAGAAGACAAAGTTGCTAAATACAAGCTTCCCAAATAATCCAAAAGGGAAGAATGAAATGCTAGAGATTATTGATGTTCCCATGTGTACCTGATTGCAAAGGTGTAGCCTGTATATTCCTGGTGTCTCCTAGGCCCATATATACGGATGCTTGTTACTTGATTGCACATGACTCATTGATGTTGCACACAGTGCCTAGATTAGTGAAAACCAACAACTACAAGTATGTGTGCGCTGTATTTGTCCGAGGTAGCAAGCTTGCAACTTCCCAGCTGCTTCTTGGTGAGCTCATATTTAAACTTGTAGCGATGGCCTTATATGCAGCTGTATAGTAATACTGAGCAGAGAGCAGTAATACCATGTACGTACGTAGTACAAGCGACACATTGTCCTTGTACGGACCTACCGATCAGCACAAGCCGATGCTTGCAAATAGTGTGCACATACGGCTGTAGTCAGTTCTAGATTTTGAAGTAATGCTGTAAGAAGAATGCACACACTATGCACCAAGGGCTAACGCAGTAGACTGTTCGCTACAAATTAATATGGCTAAAACACAGAATAAGATGTGGGAATGGCCGTGCTTGCAATGAACGGATAACTAAAGACATACGTCGAAAGATTAAATCCCTAAAATTCAAATGCACCAAAAACGTTCCAGTAATTTCCATGATGTCATGGATTACCTAAGGCACACATTAGAAATTTCACCTGTCACAATAATCGACAACCAAGGAGTTGATCAATCTAATAATTTAGCAACTGTCGAAGCTACCTCCTGATAAAACATTCTTTTTCACATTCGAGCACGGTGACATCGCACCTGACATGGAGGCAGTCGTCATCGTCCACGAGCCGCTGCACGATCTCCGCAGCTCCTCTACGGTGACGAGGTTGTCACGGCTCGTCTCCAACAAGTCCCTGCCGAAGGTGATTGGCCCCACTGAGAAGCTGAACGCAGGTACCTTGTCGCGGTCGAGGATGCTCACGGTGTACTCGGTGATGGGTTTCGGCGAGCCTAGATGCGAGAGCCAGGTGGAGAAGTGGCCGCTATGCCCTATGAATCCGCTACCGTTGGGGTAGACGTTTAGACTCCATCGGTGGCTGCCGACGCTGAACAGGTCGGAGGAGACATGTTTGCCGGGCGGGTACGTCTTGTCGATCTGCGAGTAGCCGCCGATCCGGAGATGGTGCGTCCCCGAAACGTGCCGCGCGCGGACGGATGTGGAGGAGGAGGAGAGAGCGCCGCGGACGCTTTGGACGGCGGCGCGGAAGGCCGGGGCGATCAGCTCTGTGTACGCTGACATGGTCAGGTTGCCGGCGGCGAAGGGAGAGCTCGCGCAGCTGACGAATGTTTGCAATTGTCGGCGCTGCACAAGTACTTCCGTAAGTAGGGCAGATCATCCTTGGGCTGCAGGATCGATCAGAGGCATCCGGGCCTGCTAATCAGGGACGTTTGTTTACCGGGCTGCTATACAATTAGGCTTGGGCTTTAATCTCTAGCCCATTACGGACCGCCAAGATTATTGAGCTCAGGAAACATTCCAAAGAATGGATTTTTTTTTTTTTTGGCTGAGGGGAAAGGATGGAAATTTGAGTGTGCAGAAATACTGAATCTGAATTCAACTGTAACTGAAGTTCTTCGGCCAAAAAGAATTTCTCTATGCAAAATTACTTTTTTCGATTTCTTTTCAAAATTTATAATCATTTCCGAATTATCTTGTTGTTCTATCTTCTCTGACTCGGTGAGCAAGAAAGTCACTGACGTGAATAACATCTTGTGGCAGCCAATCGATGAAAGTAGCAACCAATCAATGAATGAAAGTGAATTCACATTTCAATGGTGTTCCTTCCTAAGCCAGGAAACTTTAGCACCTCACCAACTTCGCTGCCCCAACAGGCCAGCATGGATATTTGCCTTTGTGAATAAATATAATTGTTGACAACTAGGTAAAATATGACTAGGTGGTATAATCATGTACTTAAGACTCACCTCTTCTTATCTTATTGAAACAGCATAACAGCAACCATTAACCGTTCAAAAAAAAAAAACCAAAGAGACCACGCCATGCAGCACCACGCCTTATGGATCTTCCAGTTCTACTTGACATTCGAGTAGGAATATACGCTAGTAGTCACGGAATCTGTTGTGCTCCCTTGGCGAACAATGTTTGATATATTCTGCCATCTGTCTTGGCACTTTGGTCTGAATAAATAAATTAACAAATTTGCTAAATACTTGCCTTCCAAATAATAAAACGGGAACAAAGAAATCTAAGATTATTGATGTTACTTGCATACCAGTTTGCAGGATCGTACTCTCCATATTCTCGGTGCCTCCTAAGCCTACACGATATCTGGATCACAGAACTCATCGATACTGTCGACCGAATTGACATCACTGAAAACCAAGACTTCATGTGTGCGTGTACGGTATTTATCTGATGACCTAGCTAGTTGTCTGGAACTTTACTGCTCCTGCCAGTCAGCTCTTCTTTAAAATGTATACTGTATATATCCTGGCCCTTATTAGTAATATATATTTGTGCCGTATGGCTTGGACGATTACATGGACTAAGCCTTCTTGATCATACTCCAGTTACTATTTGTGTTATCAATACCAAATTAAACCACTATAACTAAGGTGATTCTTCTCTCTTCAGCTGCAGTTTGAAGGCAGTTTTAGCAAGATTTGATTGCGTTATTATACTGATGTAATTTCTTACTCGTCAATAATTTGATTTTGTGAAACTTCTCTCTTTGTACCCTCCTTTTCAGATTTGTTTTGGTGTAACTTGATGGAAATGTTGAGAAAATAGGTTGCGAGCACCGACCTTTTTTTTTCCCTGGTTCGTAGACATATTACAGATGAGTCTATGTGAAGCCACGTCTGTCATATGCCTCATCTGAGATGGGACTCAACTTAGGTCATATCTGATACGTGTCAGCACAGGGCCCGTCTGTATGTGTCATCACAGACGGGGCTCAATGTTGGCCCTTCTGTGATATGTGTCATCACAGGCGGGAGTATCTCCCATCTGAGATAACAAGCCATCTCAGATGCAGAGACACAGAGGGACATCATCCGGTCCGACCTTGAGCCCGGCTTGTGATCTTCAGTTTTGTAGTAGGGAGTAGTGTATCAAACTAGTGTCACATTTTTCATGTACGCGGTACGCCCCACTGATGATTACCAACTGATATTTGTCACCTAGAATTATAGGGTAAACACCTATCGTTGTACATAATTTCATATTTGTTATTGATGCAGAGAGACAAACTGTCAATTACATATGAAAAATAGGGGGAGGGGCGGGGTTGTGATTCATAATTAGAATGACTGAATGAGAGATCAGCGGCATGCTTGTGTCAGGAAACATCAATTACTCGACTGGAACCACTATGTTCGAGCTTGGAGAAGAATATGATGTCATTCTAAAACATTTTACTAAAGAGATATAAAAAATGTTATGCTAGAAAATGTTTTTTTATGTATTTGTGAAGTTAACTTAATTTCCATACCAAGGCCTTGCAGATTTGACGCCACTGCCGGATGTGATAATGGTTTTTTTGGTTAATAGTTTCAAGTCAGTTAAGATGGGGCTCCATTTGTGACAGGGACCGAGAACTCACCAAGCTCATAGCCTAAGTATATGAACCCAGGCAGACTGATGACGAAAATTGGGCTCTAATGATCCGATCAAACTTATTAGTAGTGATGATGATGATTGCACCAGAGATGGAGGGTAGCCAAGTCCACTACTGTGGTTCCTTTGCCGACAAAACCTCCTCGATGCTAAAATGGTCGGTATGCACCCGTACAGAAATGTGTGTGATGATAACAATCGTTAGAATGTAACTGTATGGTCCTGATGTCTCCTATACCTACCTATAGGATTACTAACTTGCATGCAACTCATGTTAGCACTCCTGCTCGGTGAATGGGTGCAAGCTCCTGAAAAAAATGGGCGTGTGTATCAACGAGCTAGTTTCCATATTTATAGGCCACGGTGGAGACCTCGTCTTCAAATCTGTGCACACGAACCGACTAGCTACAAATGGTATGAATACAATTATATACAATGACCAAACCACATGTTGTTGTCTTGCGGGAGGGGGGGGGGGGGGGGGGGGGGGGGGGGGGGGGGAAGAAGGGGGGGTGGGGGGGTGCAGTTTGTGATGCTTGTAATAGTTTGTCTTTGAAGATCGAACGCGTCGTCGATCCAGCCATACATATGGATGAACTCTGCTTTTACCTCCCTGATCCTGCAGCGCACCACCAAAATCAGCTCTGTACCCAAATTGAGAGGAGAGCAGCTGGTGACACGCACCTCTGACCTGTCGTTCTGCTTCAATGGCGTCATGCACAGCGGCCGCGCGGCACAGAACTACCGCTACTTGTACGGCTTGCTCCCGCTCAGAACTGCTGAACTTCTACTTCTCTTCCAACGGCCACACGTGCACAGACAGACAGCCACCGCTGCAAGCCGTGGAACTCCTGCGAGACAGCGTCCCCATGCCCATGGTGTCCCTCCCTGTCTTGGCGGCCGCGCTCTACACGTGCGCCTTCCCCAAGGCTCCCATGCATTGCCGCCCTGCTGCCCGTGATCCTGTTCTGCGCCGCAGTGACCTTAGCATTCTCGTCCTTCATCCTCCGGTTCATCTCCGGCTTTTTCCTCGGCTGGGTCGGCACGTTCAAGGTCGGCAGGTGGCGCTCCTGGCAGCGAGACACGGGCCGCTGGACCCCGCCCTCCGCGTACACCCGTTCCTCTTCACTGCAGCAATCAGCATTCCCCGTCAAGCTCAAAGGCCGCAGCGGCCGCGGAGGGTGCCCTGTCGCGGGTGGCATATCTCTTATTCGCTTTATCCTTTGAAAACAAATTCAGCCAAAATTTCATGGTTTTCAGCGAATTTCGGTTTTACAGGTGGGGGTCGGTATTTGACGGCACCGTCCAATTTCAACGTCCTCGAGCTGTTGTCATCCTGTTCGGGTAGAATTGGAGCTTCCACTTGCGGCCTCAGCTCGCCGTGAGCTCAATTTGCCTCTCACCGAGCTCGCCGTAGAGAGATGCCGACCGTAGAGAGAGAACGCCGATTTGTGCAACACTAAAGCATGTGCCAGATTCAAAGGGGCATCATACCAGAACAAAAACACAAAGGTATATTGTGTGATCTTAACTTTATATAGTGTGATCTAGCGATCCAGGTTAGTGTGCACCTACCACGGTATATTTGTTTCTCTAAATAAAAGCAGAACAAAAACACAAAGGTACTCGAATTGGGCACTTCATATATAGTTGCATAGTTCCGAAACCTTCCAAGCACCCAAGCTTATATGGTTACTTTGTAGCTTGCAAGCAACTTATCCCACCCACAAATCGAGCAGACGAATAAACACCTATGTATGCGACTCTGTATGCCTCACTATATTGTCTTGGTGACATGTCTATTCGTCTGCATGATTTGTGGGTGAACCTGTGGTAGTAGTGTAAGTACTAGGCTCTAAATCAATGAGCATGGTTACACAATTCTCTGTACAAGGCTATAAATCAATGACCAAGCATTTCACAGGATGATCGAATAATTAACTGACCATGTCACCAGGGCAAATAAAACACAAATATGTCACCCACATATATTGTTGTGCCACGATGGTCTCAGAACCTGGCTATATCGGAATCCTACGGAGAGATTGGCTAGTATATAGTAGAACAGTTCTGGGTCAGAAGGCGGAGTCGTCGAGTCGATGATACACATCGCCTCTGTTCGTGATGCCTTAATAAGCTAAATGCGAAATGTTTTGATGGGTGACAGGGGGTGTTGTGCAAAAGTAATTGGGTCACCCGCCCGCCTGAACAAGGTCCGTACGTCTGATTTAGATCCGGTGGGCCGCAGTTGTTGTTTGCACAGTTGCACCGAAAATGCATTTGCACTGAAAATTTAGGGTAACAACATCTATAGTATAAACAATCTCAAAGTCTGAATAAGCTATTAATCCCATGGAAAGATTTTGTTATCATTAATTGTGTATATCTTCTTCGTAATGTTCCAACTTCAAAAGAAAATTTTCAAACTTCCAAACATTCATAATATTTTTGTTCTGTAGGATATGGCTAAGAAATATGCAAGGTACTAGCCACTTACTATATAAGAACTAAATGTTCCATCTCCATTTAGAATATTCTAAATTCACAAAAGAAATGATCCACACCTAAATTTATTTGTCATAAGATTATGATTGAATGATTTTATAAAGCTTCATTACTTTACAACTAAACTAGGAAATCTTTTTTCCCTAATGAATGAACTCTTCACCATCAGGCAGACCGGATTGGAATGACGCCCTCCCAAACATGCACATCTGGACTGATAGCTCCAAGTAGCGGTATGACCAAACTGAGACCATTGAATGTATTTTGTATATCATCAGACTGTATTGGGTTAGCTAATTTACGAAAGGTATGCCCTCAGTTAAGAAACCTCTATAAATTTGTTTCTCTAAGTAAAAGCTGTGCAGAAGCATAGTGTTACTCAAAGTTGGTACATTATAGTGCGCATAGTTCCGATACCTCCCAAGCTTATAAGGTTGCTTTGTAGCTTGCAAACAACTTATCCCACCCACAAACCGAGCACGAATAAACTTCTATGTATGCGACTTTGTATGGTTCACTATATCCTGGTTACCTGTTTATTCGTTGGCTTGATTTGTCGGTGAATCTCTGGTAGTAGCATAAGTACTAGGCTCTAAATCAATGAGCACAGCTACACAATGCTATAAGTAGGCTACATATCAATGATGAAGCACGTCACCAAGACGAATAAATGATTTTATAATAACAAGTCATGAGGGCAAATTAAGTAGTGCCACCCACATATTTTTGAGCCACGATGCTCAAAGTACTGCTATAAATCAAATACCAAACCGTTGTCTAATCCACCTCCTGATATGACCTTCTTGTGCACATTCTATCACGGTTATATCGCACCTGACGTTGAGGCAGTCATCATCGCCCACTAGCCGCTGCTTCGACCTCCTCAGCTCGTCCATGGTGACGATGTTGTCGCAGCTCCCGTTGCCGCTTCCGGAGACGAACGGCCCCACGGAGCGGCTGAAAGCAGGTTCCTTATCACGGTCGAGGATTCTGACGGTGTACTCGGTGACGAGGTTCGACGAGCCTGTGTGCCAGATTGAGGCGGAGACGCTGCCGCCATTATCGTTGGGCCGGACGAAAAGCATCCACTCGTTATTGCCGACCCAGAAGAGGCCGGAGCTGACGGATGAGCCGGGTGGGTACTTCCTGTCGATGAGCGAGTAGCCGCTGATGTGGAGAAGAAGCGTCCCCGAAAACTGCCGCGCGCAGACAGATGTGGAGGAGGACCGCATGAAGTTGCGCATGCTCTGGACGACAGCACGGAAGGCCGACATGATCAGCTAGTCGCCGGCGACGGTGGCAGAGGTCGCACGATGGTTGAACGATTGTTTCTTGACGGCGACAGATCTTTGATTCTCAGGCTCTCCGCACTCGTGTTTCTCTATATCCTTCCTCTAAAAAGAATATTCCGTACTAGTCATCGAGATTCTCTCCTCTAAACCAATTTCTCCCGCACCCATCATTCCTCTATATCCTTCCTCTATCCCAACTAACTTATATTTTATTCAACCATTTCAACTACCTTCTCCTCTCTCTCCTATTTTTTTTCTTTTCTTTTTTTCTCCACCGCCCGCTTCTTGTTCTCTCCGCCGGCTTCTACTTCTTTCTCGCGAGCTCTCGCTCTCTCCGCCGCCCGCATCAAGTCTGGGAAGGGTCAGCTGTTGCCTGTTTGATGCAAAACACCAGACACACATGTGCCCCAACCTTATCTGCAGCCATCGACCGCTTGGACTTCCAGAGCTTTCCCCATCCTCACACTTTCAAAGCGAATGGAGAAAAATCAAGCGGCGGCGCGAGCGAGCGCTCAGCGTGCGCGCCATCCGCGGCGATTCCGGCTCTTGAGGGCCGGATCCGGTGGTGCGAGCGAGGGCTCAGCGAGTGGTCGACCAGCTCCCGGCTGGTGCACGGCATCGGCCAGGACGGCCGCTTCCGGCGGCGGCGGTGCGCGGCGCTTCAGGGCCGGCAGCAGCTCCGCGGTCTGCGCCATGGCGGGACTTCGGGCCCGTGGTCCTCGGCGGCGGCGCTTCAGGGCCGTCGCGTGCGCGGGAGGCGCTCAGGTCCGGCGGCGAGGTGACTGCACTTCTGGTGCAGGGCTCGTGTGGAGAGGTGCAGCACTTCGGGGCTGCGAGGACCACGGGCCCTCGTCGACGAGCTGCTCGCGCAGTACCGCACGGCGCTCGGCGAGCTCACCTTCAACTCCAAGGCCATCATCACCAACCTCTCCACCGCCTCCTCCGCCTGCTCTACGCGCTCCTGCTCCACGCTGCTGCCCATGTCCCCCGAGGACGAGCTCTTCCGCTTGTGGTTCCATTTGTGCGGCTTGGGCGGGCGGCGTGGCGGCGGGACGACGGCGAGGCTCCGACGACGCTCCGGCGGGCGCGCCTCCCTCCACGCGCGCGAAGCAGTTGGGGCTGCGGCGGTGGGACGCGTGGGCCCCGCGCCATCGCGATAGAGGAGTTTCTGGATTCTGCTTGATTTGGCGTAACCGGAACCGAACGCTACCGTAGCGGAGCCTTTAGCGTGCCCCGGTGCAGCTCGTCCTTCCGCTATACGTTCCTGAAGGAACGTTTCCCGTCCCCCAGTGCGGGCAGCCTCAGGATGCGTGCGTGCGGCGTAATTTGCTTGCAGAACACGTATGTACATTTGTAGGAAAGATTTATTTGTGATTGGCTGCACCGCGGGTTGCAGGATTTGGGTCCTGTTACGGGCCTGTCAATCAGTGACATCGGCCCTTCCTTATTGGCTGATGATGGTGTTAGCCAGACAGCCAACGTCATTGACCGGAATTCTTTTTTACACGTAAAAAAATCTTTTTTTTAGGGAAACATGACAATTATCAGACAGATATGTATGCACAGCGAAGAAACTGGGCTGAAGATCAAACCTTTTTTTTTTTTTTTGATAAGTTTGTGCCTGTATTCATTAACGACCGATTACAGACACTGGAGTAAGCATACCCCTAGAACAGAACACCCCAGAATGGGTGTGGATTACAACGCTCCCAAAGAGCAGAGTACGTATTACATGGTAGACAACAGTCGACGGGCTGGTTTCCGTAGTGTCGTCGGGAGGGCCTCGCTTAATACAAGCATGAGGTTGATCGAGGAGTGACCCGCCTGTATGAACGATCATCGTCGGTGAAGCTTGATTTGGTTGTAGTTCACCCAGACGCATGTAGGAGGCGGCACCACCTCTAGTTGGCGGCACACGAAAAGCCAGACATTCTGTAACCGAGTCGCTGCGAGCGGAGCAACCGTAGCGGTCGTCGTCTTTCAAGACTCGAGTACGGAGTGTCGTCGAGGACATCAAGGCCACAGGTACCATCGAACGAAGTCTGAAGAATTGTCGAGGATACTCTGCAAAAGACACGGTACACAGAGGAGCACCACACATAATCTCAACACGTAGCAGGACACGTGTGTGGATAAGACACTGCATGCCTGCCACGTAGTGGCCGCTGTTGAGCACGGCTGGTGGCCGGAGGGGTCGTTGCCGAGGGAGGAAGAAAGCTTCTGTGCAGCTTATCGCCGGCCGAAAGATTGAGGAAGGTACCTTTGTGGCGGCGTGTAGGAGATCAGCTTCATCACCCGAGATGGGCGACGACGCCCAGGCAGGTGCTCGGTGAGTGGGCCGAGGGGCGGACGCTGGCTTGGCGAAGGTGGTGGCGGAGAGGCGAGCTTGACCCGTCGGAGGAGGAGGCGAAGTCGCGTCGTCCTCATTGAGGTCGCGCTCGGTGCAGACCTGCGGCGCCTCGATGGGGCGGAGGGAGAGCCGACGCGGAGGTGATTGTTGCGCGGCAAGGCTCGATCCGGGCGCTACGCCACTGGATCCCGCAATGAGAGGCGCGGATCTGGCGACGGACAGCCGGAGGAGAGCTTGAGCGCCGGCGATGGGGATGGGGGGCGACGGGGAGGGAGGAGCTACTACTACTTTATTCAGGGCCATCTCCGACCCGAGGACAGCACCAAAGAGGCCGGCGGCGAGGAGCAACAGCTCGATGCCGACGGCCATGGCCGGCCGGAGGCGGAGAAGAGCACGGCGGCACATAGCCCACTGATACAACTGCGAAATAAACCGAAGCTACCAGACTACCTAAATCTACAGGAGGTGGGGGGCTTCCCTCTCCTTTCCGCCGCCGGCGAGAACGCCGGAGGGAGAGGAGGGGGGGCCCGGCGGCGGCGGCGGCGGAACCCTAGCGCGCTTGGTTTGGGGGGCGAGAGCGAGGAGAGCCGAGCGAGGATGACGACGCAACCGCTGAAGATCAAACCTTGAGGCCTGTTAGGGCGAATCAGCTTATGGAACTTGGATTTTTGCGATGCAAACTATGGAATGTCGTATTCCAGAAAAAATGAATCTCAATCAAAATTTCACTAAAGTTTACCCTTTATCCACTTCACAATGGGAACATTTTAACAGTGTGAATCAATAGCAAGCGATCAGGCAGCTGGCAGCTTTAGAAACAAAAGGGACGTAAAGGAAGCCATCATGGTTGTCGTACCCCATTTCTGAGGTACTTAGTGTTTACCGTATCAGTCCCTGGATCAGTAGCTGATACGACACTTTCACAGAATGCTTCACAGCAGATACTCTTTTCATATTACCGAGAGTCATTACAAGCCTTTTGATCCATAAAGGTCTTTGTACAGATGAGGCGAGCAGCCTCAGCACACACAGACAACACGCTCAAAGGCTGACGCAGCAGCCAGAGCTAACACTTATTCTAGCGGAAGACGACAAGGCTCCACTCCTACAGGCACCGCTTGAGCGAAGGCCGAACTCTACTCTTCTTCACCATCAGCTTGAAAGTCATACTCAGGCTCATCTTCTGAATGATTGAAGCAAGAGTGAGTACTTAAGGTACTCAGCAAGCCTAACACGAGGGTTATGATTATGCAAGGGATTATCAAAGGATAGGCTGAGTTTTATCGACAAGGCGAGAAAGCCAAGTTTATGCAGGGTTGTTTTGAAAACAAAGCATTTCGCAATTCTAATCAAATATCTGTAGAGATTAGTGGGGTTGGGCGGCCCTGGGGGAGATGCAATCCATCCCGCCAGTTCCTCAATTTTATTGCTGGCCGACAACCAGCACACGGCTCCAAACCGGCGTTTTCCAAAAACACACCAAGGGAACTCACGCAGAAAATCTAATCATAGTGTGGCCGATGCTTTCGCGTTGTCCAATACCGTGGAACACGGCTTTCCGGAAAGATTCTTAACCTTGGCCAAGGGTGCACAAATTTCCCCACAAGGTGGTCCAGTCCTCCCTATCGTCATAGTTTGGACTGTCCCACTAAAGGTTCCATACCTACTTCGTACCACCACGGCATCCCCCACGGACATCACCAGGGGCTTCACAATCATAATAATATGGCCAGTCATAAATGCCGGATCTCGAACACCCACCAACGAACGAGTCTTCTCCTGGGACTCCGTTGCAATCTCCTGCCTCCGGGGGGTACCGGGTGAGTACTAGTAGGGTGTGGTTCCAATTCCCATCCCATACTGGGCTTGTGGCTGCGCGAGAGGTGCTAGGCAAAGGCGGCACAAGAACCGGTCCTTATACGACCGAACCAGGCATCTTCAATAGCCAATCCACAAGTGGAAGGGCGTCCCAGAGATAGCCTCCCCACTGAGGACTACCTCGCCTGATCCCGCCAAAAACATCCCTCACTAGGGGTTGCACTTATTATTAACCACCCAATTACACATTTACTCACACCACCAAGACACACGCATTTACACGAAAATCATGTGAGCAATATTAATTAAACACATGTGAAGGTCCTAAGCAGCGAGCATATCAACAATTCATTAATTAAATTAATGATGTTGATTCCTAGGGCTAACAAGGATACAGGATATAATCAAGTCAAGGCAGGCAATCAAATATTGCATAGGACCATTCTAGCATTTAAATTCATTTAAATACCATGCAATTTATTTATAAATAGCTCTATTTAGGATATTTGCAATCATAGGATCAATATGATCAATGGAAGTTAGACTTGCCTTCACCAAGTTCTTCTTCCTCTAAATCCTCGTAATCAGGATCCTCAGGGTCTTCGTCTTGATTATCTATCGATTAAAAAGGATAAATCTACCGCTTGCAATCAAATTAACAGAGCAATAAATCCGAATAAAATCCAAATAAAACCAGATGGGAGTTGATTTTGGTGGCACTGGATAGGTTATGATTTTAGATGAATTTTGGCGCAAGTTTCGCCAAAATTGGAGTTAGAACGATGAAGATATTGATTTTTGATGTAAAAGAAAGGAAATTGATTAGGATGTGATGATCATAATTAAGTATAACCATCGTCCTAATTTTCCAGTGGTTGACAAGGGTTGCAAAATGGTTAGAATGAAATATTGGATTTTTGAGGATTTTTGGGAATTTTTCTGTTATTGGAAAGTGGTCGAAATAAGATTTTGTGTGCGTTTCCGGTGTGGCCGTAGCAATTTCCAGCGCGTTGTCTCACTGACCGGTGGGCCAGAGGGCCCAGCGGGGTCCGCGCTTTACTGTTCGGTGCACCGGATCCACAGAACGGTGGACCGGGCTGTGCTGAGTGGCGGGTCCACGGTGCGCCGAGTTCGCCACGTGGGCAGGCGACTCGGTCGCTGCGGGCCCACGCGCCGACGTGGCGTGCCACGTCGGACGCTGGCGCGGCGCGGTCAAACGCGGCGGCGCGCGGCGGCGGCCTCACCGGAACCCTCGCCGGCAGTGACTACAGGCGAAGGAAGGGGGCGCGAAGCATTCCGACGGATTCCGCGTGCGACGGCGAGTGCAGTGGTAGGTGATGTTGTCGTCGGGGACGACGGACGCGGCGGCGCGGCGTCGCCGGAGTTGGCGATGCGCCGGCGAGCGAGGGGGAAAAAGGAGGGGAGTGCGATTCGGTCGAGTGCGAGTGGTCGCGCGAGTGCGCGGAAGGGCAGAGAGTCGCACGGGTAGCTTAGCCGGGCCGGAGGAGGCCCACGGCGGCCGGCGGCAAGAGAGAAGGGCGGCGGCCATGGCGGCGCTCGGTGCGGAGGTGTTGCGGAAGAGCGAGAGAGGAAAAGAGAGAGCGCAAGAGGGAGAGGGAGTCACGGCGAACCTAGAGGTGCTACGCGTTGACGAGGAGAAGGGCCGGAGCGGCGGCACGAGCTCGCCGGAGCTCGGCGGCGCGCCGGGGTGCACGGGGAAAAGAAAAGAGGCGCACGCGCAAGAGCGTGCTTGAGCAAGTGCGGACGTGCGTGCGAGTGCGAGGAAGTGGTGGATGGCCTCGGTGTGCTCGCGTGTGGCCGGAAGTGTGGCCGGCGGCGAGGTCATTAGGCGGCGCTACTCCGATGCTCGATGAGATGAGCTACGCGCTAGCAAAAGGTCGACGAGATCGTGCGCAAGAGAGAGAGAAGGGCTCGAGGGTGCTCACCGTGCTCTCAGTCAAGTGAGAGAGGGAACAGAGGGGTGCCGGCGACGGAGATGGCGAACGGCGGCGCTAGGGTTCCAATGTTCTCGACCTGCGATCCACGGCTGCGGACGAGGTGAGCACGATGAGATCGAGCGCGGGGAGGAGATGCTGGAAGGGGAAGAAGTAGACGTCGGGACTCACCGTCGGCAGAGAGAGAGCTCACCGGAGAGTTCACCGGAGAGAGAGTGGGGTGGGGAATTGAGCAGTGGAGAGCTCGGGAGTGAGTGAGGGAGTGAAATGAAATGAGAGAGGGAAGGAGAGGGTCTGTCCCTTGCTTTATAGGCGGCAATGGCGGTTCGGAGAGGCGGTTTCGCCGGCGAGAAATATCTCGCCGGACTGGAGCTCGACATGACGCGCAATGGCGGTTCTCGTGCTTCGATGATCAGCGGTGACGCGCGAGAGGAGCTTGAGCAGTGCTCGGGACGCGACGGAGCGAGAGAGGGAGGCGCTGTGGCTGATGTTGGAGGGATGGAGCTCGCCGGATTTATAGGAGACTTGGCGCGCGCGTTAGGTAAGGGAAGAGGGCGATGGGACGCGACGATAAGGCGGTGGAGCGCCTTCACGAGCTTCACGTGATGCTCCTGTGGCGTGGAAACGACGGGGGCGGTTCGCCGGCAAGGAGGGATGGGCGGCGGCGCAAATCGCGCCGGGCGCGAGGAGGGAGACGACGCGGGCGCGGGCCCCACGCGTCAGCGACAGAAACGGGAGAGGGAGAGCAGGCCGGGCTGGCGCGGCGATGCTGGGCCGGGAGCGAAGCGGCCCAGGCGGGAGAGAAAGAGAGAAAGGAGAGATGAGGGAGGTGGGCCGGCAGGGAGAAAAAGAAATAGTGCGGCCCGATAACAGATAAAGGTTTGATCTTTTTGCTGAGATTTAATTTGAATGAATTTTGAATTCATTCAAAAGGAAGGATTGAAACCAACACTCAAACAATCAAGAAAAACACGAATATGCATATGGTGACTTTTATGCATGGCTTAAAATTCAAAATCTTTTGGTTTTGCTACCAACTAAAGCTTTTAATTGAAAATTTTAAAAAGTTCAAATTTTTAGTGGTTTTTGACAACGGGCAAAAACGCGGGTCGCTACAACCTACCCCACTTAAAGAGAATCTCGTCCCCGAGATTCCGGCTCTTCCTCGAAAAGGTAAGGGAACTCTCGCTTGAGATCATCTTCCCTTTCCCATGTTGCCTCTGCTTCGGTGTGATTACTCCACTGAACCCGACAAAACCTTATAGCATTCCTCCTTGTTAGTCGAGTTGCCACATCCAAAATTCTTATCGGCCTTTCCTGATATCTGAGGTCAGGCTGTAAGTCCATCACTTCTGGAGGGACTATTTCTTCTGGCTTTCTTAAGCATTTCCTTAACTGTGACACATGGAAAACATCGTGCACATCTGCCATTTCTTCGGGAAGCTCGAGGCGATATGCCACGGCTCCTATCTTCTTAAGTACCTTGAAAGGTCCAATGTACCTCGGTGCCAACTTTCCTTTTATCTGGAATCTCCTAGTTCCTCGGATCGGTGATACTTTGAGGTACACATAATCTCCAACTTCTAAGTTCAGATCTCTGCGTCGGGTATCAGCATAACTTTTCTGTCTGCTTTGGGCTGCCTTTAAATTTTCCCTGACCAGAGCTACTTTCTCTTCTGCATCCCTGATAACTGCAGGTCCGAAGAAAGAACGTTCTCCAACTTCTGACCACATCAGCGGGGTTCTGCATTTTCTACCATACAGTGCCTCAAATGGTGACATCTGTAAACTGGCTTGGTAACTGTTGTTATATGAGAACTCTGCAAAGGACAAGCTTTTCTCCCAATCTTTTCCATAGGCTAGCACACATGCTCTTAACATGTCTTCCAGAATTTGATTCACCCTTTCTGTCTGACCATCGGTTTGTGGGTGATATGCTGAACTATAATCTAATCTTGTTCCAAGCAATTTATGCAAACTTTTCCAGAATATCGAGGTGAACTGTGTGCCTCGATCTGATACTATTCTGCGAGGAACTCCATGTAGCTTGAGCACATTGTCTATGTACAACTGGGCATAATGATTTCCCCTATACACTGTTTTCACAGGTATGAAGTGTGCCACTTTTGTCAGTCGATCCACTATAACCCATATGGAATCATATCCTTTTTGGGTACGGGGTAACCCTACGATGAAATCCATACTGATTTCATCCCATTTCCACTCTGGAACATGGAGGGGTTGTAACAATCCTGCAGGTCTTTTATACTCCGCCTTTACTCTGCTACAGATGTCACAACGAGCAACAAATTCTGCTATGTCTCTTTTCATTCCTGACCACCAATATTTCTGTTTTATATCCATATACATTTTGGTGCTTCCAGGATGAATAGAATATGCTGAATTATGGGCTTCATCCATAATCAGCTTCTGATATCCACCAGTTTTCGGTACACATATTCTATCCTTGTACCATAAGGTGCCCTGATTATCCACTCGAAATCCAGGGGCTTTATCCAACCCTGTCATTTTCTTTAGCTCATTTATTTCTTCATCTGACTCTTGTGCTGTTCTGATCTGCTTTTCCAGGGTTGGTTCCACACATAAAGTGTTCAGACGGCCTGGCTTAGCAAAGTGAAGATTTAATTGCTTGAATTCTTCCACAAGTTCCGGGCTTCGTCTCCGCATTTTAATCCCATTATTCTGAGATTTGCGGCTTAATGCATCTGCAACCACATTTGCCTTTCCGGGATGGTAGTGAATTTCTAGATCATAATCCTTTATTAATTCCAACCATCTTCTCTGTCGGAGGTTTAAATCCGGTTGTGTGAAAATATATTTCAGACTCTTATGATCCGTATATATTTCACATTTATTGCCAATCAGATAATGCCTCCAAATTTTGAGAGCATGCACAACTGCTGCTAGCTCCAAATCATGAGTGGGATAATTTTGCTCATGTGTTTTCAACTGCCTTGATGCATATGCAATCACTCGGTCATCTTGCATAAGCACGCATCCCAATCCTTGTCGAGATGCGTCGCAATATACGACAAAATCTCGGTGTATGTCTGGTAAAGCCAACACTGGGGCTGTGGTCAACTTTTTCTTTAATTCCTGAAAACTTCTCTCACAAGCTTCAGTCCATTTAAATTCTTTCCCTTTCTGTGTCAAGGCTGTCATTGGTCTTGCTATTTTTGAAAAGCCTTCGATGAATCTGCGGTAATAACCAGCTAGACCAAGGAAACTTCTGACTTCTGTCACAGTGGTTGGTTGCTTCCAGTTAAGAACTGCCTCAACTTTGGCTGGATCCACTGATACTCCTTCTTCCGTCAGAATGTGACCAAGAAATGCCACTTTATTTAGCCAAAATTCACATTTACTGAATTTGGCATACAGTTCATGAGCTCTCAATTTTTCTAACACAATTCTCAAATGCTGCTCGTGCTCTTCTGCACTTTTGGAGTAGATAAGTATGTCGTCAATGAAAACAACGACAAACCGATCTAACTCCTCCATAAACACCTTATTCATCAAATTCATGAAGTATGCAGGTGCATTTGTCAATCCAAATGGCATCACTGTGAACTCATACTGACCATATCTGGTGACAAAAGCTGTCTTGAGAATATCACATTCCCTGATTTTAGCTGATAATACCCAGATCTTAAATCAATTTTGGAGAAATATTTGGCTCCTTTCAATTGATCAAATAAATCATCGATCCTGGGCAGTGGATATTTATTCTTGATGGTGACTTCATTCAAAGAGCGGTAGTCTATGCACATTCTGAGACTGCCATCTTTCTTTTTAACAAACAGAACAGGTGATCCCCATGGTGATGAACTTGGTCTGATAAATCCTTTTTCCTGTAACTCTGCTATTTGTGCCTTCAATTCTGCTAGCTCATTTGCTGCCATTCTATACGGTCTCTTTGCTATTGGAGATGTGCCGGGTATGAGATCAATGATGAACTCTATGTCTCTGTCAGGTGGCATGCCTGGCAACTCTTCTGGAAACACATCAGGATATTCACAGACCACTGGCACTTCCTCCAACGGTCTTGCTTCCATATTATGAACCATTGGTGCAACTTTTGACCTTTTTGGTTCACATACCACTTTAATTCCTTTGTGGTTTACCAGGGTAACTTTCCTGGTGTCACAGGCTATATTGCCGTGGTGCTTACTCAACCAGTCCATCCCGAGGATAACATCTATCCCCTGGGATTCTAGGACTACTAAGTTTGCTAGTAACTCTACCCCACTTGAAAGGATCTTAACCCGTGGGCATCCCAAATAACTTTTGGTCTCGGCCCCGGGAGTCCGGATTATCAGGGGTTGTTTTAGCATGACAGTTGGCAAACCATTTGCAGCAACAAACTTCGAAGAAACAAACGAATGCGAAGCTCCAGAATCAAACAGAACGGTTGCAAGAATGGAGTTGACAAGATGCTCACCAAGAACAACATCAGGAGTGTCCTCAACTTCATCTGCATTAATATGATTAACCTTTCCTCGACCGAAGGATTGATTAGTCCTCCGCTGCTGTCCAGAAGGTTGCTGTCCACCATGACCATTTCCAGAAGCTGCAGTTCTGGTACTGTTTGGTTGATGCTGCTGAGTAGGGGCATTATTCTGGCTCAAGTAAGGGCATCTAGCAATCATGTGACCCGGCTCACGGCAGTGGAAACAAGTCCTTTTATCATTGTTGTTAGGTTGCACAACACTGGAATTGCTCCTCTGCTGACTACCAGAATTTTGACTGCGATATGATGGTGCTGAGCTTGGTTGATTGGACGCTGAGGTCCTATACTGCATGGTAGACTGATATTTTGGCTTCTGAAAATTATTATTAAACCTTGGCTTCTGATTTCTCTCCTGCTGCTTAAACTTTTGCGCATTGAATTTGCGCTTCCTATCATGATCAATGTGAGAGCGGGCATCTTCCAACAGAAGTGCACGGTTCATGAGAGTGTTGAAATCCGGATAAATATGAGTAACCAGCTGCACTTTCAATCCAGGATTAAGCCCCTTTCTGAAGCGATCCTGCTTCTTCTTATCAGTGTTAACATCATCAGGAGCATATCGAGCCAATTTCATGAATTTCCTGATATACTGATTAACTGTCATCGCCCCCTGCTTCAGAGAGCGGAATTCATCAGCCTTCATTTCAATTACACCTTCTGGGATGTGATACCTCCTGAACTCCTCCTGGAATTCCTCCCAGGTAATAGCATCGGCATTCTCTGCACCCTCACGGTAATTATCCCACCATTCTCCTGCTGCTCCCTTGAGCTGGTGAGATGCCAGAAGGACTTTTTCTCTGTCATCAGCATTCACCAAGTGCAATTTCTTGGTGATATCACGCAGCCAATCATCAGCTGCCAGAGGATCCTCCTCAGTACCCTCGAAGGTCGGGGGCCTGAGTCTCATGAATTCTGACATTTTACTCTGCTGGCCTGGAGCTCTGTCCATAAGTCCTTGTGCAATAATTTCCATCAAACGGGTCTGATTATCCATCACAGCCACTAGGTTGGTGACTGGTGCTGCGGGTATTCTTCCACCTCTTCCACCACCTCTTCCACCACCTCTTCTACCACCTCTACCACGGTTCTGTTGTCCTTCACTTCTATTCTGGTCATTATTTTCTCCAACCTCATCCTGCACTTCCTGCTGATTTTGACTCACTTCCTCTTCCTGGTAATCCTGTTCATTGTCATGTCTGCCTCCACCTCTACCTCCTCCTCTACCTCTGCCACGCTGATTATTATTTCTTCCTCTACCACGTCCACGCCCTGCACTGTGGACGTCATCCTGCTCATCATCTCGAGCGTTACGCTCTCGGCGTTCACGCTGCTGAATTCTGGCAGATCTTTTGGGAGGCATCTGATGGAGAGATTAGCAAGAAGGTGAGATAAGACACTCGGGCGATTTATCGGAACTATGAGGCGAAACTACAAACTACGAGGCAAAACAAACAAGATAAATGGAAAAGAAATTCCAAAGATCTTGCGAGCACATAAACAAGATAAAACCAGCATCATTACATCATTACAGCAAACTTATTCACAATAACAAGGTTCGATCATACATACCGAAGTCCTTTTATTTATATACAAGGACTCGACGATCTACGACTCGACCACAGGGCGACTCTGACTCGCAACTACTGAGACACACTACTGACACACCTGACACTACTAGACACTACGACCAGGGGCAACGGCTGCCACTACAAGCTAGCAAAGCTACTCCACGGCGCCAACTCTGCTGCTCAGGCGTCGAAGCCACGGTCCTGGCGCCACTCTGCGTAGAGGTCGAACGGGTCCTGGGTGAGGTCGACGGTGCCAGTGCTGATCAGCCTGTAGTACTCGTCGAGGTCCACGTCTCCAACAAGGCGGGGTCCTGCTGGTGCCTCTGGTGCAGGCGAGTCGATCACCACAAACTCGTCCATATCCATCTCGTCGTCAGTGCCAGTGAGATCGATGACGTTATCCGCCACCGACTCACTCCCTGACGACACGTCCACCACAGGCTCGTCCTCCATCGGCTCCTCCTCGGAGTCTCCAACAGTCTCAAGGGCGGCCTCAAGCTCTGCTGCCCAACGGGCAAGCTCCTCAGAGTCGTCTGCCGGCTCAACCTCAGGGGAGTCCACGGTCGTCTCTGAACCTGCAAGTGTAGTGGAGTCCTCCTCCGTGTCGGTCGGACAGGCGTAGTGGTAGTGTCCGTGCGGTCCTCCTGTCCTCACTGTGAAGTGGCGGCGGGGTCCTCCGTGCTCCTCGTGGCAGTACCTGTAGTGGCTGTTGAGCTTACGGATCAGGTACATCGCGTCCTCCTCCCAGAAACGGCGGGTGTAGTCCAGGGTCCACTGCAGGCGGTCTCTCTCAGCCTGGCAAGCAGCAAGCTGAGCCTGTGCCTGCGCAAGCTGAGCTCGGGTCTCTGCAAGGCGGCGCTGGTCCTCGCCCCACCTCTCGGCAGTCTGCTCGAGAACGCGGGCAGTCTGGGCGCGCTGCGCCTCCAGCTGGTCAAGCTCCTGACGAAGGGCCTCCATCTGTTCAACAAAATGTTGAAAAGACGGGTAAGTACCGGTGAAAATAATTTTATAAATAGAAATAAGGTAAGGGAGATTTTATAAAGTAAAATTTTACAAAATATCGCACTCTTCTCACTCGATTCCAACCTATGGTTTGGCCTACGGACAAGCATCGCTCTGATACCACTCTGTCGTACCCCATTTCTGAGGTACTTAGTGTTTACCGTATCAGTCCCTGGATCAGTAGCTGATACGACACTTTCACAGAATGCTTCACAGCAGATACTCTTTTCATATTACCGAGAGTCATTACAAGCCTTTTAATACATAAAGGTCTTTGTACAGATGAGGCGAGCAGCCTCAGCACACACAGACAACACGCTCAAAGGCTGACGCAGCAGCCAGAGCTAACACTTATTCTAGCGGAAGACGACAAGGCTCCACTCCTACAGGCACCGCTTGAGCGAAGGCCGAACTCTACTCTTCTTCACCATCAGCTTGAAAGTCATACTCAGGCTCATCTTCTGAATGATTGAAGCAAGAGTGAGTACTTAAGGTACTCAGCAAGCCTAACACGAGGGTTATGATTATGCAAGGGATTATCAAAGGATAGGCTGAGTTTTATCGACAAGGCGAGAAAGCCAAGTTTATGCAGGGTTGTTTTGAAAACAAAGCATTTCGCAATTCTAATCAAATATCTGTAGAGATTAGTGGGGTTGGGCGGCCCTGGGGGAGATGCAATCCATCCCGCCAGTTCCTCAATTTTATCGCTGGCCGACAACCAGCACACGGCTCCAAACCGGCGTTTTCCAAAAACACACCAAGGGAACTCACGCAGAAAATCTAATCATAGTGTGGCCGATGCTTTCGCGTTGTCCAATACCGTGGAACACGGCTTTCCGGAAAGATTCTTAACCTTGGCCAAGGGTGCACAAATTTCCCCACAAGGTGGTCCAGTCCTCCCTATCGTCATAGTTTGGACTGTCCCACTAAAGGTTCCATACCTACTTCGTACCACCACGGCATCCCCTACGGACATCACCAGGGGCTTCACAATCATAATAATATGGCCAGTCATAAATGCCGGATCTCGAACACCCACCAACGAACGAGTCTTCTCCTGGGACTCCGTTGCAATCTCCTGCCTCCGGGGGGTACCGGGTGAGTACTAGTAGGGTGTGGTTCCAATTCCCATCCCATACTGGGCTTGTGGCTGCGCGAGAGGTGCTAGGCAAAGGCGGCACAAGAACCGGTCCTTATACGACCGAACCAGGCATCTTCAATAGCCAATCCACAAGTGGAAGGGCGTCCCAGAGATAGCCTCCCCACTGAGGACTACCTCGCCTGATCCCGCCAAAAACATCCCTCACTAGGGGTTGCACTTATTATTAACCACCCAATTACACATTTACTCACACCACCAAGACACACGCATTTACACGAAAATCATGTGAGCAATATTAATTAAACACATGTGAAGGTCCTAAGCAGCGAGCATATCAACAATTCATTAATTGAATTAATGATGTTGATTCCTAGGGCTAACAAGGATACAGGATATAATCAATTCAAGGCAGGCGATCAAATATTGCATAGGACCATTCTAGCATTTAAATTCATTTAAATATCATGCAATTTATTTATAAACAGCTCTAATCAGGATATTTGCAAACATAGGATCAATATGATCAAAGGAAGTTAGACTTGCCTTCACCAAGCTCTTCTTCCTCTAAATCCTCGTAATCAGGATCCTCAGGGTCTTCGTCTTGATTATCTATCGATTAAAAAGGATAAATCTACCGCTTGCAATCAAATTAACAGAGCAATAAATCCGAATAAAATCCAAATAAAACCAGATGGGAGTTGATTTTGGTGGCACTGGATAGGTTATGATTTTAGATGAATTTTGGCGCAAGTTTCGCCAAAATTGGAGTTAGAACGATGAAGATATTGATTTTTGATGTAAAAGAAAGGAAATTGATTAGGATGTGATGATCATAATTAAGTATAACCATCGTCCTAATTTTCCAGTGGTTGACAAGGGTTGCAAAATGGTTAGAATGAAATATTGGATTTTTGAGGATTTTTGGGAATTTTTCTGTTATTGGAAAGTGGTCGAAATAAGATTTTGTGTGCGTTTCCGGTGTGGCCGTAGCAATTTCCAGCGCGTTGTCTCACTGACCGGTGGGCCAGAGGGCCCAGCGGGGTCCGCGCTTTACTGTTCGGTGCACCGGATCCACAGAACGGTGGACCGGGCTGTGCTGAGTGGCGGGTCCACGGTGCGCCGAGTTCGCCACGTGGGCAGGCGACTCGGTCGCTGCGGGCCCACGCGCCGACGTGGCGTGCCACGTCGGACGCTGGCGTGGCGCGGTCAAACGCGACGGCGCGCGGCGGCGCGCGGCGGCGCGCGGCGGCGGCCTCGCCGGAACCCTCGCCGGCTGTGACTACAGGCACTACAGGCGAAGGAAGGGGGCGCGAAGCATTCCGACGGAATCCGCCCGCGACGGCGAGTGCAGTGGTAGGTGATGTTGTCGTCGGGGACGACGGACGCGACGGCGCGGCGTCGCCGGAGTTGGCGATGCGCCGGCGAGCGAGGGGGAAAAAGGAGGGGAGTGCGATTCGGTCGAGTGCGAGTGGTCGCGCGAGTGCGCGGAAGGGCAGAGAGTCGCACGGGTAGCTTAGCCGGGCCGGAGGAGGCCCACGGCGGCCGGCGGCAAGAGAGAAGGGCGGCGGCCATGGCGGCGCTCGGTGCGGAGGTGTTGCGAGAGAGCGAGAGAGGAAAAGAGAGAGCGCAAGAGGGAGAGGGAGTCACGGTGAACCTAGAGGTGCTACGCGTTGACGAGGAGAAAGGCCGGAGCGGCGGCACGAGCTCGCCGGAGCTCGGCGGCGCGCCGGGGTGCACGGGGAAAAGAAAAGAGGCGCACGCGCAAGAGCGTGCTTGAGCAAGTGCGGACGTGCGTGCGAGTGCGAGGAAGTGGTGGATGGCCTCGGTGTGCTCGCGTGTGGCCGGAAGTGTGGCCGGCGGCGAGGTCATTAGGCGGCGCTACTCCGAAGCTCGATGAGATGAGCTACGCGCTAGCAAAAGGTCGACGAGGTCGTGCGCAAGAGAGAGAGAAGGGCTCGAGGGTGCTCACCGTGCTCTCGGTTAAGCGAGAGAAAGAGCAGAGGGGTGCCGGCGACGGAGACGGCGGACGGCGGAGCTAGGGTTCCGATGTTCTCGACCTGCGATCCACGGCTGCGGACGAGGTGAGCACGATGAGATCGAGCGCGGGGAGGAGATGCTGGAAGGGGAAGAAGTAGACGTCGGGACTCACCGTCGGCAGAGAGAGAGCTCACCGGAGAGTTCACCGGAGAGAGAGTGGGGTGGGGAATTGAGCAGTGGAGAGCTCGGGAGTGAGTGAGGGAGTGAAATGAAATGAGAGAGGGAAAGAGAGGGTCTGTCCCTTGCTTTATAGGCGGCAATGGCGGTTCGGAGAGGCGGTTTTGCCGGCGAGAAAATATCTCGCCGGACTGGAGCTCGACATGACGCGCAATGGCGGTTCTCGTGCTTCGATGATCGGCGGTGACGCGCGAGAGGAGCTTGAGCAGTGCTCGGGACGCGACGGAGCGAGAGAGGGAGGCGCTGTGGCTGATGTTGGAGGGATGGAGCTCGCCGGATTTATAGGAGACTTGGCGCGCGCGCGTTAGGTGAGGGAAGAGGACGATTGGACGCGACGATAAGGCGGTGGAGCGCCTTCACGAGCTTCACGTGATGCTCCTGTGGCGTGGAAACGACGGGGGCGGTTCGCCGGCAAGGAGGGATGGGCGGCGGCGCAAATCGCGCCGGGCGCGAGGAGGGAGACGACGCGGGCGCGGGCCCCACGCGTCAGCGACAGAAACGGGAGAGGGAGAGCAGGCCGGGCTGGCGCGGCGATGCTGGGCCGGGAGCGAAGCGGCCCAGGCGGGAGAGAAAGAGAGAAAGGAGAGATGAGGGAGGTGGGCCGGCCGGGAGAAAAAGAAATAGTGCGGCCCGATAACAGATAAAGGTTTGATCTTTTTGCTGAGATTTAATTTGAATGAATTTTGAATTCATTCAAAAGGAAGGATTGAAACCAACACTCAAACAATCAAGAAAAACACGAATATGCATATGGTGACTTTTATGC
Source organism: Eragrostis nindensis (assembly GCA_012490785.1). NCBI lineage: Eukaryota > Viridiplantae > Streptophyta > Magnoliopsida > Poales > Poaceae > Eragrostis > Eragrostis nindensis. The sequence goes on along the minus strand of JAAXCT010000099.1, from coordinate 636,046 downwards.
ATGGCTTAAAATTCAAAATCTTTTGGTTTTGCTACCAACTAAAGCTTTTAATTGAAAAGTTTTTAAAAAGTTCAAATTTTTAGTGGTTTTTGACAACGGGTAAAAACGCGGGTCGCTACAATGGTAACAACTATCCGAGCTGCCGAACTACATCAAGTGCCAGTTCACTTTTTTTTTTTTTTTTTTTTGCGAAAAGGGAATTCCGTTGATATTGACTAGTACCAATGCACGTGCGTCACGCACGTGTCTAAATAGTGGCATCACTTGGCAGGATCATAAGCATTATGATATATTTGAGTACATTCTCTTCGTATATCCATGTTCACACTATAATGAAAGATATGTCGCCTACTTGCTAAACTGCCATATATCGATGTTTACATGATATCCATATTTTTTAACTGAATCTCTAATAAAATGTATCAGGGATGGATCGTAGAAAAAATTTCTTTTGGAATACTGAATCATGAAAAAAAAATCTTAGTTAAACTGGATCATTAGATAAAACTTATGTAAATTTTGGATCATAGCAACCATATGTCGAGGAGGTAGCATGTAAGATCTCAGCGCTGCCTTCCTGTAAGAAGCAGCAGCAGTCGCCAGTTATAATGATCCAACATCACTAACATACCGGCCCTATTATAGATTCTGTGACATAATTGACTTGATATTATACCGACTAAAGCAGCGACGAGAGAGAAACAGAAAACCATGCTCTCATGCATCTGCGAAAATTAAATGGAATTAAATATGGATTTGACGGTAATCAATGGCTCTAGTCTACATCCTGGATGAGTATGGCAAAGAAAATATGCGCCATGTACATGAGCCAATTATTCCTATATCAAATAATAGTGTTTCACTATTATCCATAAGAAAATGCACAAGACTATATAGTTAAATTGTATAGACAAACAAAACCAGCACTCCTGATGACGGATTAAAAAACACTGAAAGGAAAGTCAATATGCAAATTTAGATGCTTATTTCACTACACACCATAAAGCCAGATGTTTGTTAGCTATTATAACATGTTTAGCTTCAGTCTTCTGTATGGACAGGGGACAACATTGCTTGAGAACCCTGTCAAGCAAAACAGGAAAGAGGCCATAAAGATTTTCAAAGATCACTGCTTCTATGCGGTATGCAAATGTTATGTAGTAATTACTTTCAAATTATATCTTGCACCAGGTGGCAGATCCTATCGAGCTCCTCGACAGTTTCCTTGTATGTACTGCCTTTCATCAAACCCTGCCAAGAGTTTCAGATGTATCAATCCTTAAATACAACATCTTTTACTGAAACAGTCTGCAGATCACATTTCAAGCACCAATTTCAGGGCATATTTCAATAGCCCTAGCTCTTTTAGAACACTTTAAAATTGTGAAGCTAAGACACTTGCTTGCTGAAAATTCATTTTTACTAATCGTAAACATAAAAAATATGGTTGACTAATGTAAACATTAAAGTGTTATAGATAAAACAAACAAGCACTGTCCATCATACTTAACGTCTGCACAGGATTTCGTTTTTGTTTCATGTCTCGCATATACAGAAACCAGAGCGAATCCTGCCTCCACCACAAGCATAACTAAATTGCAAGATACAGGCATGAACTGAGTGGTCCATGGGATCAGGACATACATGTTATAGAAGATTCATGTTGGAAAAAAACAAGAACCAAAGCAGGGTACCTTGGGGCGCAATTTCAGTAAGAACCAGCTCTCAAACGCTAGACTGCATTAGGGTAACTTGATGGAACAGCTGAACCTGTAGAGATTGCAAAACAAGGTTATATCTCAAAAGGATCTTGCGTGGTTAGAATTTGTCTTCCTTGGGCGGATTTCTCACCGTGATTTGAACAAGAAGAGCCTCATACGAACAGGGCCGGCCCTGGGGGAGGGCCAGCGGGGCAGGCTCCTTGGGCCCCCAAATCTGAGAGGCCCCACCCCAGAGTGTGTATACGTATAGGTATTCCATTTGCTTCTGCCCTTTGTGCCAGAAAATTGTAAACCCTTCAGCCGAAATGGGCCAATCAGAATCAGCATTCCAGCAGGCCAATTAGGCATTGTTGTTGCCTGCAGCCTGTATCCTTTGTAGCCCAATACGGCATTAGCACATTAGCTAGCAGTCCAAGAGGCATCTCGCCTGGCATCGCAATTGTAATTCTTTGGGGCGGCGCTGCACACACCTGACACACGATGCAACTCGCCGCAACCGCACAACGCTGATTGCCGACGATGAACAATCGTTGTGTGATCTTGGCCGCTTGATCTCCGGTCCTTCGCTTTGCCTTACTGTGCGGAACAGAGTTGGAGGTACGTATATCAACGTATGCTAATTGATATGCCCTAAGTTCCTAATAAAATCCGGTCTCAAAAAAAAAAAGTTGCTAATAAAATCCTATCTCTTAAATGATCTGATCTTTTTTTTTCAAATTTCCAAGAAGATCGTATCCTCCTCGTCGCGCAGAAAGTACCCATTTCTTTTGTTGAAAGTTCCAGGAAGATCATTTGAGGGTTAAATGATCTTATCTCCGAGTTGAGGGTTATGAGGTTAAGTTTGCCAAAAAGACCAATGTCTGCTATGGAGATGTATGAGTACATCACAAAGATGGATTGTTATCCTAATATTTCTATTGCATATAAGATCTTATTTACTGTGCCTATGACTGTAGCGTCAGCTGAAAGGAGCTTCTCAAAGTTGAAGTTGTTGAAGAATTATTTAAGATCTACAATGTCTCAAGAACGATTAAACGGCTTGGCCACTTTATGCATTGAGAAGAAATTGTTAACGAGATTGACATTGTACCGTTATCAACGACTTCGCATCTAGAAATGTTTGAAGAAACTTTTAAGGTAACAATTATGTACAAAAATTTTTATATGAATATTTTGTGATACAGTGTTCAATTTACTTGCAATAGAAAATTCATATTTATATGCATGTGTGAGCGAAAATTTGATTCTTATATAGAGGGGCCCCTGGCATTTGGATTCGCCCCAGGCGTCCAAAATCCCAGGACCGGCCCTGCATACGAAGGCAATAGCCTGGACGCCGCCAAGACGAGGATCAATCAGAAACCCTTGATCGCTCTGGACGCCGTCAAGGAAGCCAGTAACCTGGAAGCCGCCAGGACGCGAGGAACAAACTGGAATTCCCCAAGACAACGATCCAAGTGGACTCTGCCATAATCCTTGATCGCCAAGCCGGAATCAGGGATTAGCGAAGGGTAGTTGGCGACCTCGTTAGGCTTAGCCCCGATCTGGCGATGGGAATGAATCAACCCCAAATCGTTCAACATCTGCTTAAACTCGTGCATGGTCTGCAGAATGAACAAAAGCACATGTTGGTCAGGGAGAGATGGACGGAGGGTTGGGAATTGAGGATGAAAGGAGGGGAGGGGTGGGGACTCGTACCGAAGGCGAAGGACGCGCCGCGAATGAGGCCTGTGCATGTCGCCGCCATAGCACCGGTGAAATCATCCTCCGCTCGTCTCGCCGCCGCCACTACGTTCGTCATGGAAGATCTCGGTAGCTATCTGCTTCCGTGACAATCAGCTTTAAGATGGGAAGGCAATCACGTAGGCATGAAAGTTGGAAGGCAATCCACAAATCATGGCGCAAGGGATCGGTGGGTGGGTACGTATCCCTATTGGATGAGAAAAAACAGAGATTTGAGCGTTACTGTAATGAAAGTTTTAACGTAATGGGGAGGAGAGGAGAGGGCAGCGTTACGGCTTATGGTGGACGGAACCATTCGGTGCGTTGGAATTTGGACCCACAATATGACGGGACGGTTCAGATGGCAGGGTAGATAAGATGGCAAGGTAACATGAACTATATTGGTTTAGAAGTATATTACATCACCAAATTACATGAACTACATCAAGTGCCAGTTCACTTAACATGAGTATGGACTGAACTTGGTTTGTAGGAAAATGTTATTAAATTCAAATATGAAATAAAGTCCTGCTCCGAGCCTATTCCACTGAAATTTTCAAATCTCGGGTAGGCCCCAGACTACCAAACAACAAGCTGGCTCCGGCACCCCCCGCATTCGTTGGGTAACCTATCTACAGCGCACCAGTACATAAATCTGTGTGTTGATAACTACGGGTAGGCTGTAACTGTACACTACAAGAATTTTGGTGATCTATGATGATTATAATTCGTCATGGATTGATCAAAAACTGTCATAAAACTCTATCTGTGACGCTACCTAGGAAGGTCATCCCTGATTCATCACGGATCAAGAGATTTGTTGTAGTGTGTATGGTCCTGGTGTCTCCAATACCTACCTAGAGGATTACTAACTTGCATGAAACTCATCTCAGTCTTGCTCGGTGCATGGGTGCAAGCTCGTGAAAGCATTGGGCAAGTGTATTATGAACGAGTTAGTTTCCATCTTTATAGCCACGGTGGAGGCCTAGTCTTCAAATATGTGCAAACCAACCAATTATCTATAAATATTATCAGTACCATGAGCAAACCACAGGTTCTTGATATCTGGCCCTCTAGGGGTGTGCACCATGTGATGCTTGTAATTATTAGTGTTTGAAGCCATTCAAGGAAACACTGGCTTTGAACTACAGCATACAGACAGACAGTGGGAGGAAACAGGACAATATGAAAACAATTAAAGAAGAAAAAACACATAACCTGTGTCGTAATACAATTCTGATAAACAAACATAGTGAGATAAAAATGAAATATTGTCATGGAACTGGGATAAATTTGTAACCACATGATGAGCTCTGTTCCATTGGCGAAATCAAGCTCTCAAATGCTAGTTAAATATTGATGTTCCCGTTATCTCATTCTCATTTGGACTGAAAAAAATCACATGTACTCCCACAACCAGTAAAATCATGTTCTCATTCAGCACATGGTGACCGAGAAAATCACTCCACGATCGTAAGAAATACATAGGTTTTACAATAACATGTCGGTTAGTATATTGTGTGCGTTCTCAATGTGATAGATGTGCCGACTGCCAAACCTCCAGAACCGAAACAAGGTCCCAAATGCCCAGACCCCGTTGCCCAAACTGACGACGTCCCCTCGTTATCGTAGAGGGACCCCTTTACAAAATCTACCCAGAATTCTTTTGTACTAACTAAGATTTGGTACGAGTAGAATTTTTCGTTCACTAAATCACTCAAAAGTGTTGATTTTTTTCTACAAATATTTGCGCCGTACATCCCCTAGTAATACAGCATTAGATAATTAATATGGACTTTGCTAATTAATATGGACATTGCTTGCTCAAAATATGTGGCCATAGAGAGTACAAAGGCCTGAACGTACCAGGTAGCATTATACGACAGGAGCCGCCGCCAACAGCCCACGACAGGAGCCGCCGCCACCAGGGACTTCTGACCCGCCGCTCGCGCCGGCGGCCCTGAGGGCGCCTTTCCTCGCCAGCCGGCAAGGAGAAGGCTGCCTCTCGGGTCGGGCGTGGGCGGCTGGGTGGTGCTTGTCAGGTTTGAGGTTTAGTTTTTCTAGTTAGGGTTAGGCTTAGGTGCTTCCATGGCGGGTTTGGGGAAGAAGACGACAACGGCGGCGTCGAAGACGGCGGCGGTGGCGGCAACTTCCACAACACGAACATGGTGGGCTCAGTGTTTAGGCGGTGATAGCAAGGCAAAGGTGTCATCGTCGATCATGAATAAGGTACTCCGGCCCCTCCTTTGTCTAGCTGTGGTTCTTCTGACCATGGCTGCGGGCTAGTGAGAGTTTGGTTTCCGGCGATATTCTTTTGGATGTTGCTCGGATTTTTGTTTTCCCATTGCGAATATGATGAAGAAGGCGACGATAGGCTCGGCTACAGGCTCGACGGCAGCAAATTCTTCGTACCTGCATGTGGAATATTGGTCTACCCCTCTTTTGCGAAAGGGTTGGGTTTCAGTTTTCCCACGTCGGATATGAGGATGGCGGTGGTGGATGGTGAGTTGGCCGTGTTCTTTTAGATCGGAGTTTTCGTCCGTGGCATATCTATCTGGGATGGGGATCCTAGATGGTGGAATTTATGGCTCTTTCAAGGTTTCTTGTCTCCCATCAATAGATTTGGTGTTGATTGGGATGCTTTTGTAATCAGGGGATATAATGTGCTTCAATATTAATGAAATTCCCTTTTCGAAAAAAAAAAGAGAGAGTACAAAGGCCTTGCACATTCAGTTAAAGATGGCTGGCTTAGCTTCTTCACTGCAAAAGCTACGAATGAGCAACCTTTCTCCAATATGCGCCCGTGCAAAAATGCATGTGTCGATAACATAGGTAGAGTTTAACTGTAGGATCCTGATGTCTCCTATACCAACCTGGAGGATCACAAACTTGTGTGCATGTCAGTCTCGCTTATTAGGTGCTAGCTGGAGAAATCATTTGACTCCATTCATGTGTATTTCTCATCAATGAGCCAAATTTTATTTTTATAGCCCACACTGTATGCACAAATTAAAGACTAGCTACGTACCCACTTTGGGCCTTATAGCACGCAGTCGTAATAAGCCAACAGTGGGTATAGCTCGTCTATAAATTGTGTGCCTTAGCTCCTCTTGACGGATAAAGTCGCCAAAAAATCACTCCACAATCACAAGTAGGTCAGCTGGCATATATATGCTCTTGCACGAATTACGTGTTTGTCCAGCATTAACTAGTCACTCTTCGTCCAAACAAGGAGAAATTAAGATGCTACGTACCGGCCGGCTAGCTAGCATGCAAATATTCTTTGCATTATAGTCGCACTACAAGGAATTAAGACCCTATTGTGGTTGCAAATCTTCGCATTATATAACCTAAAATATATTTCATATATTGCTCCAAATTGCTAGTAAAGATTGCCACACGTACATAATCATATCATGAAGGTATCGTAACTACCTAAACCTACCTAGAGCTTGTCTTATATACCACATGGCTACAGACTCGGAGTCCAACTTGAGCACCGAGACCTCGCACAGGACATTGAGGCAGTCATCCTGATCCACGACACGATCCGCCGACTTCCGAAGCATCTCAACCGAAACCAGTTCGCGAACGCCGGACCCCTTTTCCCAAACCCGAAACCCCTCCGCTCTCTTGTAGAGGCACGGCTCCACGGAGGCGGTAAACGCCGGCATCCCGGAGCGGGAGAGGATGCTCACCTTGTACGCGGCCATGGCCTGATTGTTTTCTGCCAGCGAGAGCTTGACGGAGACGGTGGGCCCCTTCCTCCAGCTGTTGTCGTCCCCGTTCGGGTAGAACTGGAGCTTCCACTTGCGGCCTCCGGCATGGAATTTGCCGGAGTCGATGGAGTTGCCGGCGGGCACCAACCCGTGGACGGCCGAGTAGCCGTCGATGCGGAAGATGTGGGTGCCCGACGCCTGCCGCGCGCGGACGGAGGAGATGGAGGCGAGCGCCATCCAAGCTTGCCGGCACGCGCCGCGGACGGCCGGCACCACATGCGCCAGAGCGGTAGAAGACGACATGATCGGCGAGTTGGGGCACCGTGAAAGGAATAAGCATGCATGCACGTTTCCTATAGTTTATGTCGAACGCCGGCCTAAACTAAATTAAATCATGACGATGTATGTTATGTTATCTATGTCTAGGGCAATTAAGTCGTACGCGTTTCCTAGCTAGTTGTATGCTTCTGGTCCGGTCGGGTCTCCCTGGAAGTGGGTCCTGGAACATGTTACGTACTGTTCAAGAAACGTTCATGCTCGTTGACGTTGTTTGAAACGTGTGCTTCATGGACATGAGAGTTACCATCGAGATCCAGTTACGTTTTTTTGAGAAACAATGTATGTCCTGTCCGGCAGTTCACGAGCATAGCTTCTTTCTCTTTCCTTAATGAATGAAAATCTCTAGCTCTAACTTGTATGCAAAAAAGGGGCATCAGCGGATAAACGATCCCGCTCATCTATTTCCATTTCCGTTGAACTATGTTATTAGGAAGGTATCCAAATAGCATATTACAGAGTACTTCGATCTAACGCTATACTTTGGTGTGAGCAACCTGTCTTGATCTGATACTACGATCTATATATATATATATATATATATAATTGATCACGAAAAGAAGCCTCCGCGTTCGCTCTCGAGGCCTAGAAATTACCACGTTAATTCTAAAATGCTAGAAATTCCCACGTTGATTCGAGAAAATAAGAAGAGAAAATTACCCACCACTACCATTATGAAACAATTAGTCAGAAAACTCCCTAAAAATATTTATAAAATAGCTAAATTCAAAATAATAAAAATAACTAAAAATACCCTTCACACCTATTTCTAAATTAACCACCATGCCATTATGAGTAAAAAAAGATAAATTCGGAATAATAAAAAATAACAAAAAATATCATTCACACCTATTTCTAAATTACCCTTCATGCCCTTACAAGTCCAAAAAAACTATACTTGGATTATACAAAATAGCTAAAATATCTCTAGTTCTTATTTTTAATTCACTAACCATACCGTTATGATCAAATAGCTAAATTTTGGAATAATAAAAATATCCAATAAATACTTAATCCCGATTTCTAAATACATGTTATAAAAATACACCGTGATATATGTCTAGCTAGAACGGCACATTATCTTATTTTTAGCATGACACATTTCCTTCAAAAGATTTATATGTAGTACGACACATTCTTTTTTCCTACCATGAGATATGTTAGTTGCTTAGCATGCCACTTTTGTACCAACCTCACTTCTAAAATAAAATAAAATATATTATTAGATAAATCTTGACTCATCTCACACTCAAATTGAGGATCGGTGAGAAATTCTACAATCTATTGTCTACCATTTTATAAATTATAGATTATAAAATAGTAATAACAATAGACTATGTTAAATTTCTACAGTAATATAAAAATATTTTGTGAAAGGGGTCTTGGCCTAGTGGTTAAGACATCCGAGTAACACCTCTTAGGTCCTAGGTTCGACTCCTCGTGGGAGCAAATTTTCAAGGATTTAACGGCATTTGTGCTTTTAGTGGTAGGCGACACTCCCGTCGACAGCGAGGCGCCAGTGGTGACTTCGTATCTCTAGATTTGCCGGCTCAGTCTTCGAAGATGCTCATAGGGGTAGGGTTTACGTACGTGTGTTCATAGGGGTGAGTGTGCGTGCGTTGTGAGTGTCTGAGTTGTACTGTGTAATCTTAAAAAAAATATATAAAAATATTTTAAATAGTATAGTATGTCTAGCCCACAATTGCGCGGGCAGCCCTACAAGTTAGGTGGTAAATAAAATTGATTGCCACTATTATATAACCTTACCTAAAATCACTTTGCCTTAACATTTGATGAAATAAATAAGGGAATACATGACTTATATGCCAAGAAAGGTATAGATAGATAAAAAATAGTATTTTTACAATTTTGTATCCGACACGTATTGTGTTTGCATCATTTCAACAAACTTCCTGTCCAGCCAAGACGTTACACAGTCCATCTGCTATAGTCGACAGGTCATATGTTCTCCCGAACAGTGACTACCTAGTTGAATAGTCTAACCATACTGGCTAACGAAAGAAAAAAAAAAAGATTCTTTCCATCCTGGCATCAACACCCAGACCTCCAATTCCTCATCTATATATTGATTCATCGCTCATATATCGTACCAAAAAAAAAAAAAATTGATCCCTCGCCTCCAACTGTAGTTCACCAAATCATGCCATGCAATCCTGTATGATCATGATCTTATTTTGAATAGCTCCCGTACTCTTCTTGGTGCAACCTGCTTATATTTCGAAATCAAATCAAACGTAATACATCGGTTGGCTTTCTAAAACATACAAAAGACTTTCACAAGTGTTTGACTGCTAACAAACCCAGGAACAAAATCAAATTAATTTCTGAATTCTCAATGGTTTTTACATCTATTCATCACACTCGGTGCCTAACTTCAGCGCGGTAACCTGGCACCGGACCCTGAGGCAGTCGTCATCGTCCAGGAGACATTCCTTCAACATCCGCCCCATCTCCTCCACCGTGATGAGTCTTTTGTTTCGTGGATCTTGCTGTTGTTGAAGTGGTACAGCCCGGCGCCGATGCAGCGGTACGCCGTCTCCCAGCTGCCGCGGCCGAGGAAGCTCATCTTGTACTCGGCCACGGCGTCCCACGGGTAAGGGTTGCTGGTCGTCAGCTCGAGGCCGGGGCAGACGCTGTCCGCCGAGGAAGCGCATCTTGTACTCGGCCACGGAGTTCGCTGGTCTCATCAGCTCGAGGCCGGCGCAGACGCTGTCCGCGGTCTCGCTGCTCGTGCCGTTGGGGTAGAAGTAAAGCCGCCACTCGTGCCCGCCGACGTTGAACGACGCGGAGGTGACGGCCTTGCCGGTGATGACGCTCTTCTGGACGAACGGGTAGCGCTCGATGCGAAGGTCGTGCGTCCCCATCACCATCCGCCCGCTCACCGACGACGAGGTGTAGCTTGTGAAAGCGCGGCTGATCAAGCCCCGATACGCGCCGCGAAGCGCCGGCGCGGAGGACGATAGCATCATCGTCGGGCCGGCGCCAGCGAGGACGCCGAGGAGAGCGCTTTGCACGATCGGTTGAGATTGTTGGCGATCACGATGAGATCGATCGCACGCACCGGTCCACGTGAGATTGGTGCGCACGTACGTACGCAGCATGTGGAATAGGTACATATAGGAGTAGTACGTGGTTGTAATGACGACAATATAATCTCTGTGTGCTGTATCTGGGTTCGACATCAAAGCATCCGTGGTGGGCTTGGAGTTCTGGACTCGAGTTATAAGGGAATATATAGGACTTCCAATTAAACAGGCTTGCCAATATGCCCTTCGGGAGGATATTTCGTGATTATTCTTTCCCTGAATGAAAAAAGTCCTACGTTTCGAAGCCCAAGAAACGCGTAAAAGCTTGCAATGGACACATAGCTCTAGTCTAAAAGCGAAAGAGAATTCTGCTCCCCATTATTTAGAAGTAATATTACACCTACAAAAAGTTTTACAAGGTTCCCACAAAATGCTGAGGTTTCATTGAATTTCTAGCAAGTGCTGCTGACATGTGAGTGAATTTATAGCAAGTGTCTTCTTGAGTTATGCCAATACTAAATCTTGCAATCAATCATGTTTCACCATGTCATTATTTAGATATTAAGCAGCTCAGAGCCAGCCCGACGATGCAGGACATGAATGCTCACGTTGAAGAAGCATGCATGTAACCTGCCCACTGTTTGCTTCAACAAGGGCTCACTGTCATGAATCGAACTTGGGGCAACGGAGATGCACTAGACGCTCATCCAAATGCCTTTTGTTGCTTGAGTCGTCCTTATGCCTCGGAAGCCTATCAAAATACATTATACAGGCGCCGTGACAGGAGTAACCATGGTAACATTATATTTGTGTGTGCACTCCTGAAAACCCATGTTATTATATCCTCTTCTCTCTCAATCTCAGTTCGTCATATGCTCCTAGCTTGTCTCCTATATATAGTTCAGTGGAAATATCGGCCTATTGCTTCATGGAATCACAATAATTCATTGCCAGATGCACATACAGCCGTTGCGTAAAAAAAATACTTCCTTAATAGTAATCTTTTGAGTGTTTTTCTTTCTTCAATGAACTAGTCACTTACTGCACGACAGGTGAATTTTCCAGAGAGGCATGTACTGTGGTTTCTGTTGTATAGCTGGCTATCTATGGGCCGAATCTTGCATGTATCGGAAACCTCAGAAAACACACTTAAGATGGTTGGATAAGCGAAACTTGGTTCAACAAATTTAGCATTGAAAAAAGACTTCAAGTTCCGGGTACAATGTGCTTAGTAGGAAAATACAGGCCACATGTAAAGAAATCTCCAAAAACGAAGCTCATGAGAGAGTAACAAATTTAAACTCTGTTCTGCACTGTCATCCAAGGCCAGCTTCGGCTGATTACTGACGCGCGCGCTGTGAGCATCATTTGCTACCTTGTTGCAAGTGCCGTCAATATACAGTAAAACTATTAGCTGCACATGAGCCCCGAACATAAAAAAATGATGAATTTCTTCTTTTGTTCCTTTCTGAGATATTCAGATTTTTTTTTTAAAGTTTCAATCTATATATATATGTTTTCTGATTTCCTTAATGATTGTTACCCAAACACTAAGAAAACCTGAGATACTTGTCACACATTATTGTGATGAATCAGGGCGGTGGATAATTAAATCGATGGTTGGATGTGTTGCTTTTTTTAAGAATTTCTAGGATTTTTTTCGGATTAATGTGAGGGCTTCAAAAGGAGCCTCCAATTAGTAAATATAAAATAAGAAACCACTAATATGTGTTCCATGTTTTCCCTCTGCCTTCCAATCCTACATATACTTCCTATCGAAGTTGCCAACCAAGAATCCTCCGCACTCTATCTGTATTATTTTTCAGCCTACCCTTGCCCTCGACTTTTTCTCCTTGGATGGTCTGCTCGGTTTTATCATCATGAAGCTGAACCTGTGCTGTTATGTAATATGTACATGAGAACTCTATGCAGGCTACTCTAAATGGAGAGTTCCATTCACTCTTTCCAAGGCTGCCATATCAGGTATAGTCTAAATGAAACGTCCCTCTCTAATGCATAGTTTCATTTTTGTTGTTTCATAGGCCTGCCACAGAACTTAATTGTTACATGGCGTTGTGATCAATTGTCTCATATGAAATGAATGCTTGCTCTTAATGCATGCCAGTTCCATAGTGTTTCACTACATGAGACCAATGCATAACTGTTGGCTTTTCTTATGTAATAAGAGCGAAATCTGCAATCGCATGGAACATTTTAGTAGCATTTCAGAAGCCTATCAAAATACATGCTAGCCGTGATGATCCTACCCTATCTGATAAGAGCAACAATAGTAACATTATATTCGTGTGTCCACTCTCTGAATCTCTAGGTAGTAGGTTCTCTTCTCTCAGTTGCAGTTCAACGTCAGCTCCCAGCTCCTCTCCTATATGCGGTGCAATTGAAATATCAGCCTACTGCTTCATTGAATCCAATTATTTATAGCCAGAGGTACATATACCGCCGTTGCACTACAACTAGTTCCTTTACCAGTAGAGTAATTGTGACATACTGCATAACAGGTGGCTTGTCCAGTGGCTATGTATTGTGGTTTATCTTATACAGCTGGGGCTAGGTGAGGGCCCAATCACTCGTGTATAGGAAGGCCGATAAAACAAACTTAAGTTGGTTCAGAAGTGAAAATTGGTTCACCAAATTTAGCATTCAAACAAGGGTTCATTTAAATTGCATTTCAAACTACGGGTACATGCTCCTAGAAGGACAACACAGGCTATAATGTAAAGAAAGCTCCAAACTGAAACACGGTAGAGAGTAAAAATTGAACACTCCCTTTTGAATAACAATACTCTGTTCTGCACTGTCATCAAGGCTACACTCATCTGATTGTTGACAACCCTGAAACCATCATGTCCTACCTTGTTGCAAGTCCCGTCGGATTGAAATTCTCAATTTAAATATGCAGTAGAAATATTAGCTTCATACGAGATCTGCCCTTCTAAAAAATCTGAAATCCTTATTTTGTTTGTTTATGTGATATTAAGATTTTTTTTAGCTTTAAAGCTTCAATCTATATTTTTTGATTGCCTTAATGATTTTTATCACAAAAACAAAAAATATTTAAGAATATTATTACACAAATTTGAATAATTCATGTAAACGTTAATCCTTTGTCTGAAAGTATGAATCATTATTTATGGAGTGCTCTGATTCGTATTAGTTCCTTGTAGTATCTCCCGTACATATATCCAGCAGAAATTCTGAAATAAAAATAAGTTCATCAAATTTTATGCATAGAAAAATATGTGCAAATATGTGCAACTGCTTACATGACTTGGTAGCTGGAAGATGAAATACATGAAGATTGCACTAACTACATGGACATCAGAAAGAAAAAAGAGCACACAGCATATAAAATGATAATACTAAGCAAGTTTTAACACAGACTGACATGTGACAGTTCTTTGCACTTTATAACCTTTCCAATCATAACATTACAGAGAAAGTATCAGAAATTTGTGTAGACATTCGTGTCAATCGAGGGATCCATGTGCTAACATCATGTAACGAAGTCGAGTAAGCTCATACAACCAGCAGGAATTTAGGAAGTGTATTTGACTTATATAACACAATAGAAGTTGATCCAAGGCATCATACCTAGGCTCCTCGTTCTCAGATGATAGAACGTCCATATCGCACCCGATGTTGAGGCAGTAGTCATCATTCACGAGCTGTCCACCTGGTACCATCGCGGTGGAGGATGCTGACCCTGTACGCAGCTGATGCCTCTGCCATATGGTAGCCGTGGGAGAGAGAGCCAGAGACCATGCTGCGGTACCCCATGTCACGGTCACAACTTCCCACTTGATATCTTGAATGAGATATCCCGATGCCTCGCATGCATACAGATACACAATAGTTACAAGCTGTGTCACTGCGCGTGGCTGCACACCCCGGGCCTGAGCAACTTGTCACAGAATTTAGTTTTATTTACAGCTCCCCTATATTTTTCTATATAATAAGCCACATCTGACCTAATGTTTACCGTTTGATTCAATGCGGTTGCTCACTGGACCTATTGTATACGTTACCACTTAGAGCATCCCCAGTGGTAGAGCTAGCAGCTAGCTCTTGCAAAGAATTGAAGAGGAATGGGTTCATATTTAAGTCTCTCATTTTTCTTAGAGACTATCTCTTAAGGAAGAGTTAGCTGGATTCTCTCTCCTATTTTTCTCCAATAAACAATTCTAAGAGGTAGCTTAGAGGCAATCATTAGGCCAGCCCCCAACATCTGGTAGTATATATCATTTTTTACATATCATATCGTAGACTTCAGTGACGTTTTAGTGGAAGCCTAGTAACATGCAAATTAAGATCTCTTCGGACAACAATATTCCTGTAAAATCTACTAGCATTCTTAATTTTAGGGGCTGTCTAGTTGCCACCCGGGTATATCTGGCAGTCAGCACCTGGGCAATCTGAAGACCACAAATACCCGGACAAAACAAAGGACAAAAACAGGGTATTTCAGAAAGGGTCAGCACCCGAATTTCAAATTGGCTACCAAAACGGAAATCTTGGCCAACCAGAATTCGGGTATTTCAAAGAAGCTCAGCACCCGAATTTTAATTACAAACAAAAATACCCGAACTGAACTAAGACAAAATTAGGGTATTCCAGAGGTTCTGGACACCCGATTTGTTGTATGTTGTAATTTGAATCTGAAGTCTCTATATTCTATTCTGTCAAAGAAATCTTTCAAAAATGAAGAACAATTTAACCAGCATGCTGTCCGGGGTTGTTGCAATTGGATATACACAACTAGGACATGTAATGGCACACAAAAGCAAATTGCTCAATGAAGAAGAGAACCTTAAGAAATTTTACAGGCATGAACCAAAATGCATCACTATGGACATACCATGCAAGAAATAAGTTTAGGTGACAAACATATTATCAGCACTTGTTACATACCAAGTCATTGTGCAGCCACATAGATAAGATCTTTGCACATTCATGGTACAAATAGTTACTGCTCAAGGTCTAGTGCAACACAGAGTTAAAGTAGCAACTACATAATAAAGATGACAAGGATGACACAAAGCAATTACTTGCTCTGGAAAAGCTTGAAGGCAGCTTCTTCAGGCTTGTAGACATTAGAAAACTCAGGTTCCACATTGCCTTGAGCTTTGAACCGCACAAATCCAGCAAAGGCAGTAAACACCTGGCCATCAACCACCTTAGCATCAGCAAAGACAATGGAACCGTCTTGGGACGTGCTTGTATAAACAGCCAAATATAGACCATAAACATACCATACAGTTCAATAACACTATTGTTACACCAAAATTGAAGGTGTATCTAGAGACCATAAGCACTGTATATATATATACATGTTACTTTGAAAATTGATTAATTATGGCACGGCTAGTTAACTATTTACCAAAAAAGCATCCAGTAGCACATTTAACAATAAACCCCTAAATCCATGTAAAAACTAAACTGCTAGTTAACAAAGTTATAAAGAGTTCTTCTGACCTGATGCAAACTAAAATAATCAGAAATTCAAATCTTCAAAAATTTATTATGGTCTACAACAAACAATTAGTGTGCCTGATGCTATATCAAAAAATAAGTTATTCAAAGTTTCAAAATTTTATTATGGAATACAGAATTACAAACGAATATTGGGGCTAGTTCCAATCCTACAAACACAGCAAATCGAAGTTTC
This sequence comes from Eragrostis nindensis, assembly GCA_012490785.1. Classification (NCBI taxonomy): domain Eukaryota; kingdom Viridiplantae; phylum Streptophyta; class Magnoliopsida; order Poales; family Poaceae; genus Eragrostis; species Eragrostis nindensis. The sequence goes on along the minus strand of JAAXCT010000099.1, from coordinate 619,815 downwards.
AAATATTTGTTATGGTCTACAGAATGACAAAGGAGAATTAGGGTCTCGTCCATTCACAAGTTCAAGGAAAACAAAGATTCAGATATTTATTTTGGAACACAGATTTACAAAGGGACCTAGGTGCCTATCATGCAATCCCACTGATACAGAAAAACAAATTTTCAAAAATTTGTTATGGTCTACAGATTCACAAAGGAAATTCGGGGCCTGAACAATAAAAAGATTCAAGAAAAAACAAATTTTCAAAAATTTAGTATGGAATACAGATTTACAAAGGGATTTGGGGGCATCATCCAATCCCAAAAAAGAACTGCGCATGGCTGTTTTGTTGGAATTATAGGCTAAATTCAACTTGGAATGCAAATCTGACAGATCATTGGAATTGACATTACTACTCCCTCCGTTCGCGTTTTGTTGACGCTTCCAACCACCAAATGAACCAGAAAAGAACTGCCCATGGCTGTCGAAACGTCAAGAATAAAAAAAATGGAGGGAGTACCTGGTTGATTCACTGAACCAGAGCTTGAAGAGGAATCCAGCCTACTTAGAATTTATAGCTGCAGCAAAAATGAAATGACAAAGAACAAATAAATAACAAAGACAAGATATTTAAAAATGTAGAGTCAAGCTTGGAAGTAGCTAGCTATTCACATGACACAAGATCATAACATATAACCTTAGACAATTAGCTGTTGCATACCTCAAATCTTTCAGTGCAGCACTAGAAGTGATGATACTATAATGGAAAAGAATATTACAATTAATTCACAACATAATTTAGGGCCTGATACTATATTCAAACACAGATATTCAAAACTTCAAAGTTTAATTATGGAATACAAATTGACAAAGCGTTTATTGGGGCACTTTAGCATTAAAGAAAAACCCAGATAAACAAAATTTACGAGTTTTAAATATTTATTATGGAAATCAAAATTACAAAGAGCTTCGGGACATTGATCCAATGCAAACAAAGGCCAAATGTCAACAAAAAGATTAACTTACAGATTAAAAACAAATAATTTCCAGCTAAATTGAAGGTGTAAGTTATGTATGTGGAAACTGTACTAATAGCAAAAGTAACAAATCACCAACAGTAACAAATTTAATGAAAGGAATAATTAAGCTCACCTCTTGAATGAAGCCAACAGTCCTCATATTGTTTATAGACCAAACCAACAAAGTTGAAGGGCCTTGAACAATATCCAAGTTTTCAGTAGCAGTCCGGGAGACGCGGGTTGATTTCCGCATGATGTCGTAAGGAACAACTTTGTTGTCAGGCTTCTCCTTCTTCAAAAGCCCTCCTGAAGAACCACCTTGGTACGATGAAGCAACTTTTCCAGACATCCTACCAAAAAATAACAGTGAAAATTTTTCCAAACAAAAATGTTTTGAGAACTTGGCCAGATACCAAGATAAGAAAATTGCATCCCAAAAATATTACAATCTTTTTTAGGAATACATGTTTCATGAATTATCATAAATAGACATGAAAATAAAGCATTGACACCTTTATAACACTAATATTACACCTAACCTAAAGGTGTATGTTTCGGTGTGAACAACTGTCAACTGATGTACCAAAGGGTTCATGTGACCTGATGCATACTAAAATAAACAGAAATTCATAGCTTCAACAATTTAGCATGGTTAACATAATTACAGAAGGATTAGATGGCCTGATGTTATATCCAACAACAAGATATTTAGGGTTTCAAAATTTAAGTTTGGAATACACAAGTACAAACGAGTGGACTGTTCTAATCAAAACAAAAACACAGAGAGTCAAAATTACAAATATTTATTATGGTGTACAGAATGACAAAGGAGATTTATAGTCTCATGCAATCAAAAATTGAAAGAAAATTAAATTTACAGATTTTTATTATGGAATACAGATTTACAAAAGGCCTCTAGGGACCTCTCAGGCAACACAAATAACAAAGAAAAACACAGGGCAAATACGAAAAAGAAAATTTCAAAGGGATTTAGGGGAATGATCCAATCAAAAATAGGCAAAATTTGACGACAACAATCCTGTCATACAGTTATAATGCACAGTACATACATATAAATTTTGGGTGTAAACTGAGACTGTGAGAACTGTACATCAAACATGACACTAACTTAGGTAAAGAAAACATCATGTGCAAGGTAATTCGTTTAAATCATATAATGAACAAATTATGACAGGTTTCGGTGCCAATGCAATCCAGAACAAGAATAAAATGTTAAGTATATCAGTTCTCAGTAATCAAGTTTAATAGAATAAAAGGTTAGGTATATCAGTTCTCGGTAATCAAGTTTAATAGAGGTTAAGCATAATCATTTCAGACAACCAAAATCATATAGGAAATTTAAAACAATAATACTACAATTTAACTTTAGTACAACCCAATGACGCATAATTAACACATAGAAAATTCATGTAATAGCAGACCACATGAACTGTATGTAGAAGGACAAGCACTGATTAAATTTACCTGATCAAGTATGATGCGAAGGACAGTTTGCAGTGATGGTACGCAATAAAGCTACAGCAAGTGAGAATAGATTCAATGTCCAGCAAAATCAAAATGTAAGAATTCATTTGAAAATCTGTGTTTGCATGAACATACCTTTCAGATAATCAATTTTTCTTCATGGTAAGACAGGTACCATAAGCTGCAGATACATTCCTTCGATATCCAGAATCAAGACTATGTGCAGAGCAAAGTTCGGGCAGTCAGCATCAACAGTCTATGAACTCAGTTTTTGCAGGCAACCAGGTAATTTCTAGGGACCCATATTATTACAAAACCTTTGATTTTTGAACTTTTCTGATTGATGAATTACAAAATACAATTCAGCAATTCAACTTCTAAGGAATGCTACAGATTTTATGGACCCAATGAGTTTGAGCAACATAAATATTCATAAGCGAACCAACATGTTTGAGTCATACATATGGACATGCATATTGAAAAGATTTTATTGCAGACACAGCCAACTAGCTACACTAGCCAAATGGAACAAATTATTAGCTCACAAGAAGGCAGGAGGCTTCAGCAGGAAAAGCAGGTACTGCAAACACACAATGACATTCAGTTCCACCTCGACATAATGTTATTTACAGTTTCAAAACAAGTGCAGATTCATATATATGCAACTGTACCTATTGTTATCAGTTAGTAAAACAACATCAATTTATGCAGATGAAACATACTTCATTCACTTACTACTTGGAGGGCTTCCAATTGAGAACAAAAATACACAATCAATTCAAATATGTAAAATATTTGTGAACAGCAGAGAAAACTGTTGCAACTGAGCATGGATACCTTGTTCTTCAGGGAATTGCATAACTTTTTCCTCAACTTTTTAACCTCATCAATCTGAGAAAATAATGAATTATAGTGTAAGCAAACAATTGTATAGTGAAAACTAAATGAGAATTGAAATTTCATCAATAAAATTTTTAAGGAAAAATGAATATAACAAGGAAACGAGGCTTACTTGCTTGAGGACCTCAACATATAAGGCTTCATTATTTTCAGTTTCTGATTCACTACCATCATTCCTGCAAAAGACAAACAGTTTACGGATTAAATTTCAACTGCATTTCTAGAAGAAAAAATGAACACGAGATATTAAATGCTTACTTCATCTGAATAATTTCACCATTATAATCTTTATCAGTAGCATCTTCAAAGTCAGAACTCAGAATCATCGTAAATCGCTCACGGGCACGTCCCCTCTTAGGTGTCATCTGAAAATATTTCGTAAACATTTAGTTGGACTACATGTATAACATAAACAATACATGAAGAGCACCAAAACTTTGCTAACCAGATATTTCATATTCACAGTGGGATGCAGCGCAAGCTAAGCTTAACTGATACAAAAAAATAAATGGTACAGCTATTTTTTAAGACTAGGGAACATTCAACAAACAAATAACCATGTATTATTATGATAATTGGTTTAGCCTCTAAGATGCAAATCACCAAGTCAGCAGACAGGTCAATGATATTGTTGATTCAGGATAACAAATACCCACAAAATACAAGGCCGTTTTAAACCTAAAAGCATTTTATCATAATGAACTCGCAGTCAGAGGGGTTAGCAAGCACGTCTTATAGAGCAGAATACAATCTATGCATCGATGGAGAAATTGAGGGAAATGGGCACACACACGGCAACACCTGACGGACGAAATGTGAACAAAAAACAATGAAAAAATCTACTATCACATCAAGTAAGGAGGAATAGAGCCTACTTCAACTGCCGCACCAGAATTCTCTATGGGGTTTGAGGTTAATCGTAGAACTAAATCCTCCTGACGAACCAGAATAGGGGGGAAATCGTTTGAAACGAATGACCTAACCAACCAAATCACACCAAAATTCCTCGACACACCAGAACTGGAAAATAAACACGACCAACCCTAGCGAGAGCAGGCATAACGCCTCCAAATCCAGCTACATCAACGAACAAAGCACTGGAGCAATCCACATAAAATAGATCGATCCAGAGGTTCAAATCGAAGGAATCGACACCAAATGAAACAGCGAACTCAATTCAGCAAGCAAAGCGACGGCAAAACATGCAGAGATTCAAATGGAAACAGGGGAAGGGGAGGAACCACGAACCCTACACCGGAGGAGGAGCGGGGGACGAACAGCGGGAGGCGAAAATGAGGAGGCGACGAAATGAAATGACTCTGCCCACGATTATTTCAGGCTGGGCCCACCGGTCCGCGCCGAGTCGCACCGAGTCAACAGCCAAATCCAGACGCCATCAACACGTATCGCAAAACAGATCTGACGGTCAAACAATCGGGTGGCAGAGGAGGCAGATATGCCCGGGTGGATTTTAGCAATTCCCTAATTTTATGGTGTACTCCGACTCTGAGTAGTTGTTTGTAGTCCCCTCTGTACAGCCATCAGCAGTTCTGACATAAATAATATATAAGTTAGTCAGCATGAAAGAATCGGAAAATATATGCAATTTTACGACTTGGTAGCTAAAATATGGAGAGTACTTCAACCTTGCATGCAGTAACTACGTGTGTACTCTAGCTAGGAGAAAAAGCAGCTGAATTTTGTGAGCAATTGAAAAAATATTCGAAGGAATCATAATTCATATATACCGGTGCTCATCAGCCTCTTTGTCAATCGACAGAACGTTGACGTCGCAGCGGATATTGAGGCAGTCTTCGTTGTCCACCAGACGCTCGGCTGCCCTCCTCAGCTCCTCCACGGAGACAAGCTCCGCCGTTCCGTTCCCCTCGCCCTCCGAGCCGAAGAACTTGTGCAGGCGAAGCCCCACGGCGGTGCTGTACGCCGGAGTTCCGTAGCGGTCGAGGATGCTTACGCGGTATGCGGCGGACGTATCTGCCCCTCGCCGCCGGTGGCATTGGAGATAAAGGCGGAGACGACGCCGCCGTTTCTCAGGCCTTTGGGGAGGTAGTAGTAGTACAGCCGCCACTCATGGCCACCGGCGGCGAAATCGCCGGATCAAACGGTCTGGCCGGGGAGGACCATGCGGTCGACCAGCGAGTAGCCGCGGATACGGAACAGGTGCCCGCCGGTCGCCTGCCGTGCTCGGACGGAGGAGGAGGTGAGCGCCTGGCACGCGCAGAGGCAGGCGCCGCGGAGCGGCGGCACGATGGGACGGCGACATGGTGTTGCCGGCGATGGATGGAACCCTGAGTTGCTTGACGCACGCGTACGTATGTCGTGATGTATAGGTGCGGGAATGCATGCGTGCACGGCCAGGATTTTACAGCAACAGTCCTCGATACGTACGAGTTGGGCTTCAGCTCCATTTCCGACTCAAAGTAGAATCGTATAACTCTGAACTTTCTGATGCAAGGCATACATGAACAACGCTCCAATGAAAACATTCAGAAGATTTTTTTTTTTGGGTATTCCAAACATTAAAAATACATGAACACTATCAAATGAAAACATTCAGAACATTTTCTTGCACTACTTCCTTACTTGCAAACTACTCTAGCATCATAAAAAACACCAGGATGTTCAGATTTAGCAGTACCGCAGACCATTCAGCTAGGTCTCTCTACCCGCAAAGATTTGGAACACATTGAATTTTCCGACGCTAAACACACCCTTTTCTTGCCTGTAGTCCATGCAACTAGGTCACCTCGTATCTTCTTCTTCAATGTCAGTCATCGCAACTTATTGGTCAGTCGAGTCTTCCTCATGTTCCGGCAAGCATATGCTTACGGCGTGTCAGTCGTTTTGGAAAAATACTGACCCTAATTTTGGACAGTAAAACTTGTCAATATTTGACCCAAGAGTCCTCTGCCATCTCGAAATACTTAGAGGTTGTAACTGTCGAACTACTATATGTACGGTGTACCATTCATCGTAGTCATTTTTAATCTTCGTGACTACGGAAAGACATTACAAAAACTCCTGCTGTTTAATAATCAAACGTTCAATCTGCATAAGGACTGATGAGATGAGCTAAAACACCTCAAAACGGTAAAATAGCAGAGGCTTCTAGCTGCTACTAACCCTTGAGTGATGTAACCATATAAAACCAACGGTCCAATGAAAACATTCAGAAAATGATCTTGCACTTTACTTCATTACTTGCAAACTACTGTGACTCCATCCGAAGCTGCAGGATTTCTTGGTTCAACAGTGCAGCCTAGTCAGTTCAGTGGACTCCTTTTTCGACGCCAGTTGTCACAACTGATTAGTCTGTCTAGTCTGGCTCGATTCCAGCAAGCATATTCTTACGGCAAAGTAATAGCCAGCCTAGCCCGTTTCGGAAGATGTGTGAGCCGCGAGACCACAACGAGCTCCTCCTACCTCTCCATCTTCACACTGCCAAGAGTGTCTGCCAGAGTGGTAACTGTTGGGTGCAACTCCGTTGCTTTGATGATCCCGGTGCCTCATAGGCCTATGAGCAATCTAGCCATAGTGACCCTGTTTTTTTTTTGTGAATAACCATGGTAATATCATATTGTGTATTCTACTATACATGGGCCCCTTGATTAACTTGATCCAAAGCAGAGATTGCAGCTCCTCTTCTGCTTTCCCATTTCCTATATATATGGCCATAGGATCCGAAGCCGCTACCTACCCAAAAGTGTACTTCACTCAATGCACACTCTTGAGTTATGTGGCAGTTGTAAGCCAGTGATCGAATGCTCTTTACTTCTTGATTCATCCCAGTGCTCTTTATCGCTTGAGTCATCCTATGCCTCGGAAGCCTATCAAAATACATTGTAGCTGTGATAGGAGTAACCATGGTATTATTATATAAACTAGCAATTTACGATGCGTTGCTATGGATGTCCATAATATATTAACCCTAAGAAAGGTCAACATTTGTACACTACAACTGAACCAATAAGTTAAATAAAACAGAATGAAGTTAAACACATTAACGAATTTATCATCAGGAGTGGAAAACACATCTAGTAACGTCCACGCTGCTTAGCTAGTATTTTTTTTGCTGTTTAAAAATACGAGAATTTTCTTTTACTGTGGAAGCTCTACCACATGTATCCTTTGATTGCCATGTTTTTTTTTTTTTGCGAAAGGGTGGAAATATATTAAAAAGGGAGCACAGTACATCCACACCTTTTACAGGGACCCCCCTGGAACAAAATTACAGAAAAGTCCTCAAAGAAAAAGAAATTACAAAGAAGTCCTTCCTCTTCTTGGACTCTCCCGAACATTCTTCTCGCCACCGACGGCCATCGGCGGCAGCAGCAGGCCATGTCCCCCGTCGGAGCTCGCGACCACAACGCATGGTTGAAGAAGCCGATTAGATGGGCACACAAGCCCATGTCACGAAGAAGGCATCCAGCCGGCCATCGCGACGACTCCGGGAAGAAGGAGATGAACCGCACCACCAACACCGAGGAAGCAGCAGCTCGAAGCACAAAACCGAAGAAATCGACATCCACACAAGACGCCGATAGCCCGGAACCAAGATCCACCGTCGCCAGCGACGCCGGCGGCGGGAACCACAAAATCCTCCACCCTTTCGCAAAAGAAACGGAGGAAAACAGACTCCACAAGGACTCACCGAGCGAGCAACGGCCGTCGATGACACCATCACCGCCAGATCCGCCGAGGGAGGAACGCAATCCGGCCGCCATCGCCGACGACGAAGCCGGAACCCTAACCCTAGAAGGGGAAACTAAACTATAACTAAAGCTATAGCTAGAAACGGTGACCGGACGGCAGCTCCGTCGATCTCCCGACCCTCCGAAGCCCTATGGGCCGCCGGAGGGGAGGGAGATCGGAAGGAACCGCCGCCGGGAAGGGGATCGCTCGGATTCGCCCGCTCTCTACTGTAGCGAGGGAGGGGAACGCGAGAGAGAAGAGTTTTTTTCTTTGATTGCCATGTTTGGCCGAACATGGCAACCAAAGGAGTAACCATGGTATTATTATATAAACTAGCAATTTACCATACGTTGCTATGGGTGTCCATAATATATTAACCCTAAGAAAGGTCAACATTTGTACACTACAACTGAACCAATAAGTTAAATAAAACAGAATGAAGTTAAACACATTAACGAATTTATCATCAGGAGTGGAAAGCATATCTAGTAACGTCCACGCTGCTTAGCTAGTATTTTTTTTGCTGTTTAAAAATACGAGAATTTTCTTTTACTGTGGAAGCTCTACCACGTATATCCTTTGGTTGCCATGTTTGATATTTTGCTGTCTAACATGCGCAAAAATTTTACTTTTAAGTGCACGAGCTCAATCAGTGAGCCAAATTAACATAAACACTGTTCTGCAGCAGCCTAGCCCGCCCTGGCGCAGCCCGAAGCACCGCATTGCATCCGCATCAAAAAAAAAAAAAAAGATTCTTTCATCATCGCATCAACACCCAGACCTTTCCCCTCAAAAAAGAAAAAAAAAAAAGACCTCCAATTCCCCTTCCACAGGGTGTGACTCCTTCCATATATTCATCGCTCATCGTAAACAAAAAAACATGATCCATCGACTCCAACTTGTAATTCACCAATTCTGAAAAATCATCTCATTTTGAATACATCCCGTACGTACTCATCCTTTTTTAGGATGGAGCAGGCCGGCGCCGGCACAGCTACGTACTGTACGCCGTTTCCCACTGCCGCAGCCGATGAAGCTCATATTGTACTCACCCGCGGCATCCCACGGGACCGGGCTCCAGGCGGGCGCAGATGCTGTCCGAGGTGGTTGGTACAGTTAGGGTAGTAGTACGTGGCAGAGGTGACGGCGTTGCGAGCTGATGACGTTATTCTGGACGAACAGGTAGTGCTCGATGTCAAGCACGTGAAAAATATAAGCAATAATAATTTAAAGTTATATCCTGAATTAAAACTTGAGGTGCAATGCAGCTCTCATTTGGGTCCAAAGACTTCCTTGGCCCAGATATAATTTAATTGAAACATGAGTTGCAATGCATTATTTTATAAATGTGTAATGCCTTAATGGTTAAACAATAACAATATTTATCTTCAATAAGTAAATAGGTAACAAACATGTATATGCATGTCCATCAAAAAGGGAAGCAAAGAAAAATAATTTACAGTGTAAAGAGCACTTTTAATGTCACAATATTATGGAACTTTAAGACCATACACTCACAACTTTTGGAAAATAATCTCAATATATAAACATATATGATGGTTAAAGGCAGGGGCCCCAAACCCAATACAAAACCTTGAGCGACCACATAACGATTGAACTATGCTAATGACGTGAGCACGATCCATCTATTTGCATGAGACCGCATATAATACATATATATTTATAATTATTTTTATTAAACTCATGCAAAAATATGAACATAATGTCAGTAACTTAACAAATCTAGCCGCGCAAATGCGCGGGAAGCCATACTAGTTTGTTTTTAATAGACGTAAGTACGTTTCAACTGGTGGCTCCAACAACAGCATGTCGGTTTCTATTAACATAACGAACTAGCATCATGTCAAAGTGGACTAACAAAGCTCATATATATATTACCAAAAAATGAAGTGTATGGACGTATATGTAACACAATAGAAGTTGATCGAAGGCATCACATCTAAGCTCGTCTACCTCATTGTGAAATGATAGAACTTCGACGTCTCAACGAGGCAGTCTTCATCTTTAACAAGATGCTCAACTTCCTTCAGTTCCGCGATTGAAACAGTTCCGGCCGGACCCCTGCCTCTCCGAGGTGATGTACTTGTACATGCGAGGCCCCAACGCAGAGCTGTACGCCTAGTTACTGTCGCAGTGGCGGATGCTAACCCAATACGCGGCCGATGCCTCAGCCATATGGTAGCCACGTGAGAGAATGGCAGAGACCATGCCGCGGTACTCCATGTCCAAATGGCACAGCCTGACGGAGCATGCAGCAGTATCCTGTTCACGGTATCTCCACTGATCGTCTTGCATGAGATATTCCGATGCCTCACATGCATACAGATACAAAATAGTTAGAAGCTGTGTCACTGCGTATAGCTGCACACCTCGAGCAACTTTGTCACAGAATTTAGCTTTTCAGCTCCCCTATATTCTCTTCACTTTTGCTAGTTCTCTATATATGAGCCAAATCTGACCACATCTGACCTACTATGTACTGTTTGATTCAATGCGGTTGCTCACCGGACCCATATGTGGTGTATGCTTCCATGCTCTTTGGTATTTTTTGTTCACTTTATCTGCCAAAATAAATTGGGAAACATGTGAAATTTTATTGACAAGTCTATAAAATTGTAAAGAAAATCAGGATGGGCCAGCCCGCAACAACCGGTAGTATCATCTTCTATATATCAATTACATAGTCCTCAGTGATGTTCTACTCTTATCCCCCTGCCTCGGCTACGTATATTGGACCTGGATCAGAGTGCCCAGCGTCTTGGATGAAGAAAGAACAGAACAAACAGAATACTTCAGCATTGTGCTCTATTTCGCTTAGAACAACTAGGCAGGCAGGCGCGCTCCGCCGCGCCCATGTATGTAGTAGCAGATGTTTTCTTGTTATTAGTAACTATTGGAAGCGGGGAAAATTATTTTAAATTGAATTTGTGGCTACTGTGGCAGCTGATTGAAGAATCGATATAAAATTTCACATGATTTCAAAGGGCTGTATGCGTAGTAGGTGGCTGCTGTCCAGAGAAGAGAATCCTTCCTGGAGCATTGCGCTGGCCTGCTGGGCGTGCATCACTCATGCACCGGCTCCTCTCGCTCTCTTTGCCACGTGTGCAGGAGCGGGCCACGCGGCTCTGCCTTTGTGCCACCCGTTCACCTATTCCCAACTCCCAAGTCCCATTATAAAATTCTTGCCATCGTCGACCTTCTCTACTCTGCTGTTGTTCTGCCTCTCTTCCTCTTCCTCCTCGCCGCCACAAAGCTTAAAATGCTGCGGCAGTAGCGGCAGATAGAGCAGCAATGCAGTGGCAGCGGTGGTGAGAGCCGGTGCTCCGGCCGAGCGCGCAAAGAAGAATGCGGCAGTTGCTTCCGTCCCCAGCTCCTCACTCCTATCTTCTTGCTACTTGCCGGTGTCGCAGCCATGCAGGCATGCGGCAGCGTGCTCCACCTCCCTCGACCCTCCCCGCCGCCCTCGTGCTGCATGTGCCTCTGTCGCTGCGGCAAGTCCCACCAAGGTTGCGTCTTCTTTCCCCTCTAACCCATGATCTTCGCCGATATGAAGCCTTGGGTGGGGAACCCAACAGTGGCGGATCCAGGATCAAATTCCAGCTGTGGCGAACTTATCACTACTAATATTGACAAAAGACCATCTTCTCCAATCTCTCCCATGATAACTTCAGTGATCTCTTCGGCACAAGACTGTGAAAGATCCTTTTGGATACTTGGAGCAAGCATTTGGCAATTAGCAGGGCATAACTCATCAAATGCTTGTCTCACTTCTTCATTCTTGCCTTTATACCAATCAATCATCTCTCGATAGTTTCCTTTACTTAGAGAGTGGCTGATTCATCATGCCCACGGAAAGCATGACCTTGCATAAGGAGATACCTTGCACAATCTAAAGCAGCTGTCAAACGTATTTTGTATCTTATTTCCGACTCCTTGCTATAATTTCGTATCTTAGTTGCCACACTTGACCTTTGGTTCTTAAAATCCTCACATGCTTGTCTAGCATATGTATGAAGACTGTCAACCCCACCAACATGTCCAGGAAGTGATTTGTATGCATTTTTCCAAGCGTTAAAGCCTACTTTTGTGAATGCATCATGACCAAAATGGCCACTGGATGGTTGCTGCTTAAAAAGGAAACAGTAAAAGCAATAGGCAGCATCCTTAGCCACACTATATTCCAACCAATCGTATGTTTTGAACCATTTTCCACAGAGACCTATAGTCATCTTTGCTTCCACTGCCATAATTTTTGCGAGGAAAATTATGACCAAAAGGTTGTGTCGGACCCTTCAACAAATAAGCTCTCTTCACTTGGTCTCTAATGTCAGGATGAAATTTTTCTATGGGAATACGAAGTCCTGGGTCTGCAATTATATAATCTTGACTGAAATTTGTAATGATACCTTCACCTTCTTCTAGTTGTACCCCTTGTGCTTCTGATGGTTGCTCAGATTGTGTTTGTGGAACAGGATCATCAATCTGACCGCCATCATCTACTTCTACTTGTGTAGCAGCTGTAGGTTGTTCTTCAGTGGATGCAGCAGCACTTCTACTAGAGCCGGAACTTGGCCCAGAAATCGTGCTATAGTATCTCTTCAAGCCCACAACTAATAATTATCAATCAAAGAGAACTAGATTAGCACTTGGATCAGAACAATATAAAATTCGTTGAAGCCGGAAGTTGCCTCTTCAGTACTGATCCTAATCACAAATAACCAAAGCCAGGTCACGAACCTTTTGTTTTTTTCCCCATCTGGCTTGAATCATTTGCTTGCGCTCGCGTCCGTCTTCCTGTCACACGGACATCGTGATCTCGCCGAGGCTGATCAGTTGCGGCGGCTGCAAGTTCCCCAACTAGAGTTCTTGGTCCGTCTCCATCGGCCATGGTGGTGCCGAACTGCGAGACGAGACTCCTCGTCTCCTGGCAATTACGAAGTCTGATCGACTGATCGTCGATTCAGTTTCGATCCTTAAAGTGCATCGATGGGCTAGCAACTGACCCACAACGTTTCAGCTTCCGGCTTCAGCCCACTAAGGCCCAAAATGTCCATCAGACTGTACGTTATGCCATAGTATACGTATATATACAGGGGGTCTCGCCGCTGGGCAGCTATGGCGAGCGCCATAGCTCGCCATAGTGGTAAATCCGCCACTGGAACCCAACCACCAGTCAAGTTGCGTCGATGTCTCTATCGGCCTCGCCCCTAGGCCGGTCCCGTGGCCACCGCTCGGCCACCCCGCTCGCCTCAATTTCTCTGAGCACCGCCCCCCTTCGCGTTCTCCCGTTGGGCTTCATCTCCTTTTCTCCAGTCATCGGTCGATCTCCACCCGGCATCGCGGCCCACGCTGCGCCACCTTCCTCCACCTCCTCCTCGCCCTGAAGAATCTCCTTGTTGTAAAACCAGGCCCGGGCACGGGTCGACGCTGCGTCGATGGCGGCGCTCGCAGACACGGGCTGACCTTTACTGAGGAGCGGCGACGACACAAGGCTTGTGCGGAGGCAGCCCACGGCCCGTACGACGCCGAAAACGTACTGCCGCCAATGTACTCAGCTGCGGCAGTTGTTCATGCCTGCTGAAGATGGCGGCCCATACGGGTTGACCTCACCATGGCCGTCCGTCTACGCCGACGCCCGGCGGCCCACAGCCCGGCAAGCAAACCGACTTAGCGTCGGGGACGTGCTCGCCGCGGAAGGTGGCCACGACGGCCGAAAATGACGTGCTCTCACGGTATTTTTCCCGTCTCCCAGAATGCTGTCGGGAGCGTCAGGCTTTGGCCCATCAGAGTCTAAACCTCTAAAGAACCAGTTGAGAGAAAAATGATTTTGACCTGCTATATTGTACCCAACAGTGTATCAACCGTTGATCTAAAAGGAACCCAAATCAAATACCGTCGAATCTTGCCGTATTCAAATCCCGCCAGCGGGCCCACAAGGATGGCGTGACGCTATGTCATTTGCAGGCCAAAATCGATGACGCGGGATTTACATTTTTCACCGATGGATGAAGTCTACCCGCCCGCCGTGCCGTCCGGATTTTTCTCCCCAGTTTCCTTCCTCTGGAATCTCGATTTCTTTCCATTCCTCTTCCGGCCTCATTGTTTCTCGAATTTGATCTGGACTGGAGGACGACGACGGCGATGGCGATGTGCCGCCTCTCGCCCGCCCGCCTTCCCTCCTGGCTCCCGTCCTCTCGCCTGCCCTCCCCAACCATAGCCCACCACGGATCCGCGTGCCGCCGTCGAGGCCGCCGCGCCTGGACGAGCGCGTCGAGATGCCACCTCGGTGAGCATGTGTCCGCCGTCGTCCGCGCCCTCACCCGCGTCCGGATGGCTGAGAAACGCTGCGCTTGCCGGCAGCCAGGTTCCCCCTCCCCAATTTCTTCTTCATGATGCGCACAACGGCGGCCGTCAACAGGCCGTCCACCTCCGTGACTACGGATTTCGATCCGGAAGTCCTTGATCTCAATGATGTTTGCGTGGGCTCTGCAGCTTAGGAGGAGAGGACAGCGGAGGCAGCTGCCGGATCCGAAGGAGCTTGCTGCCAAGTTTTATCTGCGACATGATCCCCTCCAACAGTGGCCTGCATTTGATCTCTTATGCCTTCACCCTGCCTCCGACATGGATCTCCCTCCCAGCAGTAGCTTCTCCAAGGTATTCCACACTTTGCAGATGTTAAGATCTCTAGTGGGTTCTCTCATGGTTCAATAGGAGTTCTTACATCTGAATGTAGTAAAAATCTTTCATAGAATACGAATGATTTTGTATTCAGTGCCACCTCCAAACTGTTTCACTGGAAAGCTCTTAACTGACATTTTCCTTTCAATCGATGTTCAAAGAGGTAAATTTGATACTGTTGGTACCCCTGTAACATAGATCGACTTTAATGAAATTGCTTACCCTACACAATGATATCTACTCAACCTGCTATTCCTTTACAATTGAGCCCTGCCTTGTCGAATATGATACCGTCAGATAGTCGGATTCAGATTTATTCAGAGTCAGGTATTGTCTAATGACCTAAATGCATATAATATTTTAGTTGGTTGTGTCCCATCTGGTTCCTCCTTCACATGTTATTTTAATTACTTGGTTGTAATCTGTTTTGCATCTACTTACCTTGGTCATGGCGCAGTGTTACTAAGTCAGTTGGTTGGATATATGAACCTGTTTGATCACAATTTAATTGTTTTTGCATCATTTTTTTTATCAGGTTGGATGACTGTGGGAGACAGAGAAATAACAGAGGCCAGATTAAATACTGGGATGCATGCTGTCCCATGAGGTAAAAATGCTGAGATCTCACGGATAGTCAGGTTTCATGTTTTCCTACTCTGTACAGATGAGTTGTAATTATTGCGATGTCTAATTTCTTTTTTTTTCAATTGGTTGCCTATAAGATGGACTTCTCATATCTAATACATTTAGGTTGCATTTTCTCAGTCCGCGCCGCCACTGTGTTTCCTCCCAAGCATCAACGGATTGGAGGCGGCGCCACTCTCTTTCACTGCCGGAGAGGGTGGGCTAGAGGCGGCGTATGGTGCACGGCACATCGATCCGGCGCTGCTTCGTGTTCTTCCACTGCAGGAGGTATGTCCTGTTATCCCTCCTCCTTCTAAAGATCTTTCATAAGATCCTTCCCATTCACAATTTTTTTGTTTCGTTTGCTTCCTGCCAGACCAATTTTGTTCCTCTTTGCAATACAATTTTGTTTGATTTCATCTCTATTTTTAGGCATGTATACAGAGGTCAAGCTACCAATTCAATGGTGAAGAAATCGAAATATTTAAAGAGTTCAGCACACATTCCACGATCTACTCAATGGCGGGCGGCGGACGGATCCGGTGGGCGGCGGGCGCCTCATCTTGTCTTGCGCGCGGCACAGCATTGCCCGTGCGGACGGGCATTCGACGGCTGAGGCTTCGCAGGCCACTATATTGGTGAGCACTCCTCTCTGCTCTCTCTCCAACTCTCTGCCGCAAGTTATAATATAAAATATGCAGTAGCAAGTGCATCAGCGCAAGGAACTCTGGCCTGGGTTGATATGCAGTAGCAAGTAATCTAAAATATGCACTGTTGCTCTCTGAAATTACTCTGAATTTTTATTTCTTGATATCCAGTGCTTTACTCCATTCAATCTTTACATATTGCTCTGAACATTCTTGAGCCTGAACTAACAGTATGTGATATATGCATTTTCTTAAAGAAGGGCTTATCAACGCTTGCATTGCAGCGTTGCAAGTTAGCATGTGTAATGGTTTAGATGTCATATAACTGTTAGTACAACATGAGTTGTCTCATATTTGCTTATAATCATCCCTGCAGAAAGAGCTACCAAAATGCATGACTGAAGATCAAAAAGCAGCTGCCACGTTCATCAGTGTTGCTGAATTGATGAAATATTCACTAAGGAGCATGGCAGATGATGACACTGATGGGGCGCTACATATCATTGAGAGTCATGAATAAAGGTAAAAGTGTTTTTTTTTGAAAAAATTGTTTGGGCGATATTCGTTTACAATTAATCATTCTCAATTACTCGGAGAAAATGAATATGATGTTTTCTAGAGAAAAATGAATGAAACATGACAAAATCGGATAAACGAGATGTGAGCCTTTTTATCTGTCAAAATGATTGTCCAGTTAGGTGTCTTTTTTTTTCTTCAAAGATTCATGTCCTTGTTGCTCAAACATAGAGCAGCTCTGTGCTCTTTATTTTGCATTTGGCACTTCAAATTGGATTTTTCATTGTACTTTGAGCTCGACACCAGGCCCATGCCCACAGCAATCTTCTTCGAATTGGAAGATCGGGAGCTAATTTCTTCTCTGTTTTCTAATTGCCATGTGCTTGAATTGACCAGTGACCACTTTAATTTTGCCACTGGATTGATACGAATTAGGGGGAGCTTCACTGCAAGAGCTATGGCAAGCAACCAACCAACCGTGTTTGGCACTTCTGGGGGATTGACCACCAATTTCCCCAAGTCTGTAACACCAGCATGCCTCTCATACTGTCATACATTTTCTTAAAACAAGACCAATCTTGCATTGTAATCTTTTTCGCATGAAGTTTGCTCTACCGTGTAAACATATTTTCTTACTTAATATATTCCATTGTGATAGTAGTCTTTGGATGTCTTGCCACGTTATTTGCAGTGCCCTTTCTACGAGAAATTTTATATTTCGTTTAATTCCAAAGTTAGTATACTCCCTCCGTCTTTTTTTTTTTATGTCGTTCCGACAGCACCGCGTAGGTCAGTTTTGGCTTGAGCGTATGTCCGAAACGTCAACAATATGAAGACGGTATTTGCCTGTCCATGTACAATATTTCCGTTCGATTATTAAATTTTCGTAACCAACTAACAACCATGTATTTATTTTAGGCCAAAAATTTGACTTTCCGTTATGCTCTCCAGTTTTCGTTTCATGATCCTTATCTTTCTCTTTTCCTTCCACATCTCCATGCAACTCGGTCATGCTTTCCATTCTTCAATTCAAACTCCTTTGTAATCACCTCTCCATGAAACGAGTGAAATGATACCCGTATGGCTGCTTTCCGTTCTTCCATTCAAACTCCTTGTGTAATCACCTCTCCATGACATGAGTGAAATGATATCCGTATGGCTGGTGATTAATGGCACGAGTGTGTTGTTCAAAAAAAAAAAAAAAACTGCACGAGTGTGTTATACCTTTGAAAGTTTGAAGTGGCCTGTCTTGATTCTTTCTAAATTAATAAAACTAGCAAAAGTGCCCGTGCGTTGCCACGGACTAACATTATTGTGCTGCTGATTAATTGTATTGTGAAAGTTTTGTTTTTGGTTCTAAATGACTTTTTAATATTTTTTTATTTTGATTGCCCCTCCCCTCTCCCCAAAATAAGGTTTTAATGGTAATACTGGGAATTGGATTTGTCGTGGACATTTCATTTTTTTTATTGATCAGCTTGTTAATATTTTTTTTTTGTCCAAGTTATATTTTTTTCTAATTGAATTATATTCCTAAAATACGAAAGAAAATAGTATTTTTGTTTTGTAATCTTTGGAATTGTAGGAGTCGTATGATATGCAGCAATCTTGAAGAAATATTTACATCTGGTTGTAGTATATTTTCACGCTGGGTCAAGATGTGTTGCTTCCATCGCGCCTTGACATCATCTTCACAGAATAACGTTTAAGATTCATCTTTTGAGTTTTTTTTAAAAAAAATATTTTGGCCCTTTTCTTATTGTTTTGAGCCCACCCGGATGTTTTCCAGTATCACCCCATCATCATTCATTCCAGTTCAACTCCACATCCGAACCCAATCTTTCCCCCTATTTTAAAAAAGAAAAGAAAAAAAGAAGCCCAATTTTTTCCAGATCCTGGCAAGGTCGAACGCCGTCGTCATGGCTTGCATGCCGGCCCTCACCGCCTGCAGATGGTTCCCCGTCGCTGGTCCAGGTCGTCGCCGTCGCCGCGCTCGGATTCCTTCACCTTGCAGCGGCTCGTCGCCTTCCTGGAGACGGCGAGGACGACGTACCCTCAGGTGATGTTGGCTGTCGAGCATCTACGATATTGGCCAGCCCTGATTCTTTCCTTTTTGTTTTTTGCTTTTGAAGTTGTCACCGGGTAGACGTCAACAATTTGAAGAGGTAGTATCTCCGTTTTGAACTCAAACTTGATGTACGCGCGTACGTGCTTTCCTATGAATAGAGTTGCAGTTAAACACGAACGCAAGTCCGATCAGTATACGTTACCAAAATCAGACGATCCGGGTTATTTTTTGGGTGGACCCGACCTGTCGGCATCAAAATGTGGGGTGGGTCCCACATGTCGGCACATTTTTTTAATGAAAGACGCGCGGACGGCGGACGGTAGACCCACAAGATAAATAATAAGGAGCAAAATGTGGGGTGGGTCCCACATGTCGGCACATTTTTTTTAATGAAAGACGCGCGGACGGCGGCCGGTAGACCCACAAGATAAATAATAAGGAGTAAAGATTTAAAAAGAACATGTAGTCATGTTGTTTACACTAGTACAATTGAGGCCTGCAGTGACGCAGGCCTCAAAATAGTGGTGGCGGGCGCAAGGCCTAGCGCCACTGCTAGCCTCGCGGGCGCAAAGCGGTGGCGGTCGGGATGACGCCAGCGAGGCTACAGTACCTGACCCATCTCTCAGTGGCGGGCGAAACGGCGTCACCAGCGACCGCCACCGGAAACCAAATGCTAGTGGCGGTCTGGGTGATGCAACAAGCGTCCGCCACCGACGTTCTCAATAACAGTGGCGGTCGCATACGTCACTCCGACCGCCACTAAAGAACCAAACAACAGTGGCGGACGGCTGCGTCACCTTGTCCGCCACCTGGACAGGATACCAGTGGCGGTCGGGAGTGACGTCATCTTGCCCGCCACTGGTAATCGACACTATATAACAGCGCGCAGCTTTCTTCCCCGAACAGTATCGGGTTCATCTCGGAATGTATGTCCGTACGGCGGCCGGAAAAAATTGAAAAACAAGGGGGGAAGGTTTTGATCTCGTTTTTTTTCTTAGATTTGATCTAGGAGGTAAATCCTTGCCATCCATTGGAGCCTTTTTGTGTTTAGATGTCTTTTTGAAGGTCAATTTTGAGGATAAAGTTTGCCTAGGGTTTGCAACTTTTTTTACTTGATTCAAGGTGATTCCATTAGATTTTAGGTGGGGATTTAGTAGATCCCATCTAGTTTCTTAAGCCTCCATGTCCTATGTTGTTTTCCCCTTGGGTTTTGTATTCCAATTTTGCACATCAAGTTTTGGATTTCATATGCATGAGAGAGGGGAAATTTATATTTTATTTTATAATTTTTGTAATATTTCATTGTTATAATATTTTTTATCATTGTAGATGGCGGATCGATCTTGGATGTACGATGGAGGAGGAGGAGATCCGCTAACCTATTTTGAGGAAATCAACAATTTTCTTGTAGCTGCCGAGACTCACGCTGCAAGTCAGAATACAACGGCTATATGCTGCCCTTGTAAGAGATGCAAGAATAATGTACTGTTTGAGGATCGTGAAATCATTCGCGAGCACTTGCTGGACAATGGTTTTGTGGAGCACTACCACATTTGGACCAACCATGGTGAAACATCAGAGAATGCAGAAGCCAACAACGAGCTGGAGAGTGCTGAAGGCAACGATCACACAGAAAGGGCACAACCCAACAATGAGCGCTATACTGCCGATCAGTGCAACGACGAGGATGATGACATGGTACATGAAACTCGCGAATGTGGAGGCATAGATGTAGAGGAGTTGTTGCGAAACATGGACCGTGAGGATTTACTCCACCACAGAAATAAAGGCTTTGATAACGTGGAGACGTTGCATAAGGCGTCGAGGGAGCTTCTTTATGAGGAGTCGAATGGGTGTGACAAGGAGTGCACGGTATTGGATTCAGTGCTTCGACTCCTCACACTGAAGGCCAGCAACGGGTGGTCAGACGTTAGCTTCAACAACTTGCTGCAACTGTTAGGCAATATGTTGCCGAAACCAAATCATCTGCCCACAAGCACGTACCGTGCAAAGAAACTGTTGTCTCCATTGACATTGGGCATACAAAGAATACACGCTTGCCCGAACCATTGTATCCTGTACCGTAAAGAACACGCAGATAAGGTGAAATGCCCAACTTGTAACGCCTGCCGGTACAAAAAGAATGATGACGACGACGATGAAAGTTTCACCATCAGGAAGAATAAGGGACGGAAGAGAAACAGAGGGAAAAATACAAGTCATGGAGAACAAGATGAGGAAGGTGACAGAAAAATTCCGGCCCTGGTGATGTGGTACCTACCGGTAGTCGATCGCCTGAAGCGTCTGTTCTCCAACTCTAGAGATGCTAAACTCATGACTTGGCATGCCGCTGATGATGGTCGCAAGAAGGACGGGAAGCTTCGTCACCCCGCGGATGCTCGACAGTGGAAAAAGTTTGACGTCGACAACCCTCTGTTCTCAAACGATCCGAGGAATGTGAGATTTGGCTTGAGTACTGATGGAATGAATCCTTTTGGTGAAATGAGGAACCCACACAGTACGTGGCCAGTGATTCTATGTGTGTTCAACATTCCTTCATGGCTGTGCCACAAAAGAAAGTACCTCATGCTAAGTACCCTTATATCGGGCCCAAAACAACCTGGCATTGATATAGATGTGTTCTTAGAACCTTTGATGGAAGACATGCAGAAACTGTGGGAAGAGGGGGTTCGCATGTGGGATGCCTACCGACAGGAGCACTTCAACCTCAGAGCTATTATTTTCGTTACCATCAATGACAACGCCGCTCGCCTGACCCTAACCGGGCAAGTCAAAGGGAAGTCGGCATGCGTTGTTTGTGTGGACCAAACATCATCAGCGCACCTTCCAAATTTTTGTAAGCTGGTATACATGCGTCACCGAAGGTTCTTACCAAAAAATCACAGATATCGTCGAATGACGAAAGAATTTGATGGTAAAGAGGAGAATGATCCGGCACCGGTACATCACGACGGCAAGTTTGTTTATGATCTGGTGAAAGGTTACAAGGTCGTTTTTGGAAAGCCAGTCAAGGGGAGAAAGCGGGACAAATCCGATCAGTTTATTCCAAAGGATGCCATATTTAAGAAGCAATCAATTTTCTATAGGTATTTAAACTATTGGAAACAATTAGAAATTGGTCATGCAATCGACCTTATGCACGTCGCAAAGGGTGTATTCGATAGCACCTCAGGTCTCCTATTGGACACACCAGGAAAGACTAAGGATGGGCTCAGTGCACGCAGAGACTTGGAAAAGCAAGGCATAAAGACAGAGCTTCACCCTCAGGAAAGGCCAAATGGAAAGTTTTACCTTCCACCTGCCAGCTTTAACCTGACTCCCGAGGAGAAAAAAGCATTCTGTAAGTGCCTACGGAGCATCAAGGTACCCACTGGATTCTCAACGAACGTAAAGAATCTCGTATCAATGTCTGAGTTAAAGATAAGCGGCTACAACACGCACGATTGCCATATGATGCTTTCTTTGTTCCTCGCCATCGCTGCAAGAGCTATCAAACATCCATATGTGAGGATGGTAATCACACGGATGTGCCACTTTTTCAACGCTGTTTCCAAGAAGGTCATCGACATTGATGAATTGGAGAAAGTACGTAAACAGATGAGAGAGACTATGTGCCAACTCGAGATGTGCTTCCCCCTAACTTTTTTGATACGATGGAGCACTACATGATCCACATTGCAGATCGGGCCATCTTACCTTCACTATATGTACCCGTTTGAGCGTTACATGTACATTATGAAGAACTATGTGCGCAATCCGAAATGCCCTGAGGGGTCCATGATAGAGGGGTACACAACGGAAGAGGTTTTGGAGTGCTACAATGATTTCATGAAAGATGGGAAACCAATAGGTGTTCCGCGGCCACGGCACGAGGGAAGGCTCACTGGTAAAGGAACTAAAGGAAGGAAAACCTTCAATGATCAAAGTTTTGAAAGAGTTCGAGAAGCACATTACAGCATCCTGCATCAGTTAGAGGTTGCCACACCATACGTTGAAAAACACTTGCTACAACTTCGTAAACAAAATCATGACATGTCTGAGGATTTGATCATGAAAGAGCACAAGTGCAGTTTTACTGCATGGTTGAAGGACCAAGACGTACCCATTGGTGAAACACCACAAGAAAAGACAATGCATCTGCTGGCGGATGGTCCACTAAGTCTTGTTACATCATGGCAAGCTTCTGACATCAATGGGTTCACATTCTACACCAAAGCAAAGGACAATAAGAGCCAGTGCCAGAACAGTGGTGTAAGAGTCTGTGCAGAAGACAGTGAGGGAAACAAAAATATGTATTACGGATACATTGAAGAGATTTGGGAACTCAGCTATGGAATGTCTTTACAAATCCCTATATTCAAGTGCATATGGGTTAAGTACCCACAAGGGATACAGGTCGATGATACCGGTATGACAATCGTTGACTTCAACATTCTTGGTCACAAGGATGAACCTTGGATACTCCCTCAAAATGTCGCACAGGTGTGGTATGCCTCTGACCCTGCCACAAAGAAGTCGATTGTTGTCTCAGGAAAACAAAGAATCATCGGAGTCGAGAATGCGACGGATGAAGAAGAATACAATCAGTTTGATGAGGTGCCCTTCTTTACAGATACAACCCGGATAAATATAGTCGAAACAAATCTCGACTATTCATCCGTGGTGCCCTACCTCCGCACCGACTGCAAGGGAAAAGTAGTTCAAGGCTAAATATTGATGTCAATGTTTCGGATGTAATTTATTTTCAATTAATGTTGTAATATATATGCTACTTATGAGAGACGCCCTTCAATTTATGTATTTATTATCATCTTCATTCAATCATTGCAAAGTGAATTGAATTTGAAATTTGAAATTAGTGAATTTATGTATTTATCATCATCTTCATTCAATCAATTAGTGAATTTGAAATTATTGCTAAATATTAACAAAACAAAATAATAAAACCATTTAACATAGGAAGTGAAAATCAACATAATATAACCATTTAGTACATTTGTAGTAACATAGGAAGTGAAAATAAACATAATATAACCATTTTTTGTTTTATAAAATTATTGAGTATGTTTGTAATAATAATATAGGAAGTGAAAATATTTTTTAAAATGCAAATCGCTTAATATATAGTCAAAATATTTTTTTCAATGCAAATTACCGAATATATTTGTCATAATATAGGAAGTGAAAAAATAAGCATTTATGTTACGAATATTATTAAATATATTTAAAATAATAAAGAAAGTGAAAAGAAAAATAATAAAACCTTTTTCTTTAAAAAAATTTGGGCAGGAATCGAACCCACCACCTGTAGCTCACCACTCGGCTGCCTTACCAACCGAAACATAGAGACTTCAGTGATAACAATGCGTATGATTTTTGAAATAGTTAAGGGAAACACCAGTGGCGGGCGGTTCTGGTGTCACTCCGTCCGCCACCGAGTTGGATGACGTCATCCTCGACCGCCACTGAGTTCGTTTCTAGTGGCGGTCGCCTTCTCGTCACTTGCGCCCGCCACTGGTACGCTCAAACGTATATAAGCTGCCCGGCGCCGCCGCGAAACCCTAAACCCGGAGGATTTTCGCGTGACGCCGTGAGGCTGCCAAAATCTCTCCTCGCCGCCGACCTCTCCACCTCGCCGCCGCCCTCTCCTCGCCGCCGCCCTCGTCGCGCCGCCCTCTCCCCGCCGCCTTCCTCGCCCCTGCCCCCCTCCCCGCCTCCCTCCTCCTCGCCGCCACCCTCTCCTCGCCGCCGCCCTCGTCGCCGCCGCCCTCTCCCGCCGCGCTCCTCGCCCCTGCCCTCCTCCCCGCCTCCCTCCTCCTCGCCGACGCCCCCTCCTCGCCGCCGCTGGATCTCGTCCCCGAGCGCCGTCCCCGAGCACGCCGTCCCCGAACTCGCCGTCGTCGACCTCGCCGTCCCCGACCTCGCCGTCGTTGACCTCGCCGTCCCCGACGTCGCCGCTGGATCTTGTCCCCGAGCGCCGTCCCCGAGCACGCCGTCCCCGAACTCGCCGTCGTCGACCTCGCCGTCCCCGACCTCGCCGTCCCCGACCTCGCCGTCCCCTGTCCCCTCACCTTGCGCCACCGTCCTCGACCTCGTGGCGCTGTCCACAACCTCTCCGTCCGCTGTACCTCGAGCTCGTGAGCATCTTCTCCAGCAGGTGCGCGCCCCCTCCCTCTCCCTCTCCCTCTTCCTGTCCACATGGTTGGAGATGTTCAGTGGGTGGCTGGAGATGTTCCTCTGATGCAAACGTGCTGAGCTGAAGCAGCTGTTGTTCATGGCAATGTGATGGTCGATATGGATTGTTGCTACTCCCTGTTAAGGACAAAGTGTTAGATGAAATGGATTGTTGGTCAAAATGGATTGTTGCCGAGCAGCTACTATCGATACTGCTGCGAGATGTTAGTTTATATCATTTTTTTTTTGCTGAACTGCTGCTGTCCTGTTTGGATTATGCACCATGATCTGGATTAGAAAACTTGATGATGATTAGTACAAGCTGAGATCAATGGTTAGATAAGTGCTCTGGTTGTCTCCTGTCGTTTGTGTTTAATCTGTATATGATGATTAGTACAAGCTGTCCTGTTTGGATTATGAGCAGTTGAGTTTATTATCTATGTATTGTTGTCATATCACTAGTGATAGCAATTATATTTGAGTGTTGTTATTCTGAAGAACACAAATCTGGGAGACAACTAGAGGTCTCTAATTATATCTATGAAGCTTTGCATGTGATCAGTCAGGAAGCAGAGTTTCAAACTCTGGGGCCGACTGTATATACAATCTGAAAGTTCTTTCCTTTATTTACTAGTCCAGCTGTTTTTCACATGATATTAGCTCTGTTTTACACATCTGAACTATACTGTATGAAGAGCCTGTTCTGTGAACATATAGTGCATGATACAAACATGATTCTGTATGTGTTTTCTCTGCTCATAATTATACTGAACCTACTGCATTTCAATCAACAATCCATATTGCTCATAATTATACCCTTTCCATTTTTGTTTGCTGCAGTACTGTGACATTGTCTGAAACTCTGAATTAAGTGCAGACCTGAATTGCCTTGATTCTGTATGAAGAATATACCCTTTCCATTTTTGTTTGCCTTGATGTTGATCCATTTTTGTATATGACTGCTAAGTCCTATATGCTGCCATGATGTTGATCCATTTTTGTTGTTGACTGCTAAGTCCTATATGCTGCCAGTATGAAGAATATACCCTTTCCATTTTTGTTTGCTGCCTTGATGTTGATCCATTTTTGTATATGACTGCTAAGTCCTATATGCTGCCATGATGTTGATCCATTTTTGTTGTTGACTGCTAAGTCCTATATGCTGCCAGTATGAAGAATATACCCTTTCCATTTTTGTTTGCTGCCATGATGTTGATCCATTTTTGTATATGACTGCTAAGTCCTATATGCTAATATGTATATACCGCAGTAGTAAAGCTGCATATTTATCTCCTGCAGTTAGTTCTACTTGGCTGCTTCAGTTGGCTACAGATTTTGGTGTCACATTTTTGTTGCATAAATTAACATGGCCGATGATGCTTTTTTTTATTGCTTCGATGAAGCTTGTTATCTTGGTTCTGAGCAGTAGTACAAGGGTCGATGAAGCTTATATTCTTATTGTTTCTGAGAAGTAGCAAAATCGATGTGACACAACTGCCACTAGAGCCTATCTTTTTGTACTATTACTTCACTTTGACTGATTTACATGTGGCTCATTGTCATTGCCCGCCACTGCATGCTCGCATTCTTGTCCTGTTTTCCCCATTCTTTCCTCAGTCACCGATATTTGTGCTACTGCCGTGATGGTCTATTTACCTTATTATGCCGAGAGTTTTGTACTACTGCGATGAAGTTCTTTTGAGGTTTATATGCTGAGGCCATTGCTCGATGATGAGTGCGGACTAAGCGAGACGAGTGTGGAAACGTGGACCATATCCTACGATATTGGATACCTGTTGCCACTCGAGTCAAGGAACTTAGAGCGTTGGATGGCCGTTAATTCGGCAACCCGCACTGAGAGCTAATTTTTCATTCCGTTTCGGCAAATGATGAAATAGGATAGCCATTGGTAGACTTCCCAGAGTCGACGTGTCGTGTTGGTGTCAAGTGAAAATCATTTGGCTTGACAAGACGCGCGACTCTGGGAAGTCTACCCTTTGCATAATGATAATGCTATCCTCATTCTGATGCTGACATTTTTTTTGCTAAGTCATGAACATCTATGCTAGAGGGTGGGTTAAAACATAGTCAAGCATGGAAAACCTAATAATTTTTGTGGTTAAAACACAGTAATGGAAGAAGGGAACAGAGAGGAGCCCGTCAGGAGCCAGTTACTGGGTGATGAGATTCCTAGTGATGACTCGGAAGATGCTCGATCGTCATCTCCCGAATATGAGGAACCATCCGATCCTTATCCTCCGTGTGCTAAAAGGCAGCGCGCGGAGGGACCCGTCGACCCCGACTACAATCCGAATGATGAGGTATCGGGTAGTCGACATGTAGTACGAAATAAGTTAATTGTCTGGTTCAATATACTTAAGATGTGCCTTTTCGTAGATTCTTCCACCACGGCGAAGTAAGCGAAGTAAGCGACGACGGTTGTTCGCTGATGAATTGACTGCCATAGTGCCGATTGCCGCTCCCGAGTCTTCCTCTGAAATGAAGGAACGTAAAAAAGGAAAACGGAAGCGGAACAAGCTGAGCGCTGGCATCCATAGAGTAGAGAAGATCAGCAAAGATGGGTCGCCAATTGAGCTGAAGGGAATATTGGCGAATTGGCGCAATGATTGTGGGGTTTATGTCAGGGAGAAAGGAAAGATCACCTGGGACAACTGGAAGAAGGTGTCTGACAAAGAGAAAGAGCGGTTGTGGAAGTTCATTAGCGAGAAATACATTTTCCCAGCCGACTGCCTCGAAGCTGGCAAGGCCGCTACTCTGAAGACCATGGCAAAGTGCCTTCGTACGTTCAGGTACAACCTGGACAAGTGGTACATAAAGTCTGGTGAAACCCCGTTCGAGCAATTTGGTTTCATCATACTAGACGATTGGAACACCTTTGTCTCGCAGAGGAGCTCAGATGAGTTCAAATCAATAAGCAAAATTTATGCGGCTTTGAATAGAAAGAACGTGCACCACCATAATCTAGACCCTGGTGGTTACAAGTCCAAGATCCCAATTTGGACGAAGCAAGAAGAAGAAGACCGCCAAGCCGGGAGAGAAAGCCAGCTTAGTTCGTGCTCCTTACGGACTCGATACTGGCTCTTTGCACGTCTGAAGAAACTTGGTAACGGGCAGTTGGTCCCAAAAAACTCCTTGGTTAGTGGCGTGGTGGATAGAGCCAAGGCCTTCGCTGCGGCGCAGAAGGCAAAGAAGCTGAAGGGAAAGGAGAAGGATCAAGAGCTTACTGTTGCCCTTGGGACCAAGGAACATCGTGGCCGAACAAGAGGATTCTCTTCGACAGCGCGGTGTATTGTTGAGCCCGATGACAATCGCCCCGTGGAAGAACAGTCTTTCGAGGAATTCCGAAGGAACCTCTTCAGATTTATGAAGGAAAACCCACAGTTCTCCCAACCAATGCGTGTCCCAGAAATAAATCTGAGTACCGAAAGCCCGCAACAGACTGTTAGTCAGATCCAACCGAGAGCTCCTAGCAGCGTTGGCTCCACGCCGATCGACACTCAGAGGTATCCTGTGGACGATATCAAGGAGGCTACACCGTGCTCACTGATGGTGACAATGGAGAGGAAAGGGAAGACTCGCCAATTCAAGGTTGCAGAAGGCACCGCATACCCTGGCCGCGAACTGAACGCCGTTGAAATGCCGAAAGAGTGTGCCAGGGTGTTTGTTAGCCGGGCGATAGACGACAAGTTTCTCAAAGAGGAGCTCGACTACCCAGATGAGAAAGAGGGGATTGAGACCCTCCAAGATGCCGTGAGCAATTTCGTTGCATGGCACAAGAGGGACATCGTGATACACACAGTGTCTTTGGCTCCAGCTGCAGACACAGCGGCGGCTCCGGTTCAAGACTCACCGGCTCCGGCTGCAGACTCAGCGGCTCATTTTGATGAGGTTGGGGCACATGTACAAATTGAAGCTTCCCCTCAGTCGCCTCTACCTCCTCCGGCCCATGATGAAGATGGTACTCGCGCTCGTTCGCCTCCTACGTCACCGATAAAGGACAAGGAGGCCGAGGGTACCAAGACATCGCGTGCTCCTACGCCTCCTACGTCACCGATAAAGGACAAGGAGGCCGAGGGTACCAAGACATCGCGTGCTCCTACGCCTCCTACGTCACCGACAAAGGACAAGGAGGCTCAGGGTGGCTTGAAATCGCGAACTAAGGAGAAGGAGCCCTATGATGCTAAAGGGATCGTCAAAGGCAAGCCTTTTTCCCCACTTATCCCTACGATGATAAGAGAACGATCAGATCCTAAACAAATAGTTGATTCTGCTGCTTGTGCAGCTTTCTATGCGAGTCTGGGCAACATTGGCAAGAAGAAACCAACGGTGGAGCCTAAGGTGGTACGAACAATGAAGCCTGGTGTCCCAGAAGGGTCTTGGGATTACGAACAAGATGATTTTCCTCAATACTCGCATGGCATGCCACTCGTTCCAAGGAGCTTTCTCGTTACACAATGTGACTGGGTAATGCAGAGATTTCATGAGTGGTACATTCAGGCATGTGCGCAGGGCATTGAGAATATCCCGTGTGTGGTCCCTGGGAAGAAGATTTTCAACTCCATGGATTTCGAAATGACGGTGCCTTTTGAGGATATCCATCACATCTTTCGTCTCCAGGCGATCGACGCGACAATGATAATTCTTTGGTGCATGTAAGTGATTTCAATCTTTGCATCCTCTAACTACATGATTAATAAGCATTACTAATGCATTTTTTTTGTTTAGGATTTGTTGCCACTATGATCAAAAGCAATATGGGTTCCTACACCCACATCTGATATCCGAATCACACCTAACCCCCAAGATTGACGAGAAGGCGCCTCAATATGCGGGCATGTCTCGTAAAGAGCGGGCGAATATAGTTGAGTTGATGACCGATAATGTGAGGACGGCAACCGCGACCTACATTGGAAATTGCATGCTCAAGTGGCAAGACAGAGAGTGCATCATGGCCCCTTATAACTTTGGGTAAGTCTCTCACACGTATTTTTCCTCCTAACAATTGATAGCTAACCTTCGACACTAACATGGATCATTCTTCATCTAGGAACCACTGGATCTGTATCTTGATATATCCTAAGATCGGAAGGGCTTGGGTATTTGACTCCCTCGATGTTGACGTGAAAAAATACAAGATGTTCTGCAAAATCATCGAGAAGTAAGAACTCATCGATGTTCTATTCTCAATAATCATTCATTACATTCATACATCGTTTACTTCTGTAACAGAGGATACAGGTATTATGTTCGTAATAATGGCCCCCACGATCCCGCGCGGACACATAGATTGGGTTGGAGGTGGAACTACCCGGTACAGTGCATATAGCTTATGCTCTCATTTGTAGACTATTCACTAACAACGTTTGCATTTGCTTACCCAGTGTCGAAAACAGCCTCCGGGCACCGTGCACTGTGGCTACCACGTCATGGAATGGCTGTCCATGGGCGTTCATAACAAGTTCCTTGGCTTGCCCCGTGAAGATCCTACAAAACATGTAAGTACTAGTTGCATATATTTACAATAATTGTTTTCATTTACGCAATATTAATGTGTCTTTCGTTGTGTGTGCAGGACACTCAGAAAAAAGGGACAAGTGGATTTAGCGACGAACAACTTTATGGCTTCACATCCAAGATATTGCGCTTCATCATGCATCATCTTATCCATCCCGAAGGCTTATATTTCAATCCAAAGGGTGAGTTGGCACAAAAACCGGAACTGTGTTGCTGGACTGGACAGGCAGCTGTAAGTCACCAACAAACTTTGATTGAGAAGAACTGGAAGGATGACATTGACTCTCATAGGAACAAAGTTGACTATAGTTGGCCGTATGAGGATGTTAATGTAGATCCTTAGGTTGTGGACATATGAACACTTGTGCGGTTTTGTATATATTATTTTGCTACATGGATGAACACTTGTATCTTGTTGGATCATGGTATTTTGTGATTATTATCGAATTGTATTGTTGTATATTTGTTCTATGATGGATATGTGATCTGTGATGATGATTTTGATGGATTTTGAAATGTATGTGGTTTTTCGTTTTAAATCCTGGGTAAATTCGAAATTTAGCATGATTATTAAATCTGATATAAGACAGTAGTGGCGGGCACAGTGACGTCATTGATGATACAGGCAGCAGTGGCGGGAACACATGACGTCATGACAACCCGCCACCGCTGGCTGGACAGCAGTGGCGGTCGGCTTTGCGTCAGGTCATCCGCCACTGCAGCTCTTATTAACGGTGGCGGTCGCTGTGGCGTCATCTTGTGCATGCGCCACTGCTGTTTCTGCAGCGGTGGCGGTCGGGATGACGCTGCCGTCCGCCACCGATACTCTTTTGCGGTGGCGGGCGAAAGCGACCGCCACCGCTCTCGAAACCTAGCAGTGGCGGAAGCGTAGTGGCGCACGCTGCGCCCGCCACTGCTAGGGCAAAAGGCCCGCCACCGCAGGCCTCAATTGTACTAGTGTTATAATTCTTTTTTTGAACCAGTGTTGTTTATAATTCTTGTGGACCTGCTAACTGATGTAATTTTTTAATCACGTGCGTGGCGCATGTGCATTTTTACTAGTATAGATATAAAACGTTAGAGGCTTAGAAGAGAACCATACCGCCCGGCTCTGTCTTCCTTATTAATGCATGTTAAAAGCACATGACAGGTGAGCTGATAGTACATATGAATTGTGTTCCTCAATGTGGTCACTTGGATCTAGACAGAAGGCACTTGGGAACAAGAACAGCACCAAAGCTTTTCGCAGTTTCTCCGGCCCCAACTGCTAAGTGGCTCTGGCTTCTGGCGAAATGCCTTTATTTTGGTGTCAGAAGCATTCTCTCAGATAACTTCCATACTTTCCCAACGCCTTTCAAGCCTAAATACTTTTTATCCACGTTGCCAACCAAGATTATCATTGCACTATATCTATATTTTGTAAGCTACCTTTGCCCTCGACTTTGTCTCCATGTACACAGCTTCTATAGCAGACCGCTCAGCTATGTTACCCTTCACTATTCTATATATATATGAGAATAGTCCGGGACTTGGGCCGGGCCAAAAACGGGTGGGCCGAGGCACGAACGTTTGGCACGGCCCATGGCCCGACACAGCACGGAGAAATATCGGGCCGTGCCAGCACGGCACGGGCTGTCGGGCGTGCCGGGCCTCAGTTTTGGGCCCGGCGGGCAGCACGGCACGGCACGGCCATTAGTGCCGTGCTCGGGCCGGCACGGCACGGAATTGGCCCGAGAGCACGACTTGGCCCATCGGCACGAAACGGCCCGGCGCACGACGCTATCCCACCCTAAGACACCGGCCACCTGACCCGAGGCCACGTCCTATCCCGTCCACCTCTCCCCATCCCCAGCGTCGCTGCCGCCGCCGCATTTCCATCGCCGATTCGTCGTGGCACCGTCACTCCCTGCGCGGCCGCGCACGCGCTGGGGTCTTGCAAGCCATCCACATGGCGCAGGCGACCTGGCGACGGCGAGGAGGCAAGCGTAAGCCCGTCGTCCCCGACTGCGAGTCCGTGATCGCGACGGCGGCAGCAGTGAGGCATCAGGCAGAGAGGCGGACTCGTCTCGGCGGCGGCGCAGGCCGCGCGGCGCCATCAACGGTCAAGAAAAGAGCCGTTTGTGCTTCCGTGACTGCTCCACTGACGAAGGCAGAGATTCCCCAATTCGACATGACTAAAAGTAAGCTTTCTGTCACTTCTTGAGCTTTCGCATCATGGAGTAACGGGCAGAAACAACATTCAAAACAGAATACGTTCCATCTATAAAATGCTGGACATTCCTCTCGTCTTCACAATCCACACGGCGTCCAAATCACAGCTCTCAACTCCAGTAGCACACTAGCACCATGTTTCGTAGTGGTAGTGGTAGTGGTAAGAAGAAGAAGAAGAAGCCAGCAGGGCGTCCTCCCCTCGGTGCTAGATTGCCATCCATGGCCGAGGTCGAGGAGCCCAATCCTCGCAGCTCTCCCCAAGTATGGGAGATTATGGGATGGATGATCTCCATGTGGATGGCCTGCATGGCGACGAGGAAGAGGAGGTGGAGGATGAGGCCGAGCCGGATGGAGGAGGCACAGGCAGTTTCTCTGTCGAGGAGCCTGAGCACACAAACAGCGCTGAAGCATCCGGTTCGACTGTCCGGCGGCGGCGGGGGCGGAAGTTGCCGTCTGAGTGCTGGATTCATTTCGATAGGAACATTGAAATGAAAAATGGTAAATCTGTTTGTGTTTCTGCAACGTGTAAGTACTGCAAAAAAGTTTTGACTGCAGGTACTTGGGGTGGCACGGGGCACCTGAATCGCCACTATGAGAGCTGCTTGAAGAAGGTAGCTCTGCGAGATGGCACAAGCAGGCAGACCCAACTGAATTTCAACGCGGATGGCACTGTAAGTACTTGGGTGTATAATGATGCAGTAGCTCGCACTGAAATTGCTAGGTATATAGCAGCCGATGATCAACCTATTTGTTTGGGTGAAAGTGCTAATTTTGAAAGAATGATCAAGACAG
The DNA here is from genome assembly GCA_012490785.1 of Eragrostis nindensis. NCBI lineage: Eukaryota > Viridiplantae > Streptophyta > Magnoliopsida > Poales > Poaceae > Eragrostis > Eragrostis nindensis. The sequence goes on along the minus strand of JAAXCT010000099.1, from coordinate 586,435 downwards.
CCTTTTGTCCACAGTATAGTAATGTATCAAGGAAAACCACTAGGAAAGATATAATTGCTAGGTACAATGAAAAAATGGCTTTGCTGAAAGAGACTTTTCAGTCAATTAGCTTTTCAGTGGCCTTGACATCAGACATTTGGCTGTCTTCACATCAGAGGATGAACTATCTAAGTGTAGTTGCCCATTTCATAGACAGCGAGTACAAGCTAAACAAAAGGGTTCTAGGACTTAGGGCAATTGATGAGTCACACACTGGAGAGGTCATTGCTGCAAATATTCTCGATGTGATTCAAGAATTTGGGCTTGAAAACAGAATTGTTTCTATTACCCTCGATAATGCGTCTGCTAATAGCAAGGCTATGGACGCACTACAGCCACATATCCAGAGCTACATCGGTGGGTATGTTCTCCACCAAAGATGTGTCTGCCACATCATCAACCTCATAGTTCAGGCGGGTATGTTGAAGGTAAGTGCATGTATAGATAATATCCGTAGTGCCATTCGCTTTCTTTTGAGTTCTCCGCAGATGTACAGAAAATTCAAGGACTATTGCCGCTTGAATGGACTTCAACCAAGGAAGTTTGGACTGGATATGAAAGTCCGGTGGAATTCAACATACATTATGCTCAAGAAGTTGAAAGGGTATGAGAGTGTTTTTGCTACTTTTATTAATGCTCAAGGTGCAGGTATAGTTCTGACCCCGGGAGATTTTAATGTTGCTGCAAATTTACGCCGCCTTTTAAAACCATTCTACAATGCAACAACCATATTGTCTGGTATATATTATCCTACTTCTCCCCTTGTGATTGCTTGGCTCATGGTATTTGTTGAAACCTTTCAATCTTATGAAGATGATGAACTGCTAGGTCCAATTGTTGCTGAAATGAAAGAGAAGTACCTAAAATATTTTGATGCTATTCCTCATCTATATTGCTTTGCTCTCATATTTGATCCACGTAAAAAGTTAGATCAATTAAATGCTGCTTTCCGTTTTATTGGTGATGCACTTGACATGGATTACTCAGCTGCTTACTCACATGTTAAAGACGAGATATTTCGAGTTTTTAATTTGTACCAGGAGAAATATGGTCAGCCTCGCCAACGATCTGAAACAGCACAATGTGACAAGAGGAAAAGTACTGCAGCTAACATGTGGAAGAGGTTAAAGGCTAAGGAAACTTCTTCATCCACTCAACCGGCTAAGGCAACTTGGAATCCTAACGCAGAGCTGCTCCACTACCTCGACATGGATCATGCGTCCCGTGATCCAATACTCCAGGACGATAGTGATCAAGTCGACCTCCTCGGATGGTGGAAAGACAATGAGCGTCAGTTTCCTGTACTGTCCCAGTTTGCACGAGATGTTCTGTTAGTGCCGGTCTCTAGCGTTTCATCGGAAGCAACCTTCAGCTCAGCTGGAAGAATTATTGATGAAAGGAGGTCATCTCTTACACCAGAGATGGTTCAGACACTCACATGCCTAAAGGATTGGGAAGCAGCAGAAGTGAGGCAGCAACACCGGCTAGAGGACCCAGAAATTGACCTAGCAATGGCTGATCTGGAGCTTGATGATGCTGAATAATTAGCTATGTAATGTAGGCGTGCACTGTACTCTTTTCCTTACCGGGGGAACTCACACTGAGTGTAAGGTTTTTAATGAGGCAGTGTACTTTATTATTGCAAATCAATAAAGTTAGTATTTCCCCCAAACTTCAGTTTGCCAAAGTTCAGTTTCTAGTGCTGGTTCAGTTTGGCCACATAATTTTGCCTATGCGTGAGTGTGTCTGTAAGCAAAATGTGTGTCTGGAGCTTGTGCGGCCACATAATTATGCCTTGTGCCTGTAAGCAAAATTATTCAGAATGTGTGTTTGTAAGTGTGTCTGTAAGCAAAATGTGTGTTTGGCCACATAATTTTGCCTTGTGCTGGTTCTAGTGCTGGAAGAATTTTGCCACATAACTTTTGTGCATTAAAAGAACAAAAAAAAAAAAATGGAGTGCCAAGCAAAGAGTAAGATGGAGACGTCGAGAGAGGATCAGATGGAGCAATCGTGTTCTTGTCAGGCTGATCTGGAGCTTGATGATTCTGAATAAACTGTTCTGCTATGGCTAATGGGCCAAATTTGCATACAGCCCACGCAGCACAAAGAGCCCGCTCAAAGGTTGGTTCACTGACAAAAGGGCCCCACCTGTCGGCGCAAATGTTTGGTGGGTGTTCTTGTCAGGTTCTTCAGCCACGGCTCCATTTTTTATTTTGATTCATATTTCAAAATACAAACTTGTATAGATTTTGCATATGTGGTCCAAATTTGATGATTCTTTTTTCTATAATCTTTAAAAAATCAGGTCTATCATGTGGAACCTTTTAAATCAAACTTATCTAGATCACTTTTATACTGCTCAGTCAACACATTAATGGTCACTATTTAACATTTTCTTCATTTTTTTTTAGACCTCCAAAAAATACAAATTTTCAACCGAATTTTCTTCTGTCTGCATAACTTCTATGTATCTACACAAAGAATTTTTGTATAATTTTTTTTGAAGTACCTACGCTTGTGTCACTTTAGTTTTCCCTTCATTTGAGTCAAAAGCTCATAACCTATGTGCCATTTACTAAAATTCAAACACACATTCATTCAAATAATTTTGAAAAAATTCCCCAGAACTTGCAGAGGTTGCTAATGTCTTGGAACAGTCCCACAACAAAATTCACTTCAAAATTCAGTTTATTCCGGAGATAAAAAAATGAGAAAAAGCACATTATGTTGTTTTTTTTGTTACACTTAAATTATGAAGATTTTGGAACTCAAATATGGTTTACACATGTAATATAGCCTTCCTAAACTAGTGGAATTTTGGTTGAATTTTTTGAATTTTTTCATCCATGTAACACCATAAAAAGAATCAATTTAAATAGCAATAGTACGCTTTCTCTTCCTGAAAACGTATTGTTGAGACACGCCTTCACTGAAACCGGGCCGTGCCCGGGCTTGGCACGGCCCGACAGCGGCCCACCGTGCCGCGTGCCGTGCTCGGGCCGAGATTTCACCTTGTCGGGCCGACCGGCACGGCACGATGCGGCCCGATGTACAGTAACAGCCCGGCACGGCCCGGCACGAAGCACGACGGGCCCGTGCCGTGCCGGGCCGGGCACGGCCCGAGTCCCAGGACTATATGAGAACTCCGGGCCGCATTTGCTCTCCACCTTCAAAATATTAATAATTCGTGCAAAGAGTAAATGAAGAGAGGGCGGTAAAAGTGTCATCGCCGTCCCATGCAGCAGACAAAACTGATGGTTTGCAGATGGAGCGGCCAAACCACTCCAAGAAAAGAGAGGTTTAGTCACCAACTTTTAGTGACCAAAATTTTTTTATCTTTGTTGGTCACAAAAAGTTGATGAATAATGACCAAGTTTTAGATTTTTGTTGTCACGATTTTGGTGACCAACATAGATAAATTGTAGCTGATTTGCAGATGGAGCAACCAAGCTGGAAATGTGATTCAGAAAACATTTAGAAAATGATCTTGCACTTTACTTCATTACTTGCAAATAACGCTGGCGTCATAAAAAACTCCAGGATATTCAGATTCAGCAGTGTGCAGCGTATTCAGCTAGGTCTCTCTACTTGAAAGGATTTGGAACAAGTTGAATTTTCTGAAGCCTATTGGCTGAGTCAAACGATCCCATTCCTTGCAGCGCATGTAGTCCATGCCAATTAGTTGACCTCGTATCTTTTCAGGTCACTGGGTTCCTTTTCAATGTCAGTCGTCGCAACTGATTGGTCTCTCAAGTCATTCTGTCGCTTCCAGTAAGACTCTGCCTACTGTTGGCCAAGCCCTGAAACACTCGCACACAAACGCAAGGTAGATGATGATGAACCGATCCCTCGCAAAAAAAAAAAGATGATGATGAACCGCGACGAACGCCGCGGCCACTTGCTTGCCTGTATCTTGGCGATTTTATTCACTGGAAAACAAAAGCGGCGGAGTAAAAGAGCTATTGAACAGCTGGAGGACACAACGACGCCACGCTCTCCATGCCCGGTTACCGCGCTCTTGATCCGAGGACCCGCTCCTCGGCGTCTTCTCGCTCCAGCGCACGACGCGGCTTGCTTCGTGTGGACAGGCATCATGCACCCAACCTCCTCACCAACTACGACCGGCAGTCGTGCTATCCTGCGCGGTCCAACTGGACTCCAAACCCGAATGGATCAACGACCCCAACAGCCGTGATCCAAACTGATACACCAGATCGCTTGATACACCGGCGTCCCCTGCACGACAGACAACGGCAACACATGCCGGACTCGACACGACCTGACAAAAATCAGGCTTATTCCTAACACTTACAACTTTGTGATGGCCATCCTAGACCGTTAGGAAAGGTGTGCGAGCGGCGAGATCACAATGAGCTCCTCCATGGCGTCCATCACCAGGGTTCAATTCGAGAGTGGTAACTGTATGCTGCAAACCCGGTTGCTTGGATGATCCCGGTGCCTCATAGGCCTATGAACAATTCTAGCCATAGTGACACTCTCATTTGAATGTGCAACGATAGTCACATCAGATTTGTGTATTCTCTATGTGGTTCCCTTGATTTACTTGACACTAAGCAGAGATTGCAGCTCCTCTTCTGCTTATACATTATCCTTGGCCAAAGGATTGGAAGCTGCTACCTATACCCAAAAAGTGTTTCTTCACTCAATGCATTTATTCATGAAACGTAAGTCAGTGTCTACTCTTGAGTTATGTGGAGGTTGTAAACCAATAACCAATGAAACAATTCATAAACCTTCATCCACTCTACTGCTGAATTACTTGCGAACTGGACCAAAGAGGACAAGCAATTATTCATTGAGTATTTTTAGATTCGCAACTTGGCTGTGTGAAGCACGTTGGCTGTGTGATACGAATTTCTTTCCTGTAGGAAATCATTGCAAATGGCGCCGACGCTATCTAGTGCTCCAGAACGTGAGTCTCGACGTCCTGGTGCATTGTGTTAGAATTAGTTTAAGATACGACTTGTAAAAGATATAGTCTTGGTTGTTTGTATTGAGAAGAGACTCGGCTTAGATAGAGTTTGATAGAGATATAATTTGTAACTTGTAGTGCAAGGTGTATAACTTGCAATGCAAGGTAGTTTGGCCGAGCTGTATCTGTAAGCAACAACCGTCATGTAAATCTTCGGCCTTAGTGCCTATATAAACATGCAACCGTGGCTGGCCAAGCTAGGCAACCACGTTACCCAATTTTACATGGTAATCAGAGCATCTTCTTCCACAAAACATCCACCAAACCACAATGGCGTCGTCCTCGTCTTCTGCCTCGCCCTCGCCGTTAGGAGCTGTCTCTGAGAAGCTAACCAGAGACAACTACATGCTATGGAAGGCGCAGTTCCTTCCAGCTGTTCGAGGAGCCAAGTACATGGGGTTCCTAGATGGAACTCTCCCTGTTCCGCCGAAGACCATAGAGGTCACCAAGGCGGACAACAAGAAGGAGATTGAGGCTAACCCTGAGTATGATTCATGGGTGGCCAAAGATCAGCAGGTTCTGAGCTACCTGCTGAACTCGCTCACCAAGGACACCCTTGGCCTGGTGGCGACGGCGACAACATCTGCTGCGGCATGGGAGGCGCTTGAAGGCATGTTTGCCACGCACTCCAAGGCGCGTGCGGCGAATCTGCGCATGCAGCTGGCCACCCTCAGGAAGGGCGGCATGTCGACCTCGGCGTACTACAACAAGATGTGCGCCATCAAGGATGAGCTTACATCCATTGGTAAGATGATCATTGATGATGAGGAGATGATCGCCTATATCGTTAACGGCCTTGATTATGATTACAACGCTGTTGTTTCATCTATACTTGGTCGAGTTGGATCTATTTCTCTTAGCAGCGTGTACTCTGAACTGCTCGCCTATGATCTCTGTCTCGAGATGTATGGTGAGAACGGGCAGTATCAGTCGTCTGCAAACGCTGCGTGGCGTGGCCGCAGGCAGGCTCCATCTGGTCCTCGCAACAACAACAACTACAACCGTGGGCGTCCCTCTGGCGCTCAAGGCAATCGAGGTGTGCAGAACCGCAACAATAATGCTGGTTCTAGCGCACCACGACAAGGCGGACGCGGCAACAACAAAAAACCCCAGTGCCAGATCTGCAAGAAGGTGGGACATGAAGCTCCGAAGTGCTGGTTCAGGTACGAGGAAGATGACCAGAACAAGATGGCCGGTGCAGCAACTGCACAGTACGGCTACGACTCCAACTGGATCGCTGATAGCGGTGCGACGGACCATGTCACCAGTGAGCTTGAGAAGCTCACTGTCCGTGACAAGTACCATGGACGCGACCAAGTTCACACCGCCAACGGTTCTAGTATGAGCATTAGTAATATTGGTCATGCAGTTTTACATACCCCTAACAAAGATCTAAAACTGAATAATGTCCTACATGTGCCTAGCGCTAGCAAAAGTCTTGTTTCCGTCCATAAATTGACACGAGATAATGATGTCTTTCTTGAGCTTCATCCCTATTTTTCTCTTATCAAGGACCGGCAAACGAGGAGAATTCTGCATCGAGGTAGATGTCAAGGAGGTCTCTACCCCATAGCACCAGAAGTTTCAAGAGGAGTCATCAATAAGCAAGTTCTTAGTGTCAATAAGCCATCCACATCTCGATGGCATAGTAGATTAGGGCATCCTGCCTTTAAAATTTTCGAGAAGGTCATTAGCTCAAATAAACTCCCTTGTGATAGTGAGAGTCCCAATGATGTCATTTGTGATTCTTGTCAAAAGGCCAAGAGCCATCAGCTTCCATATCCAAAATCAACTAGTGTCTCAAGTGCGCCACTTGATTTAATCTTTTCTGATGTTTGGGGACAAGCTCCTCTTTCTGTTGGCCGTCATACTTACTATGTTAGTTTCATTGACGATTATAGTAAGTATACTTGGATCTATCTTTTGAAAAGGAAATCAGATGTCTTTCGTGTTTTCCAAGACTTCCAAAATCTTGTTGAACGAAAATTCATTAGGAAAATTGTAGCCATGCAAAGTGATTGGGGAGGGGAGTACGAAAAGTTGAATTCTTTCTTCCAACGAATAGGCATATCTCATAGAGTCTCATGTCCTCATGCTCATCAACAAAACGGGTCGGCAGAACGCAAACATCGTCACATAGTTGAGGTTGCCTTAGCTCTTCTTGCAAATGCATCCGTGCCACTAAAATATTGGGATAAAGCCTTCCTAACTGCCACCTATTTGATCAATCTCCTTCCTAGTAAGGTTATCAACTATGAGACTCCTGTTGAACGCTTACTTCATGAGCAGCCTGATTATAGCTCCCTTCGAGTATTTGGGTGTGCCTGTTGGCCTAACCTCCGTCCCTACAACACAAGAAAACTTTCGTTCCAATCTGTTCGCTGTGTTTTTCTTGGCTACAGCTCCATGCACAAAGGATTCAAATGTCTAGATATTTCCAGTGGCCGGATCTATATTTCACGAGACGTTGTCTTCGATGAACAAGTGTTTCCTTTTGCACAACTCCATGAAAATGCCGGTGCCCAGCTTCGGAAAGAAGTGATCATGCTTCCCGCTCATCTTTTGAATCCAGGGGGTGTAGACTGTACTGATTCGAATATTACTAATGTCTCTAATTCTCCTGGTGAAAGCGCTGTTGTGCAGGAAAATCTTGAAGATATGGACTTCTCGAATGCCACATTATCGCCCGCAGAAGATCCCGGCGCCATTCCCTATCCAGATGCTGCGGCAGATGGAATGTTCGGGGCGGCAGCCGAGGCTGATCCTTCTCGGGATCCAACTCCCGCTCCTGCTGCGACACCTGGGGGGCATTCATCGCCTGCGCGTGCGCCTGCGCCGAGCCCGGCGCGGCAGCGTGCCGACAGCGCGCGGGATTTGTCCTCCACCTCTCCGATCCAGCCACGTGCACTCCTTCCTTCCGGATCCTCTACGTCCAGCTCCGGATCAGGTGGGGACGTGCCACCGCCAGCTGTAGAAGCTGCTGAAGAAGGCCGGCGTACACGTCTTCAGCATGGAATTGTGAAGCCTAAGAAATTTACGGATGGTACTGTCCGATATGGACATTATTGTGCTACTGGAGAACCTGAGTGCGTCCAAGAGGCGTTGAATGATCCAAGATGGCTACAAGCAATGCAAGATGAGTATGATGCTTTACTTCGTAATAAAACTTGGCACCTTGTTGATTCTGCTAAAGGGAAAAATGTGATAGATTGCAAGTGGGTTTTTAAAATTAAAAGGAAGGCTGATGGTACAATTGACAGATACAAAGCTCGTTTAGTAGCAAATGGTTTTAAACAACGTTTTGGTATTGATTATGAAGACACCTTTAGTCCAGTTGTCAAAATTGCTACAGTTAGACTTGTTCTTTCTCTTGCAATCTCAAATGGCTGGTGCTTACGACAGTTGGATGTTCAGAATACGTTCTTACATGGTGTTCTGGAAGAAGAGGTTTACATGAGACAACCTCCTGGTTTTGTAAAGGGTAATACTTCTCATATGATTTGTAGACTTGATAAAGCTATTTATGGTCTAAAACAGGCTCCTAGAGCGTGGTATGCTAGATTGAGTTCCAAGCTGATTGCTCTAGGATTCAAAGCCTCCAAGTCAGATACTTCTCTGTTTATTTATTGCAAGAATGGAGTTAGTATTTATATGCTCATATATGTTGACGATATTATAGTCACAAGTTCCTCCAGTGAAGCAGTGAGTGCATTACTCTCAGATCTGATGAAAGATTTTGCATTAAAAGACTTGGGTGATTTACATTACTTCTTAGGTATTGAAGTTAAACGTGACAGTCAAGGTTTATTATTGTCACAAGAGAAATATGCAATAGAACTGCTCACTCGTGTTGGAATGGTGAATTGTAAGCCTTCATCGACTCCATTATCTACAACAGAGAAGCTGTCCAGATTCAAAGGTACACCACTCAGTTCTGATTTTCTGAAGATAGTACTAAATATAGAAGCATTGTAGGAGCTTTGCAATACTTAACGCTTACAAGACCAGATTTAGCATTTTCGGTCAATAAAGTTTGTCAGTTCCTACATGCTCCTACTGCTGAACATTGGACTGCTGTTAAAAGGATTCTTAGGTATGTTAAACATACTGTTTCGCTTGGGCTAAGATTTGTGAAATCCAAGTCACAATTGTTGAGTGGTTTCTCTGACGCTGACTGGGCTGGTAATGTTGATGATAGAAGATCAACCGGAGGATTTGCAATATTTTTTTGGACCTAATTTGGTTTCATGGACCGCCAGAAAACAAGCTACGGTTTCACGTTCTAGCACTGAAGCTGAGTATAAGGCAATGGCGAATGCAACAGCAGAGATGATCTGGTATGAGTCTTTGTTGTCGGAGCTTGGTGTTCATCTTCGGCAACCACCAGTTTTGTGGTGTGATAATCTTGGTGCAACTTATCTATCAGCTAATCCGGTATTTCATGCACGAGCATAACATATTGAAATTGATTTTCATTTTGTGAGAGAACGAGTTATGGAAAAGCAGCTTCAGGTTCGGTTGATCTCTACGAAAGAACAAATAGCAGATGGTTTTACGAAAGCCTTGTCAGTTGGTAAACTTGAAGATTTCAAGGTCAATCTAAATCTCAAGGATAAGAGAAGTTTAGATTGAGGGAGGCTGTTAGAATTAGTTAAGATACGACTTGTAACAAATATAGTCTTGGTTGTTTGTATTGAGAAGAGTCTCGGCTTAGATAGAGATTGTTAGAGATATAATCTGTAACTTGTAGTGCAAGATGTATAACTTGCAAAGCAAGGTAGTTTGGCCGAGCTCTATCTCTAAGCAACAACCGTCATGTAAATCTTTGGCCTTAGTGCCTATATAAACATGCAACCGTGGCTGGCCAAGCTAGGCAACCACGTTACCCAATTTTACACATTGAGCAGTTCACGGACATCTCAGAATGACAATCCCTGCGACGCCTTGCGCTATTCGCACCTGTGCCTCCTGCCGGCGTGGTCGAGCACTCGTGCTCCACGGCAAAAGTCAACCATGGAGGCAGCACGAAGCGGAGCCGGCGTTTCTCGCCGACCGAGAGGGCGAAAATAGCAACGATCCTTGGGTGCCTGAAAAATGTCCGATCGGCGTGGTGTGCGGAAGGATAGGGACCTTGCGGCAGCCGCCGAGCCTCCAGTGGAGTCGGTTCTCGCCACAGACACCGTTGCTCTGGCCAGCTTGTATGAGCCTCCAGACTTGGTATGGAATTCCAGCGACCTGCTCCTGCGCCTTCACCTCCTTGCTTCCACGCTGCCTCTTGATTCAGGAACCGGTGCTCCAGAGGGATGGCTTCTGACAGTCGTGGATCATCCCGGTGCCTCGAAGCCTATCTATGAACAAATCTCGCCCTCCTGGGGCCCTCTACTGATTGAGCGACCATAGTAACATCAGATTCGTCTATGCTCTAAGATGGATTCCATGATTCGCATAATTATAAGCTCAGACTGCAGCACCTCTTCTGTTGTCCCCAACTCCTATATAGGACCCAACGAAGTGGCAACTTACCCAAAATGTACTGCTTTACTCAGTGCGCAATTACTCATTAAATTTAACTTCAGAGAGTGCCTGCTCTTGAGCGATGTGACGGTGTTAAAACAATAATCAAATGGAAAAATATTGCCTTTTTTCAATGAATGTTGGACAACAATCAATCTTCTCTCGTTAAGGACTAGCTCCAGCTAAAAGAAACGCTCCGATTCATCATGCATACTCTAGACGTATTCTTCCACATAGAGATTTATAACAAAAATTCTACTCTGTTGGACCATGTGGACAGCGTGTCATGGAGAAACATTCAACCAAGGGAACCAGAAACTGGAATGCTGCAGAAAAAAAGTTCAAAATATGGTTTAGGATGGTTATCCATAGGACAATACACAGTTTATTTTTCTCAGATTGAAGAATAGCTAGAAAATCTTCATTGTTTTCTTCTTCGTTTTTATTCTTCAGCTTCAAATGTCATTTGTTTTCATGGACGTTTTTGTTTTATCTATTATATATATATTTGACGACGAAAAGGAGCCACCACGTTCGCTCTAAAACGCTAGAAATTCCCATGTTAATCGGAGAAAATAAGAAGAGAAAATTACCCACCACTACCATTATGAAAAAGTTAGTCACAAAACCCCCTAAAAATATTTATAAAATAGCTAAATTTGAAATAATAAAAAATAGCAAAAAATACCCCTCGCACTTATTTCTAAAGTACCCACCATGCCATAATGAGTCAAAAATAGCTAAATTCGAAATAATAAAAATAACAAAAAATATGCTTCACACCTATTTTTAAATTACCCTCCATGCCATTATAAGTAAAAAAACTAAATTCAAATTAAAAAGTAGCTAAAAATATCACTGATTTTTATTTTCAATTTACACACCATACTATTATGAGCCCAAAATAGCTAAATTTTGGAATAATATAAATATCCAATATACACTCAGTTCCGATTTCCAAATACACCGTTATAAAAATACACCGTGATATGTGTCTAGCTAGCATGGCATATTTTCTTATTTTTAGCATGTCACATTTTCTTCAAAATATTTTTGTGTAGCACGACACATTTGTTTCCTACCACGACGTAAGTTACATGTTTAGCATGGCACATTTGAACCGACCTATTTAGATAACACACAATCTAAGATAAATGATGACTCATCTCACACTCTAATTGGGTGATGGTGAGAAATTCTCCAATCTATTTTTTATTATTTTATAAATATAAAGTATAAAATAAATTCTCCGACATAAAAATATTTAAAATTACATAGTAAGTCTAGCCGCGCAAATGCGCGGGCAGCCATACTAGTTCATATAATATTTAATCAGTATGGGGCCCCTGCCCCTCCTGTTTCTTAAAAATGACAGTGGCAGATCCAAAAGGTGGCAGGGTGGGCCCCAGTGGGTAATTTTAGCATTGTACCGAAATGCTACAGTCGCTTTTTCTTTTCCCTATTTTCTTTTTTTTCCCTATCTTGGCCCACCCAAACCTGCCCAATAAACATTCGGCCCATCCTAGCCTCGTAGCTCTTTGGCTGCCAGCGGCTGTGCAGCCGGTCACTGGATCCAAGGTAGCTCCCTACCCCATATGCAAGCCAGGTTAACAGAGACGATTTGATGCTAGCTATAGTTGCCTCAGATGTTGTTATTTGCCTGGATTAATTATTTTGTTGGAGCCATCCGAATGAAAGAGCCACTGCCTCTGCATTGAACTACATAATTACCTAAGAAACACATTCCTTATCCCAAGAAGGAGTATGACAAAAACATGAATACGATAAGACAAATGAGCTGACTTATTAGTAGAAAAACAGAAGGGATCATTCTGAGAACGTCGTTTGCCTAGCCGTTCTTTGCTTCAACAAGGATCACTCGCGGAACAGGTACATCAGCGACTGAAAATGGTTGCATGGGTACGGGATATGCACGAGACAGCTGTCATTCCATAACTCGTTGCTCCTTGAGTAATCCCGATGCCTCAAAAGCCTATCAAAACACAATGTAGCCGTGATGACCCTCTTCTCTGAAAAGAGGAACCACAGGAACGTCTTGTGTAATCCCTCCCTAAATCCCATGTTTTCCATTGTTTGTTTGTTTCTTTCTCAGTGCAGTTCATCATCTGCTTGCATCATCTCTCCTCTATATGGTTCACTGGAAATATCTGCCTACTGCTTCATTGAACACAATTATTTATTGCCAGATGCACAAAGGCCATTGCACAACATCTACTTATATTAGAATCAATCGTATGAGTAACTAAAAGAACAATATGAATGGTCAAAAGGCGGTCTTCTTGTTCATTACAGGTCATTAATGCAAAAAAGGTAGCATGTGTTCACTGGCTATGTCTTCTGGCTGGTGGTATACAGCTAGGTGTATATTTGACCAAAAAAAATCTCCCTTGTGTAACGAGCCCAAGAAAACGCACTTAAGTCCGTTTGACAAGTCAAATTTGGTTCAACAATCAAATCTTTGTAAAATAGTTTGCATAATTTGCACTTCAAGTATTTTGGGTATGCTCTTAGATTGAAAACAAATTTCATGTCTGAAGAAGGATCCCAAAATAAAACTCAGAATAGAGAAACAAAGTGAGCACTCTGTTTTTAATAATAACACAGAAGATGTGCTTGGCCCCAACCGCTGCAACATAGCACAGCAACACTGTTCTTCACAGTCCTCCATTATTTCATTTGCCATCTTTGGGTGATGCTTGACAGGGCAGGACCACCATGAATATTCAGACTTCCAATCAGGTGTATGATGTGATCCACAGCAAGACAGCAGTTATTTTTTTATCGCTCATTTTACTCTGAAACAAACAGAAAAGGAAAACACACGAATAATTAGAGTCAGGTGACACAATGTGATCAACAAAGGTATTCAATTACTGTGTAATCGCAAAAAAAACATTTAAAGGTATTCAATTTTTTTACTTTATAATTTTTCTTTTTCTTTCTATTCCAAACATTCAAAATACATGGCCAACGACCCAAAGAAAACATTCAAAAAGTGATTTTTTTTACTTGATGTTTTTTAGTGCTCCAAACATTCAAAATACATGAACAACGATCCATTGAAAACATTCAGAAAACGACCTGGCACTGCAAACTACTCTCACATTAACTGCAGGATTTTAAGACTCAGCAGTGCAGCCTATTCAGCTAGGGCGCTCTAGCTGCAAGGATTTGGTACACTTTGAATCTTATGAAGCTTATTGGCTGAGTTAAACAAACTCTTTTCTTGGCTGATCGAAGTCCATGCAACTAGTTCACCTCGCATCTTTTCGTCACTGGGATTCCTTTTTCAATATCAGTCATCACCACTGGTTTGTCTGTTTAGTATTTCTTTTGCTTCGGGCAAGCATCTCTTTATGAAGTAGTGATGGCTAGTGTCGCCCGTTTGGGAAGATGGGCGAGCGGAAAGACCACAATGAGCTCCTCCTTCGTGTCCATCTTTACATTCCCAAGGTCCAATTTGAGAATGGTAGCTGTAGGCTGAAACTCAGTTGCTTGGATGATCCCGGTGCCTCGTAGGCCTATGAAAACCTCAAGCCATAGTGACACTCCCATTTGAATGTGCACAATAGTCACATCAGATTTGTAGATTCTTTATGTGGGTCCCTTGATTTACTTGACCCTATGCACAGAGTGTCGCTCCTCTTCTGGTTTCCCTTTATATATAGGGCCAAAGGATCGGAAGCAGCTATCTTACCTTTTTTTTGGCGATTACAAAGTACAACTCAAACATTCATAATGCACGCACACATATTCCTATGAACGCACGTACGCAAACCCTATCTACCTAACCCAAAAGTACTTATTCACGTAATGCAATTATTCATGAAACACAAGTCACTGCCTATACTCTTTTTTTTTAGATAAAGGAAACTTCTATTTCAAGGTGAAATAATGTTCCGGCCTCTGCACATCGAAGGTACATTTAGCATTTACACAGAAACACTCAGGTGAGCCGATACAAATCAGCCTAAAACACCTAAAAACAACAGATACTCTATCATCTAGCTCAGCACCTCCAAAGTCCTATGGTGTCAATCAAAACAACATTGTTACAGCTTTATCTTCTTCCTCCAAAGAAATCATCTCCCTGTAGAAAGTTGTCGCTGCTTAAACAATACTTCTTCACTTGTATCCGAAATCCGGTAGATAAGATCGTGCGGAGGTTCGACACCTCCCCGCGCACACGCGCGACGCTTTCGCTGCACAGTCTTCAGTCATACACAGAAACAAAGTCAAACTGTGCGAAGGTGAATCACCTCCCCGCGCTCAACGCAGTGCTTTCGCTGCACCCACTTCCGACGATGAAACATTCTTGAGTCTTGAATTATATGGCACTTTTGAATTACTTGCAAACGTTACCGGCAAGGATTTGCCACTGTATTTTTAGATTCAGTAGTAGTCTATGTTTGAGCAAGGACCTGCAATTCGAAATAAGCTGCACGCTCTAAAGCACGTGCAGCTTCCTTGCTTCCTCGCCACCATTTGATTCAGGAATAGTTGCTGCACAGGATTTGCCTTAAGAAGTCGTGGATCATCCCGGTGCCTGATAGGCCTATGAACAACTCTCGCCTTCCTGGTCCTCTACTGAATGAGCAACCATAGTAACATCAGATTTGTCTATGCACTACATGGATCCCTTGTGATTCAGATAACTATAAGCTGAAACTGCAGCACCTTCTGTTTCTCAAAAATGACAGTGGCGGAGCCAAAAGGGTAGACAGAGTGGGCCGCGACCCACCTTGAGATCCAGCCCAACAGTTAATTTTAGACTTGTAGCAAATGCTACAGTAGTTTTTCTTTTCACTATCTCGGCCGCCCAAACCAGCCTAATTAACTTTTTGGCCCACCCAACAGCTTGGGTTTTGCTTGGCCACTCAAAAATGAGAGTACAAATGATTTGCAATTTCCAATATGTTGCATGTTTTGAGACGACGCATGGTAGCTGTGTGAAACAAAATCCTTATTTGCTGAACTTCCATGCAACTTGTTCACTAGCAGGCCCGGTTTTCTTTTCTTTTCCTTTTTTTGGCGAGGAAAGCAGGCCCGGTTTTCAACGCCAATGGCCAGCAGCCCAGCACAACTACGCGGCCAGCCAGCCTCCTCCTAGCAGGCCCGGTTTTCAATGCCAATGCCAATTCCCTGGAAGCATCTGTTCCTCGCAGCGTGTTATGGCCAGAGCCAAATTTCTGAATAGTTAAATTATCTTCCTAGTTTCCATGCCTCCAAATTTATAGTCTCAAACACGACTGATTGCCCGTGTTCTTGTAATAGTTAATTTTCTCGGAAATTAATCTTTAGAATTAAGTCATCACATAGAATATTTTCCATCTGAAAACACTGAAAGCTAACCTTACGTGCCATACATATTACAATTCGATGTAGAAACTAGCAAAAATCTTGCTGCGTGGCAGTAGGCATTCATGTATCAGGATGGTGGAGCAGTGGCCGTGTGGTGGTATACGAAGCACAAGAGCAATCATGCCGGCTGAGGTACACTGCAGGAGGACAATCAGTAGAGGAGTATATGTAGTCTCACACATCTGAATACTCAATAAAAACTGAGACTCTATCTCTCTACTGCACTACATTAGTCTCATACGTCAACAGAGCTAGTGATCATGCTTCTGGTCCATGAAATGCTCATGAAATATTCATTGCTGGAGTCATCCTAATGCCTCCCATGCTTATCACAACATCAAATTGTGTGCACTCCCAGAATCCCTTCTGTTCTGTTCACTTCTCTTCCAGTCACAGCTTATGGTTTGTCATCTGCTACCAACGTCTCTCCTATATATGATTCAACGAAAATCTTCACTGGTCTATATGTACTGGTTAATTGAATCTAAGAAAAAACAAGTGAGTTTGTTGGGGATTTTATCTCTTTGGAGGCATTCCTGCAGAACTGGCAGTCCAATGGCTACGATCTGTATCTTTTGATTTAAATCTGAGACTACCGGAAGAAAAATCTGGCATTTGCAAGAAGCCCCAATAAATGCACATTCATCAAGCTGATTAAAACATTTTATTGACAAACTATTAAAATGTTGAGGGCCAAAGGAAGTCGCAACGTACCCCTACGTTGTGCTTCAGCTATCGCAAATTATTCATTAAATGTGATATCTTTCAGACGTGTGCCTTCTCTTGAGTGAGGATGTGACGCTGTTAAACCCATGATCCAATGAAACGTTCAGAAAATCATGTTGCACGTTACTTTGTTAATGATTACTACCAAACTAGTCTGACTTAGTCGAAAACTGTAATAGTTTCTGATTCAGCACTGCAAGCTATTAACCAAGGTATCTCTTCCTGCGAGGACTTGCAGATTTCTGTTGCAACATATGCTGCATGCTCTGAAGCACATTTTTTTTTTTTTTTTTTTTTTGCGAAAGGGAGGGGCATATATATTAAAACAGAGCACAGTACATCCCCATCTTACAAACAGACCCTGAAAGAAAAGAGAAATACAAAACAAGTACAAGGACTTTTCTGCAAAACTCCCACTTCCAGGATCTTCTCCAAACGCCGCGAAGACGATGACGCCGATTCACGGCCGGCCACCGTACACCGGCGCCTTCTCCACTCCGGCAAGACGAGGAAACCCAACGCATGTTGAGCCGCAAGATCCAGCACCTCGTCACCTTCCACAAGATGCATCGAAAACGATGAACGACCATCGGCAGCTCCCTCGTCAGCACCGGATGGAACAAGATTCCGCCACCACCAGCAGAGCCGGCGGCCGGAAAAGCAGACCCCCACACGGGGACCAACTGAAGCTCCCACCCCTTCGCAGAGATGAAGCAGAAAAGCCTCACGAATCCATCTCCACAGGTAACCTCCACATGGAAGCAACCCCTGGATCTGAATCGGAGGAAACAAAACCTCACCTTCTTCGCCGGCGACGACGCCAAGAACATCACCACCAGGAAAACAAGGGAGGAACAAAAGCACTTCACCAATCCGACGACGAAACCAACGGCGCCGACGAACGGGAAGACACCAACTCCATGGCGCAACTTCTCCATGGAAGATTATTAGACCCTAGACAACTAATCTAGGTCTACAACTGTACAGCACCCAGCGAATCCGACTTCCCCTCCCTCTCCGGCGCCGAAGAGGCCGCCGGAGAGGAGGGGGAAGCAGCGGATCGACGCCGGCGCCGAGAGTCGCCTCCTTTCCGCCTGTCTCTACTGTAGATGGGGAAAAGGAGCGAAGGGCTTGCTCTGAAGCACATTAGCTGTGTGGAATGAAATATTTTCCTGCCTGAAGTTCCATGCAGCTAGTTCACTAGCCCCTGTTTCAATGCCTATATCCGCCTCACTTCAGGCAAGGACCTGTTCTCAAGTTTGTAGACATGAAAAATAACTGACACAGATATGAATAACTTCAAAATAACTGACATATTTTTTTCTGATCATAAAAATAAATGAAAAATAAAGGAGGCTAACTTTTTTTATTTGTGTTTAAAGAAGAAAGACAAGAAAACTGGGGTTCTATTGAACTTCAAGTATGGGACAAGTATTATAATATGCTGAAGAAAAGATTGGAGTTTCAGAAATCCCGACTGAACTTTTGCTTCGTTGTGTGCTGTACCCAGCTAGCTTTTTCACCTCCATGGGAAGATGGGCGCCTGTGAGGAGGAAGAGATGGTGAAAGAAAGGAGCGTAAGGGACTGTGGGGAGCAGACCACAGACAACCCATGAACAGACGTATCAGTTATATTATCACCGCTGGACGTGCTGGGTCTCCAATGCACGTTGTGCCAACGCGGGGACGTCCCGAGTGGCCAGAGCAGAGTGCTCCGGGAGCCTTCGGCTCCTGCCGGCCCCGGTTCGACTCCCTGCCGTGGCGCCTGAGATACTGCGCGTGAACAGTGCCGGGTAAAATGATACTGTTCACCACAGTACAAAAAAATTCCCTCGTCCTCCTCGGGTCAAAGCATATGGTTAAGACTCGCGCTGAAGCTCACAACGGCCAGCTGAGTCCTTGTGTAAGATCGGGGAGAGGGTTCGGGGGTTTTCTCGGCCTGCGTGAGAGGCTCTTCTCCTTAGCAAAATGCCGTCGGGGGCGGTCTTACCCCGGCAGGTCGAGTTTTTTTTGTTTCCAATGCACGTTGTGGGTCTCTAGATGCAATGCAGAAAAGCATTCCATATTGGAAGACACGTAGTCGACCCAGGTGAATTTCAGGACGTACATACGTAACTCCATCCCTCAACTGCACTCCCTGCTTCCTTGTAAAAAGAGTTGGCACTCCTGATGACTCAAGGTTCACAACAACACAGCACGTGCAAAGGCATTCTCCCTTCCGACAGACCCCAGCACTGCTGCTTGTATGATCCTGGTGTGTCGAGGTTTTAGGGCCTCGATAGATTATAATGGGTAGCGAAGGAACCAAGAATATGATGGTGAACACGAGACACAAGGTTTAGACAGGTTCGGGCCTCCCGGAGGATAATAACCCTACGTCCTGTATGTCGTGGTATTGGATTGATTGTCTTTAGATGGAGCCCCTGCCCGCCTTATATATCTGGGGGATCAGGGTTACATGGAAAGTATCCTAGTCGGTTACAACTCGGAATTACTTGGAGTACAAGACAAGAGTCCTGATCTATCCTGCCGACTAGCCGCACCTTCCTTTTAGAGTCATGGGCTACTCGGTTTCTTCTGGGCCGGACCGACTACCCTTGTCAGGTTACTCGGCCTTGCTGGTCATGAGGGTACCCGGGGGTCATGGTAACGACAGTAGCCCCCAAGTGCTTTTTGATTGATCTTGATTGCTTCTCGACTAGGCTTCTCTCCATGTACGAGTGAATCTTCAGGTTGACTGATGAATTAAAAAGGACTTAACCTGAATCAAGCCTGTTGCAAATTGAGATACCTGGCCCCGAGTGACTCAGGGGCAGCAGGGCCTTAAATTAGGCATAGCAGTGATTGACACCCAATACTTGAACTGAGCCAAAGAATTGGATGAATCTGAAAACTAATGACCGACTCAGTCGGTTGCAGCTTCATAAGAGATCCAAAAAGGAATTTGTATAATAAGTCAGTTCTCAGAACTAACTAGATCCATAAAGGAATTAGTGAATGAAATGCAGCATCTGACTCAGTCAGCTAAGGCTATAAAAGCATGCTAACAAATCAAATAATGAATGCACGTAAGTGCATCATATAGATGTAGCCCCCGAGTTACTGTGTAATTCGTAGAATTGGACAGAAACTCAGAGCAAGCATGAACCAAGATATACTGTCCTGATCCGAGTGAATAAGTGCATCATATAGATGTGACGAAAAATTGCATCTATTAGATGTTGAACTCCCGATCTCATGTGCACAGGACTGCTTAAACAATCGATCAAGGTGAGTCTTAGCCAAGAACTTGTCATTCCGAACTAGTAGTCTGGGTCCATCTGTCTCAGCTCAGCCGAGGATGATTACAACCCGTATTTTTATATATGGATGTGCGCCAGCGCATCTATATATATAGATGTAGCCCCCGAGCTTCAGCTTAATTGAGGCAATTAAGTTGAAGGT
The DNA here is from genome assembly GCA_012490785.1 of Eragrostis nindensis. Classification (NCBI taxonomy): domain Eukaryota; kingdom Viridiplantae; phylum Streptophyta; class Magnoliopsida; order Poales; family Poaceae; genus Eragrostis; species Eragrostis nindensis. The sequence continues at coordinate 566,337 of JAAXCT010000099.1, read as the reverse complement.
CAAGGAAATTTCTAGGTAATCATCCGACAAAAAGTCAAGGACGAAGCAACCCGTGTGCCTGGCATGAAGCCGATTAAATCTGATGGAACTCACGCAAGTGAGTCCATATGGACTAGCCCCCGAGTCTGTGGACAATTGGAACAATCGTGTACAGACTCAAAAGAGACTATAAAAGCTTGAACATAAAAAGCAAAGCCAAAAAAGCCTGACTGATAAACAGCCGAGTAGATTTGTTGCACTCACGCAAGTGAGTCCATATGGACTAGCCCCCGAGTCTGTGTATAATTAGCATAATTATGTACAGACTCCAAGGAGAGAAAGTCATTATGTGAAAAATTAAGTGGAAGCAGAAATCAACTCCACACATCATTACCGAGTAATGAGAGGGAGGATTAAGTGCCGCAGTGTCCGAGTCGGCCAGAGCTTATCCACCGAGTCACAAGAATACTGTGTAACGGAATCGATTCCATCAGTATTGTCTTCACTCCACAGAGGGAATCTGACCAGTTCCTTTTTCAGGCAAGGCAGCGCGAACGTCAGGCGTCCCGTGGCTGTCCGAATTCCATCGTGTTGGCTTTAAAAGGGACGGCAATCAGATGGACACAAACTTGAGCTCTCCACCATGGCAGGCAAAAGAGCAAGTAAGAGAGGTTCCTCCTCCGCGCCAGCACCACCTGGAGAGCCAATCCCTCCTCCACCAGCAGCCCCCGAGCCACCATTGCTGCCGCCGCCGTTAGAGATGCCGCCGGTGATGGATCTGGTGCCGTACGGAGCACCACTGCACCAGCTCTGCCGGAGCTCATCGTCATCACCTCCTCTGATGAGGAGGACGGTGAGAACCGCCGGAGGTGGCCGCCGGGTCGCCACGACCGCCTGGACAAGCCATCACGCGTAGCGGACCGCACCAGGAGCCGTCGTGGAGACTGAGGCCGCGAAGAAGCATGGGGATGACGCCGGGCGCCCAGATCCAGGGGAGATCTGCTGCTGATGGTGCCCGAAGAAGAGTCTCAAGTTTGCATCTTGTGTTGTGTTCTTGTACTCGTGTTGTAGTACTTGCATCAGTTCATGTCTTGCATTGTAACTCATCTTGTTCAGTGGAATAAGAGACTCCAGCACTTATGTTTGCTTAAAATCATCTTTTCCCGACTGAATCGTGCTTGTGGATATCAGCCGAGTCATCAAAGTGACTAGCCGAGTAGTCGCGCCCGAGTAGTTGAAGAGGCGCCAGTTTTCCCGCTCACGGAAACCCTAATGAGGTTCCGTATCACAGAAGCCAAACGGTTGGGCTTAATCTGAGCCGTAGAGGCAAGATAAGATAAATCGCAGCCGTTGAGGCACGCCCAGTTTGGAAATAAAACAACTGCGTCGCCGCCGTTGAACCATTTCACATTGCATTCGCAGTCTAACCCTCAGATCCCTCACTCTCCAACACCAAATCAATCCTTGAAAATCATTGAAATGGCGCGCGTGAAGTGCACCGCCGCTCCGATCGCCGGCGCAAGCGGTTTGGGCGGAGGAAGTGTTGCGGAGGAGCAGGGGAGAGGAGCTGCAGATGCCATGGTGGTGGTCGCTGGAGGCGCAGGCGCAGAGGTTGCCGCCGAAGAGGAGTATGCAGTCGCATGGCCAAAATCCGTCACCACAGACGACCGCCTCCAGGCTCTTGTTGATTTAGGCCTGCTTCCACCGAAGGAGATCATCAGGTGGAGAGCAGCATCGGGTGAAATCTACCCGTCTCCCGGTCCTGGTGAAACAGTTGTTTTCGAATCTTTCTTCCGCCGTGGATTGGGGTTGCCGACGAGCAGATTCTTGAGGTCGTTGCTGTTCTTTTACGGCATTGAGCTATGTCATCTGAATCCGAATGGGATCCTGCACCTGTCAATGTTCGTGACATTGTGTGAGGTGTATCTGGGGATCGAGCCCCATTTTGACCTGTTCAGATATCTGTTCTTCCTGAAGCCTCATCCATCAGCCGATAGCCCAGCCATCGTTGGAGGAGCCGGGATCCAACTTCGCAGGAAGGACAGATTCTTCGACTACGAGTTGCGGACCTCGAACAAGGGCTGGCATCATGAGTGGTTTTACTGCGCTAATGTCATACCAGCTCTGCCGAAGTTTGTTGGTAAGGCTCCGACTTACAACCCTATCTGGAAGAGCAAGCCGGATAAAGACATGACGTCCGAGTTGAATGCCTTAGTGAGGACCATTGCTGAGCTGAAGACACCAGACTTTGGAGTCACTGGTCCAGCTATTGCCATCAACTTTTGCATCAGAAAGTTTCAGCCTTTGAAGGCAAGGGTACGACCTGCTTGGACCTGGAAGGGTCCAGGAGACAAGGATCAAGAACCCATCCCTGGAGGATATCAAGAAGCGCAGAGATTCCGAGTGATGGCTCGAGGTCAAGAATTCTTCACCGCCAACTGCAATGTGACCATGTTGAAGCCAGACGGAACAATGCAGTGGGTGGGTTACTGGAGAAAAGTCCCCAGGCCTGCGGTAAGTGATTCTGCTGAGGTAAATATTAAGATATACAACTTGGCATATCAGCTAATAACCATCTTTCTCTTCCCTTATGCAGGAAATAGAGAAGTACAAGAGTCGGGGACTGGAGCCCCCTGTGAACGACGATGGCTCCTTGAGAGCCCTGCCTGCGAGGGACCAAGATTTGGTCTTAGCTGATGATGGCGGTAAGTCAGACAGTGATCTGAGCGCCCTTTTTGCCTCACTTCCGGACTCGGATGATGAGGCATTGGAGAGTGACAGAGGGGCAGAAAAAGAGGAAGCCTCCGAGAATGAAGGGAACTCTACTGCCGAGTCCGACATTCCGAAGGATCCCACGCCAAACCCAACCGGTGAGTCACTTCGCTCCCGAGAGCGGCGAAGCAAAATCAATCAGGACCGTGACGCTCGTCGTTTGGGTTTGGAGCATGCTGTAGGTCAGTCTTCTCAAGGCGAGCTGCTGCCGAGAAGTGATGCCTCTCAGAAGAGGAAGAGAGCTTTAATTCTCTCTAGCTCTGAGAGTGAGGGCGAGGCTCCCAACCCGCCAACGGGGAGAAGCAAGTCGCCTGAGAAGTTGGTGGAGCCAGAACCCAAGAAGGTCAAGAAGACCAAGGATCAGGTCCGGCGTCCGGGGTTATATCCTCAAAGAGTAGCCAAAGTACTCAGTGTGCATATAGATCTCTTTTTATTGTGCCTTATTCACCACTAAGGGTTCTTATTTACTTGCAGGAAGCCACTCCGAGTCAATCGGATGTCAATCCTGAAGTTGCGCCGACTGGCGGCGGAGATGCGATTTCCATGGAGACACAAAATGTCTCGGTTGTCTCTGGTTTAGCCAGTGCTAGCGGCACTGAAGTGCCAAATCCTGAGATGGACGTGGCAGCTAGCCATGAAGGCAACACATCTTCTTCCCCTCAACGGTCACCTCCGAAGGAGGTGTACAAGAAGAAGAAGCAGCCCGTGATCAGAATCCGGGTTCCTGACGTGTAAGTATTAGTATACTTATCAATGTTAACGCGTATCGATGATGCGATAATTACTGTCATTTGGATGGCTTTTGCAGCCCTCCATCTCAAAAGCTGCCTGTGAAGAAGGCTGATACTGCGGCGCCGAGTGACAAGTCGGCTGAGGAGACTACCTCGAAGCCACAGGCCACCGCGACTGATGAAACGCAAGCAGTGGTGCAGCAGAAGGCTCCGGCGAGTGAGTTGATCCCTCAACCGGTTGAGGGGACACAAGGCACGAGTCAGCAGCAATCCCTAGCAGGCCCTGAGTCGGTTGCTACGGAACCTGAGACTCAACTTGTCGCTGGTCCGAGTCATCCTCCTTCATCTCCAGAAGAAGCCGGACGGACCAGTTCCGCTTTGAAAGGAGGCTTCCCAAGGGTTCCTTTGGCTTCAATTTCGAAGGAACTCTTGTAGAGATCAATGAAAGGGAAGAGGAAGAGCAGCAAGACACGCTGGAGAACATGATGTTTGACATGCATGCTGGAACTTCAGCGAGTAAGTTATGTTCTTGTGCTTTCCTTCAACTCATAAATAAAGTGCTAACGGCATCTGGTTCTTGTCAGAAAATTACTGACGCCAATAAGGCCAAGACGAAGTTCTTGAAGCAGCTGAATCCAGCTGCCGAGTCAGTGTACAATGCCTTGGCAAGCAAGAGTGCACTGATCGGTACTCAACAGGACAGCATTGATCAGCTGAATCTTGAGTTGGCCGCGCTCAAGGAGGAGAATGCGGCACTCGAGAAGACCATAGCAGGTATAAGCCGAGTCAAAAACTGTTATGTTTTTCCTTAATTTTGCTGACAAATGTTTGATATTGTTTCCAGCCCAACCTAAGATGACTCAGGCGGACATGGATGAGCTGGCTCATTTGAGGAAAAATGAGCCGCTTATGAGGGGCAAACTTGAGGAGCTGAGAGCTCAGGCAGCCGAGAGACAGAAGGAGACGCAAGCCATCGTTGAGGAACGAGACCGGCTGCAATCTGAATCGGCTGCGCTCAAGTCCGAGTCGGACAGGTTGACAAAGCTGGAGGCAGAACTCAAAGGTAAGTGCCACCATACTTCGCGATATAACCTGTTGCTGTTTGGCCGATAGAAACCGACTTATTGTTGTCCTGCAGGTGAGCTTGGCACCTTGAAGACTGAGAATGCAGCACTGTACCAGAGTTCAAGTGAAGTATTCCAGTACATGTGGCCTGATCTTGAGGACAGACCTAAGGGCTCCGTAGCTGAGACGCTGAGTCAGGTGCCACGGGCCATGAAGGCTCACTGCAAGCAGCTGGCAGAGACTGCTTCTCGCCATACCCTGAGTGTGGTCAAGTCACACTTCCCGCTGATGGACCTGTCGAGCTTGCAGCAAGGGTTTGCCCTTGGGACTACTCAAGAGAAGGCACTGGAGCTGATGAACGAAGCCACGAGATGTGGTGAAGAACTGGTAAAGGATCTCTCTCTGTCACCCTGAGGCTGGACCGAGTGAAATTCCTGTAAAGATACAATGTAATGTAAATAAGTAGGATTATACAGTAATCAACAAACGAACCTATGGGTCCTTTGTGAATATGATATTTTGTTGAGTCGGCTCAGCCGCTCTCTTTCGATCTCGAGAAAAGAATGGCGTCTTATGTTTATGCACTCAGCGTTGTCAACCAGCCGAGTAGTGTTGGACTGTGAGTCGGCAGACACGTTCGGGCGATGGCATTAACTTTTGAGTTTCACAATCAGAGCATCCATCCTAACTCAGGGATCTAGTAGATTGACATAAGTCAAGAAATTAAAGGTGAGTGTCAGTCGGACGAGTCTCTTTGGACTGTTTTTAGGGACCAATTGCCGCCTTATGTTTATGCACTCTCGGTGGAGCTTCACAATCAGGACAGACAAGGCTTACTTAGTCGGCCAGAAGAACTCGTGACATAACTCGATAATTATGAGTGATATTTAGCCCCCTGGCTCTGTAAGCAGTAAGGCTGTTACTGGTTACAGAGTCAAGAAAAAACTTGTAGGGAGAAAAAGGGCACTTTATTGCGATGAGGTACACAAGGTAATTACAATATAGAGTAAAAATTTAAACAAAGAAGCGACGTAGCTGAGTTATGTTCCATGTATTTGGAAGGAGTTCTCCGCTCTCACGCCGCAATCGATACGATCCAGGACGAGTGACTTCATGGACGATGAATGGTCCTTCCCAGATAGGCAACAGCTTGTGTCGGCCTTCTGTGGTCTGGATCTTCTTGAGTACTAAGTCGCCGGCTTGAAAAGCCCGGTCACGTATTCGGCGCTGGTGATAGCGCCGTAGTGCTTGGAGGTATCTAGCCGACTTCCTCCGCGCATCCTCCCTCATCTCCTCAAGCTGATTGATGGACTGCAGGCGCTGATCTTCTGATGACTCGGCCTGGTACGATGTGACTCTCGGGGAGCCATACTCTAGTTCAGAGGGAAGAACTGCTTCTGCACCGTAAACGAGGAAGAACGGCGTTTGCCCCTTGGGTCGAGTGGGAGTGGTCCTAAGCGCCCAAAGGACGAAAGGTAACTCGTCGACCCACCTGGAAGCGTATGACTTGAGCCTGTTGAAGAGACGTTGTTTGAGTCCTTGGAGAACCATGCCGTTGGCTCGTTCAACAGACCCATTGCTCTCTGGGTGATACGCAGAGGCGTGGCAAAGCTTGATGCCGACGTCGTCGCACAAGGCGGCGACTTCTTTGTTTTTGAAGTTGGTACCGTTGTCAGTGATGATCCTGTTAGGCACACCAAATCTGAAGACGATGTCGCGAATGAACTGGACTGTACGACCGGCTGTCTGATCTCAGATGGGTACAGCCTCAATCCATTTGGTGAACTTGTCCACCATGACGAGCAGGTGAGTGAATCCACCTTTGGCCTTCGTAAGAGGGCCAACCATGTCAAGCCCCCAGACAGCAAACGGCCAAGTCGGAGGTATGGTCTGGAGGGCTTGAGCCGGCATGTGGATCTGCCGTGCGTAGAACTGGCATCCTTCACAGGTGCGAACGATGTGCTCAGCATCGGTGACGGCTGTGGGCCAGAAGAAGCCTTGGCGATAGGCTTTTCCGACTAGGGAACGAGATGCTGCGTGATTGCCGCAAACGCCCGAGTGAATATCCTGGAGAAGTTGCTGGCCTTCTTTCCGAGTAATACACTTCATGTAGACGCCGAGTCCCATGATGTCTCTTCGGTCGGCGCTTTTTCGGAGGAGTTGCCCATCAATGACCTTGTATGACTTGCTCTTTCTCCCATCAATGATCACGCATCGCAACCTCGACTTCATCGAGGATGGTGCGATTGGCCACCATATTCTGTTCAGGAGTCCTGAATGCTTGGTGGCCATTGACGTCGACAAAGAGGCTGCGTTGAGCCGATTGTCTTCATCGGTGAGTCCGGCTGGCGTCATGGGCGTCTTGAGGCCCATCGTCTTCTTCCGGGATGGTGGAGAGGTGGCCAGCACGGTTGCGCTGCTCATGGAGAGTCCGGCGTGCACCAAGCGCTGACGACTCGGCGAAGCTGGCGCCGACTGGTGTGGTGACCGCCGCCGCGTCTGCGATCGCCGCCGCTGTTGTTGGTGTAGGAGCGACGGCGTCCGCCCCCGGAAGAGGCGGTGGCGGTGGCGGCGGGTGAGCCGGAAGTGGTGGTGGTGGAGGCAGCTCCCCATCGTTCTGCTCTGGAAGGAGGGCAAAACACTCGTACCGCTCCGGCGATGATGAGCCGCCAGAGCAGTAACCAACTTCTTGCTCCAGGATGTGGTGCAGGGAGTCGAGATCTGACTGGCTGTCTTGGAGGCAAGCCACCAGATTGAAGGACTCGTCGCCCGGAGCCGCTAGTAGATCCTGCATGTCCCGTTGATAGATAGCAGATGCGTTGTTGAAACCATAAGGGAACATACCAGGAGACCGAGTTATATAACTCGGTTGGACGGAGTGAAGTCGAACGTTGTCCAGGGCAGATCGGATCTCGGCTAGCGAGTAGTCCGAGTAAGATCTGACCCGGAGTCTGGAGAAGCCGAGCTCCAACTCGGCGAGAGTAGAGTCCGGCTCGATCTCAACCGCATGACTCGGCGAGTCAACGAGGGTGAGGTTGTCGGAGGTGTCGGCAACGAACTCCAGGCTCCCGAAGTGGATCCGAGTGCCTGGAGCGAAGTTGTTGACGAAGCGATCCATCATACTCGACGAACAGGATCCCGACGCTCCCCCTACCTGGCGCGCCACTGTCGAGGTTTTAGGGCCTCGATAGATTATAATGGGTAGCGAAGGAACCAAGAATATGATGGTGAACACGAGACACAAGGTTTAGACAGGTTCGGGCCTCCCGGAGGATAATAACCCTACGTCCTGTATGTCGTGGTATTGGATTGATTGTCTTTAGATGGAGCCCCTGCCCGCCTTATATATCCGGGGGATCAGGGTTACATGGAAAGTATCCTAGTCGGTTACAACTCGGAATTACTTGGAGTACAAGACAAGAGTCCTGATCTATCCTGCCGACTAGCCGCACCTTCCTTTTAGAGTCATGGGCTACTCGGTTTCTTCTGGGCCAGACCGACTACCCTTGTCAGGTTACTCGGCCCTGCTGGTCATGAGGGTACCCAGGGGTCATGGTAACGACATGGTGCCTCCTAGGCCTATGTGAACGACTCTAGCCATAGTGACCCACTGACCCTCCCTTTTGAATGAGCAATGATAGTACTAGCATCAGAATTGTATACTGTCTACATGGGTCGTCTGATTCGCTGGAGGTCTAGACTGAGACTGCTCTTCTGCTATCCCCATTTGCAATATATAGGGACAAAGGAAGCCGCTACCTGCCCAAAACGTACTTCACTCAATGCCATTGTCGCTAAAACGTATTCTGTGAGCGCTTACTTTGGAGTGATGTGACAGTTGTAAAACTGCGATCATGCACTTAACTCTTTACTTCCCATTACTTACAAACCTAGACCGGCAACTGACAAGGACATGCAATTATTCATGGAGTACTTTTAAATTCAGCAATGGATGCAACTGCGTAGCCTCCTCTCTTCCGTGGAGCACCTGCTCGTGCCAGCATGATGGCCAGGTTGGGGGGTGGGGGGTATGTGCGAGCATCACGTCATCCTCATTCATGTCATCCAACTGCTTGCCGCCAGCACCTCCTCGGCGCACAAGTGTCTATTCAGGGCGACGACGGCTTTCTTCCTATGCAGCTGCGACAACGAATGCTGACCGGATGGCCGGAGGATTCTACCGTACGGGAATGTGGAGCATAGCGCACAGAATCCCATCGCGCTCCCGCAGAAAAGCCCTGACCTTGGGCATCCGCTAACAGTCGGATTGGACATGCACGGCTCCGATTCGGCCCCAACCCAGGTAACCTGGCCGCTACCGCATCTGGAAGACAGGTGAGGTCACAGCGTTCTCGGTCCGGATTTTTGGTTTTTTGGAATTTTCGGTTATCTAGAATTGCTATCCGAAATGACAATGAAAATTTGAATACCCGACAACTTTGGGTACCTAAATTTCGGTTCGGTCTTCGGTTATACCTAAACTACCTAATATTAACACTAATTTTCATAAAAAAATAAAATTAACTTGATTATACCAAAAATACACTATGCAATCAACTTGATAATAAGTTACTATATATGATAGGAGAAACATTACTACGATGAATAAGTAACAAAAGAATGCTACGTGACCATGGCATGAGTTTATGTGCTACATCATACACATATCAATAATATTGGGTATTTTGGGTAGTTCAGGTACCCAAGCGTACTACCCGAATTCGAAAAACAAAATTTGATTATCTAAGTATAGTACCCGAAGACCGAAATTACGGTCTCAGTCTCGGTTTTTTTGGTTTCGTTGTTTGGGTATCGGTTTTTTTGCCCACCCCGAGTGAGGTCGCAGCTTCATCTCCCACCCCTAGTCAGGGAAATGACGGCCCATCAACCTGGCTCCCTACCGACCTTCCTCCTGATCAGCAGCGAATTTGAAAGCAAAACTGCACTCTAGGTCATATTCTGTGTTGACTACAGCACAGATGGATCAATGAGGATGGTGTATACATGTTCCCTATACCTCCCAGGCTTACATCCACTCCAGGATAAATCACTTATTTATGCACAATCAGTGTAGGTTCATATGCAAAGCTAACTCTACAGCACCTGAACTAACTATTTACCTCCTCTTCATGTCGTAGCAGCCTCCAATTTATAGGATCCAAGCTATGTTATTCCTGTATCAATATGACTTAATGTGCAAAATGACTGATCACATAATCCTCTGCCAACATGGAAACACGTGTGGAGGTTAATACTACCAATTTAAAATTCATACCCTCTCATTAATTACTCACTTTTCACGGATGAACCATTCCTGGGTAACGGTCCATGTTTAGTACTCACTCCGTCCCTAAATATAGGGCTTTGTTGACTTTCAGACATCACGTTTGACCATTCGTCTTATTCAAAATATTTATAAAAATATAAAACTAATTATGCTATATTTAAAGTATATCTACTGATGAAACAAATCATAACAAAATAAATATTATTTTCATAAATTTTTCAAATAAGACAAATGGTCAAAGGTGATATCTGAAAGTCAACAAAGCCCTATATTTAGAGACGAAGGGAGTACAACATTATTTTTCTTTTTGCGGTGATGTTTAGTACAACATTGAATGTGCCTGAAATGGAATACAAACACTCCAACAATAATGCAGTAGCTCTTGCTGGCTACAATCCCATATATAGGTGCTTTCATGGAATGGAACGTTGATCCAGTGAAAAGATACCAAAACAAAATAATCACGTCCTTTAAATTCTCAATGAAGTTATGCAGTCTATAACAATTAATTGTTGTCTCTTCATGAAAATAATTGAAATGTGCTGCATGTTCTAAACTAGGTTTCTGAAGTTGTAGGACCTGTGGATGCATGGGCTTGGATGATGCTGTCACCTTCTACCTCGACTTAATCAGTGTGAAGAGATGGGGCAGAGCACGACTCTGATATCGGTCGGGGATCACTTCTGTCACATATACTGAGCTGAAGAGTGGTAGCCTTTTATTGCATCACAGTTGATTCGATGTTCCCGGTGCCTCATAGGCCTATGAACAGCTCTAGCTCTAGTGACCCTCTGTTTTGACTGAGCAACAATAGTAAAATCAAGCTTGTATATGCTCTATATTCATTTTAGTCTAAGATGGAGTGCAACTCCTCTTCTGCATTCCCCATGCTATATAGGGCTAGAGGACGGTGCAACTACCCAATCCATATTGCATCAATAAATGCGACCATTCATAAATGTAATCCAGTTCTAACATTGTTGACTCTTGAGTTTATGTGACACCCCGTGTCACTGAGGATCAAATAGCTCCAACTTTGCATAAGTGAACAGAACCAAAAAGCAAATCAAGTCAAATTTGTAATTCAAAATTTAAATAATGTCAAACCAATGCTTGTGAAGCAAGTTAAAAATTTCAATATCAACTTGTCCAACTAATAATTTCTGCAGCAAGAGCATCTGAAATGAAAATTGTTGGAGATTTTTCCATGATTTTTGAAATTGTGGAAGTGTCTCTAAAAATTCAGAGAAACTCATGCAAATCCTGCTGTTTCTCGAATTTTAGTTCAAAATAAGTCCTGAAAACCCCATGGTCCCAAAAGCAAAGTTAGACCATGATCTCTGATCTTTCATCCCTGAATTTTTGGTGATTTTTGGAGCTCTGCAGTTTCCTGAACAATTCAGCAAAGTTGCTGCATTTTCAGCTTCAAACAATTGTTCAAACCATTGCCAAACCTCAACTTTTAAAATCATTCAAATTTCTCCATGGCAACTTGAACAACCAAAAATACCAGTGGATGCACATCACAGAGAAGTATTTTTCATGAATTTCTGGTGATTTAATAAATTTATTTGGATGCTCAAATAAATCCCCAAAGCTTAGAAAGTACTCTACTTTGACCAGCTGCCATTTGAGATCCTTTTTGAGTTCAGCTGTGCATGTTGGCCAGATGATAGAACTTTTCATGAGCTTTCCAACGGTACCAAATTTGCAAATTTTGGAGGTCATTTGCTAGCTCATTTGATGTGCCAAAGTTTGGGGGAAAATCAGTTTTTTGAATAAATCCGAAAATTCGAAGATGCTTCTGGGCCCGCCTGTCAGCCACGTCCCTCTCTCTGTTTCCGTCGGAACTCATTCGCCACATCGCCGACGCTCACCGGCAAGCGCGCGTGGCGTCGGGCCCGCCTCCGACCGCGGGACGGCGTCAAAACGCGCCGCGCTCCCTCTCCCGGCTCTCTCCCTCTCTTTTCCCCACCCACGAGCTCGCCAAACCCTAGCTCTCCCCGTCATCCTCACCATTCCCCGCCGTGCCGAGCTCGGAGTCGAGCTCTCCGTCGTCGTCGCGTCGACTCGGCGGAGCCACTGTCCACCCAAGCTGCGCTGAGACCCCCTCCATCTTCCTATGGCGGCCGGGTTTTCTATACCGCCGTGAGCGAGGGGAATTGGAGCTTCGTCCCCAAGTCCGGTAGTGCGGAGCGCCGCCGCGCCGCCGTGGAATCCCGCCACCTCGGTGAGTCCCGCGACGATTCCCCGCGTCCCGAGCTGCGCCAGGCACCCGCGCACCCTCCCTTATCCTTCTTTTCTTGCCTCTGCAGCTTCACGCGATGCCGCAGGACTTTTCCCCACAGCCAGTCGTCGTCGTCGCGCCGCCTCCACATCGACGAGCACCCTCCAGTTCTCCTCCACGTCGACCTGTTGCTCGCCGAGGACCGCGCGGATCCAGTGAGGCTCGTGCGCGCGCGAACTCGCCCCCGCGCCCCCTCGACTCGCCGGAACGCCGCCGAGCCACCCTCGCCGACCCGCCGCCCCGGCGCCGAGCCCCTCTTCCGCCTTTTCTCCGTCGCCAAGCTTGCTGCCGAGCCCGGCCACGTCGAGGTGAACCTCCCGCACCCCTCCTTCCCTTCCCTCGTCGCCCTCCGTCGTCAGAACGGCCGCCGTGCCATCGCCAGCGTCGAGCGCGTGCGCGCCATGGTCGCCCGGGCCAGATCCGGCCGATCTGAAACCCTAGCCCAAGCCCCAGCCCAGATCCAGCCCAAACCGGTTTCGGCCACACCAGATCTGGTGCGGCCAAGGTCTTTGTGGCCCCGGTGTGGCTCGGATCTGATTGGTCCGGAGCTTTTATCCTTTTCCAGTAATTCTTTAAATTTCCAGAAAATGCCAGCAAACTTGTAAAATGCATAATAAATCAAATGAAGGTCAGAAAAATGCAAATCTAATTTTGTTGGACTCCTTGAGCTCAGATCTATCCAACAAAATTGTCAAACTGAACAAAATCATTTATTTGTTTTCTGTAAAATTGCTTAAGTGTTAAATCTTGTTTAAATCATATTAATTCTTAGTTAATCCTTAAGTCTTCAACTCTTGCATGCTGATAACTAAACTGATAACACACTTACAGAGCATTTTTCTACTGTCATTTTATGTCTAATTAATTTCTAATGATTTATTTAAGCGGCTGTCCTAATTAAATCGTTATAATTAATCCTTAAAGCAATAAATCTCCAAACTTCACAATAAATTACTTCCAGCGGTACTTGACTCCAAAAAAATGCCACTGGACATAAACTAATTTTTAAAAAATTTATTAATCTAATTAATCAACTTGAATTAGAATAAGTAATTAACTTAAATAAGAGTCAATGAAGGAAATATTTCAGACTAAAGTAATTAACTTAATTAAGCACTTACAGCGTAAATGACTGTCATGTTAATTAACTTAATCGCATCATGTCTTTGCATCTAACATGCATCACCTTGTCATCTCGTGTAGTTCCAGAGGAGACCCTGGAGCCGTTGGACTTCCAGCTGCCGGAGCAGGTTCAGGAGGAGCAGCAGACTGACCCCGCTACTGACTTGTGCTAGTATCGTCCCTGAGCCAGGCAAGCCCCGGTGCAGGCCTACCTGTTTTAGATTTTTATTTCGCACTTGATTGGGGCTAGTAATTGATTGTGCATTAGGTTTATTAGGAGTTGATGTGAAACCTTAGAGCTGCATTTGGACTACCCTTTCGGATCCTACCTTGTGTCCTATTTTGTAGTAGTTGGTTCTAGAGTAACGTTAGAACTTGCTATGCTTAGTGGCTAGCGGACGGTAGAAGACGAGTGGTAAGTCCCACTCGCATGATAGGAATTACTCTGGATTGTACTAGCAGAATTTAGGATTACTGCAGACCGGACGGGGATTGTTTGTGTAGGATGGTTGGAGAAGGCTGGGCCTTCACGGTGGTAGCTCCGTCTGTGTCGGTTAAGGACCGTTCGTTGTTGGCCCTGTTGAGCAAGTTTGAACGTACTGATTCACATGCCGGTGTTTATGGGCCCAGTAAGCCGATGTAGCCTGTGTCGCCCTGGATGTCTGGTGGTAGCCTACTCTTTCTATCATGGTACAGTTGGGAGAGAATGGGTCATTTCCCGAACGGGGCGTACGTCTGGGACGGGGACCGTGTCGGGAAGAACCTTTCTCGAGAGGAGTTGGATCCGGCCAGCTCTTGTGGTGTACAGGTGAAAGGTTGTCATTTATGGTCTGTTCGCGGGCGCATATGTCGTGTGGTCAGGTTTCTCCTGCAGGATGTACATCGATGCCGCCGCTCTCGGAAATGAGCACCCTCTTGTTCACTGAGTCACATCGTAGTGTGATTTATGGATGATGATGATGATGATGATGCTAGATTATTACTGTTATCTTTATATATCTTGTTGTACACTGTATTATATGATGTATTGTTACTTTATGTCTGCTTTAGAGATAAGTGCACTGTTTTATTGGTTAAGTACTTAACTTGAATTAAAATTTGAAATTAGGATCAAGTAATTAGCGCGGATAGATGCAAGTGAGTCAGCCTGCCCTTTTGTAGCCTTTGCATTCTAGGAGTCGGCTGTAGTTAGCCACGTTGACGGGTAAGTCTTGCTGAGTAACTAGTACTCAGGGGTTGGCTCTCTATGTTTTTGTGCAGGTATCATTTTGCTTCCGTTGTTGCTGGGTGGAGTTTCCCAGCAGGTCCACATCGCAGGGCTTCGATGTGCGGCCTTTGCATCGTCGAGAGTAGTAGTTGTTTTAGGTATCTTCAGACTTCCGCTGTGCTACTCACGTGTTTTAAATCATTTGAGACTTGTAATAACTTAAAGATGTAAACATTTGTGCTTATTTATGTGATGTACTGTTGTGTCCGTTCACCGGCACTTCCGACTCGATCCTGTGAAAAGCGGAAACGCTACAGCTGGCATCAGAGCCGTGTTGGGACAGTACTTCATATAAATGGCCTATTTTCGAAAAACTAACCACGTTGCGAGTGAGGAACGAAAGCCCTAGTATAAGGATGTTAGATTATCAGGTGGTAATAGGAGTTGTTTGTTTACTTTTCTGTAACGACGCACCGACGACCAGGTAAGAAGGTAAGTAACATGCATGGCTCAGGAGATTACGAGTTTGACTCGTGTAGATTGTGGGGGGTGTTATAGGAGGAGGCGAGATGGTGTTGAGATGTGATTTGAGATGTGATTGAGCCATGCATTACTTTTCTGTTATATACTGTCCATCGGCGGGTGATAGATGGACGTCACCTGTGTAGGTTGTTTGAGGTGGCGATGTATGTTTTCTTGCAGGTACACTAACTTGCGTGTAGATCGTGTAGAAACGTGCATGAGTACGACTTAGTTGCCACCGCTGTCTACGGCCTGCTATACTTGGGCAAATTTTATTTTGTGAGGACGTACAGGACGAGCATGCATAGCATGTAAAATACTTCAACAAATTTCAGATTACACAGAATTTCTGACTGACTAAGCAACTTCAAAAATCCACAACTCCTGAACCACTTGGCCAAATTCGATGAACAAATACAATATGGAAAGCTTATACCTTGAAGTTTAAAATCCCTTCAGACTTACTTACAAATTTCTGATCGAAATCACCAACAAGTTTAGACCAAAAATCAGCTCTGTTTTGTCTCGCCTGAAATTTCAGAATCTGTCTGCCCGCTTCAGAAATCGATATCACCTGTTTGGCTGATCCGTTTGGGGCGCATGAGTACTCGTTGGAAAGATCTCAGAGTTTTCTACAACTTTGCCTTTCTGACCTTTCTCATTTGACGCCTCCAGAAGTGCCAGTAATCATTTTTGTGACTGCTGCCCGCAGTCCGGACAGATTTCGGTCTGTTGTTTGGGAAGGCTCGTTGCTCTCTTGTCTTTGCTCGAATGGCCATGTGTAGCTGCTTACTACGACCGTCCAGAAGTCCTTTACCATGTTATATCTTTTGTTTAGCATGGTCGTGCTGTTTGGAGTAGTTTGAGATGTTTTTCATTCTTACTCTCCACAAATGGACGTCGATAGCCTTTCCTGCATCCACTTTTGGAGCCGTCGCTTGAACATAGCGCTGGATGTTCAACACCCATGATGTAACCCATACGTCACTGTACCCGTCTACTACTCAGCTACACTACATGCCTTGTCTCGAATGCAAGAGGAAAACATGAACATGCTTCTGAAGACGATGAGACCTTGTATTGAGCGAGACGAAGCTAAGGATGCCCTACTGAACATAAGAGACGCCTAAATTGTTGAGCTAGCGCTATAGGTGCAGAATCAAGGCAACCAGATCGTAGAACTTATTGAAGAACGAGATGCAGCCCACAAATGGCCGCACAACTAATGGCGGCCTAAGTTCCTCATGTTCCACCTACAGAGCAAGTACCAGCAGACGTCATCAACCTGCGGTCCGAAGAGTAACTCGACAGTGAGGAGGATGCTTGAGTAGTTGTAGTTGCTTCGACCAGATCCATCGTGTATTGTGTTGTTTAGATATTTTGTAGCTGTTTAGTTGGAGCTAGTGTCGTAATACGTAGCTAGGCGACGCGATCTCTTGTGTTAGTGTTGTAATCTCATCGTTGTACCTTGGAGCTGCGTGTTGTCGGCTTGTACGACCTTGACCTTGACCTATCTCGATGGATGGAGTTGTATTCATGTTTACCCATACCTCTTTAGTTATCATCGTGAATACTTTTGCACTCTATTCTATCATGTTTTATGGAGCCCATCCTCTTGCTGTTGTTTACCGTTGTTAATGAGTCCTACACCAGAATTTGTTTTCCTACAATTGATATCCTTGCTAGTTGCCCACCAAGTGTTGAGAAGGTTATGCCAGATCTTGATAATTTTCTCCTTAGCCTTGCCTTTGAGATCTTCGTTCTTGCTCAAAGATTAAAATTTGACAACATAAAACATGTGCAATGCACCATTCCATATGCATTGCAATATACCACCTGCGTTGCATAAGCACTTTGCAATGCATCATCGTATGCATCAATTTATGCATGTCATACCAGTTGCATCATCACATATGCACCATAACATGTGCACCATCTCATAAACATTTGCAGGTGCATCACTCCATATGCGTCATATGCACCAATTATGCACCATATAATGTGCATCATGAGACATGCCATAATGCACTTGAACCATTGCATGTGCACCATCACATATGGGCATTGCATCATTGAAAGCACGCAATGCACCATGATTATGCATCTTCATTCGAGCATAAGATAAATGGATGCATGAATAATCACCGCTAAGGGAGCAAGAATGTGGAAGTTGTTACCTTGGTTACCTTTGTCATATGCCGACCTCGTGCATGCGAATCCTTGAAATCCTACTCCTTGAATACAACTTGGGCTTCTTCCTGGAATATCGTGACCAATCCTAAACAGCAGATGTTTGATCGCTCCTTGTGCTCTTATCCGTCTGGAAATCCTTCAGGTGTCATTTGTTTCGAATCATCTGTTCACGACCGGGTTCTGTTCTACCTCCTTGTTGCCGCATCGAAACCTTTAGTCCGCCAAGACGTTAGCTAGAGCTTGCTGAGATACCCGTTCGTGGCCAATCTGATGTTCGTCCCATACCCTTGTCAAATACGCATACAAGGCGCAGATGTGCAGTTTAAAGATGAAGAATCAAGAAGTACAACGCCAGTTTCAGAAAGGCCTTACCAGATGTCACCTGATGAGCTAGTTGACTAGAAGGACCGAGTCACCAGGAAAATCGCTCTCAAGTTCTATAAGGTGCAGTGGAGCCACCACTCCGAAGCTGAGGCCGCATGGGAACAGGAAGAGTTCATAAACTCTCTTTTCCCCGGTTTTCAACCTTTCGGGGTGTGTTTCTAGTTTGTTCCGTTTTGCATCTTATTCTTCACCCTAGTTCCTCTCTTTTTCCCACTCTCCTTAAATCTCGGGACGAGATTTCTTTAAGGGGGGAGGGCTGTGGCACCCCGTGTCACTGAGGATCAAATAGATCCAACTTTGCATAAGTGAACAGAACCAAAAAGCAAATCATCAAATTCGTAATTCAAAATTTTAATAATGTCAAACCAATGCTTGTGAAGCAAGTTAAAAATTTTAATATCAACTTGTCCAACTAATAATTTCTGCAGCAAGAGTATCTGAAATGAAAATTTTTGGAGATTTTTCCATGATTTTTGAAATTGTGGAAGTGTCTCTAAAAATTCAGAGAAGTTCAAGCAAATCCTGCTGTTTCTCGAATTTTAGTTCAAAATCTGGTCCTGAAAACCCCATGGTCCCAAAAGCAAAGTTAGACCTTGATCTCTGATCTTTCATCCCTGAATTTTTGGTGATTTTTGGACTCTGCAGTTTCCTGAACAATTCAGCAAAGTTGCTGCATTTTAAGCTTCAAACAATTGTTCAAACCATTGCCAAACTTCAACTTTTAAAATCATTCAAATTTCTCCATGGCAACTTGAACAACCAAAAATACCAGTGGATGCACATCACAGAGAAGTATTTTTCATGAATTTCTGGTGATTTTAGAAATTCATTTGGATACTCAAATAAATCCCCAAAGCTTAGAAAGTACTCTACTTTGACCAGCTGCCATTTGAGATCCTTTTTGAGTTCAGCTGTGCATGTTGGCCAGATGATAGAACTTTTCATGAGCTTTCCAACGGTACCAAATTAGCAAATTTGGAGGTCATTTGCTAGCTCATTTGATGTGCCAAAGTTTGGGGAAAAATCAGTTTTTTGAATAAATTCGAAAATTCGAAGATGCTTCCGGGCCCGCCTGTCAGCCACGTCCCTCTCTCTGTTTCCGTCGGAACTCATTCGCCACATCGCCGACGCTCACCGGCAAGCGCGCGCGGCATCGGGCCCGCCTCCGACCGCGGGGGCGTCAAAACGCGCCGCGCTCCCTCTCCCGGCTCTCTCCCTCTCTTTTCCCCACCCACGAGCTCGCCAAACCCTAGCTCTCCCCGTCACCCTCACCATTCCCCGCCGTGCCGAGCTCGGAGTCGAGCTCTCCGTCGTCGTCGCGTCGACTCGGCGGAGCCACTGTCCACCCAAGCTGCGCAGAGACCCCCTCCATCTTCCCATGGCGGCCGGGTTTCCTATACCGCCGTGAGCGAGGGGAATTGGAGCTTCGTCCCCAAGTCCGGCAGTGCGGAGCGCCGCCGCGACGCCGTGCAATCCCGCCACCTCGGTGAGTCCCGCGACGATTCCCCGCGTCCCGAGCTGCGCCAGGCACCCGCGCACCCTCCCTTATCCTTCTTTTCTTGCCTCTGCAGCTTCACGCGATGCCGCAGGACTTTTCCCCACCGCCAGTCGTCGTCGTCGCACCGCCTCCACATCGACGAGCACCCTCCAGTTCTCCTCCACGCCGACCTGTTGCTCGCCGAGGACCGCGCGGATCCAGTGAGGCTCGTGCGCGCGCGAACTCGCCCCCGCACCCCCTCGACTCGCCGGAACGCCACCGAGCCACCCTCGCCGACCCGCCGCCCCGGCGCCGAGCCCCTCTTCCGCCTTTTCTCCGTCGCCAAGCTTGCTGCCGAGCCCGGCCACGTCGAGGTGAACCTCCCGCGCCCCTCCTTCCCTTCCCTCATCGCCCTCCGTCGTCGGAACAGCCGCCGTGCCATCGCCGGCGTCGAGCGCGTGCGCGCCATGGTCGCCCGGGCCAGATCCGGCCGATCTGAAACCCTAGCCCAAGCCCCAGCCCAGATCCAGCCCAAACCGGCTTCGGCCACACCAGATCCGGTGTGGCCAAGGTCTTTGTGGCCCCAGTGTGGCTCGGATCTGATTGGTCCGGAGCTTTTATCCTTTTCCAGTAATTCTTTAAATTTCCAGAAAATGCCAGCAAACTTGTAAAATGCATAATAAATCAAATGAAGGTCAGAAAAATGCAAATCCAATTTTTATGGACTCCTTGAGCTCAGATCTATCCAAAAAAATTGTCAAACTGAACAAAATCATTTATTTGTTTTCTGTAAAATTGCTTAAGTGTTAAATTTTGTTTAAATCATAATTAATTCTCAGTTAATCCTTAAGTCTTTAACTCTTGCATGCTGATAACTAAACTGATAACACACTTACAGATCATTTTTCTGCTGTCATTTTATGTCTAATTAATTTCTAATGATTTATTTAAGCGGCTGTCCTAATTATATTGTTATAATTAATTCTTAAAGCAATAAATCTCCAAACTTCACAGTAAACTACTTCGAGCGGTACTTGACTCCAAAAAAATGCCACTGGACATAAACTAATTTTTGAAAAATTTATTAATCTAATTAATCAACTTGAATTAGAATAAGTAATTAACTTAAATAAGAGTCAATGAAGGAAATATTTCAGACTAAAGTAATTAACTTAATTAAGCACTTACAGTGTAAATGACTGTCATGTTAATTAATTTAATCGCATCATGTCATTGCATCTAACATGCATCACCTTGTCATCTCGTGTAGTTCCAGAGGAGACCCCGGAGCCGTTGGACTTCCAGCTGCCGGAGCAGGTTCAGGAGGAGCAGCAGACTGACCCCGCTACTGACTTGTGCTAGTATCGTCCCTGAGCCAGGCAAGCCCCGGTGCATGCCTTCCTGTTTAGATTTTTATTTTCTCACTTGATTGGGGCTAGTAATTGATTGTGCATTAGGTTTATTAGGAGTTGATGTGAAACCTTAGAACTGCATTAGGACTACCCTTCCGGATCCTACCTTGTGTCCTATTTTGTAGTAGTTGGTTCTAGGGTAACGTTAGAACTTGCTATGCTTAGTGGCTAGCGGACGGTAGAAGACGAGTGGTAAGTCCCACTCGCATGATAGGAATTACTCTGGATTGTACTAGCAGAATTTAGGATTGCTGCAGACCGGACGGGGATTGTTTGTGTAGGATGGTTGGAGAAGGCTGGGCCTTCACGGTGGTAGCCCCGTCTGTGTCGGTTAAGGACCGTTCGTTGTTGGCCCTGTTGAGCAAGTTTGAACGTACTGATTCACATGCTGGTGTTTATGGGCCCAGTAAGCCGATGTAGCCTGTGTCGCCCTGGATGTCTGGTGGTAGCCTACTCTTTCTATCATGGTACAGTTGGGAGAGAACGGATCACTTCCCGAACGGGGCGTACGTCTGGGACGGGGACCGTGTCGGGAAGAACCTTTCCCGGGAGGAGTTGGATCCGGCCAGCTCTTGTGGTGTACGGGTGAAAGGTTGTCATATGTGGTCTGTTCGCGGGCGCATATGTCGTGTGGTCAGGTTTCTCCTGCAGGATGTACATCGATGCCGCCGCTCTCGGAAATGAGCACCCTCTTGTTCACTGAGTCACATCGTAGTGTGATTTATGGATGATGATGATGATGATGATGGTGATGATGATGCTAGATTATTACTGTTATCTTTATATATTTTGTTGTACACTGTATTATATGATGTATTGTTTATTACTTTATATCTGTTTTAGAGATAAGTGCACTGTTTTATTGGTTAAGTACTTAACTTGAATTAAAATTTGAAATTAGGATCAAGTAATTAGCGCGGATAGATGCAAGTGAGTCAGCCTGCCCTTTTGTAGCCTTTGCATTCTAGGAGTCGGCTGTAGTTAGCCACGTTGACGGGTAAGTCTTGCTGAGTAACTAGTACTCAGGGGTTGGCTCTTTATGTTTTTGTGCAGGCATCGTTTTGCTTCCGCTGTTGCTGGGTGGAGTTTCTCAGCAGGTCCACATCGCAGGGCTTCGATGTGCGGCCTTTGCATCGTCGAGAGTAGTAGTTGTTTTAAGTATCTTCAGACTTCCGCTGTGCTACTCACGTGTTTTAAATCATTTGAGACTTGTAATAACTTAAAGATGTAAACATTTGTGCTTATTTATGTGATGTACTGTTGTGTCCGTTCACCGGAACTTTCGACTCGATCCTGTGAAAAGCGGAAACGCTACAGTTTACATCGTAAAACTAGTCTAAGCACATAAAAGGAAAAGAAAATATCCAGCTCCAGAGAATGGTTGCTTTGAATGCCACTGGTCTTGACTGTCCGGCAAGCCTCCGCACTTCAGGCAATTGCCCGTCATAGCAGCGTGATATATCAGCGTGACGACTGACAACGACGCGGCGGCGGCGCCCCATAAAGTGGCTAGGTCAATCGAGTTTCGGGAGACGTGCATGAATGCATGGCAACGATAGCCTACTCTTAAGCTGCCACAGTGCGTGCCGAGCAGAGGACAAAGATGGATGGAACGCAGCCACGCTCCAGCCGCAAGGGCACGAAGAAAAGGAGCGCCCCAGATCCGACGGAATGGCTACGATTTGCGCTGCGGCAGAGCACGACGGTCCCCCCGGCAGATCAAGGTCTGGCCACGCGTACGTAGTGTCGGCGGGGAGATGGCTGGCTTCCAACCTCGTCGCCACCCTCTTAATCGTGGTCCATCGATCAACTCAGGACAGAGCTGGCTTCCCATCGACCCACCACCTGATCAGCAGAGATTTCGATTTTCGAAAGCTA
Source organism: Eragrostis nindensis (assembly GCA_012490785.1). Classification (NCBI taxonomy): domain Eukaryota; kingdom Viridiplantae; phylum Streptophyta; class Magnoliopsida; order Poales; family Poaceae; genus Eragrostis; species Eragrostis nindensis. Next base: position 544,021 of record JAAXCT010000099.1, on the reverse strand, counting down.
AACTGCTCTCTGTTCAAACGTCCTGTTCTGAAGATTGAATTAGTGAACTGTACGCCAGATAAGAGTGTAGTTCTGGGATGTCTAAGCATGTAAGAGTGTAGTTCTTCGTTAATCATGCTGCATTTGGAATCGTCCTGTTCATCTACACACTCTTCTGTGATAGAATAAACCACGCCGCGGCCGGCTACAACATCATGTTCTGCCTGATCCAGACAGAACGAGACTGAATATTCACGCCCAACATGGAGTACCAGCACTTGCAGTGAGGGTAATCCAAGCCCACTTTGGACTAAAGCCCCAGATACTGGATGAACGAGGACCTGTACCTCCCAAGCCTACATCCCACCATGACATGGTTGATCAGCAAGCGTACGTGTAACAGCCGCGCGCTGAACTAACTATTTACCTGCTCGACATATATTGGCTCCAATTTATAGTATCCAGCTTTATGGTTTTTGCGTTATTGTGCATTCGAGTGAAGCAGTACATTTTGGGTAGGTTGCCACTTCGTCGGGTCCTCCTATATAGGATTTGGGGAAAATAGAAGAGGTCCTCCAGTCTCAGCTCATAGTTATGTGAATTAAGGGATCCATGTAGACCATATACAAATCTGATGTTACTATGGTTGCTCATTCAGTAGAGGGCCAGGAGGGCGAGCGTTGTTCATAGGCGTAGGAGGCACCGGGATGATCCACGGTTGTTTGAAGCAAGCCGCATGAAGCAACGGTTCCTGAATCAAGTGGCGGCGTGGAAGCAAAGAGGTGAAGGCGCAGGAGCAGGCCGCTGGCATCCTCTACCTGCTCTCGAGGCAACTACAAGGTGTCCGGAGAACCGACTCGGCCGGAGGCTCGGCGGCTGCCGCGAGGTCCCTATCCTGGCGCGCACAAAGCCAATCGGACGGTTTGCAGGCGCTCAAGGGTCGGCGAGAAATGCCGGCTCCACTGCGCTTCGCGCCGCCTCCATTGTTGACTTCTGTCGTAGAGCACGAGTGGTCGACACCGAAGGCAGGAGGCACCCGCGCGAGTGGTGCACGGTTCACGTTCACGTTCACGTTTTGGAGCACTAGATAGTTAGCGTCGGAACCGTTTGCAATAATTAATTCCTACCAGAAAAAAATTCGTATCACATAGCCACCGTGCTGTTGCGGATCTAAAAATACCCCATGAATGATTTCAAGTCCTTCGGTCCAGTTCGCAAGTAATTCAGCAGTAGAGTGGATGAATGTTTATGATTTGTTTCATTTGATCTTCTTTTTTTTTTTTTTGGCGAGTGTTTCATTTGATCATTTTGTATACGACCGCCACATAACTCAAGAGTAGGCACTGACTTACGTTTCATGAATAAATGCATTGAGTGAAGAAGCACTTTTTGGGTAGGTAGCAGCTTCCAATCCTTTGGCCTATAAATAGGATAATGTAGAAGCAGAAGAGGAGCTGCATGCAATCTCTGCTTACGGTCAAGTAAATCAAGGGAACCACATAGAGAATACACAAATCTGGTGTGACTATCGTTGCACATTCAAATGAGAGTGTCACTATATATGGCTAGAGTTGTTCATAGGCGTACGAGGCACCGGGATCATCCAAGCAACCGGGTTTGCACCATACAGCTACCACTCTCGAATTGAACCCTGATGATGGACATCAGGGAGGAGCTCATTGTGGTCTCGCCGCTCGCACATCATCCCAAACCCGCTAGGCTGGCCATCACTAAGTTGTAAGTGTTAGGAATAAGCCGGATTTTGGTCAGGTCGTTTCGAGTCCGGCATGTGTTGCCGTTGTCTGTTGTGCACGGAACGCCGGTGTATCAAGCGTGCTTGTTGCAATTAGTTTGGATCACGGCTGTTGGGGTCGTTGATCCATTCGGGTTTGTTGTCCAGTTGGATCGCGCAGGACAGCGGCTGCAGGTCGTAGTTGGTGAGGAGGTTGCGTGCGTGGTGCCTGTCCACAAGAAGCAAGCCGCGTCGTGCGCTGGAGCGAGAAGACGCCGAGGAGCGGGTCGTGCGGATCAAGGGGTATGGAGAGTGTGGCGTCGTTGTATCCTCCGGCTGTCAAAATAGCAATCCTCTTACGGCACTCTTATCTGACGTACCGATCACTACAAGATTATCATTGGTACTCTGCTCGAATGAATCGTAGCAGCTGCAAGATAAGGCCATCGTTGCCACGCGCTCATGCACGTCTCCGAAACTGGATTAGCCGGCCATGACGCTGCCTTTGCAGAAGTGAGGAAGCTGGCAAGATAGGAAGCCCAACGAACTGAAAAGAAACGCGGATGAACACGTTGCACGGACAGAAAAAGAAAAATCTAAAAAGCATGTGTTCTAACACGGGAAAATCTGTAGTGCAAACTCAACTCTACGCAGTGGCCGACCCAGCTCTAGTGTGTGTTTGGAGTCGAGTAGGAGCACGTTTGGTTAAGAGTCGAGTAGGAGCAGAGTCAAGCACCAGAGGTTGAGGGCCGCCACGTCCCTCGAAATCGAACGGACCGCGCGGCACCCGTTGTGTCCCCGGTGGAATCAGAACTCCGCGCGCAGTCACAGTAAACACTACTATAGCGGAAGACGAAAGCAAAACCACTATTACATGCAACTTGAGTGCGGATAGAACCCTACTCTTCATCTTCATCATCTTGATACTCGTACTCAGACTCTTCATCTGAATGATCTAAGCAAGCGTGAGTACATAAGGTACTCAACAAGTCCTAACACAAGAGGTAAGTATATGCAAGGGTGTAGCAAGGTAAGCTGGGGTTTATCATATCGGCAAAAAGCCAATTTTATGCAAGGTCGTTTGGAAAACAAAGCAGTTCGCAAACTACAATCAAGATTATTATTGGTATTTAGTGGGGTTGTTTGGCCTTGTAGGAGATATAATCCATCCTGCTAGTTCCAAGTTTTAATGCTGGCGGAAAACTAGCGCACGGCTCCACACCGATGTATTCCAAAACACGCCAAGGATAACTCACACCAGAAAGACTAATCATTGTGTGGCCAAAGCTTCGCATTGTCCATTACCGTGGAACTCGGCTATCCGGATAGTTTATACACTCTGCAGAGGTTGTACGCTGTACCCGCACGATATGCTTCGCTCCAACCGTGTACTTTGGCGGAGCTAACATAACAAGGCGATGTACCTACCAGTATCTCCACGATATCCACCCACAGGATCCCACCAAGGTTCCAGGGGCATTTTCCACATAGAGGCATGAATCACTTTGTTTTTACTGCTCAAATCACTCTGCTATTGCATAGTGATTATTTTCCCTTGTTTTTTTAGGAGCCCAACTTCGGTGTTATTTGATTGATATGAATGAGAGAGTGTATATCAATTAGCAGAACATTTGCCACAGTGATTCCCAGCGGGTCTCTATATTATTCTCCTCATGTTCAGACACCTTGTGAAACCATGCTGACCTGTAGGGACCACACATTAAGTGGCGCAATCTATCCACTGTTGCAGAACGTGAGTCTAGCGTTGTGTGTAACGCGCCACACCTGGATCACAAAGGTGACAGACGACTGAACAAGAGGTCAAGTCGGGTCTGACACTCCACGGTGCGCAAGAGCGCATGTTCATGGTGACGACGGCCTTCTTCCTTCGCCGTTTAGCACACGGGAGATGGCCGACCAGAGCAAGATGATGGCCGCAGGTTCTGGCATACGGGAGCACGGAGCATAGAGGACGCAGCATCCCCGCGCTCTGGCGGTAAGTGCACAACCGCACGAAGCAGAGGAGCGGACTACACTCAGGTCAGCGCCAACAGTTGGATCGGACATGGACGGCTCCGATTTGACCCCAACCCAGTTTACCTGGACGTTGCCTCATCTGGAAGACAGGTGAGGTCGCAGCTTCATCTTCCTTGCGGTGAGATGAGCTCGGACCGACCACGCGTACGTAGTGTTAGGGAGATGGCAGCCCATCAACCTGGCTCCCTACTGGCCTTCCTCCTGATCAGCTGAGAATTTGAAAGCGATGGTACCCTCTCCGTCATATTCTGTTTTGGCTACAGCACAGATTGATCAATGAGGTTGGAGCATGCATGTTCCCTATACCTCCCAAGCTTACATCCACTCCAGGATAAATCATTTATTTCGGCGCAATCAGCGTGACATGGTTCATATGCAAGGCTAACTCTACGCCAGCTGAACTAACTATTTACCTCCTCTTCATGTAGTAGCAGCCTCCAATTTATAGGATCCAAGTTATGGTATTCCTGTATCAATACGACGATGTGCAAAATAACTGATCACATGGATTCTCTGCCATCTTGAAAAAAAAAAATGTGTAGAGGTTAATACAATCCAACTACAATTCACTAGCTCTCCTGGTAACTTTGGATATTTATTACACTTACATCAATGAAATGTTCAGTACAACACTGAATATTCTTGAAATGGAACAGAAATGCAAAGGTAGTAATTTTCTGGCTGTTCAGTGCATCAAAAATAGTGTGGTGCTTCCTGGCTGCTACAATTGCGTAAGTGTTGTGATGGAATAGACTGATGATCCCGTCACAATAACAAAAATTACAGAGGTGGTAATTTTCTGTTACCATGCACATGAGTGTCGCGAGACTGGTAATGTCATAGGGAGTATGAGAAGTGAGAACTCAACACTGGCAGGGCAACATAGGAAGTGATGTCCTGTCACGTTCTGTAAAAAAAATAAAACCGCAAATAATCCAAAAAAAATAATCTCTGTTCTCCAACCTCCAGGATAACCCAAATTTCGTATGAACTTACTTCCGTGTGCCTTGACGTTTGAAGACAGTCAATTAGGTCAGAATAGTAATAATATGCAAGTGAAGTCAGATAATGAGACAGGTTGGACGGAGTGAACGGTTGTTGTTTACAGAGAACAAGTATGTTGCACCGCACATTTGTGCGGCAGGTATTGTATTACATTGAATGTCTTATTACTTTATTATTATTATTTTATCTATATTTTTCTATCACTATTACTTTCTGTTGATTGATTTCATAAGATAATTATATGTAATTTGTAAACTAAAATATATGTATTTGGGGCTATTTTTAGTAATGGCAAAGTGGGTAATTTTCAAAACATGTGGAGGTTACTTTGAACTAAATTTTAAGTTAATAGGTGCATGGTGGGTAATTTTGTATCGAGAGGAACAAAATGAGGCTTTTAACTTAGGCTATTCTCCAGTATATACCGTGAAACATATGATGTAAACATGCAGTGTTAATTCTACCATATTAACCAATGTAAATCCATGTGAAACAGAGGTCTGGAAGGATGCATCAGAGAGGAGAGAGTATCTAGAATCGTCCACATGTTTTGAAAATACGACAAAGTGGGTAATTTTGTGTTAGCATGGTGGGTATCTGGTGTCGTGTGTTAGCATGCACCTACTGACACACGACACCAGAGTAACAGCATGATGCCGGCTTGTCCAGTGTTGAAGTTCTTCACTGCACCAATATTGCATCTCTGAGATCAATTGCTTCCTAGAAGAACAAACTTATGCTTTTAACTATTCTATTCTCCGGTGTACCATGAAAGATAGGATAGAAACATGCAGCGATGGTTCGTGCAGATCATACGTCCAATCGGCGTGCCATGAGGGGGCTCGATTAGATCTGGACGAAAATCAAGCCTCCGAGAGGACAGTTATGCTAGGTTTGTCTCATGAGGGATCCTGATGCCTCACACGCCTACACAAAAGCCACAAGAGTAAGAACCGATTTTTCTTTTGTTGCAAAGTATAAGTGTTGGAGTATAAGTGAATTGTTCACCTTTTCCCATCGGCTTAGGTATTTGGGTGAGTTGGTTGGTGCATGCATCGACCAGTTGCACCCATGAACCTAAGCTGATGGGGAAAGGCGGGCAATTCACTTTGACTCCAACAATAAGAACCTATATTTATAGCTGTGTCACACGAATCTCCCTTATGCTTTGTCATTTGCCTTTTATATATATGGGGCAAAGAATAAGACATTGCCATCTAGTGGAGCTCTTCACCTTTTCAAGAATTATTAACGTGCAACACTGCTATATTATACTGCACAAACACCGACATCCTATAGTCTATCACACGTGACTAATTTATACTCCAGATACCAGATTCCAGTACAAGTGTTGTAAAGAAAAAGATGATAAATGATTGGATTATAACATAGCGTGACCTCGACCCCAACAGAGAGCCTTGAGTTCTGTTAGTTCGGCTCCTCCTCTCCCACCGCCCAACCCTAAGTCCTCACCTCGCCGCCACCGGGCCCCCCTCCTCTCCCCTCCGGCTTGCCGGAGGCGGGTTGGAGAGGGAAGCCCCTTCCCAGTAGCCTAGTTTTATTAGTAATAGCTTGCAGTTAGGCTTAGGGTTCCGGCGGTGTCCATGTGGAGGCCGATTGGATTTGCGTCCTCTCCCGGCGGATCTGAAGGCGGAGACGCTAATGGCGGCGAGGTCATCGGTGATGCCTGGTGGAGGTTAGTTTTCTTCCTCTCTTTTGCGAAAGGAGTGAAGATCTTGGTACCCCCTTTGGTGGGTTCATGGTTCCCCTCGCCGGCGGCGATGCTGGCGGTGGTCGATGGTGTTTCCGGGTGGATAAAGTCGAGTTTCGACTGTATCTGCGCCGGATTTCTGCTTCCTTTTTCTGGTTGGCAACGAGGTCGCCGATGCTCATTCAGATCGAAGTTTCTTTCGTGGCAAATCCGTTCGGGATGGTCCTGGACGGTGGAATTTGCAACTGGAAAATGTTTCAAGCCTCCTGCTGACGGATTGAGGGAGCATCTTGGCGAGGCCATGGCTGCTGAGCAGCGTTCGGCATCGATGAAGAAGATGAGCAGGACCTGGAGGGATCTCTTTGTAATTTCTACTTTCTTCAGGGTCCTAGTGTGTAAAAGGGGATGTACTGATTTTCCTGCATATTAATAAATCATTCCTTTCGCAAAAAAAAGAAAGATCAACATAATTGACTACATAGTTCAATATATATATATATATATATATATATATATATATATGGTTTCATGGCCAAAAATAGCACATTGGATTTGCTACCGCACACTACGTGAATCACGTTATGAAGCACTTTGGCTTTGTGATACGCTATCTTTTCCTGCCTGTGAGTTTCATGCAACATGGCGCCGGTTGAGAACGTGAGTCTCGTCATGGGGCACCGAGCGCCAACATCTCATACCATCCATGCAAGTGACGCATCCAACGGACGACTAAAAATAAGAGGTCGATTCTTGCTACCAGCTCTACGCTGCCTGAGACCCTCATGTGTGAAGAGTGCAACACATGGTGTCATGGTTTCGGTCCATCAAATGGTCGTGACTAGAGACTTTCTTGTTGCTTGAGTTATCCCGATGCCTCGCAGGCCAATCAAAAGGCACCCTAGCCATATTGGCCATCTTCTCTCTTAAACAGGAACCGTATAGTAACTTTAAATTTGTGCGTACTCCTTGAATCCCTCGGTGGTGCATTAACTTCTCTCTCAGTGTCAGCTTGCAGCTCGTGATATCCTCCCAATATCTCTCTGATATATGTGGTTCAAAGTAAATATAGATGTCGTCCTACTTAAATGTAGTACTAACTTAATACATATCAATATCTCCGATATATACGGTGTTCGTTCAAAGGATATATCATCCATTCATCCTACTTAAATGTACTAAGTACAATTGGCAAGAAGCACCTGCTGCCATTGCACTCTTTTATTTCCTTCGAAGCAATGACACAAAAAGATAAATATAAAAATAAATTCCCATGGGATTTTCTTTCATTTACGGTCGTCACTGTAAAAATGGAATCATGTGGAAGTTGCTAAGTTTTTGTACTAAAAAACCTCACAAATACACTGAAGTTCCACAAAAAAAAAATAACATTAATCAATGCAACTAAAAAATTCATAAAAGTAATAAAGCTTTGATAAATAGTTCAAACGTGTTCCACTACAAGCTCCTCATGATGTGTTCTTACTAAGGAAAACATATGTTTCACCGGATATAAGAGATGTCCCTAAAATGGAACTCAGGACAGAGTACTAGACTGAGAACTCATTAAGCATTCCAGCCGGCGGTTGCACCTGGATCATAACAAAGTTGTGGGATCATAACAACCGGCGACAGAACAAGTCGATCTTTGCTGCTAACGCGCGCAATAATGTGTATTATCATGTCATGCTGCTGCCGGTCCATCCCGCACACCTATTCATGGTGATGACGGCCTTCTGCCCTTGCCGCTGCCGAGGACGAGTGCTCGAAGCAGGGGCGTATTCCCCTTGAGTTTCGAGAAGACGCGGTCCCAGGGAGATGGCCGGCTTCCTACCATGTCGCCACCCTCTTCACCGATGTCTATCAACTGAGGAAAGTGGCCTCCCCGTTGGCCAAAGCTAAGCTGCTCTATGTTCCGTGTTCTGTTTTGACTACTGAATTACTAAGCAGTATGCCAGATAGGATGCATGTCATAAGATTGTCGTTTAACCATACTGAATTTTGATATCACTGCCGCAAATGATTGTTCATCTACGAACTCTCTCGTTGTGTCTCATCCTTACAGAATAAGTCTGCCTGAACTCTAAAATTCCTGAAGATTCAACTGACCATGAAACTCCTCGTCTTCTCTCAACCTTCGTAGTTAGGTACAACAGTTTCACCCAAACAAAGGAGCTTGCACGTATTGACCTAGCTGTAATCCAGTTTCAGTTTGGCCTAAAGCAACGAAAGTGGAATGCAGAAGTATAAATGATCCCTATACCTCCCAAGCCTACATGGTTAATCGATGGCTCCAGTATAAATCACTTACCGCTGCATAATCAGTGAGACATGGTCCATCTCCAAGCAACAGCCGCTAAAGCAACTATATACCAACTCTTCGTATATGGGCCTCCAATTTATAGGACCAACTTATGATATTCCTGAATCAGTACTACTCGCAGAATAACTGATCACATGTATCATCTGCCACCTTGAAAAGGAAAAAATAGGAGATTAAAACTATCCAACTACAATTCACACCCTCTCTTTAATTACTCCCTTTCAAGGAATCAACCATTCATGGAATGCAAACGCTCCATCAATAATACTGCCATGCTTGATGACTGCTGCAATCATGGAATCAATGATCCCGTGAAAAAAAATATTAAAAAAAAGAAAAAGAAAAATAAGTTACACGCTTGAAACTTAAAATCTGAAGTTGATTGTTACCATTTATGCAAATAATTGAAATATGTTGCATTTCCTAAAATGCTCGGTATCTAAAGTTGCATGGGTCCATTGATACTATAGGACAAACTATCATTAATAATTAGTATACACAACATAATGGCACCGAATTATGATTTTTGTCAAGGAGTACTTCCAGTATCGTACACTTAGCGTATGCACATGAGCCAAGTCATGAACTATGGCGATATCATACAGAGTATGAAAGTGAGAACTCGTCTTCACTGGAAGAGCAACATAGGAAAGTGATATCTTGTCACATTTCATGTTAACGAAACACAGATAACATAACCAATTCGACTCTCTCCAACATCCATAATATATAGCCCAATTTTCTTTATGAACTCGATTCCCGTCCTCTAGAATACTGTGACATGTGAAGAGTGGCATATCACTATAATACAGATTTTGTAGACCTGGATCCATGCCCCAAAATTGTAAATATGGAGCAGCTGCTCAGGATAATAATGATATGCGAGAAAATTCGGCCGGGTAATGCGATGTGTTGGACGGGATGATATTCAGTGTAAACCACCTATTCGGTGGAATCGTGAAAATCTCTTCAAACAACCTAGGTAGAAGTTTTGAAAAATTTTGAAATTTGGTATATGTGTAAAGAACATGGTGACAAACATGCACACAAAAATTCGGATCCAAATTCCATTGAATAGGTGGTGTACACTGAATATTTTCCTTGGACGCATAGAGTGGATGAATATTATTTTCAGAGAACGCGTGATGGAGATTGTACGTATCATTCTAAGGACAGAACTTCATTGAAGAAAAAGAACCTATTTATGGTCTTCGTCTGAGTAAGTTTGCGATCCTCATTTGCATCTTAATTAGTTTGGCATCTTTGCTGCATCACAGTGAGTAATCGAGTTATCATGTTTTAAGTTGTTCGATCAAGTTGCTAGTTAAACTAAGAATTGTTTCACATTCGCTTCAAATAAAAAGAATTTTGCCACATTGGGTACAGGTGCTAATTTATTTGGCATCTTTACTGCTGCCGGTTTGTACAGTACTAGAAATCTACATTACTTCTTGTGCACCTCACAGACTATTTGTTGCCTAGAACAAATTGATTCTTTCAACTATCCTGTTATCCGGTAGATAGTGAACGATCAGATAGAAACATGCAGCGTTAGTTCCTACAGATGAGGGCTTGGCCAGATCCAGGCCAAAAGGAACAGAGATGACAGGAGAGTTGTCTCATGAGGGATCTCGATGCCTCTCACGCCTACACACAAGAGACTAAAGTAAGAACCAAGATTTATAGCTGCACCACACGAATTTCTCTTCTGCTTCACCATTTCCCTTGTGTATATATATATATAGGGAAAAGCAAACACTGTCATATAGTGGAGCCCTTAACCTTTTTTTTTTTTTTTTTTTTTTTTTTGAGATGGAGCCCTTCACCTTTTCAAGCACCATTAACGCGCCACTCTGTTATATTGTACTGCACAAACACCGACATCCTATAGCACATTACAAGTACTTTCTTCATTAATGGATATACACCAGATAGCAGATCTCAGTACAAGCTGTGAAGAAAAACATGGTAAATGACAGAATTAGTTTTTACTGCTCGAATCACTCAGCAGCTGTGTAGTGATGATTTTCCCTCTTTTTTTTTTTTTGGAGCTGCCTCGGGCTTAATTCGCAGTCCCTTAATCTGCCAGCCTTGTAGGATCTTGCATCTTTGTCTTTGTTGACAAATGGTAAAAGAGTGGCCCGTGCTGTTCATAGGCCTTCTCCATCCCACGTAGCAAACTGGTAAACTAACTTTGTCTCCAGAAGAACAGAGCAACGCTACCTGTACTTCTAAAGTACGTAGCTTAAAGCTCTCGCGATATTTCCACTCTGCTACAGTAGCGAGCGGGCGACGCAAAGGCGATCCATCCCGGCGGCAGCTCCCTTCCGTTCTCCCTCCTCTCCGGCGGCCCGTGGGGCTTCGGAGGGTCGGGAGAACGGCGGAGCTGCCGTCCGGTCCTTCTAGCTAGCTAGTATAGATAGTTAGTTTAGCTTCCCTTTGGGGGTAGGGTTAGGGTTCGGCGCCGGCGCCGGTCGTGGCGATGGTGGCCGATTTTCGTTTCTCCCGCGGTGGATCTGGTGAAGAAGTCGTCGGCGACGGCGATGAGGTAACCGGTTTGGCCGTGTGGAGCTTTTGTTCCTCCGTTTCTTTTGCGAAAGGGTGGAGGATTTCTTGGTCCCCATCGCTGGTGTTGCTGGTGGTGGGTGTTTTTTGTCCCGGGTGGTCGTCGTTCAGATCCGGCGATGACTTCTCCGGTTCTTCTTCTCGTCGGTGCTGCGGTGGAGGTCGCCGATGTTCGTTCATAGTACCAGATGCGGCTTGGTGGAGTGTCCGAGTCGTTGGATCTTGCGGCATCCAACTTTTGTTGTGCTTCCTCAGCATCTCCGGCGAGAATGGTTGCCGGTCGGCGGCGCTGGCGTCCTTGGCGTGGAGCTGTGGAGACCGGCGAACCTCCTGGAAGCCAAGGGAATTTGCAGCTAGGTCCTTTGTGTCCCTGGTTGTAATTTCTTTCTGTTTCCAGGGTCTTTCTGTAAAAGGTGATGTACTGTGCTTTCTTTTCTAATATAATACCTCTCCCTTTCGCAAAAAAAAAAAAGTACGTAGCTTAAAGTAATCGCAAAAAACAAAAGCACGTAGCTTAATGAAAGAACATGTCAAGCAAGTCAAAAAAATCAAGGAGTTGCATGACAGCAGCCGAAAGTGGAATCGATCGCCAAGGTGCATATCCAGGTTGGTACTTTTAAAATTGAAATTCGTAGATGCTGAACGGCGAAAAAGCATGTGTTTTAGCAAAAATCTATCCCAAGAAAACAAAACACAGTCAAATGCACCAAGTACAAACTACAATAAAAGTTTATACATATCTCATCATGTTGCATGTAAAGACACTGAAGGACTTGGTGCCTTACTGGCTATTGCCATCCGTGATGGAAAATTGAGGTCCATCCACGAGGGTAGTCATAAACATCTCAAGCTCTGAAGTAATATGTGAGCTTGGCCTGATACAAGGAAAAAAAAAAGGTAAAGTCTTTGCATACTCCGTACCAAAAGACACAAAGCAAGAAAACTGTGTTGCTATGGAGCCTACACAATGACGAGTTTGTTAACATGGTTTCTTCTGAAAGGTTTGTTCTGAGCACAGAACGCCGAATTGATTGATGAAATTAATGTCCAGATGTAAATCGTATTTGTTAAGATAGAACAATATAGCCACTCACCAGCCCATGATTCATGCTTTAATGTACAAGAAGAAGGGAATCCAATAATAGTAAGTGTAGTACTACATTCCTGAATCATCCTGTTACCGTCTCTGAGTACATATCATTTGGTGTGTGGATGCATAAGAAGGCTGCGTACAGCCCTTTTCTATTCCTGAACTATCCTGTTACCACCTCTGAGTCGAGAAATCTGCGCAAATCTGGTGTAGGGTGGTTAGGAAGCAAACTGGTTGCAATACGAATAGCAGTCTCTACCGCCTCAACCTCTTCAAGGCTTGCTCCTTCACAGTGTACATTGACAACAAGGTTCCTGAGGGCCAAGAGGTGTCGAACTCCAAGATCAGGAGGATTGAATCCACATACAGTTCGTACCTCTTGCACTATAATTTGAAATTCAAGGGTTTCAAGCACTGGCATGGCTCCCTCTTCAAACATCATATTTACCCAACCAACAAAGCTAAACTTGTTCAGACACTGGAATCCATTGTTGCTGTCGACGAGGAACCTTTCTTCAGGAGCTGCAACATTTGAGTACAACTTGGCGAACTGTAGGGCAGGAAAATCACTCAGAATCTGGAGAGTTTCCTGTCTTACTTTAACCTCGATATCTAGGTAGGTGAGGTTGGTAAGTGAGGTCATCCACACTGGAATCTTACTGAGATACCATCCTTTAATCCCTAATTCCTGAAGGAGATGAGGCGGTGGGGCGGACCAAAAATCAAACAAGAAGTCCAGTGACCAGGGACTGATGATTGTTAAATATTGAAGGCTAGAACTTCCTAGTTTGTTAAGCGTCAAAAGGAAATTATCCAAATAGGCGTTTTTATCCTTGTGCACTGTACTGATGCGCCATTCCAGTCCAAGGGTTCTCAATTTGGTCAAGCTACCCAGCTCTTGTAACAAAGTTATTGATGTCGTGTGGTCCACAACTATAAGTGAAAGAAACTCTAAAGCTTGCATGTTTCCAACTCCATCTGGCAAGTTGACAGGAGGAGTAATTAACCATTTTAAGTGCCGAAGTTTAACAATACTTGTAGGCAATTCACCTAGACCAGGGCAGTTAAGAAGATCAACTATAACCAAAAACTGCAGCTCTCCTATCTGTTCTGGAAGTGCAATATTACTTCCTCTAATTCGTAGGTATCTCAAGTGAAATAGCTTCCCGATATCTTCAAGATAACATTTTTCAAGATTCTCATTACCATCAAGATCAAGAACTCTCAAAGCCCCAAATGACGAAAGAGGATGCATCTTTTCAGAGTACCTGAATATGTCAAGGGATCGAACATGAGTAGTAGCCATGGGATTTGCTGTTCGATTCTCTTGATCGTGGGAGTGAAGAGAGAGTCGGTGCACCTTGTCTTGAGAGACCATCATTTGTTTTCTGTCAGTCAGGATAGTGACAAAATTTTCTTCAACTGCCTTGCGTACAATGAAATCAAGAATCATATCATGCACCTGGCATGCATATACTCTACCATCATACTGGAAATCTACTGGCTTGATCAAGCTTCTATTTATAAGCTCATTGAAGTAGCATTCTCCTTCATCCTCTACATTCCTTCCACCATGTGTGTTGATGAATCCTTCTGCTACCCACCTTCTTACCAAATAATCCCTCCTGATCACATAATCTTCTGGAAACATGCTTAGATACAACAAACAAGTCCTTAAATGATGAGGAAGATGATTATAACTCAGAGATAATATCATATTCATTTCCTCCACATCACAACTCCTCTCAAGTCCTGAACCGATCGAACTGCAAACCTTTAGCCACTCTGCTCTGGTACATGATTTAGTAGTCAACAAACTAGCAATAGTGATGATTGCCAATGGTAAACCACCACACTTCCTAACTATTTCAGTTGAAACCTCTTTCAGTTGGTGAGGACACTTATCCTCAGTGCCAAAAATTCTTCTGAAGAAGAGTCTTGTAGAGTCATCTTCACTTAGCATCTTTAGTTCATAAACAAGATCTTGGCAGGGGGAGGAACATAACTTGGCAACAGTACAAATTCTTGTTGTCACTATTATTCTACTGCCATAGGTATTACCAGGAAAAGCATATTTAACCATCTTCCATGCTTGAGTGGTCCATATATCATCTATCAGAATAAAATACCTACAAAATGAAATAGTGATCAATGTGTTGCATATGCACTGTACAAAGCGAAAGTATGAAAAAGCCTCTTACATTACAGTTCAGTATTCTGAGCTGGTATGTTTTACTGAAGCTAATTTCTACTGTTTAAAATTTATGTAGTACTACTTTTGGGATAGTCTTCACAATCCCTCTTTTCGAGATAACAAGTAATTCTAGAGCTGGTAGCTTAAACTAATGCTTCAATGCAGGGTAACTATGAAGCTATTGACTAATACAGAGGGAAAGTCAAGAGATTTTTTTTTGGCAGAAAGCAGTTTAGTCAAGCTGCAGATTAATTTCTCATACTAATATACCTCTTGTCCTTCAAGAAATCTCTCAATTCATCGATGAGATGTTCCTTATCACACGAGCTGGTGTTGACACACTCATCCTTCTTGACTTGGAGTACTATCGACCGAAAGATCATGTCCATGTCAGGATTCTGGGACAACGACACAAAAGCACGGCAATCAAATTGCTCAGAAATTTTCCTGTAAACCTGATTAGCAAGGGTAGTCTTCCCTAACCCTCCACACCCCACAATCGACACCACCTTCATCCCCTGCTCCTCATCACCCACTAACTTCATAAGCTCATCAATCGGACCATTGATACCCACAAGGCCACTCAATTCTGTATACAGCGCCGGTAATCGACGGCCAACAGAAACCATTTCAGTACTGCACGAGTTCACCGCATCATCAATCTTGTACCTCTTCCTCCTATGCCCCGCCTCGACGACGCGAGCCCGGAGTTCCTGAATCTGATCAGCAACCTCGCGGCGCGCCACGAGGTCCTTCACTTTCTGCACATATCCAAGGAAGAACCCTGTGAATCCACCACCACCAGGCCTCTGCGGCTCAAGGCGCAGCTGTCGCGTGTAGTCGTCGATGCAGTCCTCGATGTCGTAGGTCATCTCTCTCACCTGGTTCCTCCACTCCCTGGTCTGCGGGTCCAGTGGCGCCTCTGCGTCGGCCAGCCGCTCCAGGAGCGCGTTCATGCTGCTCAACTCGTCCTTGAGGAAGGTGATCTCGCGCCTCATGCCCTTGTGCTTCTGGTAGTCGTCCCTTAGAAGCTCGGCGAGCTTGGCGAGGAGCGAGTTCATCACGCCTGTGGCCGCGCTCTCCATGATCCCATCCATGTCTTGCTCTGTTCTGGGCTTGTTGCAACTTCGCGGTTCTTTGATTCTGTGCAAGACGCTGTGAAACCAAGCAGAAACTTGTTTGAGCTTGATGTTGCCACTACTTGCTTGATGCTGCCAGCGATTAGTTTCAGATATCTTCCAAAATTTCAAGCTTCAGTCCCAGCTCCCAAACATCAAAGTACACCCATCAGAAACAGAGCAAAATGAACTGCCTTTGTTTTCCTTCAAAAAAAAAACTGCCTTTTTTTCAGCAATTTAACTGCTACACTTCCTGCAATTTCAGCACTCTGAACACCTAGAACATCCGAATCACCATAATCAAACTCTACTGAAACATCATAAGCAGTGGCGAGTCCAGGCCCAACACTGGGGGTGGGCCGGAAGCTAGCTGGGCTGATGGGGGTGGGCCGGAAAATAGGGAAAAAAGAAAAATTCTACTGTTCACGGGTGCTACAGTGCTAGAAATAGAAGATGGGCTGAATCTGGTGGGCCGCGGCCCACCCGGCCCACCCTTTAGACTCGCCACTGATCATAAGCAAAACCAAGGAAAAAGATACGCGTGCGGTGTCTGTGCCCGTGCACGCACCTCGTGCCGGCGGCGTTTCCTCCCCGCCCGCGGCCTCTCGCCGGCCCGATCAGATCGCTCGCGAGAACCGAGCCCGCCCTTTTCTTCGGCAGGAAGCACAAGCAGCGAATTTTGGAGATCGCGCGACAGACGGCGCCGCGAAGGAGAAGCAGCAGCCAACCATTTTGCTATCAGGCCTGATGGTTTCCCTGCGGAATTCTATCAGGCCTTCTGGGACACCATCAAAGGTGATTTATTGGCCTTGTTTTCGGATTTTCATAAAGGAAATTTGCCTCTGTATAGTCTTAATTTTGGAACAATCATTTTGCTACCCAAATGCAGGGAAGCCATTAAAATTCAGCAATATAGGCCTATCTGTTTGTTGAATGTAAGTTTCAAAATATTCACAAAAGTTGCTACAAATAGAATAACGTCGGTAGCTCAGAAAGTAATTAGCCCTACACAAACAGCTTTCTTACCAGGAAGAAACATTATGGAAGGAGTGGTTGTGTTGCACGAAACAATTCATGAGCTGCATCGGAAGAAACAAAACGGGGTCATTTTCAAAATAGATTTCGAAAAGGCGTATGACAAAGTAAAATGGAGTTTTGTCCAGCAAACTCTGAGAATGAAAGGATTCTCACAAGAGTGGTGCAAATGGATTGAAAACTTCATTCAGGGAGGTCATGTAGGCATTAAAATAAATGACCAAGTTGGACAAAATTTTCAGACATGGAAAGGCTTAAGACAAGGGGATCCGCTATCACCTATTCTTTTTAATATTGTTGTCGACATGTTAGCTATCCTAATAAATAGAGCTAAGAATGAGGGTCAGATAACCGGGGTCATTCCGCACTTGGTAGATGGAGGTCTCTCTATCCTACAATATGCGGATGATACAATTCTTTTTATGGATCACGACATTGGGAAAGCAACAAATATGAAATTGCTTCTATGTGCGTTCGAACAGTTGTCGGGCCTTAAGATAAATTTTCACAAGAGCGAAATATTCTGTTTTGGGGAGGCTAAACAAATGGAACAACAATATGCAGAATTGTTTGGATGCAAATCAGGGAATTACCCTTTCAGGTACCTTGGCATTCCAATGCATTTTAGAAAATTAAGTAATGCAGACTGGCGGATTATTGAAGAGAAATTTGAGAAAAAGTTGAGTAGTTGGAAAGGGAAACATATGTCTGTGGGGGGACGTTTGGTTCTAATTAATTCGGTTCTCACAAGTTTGGCAATGTTTATGTTATCTTTTTTCGAAGTCCCAAAAGGGGTACTAGAAAAATTAGATTACTACAGGTCTCGTTTCTTTTGGCAATCCGATGAACACAAAAAGAAATATCGTTTAGCCAAATGGAATATTCTTTGCCAACCAAAGGAGATTGGAGGTTTAGGGATTAAAAACCTTGATGTACAGAACCAATGTTTGCTTAGCAAATGGTTGTTTAAGCTAATAAACGAAGATGGTATATGGCAGACTATTCTTAGGAATAAGTATTTGAAGAACCAAACAATTTCCCAAGTTGAAAAAAAGGCTGGTGATTCGCATTTTTGGGCCGGTCTTATGAAGGTTAAATCAAAATTTTTAAACTTGGGATCCTTTCAGTTGAATGACGGGAACCAAATAAGGTTCTGGCAGGACAAGTGGTTAGGAAATTTCACACTTAGTGAACAATACCCGGCCCTGTTTAATATTGTACGTAAGAAACATGCAACGGTAGCTTCAGTTTTTGATAGAGTTCCTCTTAATGTGTCTTTTAGAAGAACGTTGACAGGAAACACACTTGCGCTTTGGCATAACCTTGTTGCTAGGATAAGTAGTGTACGATTGAACAACAGTAGTGATTCTTTTAGATGGAGTCTTAACCATTCTGGAATCTTTACTGTTGCCTCAATGTACCATGTTCTTATAAGCAATGGTAATGTTCAGTTTGACAAAAACCTATGGAAGCTCAGGATGCCGTTAAAAATTAAGATTTTCATGTGGTATTTAAAAAAGGGGGTCGTGCTCACTAAGGACAATTTAGCCCGCAGGAATTGGAATGGGAGTAGGCGATGCTGTTTTTGTTCTTGTGATGAAACGATTCAACATCTCTTTTTTGATTGTCATTTCGCAAAATTCCTATGGAGAGCCGTACAGTTTGCTTTCAATTTACAACCACCTAGAAGTATTACTCATTTATTTGGTAACTGGCTACAGGGGATTGGTATAAAATTGAAAAGGCAACTGTTAGTGGGAGCTTCTGCTTTATGTTGGGCTATATGGCTTAGTAGGAATGATGTGGTGTTTGACAAATCTCCAATAAAAACTTATATGCAGGTACTGTACCGGGGCACTCATTGGCTCAGATTTTGGGCGCAGCTGCAACGGCGTAATGAAGACAAGGAGACGATGAAGAATGCATGCCTAGCTCTGGAGGTGTTGGTTATGCAGATCTTCGCCAATCATGGATGGAGGTTTACCAATAGAATTGGTCATTAATAAATTTCTTCATCAAACTGTTTTGGTATTATCGTCTAGTTTGCTTTCCTTGATTCGTGTAAGTGCAGACGGAAGTGCTGCCATTTGTGTAATGAACGGCTGTAACCTCTTTTGAGGCCAAAGTCGGGTACTTTCCCATTATCTAAAAAAACCAGGTCATCACCATGGAGGAGTCAACGAGAATAATTGGCGGTGACTATGAGGCGCAGGCGAGGAAGGAAAATCATACCCGCGGTTTGATTGGACTTGCGGAGAAATTGATTGGTCGGGACCTCCACGGCGCTCGCCCCGGCCCCGCCCGCCCGCGTGGGAAGGCGAGAGCAAGGTCGGAGGAGCAGGGCCGTCACCGCGTCCCTGACGATGGCCGCTACGAGCCTCACGGACACTGAATGTGGGTCCCGCTTTGGCTGGTGAACCCATACGTCAGTGAGGGTGACAGCGGGTAGGTGAGTTGGCGGGTGCGCACCAACTGCTGGGACAACGTTTTGTCACCAGTCACCACCCGCTCGTGTCGTTTGGCTTCGGAGATTCCCGGGAGCAGTTGCGGTGGCGGCGGCGCGCGTTGTTCCCTCCGCCGCTTCGAATCTTTCGACAAGAGTGAGTTCCTAACCCAATCACCTGCTCTTCCTCGGTTCTTCCTCCTCCACCCCTGCGAATCGTGCTCTTCCATCAGAAACAGCGAGCAGCTGCTCGTGCGCGTCACCTGTTCGACGGATTGCCTCACGGTGCACGAGCCTGTCCGAATCCGAGTTCCCTGTTCTATCTTGTTGCACGGAGTATCATAGGTTTGTTTGCATAGGCTGATAATCCCAGATATTTTCAATGCATAGGATAGGAGGGATGAAATCCCATCGCTGCTGGTCAATTGAGTGGTTGTCTTCTATTATTAGTCATTTTGTGTTGCCTTTGCGAATTGCAGGTGTGCATGACATGGACGGTCTGATCAACGTCCGCGCCAGCCCGCGTCACTCTCTGTCTGCTCACTCATTACCCTCGGTTCGACTACCACCAGCATCAAAAGTGACAGTTCAGTTTGGGAATCCGGTGTTTCACTCTGCTAAGCTCTGTCAGACCCGTTCTTTGGTGGCCGCAGCGCTGGAGGTCTCCAAGGACGGTGCCACAGCAGGTTTGGCTAATCGCCAGCCTTCCAAAGGTTTGTGCTGATACTTCAACTCTTGGCAGACAATTAGTTTCCATCCCAGAATGTTGCGATGTTTTGATACTAATTGCTTTCCTGCTTGTTTCCAGATGCTATTGAGACCTGGCGCAAAGCGAATGCGGTATGCTTCGATGTTGATAGCACGGTCTGCCTGGACGAGGGCATCGACGAGCTTGCTGATTTCTGTGGCGCAGGGCAAGCTGTTGCAGAGTGGACAGCAAAGTAAATCCTTCAGTCTGTAGATTAATTCGTCCGGGTTATTGATATTGTCGTCGCAGCTGACGTTGGCCTAATGCTCTCAGGGCTATGACAGGAACTGTTCCGTTTGAGGAGGCGTTGGCAGCCAGGCTGTCATTGATCAAGCCATCTATCTCGCATGTTGAGGAGTGTTTGCAGAAGAGGCCGCCAAGGTAAGCTTCACCTAATTCTAAATACCATGGTAGTTGAAATGGTTGCCAGCATTTTAATGCTGTATGTTGCCTTCTTATTCTGGATCTTGGCAGGTTGTCCATTACTGCTATTTACCATTTAAAAATAGTGGTTGTACTAGGTGTTATCCTTTTTCTGTTTTTACCCCTGTATATGTATCTGAACAGAACAGCATGTGTGTATGGATGAAATGATCTTACCCGTGTTTTTCTTTTCAAACAAAAACGAACATTGTGCAACTGTACTTTAAATTTACAGAGCCAGTCACGGAAGGCACTTTTGGCCAAATTGCCTCTTCTTTTATTTTTCTTATGCATGGGAGCCTCTGATTTCTCTGTCTACTGTGTAAATAAACAATGATACAACTTGGCTCGACATTAAAATGAGCTTTCATGTTGCAACTTAGTACTTAACTTGGTTCACTCGCATGATTATTGAAAGCTATGTTCATCTATGTGCAGGATTTCTCCTGGAATGCCTGATTTGATTAAGAAGCTAAAAGCTAATAATATTGATGTGTTTCTTGTGTCAGGAGGATTCCGACAAATGATCAAGGTAGGTATATCATTTGAGGCTTCTAGTAGTCATGAAATATCATGGCATGGCTAATTTCAGCTGCAGTTTAGAAGATATTTAAACTTTATGCGTGTTATATTCTGATGTTGCGCCAAACTTAACGTTTTGTGATATCTATAGTTTGAAATCAACCTGTATTATTTTTTGCAATGATAAACAAGGATCTGTTTCCTCTTTCACAGAGAAGAATAAGTGGATTTCCTTTAATTTCCAGCAAATAATTTGAGATGTATTATGTGCTACCGAATTTTGTGTATGTGACATTTTGTGGATAAATAGTTACATAAATCACTCATCTGTTTTCTCTGTGCTCTGTGTCCAGCCTGTGGCATTTGAGCTTGGCATTCCTCCTGAAAACATCATTGCAAACCAACTGCTCTTTGGAACTTCTGGAGAGTATGCTGGATTTGACCCCACAGAACCCACATCAAGGAGTGGGGGTAAAGCACGAGCAGTGCAACAAATAAGACAGGTCCGGTGCAACTCTGTAGCTTTTGGTATTGTGCTGTCCACTTCTCTATGTGTTGCTTACCTTGTTTCGCCATCAGGACAATGGCTATAACACTATCATTATGATTGGAGATGGCGCCACAGATCTTGAGGTATGACACTGAATAATGTCTTTGAAATTTCTATTCTGACAATAGTTGTACCAATAGTAATTTGTTCCTTGTGATGATATGGTCGAAGACTTATCCATTGATGAGTCATGCAACTCACTGCTTTCACCCTGCCAGTATTTTTTTTTTTCTTGATAATTTTGTATTCTTTAGTCAGGTCTCATAATGTTTTATTTTCTCCTCGTGTGTGGTTTGTGATAGAAACTGAGTGAACCTTTTGCATGTAGTCATTTAACATGATATACCAATGAGTAGGCCAACGAGTTATGTGGAAAGTATGGCTGAAGCCTGATGAAACAGATTGTTTCACCCTATTGGCACCTAACAATAGTATATTATATATGAAAGAAATAATTTGAAGTGTCTATAGAGCTTAATAGTACTGATTGACTTATTGGCGTGACAATTGAAATTTTTAATACCGTTCCAGTACTTTATGAAAATGATAAAAATGCTTACAGCTACATTAATCTGCCCATGTCTTTGCAGGCTCGGCAACCTGGTGGAGCAGACTTGTTCATCTGTTATGCTGGTGTCCAGATGAGGGAAGCAGTCGCTGACAAAGCAGACTGGGTTGTCTTTGACTTTCAAGATCTGATTGCCGAATTACCATAACGTGATTCCTCAGCATTCTGATTCTTGTATTGTTGACACTAAGTGACAAAATAATAGCAGCCGCTTTAAAAGCTGTAGATTTTGCAGGCATGCTTGTACTTTAGCTGATTATCTGGTTGTATGTTTTTTTTTCTATTTCCATCAGTTCTGTACCCTCCTCTTTTTCTCATTTCAAAATATATTGGATGGTCATGTATTGTATTCAATACAAATTATCACTTAAGCAGTTGCTTAAGAATGTATATTCAAAATAAATAAATTCTAGGGCTGAATCACATACTTATTCTGCAAGGACTCTGGATTTATGTGAGGTAGTGAATGTTAAACCAAAATAGTGCATACTAGAACACAAATCAACTATACTGCACCCAGTGACATTGTCAGCCTTAAGTTTGAGAATTCTGGAACTTTTGCAGAAACCATTGGATGTATCTCGAGCTCACTGACTAGACCCTGCAATTGGCATGTTTTTCAATATATTGGCATGGTTCATTCATTTAAAAAATATATGTATAGTGATTCAGCTAGTTAGTGCAAAAGAATGACCTCTGCATTGGTTAGTCTCGATCATGACTTGGATGCCTCCATCCAATCTAAATCTAATAATGCTTTACTTTATTCTTTATCTCTTTACTTTTCTGTCTTTAAATATTTTATCTTTTCTTTACCCCTACAACACACCTAACCGTTCCTCCAACACCACACCGGACCCTTGTGATTGTGCAGCGGCAGCAGATGCCACATCACTTTCTTGTCCCAACTTGTTCTATCGCCTTTGATGCTTTTCCTCGAACCACAAGCCAGCGACTAAAGATTGTGGATTGCAGCCCCAACCTTTGTACCAGCCGTATCAAAAATTATTCTGTGCTCCATCCACTACAGTACAACAGGATCATAGAGACGCCACTTCATTATCTTGTACGACGATATGTCGTGGTTGCTTCCATGCATCATGATCGACTTGAAACTCATATTTTTATTTATTTATTTATTATGAAAGAATAAAAATGATAAGACGGCACTTGCTCCCAAGTTTCTGTTGTCACTGAAGCTAGAACACCATGTTGACTGCGTTGTTCTTAAAGTTTGTTGGTGCAATATCCATCTCTAGCTTTCCCAAAAAAAAAGGCCCGGTTAACAAAAAAGAAAAAAAAAAGAGGCCCTTTGAAAGTTTGATGGATGGAATGAAAGAGTTGTAGGTTTCGATGAATTGACCACCGGCCACGTTCACTGTTCGCGCGCCCGCCCGTGCACCAGCGAACCGGATGGGGTGGCGCCAGGGTAGGGTACCCAACCCCATCATCATTTCCCAATCATCGCGACGCGCCGCCAACCGCACCGCCGACGCGATGATCGGTGGGGTCGTGGAGACACGAACGGACGGCCGCGATGCGTCGACACGTCGGCAACGGCTTCTATTAATAGCTACCGCACCGCACCGTCGTGCCAACGGCGTCTACGTGACTGCGTCGGCCGTCGGTGATCGTTCGTTCGTAGAGGTACAGTACAGCAGGTGAGCTGCGAGGAGAGGATAATCGATGGGGCGCGGCCGCGGCGTGAGCTACGGCGGCGGGCACAGCTCGCTGGACTACCTGTTCGGCGGCGGTGGCGGTGGCGCAAGCGCGGCGCCGGCCAAGCCGGCGGCGGAGGAGAGGCCACGGGAGACGGTGACAGCGGCGGCGCCGGAGCAGAGGCCGCCGCGGGAGACGGTGACAACGGCGGCGGTGGAGGCGCCCGCCGCTACAGAGGGTGGCAAGACCAAGGAGATCCCCGCCGGCGTCCGTGGCAGCCAGACCAACAACTACTTCCGGGCGCAGGGCCAGAACTGCGGCAACTTCCTCACGGTCAGTGGCAGATCACTCCCCTGTTCCTGTCTTCTCCCGTGCTTTTCAGCTTCTTCTTTCTTGTAGCATTTTTCTTTTCTGAAGTTTCGATTGGCCGTGATGGCAGGACCGCCCGTCGACCAAGGTGCACGCCGCTCCGGGCGGCGGCTCGTCGCTGGACTACCTCTTCGGCGGCGGCGCCGCCGGTGGCAAGTGACGTCCATCTTCGGTTCACAATCTCTACTTCCCCGAGGACAACTCGTGTCCTGCTTGGCAAGCATAGTGCGCTCATAACCTGATTGTTCCACAGCTGCAATTGTGTTGTGTGTTGTTTCTGTAGCTAGTCTCGTGTGTGATCAACGGCTAACTGAACTCGTATCACAAGCATGCTAGTTCTGCCGCCGCCTGTACCAGTTCATGAAGTCAGTAGCCAGCCTGCTCTGTTCTTTGACGTTGCTTCTCGTAATTTGTGTCATGATGACCCATAAGGATGATGCTGCTCTCGTGTAATTTAATTGCTATTTAAAAGTTGTCACATGCCGATGCACTAGATTCTTTTCCTCTGGTTGAAGACTCAATGCTTCATTTTTATCTCTCTGCTTTTGAAGCTACAAGCAAAGTTCTAAACACCACCATCTCACAAATTCAAAGTTCAAGCATATGACTGTCGGTGCCATACACCAGAGCATAAGTCATACGCCTCTTAAACACGCTAGACCAGAAAAAAAAAAAAAAAAAGCTGTCACTGTTCAAGTGAAGAGTGTTTAATCACCCACGGTCATACAGACAAGCATTGGAGACACTGAAACAGGAGACAAGAAAAAGGGCCACTGAAGGGTATCAAAATACAATCGCCCTTTGGGTTGTCACCATGGAACACGATTAGGAGCAACACAAAAGTTAAAAATCACAGATATCCTATCCCATGCATCCACTTCAGTGCCATTGAACATTCATCAGCTGGAACCAAATAAACATTGCTAGAACGAAGAGGTAACCCCAGAACCACAGGATTTTCATTTGATTATATTAACATAAGTCGATAATTTACAGATTTCTGGTCAAACCATGACCAGATGATAATTAAGGCACCTCCGAGTCTCGGCAACGCAGGGGCGCAGGCAGACAAGGGGAAAACCTTCCCTAGCTGTCTATTTGGAAGAAACCGAAAAAGAATGTTTATGTGCACCGCTCCACCATTCCGAGAATGCCGGTATGGCCAAAGGGAGGGGCACTATGGGTTAAATATGTACAGGGCGTATTGACAGAAGATTTGCTGGACTAGATCATATGTGTTTTCACTTTTCTGATCATCATACGAGGTTATTAATCCATGATATGGAGTCCAGCTACATGATTAAGTTGTCTCGTCGAACTCCATTTTCTGCAAAGGGTCCATGAAAAAATGAAAGAGATTGATTAAAAAATAGGTACCAGGAAAAGATAATATGGAAAAGAACAGCAAAAACAGATTGAGAGCTAAGGACACTACAGCTTAGAACCTGAGACAACAAGTCACGAAAAATAAGGCACAACAACTGCTTAAAGCTTGTATCTGCTTTACGATGTTTAGTAATTGTAAGGCTTCATATTAGACAATCAGATGAAATGGGTGGGCTCATTTTCGCCACAAGTAGCATTACCCTTCATATCTGCATCCAATCTTTTAATTCACGCAGTTACCATCCACAGGTGCATGGTGACTTTGTGGTGGTGGTGGGGTGTTAGCATGTTTCAAGAGGTTAATATGGAGAGACGACTTCAATGCGCACATTGCTTTAAGCTCTCATAACAAATTCAGGCTGCTGATTTCATAGTAGAACATTGTGTAAAATCATTTTACCAAGGTACTAATAAATCATAAGGACAGAGATATCCTAGTTACCTTTCCACAGACAGGGCATGCCTCACTTCTTTCCATCCACTCATAAATACAGCCAAGGTGGAAATGGTGTGAACAACGCATAACTATCCTAGGATTCTCAGAATTATAATCTGCAATTTAGTTAGGGAGCCATATAACAAAGTGAGAACATGTGACCAATCTTATTGTGAATGTAATGAAAAATATTTCTATCGCATTATGTTACATAAAAAATAAAAATTTGTAAAACGCGCAAGACATGTTTCCAATACACTGAAGAATTAACATTAGCAGGTAATACCTTCAAGACATGTTGGGCACACATCTTCATCTTCAGCGGATGGAGAAAAGTAGGTGAAGTAATTTCCAAGTTCCTTTGGTGGCACCTTCTCTCCATAAGCAGAACTGCCTCTTTTCATTTTGGTGTCATAGTTTGTTTTACTTTGCTTGTCTACTGTGGTAGGTGTCTCCATTTCCTCATCATCGTCATCAGCTCTAAGTGGCTCTGATTCCTCCGGGGTATGACTTGAGGCCTCACGCCTCAACGCAAACCAGTCACGAGAGGGAGGGGAAAATCTTGGATCATCATATGGCAGTGGTCTTGGAGGTGAACGATATGTATCAAAGGAACTTTCACTTGTATCAACAGGAGTGGCTTCTATAGCCTGAGAAACAGGATGGACCGCTCCAACACGGAATAAAACAGTGTACTGAAAGTAAAAAGATCAAAATGTAATGGTTAGTACCTGTATCAGTTCAACTTATATTAGTAAGATAAGGCTCCATTGGACCATTTCCAACAGAGATTAAATCAGTTTCATTAAGTGCAATATCTACTTTTGTAGGAAGGGTCACTTCATGCTTGATATAAGCCTGTCAAATATACTACTATTCATTACAAAGGATTTTTTACCAGGGAACGATGGGACCATTAAAAGTTCAAAAAGAGCAACATCCAACACGTTAGTATTTACTTTTGTAGCACTGATTAATCGTTTGCCAAGCAACCAAACAAGATAATACATTGCTACAAATGAGAACAACACAGCCAGTGTAACTTAACTATTCATTACATGAACCAAGCTTTCAACTATTTAGGGTATCTGACATACTCCGTATGGTGTAGGCCACTATTTGCCTTTTAACCAGGTATCACTGGGTAAGAGAAGTGGATAAAGGATAAAATTCACCTTCGGCATTATAAATGATGGTGAATCCTGACTCTAGTGGGACAGATGAGCTGAAGTCATGAGAATCAACTGATCATTCTCTCATCAACACACCAACTACCAGCATAACATTCAGCATGGACAAATCAAGACACATAGAAGATAAGAGCATACCGCATTGATCAGCTGCTGGGTAAAACATCTGAGGCACACGCAGTTCCTAAATGCCGAGGATGAATTGTTCCCATGGTGATCAGAGTAATCAACTTGCAGGCATGAACAGAAAGCTCCCATAATCCAACAAAAGCGCAGAAGAGAGTTCCTTGAATCAGAATTCGGTAATCAACAAGTCCAACCGGGTACTGAACAGTCCCAGATATGAACTGATGTGCAATCCAAATCTTCCAGAATCCTGAATTCTTCAATGCCAAGACGGTCAGAATGAAGCAAGTGTTTGTCGGTACCTACAATGGCAGAAGATAATGTGTCATTTCTAGCTCGAACTGTCAGCAAAGTTACATATATTGCGCAAATTGAGACTATATTTCCGATAAATTATATCATCACCACCCAACTATATTTATGTGGTAGAACAACAAAATACAATGTTTCATCCCCTTGTTTTCCATCAAAGTATATTTCTGACTAGGTTACAGTACAAACTGATAGCTCGAGAACACAATCC
The DNA here is from genome assembly GCA_012490785.1 of Eragrostis nindensis. Lineage (NCBI taxonomy): Eukaryota > Viridiplantae > Streptophyta > Magnoliopsida > Poales > Poaceae > Eragrostis > Eragrostis nindensis. The sequence goes on along the minus strand of JAAXCT010000099.1, from coordinate 516,292 downwards.
ACCCAAATCCCAAGCCTCTACCGGTCAGGACGGCACCCAAATCGTCTCCAATCCCAGACTATTCAGCTTACGTGACCCACAGAAATCAACAAGATCATCCACCACCAGAGGAACGAACAGACAACAAATCCGCAGCGCAACCCAACCAGAAACGACAAAATTTCGCCTCGCAAACCTTCCAAAATCCGACCTTTACGCAACGGAGCCCCACGAAATCCTCTCAAACGTTTATCAAAATCCCACCTTTCTTCCCCAATCCCCCTCTCCTGCCGCCACCACGGAACCCACCCTCCCGTCGCACGCAATTACAAATTCCAATCCGCCGCCGGCGAAATCAACAATCGACGACGAACGCAGGATCCCTACCGGGGAACGGAATCGGAAGGGGGAAGAAGGGGATTCACCTGCAAAAAGATAGGAAGGAGGGCCGCGGGTTTACGGAAACTTCTCGAGCCACGCGGAATCCCCTGGCGCATCGGCGCGGCGGCGTTGACCGATCGGCTAAGGAAAGCAAGGATCCCAGGATTCGATTCCTTGCGCTGTGTTCTCGCTTTCTCTTCTTCTTGGTAATTATGGATGGAGCCAAACCAGAGGCAGGCGGTCTTATCGGGTCCCGACAGGGGAGGCCCGAAGGGCTGCTGCTGCAGCTACAGTGACGACGACGCCGACGCGAATGGGTCGTCGACGACGCGTTGACTCCGTCGCGGCCTCGCGCGGGGAGAGGTGAGTGAGATTCTCTCTGCTCTCGGAAGGGTGGACGGCGGGAGGTAGGGAGAGGATTTGGTGAGGTCGCGGCGCGTGCGGTGGGTTGATTGCTGCCGGCCCCGCCACCGCCACGGCATGTGAGGCGCAGCTTCGGCCCTGTTCGGATGGGTGGAAATCGCTGAGGCTGGCGGCTGGGCTGGAAACCGTTAGACACATGTTTACTGTAGCTACCAGCCATTCCAGCCAACCTAGCCGGCCAGCCCAGCCATCCTAACAGGCTGTTCGTCACGAGTCGCGGCGTGGAGTGGCCCTAGTGGCACGTCCCGGCGACGTGGCGCTCCGGGAGCAGAGTGATCCGGCACTTGGGTCATCAGCAGTCTATCGAGGATTTGCCCTCGGTTCCCAATGGCCAGTAGCCATTTACCTTCTTTATAAATAGGTTCGATATTTTACCTTCGATTTTTGGTTCAATTGCCCTCTAGGCATTTTTAGCCTATTCTGCCCCTCCCTCCTCTTCCTCCTCCCGTCGGCGACCACCGCCGCCATGGGTGCTGCCGCCTCCTGCCCGTACTTGAGCAACTTCCGTCCTTCCTTGCTGTTGGGGAGTGAAGCCCTCAACATAATGTTTATATTATCAGATGAGTACAGGCGAAGTCTTCGTAAGTAGGACGAAGCCCTCGAAGTGAATTTACAAGATATTTAGATTATTCCGAAGCCCTCATGGTGAAAATCTCTGTTGTTTTGGCTGTCCCGAAGCCCTCAAGCGTGATTGAGTTGTTGTTGACCTGCCGCCAGGTGCGAAGCTAGTTGCGCTCTTAGAATGTTGAAGTATAGAAATCCAGTGCAAGCACGTCACATCAATGCGAAAGTGTCCTTGTGCTTCGGGTCGTCCGCGGTGCTGGACAAGGTGTCTTAATCGGCGTCTCCTCTGAACTCTGGTCAGATTGATAATGAGGCTCGTGACCCGAAATCCGTTGTCCATTACAGAGATTCTCCCCGCTATTTATAGGGGAGGAGAAATGTCGCTTTTGTGGGCAGGTCCTTGGTCATCTCCGTTATGACGTACCGTTCCTCGCATAGGCTTCGCTTCCCAATTGGTGTGATGGCTTATGCCTTCGCCCTCTCGGCTAGTACCTTCGGCTTAACTTTGGCATTTATCCCAACACTCACCAACAAATCGGTCGCCGACGAACTCCGCTGCCGTGGCGTCGAAAACGCGCGGGATCGATCGCCGACGAACTCCATTACCGAGACCGTGAATGCTGAGATCGCCGTCGCTGAGGCACGGATCGGCCGGTCAATGATGGAGATGGAGGCGGCCAAGGAGGCGGAGGCTGCGGCGATGAAGAAGCTCAAGGCCGCCGTGGAGAGCACGATGTGGGCGCGAGCGTCGTCGCTGGCGTCGCAGGGGCCGGCGGGCACCATCGTCATCTCGCGGTTCGAGTACGAGTACCTGACCGGGCGCGCGGCGAAAGTGCGGGTGGTGGCGGAGAAGAAGGTGTCCACGGCGCAGGCGTGGGTGCAGGCGCTCAAGGTCGGCGAGAAGGAGCTCGCGGCGCGCGCAACGGCCTTGAAGCGGGAGGCCAGGGACCCGCGTGTGTTTGGCGCCACGACGGTGGAGTTCGTCGGCGACTGATTCATCGGCGAGGAAGGACGGAAGCTGCTCAAGTACGGGCAGGAGGCGGCGGCGCCCATGACAGCGGTGGTCACCGGTGGGAGGAGGAAGAAGAGGGGAGGGGCAGAATTGGCATGATGAGGGGCAGAATAGGCATGAAAATGCCTAGAGGGCAAATTCTGAACCAAAAATCTGTAAGAAGGGTAAAACTTCGAACCTGTAAGGAGGGTAAATGGCTAATAGCAATTGAGAAGGAGGGCAAATCCTGAATTGCCCTGTCATCGGCTCATCATTCCCTTTGCGCGTGCTCATGGTAATTTTTTTCTTTTTCAAAACGTCCTCATCGTAATCAACCACATTTGTTTAGTCTACACTATTCATAGCCCACATTAGCCAACATGTGCAATAGAACGTATCAACAGAACATATGAACAGATTTACGCAATCTGTGCAAATAATCCATCCCAATACTACAGCTCTTCACAATTCACATCTACAAAATCACACCACGCCGCACAATGATCACATAGCATGCCAAAAAACTTGGTTTACATCCGCATTCTCCGTTTGATTTTAAATTCATATTATCACTATGTTAGCTTTTGACAAAATTGAGTTCATGTGAATTTCAATACCTTGAGGGATGATCGCCCCATAGGGGCATCTACCAACGTATCGAAACTCACACCTCCCCACTCCCTAATCTGGTTGCTTCCAACAACCGGAATAACTTATGATGATGAGGATGGCTCCAACGGGGCAATCAGTCGCTTCCTCCTTTCTTAGATTTCACTACGTCAGGTCAGGCCTTTAGTAACACATATATGTGTTACTAAAGTTTGAGAAAAATGTTACAGAGACCTATAGTAACAAAAAAATAAGTGATGCATATGCTGGTGTTACTAGAACAAATTCTAGTATAACACATATATGTGTTACTACTTGTGAAAAAATATGTTACAATAATAAATGTAGCAACACATGTGAATGTGTTACTATGTCTAATAAAATGTGTGACAATATTAATGTAGTAACACAAATAAAAAATTCAAAAAATAGTGGCCGCTAGGATTTGATCCCAGGACCTCACCTTCTTTAAGTTGCAGAGTTTCCACTACACTACACATGCATATATGATATGAAATTATCCTTAATTGATTTTAACTTATAAATTATTTGAATATATGTTACTGTAGCCCAAGAAAAGTGTTACTACAGCTTGTAGTAACACATAACAGTAACATTTTATTTGTGTTACTATGAGTTCTAGGCCTGCTATGTTTAAACACATTGATTTCTTTGTAACACTATACTTGAAACACAATTTTGTGTTACTAGGATAATTATCTGTAAACATTTTTACAAATCTAACATTTGTGTTACAACCACACTCAGTAACACAAATGCTTGTGTTACTATGAATATTTTTGTAACACGTTGTTACTTGTGTTACAGATATGTGTTACAAAATACTTGTTTTGTAGTAGTGTTTGTAGGTCCACAAAACGGATTCAGGGTGCTCGATCTTGTCGGCTGGATGTGTGCGGATCGTCCCTATCATCCTCATTGTCCACATCGGGGGCGCCATCTCTTTGATCACTAGGATTTCCTCATTGACCTTGTTCCTCTACAGCAGGGAGCATGCCGACTAGGGCTGCGGCTACGGTGGCTTTAGTTGTAGCAACGATGGTTTGTTGAATGTACTATTAGTATGCCTTGTGGCAACAATTGTGATAAGGTGGCTGCTAAGGTGGCAGTTGTTTTTTGGCCACTGAGGCGGTGGTCATGTCATCGGATGTTGTGGATCCACTGCTAAAATGGATGTTGATATGGGTTTGAAGGTAGCGAGTGAAAGCCTCGCCTAACTGATGAGTATGAAGGAATAGAGATAGAGATTTGTAGGAAAGAGAGAAATATGCATTAGGAAGTGAGAGTGTCTTACAATTTGAGAATGTTGAAAACCCTAAAATGTCTTATAATTGGAACGGAGGGAATACATCATCACACTGCAGCGTTGCAGAATGTCAAAATGAACAATTATAAAATAACCTTGATGTACTCTAAGCATGAGAACCTAAGGATATATAACTCATCATTTGTTTTTGAACAATGTCCATAACGTTGGATTGTTAACACTTGGCATCATTCAAATTTATTTGTAACTTTGGTGACCACAATAAAGCTTGAGAAGAGGTAGACAACTCTTTTGGAGTATCATGTTATATGTCGTCGATAATACCTAGATAATATTTGAATTTGTAGCAAAACATGATGGCCCTTTACCGTAGCAGCAGCAGCAGCAGTAGTAGTATATTTTCCTCTTATCCTCTCTTCTAGTTGTTCAGTGCGAAGTTATCCCAAGATGCTCACATTGACTTTCCTCTCCAAAGATGTGTGAAAAATAAATAAGCATTATAATGACAACCATGGACTAAGAATGAAGATACCAGTGCACTTTTATTAGTGTCGATGTCAAATTTCTAGTTTGTCGTATATATAGTATATTATGTTGTCTCAAATTTGTTTACATTGCAGATCCGAATGTAGCTCAAGACTAGTATGCTATTATAACAATTGTTATTCTTTGTAACGGTCAATTGTAAGATATGTTTTTTTATTTAGGGAATCTAGTGGAGGTGAACAAACCATATATTATATGTCTCCAATTGCCTAAGATTTCACTGAGCTCCTTAAGCACACTTGGTTTAGGAAATACTATCTATCGATATATTATCCCTGATGCCTTCAGAAAACTAGAATATATTTTTGCTAGCACATATTCCTAAATCATGTTTTTGACTGTCTTTACCGTTGCTATTCTAACTTTTATCCTATATGAAACCAAGGATAATACGTAGACCACTTGCATTAGATTGATCCATGCATGTAGCTTAATGCACTAGCTTGGTCTGGAAATACTATATTGATTATACATTTGGATCTCAGTTATTTGTGGTTGAGATTTGCATGGAACATTTGCCGTTTGAACTTATTACATGTTTATATTTATGAACGCCTGATATGTTATACGATTATTACTTCAAACTATCTGTGTTGCCCAAGCACAACAAATTTGTTAGTTATCATTTCTGGATATAACAATTAAAATTATGAATTAGTGGTGGTGATGGTGGGCGGTCCATCCTCCCATCACATAAAATCGGCGCCAACAAGTGTGCCATATCTACCTTGGTTTTTTTTTTTTTTTTGAGAGTCATATCTACCTTGGGTTTGCTCCCTTCCACTTCTATCTCTTGAGCGATTCACCCTCCTGCCTTCATCTGCTAAGCTGCGGGGGGCAGCCTCCTAGAGCCCCAGCATTCCTCCTTGCTTCGTGTGCTTGCTGCTGGGGCACTATAACATCCGGATTTGGTGTTAACATTTTGCAAAATTATTTATTTTTTGCTTGCTTTATTTTGAATTCTATTAGAATTTCATTGCATTTTTTAGAGCTTCACACATATGGATTTGGTATTTTTTGAATTTAACTTTCAACTATGAATCCTAAGTCCTTTTTTTAAAGCAATTCCTAAGTCCTTATTTTGTCGTCTAACATTAGTTGAATGAAAATTTGGGCCACGGCCCATCCTTCCAGCTAGGCAGCTAGGCTACTACTTCTTGTCTTGTTTCTACCTTGGGCTGTGTTGTCTGTCCGTCTCCGGGCGTTGCGCCGTCGCGTGCGGCCGCACACTAGCACAGACGCCGCCATTGTGTTCCTGCTTTGCCAGAGCTGCGAACTGCCGCGTGGTCTGCTTAGCATACGTGCCTCAGCTCAGTTGGTCACCCAAGTCACGCAGTTCAGCCGCGCTAATGGCTCGCCGCTGTCGTCCATCTCGCCGCCAACCCAGCGGCAAGGCAGCGAGTCCCTCATTCGGAGGAGCGAGCGGGCAGTCCGCAGTCTTGAGCCTTGACGTCTTGATGACTGTTTCACTGCTAAAGAAAAAGAGTGCGCGTACGTAGGTGAGGGCGTGATACCTTGACGTACGCACGGCGACGATGACAACCGCGACGCCTTTTCCAGCGAGACTTGGTGGAAGAGCCGCCGTGCCGCTTCGGCGGTTATATATGGACGGCAGAGCCTTGTTTTCTGCACAGGCGCACACTGAACGGCAGATCGTGAGATGTGAGCAAGAGGGACTGAATTCAGATGCGGGGAAGGAGGAGACGTACTGACGTACCGGTACTGAGCCGTCTGAGCGTACAACATTCAACGAACGAGCGTAAGTAGGTGTCCGGCGCATGGCCTTGGTAACATTTAACATTCAATCAACGAACGAGGAGACCAAAACAGAGGCTTTTTTTTTTCGAGGATTTGCATTACGAGAGCAGAGGAGTTCCAAACATAGGCGTTACTGCACCCTGTACCACTGACAAAAGAGGCCAGGCCCACTAGTCAGTGACTGGTGGCACGTCAAGGGATCACCGTCCAAACACAGGATGCAAGTAACCGTCTCTGCCGTGGACCCTTTTTCTTTATTTGAGGAGTCGATGCACCCATAAAGCATGTTTGAGACTGCTTCACAAAATTCAGCTTCACTCCAACTCCACCATGGAGCCACTCAAAAGCTGAAGCCAGATAAAATTTCGGCAAAGTTTAATTCCCAACGCCTTCCAGTCCTGTACCATAGACCACGTGAATAACCATTCTTGTGTGATTTTCAGTAGAACCGGCCGGCACTAGTGGATATTGTGGGCATATCATTGTGGCACACTGTTGCTGGCTTGCCTGGCTTATATCGGCGTGTGTCTGCGGGCAATGGCAAGGAACACAAGGCTTGAGCGTTAATTATGCTGAGGGGACCGACTGGGCCATGTATAGCAATAACTGATCCAAGATTGAAAAAACGTGTTCGGGCGCGCAGTTCGCATTTGCTGGTTGTTAAACAACTTTAACGACCATGAACGTTTCCCCAACAGTACGTAACACGCTCCAGGACCCCAGTTGCAGAGAGACCCGGCAGCATGGAGGGATCCAACTACAACATCTTACGTTTCAATTGCCTAAAGCCATGTTTCTACTTAGTTTACACCGGCTTCCACACAAAATAGATTATAGGAAACATGCATGCTTAATCCACATGGAACCACACCAAACCATACAACTTTCACCAATCTCGAATACACGGCGGCTAGCACATTGGACATGGCGGCATCCGTTCTGCGTGACACCAGATTTGATCTCTCCATGTATGATCCAATTCTGCGCCGGTGGATGCTACCACACATCTTTAATGATCCCTTTAGATGGATCCGAGATGAGTGACAGAGTCACCTAAAGTCGGCAAATTGGAGTTGTGCGAGGATCGTCAGGTTTTGATGTGGTGGCCCTGATTTGTGCGCGGATCTTCTTCTAGGGCTAAGTGCGGGGATTACCGACGTTTGTTGAGTGCTCATTGACGCAGAAGTTGTGTCACGACGACTGGGTTGGATAAGACCTGGAGGTGGTGGTGACTCAGATGCTGGATAGATGCATGTTTAGTTTTCTTGCTCCTTTGTTCCTAGCCTGCGTGCAATTTGAAATGGAGCCGCTTTTCGTTGTAATAGTTGTAGCTACATGCATTTTTTGGATGTAGATGGTGGAATAAATATTTTCCCGATTCTTAAAAAAAAAAATCTCGAATACACAAAAACAATCAACCTGCCGAGACCATGACGTCTTCCACCGCGCGCTGGCGCCACTCGTACCGGCCGTCAGCGGCCCGTGCTGATATAAAAAAGAAAATTATTTTCTTAGCCTGAAACTTCTGCTTTCTTACGACTATTGTGATCTTGCACAAGCGAACTTAAAAAGAAAATGATTTTCTTACCCTGAAACTGCAGTGTCCAATGCAGACGTGCCTCTGCCTGCAAAGCAAGACTGCTTCGCCACAAATTTCCATGGCTTCAGGTCAAGGCATCAAGTGTTCCACGCACCAGTACATTATCTTGGATTGCAACATGTTCTCTCCAGTCTGGTACGAAAAGGTGACTGCAGATGGAATTTTGGCAAAGTTAAATTCCCCGGTCCTTCCAATCCTATTCTATAAACAATGCGAGTATCCATTCTTTTGCGTTGGCCAGAAGAATTGGCATTTATAAAGCTAGAGGCTTCTTGTGGAGAGCTAATGCATTTGGTGCGCACTTTGGCACACGGTTGCTTCCTCATATCGCAGTGTGTGGCTGCTGGCTAGGTACTAGTCTGGAGTGAGTGGTAATCAATTCACTGAAACTGGCCTGAGTCGAGTCTGAGGGGTACTGGGCCGCGTAGCAATAACAGGTCCACGGCCAAAACAAAATAAAAAAAAATCCGTCTTTGAAATTAAGTTGTGTGGAAGCTGAAACATAAGGAGCAGTTCGCATGTGTTGATAAGGATGGTCCTTTCTTTTTAGCTGGGCTACTGAACATCAATTTCTTTGCCTGATCATGCGCGGTTTTTGTTGAGAGAAGTGTGCTCCAGTTGAATCCTAGCCTGCCCTAGCTTGATGGCCAGCTAACAATGAAGCTTTCCTCAGTTGGCGCATCGGATGACCTTTTCCTTTGAATTAGGACGACATAAAAAAAAAAGAATGGAGGGAGTATTTGCTAGCGTCAATAAAAAAAATGGAGCAGTTCATCGTGCTGCATAGATCTATTACTTAGTGAAATGCTTGTATCAGTGAACATTTCTTATTTCAAAATATACTCACATAACTTCTTGCTTCCAGTGTATATGAACACTAGAAGCAAGGAGTATAATGTATACTCTAAAAATTTTGTAGGGCCGCACTTAAGTCACAATGATAAGTGGTTATCAATATTTTGCTCTTGACTAAGAACTTGCATTCTGTTACAATCTAACACCAAACTTTGCATATAATGGCGATATTCCATGCTTTGCTGGTGAGAAAGATAAACTACTTAGGATCCCCGACAACCATGACATCTTCTCAACGAAATCTGCTTTTGATGTTATCAGAAGGCCAACGGGTGATTCCACTCTCCTCTTGAGCGCTATCTGATCTGATTTTATTATTTCGAATATGGGATCATCAGTTACAAATTCAGAGTCTGCTTGTGTTTCCTGAACCTGAAAATTAATTAGTACTACCTCCGTCCCATAATAGTTCTCGCTGTTGACTTTTGATTATCACATTTGACTGTTCGTCTTATTCAAAATTTTTTTGCAAAGATTAAAACAAATATGTCATGATTAAACTAATACTGATGAAAAAACATGTGATGAAGAAATAATTAATGTTTGCACGAAAAATTCAAATAAGACGAATGGTTAAACGTGACAATCAAAAGTCAACAGCGACAACTATTTTGGACGGAGGTAGTACTCCAATTCAGGCCTGCAAACGGGTACGGACGAGCTTCACTGCTTCAGAATCAGCAGTCGCGGAGGACACCTTCCTGCTTGTACCCGCTCCAGCAGCTCCGGGATCTATGGGTGTTGCAGGCTTGCTGCGCCTCCCTGCTTTGCAGGGCAGCACCCTGCTGCCGTCCCTGTGCGTTGCAACGCAGCACCGTGCTGCCGTTCCCATGCATTGCGGCGCAGCACATGCGGCCGGGCGCCGTTGGCTGCGCCTGATGAGAAGTGGGCTCTGCCGAGTAACAAAAGAACGGTTTCTCGCTGGAGCGCTCCTTTGATACCAAGTTGAGCCTTGGACCGCTGGATCTTCCAGATCCAACGGCTTTAAACAAGGTACCTCTAGCACCTGATACTTCTTGTAGGGTAGGAAAAAACACATTATAAAAAGCACTTTCCAGATAAGTTCCCGGAAACGTTTAATCCCCAGCACCTCCTAATCCTACACTACAAACCATGTGAGCATTCATTCTTTTTTTTTTTTGGTTGCCAACAGAATCGGTATTGATAAATTAGCTAGAGGCTTCTTGTGGAGAGCTAGTGCATATGGTGCTTTGCTGCGGTTGCTGGCTTTTATATCGGCGTGTGTGGTTGCTTGCTAGTACGTATTCTTGCGCCTCATATTTATTTCACTGAAGTGGCCTGATGAGGTGCCGAGGGAACTGGCAGAGCCACATATAGCAATATAAGAGGTTTACGACTCAGAAGATTTAATAAGAGTTCAAGCTTCGAAATTAATGGTTGGCATGGCCGAGGGAACTGACTGAGCCACGTAGCTGTGCTGTTGACTCCGCCTCATTATGTGTCACCACGTACGTAGCTCTTTTTGGAGAGGAATGTGCCACAGTTGATGGCCAAGTAACAACGAAGCGTCTCTCCAAAACTAGAATGGGCCAATTGGCCTCATAAGAGTCTCCAGTAGTCATCCAGCAATCCGTCTGTCAATTAAGTTTCGTTTTGTTATCAATTCAGCTGTCATTCGTTTGTTATCAGTTCGGCAATAGCATAGTAAAGAGCTCGTGCATCCCAGCCGACAGAGTCGTCATGTATGCCGTGACGAAAATGCAAAAGAGAAATTTCTGTGAATTAAATATGAGGCTAAAATACCCTCTACCCTCTCATACCTTGATTTTTTTCGTTTCATGCACTCTACCCTCTCATACCTTACGATTTTTTTTTTCCTTCATGAACGAAAAAAGGGACTAAAATACTTTGAATAGTTTGTATCATCCTTGTAGAACGTTGAATGTACTTTCAACGTAAATTGCTATATACGTTTCGTGCCAACTGACTGATCGTGTATGAACTTTCTTCAGGGATGGTCTCTAATTACCAGAATAATTAAAGCATGGTTCGGTTACTGAGAAGATCGATTTCTTAGCCTCAAACTGCAGTGTCCAATGCCGAGGCGCCTCTTCTTGCAAAGCATGGCTGCTTCGCCACAAAATTCCATCACTTCAGGTCAGGGCAAAAGGTGTTTCACGCACCGGTACATCATGTTGGATTGCCACATCATCTCTCCAGCCTGCTTGGAGCGTCAAGAAAAGGTGACTGCAGATGGAACATTGGCAAAGTTTAATTCCCCGGTCCTTCCAATCCTATTCTACAAACAATGTGAGTATTCATTCTTTTGCGTTGGCCAGAAGAATTGGCATTTAAGCTAGAGGCTTGTTGTGGAGAGGTAATGCATATGGTGGGCACTTTGGCACACGGTTGCTTTTCCTTATATCACAGTGTGGCTGCTGGCTAGGTACGAAGTCTTTTTCTTTTTTTCTTTTTTTTTTTTGAGGGCGGCTAGGTACGAAGTCTTGCTTGAGCGGTAATCAACTCACTGAAATTGGGCCGATTAGTCTGATCGAGGGGACTGGGTCACGTAGGAATAATAGGTCCACGACAGAAAAAAAATCCGCCTTTGAAATTATGTTGTGCGGAAGCTGAAACATAACGAGCAGTTCACATGTGTTGATAAATTAATGTGATCCTTTTTTTTTTTTGAGCTGGCTATTGAACTGTTGTGCCTATGCACTTTTTGTTGAGAGAAATGTGCCGCAGTTGATGCCTTGCCCTTGATGGCCAGTTAACAAATGAGGCTTTGTCAGTCAGCTCATCGGAGGACTGCCTCAATGTCCTGTGCGAGGTCTCAGTGCTCAAGTTGGACTACGAGTCCATGGGAATGTGGTACGTAAGACAAGTAAGAACTATTTAGGCAATTAATTAGGTAAAAATATATTTTAAGATAGCCTCATCATCCAACTGTTCTTCACATTGAAAACTTTGAAGCATACAAGCATAAGAGAAATTGGTGTAGACATTATTAGGCTATGTGCTAGTAAGTTTCATGCTCTTTATCCTTCTCATACCTTTCGAATTTTTATTTTTTCTTTAATGAAAGTAACAGAGACCAACCATCATTTGAAGAGTTTGAATCATCAATGTAGAGCAATGCAGATGCTAACTGCTATATAGATTTTGCTACAAGTTATTAACAATGCATGAACTTTGGAAGGTTAGCCCCCCAAAACTAGCTCAACTTAAATAGGGTTCAGTTATGGCCAATTTCATGGTACCTCTCAAAATGACCTTGGACCATCCATTCTAACTAGATCCTTCACCTTTTACCTCCTAGAAGGTAATAGATACTCATGATTATAGGAAGACTACTTTTTAAATATTTTAGGATTTTATGATGGAGAGAATATCCATGTTAGATGTTGGAAGTTAATTTTGTTAACTTGATGTGAAATATATAAATTCAGCATGATGTACATTTTGCTTTTTTCTATCTTTTCACGTAGAAGACATTCATACGTATCAGACATCATGTGGAATAAAATGCAATTTACACTTTTTCTTGATATAAAAATACTCATAAATGTCTCATGGTGCCATTGTTTCCTTTTGACGTAAAAACATTGAGAAACATGGAGAGGTGCCATTTTTTACGTTTAAAAGACTCACACTGTGTCTAACCATGATGTTGAGCGTGCCATGAAACGTGGCCTTTTTTTTTTTCACTACGTTGAGGACTTGAGGTCGAACAGGAGTGGGACCAGCAGGACGGCTAGGCGCTCGTGTCCTCATCCACCGCGAGGCGCTCGTGTCCTCATCCACCATGAGGCTGATGATTTTTTTTTTTTTAGAGTTCTAGAGCGTCGAAGACGCTCCAGCCAGATATATTTCAACCGGGCCATAACAGGTTCAGCATCACAGTTTAAGAACACCCCTCAGGGGTTACAAGCCTCACCCAGGCTGACACACACATCCAAACTCCTGTAACAAAACAAAAACACACGCTTCTTGCTAACTTCCGGCAAACTATCTGCTCCTCCAAGCTTCCAGCGACCTTCTCACGCTTCCTCCTCCCTGGTTGAACATGGCTCAAACCAGTACTTCTTGTCTTGGTGATCAGCACTTGACCATCTCATGGTTGGTCTGACTCCACCCACTTGATTTTCCCAGAACTTGCCATCAGCACTTTCAGTCCAGCAATATGCTGCAGCAGCTGCTCCAGTTGCCCAGCTGGGCAAAGCACCTTCCCGTTATCTAGCATTGGCCAGATCTTCCCCCAGATCATAGCCATACTCTTCCAAGAGACATTTTGAAAACATAAGTCATTTCTCAGCTTCCATAGCCCTCACAAGGCTGCTGAAGTAACCATATTAATAGCATCACACTTTTTGCTGCTAAGCCATAGACTACCAACAGAAGTGAAATCTATATACCTAATTGAACATCTAGCAAAAAGGACAGTTCAACCCACATTTGCCTTGCAATCACACAGTCGAAAAACAGGTGTTGGACTGACTCTTTTTCAGAACAAAACAAACAAGTTTTATCTTCTACATGTCTTCTTTTCCCTAAATTGTCTCTAGTCAAAGTTTTGTTCTTAGTCAAAAGCTAGAGAAAAAAATGAACTCTTGGTGGCACTTTGATACTCCACACTGCAGGGGAGTGTATTGGCTGCACACCTCTAAAATTAATAACTTTATATAAGGATTGAGATGAGTAAACACCACTAGAATGAAATCTCCATATCAAACTATCATCTTCTTCACTAAGTGACAGGGTTGAGGCTATTTGCACCACCTCTAACCACATCTCCATCAGCCTTACATCTACAGTTCTCCTAGTACACCTTAAGTCTTCACCATCCCAAATCTCAGCTATCGTGCTTGACTTTTCATTTACTATCACATACAACTCCCAGAACTGCACAGCCAAGCTGGAAGTACCCAACCAAATATCCTCCCAGAACTTAACTCGCCTGCCATTCCCTACATGCCATCTATACCCTACTTTTGCAGTTTGTGCTGCCCACATTAAACTCTTAAAAAACTATGAGCCCCCAACAGGATTACTATACAAGATACTTGGATTTTCAGTATTGTATTTAGAGTCTATAACAGTTTTCCACAACTTACCCTGATCTACCTGATATCTCTTAATCCAAGAGGCTAGCAAACAAATGTTCAGGTCTCTAAGGTCAGGCACACCCAGACCCCCAAACTCCTTCTTCATACACACAGTTTCCCAATTAGCTAGATGGTAACTGTGGTGACCCTCATAATTGTTCCACAAACAGTGTGACATTTGAATATTAATCAACTTAATTGCCCATTTAGGAAACTTAATAAACGATATCAAATAAACAGGTATACTTGCTAAACACGTTTTAACCAACGTCAACCTAGCAGCATGTGACAACAGCCTCCCCCTCCATCCTGAGATTCTTTTTAGAATCTTATCTACCAACGACTAAATGTCTTCCCGTCTTAATTTATCAAAATGTAGAGGAACACCTAGGTACTTAATTGGGAACTCCCCCACAGGGTACCCAAACAAATGGGATATCTCATGTGTCATCTCATCATCTACATTAACAGGCACTATCTCACTTTTATGAAAGTTAATCCTCATGCCAGAAATTCTCTCAAAGCACATCAAAGTAGACTTTAGGTTTCTTAGCTCTACTCCTCCTACAGATGAGAAGATAATAGTGTCATCTGCATACTGCAGTGACACTATCCCCTCTTCTCTTACATCAGACAAACCTTTAATTCTACCCTTACTTGCTGCTTTCACCAACATTCTTGTTAGCACATCCCCTACCAGATAAACAATAAAGGTGAGATGGGATCCCCCTGTCTCAGTCCTTTGCCAGGTTTGAAAAAGGAGCTATCCTCCCCATTCAAAGTCACACCTACTGATCCTGTTGTAATTAACAGTTGCTTTATCTACCCTATCCATTTCTCCCCAAAACCCCTAGATTTAAGAACCTCAAACAAAAAGCCCCAATCTACTCTATCATAAACTTTTTCATATTCTAATTTTAGAATAATACCTGGCTCTCCACTTTTATGTAAAGTGTGAACTATTTCATGGGCCACTACCACACTCTCTAAAATATACCTTCCTTTTATAAAAGCACTTTGCTCAGAGGAAATAAGCCTTTGAGAGATCTTCCCCAATCTCAAGGTCAAGGCCTTTGGGAAAATCTTAAGACTACAGTTAGTCAAACTTATTGGCCTAAACTTCTTCAAGTGTCTAGCATCATTTTCCTTTGGAATTAAAGTTAACAGAGCAAGTTCAATCTACTCAAGTCTAAATCCCCCTTCTGAAAGTCCTGAAAAAGCATAACTATATCTGCCCCCACTATCTCCCAAAACTTCTGATAGAAGAGAAAGGGAAGCCCATCTGGACCAAAGGCCCCTTCTGCATAACAACTATCTGTTGCTTCTTTAATTTCTTCCTCAGAAAACGGAGCTTCCAGCAGCTCATTCTCCTGTTCAGTTACTAGCTCATTCTGTTTCCAAAAGTTTTCTTTGAGCTTAAAACTACCTCTACTTTCTTTCCGAAACAGATCTTTATAAAAATCTACTGCTATTTTCATCATATCTTTATTTTCAGTAACAGGGCCATTAGGACCATCTAGCACATCCACCCTCTTCTTCCTACTCCTTTGGTTAGCCACAGCCTGGAAATAGGCTGTGTTTCTATCCCCTTCCAAGATTTCTCTTTCTCTGGATCTCTATCTGGCTTTGATCTCATCCAAAGCCCACAGCTTCTCCAGTTCTCTATTTAAAAAATTCATTTTAAGAACTTCATCTTTACTTAGCTCTCTACTTTCGGACTCTATATCCAGGATATTATATTCATCTGCTATATCTTTCTTCAACTTATTTAACTCTGCTACCAAGTTAGAAGCCCAGTCTCTAGCTAGCCTCCTAAACGTTCTAACTCTAAACTGCCATTTATCTATTGCCTTAGACATATTACAAGGTGTTTCCCACGCTTTTTCTACTACCTTCCTAAAATCCATTCTCTCCAGCCACCACTTCTCAAACCTAAACCTTTTACTACCAAAGAAAATATTTTGCCCTGTATCTATATCTAGTGGTGTGTGATCACTATTAGACTTATCTAAAGTTAGTTAAAGGAAAGGCTGCATCCCAGTCTGTAGTTACAAAAATTCTGTCTAGCTTGGCCATTATCCTATTTTCCTGATTGTTAGCCCAGGTGTACATTCTATTTCCAGGGTTCAGCTCTAACAAGGCCCACCTGTTAATTTAGTTAAAGGAAAGGCTGATGATTTTTCTTTCCTCCAAATTTTTATTTTGAATATCAAACAGTACAACTTTCACCAATCTGGAAATACACAGCAATCAACTCACCGAACTCTAATGTCGTCTTCTACTGGCGCCGCTCGCACCAGCCGTCCCCGGCGCGTGCCGGCGAGCTTTTGGAAGGCGTTCCCCTCCATCTCCTCCGTCCGTGCACGGCAAGCATCAGGCACCCACCTGTTCCTCAATCCTTATAGACGGCTACTCCACCGTCAATGCGATGGTGCTTGAAGGAACGTCCGTCGACTCCGGCAAGTTCCACGCCGGAGGCCGCAAGTGGAAGCTCAGCTTCTGCCCGAACGGCATGAAAAGATTTTGGTGACCTTGCACTAGCAAACTGAAAAAGAAAATTGGTTCTGTATCCAGAAGCGGAAGGACGTGCAATGGAAACCGCTTATGCTTGCAGACCAAGACTACTTCCCCTCAAACTGCCATAGCTTCAGGTCAGGCCTCCTACATCCCAAGCACCAGGACGGGCCTGACATTATGTTGGATTGCAGTGGCTTGCCACCCAGCTGGTACGAGTGTTATGAAAAGGTCATAGCAGATAAAATTTCAGCAAAGTTTAATTCCCGGCGCCTTTCAGTCCTATAATATAGACCATGCGGATATGCATTCTTCTGTGTTTGCCAGAAGAACCGGCACTGACAGAGCTAGAGGTTTGTATTGGAGAGCTAGTGGATATGTGGGCATTGTGACACACTGTTGCTGGCTTGTCTGGCTTATATCGGCATGTGTGGCTGCTGGCAATGGCAAGGTACACAAGTCTTGATTCGAAAAAAAAAAAGGTACACAAGTCTTGAGCGTTTATTAGGCCTGAGGGAACTGGCTGGACCACGCAGCAATAAGAGATCCAAAACTAAAAACAGAGTTCAGGCTTTGTAATTAAGTTGTTTGGAAGCAGAAACATGCATGACGAGCAGTTCGCATGTGCTGGTTGTTAAACGTCATCTTTTCTTTTTGTGCTGGACAGTTGATCATTAACTGCTGCCTGATTTTTTAGATAATGGACAGTTGATCATTAACTGCTGCCTGATAATGTGCATTCTTATTTTTGGAGCAATGTGCCACAGTTGATGGCCAGCTAACAACGAAGCGTAACTCGGTTCAGCATGGCAGCAACAGTTATGTACCAATTCTATTCAGCCATAATAAGAGTTTCCAAATGTCATCCGGCAAGCTGTCTGTCAAGTTTCTTCGGCTTCACTGCCATCACTTTTGCTTGATCTCAAGCGCGACTGACGAGAGAAAAATCAAGCGCTCCGACCGCCAGGATGTAGTTTAATTATCAGACAACTTGCCTGGTGAAGCTTTAGCCTCAGCGTTTCCGTTTGTTGTCATTTCAAAATTAGCATGGTAACAGAGTCATGAGTAGTTTGTGTCATCAGTGTAGAGCGTTGCCAATTCAGTGCAAATTGCTATATAGCTTTTGATTATGCATGAACTATATGTTTGTTGCAAACTGACAAACAAGGACGAACTGCTGGTTCTTACCATAACGGTGATCTTACGCGCTAGCAAACTGAAAAACAAAGGGACATAGTAAACTGCCACAGCTTCAGGTCAAGGTATCAAGCATTCGACGCACCAGGACACAAAGTTCAAGTGTGGTAGCCTCCCCACAAGCTGGCACGAGTGTTTTGAAAAGGTCATCAAATATGCATATCTGGCAAAGTTTAATTCCCGGCACCTTCTAATCCTATACTATAAAACCATGTGAGTTCCATTGTTCTGCATTTGCCAGAAGAACTGGCATTGATAACGCTTAGAGGCTTAGTGAAGAGCTAGTGCGTATGGTGGGCACATTGTGGAACACGCTGTAGGTTTATATCGGTCCGATGTGTCACTGTGTGGCTGCCGGCTAGATATGTTGTCTTGAGCGTTAGTTAATTTACTGAAATTGGTGCAATCAGAGACCGAGGTAACTGACTGGGCCACCCGTAGCAATGAGACTTCTAGAAATAAAACAAAACTAGGATCCATTGACTAAACTGTTATGCCTAAATACTTTGATAAACCCTAGAAGATCGGACCTAACGGGGACAATGCCTAAGGTAAAGCAAGCAGTCAAGCGATAGATTTATCTAAACAAAACAGTTTAAAGGTGACTCAAATAAGTAAATCTAACTAAAAATTGCTGGAGCTCTACTATGATAGATCAGACCTAACCGAGACAGTATGCACTAAAATAATGTGCCACTTAAAATTAAATTGCCGGTGAATTTAATGAGACAAAATAAAATATAAAGAATGGCCAGAAATAAACAACAAAAAAATAATGGGCCAGAATCGAATGGGCTGAAAGTAAAATGGTCACGTCATGCCATGTCATTTTCCTGCTCAATGGTTATGATGAAAAATAAATTTCATAAAATCTATGACATTTTGAAAAGCGTCATTAAAAAATATCACGTTTGATTAAGTTGTTAGAAATTTTATGAAAAAAATCTGAAATTCACCACAGAAGGTAATTAGCAATGTATAATCCATGACGAAGTGATTTTTGCTATAAGTTTTTCATAGTAGGTTACTTATGATGAATTTCTCAGGTTTTCTGACGTAATTAACTCGCCATAGAAGACCATAATTATTGTCTTTTGGATTGCTTAAATCTCCACCGATATTGATTTGGTATTTTCTAGATTTATCTTTTAACTAGAATTCCTATGTCCTTTTCATATCTAACGTTCGTTGAAAAGAAATTTGGGCCACGGCCTATCCTTCCATCCAGCTAGGCTACCTCTTGTCTTATATTTCCGACTTGGGCTGTAGTCAGCTGTGCTGTCCGGGCGTGCGGCCGAGCAGTTGCCGCAGTTTGTCATTGCAGTTGTGTTCCTTCTTTGCCTGAGCTGCGAACTGCCGCATGGTTTGCTTAGCATTCGTGCCTCAGCTCAGTTGGTCACCCAACCCACGCAGTCCATCCGCGCTAACGGCTCGCCGCTGTCGTCCATCTCGCCGCCAATCTAGCGGCAAGGCTGCGAGTCTCTCATCCTCAGATCACAATTCACAAGCAATGAATTTGCAAGGCAGCGAGCAGAGAGCTTGGAGCGCTGGTCCTCTGATGGCACTGAGCATTTGGACGAAGGAGAGAAGGTGTAACGCCAAAATAAAAATAAAAGAGCCCAGCTCGAGGCCTTCGTGAATTCGCAGCCCAACTCGAGGCCAACATAGAAAAGAGCCCAGCTTGTCTCCAATCGATCTTGCGAGGAAAAGAAGAGGCGGCGCTGTGCTCTTCTCGCCTTTGACATAGCAAGGACGTTCTGCAGGGAACGGGGCCTCCTTCAAGGTTGATTCCCTTCGTCCTTAGATAAAACGAGTTCGACTCCTAGTGCTGATCCCCCTGCCTTGTTGCTGGTTTCAGATTCGTTGGAGGGCGGGATTTTTGCCGTTCAGGCATAGAGGACAGGGAGAGAAGGGCATAACGTGTCGTTAACTCTATAGGTATCTCTTCTGATCATGATCCATGCAGTTGGGAACGCTTAATCTGGTCTAGGATGGCTATCTTGGGGCTAATCACGCATGTTGTACTTGAGTCTGTTGTTCTGTTTTGTTCAGAGGCAATTTTAGTTCGCCCAGTTTTCAGGATCTTAGCTTTGGAATTTTGAAATCTTTATATAAGGAAAGTTGTAGATAATCTCAAGATATTTCTAACGCATATTTATTCTCTTTTTTTGGTTGAGTATTTTAGGAGTTATGAATGTCTGAATGTTACTGTCTGTTTCGGACAGACCGCAGTTTCAGTACTTTCGTCAGTAGAGGCTTCGACCTGGTTTCGAGGTCCTTCGAAGCCGAATTTGAAATTTTGGCTAAAAGGAAAGGTGTAGGGTTTTCTTAGATCTTTCCAACTAGTGTTTATGCGAAATTTTTCGTTGAGTATAAGAAGAGCTATGGGCTTCTGAATCTGACTTTCTTGTTCTGATTTTCCCCGAAAGTGTACAACTTTCAGTTACAAGGTTCAGTTTGGGTCTCGTCTTCAGTGGTCTTAGATGCTGAATTTCTCTGGAGTGTGAACTAATTTATGCATTATTTTGCTTGATGTTTCCAGATAGTACTTATTCTCTTGATTTGGATTAGTGGTTTGGGAGATATGTTCCTCTGAATGTGCTGTCAGGATTCACTGCAATTCTGAATGTGCTGACAGACTTCAGTCACCGTGAAGACTTTCAGTATTTGGCATTGATTTTAGGGTTCTTAGAGGTCGATTCTTGATCAGATCTCAATAGAGTTATTGTATTACTTTGCATGGTCTTTCCATATAGTGCTTACGCTATGGATTTGGTTTGGTAGTTTGGGAGATACGGTGTTCCAAAGTCGGCAGCCGGACAGTTGACGGCAGATCAGTCTGTCACTTTGTAAGCACGTTTAAAGAATAGAAAACGTTGGAATTTAACTGTGTGATGCACACCAAAGTTGTAGATTGTTCAGTGTAGATGCTCTCGAAGTATTTGCTTCCTGTCATACCTGTTGTGGATTTAAAGTTATGACAAAAGAAGCAGCACTGCTGCTGTTTATTGAAGGCATGAGTTATCGCTTTTGCTGTTCGGCGGGTTGGGACGTACGAATGCTTTGTTCTTTGCTCTCCCATGATTGATTGAGTATATGTACTGAATTATATGCTGTAAAACAGGTAGTGCTCAGGATCGTGCCTAGTGCTTTGGTCTTCTTCGGTAAAGAGGCAAGTAAATGTAGCGGTAGCTTTGCTACAATTTTGATTTGTTATTTTCATCACCAACACTATAGTATTCAAACCATATCAACTTAAGTGATAATCGGAACATTGCGTTATTTATGCAATTGAGGTTGTTATATCATGCTCTATGGCGATCTACATGAGGTTTTACTTATTGCTATATCTTGTTGTCATAATCATTCTATGAATGAATTTGAATTGTGGATACATCAATAATCATACTTGTGGTATATCATGAGCATCTCATGTTGCATTGAAGTTATGTCGCGAACCTACGGTTGCGACCGTACCGGTACACATCGTACATTCCCGAAGAGAGGTGCGATGTAAAAATAGACATGCATTGCATTCATATGCATTAATGCTTGAAGTATGATGATGATGAATATATGGTCCTCATGTGCATGTTGAGAAGCGATGTTTTTTGATGGTGATACACATTGTGGTACATCGATCTTTTGGAGGTGATATTTGAGGTTTTGCATTGCATTCATGAAAGTTAATGACATATATTTGTTGTGGTGAAAGAGAAGTTGGCTTTATAATCTCTCTTGGGGTTGTACAATTGCTACTTGTGGAGAAGAGGCTAACAACTGGTTCGTGGAGGTTTTTGTTCCCTTTATATTGATTTATTGGTCTTATCATATGTGGTGTCTCTTAAATTGATGTTAAATCAATTTGTGGTTTAAATAGCTTGTCAAAACAATTTGTTTGCTGAGATGTTTCATCTCACCCTTGCACTACTCTTTCTAGGTACTTGACGGGAGTGGCATAGCGGGGTGGAGAGTAGTAGCACGTCGCTCACTTGACAATTGTTTAGAATTTGTGCACTATGCTTAGTAGTAAAGCTTTAAGATAAGTGATAGAGTCTTTTCTTTGAGATGTGTAGTAGTGGTTAAATTTAAAGTGTTGATTTTCAGTTGCTAAAGCTATTTGATTGATAGTGTGATGCCTCGAATGAAATATCTATCTATACTTGTTTTTGCTTCCGCATTGCTTATATTTACAAAAGGAGATCAATATGTTTGCGGGCGTGGGGTGAAGAGTAACAGCAAGTCGTTCAGTAGCATCCTGGGACGATTGTGGACTCTGGGGTGTTACAGAAGGATATAGGTGACGATATATAAGGCTGCTTGCACGCCATGATGCTTTTGTACCCACGGAAGAAACAATGTTGTGGCTGACCGGTGGGTTACAGCTGTTGCTGCTACCTTGGGATAAAATGTACTGCTACTTGCTAGCCGCTAGTGTCAATAAAAAATGGAGCAGTTCATCGTGCTGCATAAATCTGTTAGTGAAATGCTTGTGTCAGTGAACTTTTCTTATTTCGACAGATACTCAAATAACTTCCTGGAAATGCTTGTGTCAGTGAACTTCCTGTTAGTGAAATGCTTGTGTCAGTGAACTTTTCTGTTAGTGAAATACACACTGGAAGCAAGGAGTATAATGTCTCTACTCCAATAATTTTGTAGGGCCCCACTTAAGTAACAATGATAAATGGTTGTCAATAATTTTCTCTTGATTAGAACTTGCATTCTGTTAGAATCTAACACCAAACTTTGCATATAATGGCAAGAACATTTCTCTTATAGCTACAACAAGTTGTGCATGACTACGTAAATTATGATCCAGTCACATATCATCAGTTACGAATTCAGAGTGTGTTTGGCCGGGCTTCCTGAACCTGAAAGTTAAGTAGTACTCCAATTCAGACCTGCTCCTCCGTCTTCTTGAGGAACACATGCAGCACGGATCTGCTTCCTGGTCATGCACACTGGAAGCATGAAGTGTCCATGCAATCTGGAAGCAGGAAGTGTACCAGCGCCTCCATGCTTTGCAGCGCAGCACCCTGCCGCCGTGTCCATGCGTTGCGGCGCAGCACATGAGTTACGAAAGCACGCTTCATTCCGGAAGCGCTCGGTTGGTACCAAGTTGAGCCTTGGACCGCTGGATGTTCTAGAACCTGATACCTCTAGTACCTGATATGTCTTGAAGAATGGGGAAAAACATGTTATGAGAAATTCTTTCAAGACAAGTTTCCGGCAACGTTTAATTCCCAGCACCTCCTAATCCTACACTATAAACCACGTGAGTATGCCAACAAAATGAATCGGCACTGATAAATTAGCTAGAGGTTTGGTGTGGAGAGCTAGTGCATATGGTGCGTTGCTGCACACGGGTGCTGGCTATATCGGCGTGTGTGGCTGCTTGCTAGGTACGTGATCTTGCGCCTCATAATTAATTCACTGAAGTGGCACGATGAGAGGCCGAGGGAACGGGCAGAGCCACATAGTAGTAAGGCTGCCCGCACTGGCCTCCTTCAGGAAGGAAATAGAGGAATGGGCGTTGCACCGGCTCACGCTATCGCTTCCGCTATCCAAGCGGAAGGCGCTCGTTCCTCTATTTCTGGCAGAGTAGCGGAGGCACGCTACGGCACGTGGGGCCCGCCCAAATCGCCTCCGACGCCGCTGCCCACAACCGCTTCGCGCGCGTGGAGGGAGTTGCGCCAGCCGGAGCGTCGCCGTCGCCCCGCCGCCCGGCGAAGCCACACAAATCGAGCCTCGCCGTCGGCCCGCCGGAGGAGAGAGAGAGAGGAGAGAGATGAGAGAGGAGAGAGGGAGGAGCAGATGAGAGGGAGGAGAGAGAGGATCCCGCCGCACCGCCAGCGCCTCCTCCGCGACGGCGACCTCACCTCGGCGCGGGCGTGTCGTGGGGTGAGCTCGACGCCGAGCTCGGCGAGGCAGGCGCGGATCCTGGCGTCGCTGCCGTAGAGGTGCGGGTACCTGACGACGCAGGAGTCGAGCGCGTAAGCGAGGCGTCGCGCGAGCGGCCAGCTGACGGCGATGCAGCCGCCGCCGTATGCCATGGCGAATCCGTGCCACGCGTTCTGGGCCGCGGACTCGGAGCGCGCGCCGAGGTACCACGGCTCGCGCCAGTCGTACTTGCGGAGCGTGTGGAGCAGGTTGGGGAGGACGAAGGCGGTGTCGTCATCGGCGAGCACGAGCCACCGCGGCGGCGGCTCCTCTTTCAGCTCGGAGACGAGCTCCTTGGCGATGCGCGCGACGCGGACGGTGGAAGGCAGGCAGCGCGGGTGGGAGTAGGGGAAGCGGGAGGCGTCGGCGGAGACGTGGAGCCGGAGGCCCGGCGGGAGGTCGGCGGCGGCCGGGGCGGCGCCGGGAGGCGGGAGGGCGTCGAGGAAGAGGAAGGCGCGCGCCGGGGAGTGGAGCCAGAGGCATCGAGCTCACCTCACCTCGGCAGCTGCTGTGGATTTGGGGAGGGGCGGGCGGCGACGAGGAGTGGATGGAGAGAGTCGGACTGTGTGGATAAGGTGGTGCTGGTGCGGGAACGGGAGAAAAAAAGAAAAGAAAAAAAAAGTGAAGAGAGAGAGGAGATGGTGGTTGGGATAGGTGAATAAAATATAAGTTAGTTGGGATAGAGGAACGATATAGAGGAATGATGGGTGCGGGAGAAATAAGTTTAGAGGAGAGAATCTCGATGACCAGGACAGAATATTTTTTTTAGAGGAAAGATATTAGAACATGAGTGCGGAGAGCCTAAGAGGCTTACGACTGAGGAAATAAAATAATATTTCAAGCTTCGAAATTAATATAGTTGGCATGGCCGAGGGAACTGACTGAGCGACGTAGCTGTGCTGTTGAACATTAACTGCTTTACCTCATTAATTATGTGTATTTTTCCTTTTGGTGAGGAATGTGCCACAAATTATGGCCGACTAACAACGAAGCGTATCTTAGCAGAGCGGCAGCGCAGCATGGCAGCTGATGAACCATAAGTGAATTACCCATCTTTCTCCATCAACTTAGGTTGGTGGGTGAGTTAGTTGGTGTATGCAAATTTAACATGGTATCGAGTCAGAGGCCTTGACTTTAAGTCCTGGTGATCGCATATTCCGCTGCGCCGCTCTTATTTCCACGTCTGAGGCCTAAGGGAGCCTCCACGTAAGGGAGAGTGTTGAACTATAAGTGAATTGCTCACCTCTTCCCATCAGTTTAGCCTTTTGGGTGAGTTGGTTGGTGCATGCAACTTAACATGGTATCGAGCCAGAGGTCTCGAGTTCGAATCCTAGCTGGCGCGATTTATTAAATAAATTGCAGCCCACTCCAATATTTCACGTTTGTGGCCTGAGGGATCCTGCACGTGAGGGGGAGTGTTGGAGTATAAGTGAATTGCTCACTCCCCATCAGCTTAGGCTTTGGGGTCAACTGGTTGGTGCATGCAAATTAACACGGTATCGAGCCAGATGTCTTGAATTCAAGTCCTGGTGACAGTATATTCCGCTGCGCCGCTCCTATTTCTACGTTTGCGTCCACGAGAGCTGCACGTGAGGGGGAGTGTTGAACCATAAGTGAATTGCCCATCTTTCCCCATCAGCTTAGGTTCGTGGGTGAGTTAGTTGGTGCATGCAACTCTAACAGCAGCCTAAACTAGAATGGGCCGATTAGCCTCGGCCTGAGGGAGCCTACACGTGAGGGAGAGTGTTGGAGTATAAGTGAATTACCCATCTTTCCCTATCAGCTTAGGCTTTTGGGGTCAACTGGTTGGTGCATGCAAATTAACATAGTATCGAGCCAGAGGTCTTGAGAATTGCTCATCTTTCTCCATCAGCTTAGGCTGATGGGTGAGTTAGTTGGTGCATCCAACTCTAACAGCAGCCTAAACTAGAATGGGCCGATTGGCCTCATAAGAGTCTTCAGTAGTCATCCGGCAAGACACTCGTCAATTAAGTTTCTTCGTTTTGTTGTCCATTCGGTTGTCACTCGTTTTGTTGTCAGTTAGGCTCGGCAATAGCATGGTAAAGAGCTTCTGCATCCCTGCCGATAGAGTCGTCATGCATTCCATCACGAATCAAAAATGCAAAAGAGAAATTTGTGTTGACATTATTAGGCTAAGTGCTCCAAAGTTTCATGCACTCTATTCTCTCATACCTCACGATTTCTCTTTTCCTTCATGAACGAAACAGAGACTAAAATCCTTTGAATACTTTGTATATATATCATCAATGTAGAAAGTTGAATGTTCAACACAAATTTCTATATAGATTTCGCGTCAACTGACCGATCGTGCATTAACATTCTTCAAGAATGGTCTGTAAATACTAGTACAATTAAAACATGGTTCAGTTACTGAGAGATCTGCCTCTTAAACGCTTACAGCTTAAATAAACTCAAGCAGGACTTAGTCGTGGCCACTGGGTTTTAGCAAACTGACATGAAAAAGAAAGAAACTTCTTCTTCCTTGCGACTATTGATTTTCTTAACCTGAAACTGCAGTGTCCAATGAAGAGGTGCCCCTGCCTGCAAAGCAAGACTGCTTCGCCACAAATTTCCATCGCTTCAGGTCAGAGCATCAGGCGTTCCACGCACCAGTACGTAATCTTGGATTGCAACTTGTTTTGTCCGGGCTGGTACGAGTGTTAAGAAAAGGTGAGTGCAGATGAATATTGGCAAAGTTTAATTCCCTGGTCCTTCCAATCCTATTCTATGAACAATGCGAGTATCCATTCTTTTGCGTTGGTCAGAAGAATTGGCATTTATAGGCTAGAGGCTTGTAGTGGAGAGCTAATGCATATATGGTGGGCACTTTGGCACACGGTTGCATCCTTATATCGTAGTGTGTGTCTGATGGCTGGGTACGTATCTTGAGCGTTAATCAATTCACTAAAATTGGCCCGAGAAGAGTCTGAGGGGACTGGGCCACGTAGCAATAATAGGTCCACGACAGAAATAAAAAAATCCGTCTTTGAAATTAAGTTGTGTGGAAGCTGATGAAACATAACGATCAGCTCGCATGTGTTTATAAATATGATCCTTTCTTTTAAGCTGGGCTATTGAACATTAATTGCTTTGCCTAATTATATGCGCTTTTGTTGAGAGAAATGTGCCCAACTTGGTCCCTTGCCTTCGATGGCCAGCTAACAATGAAGCCTCGTCAGTCGGTGCATTGGATGACTGCTTCAGTGTCCTGTGCGAGGTCTCAGCGCTACCTGAACCTCTCTTTTGCGACTGACTGACTGGATTCGTAGAAAGAAACTGAGACTATTTGCAAAACCTCGTGGAGTAGTTGCTGGACCCGGCTGCTCACGACTCCGTATGTCCTTTCTTCTAGTAGCGCCCTTGCTTCGTTCAGTCCCAGTGCTATCCTTGATCCTGGTCGACTGGGTGGAGCAGAGCAAGCCGCATCGGAAGTCAGAATAGACAACACTGATTTCCAGAAGGAAGAATTTGTTTCTGGCATGATCCATGGATCAGCTATAACATGCACCAGTTAGCATCTCATTAATGTATGAATAAAATAGGTATAACACCTGCAGCTGGGATGGAACATATAATTTATTTTGCCCTGTTCTAATGAACAAAATAGTTATAACACCAGCGCCTATTGAAGCGGTCTCTCTTCTTGCAAAGCAGGACGTTCCGTTGCTTCAGGTCTGGGCATCAGTCACTGCGATAGCTTCCCTCAAAGCTTGTACGAGTGTTATGAAAAGCACAGGATAGATGGAATGTCGGCAAAGTTTAAGCCCCAGCGCCTTCCAATCCTATTCTAGAAACAATATGAGTTAGTGCATATGGTGGGCACTGTCTAAAAATATAGTGTCCATCTAGTTTTGTCCAGAGTCAAATTTTTTTAACTTTGACCAACAATATCGACAGAACTATAAATATTGACAACAAAAAATTATGTCATTGGATTTATCGTGAAATAGATTATTGTAATACATAGTTCTTTTAGTTTGAAATATATATTGTTGGTCAAAGTTTTAAAAGTTTGACTTAGGACAGAACTATATGGACCTATTTCTGGACGGAGGGAGTATGATCTTTTAGCTAGGCTATTGGATACTATGCTTTTCCTGATTATTTGCACTTTTTTTTAGAGGAATATACCGCAGTTGATGGACACCTAACAAGTACGCCAAACGCGAAAAAGGAAAAATGTACAGACAAAGAGCTAGCCGCACTATTAGCTTGAGGCACTTACTAGTTAGGCAAAATTTACTACAATAGATTAGAAAGATGTGGCTTTAGCCACGACACACTCCAATTCTCTTATTTAGCCACAACACACTCCAGTACAAAGCTCGTGTCCTCACGAATGGTTTATAGATTAAAACAAAATACTAGCAGATTAAAACAAAACTAGTATGGCTGCTCGCACATTTGCACGGCTAGGCTTATTAAACTATTTAAATTATATTTATATTATTGTAGGAGTTTAAACATATTTTATTATTATTATTGGTAGTAATATATTTCTAACATAGCTAAAAATGATTAGAGAAAGTTCTCACCGATTCTGTCAACTTGACTGTGTGATGAGTCATCATTACCTAAATGCTATTTTTAATTTTTATAAGTAGCATGTAAATATCATCATTGTGGCAACTGGCGGACAAAGATACATGATCGAAATAGAGAAGAATGTGTCGTGCTACAAACAAATCTTATGAAGAAAACGTGTCATACTAAAAATAAGAGAATGTGCAGCTATCTACACATAACTAAATGTGTTTTGGATATTTTTATTATTCCAAAATTTAGGTATTTTGGACTCATAATGGTATGGTGGGTAAATTAGAAATAAGAATTAATAATATTTTTAGCTATTTTTAATCTGAATTTAGTTATTTTTCTGACATATAATGGCATGACGGGTAATTTAGAAATGAGTGTGAAGGGTATTTTTTTTATTTTTTATTATTCCAAATTTAGCTATTTTTTAAACTCATAATTGCTGCCCACGCATTTCGTGGCTAGCTTACTAAACTATTTAAAATATTTTTATATTATTGTAGAAGTTTAACATAGTTTATTGTTATTATTTTTTTATACTCTATATTTATAAAATAGTAGAAAATAGATTGGAGAATTGCACACCATTAATCAATTTGAGTGTAAGATGAGTCATTATTTTTTCTTGAATTGTGTCTTATCTAACAATGTATTTGATTTGTTTTAAAAGTATGGTCGGTTCAAACGTGCCATGCTAAAAAACTAACATATGTCATGGTAGAAAAAAAATCTTTTGAAGAAAATGTGTCATGCTAAAAATAAGAAAATGTGCCATGGTAGCTATAGACATATCACGGTGTATTTAGAAATCGGAATTAAGTGTATATTGGATATTTTTATTATTCTATTTAAGAATTAAGGATATTTTTGCTATTTTTTAATCCAACTTTAGTTTTTTACTTATAATGGCATGGAGGGTAATTTCGAAATAGGTTTGAAGGGTATTTTTGGTTACTTTTTATTATTCCGAATTTAGATATTTTTTGACTCATAATGGCATGGTTGGTAATTTAAAAATAGATGTGATCGAGGGGTATTTTTGGCTATTTTTTATTATTCCGAATTTAGCTATTTTACAAATATTTTTAGGGTGTTTTGTGACTAATTTTTTCATAATAGCAGTGATGGGTAATTTCCTATTCTTATTTTCTCAGATTAATTAAAGTGAGAATTTCTAGTATTTTAGAGCGAACGTAGTGGCTCCTTTTCATCGTCAAATATATATATAATAGATACTAGCAGCGGTATACTAGGTGCACATTAACCTGGATTGCAACAAGTACTAGGTGGACATCGACAGTGCCAGATATGAATAAAGTGCGGTCTGGTCATTGTTTGGTACTGCATAATACATTTATAGCTAGTCAGTCCGTGGACACACCGATATTAAAGTTGAGCTCTTCACCGCGGGCTACACTAACAAAAACTTGCTCGATGAAATACACTAGACCCAATGCAAGAAGTATGATAATTTCATTTACTAGAACCCAATGAGAAATACAAAAGATGAGTTGGATGCAAGTTTTTTTTTTTGACGGTCACGGGGGGGGGGGGGGGGGGGGGGGGGGGAGAATCCCCACCTGAATTCATTGATATATAGGGTCGGGCCGAAGCCCGTCCATCAATGGTTACAAGGATTGTGGCACACCACATGTTACAACAGCATACCCAAAGCATAACGGGCTCATACAAGTAGAGGCGACAAAACACCAAGAACTATGGAAACGGCAACAACAACAAACTAGCCTAGTCTCAAACACTAGCCAAAAGCAACCATCAATTGCCGACAAAGCGTCACCACCGAACAACATGCTTGCCTTCACCACAATGTCCATTGTACCGCCGCACCACCTCTTGTAGCTGCGCCGCCCGGTTGTCACCCTCCACCTTCCAACAAGGGGAGGAATCCTTGAAAGACGAGAGGGCCGCCCAACAGGATGGGGACTAAAAGTAGGGGAGGCACGCCGACCACTATGAGTCGGACAACACCAACCTCCCTTGAGGTTGACAGAGTCACCTTTTCTAGAACATCCGGTCTCCACGAGCCACCATCCGACGCCCTTTGTAGGGAGGAACCCGCAAAGGAGGGAGGGTGAGCAGCATGAACGCATACGGCATATGATTTGTTGACACCATCAATGAGGAGTTCGATGACGAAGCAGAGGCGCCAGTAGCAAGCACCCGCCGAACCATAATAATAGCCATCAACAGAGCCAAGACTGTGGGCTAGAACCAATGTGAAGAAAGAACACAAACACTCACAGGAGCAAAACGGATAGCAATGTTGGTAGCTGTGCGGAGGCAAGCAACTCCCCGCGCATCAAGCATCAAGCGCGACACTTTCGTTGCACGGCATCCGGTGTTCACTGTTGTCGTGGAGGAAAGGTGATGACGCTACAGCAACGCCTCCATCGAGGAAACGGCGTCCTGAGGCGTCGTCGTTGCCGGCAAGGCTTTCGCCCAGCGTCCTCACTGCATTGCACCTCAACAGCAGGTCATCACACCGCAACAGGATTGCTCGTCATCGCCAAGCATCCCGACCATCCGTTGGATGACCGAAAGTGCAGAGCAAGGCAGCGGGCCAAGGCACTGAAGAAGATGTGGCCTCGCCGGCGTAGTTTCGGGTGGCTAGCCGCACCACCATCACGCCACCGAGGTCGGCCACGCCACCACGGCGTCGCCGCATCTCCACGGCGCCACCGCCGAGCTCGGCCGCGCCACCATGGCGCAGCCAAGCTGTCCGCATCTCCACGGCGTCACCGCCGAGCTCGGTCGCTCCACTACGGCGCCATCGAGCCTTTCTGACAGCTCCACCATGATTGGGCCCTCGTACGCCGCCGACCACTGGAGCGGGCCGTCGCCGGACCGCGCATGCCATCTGGGGGACGCGCGCCGCCGGATCCCGGAGCCGAATGCCGCACCACCTCCTCGAATCGCGCAGGAGCGCAGTGTGGGAGGGACAGGGTGGTGAGGCACCGGATCCGCGTCTGGGACGGCCGGATCCGGTCAGGAGATCGCCGGTTGCTGCCGGACGACGAGGCTTGCAACCCTAGCTTCCATTGCTTCAGATCTGGAGAGAGGACGAAGTGATGGAGAGCGAAATGGTGAGAAATGAAAAAGGGGCTGCGGGCAAAGCCGGTTGTGCGGCTCTACCGCCGGCCGGCGGCGGCGGCCGTCGATCTGCTGGCGCGGTGGAGTTTTTGGGGCGGCGGCTGCGTTCGCCCCCGAGTCGCCTCACACGAGACGACGCGAGAGCCTCACACGAGTCGTTTTCCAGATCGTTCTCTGGATGCAAGTTAGTACCTCAAGGTAGGTGTAGGAGACATCAGGACCGTACAGTTGCTTGGTGAAGCTTTAACTTCGGCATTTCTTGTCATTTCGGCATTAGCATGGTAAAATGCTTTTGCATCCCGGCTGAGTCATGCATGCCATATGGTGCGAGAAGATAGCAGTATGGGACATATGGAGAGGCACGCAACTAGAGACATGGAGAGTAGATTCTCGTGGTGGAGTGGCGGTTCTCAGCGCTGCTATGTCTTCTTTTTGCCCCTCCCATGGTTGGGGACAAGTCGAGTCAACATTGGGGAGAGAGGAGCCGAAGAGAGCGGAGATGGAGAAGATGACGATGCGGCTGATGATTCCTTTTTTCTTTTTACTGTGACAACTACTAGAGTAGGGGCACTAGTGGGCTGTTGTTCTCATTTGCGGATTGTTGTCCTTTTTATTTTGGTTGTTGGCCTGACGAGGGGCATTATTGGTTTGAAATATCCTACATGGCCAGCTAAACGTAAGGAAGTAGTTTGATTTCAGGTCGCCATCAAGATACTCGCGGACTGGAACAAAAACCCGCCTCGTGCCCATCTCAGTTCAGGTTGGGCATAGGTGTTGTGCCTGCCTCGTCTGATCGGGTACGCGAGGATCGAGTACTCGAAACCCAAACCCGAATTTCCGTCCCTATCACGACTGCGCCGGGAAGCCGGCGTACAGCGCCGCCGTTGGGCCGTGCCTCTACAAGACTCGCTCATCGTGTAGCGACAGAAAGTTCTGTATATTGCTAAGATGCTAAATGTTTCCCGCCTTTCCAAAAATGCATAAAAGAAGTATATTTATTTTTAAGATATCCTCATCAGTGAATTCTTATTCACATTGAAACCCTACAACTAAAAGTGCATTAGAGAAATAGGTATGAACATTATTAAGCCATGTTCTTGCACGTTTCATTGACTCTCTATCCTTCGTACCTTACGTTCTTTTTAATGAAGGAAACAGAGACCATATCCTTTAGATACGTTGCATCGTCAATGTAAAGCTGCGTTGCAGATTCTGTAGAAATTGCTATATTTTTTAGATAAAGGAAACTTTTTATTTCGAGGTGAAATAATGTTCCGGCCTCTGTACAACAAAGGTACATCTAGCCTTTACATGAGTACACCAAGGTGAGCCGATACAAATCAGCCTTGAAACACCTAAAAAACAAAACAAATACTTCTATCATCTAGCTCAGCACCTCCAAAATCCTATGATGTCAATCAATCATTGTTGTTATGGCTATGTCTTCATCCTCAATAGAAGTGACTTCTCTGCAGGAAACTATTATCGCCACTTAAACAACACTTCATCACTTACATCCGATACATCCGAACTCTGGTTGACAAGGTCGTGCGGAGACTTGACGCCTCCCCGCACACATACGCGACGCTTTCGCTGCACTTCATGAACAAAAATAAATGTCAGACTGTGCGGAGGTGAAACACCTCCCCGCGCTCCACGCGACACTTTCGCTGCACCTTCTCCGACGTTGAAACATCTTTGCTCAAGACCAAGCCTTCCAGATGCGGCACTGACTAGAAGCAGGTCTATGAAGTCGGCAAACAGCTACACCCATGGCTTTGATGGCCTCTCTCGAACAAGCAAAGATCCAGCCACCACAGGCCAATGCTGCCACAAACTTCATAAATAACTGCTACCTCCAAATCATGCGCATTGTTGACCACCAAAATGATATCAGGTACTGAACAAAATGAAAGAAATATTGATCTGATCCATTACCCAAATGCCGACAGGCGAAGGACGTACAGATAACACTGACAGTTTTTGAAGATTGGAGAAATTAAACGAGCATCCGTATTCTCCATGGGTAGGCAGCAATACCTCTGGTGAAATTGATCTTCCACTTGAGGAACCATGAATGCCTGTGATCTCCAAACGATGCAATCCCAACTACAATGACCA
Organism: Eragrostis nindensis; assembly: GCA_012490785.1. Lineage (NCBI taxonomy): Eukaryota > Viridiplantae > Streptophyta > Magnoliopsida > Poales > Poaceae > Eragrostis > Eragrostis nindensis. The sequence continues at coordinate 482,789 of JAAXCT010000099.1, read as the reverse complement.
TCAACATATTATCTTCCCATTACCTCGCTGCCACTGCATTGGGTTTCGGCTTCGATCCACCCAAGATGAGGCGAGCCTCCGCGCGGAACCAGCGCCAGCCGACGAACCGCTGCCCGCCGCCGCCGAAGCTACGTCGTGTCTCAGCGGGCATATAGGTTTTGCTACATATGATATATCATGCATGAACTATTTGGAAGGTTAGTCTAAAAAATTAGTCCAATTGAAATAGAGTTTAGTTAGTAAGAGATCTTCCCCTTATATTGCTTAAAGAAACCCCAGGGTTCAAGCATGACTTTTGGTCTAGATAATCTATCTATCGATAATCTATCTATCTATTATCTTCGTATATGAAATTATCACGTTAATCAGAAAAAAAAAGCTACGAGCCGTTGGATTTTATGAACATCTAACGGTCTAGATCAAGTCAAAGAACCCATGTTAGAAAAACAAAACAAAAAAAGATCACGTAAGAGAGTCCTGCGGGAAGAGAAAAAAGGGAAAAAAAAATTCATGTAAGAGAGTCGTGGGAAAACGACAAAAAGGAAGGAAAAGTAGTTCACGAAAGAGAGTCCTGTGGGAAAACGAAAAAGGGGAAAAATCACTTGCTAAAAAATAAGGTAAGGAGAGAAAGAGGTCTGAAGCAAACGCAGATCTGATTGCTTGGGATTCATCCAGACTCTTTGCGTCGAATATGATGAAGACACGACGACGGCGTCCAAAAGGTTTCCCGATCTTTCACGATATGACGAATAAGCACAAACTAGAAGCAGAAATATTTTCCTCGCTTCTTGGACAGATGTAGTGAGAACAGAATTCGAAGGAGTTCAATCACTGTATTCTCGTGAAAATATGGCAGCGGACTCGGCAGAGAATATTTCACCATGGCAGCAATATAAGTTTAATGATAAAAATCCTTAATCAGCAATACAATGAACTCAAGTTGGCCCTTTACGGCAGACAAGCAAGTAGCAACAATTTATCTCACGGTAGAACCAACCAGGACAGAAATAGGTCTCGATTAATAAAACTCTAGCAGTAGCAAGATTGATAGAATAAGGAATTGGCTTACAACAGAATGCAATCCAAACCCTAAGAGCTCTTCCACCCATATACAGAGTACACGATCAGAAGAGGAGGATCCGCAAAAGAAATCCAAGAAGCGCACCCAGGACAATTTCCTGAACTCGCCTCCTTTCACAACCCTAGAAGGATCAGTTTCAATTCTTGATAAGAGATGGGATCGCCGCCATCTTTACGTATGGAGCAAGCTCGACAGGAAAAACAAAACACAATCAAAACCTGACTTACAAGGGCGCCGGCCCTAGGCATATGGCTCGCAGGCCAACCTGACCACGACTCAGACTCAACAAATAAACCTGGTCTGACTCATGCTAATTAACTAAGTAGTCCGACTCAAACACAAACTAAAGAAACCTGGCCGGCTCCAGAATATGACTCAACCAGCCGAACCTGCAGATATATTAAAATATTGCGGGCTCTTGCCTAATGCTACTAGATTAGCTCGTTCTTTCTCATGCATATCTGCATTATGCTTTGAACCATGCACAGAGCGCATCAGCTAGGTGCCTCCTTGATATCAACCTTCATAGAACCAATCATAATATATTTTTCTGGTCTCTTCTTCTCTTCTTTCTCAAGCAAATTAGAGCCAACAAAAATGAGCTTGCTCGGCATAGCAGTAATATTTTTTTTTTGAAGCAAACTGGAGGGGCAAGCCCCTACAGCAATTTATTGAATAAAAAAGAAGGTTCTACAAAACAGTACAGACCAAGATGGCCAATAAAAGAAAGGAAAACAAAAAGCCAGAAAATAAAAACCCGACTATGGCCTAATCCCAACTTTCTATCCATTCTTTCAACGATTGTGAATGTCTGGACTTAGCTCTATGGATAACCATTTTGAGCTCTCTGAAGAACTTCCTGATGCAATTGTCCACTGTTGGATCCACTTGATTGAAAATCCAGTCATTCCTAGTTGTCCAAATACTCCAGCACATAAGGATTATAATCTCCATATAACAGGGCACTGATAATCTCATCTTTAAATACTTGACCAGTTGCAATTGAATGAGGTGCTGTGGGATCTTAATACCAATTCTCTGCCAAGCTGCCTTTGCAAAATTGCATCTCATGAAGAGATGTCTTAGTGATTCCTCTCTTTGCCAAATACATAATTCACATGTATATGAATCCAGATGCATCTTTCTCCTTCTTAGCCTCCCTCTGGTATGAATTTTATCATGGAGGAATAACCAGAAAAAAACTCTATGCTTTGGTTGACAAGAAGAAGCCCATATCCATTTAAAAGCTGAATGCACTGGCCTATGCCCAATTAATATTTTATAGGCTTTTGATGCAGAATACTTACGCTGAGATCCTTGCTGTAGCCATACATCATTTTCATCTGTTCTATCAAGCTCAGCTAGTAATGTCTCCAACTGTTGGTACTGGCCATATGCTTCCTCAGACATTGGCAAATGAAAGAGACTATGCAATCTCTCTTCCCTTATGGCTTGTTGTATTGTGACATCAGGGTTCTTTGCATAACCGAACAGCTCTGGAAATTGCATCTTAGGCACCATATTTCCCATAAGTCTTGCCATAAAAGCACAGAAGAACCATTTTTGACTGTCACTTTTTCAGTACCTTTAAAGCTATCTAGCAACTTAAGCACATCCTTCCACCAAAAGGAGCCTCTCTTCTGAACTCCAGGCAACTTACCATTCTGGTAATAGCTTTCCCATAGCAGCTTGACCCAGGGAAGATTTTCTTTATTAAAAAACTTATGGAGATGCTTCATTAGCAGTGCATCATTTTGAACTCTTAGCCTCTTTATGCCAAGTCCACCTTCACTTTTCGGCAAAGTACACAACTTCCATGCTGCTAACGGAGCTTTCTTAGCATTAATATCTGATCCTCTCCACAAGAGATGTAGCCTATATTTGTCCAGCAAATTTTGAATTGTTGCAGGGACTTTATATGTGCACATGAGGAAAGTGGTAGTGGCAGTTAAGACTGAATTTACCATCTCAAGTTTTCCTGCTTGTGTCAAGAATTGTGCACAGCCCACTAATCTTCTCTCCACCCTTTGTGCAATTGGCAGAAAATGTTGCCCAAAAGGTTTGGTTAGACCTAAAGGCAGACCCAAGTAGGTGAAAGGCATCGACCCTACTTGACAGTTAAAGGTCCTGGATAGAATTTCCATCTTTTCCTCAGAGACATTAATTGGCACCATGACAGATTTATTATAATTCACCTTCAATCCAGCTGATTCAGCAAAAGTGTTTAGTAAACACTTGAGCACAAAGAGTTGTCTTGGGCATGCCTCCATAACTACTAATGTATCATCTGCATACTGCACAATTGGGAAATCAGTTCCAGCTCTCAGTGGTATAGGCAGCTTCAATAATCCTCTGTCCTTAGCTTGGTTTAAGATTGATTGCAAAAGATCAGCAGCTAAGACAAAAAGCAAAGGGGAGAGAGGGTCTCCTTGCCTTACTCCTCTTCTACAATGAAAAACTTTACCAGGTACCCCATTCAGCAATACTGAAGATGTGCCAGAGCTCATAATCATGTTCATCCATTTCATCCATCTGTCACCAAGGCCCTTGTGCTTGAGGATTTCCAAAATCACCTTATGTTCAATTTTGTCAAATGCCTTCTCAAAATCAAGTTTGACCAATACAATCTCCTTCTTAGATTTATGACATAGGTGTAAATATTCAAAGGACCAGGCCAAGCAATCCTGTATACTTCTAGATTTAATAAAGCCATATTAGTTTTGATGCACCAGCTGCAAAATTACCACTTGAAGTCTATTGGCCAGAAGCTTTGTGAGTAACTTAATTGATGAGTTTAAGAGGGAGATAGGTCTATAATCCCCCACCATGGTCGGGCTGTCTTTCTTTGGTACTAATGTGATGTAAGATCCATTGATACTTTGCAAACAAACATCACCATCATAGAAAGCTTGGCACAAAGCATAAAAGTCCTCTGCAATTATTGGCCAACATTTTTTAAGGAAATCCCCATTAAATCCATCAGGTCCTGGAGATTTGTTTGAGGGTAGGTCTGCAATCACCCTGTCAATTTCTTCTTTAGTGAAAGGGTCTTCGAGCCAGCCCAGTCCATCAACTGTTGAGAGTAAACTATTTAAGTCGAAATGCATCTTATCATATTCAGAAACCCCTAATCTCTCCTTATAAGAATTCCATAGAAGGTCAGCCTTGGCATGATGTTCATAGGTCATATTCCCATCTTCATTTGTCAGACATGTTACTGCATTTTTCCTGTGTTTTATTGTTGCTTGAGCATGAAAAAATTCAGTTCCAGCATCACCAAACTTGACCCACTTAATCTCTCCTCTCTGCTTCCAGTAAATCTTTTGCTTATGAAGAAGGGATTCTAAGTTATCTCTCAGGATATTTCTGAAATTCCATTCCTCTAGAGTCAGATCCCTCGATTCTTCCATAATGTCCAGAAATAAAATTATCTGCTTGGTGTTACTGATGGTTGTTGCTAGCCCTGCTATCTTTGATTGCCAAACTCTGAAAGCTTTCCTGAGGTTTTTAAACTTGGCCATCACAAGTTTTGCTTTATCTTCCTAGGGTACATCCTCCTCCCAACTCTGTTGTACAATATCCATAAAGTCCTCATATTCCATCCAGTAATTTTCAAACCTGAAGATCTGTGATTTTGGAATGTTTGTTGTGATTTTAACCACACAAGGCACATGATCCGAGGTGTCTTTTGATGATGAGAACACCATGGTTTCAGGAAAGTTAGTTGTCCAAGTTGCAGAAGTGAAAAACCAATCCAACTTCTCCAATAAGGGGCTTTGCTGTTGGTTAGACCAAGTGAATGACCTTCCATGCAGTGGAAGTTCAACCAAGCCAAGAGCACTGATGGCTTCATTAAAGAGTATCATTTCAGTTACATTTCCCCCTGGCTTATTCCTGTCTTGAGAAGATCTTAACAGATTGAAGTCTCCCAATATGAGCCAGTTAGTTTCATCTGGCATTTCAACCCCATTCATCCAGTTTAAGAACTGCAACTTGCCATCAGTGGTACAGGGGTCCATAAACATTGGTGAGTATCCATCTGTCTGCCGAAATCAGAGAAATAAATTCTACTGAAATGCTATATTCATTCACAAAAGATAGAGAGCCTTGAAATTTACTACTTTTCCAGATTGTTATACAACCCCCAGATGCTCCTACTGATGGCAAAAATTCAAAACTGTCAAATCTAGCAGGACAGAATTTCTTGATATATGATATGTCAAATGACTCCTTTTTGTCTCTTGCAGACAGATGATATCACAATTAGTTTCATTGATCTTACTCTTGATTGCATTCTATTTTTTATCTGAATTAATACCTCTGATATTCCAGCAGAGAACATTCCAGACTCGATTTGATGATCTTCCTATATCCATTAATTAACTGAAGAGAAATAAGATGATAAACAGAACATGCTCAACATGACTGTGCTATCTGCATTCCTTTCTGAAAAAACTTGGCCAAGACATATGACCCTAGTATCATAGCAACCACACTTTCCAATCAGAACCAGTATCAGCACTGGAATACATCCAACAGAAACAGATAGTGGGTGGACCAGTATAGGCACTGGATGATATTCAATAAAATGCATAGAAGGACCAGTGTCAGCACTGGAGTATACCACAAACAGCCACCAACAGCAATACCAGAGATAATTATCCAAATTCACAATTAACCAGCTCATAAGTTGCCCTGGTATCAAGTAGAAGGGGATAATAACAAAAGTAAGCAAAATAAAGCATGGTTCCTCTGAACAGACCCAAAAACTTGCCCCCTTCCAGTCTTCCGTCACCCTCCTACTTCTTACTCTTCTTGCTGGTCCTGTCACCATCTTTATCACTCTTATTGGCTTTTTCTTCCTCGGCCTTGTCCTTCTTTCCCTTGCTTGACACCTTCTTGCTCTTCATAGTCTTCTCTTCATTCTTGGAGCTTGTGGAAGCAATTGTTGTTGTCTTTCTCTTCTTCTTCAAGGCCTCAGCTGATACCTTCTCAGAAGATACTTTGCAGAACTTAGTACCCAAATCTTTGATAACACTGCTTGATAAGTTTAGTGGTTCTGTGTGGCATGCATAACAGCTTTTATCAATACAGGAGTCTGGCTTGAAACCCTTGTGCTTGCCCTTAAGCCTATCACTTCTTCTAACATCTGTGTTTACCAGGGCAACTTTGCAGCTGGTGATCTTCCTCCGAGGCATGGGAGCTGAAACACACTGCATATTCCTATTCTCAGGATTCTCTAAGCCTAGGGGACTGTTTATTGGAGTAGTACTCCCATCAGTGTCTGAAGTATCCTCCTCATCATTGATTACAATGGTATCCTCAGCTTCACTTTGTTCAATTTCAGTAATCCTGCAAGTATGAGCTGACTTGGTTGGACAAGTATCAGGGAGAACAAATTCCAGACCTGGGAGACTTAAATCACCCTTGTTGATAATCTCCCATGCTTGAGTTGTCAGAAAAGACCTAGCCCATTGGAACTGGTTTGGGTTCAGAAGCTTATTGGTGAAGAAAGGAAGCCAGGCTCCTGGAATATTCACTGAGGTATCAGCACTGCCATTAGGAGAGAAATGTTTAGCCCACATTCTCACACAGTCAGCATTTAGCTTCTTTGGGTGCACACTTGGAGAACACATGAAGCTTTCAAAAACTGGATCTGCACAATCATCATTTGGTAGCATCATGAAGCCTATATGAATATTGTCCAGTTCAGGATGATTACTAGCCACACTGCTTGGCTGAGCTTGCTCAGGAGCACCCAATTGTAAATTAAGGCCACCTTGACCTAGCTGTTGGTTTGGACCTTCCTCATTAAGAAGGTGATCAAGGTTTTGCTAGATGTGAGGAGGCAGTTGGAAAGCCTGCTCCACAAGCATGTCCTGCTGGCCATTTGGAGCATTCAACTCCTGCAGAATATTGTTCTCCTGATGCATATTTCCATCCTGCTGCTGTGCATCCTCCATGATAGCCTCATTCAGGTTCAAATTTAGCTGCTGATGTTGATTTTCTTCAGGCACATTGTCAATGATTATCTCCTCATCCACTTCCTCATCAACTTCAACATCAGCCATATTAAGATCAGGGATAGCTGGAAGCCCAAGGACTATCTGCAAGTTCTGCTCTCCATTTACAGGTTGCAGATGCTGATTTTGATTTCCATCATGCCCAGCATCTATGTTTTGATCTGAGTTTCCTTCTGCATTGTAAGCTTGATTTAAATCCAGATGTGCCACATTTCCTTCAGAATTACTCCCTGATTGGCCAGATAACTCAAAGCTGATCTGAGGCTGTACTTCTGCTTGCTGCTGAGGAACTGGGGGAGGCTGCACATCCACCTCAAGTGGCACATTTAGGTCTAGCTGTTGAACATGGTTATTAGCTTCCTGCTGTTCATGAGCCTCATCAGGCCAAACTCCCTATCCTGCTGCATCTGGACTAGCATCAACATTGTTACCAAAGAAAGGTTCCAGTGCTGCAGCATTGGCCTGCTGACCATAGCTAAAGAAATCGAAGTTCATTACTTCTACATCAATGGGGTCTGGAATTGGGTCCTCATCCTGTGGCACAATGCCCTCCATCTGATGGTGCAGAATTTCATATTGCACTGTCCAAGACTCAGACTGAAAACCTTCCCCTTCAGAGACAATAATCCATCTAGGGACTGATTCAAGATCCAGAACTCAAGCTCTAACAATAATCCTGGCTAGATTGTTCAAGTCCTGCTCCTATTGAGTTACCCTCCCAAAAGAAGCAATAGCTGCATTAACATGTTCTTCTGACTAATAATCCAGAGGGAAACCCAAAAGCATAAGCACACATTCATGATTCATGTAGACAGCTCTTCTATTTGCACCTCTAGTGTGGCTAAGGACCGTGATTTCGATGTTCCCAAAAGGATGAGGATTAGTATCAATGAGCATATTACGATCTTGAATTCTAGCGAACTTAACATAAGCTTGACCGAAAGGACATGGCTGAATATCAACAAGACCAATCCGCCTCTGAACTCGAAAGTAGTCATCCAGCACATCTATGATGTTGTTGAAGTTTACCTGCTCCAATGGCATCGGGGTGATCCTTACAATGGCAACATCCTCATTACGGGGTGGTGGACGGCCCCCGATCATCCTCGCTGCAACTGCTCGACCAAGGACTTCCACTCTGTGGTATCCGGCTGGGATGAACGGCGCCGGATCAATGTGGTTGAACGCCATTGCGATCAGGGTTTGGGTGGTTTTGAGAGGGCGGCGACGGCAGGGTTTGAGCTTGGGTTTTCGAGGAAGTCGGAGAGCCAGGGCTTTTGGTACAAAGTTGTAGATCAAGACAAATATTGGGAGGCGAAGAGTCTCTTCTGTTTCCATCTTTCTTATTCCCATTCTGATCCGTACTCATGCTCCTGACTTGTGGACCTTGTTCAAGGGGCCCTCTTGTCTGTGACTCTTTTCTTCTGTGGACCAACTTTGTCCTGGGATATGGGATATCACCGCCATTAAAAATTATGTTGCCGCTTCTAGAGAAAACCTGATTTCCAGCTGATCTGCAGTTAAAGGCAATATGACCCCAACCTGCACACGAGAAGCATTTGACTTTGCTCCTGCAATCCCTCCGAATATGATTTGATCTCCGGCATCTAGTGCAAGAAAGGCCCACTGACTTTCCCGGCCCATTACCCAGAACTTGGGCCTGATTGGTTACAGAGTTTGAAATTTGAATATTTTTCCGGTTTCCTAGATTACCGCCTTGATCATCGGCAGCCGGATCGGAATTCTTGTCCACATTTTTCCCATTAGATTGATAAACAATGCGATCGAAAACAGATTTCTTGGGAAAATCAAGACGATCAAAGGCAGATTTCTTCGGAATTGGAGCAATGGAGTTATGAATGCGCTTAAAAACAGAGGAAACAGGGATCGGATGTGAATGATTACCAGAATTCCTTTGCCCAACCTGGATTGCATTTGCACCAGATAGAGGAGTTTGCTTCGATTTGTGGACACCCGCTCTAGCAATCGCTGCATAGGACTGCTTCTGCTTCCTTTTGCTGACCACTTGCGTCCATTCTTCTTCCTGCTCCTGCATCCACCTCTTTTCTTCTTGATCTGCTTGCGGACCTCCATTGCCCCAGAGATGAAACTGAATCTTGAAATCCTCACACTCATATGACTTCAGATTGTAGATGTAGAAACCAACCTTTTTGCAAGAGACTGAAAATCTAAAGACCCGATCTCTCAATTCCTGCACCTTCAATAACTGAGCATTACCTCCTAGCACAGCCTGGAGGATTAGAGCCACCGACAGGTTTGTGAGCCTGAACTTGCATGTGCCAACAGAGATCACCAGAAAAAATTCCTTCAAACCTCCTCCTGGTGAGAAGACCACTGGAAGATTGAATCTCTTCCAAATTTCCGCTTGCTGCCCGATCCCAGGGGAGAAATCCAGGGACGGCAGATCCAAAGAAGAAGTGGGGAAAAGCGACGAGAGGGCTCCCCATCCCCGGCCAGTCTCCATGGCGCCGGGGAAAGGAAAGCTAGAGGGAGATCAGCGCATGGCGAGTCCAATGCGCCGATCAGATTTGGATTTTGGTGGCTAGGGACGGAGATCGCCGGCGATCGCCATGGCGGAGGGGCTCCGCAGTCCTCCAGACTCCCTGTCGTCGCCTGTATTTCTGTCCTCAATCCATGGGCGAATGAACCAAGCTGCATAATAAAACAATTTGTATCCTCGGAATAATTGTCATGAAGCCTTGAACAAATAATTTGATGAGCTGTGGTCTCATCAGAATACCCATGCAAGACTCTTTTCCATTACTTATGTACGCAACTATTACCATCTTTGTTTCTTTGTATATCCACGTATAGGACGCTCTTGCTTCGACGATGCATAACAGCGGGGGCAAGCAGCAGATCCGTCGCAAGCTGCGACACAACGCGAATTAGTCGTGCAGAACCTGCTTTGTATGATTATTATGACCTTTCTCTAGCAAACCAAACAAAAAAGAAAATGAAGAAATTGCTCAAGGCCATGACCACACATATGAGGCGAGCAAGCATATATATGCATGTTACCAGATTTGCGCGGTCACCTTGCTTTTTGTAAAACGGTCAGCCCGACACGCTGGTATCAACGTTGCTTTTGCTCGCCAAGCAAGACCCTCACAAGCTGCCATAGCTAAGCTTCTGGTCAGGGTGTCCAGCAATGGACGCACCGGGACATAATATTACACTGTGGAATCTGTTTAACAAGATAGTGCGAGCTTTATGAGAAGCTCCTAGATGATAAATTTTCGGCAACGTTTAATTCCCGGCACCTTCTAATCCAATATACTATAAACTATGTGAGTATCCATTCTCCTTTGTTTGCCAGATGAATTGGCACTCATAAATCTAGAGGCTTATATTGGAGAGCTAGTGCAATATAGTGGGCATTGTGGCACACCGTTTTACTGGCTTGGCTGGCTTATATCGGTGTCTGTGGCTGCTGCCGAGGTACACAGTCCTGAGCGTGAATTAGGCCGAGGGAACTGACTGGCCACGTAGCAATAAAAGATCCACGGCTCCAAGAAAGAAAAAGGAAAAAAGGAATTCAGGTTTCGAAATTACATTGTGTGGAAGCTGAAACACCTCGCAAAAAAAAAAGTGTGGAAGCTGAAACATAATGAGCAGCTAGTGAGTTCGCAATCACGTGTTCGTTGATAAATATGATCTTTTGATAGCTTGGCTATTGAACATTAATTGCTTAGAGTGATTATGTGCACCTTTTTTTTTTTTTCCTGAGATGAATGATAGCCAACTAACAACGGCCTGAAGATGAATCAAAGACGAGAGTTGCTACTGCTCAGACAAAAAAGTTCTGTACGAAAGTTGAGGCTACAACCAGCTCCAGCAGCCGCAGGCCTGCAGCAGCGCGGTGCGATGCCGAGCGAAGGCATCGAGAAGGGCAGGGTTGAGCATGCATCACAATGTGTGGAAGGTCGGCGTGATCTTGGTCGTTGCCTCGTCGGCGAGGCAGTCAAGGACGCCATGGAGGAAGAAGACCGATCGAGAACAGGCTCTGGTTGTCTCCGTGTCTGCGTGGTTGGCGAGCCTCTCGCACGACGGGGTCTCTCCGTCGTTTTTGGCTTGGGAAGGGCCAGTGGGTGCGGTGAGTGCATCTGGCAGCTTGGCTTTGCTAGCAAAACCTCGACCATAGGACAGCATACTCGGCTGTATACTATCCTATCGGTTCTGTGCAGTTGCACCTCCGATTGCCACAGCTTTTCAATAATCATCAATCATGGCTCGGCGGAAGGATCATTCCCAGTGCCTTCTAATCCTAAGCAAATAACTTCTGCCTAGAGTCCATATGGTTTCTAATACTACCCGAGTGTCAATCATTTTGTTTCACGAGAGGAATTGACACAATAAGAAGGTTTGGCCAAGGCTTGTCTTTGGTGGATGCATCTCCCTGCCCCATTGCCTTTTATCGGCTTGTGTGCGTGATGACGATCCCATATATAAGGGACTGGAGTGTGTAAAATCTATCTTGACGATGACAACCGCGACGCCTTTTCAGGCGAGACTTCGTGGAAGAGCTGCCGCGCCGCTTGGGCGGTTATGGACGGCAGAGGCAGAGCCTTGTACACTGCACAGGCGCACACGGAACGGGAGATTGTGAGATGTGAGCAAGAGCGACCGAATTCAGATGAGTGGAACGAGGAGATGTACTGACATATGCGTGCAACGTTCAACGAACAATTGTTGGTAGGTGTCTGGCCCATGGGCTTCTCATATTCAACGTTCACAGAGGATTTTTTTTTTAAAACAAAAGCAAGGAGGAGGTGTCTGGTCTCCTTCTCAAGCGACTGAGATTTTGCTAATCTCTTAGTCACTTTTTTTCAGTCATTGAATTTTGATCCAACCATCTAAATTTTTCGTTCACTTGTGAAAAAAATGTTGTTTGGAAAAGAAATTGTTCCACCTAAGAATTAATTGCTCCAGCAGTATAGTTTTATTGTTCTAGAAGTGTAGTTTAGTTGTTCCAGCAGTGTGTTTTCATTGTTCCGAAAATATGACAGATAAACGAAATCTCAGCCACACGAGAACTAGCACATCTCTTACAAGAAACAGAGGAGGCCGAAGCCCAAACAGAGGACTTAAACGTAAGGCAGGCGAGCAGGGCCCATGTAACAGTCTTGACTGTGGACCCCTTTTCTTTTTGTGACACATCAATGTCCTGATCTGCGGGGCACTATATGCCATGAGAAGCTCATGCCAGATAAAATTTGGGCAAAGTTTAATTCCCAACGCCTTTCAATCCTATACTATAGACCATGTGAATAGCCATTCTTCTGCGGTTTCCAGAAGAACTGGCACTAATGGATATTGTGGCACACTGTTGCTGGCTTGCCTGGCTTATATCGGCGTGTGTCTGCGGGCAATGGCAAGGAACACAAGCTTGAGCGTTACTTATTAGGCCGAGGGAACTGATTGGGTCATGTATACCAACTAGCCTTTTCACTTTTCACTATATTAATTATCATTGATGTTATTTTAACTTCAAATGAAAATCAAAGAAAATACTGAAATGGCTTCTTGAATGTGGAGATAAGTTGGAACCATGCTACTGGCTTCCTTATCCGGCCGGGGAGGAGCGATGAGGAGGAGGGCGGATGCGACCATGACATGTGGTAGATGCGGTGGCTAAGGAAGAAACTGCTGCTTTGACTATTGCAATCTTGCGCTAGCAAAACTGTAAAAGAAAACTAAGAAATGGCTGCTTCTGGTGGTAGTGTTTCTTTGCCACGTTATCTTATTTACAGTAGGGTATGGTGTGTTACACGCCGCCTCTAAAACCTGCTCAAGGCCCAGACAAGATATGTGGCGAGCAAGCATATGCACCACTTTTGCACTTTTTCTACACGGAACACCACTTTTGCCCTGTCAACTTGCTTTTTAAAAGTATTTGGGCCCGAAACTGTGGTGTTTTTTCGAGAACGTGCCAGAAACTGTTATGCGTCCAATGCAACGGCGCTTGTGCTCCCAGAACAAGACTACTTCCCCACACACTGTCGCAGCTTCAAGTCAGGGGAACACGTAATGGATGCACGAAGACATAGTGTCCAACTGTGGTAGCCTCCCCACAAGCTGGTACGAGTCATTTGAAAAGCTCCAGGACGATACATTTTTGGCAAAGTTGAATTCCCAACGCCTTCTAATCCTATTATACACACATGTGAGTATCCATTCTTCGGCGTTTGCCAGAAGACCTATCGCTGATAAAGCTAGCTAGAGGTTTGCAGGGAAGCTTGGAGAGCTAGTGGATATGGTGGGCATTGTGGCACACTGTTTTTTTTTTTTTTTTGCGAAAGGGGAAATATATTAAAAATCAAAACAGATTATATCCCCTATTACATCCAAGACCTTGCAGAAATAAGAACCTACAAACCATGTTTTGTCACTATTCATCTTCTTCCTCAGAGCGAACCAGAAAAAACCTCCGCAACCACTCCATGAATCAACCAGGAACATCCGAATCCGATGTCGATCATCAACTCCTCCACCGAAAGCCAAGGGGACAAACTTTGAAAAAGCCGTAACATGCACCATCTTGAAACTATCTCCAAAACGGATTGAACACGAAATAAAATTCGATCTGAAAGCACTTCGGCCGTCGCCTTGCTTCAAGCCATGGAGGTACAGATAATCTTCGCCGCATCCGACACACACACCAGCGAACAGGAGTAGAAGAACAAAGGAGACCAATCGAACCAACGAGGAACGAAGAACCTTGATCCTACAAAACCAGACTCGGACCCAAACACTGAACCAAACTAGGACTCCGCCTAGACCGAAACTCACTAGCCCTGCGTCTCGGCCATACCTGACCTCCACGCCATGGAGTAAGAGCTGGAGTACCTTATTCAACTTTGTCGGTGACGTCGCCTCCACTTCATCATCGCCGACTTGACACCAAATCCTCCAATTCGTCTGGTCAGGGAAGTTGCCGCCATCATCGAGGCTATCGACGACACCGCCTTCTCCACCCAACCCGCCGCCTTGGAGGAACCCTAACCCTAACCATGGAGAAAGGGGATTTGCCCCCATCACAGCAGGTAACTCGCCCCGGACGCGCGGGAGGCCAGCTCCCCCCACCCACCGGCGCCGGAGAGGTCGCCGGAGGGGAGGGGAGCCGCCCTTGATTCACCACCGGCCGGGTCACCCGCCCGCGTCGCCGCGGTCTCGCCTCTCTTTCTTTCCCCCCGCGCAAGTCTATTGTGGCACACTGTTGGTGGCTTGCCTGGCTTATATCGGCGCGTGTCTGCGGGCAATGGCAAGGAACACAAGGCTTGAGCGTTAATTAGGCTGAGGGGACCGACTGGGCCATTGTGACACCCCGTGTCCCTGAAAATCAAATAGCTCAAACATCGCAAAACTGATCAGAAACCAAAAGCAAATCAAGTTTGAATTCAAAATCAATAATCCAAGAAATTGTCAAACCAATGCCTATGAAAGAACTCAAATTTTTCTGTAACAACTTGAGCCAACAAAAATATCACTGGATAGCTCATCTCAAAGGAGAATTTTTGGAGAATTTTTGGTGATTTTAGAAATTCATTTGGGTGCCCAAATAAATCTCCACAGCTGAAAAAGTGATCACCTTTGATATGCTGTCATTTGAAATTCCTTTGGATTCCAGATGTGCATCTTGGTCATATGGACATCTTTTCAAGACCTTTCCAAAGAGACCAAGTTTGCGAATTTTGGAGCTCATTTGCTACTCCAATTTGTGTGCACAAATTCGGGGAAAAACCAGAGTTTGAACAATTCGGGAAAAAAGAAAGATGCCGTGGACCCCACTTGTCATTGACTTCTCTCTCACTGCGCGCGTCGGAACGTTGCCGCCGCGTGGCCGCCGTTGTACGGCGACGCCGTGCCGCCCTGGCCCCGCTCCCGACCCCGCCGCGGCGTCAAAACGCGAGTCGCTCCCATCTCCAGCCTCTTCCACGCCGTTTTCCCCATTTCCCCATCGCCAAACCCTAGCCACCGCACCACCATAGCCGTTGCTGCTCGGAAGCTCACCGTCGCGCCGCCGTTGTGGAGCTGCTCCGGCCGAGTTGCTTGGCCTAGAGCTACGCCGCGACGTCCTCGAGCCAGCCATGGCCACGGTGCTCCTCCATCCGCCGTGAAGTGCTCGAATCGTGCGTCTTCCCCAACCCGGCCGCCTCGCCCCTCCTCAGGCCTCGCCGTCGATTACGCCTCTCCCGGTGAGCCTCCTTTCGATTGGCCGCGCCTGGAGAAGCTTCTCCTTGTTGCGCATTTCCCTCACACCACCATTCTCCTTGTCCCGCAGCCAAGTCACCGGAAACAGAGGTTTCCCTGCCGCCGTCGAGCTGCCGTGCGCCACCCCTCCCTCAAGCTGCACCTCTCCGGCGTCCTCGTCGTCAACCTGTAGGCCGCCAAGATCCGCGTCGTCTCCGTGAAGCTTGCGCGCGCGCGAGCTCGCCTCCGCGCCACCTCAGCTCGCCGGAACACCGCCGCCACCTCGTCGTCGTCCGCCTCCTCATCGCCGACCGTCGCCCAGTCCTCGTCGTCATCGCTGTGTACCCCGCCTAGGTCCGCGCTAGCACGGTGAGCCCCAAACAACACACCATTGCCCCTCTCTCCCTTCCCCGTCGTCAGAACGGCCGCCGCGCCATTGCCGGCGTCGTGCGCGCGCGCCGTGGGCCCAGATCCAGCCCAGCTCGAACCCAGCCCTGTGGCCTAGCCCAGCCCGTGTCCAGATCTTTTGCGGCCAGGCCCTGATCTAGTGCGGCCAGGACCTTGTGGTCGTTTGTGTTGCTTGGATTTGATTGGTCCGCCATTTTTAACCCTTTTCCGAATATCTGTAAATTACCAGAAATTGCTTGAAAGTTGTAAAATGCATAATAAATCGAATACACATCAGAAAAATGCAAATCCAATTTTGTTGGACTCCTTGTGCTCAGATCTATCCAACAAAATTGTCAAACTGAACAAAATCATTTATCTATTTTCTGGAAAATTGCATAAGTTTTAAATCTTGTTTAAATCATAATAAATTCTCTGTAAACCAATAAATCACAAACTCATGCAGGGTTGTAAATCATCTGATAACACACTTACAGAACATTTTTCTACTATCATATCAGGTTTAGTTGTTTTCCTATGATTTAAATCGTTTCTGCATTGTTTAAATCATTGTAAATAATCCAGAATGCAATAAATCATCAAGCTTCACTGTAAATTACTTCCAGAGGTACTTCACCCCAGAAAAATGCCCCTGGACCTAAACTAATTTCCAAAGTTCATTACACTAATTAATCAACTTGAATTAAATTAAGTAATTAACTTAAATGAGAGTCAATGAAGAAAATACTAATAATTCAAGTTAATCATTTACACTTACAGTGTAAATGTGAGGAACCATGTTGAGATGTGCCATGGTTCTCGATGATGATGAATAATTGACTACCGTGTTGATTTGAGTTGACATGAGGTTTGGGTTGAAATGCGGGACTTTGAAGGTTGCATAAGCATATGCGTGATTATGTTTATGGCTAACCGAAGTTGGTGCAGGTGATGGGAAGAATGGAGGAGAAGGAGAAACGTGTTTGCTTGTCTAATGATGTGTAGGTCAATGGAGTCAACTTGATGGTCAACGGCAAGAGGATCGGGAGGACCAAGCGAAGGGTCCCGACGGGCGGACCGAGGAGGCTTGGGTCCGGGCGATCGAGAGGCCGGGTGAGGTCAAGGGTGATCCACACCGTACACGTGGCGGACAAGAAGCACGAAGGGTTTCGCGTTTGGCCTCAAAACCATGGAGGTGATGAAGACGGCGTGTTGACTAAGGTCAAGAGGCGAACTGGAGGCCGGTGCAAGTGAGGGGTCCCGACGGGCTCGGACCGAGGAGACTTGACGGCAAGGTTCACGAGACGAGGTGACACGCGTCAATATCGAGATGGTTTCCCGGTTTGGCCTCAAAACCGGTGGTCGACGGTTTCCCGGTTTGGCCTTAAAACCGGCAGAGATGGTTTTCCGGTTGAGCCTCAAAACCGGTGGTGGACGGTTTCCCGGTTTGGGCCTCAAAACCGGTGGTGAGTGGTTTCCCGGTTTATGCCTCAAAACCGGCGGTGGACGGTTTCCCGGTTTGGGCCTCAAAACCGGTGGTGGAAGTCGCGAAAGCGTGCAAGGCGGTTTCCCGGTTTCCTCAAAACCGGCGGCGACGGATGGAGGTGCATCTGGCACCATCGTGGAGGTGGCTTCGAGGTGAGCTACGGTGTGAAGGCCCCGGCGCTCGGGTGGAGGAGAAAAAGTTGAACGAAAATGCCCTTATGTGTTGTATGGGTGTGTTGTAGTGTGAGGGGCATTTCCGGCTTGTGGAAATGTCCAAGGAGATAAGGTGGTTGGCTGGTTCACTACAAGGTTTTAGGGCTAATGCCACCAATTTTTTTGCAACAATGTGATATTGGTTGCAATACATAGAGCCTATTGCGACAGTTGTCAATTTTAGTTGCAATAGAAGGACATGTTGCCACTGATTGTGTAGTGCTGCGATTTAAATTTTGATAGTTGCAATAGCTACTATATATCGCAACGAATAAATTTATGTTGCATTTACGACATAGTTATTGCCATGTTTTTTCTAATGGTTGCAATAGTTGAGAATGTCGCAACGAATATAGAACGTTGCTATTAGTGCTATTGTGTGTTGCCAAAAGTTTATGTTATGGCAACATAAATCTGAATTGTTGCAAAAAGAGTCTTAGATATAGCATCGCAAACCTGGATCGTTGCAGTAACTCTTAGATATAGCAACGAAAACCAAAATCGTTGCCACTGATTGTGTAGTGTTGCAATTTAGTTTGAAAGAGTTCAAATTTGAAATTCAAAACTTTCAAACGACCTCGGATGGACAAACGACCAAAATGAAAGTTGTAGATCTCGAAAAGTTATGAAACTTTGTATTTGACAACTTTTCTATTTGAATTCATTTAGGGCCTCAAACAAGCACTTGACACTTGGTTTAATCTAATATATTTGGATTCAAAACAGAACATGGGCACATGTGATGCTGTGGTGTAGTGGTAGAGGGGCTCCATGTGCAAGCTAGAGGTTGTGGGTTCGAATCCTGCCGACCGCGTAGTGTGTGAAAAATGCCACACTTGCGACTTGATGATGGTAACGGATGGGCTGGCTGATGGGCCCTCCCCCATTAAAAAAAAATATTTTTACTATTTTTAAAACGTGTTTTTCAATTCAAAATTTCTACCATACGTTGTTGCAATAACCACTATAGCAACAACGATTGTGGCGTTGCGTGTGCAAGCTATCGCCACACACCACACGTCGTTGCAATACACCAAAGTTATGGCAATGTCTCAAAAAGGTGTTGCGATACCTATTGCATCGGCCGCACTTGCAACACCTCCCAACGCCTATATTTAGTTGCAATTGCTTAATATTGCATCAAAAATACCCATATTGCAACACTTTTGAGCCGTGGTGCCAGGGTAATTTTCTTGTAGTGGTTGTGGCTGCCCCCTTGAGCCTTTCATTTGAGTTGTAGGGAGAGGGCTTGAGAGAGAAGAGAAGAGAGGGGAGAAGAGAGGAGATGGCTCTTTGATTGAGCTTTTTGTCATCTCTAGTTTGTGTGTGCTAGGGAGTGGCTTGACATCTACATCTTTGAGCAATACATAGCATCAATTCGTCCTCAAAGTGTTCTCCTCATCTTGAATCCCGAATTTCTTATTTTCCCTATTTTCGGAGCTATTTTCGGGTGATTTTCGATTCGCTTTTTGTGATGCGTTTTGGGGCGGATTTCTTGAGGGATCTTGGTGCTAGGAAGTGCTAGAACAACTCTTGGTAGGTCCTTGACCGAATCCATGGCACGAGCACCTTCGATTTGAAGATTAGTTGAAGTTTCCCTCTCTTGTTCATCCAAACCCTACCCTTCATGATAGAATCCAAAATCTGCATGGATTTCTTGGGGTTTTTGGTGTGATTCTTGTTGGATGATGTTCTCCATCTCAAGACGAAGCTATGGTTCAAATTTCGTGATTTTTGGAGGTCGTTTGACCCGGTTTCGAGATTTTTCTTGAGCTTGCGCGCGTGCTGAAATGACAGGGCCGGAATATCCGACATAGTGCCGGATACTCCGGTAGGAAAATTGGTTTTTCGAGTTCTCCAGGTCCGGATACTCCGGCTACATACCGGATACTCCGGTGGGGGGTTTCTGTACCCGAAAATATCAGGTACCGGACACTCCGGCTCATTACCGGACTATCCGGTGGGGACTTTCTGTAATCTTTTCGTCGATCCCTCTCCTTGAGTGCGTGTTTGCTTGGTTTGCTTCCGCAAGTGTTTATATCTCATCCACAATCATTCCTAGGGTCAACACAACACTTTTCATATGTGTGTGTGATCTTGGTGATTGTTCTTGAGGCGGGTCGGGACATAGGCCGAGTTCTTTCGAAGAATTTTTATCGGCTCCCATTCACCCCCCCTCTGATCGCCTTCTCGGTCCTTCAAAATGACTGTCCATTAATTAATTCCTTAATTGCATCATATTACTTGCATCTAACTTGCATTCATTCTTTGTCATGACGTATAGTGACAGAGACGACTCCGGAGCCACTGGACTTCCAGCTGTCGGAGGAGGAGGCACAGCAGGAAGAGAAGCAGCAGACTAACCTTACCGCTGACCCCGTTAGTTTAGCTCCTGAGCCAGGCAAGCCTCGGTGCATGCCTACCCTGTTAGATTTTTATTTTTTTTCTCATTTGATTGGGGCTAGTAATTGTTTGTGCATTAGGTTTACTAGGGATTGATGTGAAACCATAGAACTGTATTAGGATTACCTTCCTATCCTACCTTGTGTCCTATTTTTGTAGTAGCTAGTTTTAGGTTGTTGTTAGAATCTGCTAGGCTTAGCGGCTAGCGCGCGGTAGAAGACGAGTGGTAGGTCCCACTCGCAAGATAGGTTTTACTCTGGATTGTGCTAGCAGAATTTAGGCTTGTTGCAGACTAGACGGGGATTCTTGTGTAGGATGGTTGGAGAAGGCTGGGCCTTCACGGTGGTAGCCCCGTCTGTGTCCGTTAAGGACCGTTCGTTGTTGGCCCCGCTGAGCAAGTTTGAACGTACTAATCACATGCTAGTATTTTATGGGCCTAGTAAACCGATGTAACCTGTGTCACCCTGGATGTTTGGTGGATACTTTACTCTTTCTATCATGGTACTTGAGAGAGGAAGAATAACGTTCTGCGTGGTTGAACGTCTGGGACGGCGACCACGGCGGGAGACCCTTCCTTGGGAGGAGTAGAATCTGGTATAGCTCCGGTGGTGTACAGCGCGGAAGGTTGCCGCATACGACTTTTGTGCGTGTGTGTCGTGTGGTCAGGTTTCTCCTGCAGGATGTACATCGATGCCGCCGCTCTCGGAAATGAGCACCCTCTTGTTCACTCAGTCACCTCGTAGTGTGATTATTGGATGATGTGATGAGCTAGTTTATTACTGTATTTATTTACTACTGCACTGCTGATCTGATGTATTGTTGTATACCTGTTTTAGAGATAAGTGCACTGTTTTAGGTTAAGTACTTAATTGGAAATAAAACTTGAAAGTAAGTACCAAGTAATTTGTGCGCTTTTATGCAAGTGAGTCAGCCTACTCCTTGTAGCCCTTGCATGCTAGGAGTCGGCTGTAGTTAGCCACGTTGACGGGTAAGTCTTGCTGAGTATTAGTTGCTCAGGGTTTGGCTCTATGATGTTTTGTGCAGGTAGCATCTTTGTTTCTGACTCGTCTGGTGGAGGTGGCCAGTGGGACGGACAGTCTCATGTGGGCTCGACGGTTCACTGGGAGCCCGAGGAGTGATCTCCTCTTGAGTTCGCATCATGAGGGTTTGTGATGCGGATTCGTATATCGTGAGCTTGTATCGTCGTCCAGACTTGTTATTTGTATCGTACTAGACTTCCGCTATGCTACTCGATGTTTTAATTAGACTAATGTAATAACTTTAAGACTTAAATTTGTGCTCTTTATGTGATGTACTGTTGTGTCCGTTCACCGGCACTTCCGACTCGATCATGCGATTAGCGGTAACGCTACAGCTGGCATCAGAGCCGTGTTGGGACAGTACAGCACATAAATGGTCTATTTTCAAAAATCTAACTACGGTACGAGTGAGGAACGAAAGCCCTAGTATAAGGATGTTAGAATATCAGGTGGTAATAGGAGTTACTTGTTTATTTTCTGTAACGACGCACCGACGCTCAGGTCAGAAGGTAAGTAACATGCATGGCTTAGGCGATTACGAGTTTGACTCGTGTAGGTTGCTTGATGTCGCGATGTATGTTTTTCTTGCAGGTACACTAACTCGCGAATAGATCGTGTAGAAAACGTGCATGAGTGCGAAATAGTTGCCACCGTTGTCTACGCCTTCTATATTTGGGCACTTTCTATTTTGTGAGGACGTGCAGGACGTGCATGATTCATGCATCATATTAAAATACTTCAACAAATTTCAGATCACACAGAATTTATGACTGACTAAGCAACTTCAAAAATCCATAACTCCTGAACCACTTGGCCAAATTCGATGAACAAATACAATCTGGAAAGCTTATAACGTGAACTTTAACTTTGCTTCAAACGTGGCCACGAAATCCTGTTCCTAACAACCCCTTTTCTGTCGACCAAGTGGAACTAAATTTCAGCCACAACCAGTTTTTCCAGAATCTGTCTGCTATCTTAGAAATTCGATTTTCCAGTTCTGCTGGTCCGTTTCTGCGTTTGAGTACTCGTTGGAAGGATCTCGGAGTTTTCTACAACTTCGCTTTTCGGATCTGATCCTTTTGACGTCTACAGAAGTGCCAGAATTCGTTTTAGTGACTGCTGCTCGCAGTCAAGGAAAATTTCAGATCTTGTCTCGTAGGAGAGTTCTTTTGCCTTGATGTTTGGGGCTGTATGTGGCCTTTTCTACTTTGTACGGCAGCCTTACCATGTTATTTCCTTACTTAGCATGGTTATATTTTTTAGGAGGATCTCACGTTTTTCCTTCTCCTTTTCCGCAGATGGCCGATCTGGACGACTTTCCGTTCGCCCAGCTCGGGGAGGACGGTGCGCTGCACACGGATGGCCTTTACCACCCCGACTTTCCCTCGCTGTTTTGGGCAGCGTTACAGCTTCTTGGCTACACCCACCCTCCGCAGTACCGTGGACGTGTCAGCCAGCAGTACGGGCTTCCTCAATGCTCAATGTGGGTGGATATTTCCACGCACCCCAAGAGGCCCGCTTGGACGCACTGGGAGCTTCGGGGCTGGGGTCAGGACTTTGACGAAACCCTGAACCGGCTTGCTCTCTAGGCAATGGTGAGATTCTGCGAGATAGGTTTGCTCTCCAAGCAATGGTCAGGATGCAAGTCTTGAGTGTTTACTAGGCCCAGGGAACTAGTCTAAAAAAAAGGCCGAGGGAACTGACTGGGCCACGTGTAGCAATAAGTGATCCATGACCAAAAAACGAAAAAAGAGTTCAGGCTTTGAAACTGAGTCGTCTGGAAGCTGAAACATGACGAGCAGTTCTGATTTGCTAGTTGTTAAACATCATTGTTTTTTTTTTGCTAGACTGTTGAACATTAATTGCTTCGCCTTACTCTCTCTGTCCAGAAATATAGTGTACATCTAGTTTTGTCTTAAGTCACATTTTTTAAAATTTTGACTAACAATATCTAAAAATATATATATTATTTCAAAGTAAGATAGTTATATATTATGAAAGTTCGTTTCAAGATGAATCTAGTAAAAGCATTTTCATGTTATTAATCTTTACGGTTTTCAAGATATTATTGGTCAGAGTTCAAAAAATTTGACATAAGACAAAATTAGATGTACACTATTTCTGGACGAATGGAGTATTATGTGTATTTTTCTCTTCGGAGAGGAATGTGCCACGGTTGATGACCAACTAGCAACGAAGCTTATCTCAGCTAAGCATGACAGGCTCGCTAGGCCTACACAGCCATAAGAGTCCCCGGTTGTGGATCCGGCAGGCCGTGGGTCAAGTTTCTTCAGTGGTGGCCATGTAGTTTCGTTAGTTTCAAAGGCGATGGAGAGAAAAGTCGAGCGCTCCGTCGGCGACAATGCAGTTTAATTAACGGACAACTTTCTTGGTGAAGCTTTAGCTTAAGCGTTTCTTATTGTTGCCATTTCGCAATTAACATGGTAAAGACTAGGGATGAAAGCGGTCGGGAAACGGTCGGAAGAAGGCTATATCGTTTTCAGTTTCATATTTTTTTCTCGGTAGCGAAACCGGTAGCGGTACTGGCGGAAAAGCGTCGGTATTACGAGAATATCGAAAATGGAATTACCACGACAGAAATATGCGGTATCGATCGGGAATCGATATTAATTATCGGTAACACAAATCACAGTAGTGTATTAGCCGTACTACATCATATATAAAAATATCATATGTGAATATATTGTTGGTATTTGAACCAGCTATAAATGTATCATAAAAGATGCGAAACATTTGAAAATAGATGTTTAAATTAAAATGTAAAAAATATAAGTAGTGACATCATTGTTTATTGCCTATTTAAAATATAATATATATTTAGTTAGCTAGACTAACATAAAACGGTAAAATATTTACGGTAATTTCCGGTCTAAAACAGAAATTGTCGGAAACGATCGGTAAAGTCTAAAATCATTTTCATTTTTGTTTCCACCAAATACTTCCATTTTTATTTTTATTTTTTTGGTATTTCATTTCTAACTATTACAGTCGGGAGAACTCGGAAACGAGCCTCGGTTATCCGATAAATGCTGTTTTTGCTTTCATCCCTAGTAAAGACTAAATAGCTCTTGCATCCCAGCCGACAGAGTCATGCATGCCGTAGTCTTCTTCTATATGGATCCTGTGTAGCAGACGGATACAACCAAAACATCTTACATTTTAATTGCCTAAAAATACAAAGTTTCTGTTAGTTTAGACTGGCCTCCACACAGACTAGGAAACAACGCATATCAGAAAAAGCTCAGGTAGGCGTCCGTCGCCTGCACTTTGGCAGGTGACCAGGGGGCACGTAACAGTCTCCGTAGTGTACCCTTTTCCTTTTCTTTGACGAGTCGATGCCCTGATCTGCGGGATTCTTTTTTTTTTGCGAAAAAGGGGGGGATTATATTAGATTTTTGAGAAGTACATCCCACAACCTTTTACAAACAGACCCCTAGGAACATTTATAAGAAGGCCCTCAAAGAAAAGGAAATTACAAAGAATTCCCTCTTCCTCTCGAACCCTCCCGAAGCACTAGGTCCTCGCCGCCAGAGACCACCGACGGCGACCTCCGAGCTCCTCCTCCGTCCAAGTCCGCGACCACAACACTTTGTTGACAAAGCCGATTAGATGATCACGAAGAAGGTCCCAAGCCGGCCATCGCGACGACACCGGAAGGAGGAAGAAGATCCGAAGCAACACCAACGGAGAACCAGCAGCAAGAATCAAAAAACCGAAGAAGTCGACGCCAAAGCTTGACGACGACAGCCCGGAAACGACGTCCACCATCACCGACACCGCCGGCGAGGGGAACCAAAAGCCCATCCCCCCTTTCGCAAAAGAACGGAAGGCAGAAAAACTCCACACGGCCTCACCGTTGATCTTGTCGTCACCGCCGACGACGCCATCGCCAGATCTGCCGAGGGAGAGACGAAGTCCGGCCGCCGCCGCCATGGCGGAGCCGGAACCCTAACCCTAGACGCCTAAAGAAACTAAAAAACGCTAGGGAAAGAGGACCGGACGGCGATTCCCCAATCCTCCCCGTCCTCCCGAGCCCTACGGGCCGCCGGAGGAGAGGGAGGACCGGCGAATCGCCGCCGGAAAGGGTGGTCGCCTCTCTTTCGCCCTCTCTCTACTGTAGCTAGGGAGAAAGACGCGAGGGAGAGAGAACTACTGATCTGCGGGATTCTGTACGCCCTGAAAAGCTCATGCCAGTTAATGTTTCGGAAAAGCTTCATTCCCAGCATCTTCCAATCCTATACAAAATACCATGTAAATATCCGTTCTTCTGCGTTTTCCACAAGAACTGGCACTAATAAAGCGAGAGGTTTGCAGGAGAGCTAGCTAGTGGATATATTTTGGGCATTGTGGCACACTGTTGCTGGCTTGCCTTCTTGGCTTATATGGGCGGAGTGTGGCGGCGGGCAATGGCAAGGAACACACAAGTCTTGAGCGTTTAATTAGGCCGACCGAACAGACTGTACCATGTATAGCAATAAGTGGTTCAAGACTGAAAAAAAGAAATGGTCAGGCATTGAAAATAAGTCGTCTAGCTGGAAGCTGAAACATATAACGAGCAGTTCACATTTGCTGGTTGTTGAACAATGTGAACGTTTACCGAACAGCACGTAACATGTTCCAGAAGTACTCCACCTCCAGAGAGATCCGGCCGGACAGAGGGATACAATACAACTATAACATACAACGTTTTAATTGCCTAAACACATAGGTATGCACGTTTCTACTTAGTTTACACCGGCGTCCACACAAACTAGGAAACATGCATGCTTATCCAAAGGGAGTCAAACCATATACAACTTTCATCAATCTCGAATACGCAACAACAATTAATCAACTCGATCGCCGAGACGATGTCATCACTCATCGTCGTCCACCGCGCTGGCGCCGCTGGTCCGGTGAGCTTGGAGGGCGTTCGCCTCCATCTCCTCCGTTCGCGCGCGGCTGGCGTTCGGCGCCCACCTCTTCCGCATCGACGGTTTCTCGACCGTCAACACAATGGTGCTCGAAGGAACGTCCATCGACTCCGGCAGCTTCCACGCCGGAGGCCGCTGTTGGAAATAGTCCCACATTGGTTGTGGAGAGGGTTGGATCAACTTAAAAGTGGGGGGAGTCTCTCACCTCTTGGGTAGCTTCTGGGATGCAGCAAGGATTCCTTCGATTGGGCCATGGCTCCCGGGTATGGGCCAACAGTGGTATCAGAGCCGAACCAACAATCTTGACCCGTGCACATAGGAGTGATGTGGGCCTAATGCTTAGTGGACCGCGGTGTGTGCCGGTGAGCCTGAGGCTGGTCGGGTGTGTCCCGTGAGCCCGTGTGAGAGGCCAGTCAAGCATAGTGGGCCACCAATGTGTGACGGGGGAGATTGTTGGAAATAGTCCCACATTGGTTGTGGGGGAGGGTTGGACAAACATTTGGATCCTAGCGTTAATTCCTTCTCTAGCTGACTATAAAAGTGAATATCCTAGCTTCTTAAGACTTATATAAGTCCGTCATGTTTGGAGAAAGGATTGACTAGTTATCGTTGGAGTAATTTGTAAATATTAGTAGTATATTGTTGGTTCTTTGTGTGTCCCCTTCATTTAGTACCGTGTTCAATCAAATGTGTAGCAATAATACAATTTCTCATTATATATTTCATTTTTCATCTCAATAAGTTTATTTTTGGGATTGTATTATGACACACGTTATGTGTTTTATCTCCTTCAATTTTTTTAATCACTACCACAGAAACAAGCTTTAGCGACATAGACATTAGCGACGTCATTCCAAAACGCGTCGCTAGAATTACAGCTGAGACCCAGAGAGACGTGCTTCTAAATTCCCGTCGCTGAAAGTCACATTTTTAGCGACGGGTTTTACTAAAAACGCGTCGCTAAAACTGAGTTATTTAAACCCGTCGCTAAATGTCATCTGTTAGCGACGGGTTTTTGAAAACCGTCGCTACTATTAGCGACGGGAATTTTGATACCCGCCGCTGAAACATTTTTAGCGACGTCTCTTTAAAACCGTCGCCTCCTGTGTAAAAAAATCCCGTCGCTAGCAAAAATTTTTAATCATGCGTGCGCTGGGTTCGAACCCAAAACCTCCAGGGTGGAGTGCAAATGCCTTACCGCTGAGCCAACTTCAGCTTGTGTCTGAGTACTCGGAAGGTTTCATAATATCTAAAAAAACGAGAACCTTTCCAGCCGGCCCGGCCCAGCCCACTTCCTCGCATATAAGTCGCTCGCTTGCTCCCAAACCCTAACCCAGTGCCGCACACCGCTCTTTCTCTCTCGATCTCTCTCGATCTCTCTCGCTCTCTCTGTCTCCCCCCTTTCCCCCCACACACCAGAGCCCCCTTCCCCCTCCGGGCGATTCACGGCGCGGTGGCCGATCAGGCGTGGGGGCGGCTTCCTCGGCGACGGCACCCCCTCCGCTACGATTCCCTCCACTGCGCGGTGGCGGATCCGGCACGGGGGCGGCTACCTCGGCGACGGCACCCCCCTCCCTCCATGGCGCGGTGGCGGATCCGGCGCGGGGGCAGCTTCCTCGGCGACGGCGCCCCCCTCCGCTACGACTCCATCCACGGCGTGGTGGCGGATCCGGCGCGGGGGCGGCTTCCTCGGCGACGGTGCCCCCCTCCGCTCAGATCCGGCGCGGCGACGACTCGCGGCGGGCGCGCCGGCGCCCTCTACAACGACAACCTCCATGGCGGCAGCTCCCTCCGCGACGGCGTGCTGGCTCCCTCCATGACGCCCCCCTTCCCCGCCTTCCCTCGACGACTTCTCCATGGCGGCGGCTCCCTCCGCAACGGCGCCCCCTCTCGACGACGCACTCCAAGACGGCAGATCCGGCCCCTCGACGGCGCGGTGCCGGATCCGGCGCGGGGGCCGAAGCTTGCCCCTCACGGTGCCCAGATCCCAGTGCTGCGTGCGTGTTCAAGGTGACCAGGCCAACGAGGTCTCGAGCTCTCCGATCCTTGGGACTTGCTCTTTTTTTCTTTGAAAGAATAGATGCATCCTTGATGCTTGCGTTGTGCTTGTGCAGGAGATACGGCGCCATGATGATGGTTGATGCCGCAGCGAGATTAGTTGTTCAGGAGATCCAGTGTAGTGTACATGTCTTTGTTCAGAATTGGTTGTTCATGTCTTCCAAAAGAATTAGTTGTCTTCCAATAGAATCCAGTGTAAGCAAGAACATTAGCTGTTCAGTTCAGAATTAGTTGTTCATGTGGTTAACTGCCGATTGGATTAAAGCTGTAAATGGAGAGGGAACAAAATATATAGTAAATAAAGCATGACAATTTTTTTTTTGTTTTTAATGGACCAGCAGCGACAGGTTTAGGATAGACGTCGCTGACGCCAGCAGCGACGGGTATTAGACAGCGACGTGAATGGAAACCCGTCGCTGGAGTTGTACTCAGCGGCGGGTGAAAACCCGTCGCTAGAAGCCTAGCTTTAGCGACGTAAAATTTGCGACGGGCTTTTTCCCGTCGCTAGAGGCCCAAAAAGCCCGTCGCTAAATCCCTGTTCTGTGGCAGTGAATGTCTCCACCAGATTCCTATCACTGAGTGTCTGCGTGGTATAGTACAAAGCTAGTGACTTAACGAATTCCTTAAAAGATTAAAAAAAATAGCTGCGGTAGGTGCACACACTAACCTGGACTGCAACCATCACTAGGCACACATGCATCTGCAGAGCCAGATATGAATACATGTGCCGTCTATCCATTGTTTGGTACTGCATAGATTACATTTTGTAGCTAGTCAGTCCATGGGCACACAACATATAGTTGAGCTCCACTGTGGGCTATACATATGAAAACTAGCTCGTTGAAATACACTATATACATGCGTGTAATCTAAAAATTTCATTTACTAGCAACCAATGAGAAATACAGAGATCGATGAGTTGCGTGCAGGTTAGTAATATATCCTCAAGGTAGGTGTAGGAGACATCAGGACCATACAGTTCCGGCGCACCTATGTTTTTGGCTCCACAACTTGTTGATCGGGTGCGACAGGGAATGGATACTCATTGGGTGGCATTTGTCAGCGAAGGTGCACAGGCAGCCGCTGCAGCACCCCTCAAGCCCTGGTATGATGCACTTGTGAATGTACGTCTTCTACTTCGCGCGCTAGCGCCGCTCGTGCCTGCCGTCCGCGGCGCATGCCGGCGAGCTTGGAAGGCATTCGCCTCCATCTCCTCCGTCCGCGCGCGGCAGGCGTCAGGCAGAGGCAGGCACCTCTTCCGCATCGGTTGCTACTCGACCGTCAATGCGATGGTACGGTGCTTGAAGGAACGTCCGTCGACTCCGGCAAGTTCCACCCCGGAGGCCGCAAGTGGAAGCTCAGCTTTTACCAATCTACCCGAACGGCATGAGAAGATTCCCGTGGAGCACAGGTGAGCCCACCGTCTACGTCCAGCTCTGGATGAAAGAACGAAAAGAGGCCATGGCCGGGTACAAGGTGAGCATCCTCGACCGCGCCGGGAAGCCGGCGTACAGCGCCGCCGTGGAGCCGAACTTCTACCAGGCGTGGTCGGCTTGGCGGGGAAAGGAGTCCATCATTGGGGAGTCCGGGCACCTCGTTTCGATTAAGGATCTTCGGCAGTGCGCATCGGGTCGTGGATGATGATGACTGCCTTAACGTTCTGTCCGAGATCTCAGTGCTCAAGTTGGATTCCGAGTCGGTACCTATGAGGTTTAAGTAGCTACGGTACTTACATCCTCATGTGTGTGGTGATTTGTACCAGCCCAGCACTATAGGAAACGACTTAGTTGCCGAGTGCCCTCGAATTTGCCGAGTGTATAATATCGAGCACACGGCAAAGGGGCAATTTGCCGAGTGTTAAGCCCTTGACACTCGGCAAAATCAGAACACTCGGCATATCTCCATCTTTGCCGAGTGTCCTAATCAAGACACTCGGCAAATAGCCAGAAAACACTCGGAAAAAAAATGTGCACTCAGCAAAATGCATCATGGACCCACCGAAGGGCGAAGACTAGGGCTGTTCAACACGGGGTTCACCGAACCGGCGGGGGACTGCCGTAGTCTTCGGTTACTGTTCATTGTACTAGGTTACTGTTCAAACACATGTATATGAACAGTAACAGTTTGTTAGACAGTTTCTTCCGAACCAGCATGAACAGCCTTAGCGACGACCGTGGAAGGAAGGAACGGCCGTTAGCGCTTTTCCGAGTGTCACTAACGGGCACTCGGCAAACCCAACGTCACCATCAAACCCCCCGTCTGTCTACTTTTTTTTTTTGCCGAGAGTTGAGCCAGCACTCGGCAAATCTCCCTTTGCCGAGTATATGGTATGTTGAGTGCTTTTTGCCGAGTGTTAGGCTTTGCGGAGTGCCTAGGGCACTCGGCAAATCTCCTGTTTGCCGTAGTGCAGCCAACTAAGGCACTGAATTTAAAATTGTTGCCAGGATGATGTGTTGTCGGCTCTGCATTTGCATGGTAAATAGCTTTTGCATCCCAGCCGCCAACAGGGTCATCCTTATATGGGCGAGGTAAATGGATCCAAGAAAGCGTTGCTTGTGCTGTATGTAATGGCAATTTGGCAATGCTGTTTGTGGCGAGTTATATCCTTAATTAACATTGGAATTGTAGTCATCTATGCTATCCTATATGCGCCTTTCTCTATGTCGAGACAATCCGATGACGAGTCAAGGCCGCAGAATGGCAAGCGCTGGAGGCACTCCCCATTTGCCTGAAGCAGCCGTTCTGCAGTTGCATATCCGATCGCCAAAGCTTTCCTAATATCTTCAATCATGACTCACCGGAAGGATAATTCCCAATGCCTTCCAACCCTAGTAAATTTTTGTCTGCAGTCCATATATATGATGTCTAAACCTACATGAGCATCAAATCATCTTGTTTCACGAGAAGAATTGGCGTAAGAAGATTTGGTCAAGACTTGTATGTGGATATACGCTGCACTCGCAAAAAAAAAGGTGGATATATGCCGAATGCATCTGTTGCATGGTCTTTGATCGGCTTTGTCTGGGTGGTGATGATTCCAATATCTACTCCCTCCTCCCATTATATGAGGATTGGAACAATCAAAATTTATACTAAAATATAAGGGATTGCGGAAAAGAGTGTGGGACCATGCTGGTGGATTCTTTTATCCTCTCTCCCTACCCTCATTTATCCATTTGCATCTGCCGGCACCGCACGCCGTGGCGCGAGCCACTTGCTCGCCCGCAAGAACACAGCCACCCACTACCACGGCCATTCATCCGCATAGCTTGTAGACTCGTCCACGAACACACGCACGCGACACACGCGCTAACTAATAGAAATGACTTTGAACGCATCAAGACTAATTCTGTCACCTCATTAGTTCTGACACCTCGCTTATGCTCGCTGAGCAAGACAAATTCCCCACAAACTGCCATAGCTTCAGTTCAGGGCGTCAAGCATGCGATGCAGAAGGACATAATGTTGAATTACTGCACCTCTCCATTACTCTGGTCTAACAGTTGTGCAAAGCCCATGCATGTGAAAAATCTGACAAAGTTTAATTCCCAGTGCCTTCCAACCCTATACTATACACCATGTGGTTATCTCTTCGTCTGCGTTTGCCAGAAGAACTGGCGCTGATAAAACTAGAGGCTTGTTGTGGAGAGCCAGTACATAGTGTGCATTGCGGCACACCTTTGCTAGCTTAGCTGGCTTAATTATATCGTTGTGTGTATCTGCTGCCTACGTTTTTTTTTTTTTTTTTGAGATTACACAGTACAACTCAGACACTTACAACGCACGCACACTCACCCCTATGAACACACGTACGCAAACCCTACCCCTATGAGCATCTTCGAAGACTGAGCCGGCAAATCCAGAGATACGAAGTCACCACTGGCGCCTCGCTGTCGACGGGAGCGTCGCCTACCACTGAAAGCACAAATGCCGTTAAATCCTTGGAAATTCGCTCCCACGGGGAGTCGAACCCAGGACCTGAGAGGTGTTACTCGGATGCCTTAACCACTAGGCCAAGACCCCTTTCACATCTGCTGCCTACGTACGTAGCCTTGACCGTTAATTGGGCCAAGGGAACTGATTGGACCACGTAGCAATAAAAGGTCCACGGCTCCAAAAAATAAAAGAAAAAAAGAGTTCAGGCTTTGAAATTACATTGTGTGGGAAGCTGAAACACAACGAGCAGTACGTTCGCATGTGTTGGTTGATAAATATGATCTTTTGTTAACTGAGATGTTGAACATAATGTGATTATGTGCACTTTTTATCTTGAGAAGGATGTGCCACAGATGATGGCCAAACAACAACGGCCTGAAGGTGGATCAAAGACGAGAGTCGTGACTGGCTCAGCCGGTTAGGTTTTTTGTGGTGAAACCAACCCACCCCGATACAAGTCGTAGACTTGGAACGGCTGTTGCATATTTACGGCTATTTATTCTTTTAGTGCGAGGTGATATCCCCGTCGACAGCGAGGTGTCTGTGGTGACTTCGTAAATCTCAAAAATAACCGGCTCAGTATTTCGGAGGCGTTCATAGAGGTCGAGGTTGCGTGCGTTTGTTCATAGAAGTGAGGACTCGTGCGTGTGTGAGTGTCTGCATCTGTGTTTAAAAAAAAAAAAGAATTCCGGCAGCTGCAGGCCTGCAGAAGCGCGGCGCCATGACGGAGGCATCGAGAAGGGCAATGTTGAGCACGTATCGCAATTCGTGTAGTGTCGCCGTGATGGCGTGAGCTTGGTAGGTTTAGGTAGCTACGATATTTCATCGATTTGTATTAGCAAAGTGAGACATTGAAATTAACACTCTCAGTTATAAAGCATGGATTTCCTTGATTTCTCCTTTTTTTAACCCTTTTAAAACCCTTTTTAACCCTTTTTTAACACCTTTTTCACTCTCTTTTTTCTCTCTTCTTTCTCTTTTATCCTGTTTTGCCCTTTCTTCTTTTGGTTGGTTTTGCCTCTCTTGTGGGTTCCTGCAGGTTTCATCTGTAGCCTATCCTAACTTGCTTGGGATAAAAAGGCTTTGTTGTTGTTGTTGTTGTTGTTGTTATAAAGCATGGATTTGGATCCTACCCTCTTAATTCCTTCTCGTGCTGAGTGTAAAAGCCAAGATCCTATAGCCTCTTAAGTTCCTCTTGCCCAGAGAAAGGACTAACTAGTTATCTTGGGAGTAATTTGTAAATATTAGTTATATTGTTGGTTCTTTGTGTGCCATTCATTTATCACCAGTGTTCAATCATGTGTAGCTATAATACGATATCTCATGATATGTTTCAATTTCCGTCACGCTAAGTTTGTTTGTGGGATTGCATTATGAAACACGTTATGTGTTTTATCTTTCTTTAGTGTTTTAATGTCTCCAGCAGATTCCTCGCATTAATTTTTTTTAAGCACATCCTCGCATTGAGTGTCTATTTGCTATAGTACAACTAGTGGATTCACGGATTCCTTACAAAGACCAAAAATTAAAAAAAATAGCTGTGGTAGGCGCACACTAACCAGGATTATATTGCAACCATCATTACGTGCACAGGTACAGGGCCAGATATGAATAATGTGCGGTCTGGCCATTGTTTGGTACTGCATACTATAACACATACATAGCTAGTCAGTCCGTGGGCGGCACAAGATATAAAGTTGAGCTAGATCTCCACCGTGGGCTACGAAAACTAGCTCGTTGAAATATTCTCTCTATATATGCATGGAGTCTAATAATACAGAGATGAGTAGCGTGCAAGTAAGTAATCCTCAAGGTAGGTGTAGGAGACATCAGGACCCAGTAGTAGTACACATGTAATTTTTGCTCCACACTTTTTTTATCAGGTGCATCGGGGAATGGGTACGCATTGGGTAGTATATGTCAGCGAAGGCAGCGGATGCAGCACCTTCTCAACGCCTGGTATGATGCCTCTGTGAACCGAGCCACAAGTTAACACCCGAGTCTATATAGGACATGTCCCTTGTCAATTATCACAGTGAGCATGGGCATCCACGTGGCATAGTGCTGCACGGGAGGTACCCTTCGTCAAGTATTCTTGCCCGTTGGGGAAGTGTAGCTAGCCTGAACAACAAAAGTACAGAAATACATTAAGCAAACGCCCTATATATTCTTGTAGAGACAGAAACTGTTGCATGTTGCTAAGGTGCTAAATGTTTCCTGCCTGTCCAAGCATGCATAAGAGTGTGTATATATATTTAGAATACCCCATTAGTAAATGTACATATGATGCGATCAATTATATGCATGTCAACACATTCATGCTGCCACCTTGCATTTTGTAAAAAGGTTAACTCGAACCATGGTGTGATGGCGCTTATGCTCACAGCTCACCGAGCAAGAATACTTCCCTACAAACTGCCATAGCTTCAGGTCAGGGCATTAGGCATTCAACGCACCAGGACATAATGTTGAATTTCTGTCTCTACTCAATGTGAGGATTTTAGGAAACATTGAACCACCTTTAGGAGGCCGCATATATCTGTTAAGTAGAGCAAGGAAGAGCCCCTTGCATGGCGTACATGTCACATACCGACGATATCTCAACCAAGTCTATCTACAGCTAACTGTACAACAAACTAGATTACAACAGCCTAATCTCCATCAGTTAAGGCTCGGTTGGATATACTCAGTAGCCATGATACGATTACAGCCAATTCCGTTTACAATTAACACGTTTGCTCTGATATTTACGCAAAGCCGATGCAAGATCAGTTTCTGGCAAAGTTTAATTCCTAGCGCCTTCCAATCCTTATGCTATACATCATGTCAGTATCCATCCTTCTAACTCGCAAAAAAATAAAGTATCAATTATTCTGCGTTTGCCAGAAGAATTGGTGCTGATAAAGCTAGAGGCTTGTAGTGTAGAACTAGTGCACATATAGTGTGCATTGTGGCCGGGCTTATATCGGTGCGGGGCTGCTGGCTAGGTACATAGCCTTGAGCGTTAATTCGGCCAAGGGAACTGACTGTGCCACGTAGCAATAAAGGTCTCCGGCTCCACAAAAGAAAAAAAGAAACAAAAAAGACTTCAGTCTTTGATATTACGTTCTGATCGAGGAAGCTGAAACTTAAGGGTTAGTACGTACGTATGGAAGCTGATACATAACGAGAGCTGTGCTGATTGATAAATATGAACCTTTTTTAGCTGGCTTCTTGAATATTGATTGCTTTGTTGTCTGATTATGTGCGCTTTTCTGGAGAGGGATGAGCCACTAAAATCTTTTGAATAGTTTATAATCATCAGTGTGTAGAGTTGTAGATTCTTTTTTTTTTTTGCGAGGGTACAGTTGCAGATTCAGTGCAAACTGCAATATCAATTTCGCTCCAAATGATTGATCGTGCATGAACTTTCGGAAGGTTAGTCTGTAAATACTAGTACAATTAAAATATTGTTCAGTTACTAAGAGATCTGCCCCGTATATTGCTTAAATAAGCTCATCATGCGCGTAGGATTTAGTGGTTTTAGCAAACTGATGAGAAAAAAGGAGGAAACTTTTGCTTTCTAGCAACTACTGTGACCTTGGTCTAGTAAGAAAAAGAAAATGAATTTCTTAGCCTGACATTGCAGTTTCCAATGCAAATGGTGTCACCGCTTGCAAAGCAATACTGCTTTGCCACGAACTTTTATCGCTTTAGGTCACGGCATCACAGGGGTTCGCAGCACTAGTAAATAATGTTGGAGCCATGGCTTCCTTAGAAGCTGGTACGAGCGTTATGAAAAGCTGAAGACCGATAAAATTTAGGCAAAGTTTAACTCCCAGCGCCTTCCAATCCTACACAATAAACAGTGTGAGTATCCATTCTTCTGCGTTTGCCAGAAGAATATGCACTGATAAGGCTAGAGGCTTGTAGTGGAGAGCTAGTGCATATGGTGGCTTTGTGGCACACAAGTGCTGTATCGGCATTTGTGGCTGCTGCCTAGGTATACAAGAGAGTAGTCTTCAGCGTTAATTAATTCACTGAACTGGCCCGAGTAGAGGCCGGGGGAACTGTTCAGTCTTTGAAATTAACTAAGTCATGTAAGGTTACCTGAAACATAACGAGCAGTTTGCATGTGCTGGCTGATGAATGGCATTGTGGCACACCATTGCTGGCTGATATCGGTGTGTGTGGCTGCTGTCGAGGTACATAGTTTTGAGGGTTAATTGGACCGAGGAAACTGATTGGACCACCTCCAAGAAAGAAAAATTAAAAAGGAATTCAGGCCTCGAAATTACCCTGTGTGGAAGCTGAAACATAAGCAGTACGTTCAAAACTTCAAATGTGTTGGTTCATAAATAGTACTTTCTGTATGATCTTTTGTTAGTTGGGATGTTGAGCATTAATTGTTTGTTGCCATTATTTGCACCTTTTTTTCTTAGTAGAATGTTCCACAGATGATAGCAAACCAACAACGGCCTGAAGATGAATCAAAGGTGTCACACCCTAAAATCCGAGGCCAAAAATCAAAACGCTAAAAATCACTAAAAATTTAAATCTTTTTGTGTGATCTTACCTTGTCACAAATTTTCGAAAATAAAACTCACTGAAATGAATCAAGCTTAGTTGAATTTGAAAATTTTGAAATATAAAATCAATGCTCAAGTGTTTGCTTCCATATAAATTCCACTAAAATTTTGAACCTTTTCGAAGTTACAAGAAACTAAAATAAAGTAGATCAAGTATTCAAATCAAATTTCAAAAATTTGAATTTAAACTTGCGTCAAAACCTCACCATATGCATTTCTGAATTTATTTGGGTTTATTTGAATTATTTGTTCGACCTTTGCTTTTGTCCGAATTTGAAATTCCTTCAAATTTCGAAATCCAGAATATATCAAACCTTTTCTCTCTTCTCGGGCCGCCCTCTCCTTTTTCTCTTTCCCCGGCCCAGTCTCTCTTCTTTCTCTCCTTCCCGCTCTGGCCCAGCGAGCCCGCTCCCTCTGGCCCAGCTCGCCCGGCCCACTCTCTCTTCCCCTCTCTCAGCCGCTGTCGCGTGGGGCCGCCCTTCGTCCTCCTCCAGCCGCGCCCGGCGCGAAATGCGCCGCCGCCCATGCCGCCCGGTTCCCCCACCGCCTCCGTCTTGTCCGCGCACCAGGAGCGCCACGCGGATCACGTGGCCGCGCGCCACCGCCTCACCTTTACTTGCCCGCCCCGCCAAGTCCGCCAAACCGCCTTTCCCTTCTTCCTTGGCGCGCCCGCCAATCCACCGGTGAGCACCGCCATTGGTCGCCTATAAAGCAGACCGAGCTCTTCTCCTTTCCTCCCTCGTTCTCATTTGCCATTTCAACGCCCATCCCGAGCTCTCAATCACTCTCTTCCCTCAATTCTTTTCTGCCGGTGAACTCTCCGGCGAGGATTTCCGCCACCGTGGGTGAGTCACGTCGTCACCATCACCACTCCTTAGCATCGCCGTCCCGTGCCTAACCCACTCATGCATTCCTCGTCCGCAGCCGAGTTCGGGACATTGTGATCCCCGCAAGCTAGGGTTCCGGCCGTCGTCTCCTTCGTTGCCGGCACCCCTCCGCTTCCCCCTCTCGCTCCTTGACCGCTCGGTGAGCTTCACCTCACTCCCCTCTCTCTCTTGCGCTACCTCTCCCCCCTTCCTCTCCCTCGCGCACACCTCCGCGCCGTGCTACGCCACCCGCCGCCGCGCATCCTCGCCGCCAGCCCCTCTCCCGGCCGTGTTTGGCCCCGCGGAGCAGCTCACCCGCGTCGCCCTCCGCTCGCGCATCCCGCGCATCCACTCAGACTTGAGCATCCTTCTCCTTCCCTTTTTTTTTTCCCTCGCACGCGCCAGACGCTCCGACGAACACCACCGCTCCGCCCTGCCGCATCTTGCCGCCGAACAACCCTTCCGGCCTCGTCCGGCCTCGACACGAGGTGCGACGAGCTCGCCGTTCCTCTGCGCACCTCGCGCGCCCCTCCATTTCTCTTCCCCGGCACGCGCACTCTCTTTTTCCCCCACCTCACCGCCGCGCCGCCCCTATCCGGTGACCCCGCGCCGCCGCTGCGTAGCCTCCCGTCGACGACATCACCTGTCTCTGTGTTCGCCTTCGCGCACCGCCCCCGTAGGAACCTTCCGCGCCGCCTCTCGTCGTCGACAGTCGCCTCCGGCGAGGATTCCGGCCGTGCGCCGCCGCGCGCGCGTCCCCGCTCCGGCGTAGTTGACCGCGTCGCGCCGCCAAGCCACGTGGCACCCACGTCATCATGTGGGCCCCGCTGTCGGCCTCTCACCCTTTCCCTTCCTTTCTCTGTGCGCTCGGTTCACGTGAACCAGAGGCGCGTGAACCCCTCGGTCCACCGTGAACCTGGTGCATAAGCCTTTTTCAATTAAGAAATAATTCCATAAAACCAGAAAATCCCCAGGGCTCTGTATTTTTGCAGATAAGCCCCCAACCTTTCCTAAAATTCTGTTTTAGTCATATCTTTTTACAGAAAAGTCCCTATACTTTTCTGTAATTTCACTTTAGCCCCTATCTTTTACACCGAGAACCCTGCACTTTTCTAAAATTACAGATAAGTCCCTGTCGACTTTCTGTTTATATGAATGAGCCCCCAGACCCCCGTGGCCCACTTGTCAGCCTCTCAATCGGCTAGAAATTGCTACGGTCACACTGAAAATGCACACAGAATCTTATTTTGACCATTTTTCTAATATCAGAAAATTCCCAGAAAATTCCTAAAAATATCTTAACACTTCCTAAACACTTTCCAACTCTTGTTAGCCTCTGATTAATTGTGTATCTCACATGCTAAATTAATCAAGCTAAAAATCCTTTAAATCAATTCATTCAAAATTCAGAAATCCATATCTTTTTCATCTTAACTCCAATTTTGGCGAACCTCACGCCAAAATTTATATAAAATCACGCTCTATTCACTGCCACCAGAATCAATCCCTTTTAATGATCTTTGATCAATCCCTCTCTTTTAATTGCCTTTTAATTCCCCGTGTTTTATTTTGTATTCGTGCATTCATATTTTACATAAGCACGTGCACGTATCACCGTCATGCGCCCGTCGCGTGACAAATAATCTCATTAGATAATAAATCAATGATAATTAAGTAGTACCATAATAAGTAATTAATAGGTAATTAAAATGACACACTTGCACGTTGTATATGTATTGCCTAAGCCTTTATATGGATTACAACCTATATAAAGACTTAGTGCCATAAATGTACAACAAACACGTGCACCCGCCGTCTCCCACCTTCTCATGCACTCATGCAACCCTCTTGGTGTTTAGCATCCTTCATTTACAACCAAAAGCCCTAGTGCTCGATGCATCACCCATATTAGCTATAAAATAATATAATCGCCCTTAATGTAAAACTTGCTGCATCATGCATGATCTGTGTCTTTTGTCGTTCTTTGGTTTTCCTCTCGTTTTCCTTTTGGATTTAATTGATTCTTTTTGGCTCTTTTCGCTTTTTATTTCTTTTGCGGTAGTTTGTTTATTAGTTTTGTTTTATACGCTAGATTGCGTGAGCCTCGAAGAAGAGCCAGAGGAATTCGAGGAATTGCTAAAGAAATCAAGCTCGAGGACAAATCAGAAGATACAAGAATCATGAAGGAACTTGAAGATTAGGAAAGCGATTTTTGAGGCAAGCCCTAACTCCCATTGATCATATTGATCCTATGATTGCAAAATTATCCTATTTAGAGCTGTTTATAAATAAATATGCATGGTATTTAAATGTGATTTAAATGCTAGAAGGTCCTAGTAATATTTGATTGCCATGCCTTGATCTTGAATATCCTGATTCCTTGTTAAACCTAGGAACCCGCATCATTAATTCATTAATGATGTGCTGGTATGCTGCTTAGGACTTTCACCATGTGTTTAATTAATCTTGCTCACATGATTTTCGTGTAAAAGGTGTGAGTGCTTGGTGGTGTGCGTAAATGTGAAAATGGGTGGGATTGGTGATAAGTCCAACCCTAGTGAGGGAATGTTCTGGCGGGACCAGGCGAGGTAGTCCTCAGTGGGGAGGCTATCTCTGGGACGCCCTTCCCCGTGGGGATTGGCTATTGAAGATGCCTGGTTCGGTCGTATAAGGACCGGTTCTTGTGCCGCCTTTGCCTAGCACTATACGCGCAGCCACAAGCCCTGTATGGGAAGGGGATTGGAACCACACCCTACTAGTACTCACCCGGTACCCCCCGGAGGCAGGAGATTGCAACGGAGTCCCAGGAGAAGACTCGTTCGTTGGTGGGTGTTCGAGATCCGGCATTTATGACTGGCCATATTATGATTGTGAAGCCCCTGGTGATGTCCGTGGGGGATGTCGTGGTGGTACCAAGTAGGTACGGGACCTTTAGTGGCAAAGTTCAAGCCGGGAAACCGGTGGAGGACTGATCCACCTTGTGGGGAAATTTGTGCACCCTCGGCCGAGGTTAAGAATCTATCCGGATAGCCGTGTTCTACGGTATTGGACAACGCGAAAGCAATGGCCACACTATGATTAGAGTTTTCTGTGTGAGTTATCCTTGGCGTGTTTTCGGAATACACCGGCGTGGAGCCGTGCGCTGGTTTCCGGCCAGCATTAAAAGTGAGGAACTGGTGGGATTGAACCATTATCTCCCCCAGGGCCGACCAACCCCATTATATGATAATATTCTTGACTGTAGTTTGTGAACTGGCTTTGTTTGCAAAACAACCCTTGCATGAAAATTGGCTTTTCCGCCAATACAATGAACCCCAGCCTTTACCATTGATATACCCTTGCATATACTTACCCCTTGTGTTAGGGTTTGCTGAGTACCTTATGTACTCACGCGTTTGCGATTGTTGTTTTTAGAAAAGTGGAAGCTTCGTAGGAAGCGGCGACGTGTTGGTTTTCGGGTCTGCTTCTCAAGTCTGCCTGTGGCTTGGGCCGTGGTTTCCGCTGTTTGCTTCGCCGTTAGTTGGTCGGATGGACATGGATGGTCTTAATTCTTGTCGAACCGCCACTAAGGGCTCTATGGCAGGTAATACTTCCTTTATTCGAAGTATGCTTCGGCTATCACATCTGTGTTCTTGTGCGTATCAGCTACTGATCCAGGGACTGATACATGATGCACAACATACTCTCTTGAGTAGGGTATGACAAAAGGCGAGAGTTGCTACTGCTCAAACAAAAAGTTCTACAGGGAAATTGAGGCTACAACCAGCTCCGGCAGCTGTAAGCCCGCAGCAGCGCCGCGCCACGCCGAGTGAAGGCATCAAGGAGCGCAAGGTTGAACTCCTATCACAAAGCGTGAGTATCAGCGTCAGCTGGGTTGTGGGCGAGGCAGTCCCGCTCTAGGATGCTGTAGCTCGAGTGTGCGGTTTGTGCGATGTATGCGGTGAGTGGATCTGGCATCTCAGATTGGCCGGCAAAGCATCGACCATACGACAGCATACTCGCCTGTATGCCAGCCTATCCATTCTACGCAGTTGAATCTCATATTGCCACAGCTTTCCAAATGCCATCAATCATGACTCGGCGGAAGAATAATTCCCAATGCCTTCTAATCCTATATATAAAAGCAAACTTCTGTCTAGAGTCCATATGGTTTCTAATACTACCCGGGTGTCAATCATTTCGTTTCACGATAGGAATTGGCACAGTAAGAAGGTTTGGTCAAGACTTGTGTGTGCTCAATGCACCTGTCTGTTGCATTGCCTTTTATCGGCTTGTGTGAGTGAGATGACTCCAGCATCTACTCGCTCCATCCCATTATATAAAGGATTGGCGTCTCTGCTTGCAAAGCAGTGGTAGGTGCACACTAACCTGGATTGCAACAATCCTAGGAGCACATCTACAGCATCGAATATGAATAACGTGCAGTCTGGTCATTATCTTTTACTATGATACGACTAATATATAACAATAGCAAGCTTAATAAAAGGTCGAACCGGTGACATTCAGTGCAGTCGGCTTACTAGGTAGCGTTACATCCAGCACCACGTCTAGTCTACGCATAGCCATCAAGGTGTACTCGAAAGTTACAAGTCAGGAAGAACACAACATAACAATAGCATGAACAGCAAGATGTAGCCATTCTCCTGTTCGCTGGCAGTGGTATCTTTATCCTTTTCCAAAACCAGCCCAAGGGATGCAAGCAACAGTAATAACTAGATCAGTACAAGCAAACAAACAGTTCCATAAACCCCTGCAACACCAACAAATCAAAATAGAAGGATAAAAAGGACATACCCTCAGAGCTTTCCCTCTCACGCACGCCTTAAAGCCTTCAGGGCCATGGAAGCAAGAGTACAATAACTCCTTTTGCTTTGATAATCTCGGGGGGACGGGATGCGCAGAAGAGCGAGATCTTTTGCATAACCTCGTGGAACTGCAGGACCTGGCTTCTCAGCACTTTGTATGTCCTTGCTTTGTTCAGTTCTTGCAGTGTCTTTGCTTGGTTCAGTACTTCTGGTATCCTTGTTGCGTGGTTGAAAAGGTGGAGCTATCCGTATCTGCATCCCGAGATGATAACACTGATTTACAGAACGGGAAGAACTTGTCTCTCGCAGGATCCATGGACACTCCTTTAGGTGAAGCCCTGGTCTGTTAATGTGTTTTTGTTAGCATCATCATAATGCATAAACAAAAGAGTCATAAGACCCACAGCAGGGAACATATATATAACGACTTATGTTATGCCCTGTTATCTCAATAGGCTGTAGCTTCTTTGAAGCAAAGGCCGGGACGCTTTTTGCCATTATATTAAAAAAATGCCATGTTATCTCAACGCAGCAAACAGTTGGGTGATATGTACCTTCTTATTTTCACTTTATATCAAATGTTAGCAAATTACATCAATGCGCGAGGCAAATCCATGATTAATCACTTGACCAATTAAGGGCTCTGACCACATATGAGTGACCAAACAAATGAACATCAGCACATTTACGCTGTCGCCTTCCTTTTTTGTAAGACGGTTAACCCAAACCAGTGATGTGACGGCACATATGCTCGCCGAGCAAGACTACTTCCCCACAAACTGCCATAGCTTGAGGTCCGGGTATCAAGCAATTGATGCACCAGGCCTGATCGTTACATGAAGCCCATGCAAGATAAATATATGGCAAAGTTTTAAAAAAAAAAACTCGACCTGCAGGGGTATGACGGCCCCCGGGCTTAATTTTTACGAGAGAAGACCTTCTCACGCAGGCCGAGAAAACCTCCGAACCCCTGCCCCACCCATACACAGCGGCACCGTAACCCATGTGAGACGACCAACGACCTGGGCCGGACCTTAGACCTGTGCTTTGGTTGTGGGACAGACGAGGGGATTTTTTTATTTTTCCACAAATTGTGCAGTACCCAGGGATTGAACCCTGGGCGGGAGCTCCCCAGCCAAATGCCTTTGCCAGTTGCACCGTGAGTCCCTTGCATATATGGCAAAGTTTCATTCCCAGCGCCTTCTAATCCTAATACTATACACCATGTCAGCATCCATTCTTCTGCGTTTGCCAGAAGAATTTGTGCTGATAAAGCTACAGGCTTGTAGTGGAGGGCTATTGCATATGTATAGTGGGCACTGTGGTACACCCTTGTTGGCTTGGCTGGCTTATACCGGTGTGTATGGCTGCTGCCAAGGTACATAGTCTTGAGCGTTAATTAGGCCGAGGGAACGTACTCACTGGACCACGCAGCAATAAAAGGTCCACTTCTCCAAGAAAGAAAAAGGAAAAGGAATACAGGCTTCGAAATTACGTTATGTGGAAGCTGAAACATAACGAGCTGTTGAATCGCTTAGTGTGATTATGTGTACCCTTTTTTTTTCTTGAGAAGAATGTGCCACAGATGATTACCAACCAATAACGGCCTAAAGATGAATCAAAGACGAGAGTTGCTACTGCTCATAAAAAAAGTTCTGCAGGAAAATTGAGGCTACAGCCAGTCCTTCAGCTACAGGCCTGCAGCAGCGCCGCGCCATGCAGTGTTGGGTCGAGCTCGGTCGTCGGCGAGGCAGTCCAACTCCAGGACGCTGTGGAGGAAGAAGGTTGAGGACTAGCACCGTTGATCCATGGTTGGCGAGCTGACTTGCATGGCGGGGTCTCTCCTTCATTTTTGGCTTGGGAAGGGGTGGTGTGTGCGGTGAGTGCATCTGGCATCTCGGCTTGGCCGGCAAAGCATCGACCATATATACGACAGCATACTCGACTGTATGCCATCCTATCCATTCTGCGCAGTTGAATCTCCGATCGCCACAGCTTTCCAAACATCATCAATCATGTCTCGGTGGAAGAATAATTCCCAATGCCTTCTATTCCTATAAGCAAACTTATGTCTAGAGTCGATATGGTTTCCAATACTACCCGAGTTCCAATCATTTTGTTTCACGAGAGGAATTGGCATAGTAAGAAGGTTTGGTCAAGACTTGTGTCTGCTGATTGCTGGATGCACCTCTCTGTTGCATTGCCTTTTATCGGCTTGTGTGAGTGAGATGACTCCAGCATCTACTCGCTCCATCCCATTATATAAAGGATTGGCGTCTCTGCTTGCAAAGCAGTGGTAGGTGCACACTAACCTGGATTGCAACAATCCTAGGAGCACATCTACAGCACCGAATATGAATAACGTGCAGTCTGGTCATTGTCTTTTACTATGATACGACTAATATATAACAATAGCAAGCTTAATAAAAGGTCGAACCGGTGACATTCAGTGCAGTCGGCTTACTAGGTAGCGTTACATCCAGCACCACGTCTAGTCTACGCAT
Source organism: Eragrostis nindensis (assembly GCA_012490785.1). Classification (NCBI taxonomy): domain Eukaryota; kingdom Viridiplantae; phylum Streptophyta; class Magnoliopsida; order Poales; family Poaceae; genus Eragrostis; species Eragrostis nindensis. The sequence continues at coordinate 438,272 of JAAXCT010000099.1, read as the reverse complement.
AGCCATCAAGGTGTACTCGAAAGTTACAAGTCAGGAAGAACACAACATAACAATAGCATGAACAGCAAGATGTAGCCATTCTCCTGTTCGCTGGCAGTGGTATCTTTATCCTTTTCCAAAACCAGCCCAAGGGATGCAAGCAACAGTAATAACTAGATCAGTACAAGCAAACAAACAGTTCCATAAACCCCTGCAACACCAACAAATCAAAATAGAAGGATAAAAAGGACATACCCTCAGAGCTTTCCCTCTCACGCACGCCTTAAAGCCTTCAGGGCCATGGAAGCAAGAGTACAATAACTCCTTTTGCTTTGATAATCTCGGGGGGACGGGATGCGCAGAAGAGCGAGATCTTTTGCATAACCTCGTGGAACTGCAGGACCTGGCTTCTCAGCACTTTGTATGTCCTTGCTTTGTTCAGTTCTTGCAGTGTCTTTGCTTGGTTCAGTACTTCTGGTATCCTTGTTGCGTGGTTGAAAAGGTGGAGCTATCCGTATCTGCATCCCGAGATGATAACACTGATTTACAGAACGGGAAGAACTTGTCTCTCGCAGGATCCATGGACACTCCTTTAGGTGAAGCCCTGGTCTGTTAATGTGTTTTTGTTAGCATCATCATAATGCATAAACAAAAGAGTCATAAGACCCACAGCAGGGAACATATATATAACGACTTATGTTATGCCCTGTTATCTCAATAGGCTGTAGCTTCTTTGAAGCAAAGGCCGGGACGCTTTTTGCCATTATATTAAAAAAATGCCATGTTATCTCAACGCAGCAAACAGTTGGGTGATATGTACCTTCTTATTTTCACTTTATATCAAATGTTAGCAAATTACATCAATGCGCGAGGCAAATCCATGATTAATCACTTGACCAATTAAGGGCTCTGACCACATATGAGTGACCAAACAAATGAACATCAGCACATTTACGCTGTCGCCTTCCTTTTTTGTAAGACGGTTAACCCAAACCAGTGATGTGACGGCACATATGCTCGCCGAGCAAGACTACTTCCCCACAAACTGCCATAGCTTGAGGTCCGGGTATCAAGCAATTGATGCACCAGGCCTGATCGTTACATGAAGCCCATGCAAGATAAATATATGGCAAAGTTTTAAAAAAAAAAACTCGACCTGCAGGGGGTATGACGGCCCCCGGGCTTAATTTTTACGAGAGAAGACCTTCTCACGCAGGCCGAGAACAAGGTTCACAATTTCGTTTTACTCGGTAAAACCGGTGGCCACCGAAATGTCCGGTTTTCGCGAAAACCGGAAAAACCGGTCGAAAACCGGATCAAAATTTGAAAACCAAATTTGAACCAAAAATGCCCGAAATTTCCGGTAAACCGGACCGGTTTACCGGTAAACCGGTCAAAATGTCCGGAAAACCGGACCGAAATTCGGAAAACCGATTTGAGAGGAAAAATAAAAAAAATTGCAAAAAAATGAAATTTTCAAAAAATTGAAACAAAAATATGTAAAAAAACTAGATGCAATTTGCAGTGCATTGGTGCAAGAAGAACTCGAAAATTTGATTGTTTGCTTGGTCAAAAAATTGAGGAATGTTGCAGGTTCAAAAAGAGAAAAAAGAAAAAGGGGTTTTTTCTTTTTTTCCTTCCCTTTTCAACACAGAAAACTTTCTCGATTTTTTTCACCTATCAAACGATCGATTTCACGTGTTGTTCTTCCACCATTCGACTCAACATTCGATCTAGTTTTTTTACGTATTTTTTGTTTCAAATTTTTCCAAAATTTTTAAAAAATTTCAAATTTGAATTGGAAAACCGGAGTCCCGGGTAAACCGGACCGGACCGGTTTTTCCGGTTTTCGCGAAAACCGGTCCGGTTTACCGCGGGAATGAGAACCTTGGCCGAGAAAACCTCCGAACCCCTGCCCCACCCATACACAGCGGCACCGTAACCCATGTGAGACGACCAACGACCTGGGCCGGACCTTAGACCTGTGCTTTGGTTGTGGGACAGACGAGGGGATTTTTTTATTTTTCCACAAATTGTGCAGTACCCAGGGATTGAACCCTGGGCGGGAGCTCCCCAGCCAAATGCCTTTGCCAGTTGCACCGTGAGTCCCTTGCATATATGGCAAAGTTTCATTCCCAGCGCCTTCTAATCCTAATACTATACACCATGTCAGCATCCATTCTTCTGCGTTTGCCAGAAGAATTTGTGCTGATAAAGCTACAGGCTTGTAGTGGAGGGCTATTGCATATGTATAGTGGGCACTGTGGTACACCCTTGTTGGCTTGGCTGGCTTATACCGGTGTGTATGGCTGCTGCCAAGGTACATAGTCTTGAGCGTTAATTAGGCCGAGGGAACGTACTCACTGGACCACGCAGCAATAAAAGGTCCACTTCTCCAAGAAAGAAAAAGGAAAAGGAATACAGGCTTCGAAATTACGTTATGTGGAAGCTGAAACATAACGAGCTGTTGAATCGCTTAGTGTGATTATGTGTACCCTTTTTTTTTCTTGAGAAGAATGTGCCACAGATGATTACCAACCAATAACGGCCTAAAGATGAATCAAAGACGAGAGTTGCTACTGCTCATAAAAAAAGTTCTGCAGGAAAATTGAGGCTACAGCCAGTCCTTCAGCTACAGGCCTGCAGCAGCGCCGCGCCATGCAGTGTTGGGTCGAGCTCGGTCGTCGGCGAGGCAGTCCAACTCCAGGACGCTGTGGAGGAAGAAGGTTGAGGACTAGCACCGTTGATCCATGGTTGGCGAGCTGACTTGCATGGCGGGGTCTCTCCTTCATTTTTGGCTTGGGAAGGGGTGGTGTGTGCGGTGAGTGCATCTGGCATCTCGGCTTGGCCGGCAAAGCATCGACCATATATACGACAGCATACTCGACTGTATGCCATCCTATCCATTCTGCGCAGTTGAATCTCCGATCGCCACAGCTTTCCAAACATCATCAATCATGTCTCGGTGGAAGAATAATTCCCAATGCCTTCTATTCCTATAAGCAAACTTATGTCTAGAGTCGATATGGTTTCCAATACTACCCGAGTTCCAATCATTTTGTTTCACGAGAGGAATTGGCATAGTAAGAAGGTTTGGTCAAGACTTGTGTCTGCTGATTGCTGGATGCACCTCTCTGTTGCATTGCCTTTTATCGGCTTGTGTGAGTGAGATGACTCCAGCATCTACTCGCTCCATCCCATTATATAAAGGATTGGCGTCTCTGCTTGCAAAGCAGTGGTAGGTGCACACTAACCTGGATTGCAACAATCCTAGGAGCACATCTACAGCACCGAATATGAATAACGTGCAGTCTGGTCATTGTCTTTTACTATGATACGACTAATATATAACAATAGCAAGCTTAATAAAAGGTCGAACCGGTGACATTCAGTGCAGTCGGCTTACTAGGTAGCGTTACATCCAGCACCACGTCTAGTCTACGCATAGCCATCAAGGTGTACTCGAAAGTTACAAGTCAGGAAGAACACAACATAACAATAGCATGAACAGCAAGATGTAGCCATTCTCCTGTTCGCTGGCAGTGGTATCTTTATCCTTTTCCAAAACCAGCCCAAGGGATGCAAGCAACAGTAATAACTAGATCAGTACAAGCAAACAAACAGTTCCATAAACCCCTGCAACACCAACAAATCAAAATAGAAGGATAAAAAGGACATACCCTCAGAGCTTTCCCTCTCACGCACGCCTTAAAGCCTTCAGGGCCATGGAAGCAAGAGTACAATAACTCCTTTTGCTTTGATAATCTCGGGGGGACGGGATGCGCAGAAGAGCGAGATCTTTTGCATAACCTCGTGGAACTGCAGGACCTGGCTTCTCAGCACTTTGTATGTCCTTGCTTTGTTCAGTTCTTGCAGTGTCTTTGCTTGGTTCAGTACTTCTGGTATCCTTGTTGCGTGGTTGAAAAGGTGGAGCTATCCGTATCTGCATCCCGAGATGATAACACTGATTTACAGAACGGGAAGAACTTGTCTCTCGCAGGATCCATGGACACTCCTTTAGGTGAAGCCCTGGTCTGTTAATGTGTTTTTGTTAGCATCATCATAATGCATGAACAAAAGAGTCATAAGACCCACAGCAGGGAACATATATATAACGACTTATGTTATGCCCTGTTATCTCAATAGGCTGTAGCTTCTTTGAAGCAAAGGCCGGGACGCTTTTTGCCATTATATTAAAAAAATGCCATGTTATCTCAACGCAGCAAACAGTTGGGTGATATGTACCTTCTTATTTTCACTTTATATCAAATGTTAGCAAATTACATCAATGCGCGAGGCAAATCCATGATTAATCACTTGACCAATTAAGGGCTCTGACCACATATGAGTGACCAAACAAATGAACATCAGCACATTTACGCTGTCGCCTTCCTTTTTTGTAAGACGGTTAACCCAAACCAGTGATGTGACGGCACATATGCTCGCCGAGCAAGACTACTTCCCCACAAACTGCCATAGCTTGAGGTCCGGGTATCAAGCAATTGATGCACCAGGCCTGATCGTTACATGAAGCCCATGCAAGATAAATATATGGCAAAGTTTTTAAAAAAAAAAACTCGACCTGCAGGGGGTATGACGGCCCCCGGGCTTAATTTTTACGAGAGAAGACCTTCTCACGCAGGCCGAGAAAACCTCCGAACCCCTGCCCCACCCATACACAGCGGCACCGTAACCCATGTGAGACGACCAACGACCTGGGCCGGACCTTAGACCTGTGCTTTGGTTGTGGGACAGACGAGGGGATTTTTTTATTTTTCCACAAATTGTGCAGTACCCAGGGATTGAACCCTGGGCGGGAGCTCCCCAGCCAAATGCCTTTGCCAGTTGCACCGTGAGTCCCTTGCATATATGGCAAAGTTTCATTCCCAGCGCCTTCTAATCCTAATACTATACACCATGTCAGCATCCATTCTTCTGCGTTTGCCAGAAGAATTTGTGCTGATAAAGCTACAGGCTTGTAGTGGAGGGCTATTGCATATGTATAGTGGGCACTGTGGTACACCCTTGTTGGCTTGGCTGGCTTATACCGGTGTGTATGGCTGCTGCCAAGGTACATAGTCTTGAGCGTTAATTAGGCCGAGGGAACGTACTCACTGGACCACGCAGCAATAAAAGGTCCACTTCTCCAAGAAAGAAAAAGGAAAAGGAATACAGGCTTCGAAATTACGTTATGTGGAAGCTGAAACATAACGAGCTGTTGAATCGCTTAGTGTGATTATGTGTACCCTTTTTTTTTCTTGAGAAGAATGTGCCACAGATGATTACCAACCAATAACGGCCTAAAGATGAATCAAAGACGAGAGTTGCTACTGCTCATAAAAAAAGTTCTGCAGGAAAATTGAGGCTACAGCCAGTCCTTCAGCTACAGGCCTGCAGCAGCGCCGCGCCATGCAGTGTTGGGTCGAGCTCGGTCGTCGGCGAGGCAGTCCAACTCCAGGACGCTGTGGAGGAAGAAGGTTGAGGACTAGCACCGTTGATCCATGGTTGGCGAGCTGACTTGCATGGCGGGGTCTCTCCTTCATTTTTGGCTTGGGAAGGGGTGGTGTGTGCGGTGAGTGCATCTGGCATCTCGGCTTGGCCGGCAAAGCATCGACCATATATACGACAGCATACTCGACTGTATGCCATCCTATCCATTCTGCGCAGTTGAATCTCCGATCGCCACAGCTTTCCAAACATCATCAATCATGTCTCGGTGGAAGAATAATTCCCAATGCCTTCTATTCCTATAAGCAAACTTATGTCTAGAGTCGATATGGTTTCCAATACTACCCGAGTTCCAATCATTTTGTTTCACGAGAGGAATTGGCATAGTAAGAAGGTTTGGTCAAGACTTGTGTCTGCTGATTGCTGGATGCACCTCTCTGTTGCATTGCCTTTTATCGGCTTGTGTGAGTGAGATGACTCCAGCATCTACTCGCTCCATCCCATTATATAAAGGATTGGCGTCTCTGCTTGCAAAGCAGTGGTAGGTGCACACTAACCTGGATTGCAACAATCCTAGGAGCACATCTACAGCACCGAATATGAATAACGTGCAGTCTGGTCATTGTCTTTTACTATGATACGACTAATATATAACAATAGCAAGCTTAATAAAAGGTCGAACCGGTGACATTCAGTGCAGTCGGCTTACTAGGTAGCGTTACATCCAGCACCACGTCTAGTCTACGCATAGCCATCAAGGTGTACTCGAAAGTTACAAGTCAGGAAGAACACAACATAACAATAGCATGAACAGCAAGATGTAGCCATTCTCCTGTTCGCTGGCAGTGGTATCTTTATCCTTTTCCAAAACCAGCCCAAGGGATGCAAGCAACAGTAATAACTAGATCAGTACAAGCAAACAAACAGTTCCATAAACCCCTGCAACACCAACAAATCAAAATAGAAGGATAAAAAGGACATACCCTCAGAGCTTTCCCTCTCACGCACGCCTTAAAGCCTTCAGGGCCATGGAAGCAAGAGTACAATAACTCCTTTTGCTTTGATAATCTCGGGGGGACGGGATGCGCAGAAGAGCGAGATCTTTTGCATAACCTCGTGGAACTGCAGGACCTGGCTTCTCAGCACTTTGTATGTCCTTGCTTTGTTCAGTTCTTGCAGTGTCTTTGCTTGGTTCAGTACTTCTGGTATCCTTGTTGCGTGGTTGAAAAGGTGGAGCTATCCGTATCTGCATCCCGAGATGATAACACTGATTTACAGAACGGGAAGAACTTGTCTCTCGCAGGATCCATGGACACTCCTTTAGGTGAAGCCCTGGTCTGTTAATGTGTTTTTGTTAGCATCATCATAATGCATAAACAAAAGAGTCATAAGACCCACAGCAGGGAACATATATATAACGACTTATGTTATGCCCTGTTATCTCAATAGGCTGTAGCTTCTTTGAAGCAAAGGCCGGGACGCTTTTTGCCATTATATTAAAAAAATGCCATGTTATCTCAACGCAGCAAACAGTTGGGTGATATGTACCTTCTTATTTTCACTTTATATCAAATGTTAGCAAATTACATCAATGCGCGAGGCAAATCCATGATTAATCACTTGACCAATTAAGGGCTCTGACCACATATGAGTGACCAAACAAATGAACATCAGCACATTTACGCTGTCGCCTTCCTTTTTTGTAAGACGGTTAACCCAAACCAGTGATGTGACGGCACATATGCTCGCCGAGCAAGACTACTTCCCCACAAACTGCCATAGCTTGAGGTCCGGGTATCAAGCAATTGATGCACCAGGCCTGATCGTTACATGAAGCCCATGCAAGATAAATATATGGCAAAGTTTTAAAAAAAAAAAACTCGACCTGCAGGGGGTATGACGGCCCCCGGGCTTAATTTTTACGAGAGAAGACCTTCTCACGCAGGCCGAGAAAACCTCCGAACCCCTGCCCCACCCATACACAGCGGCACCGTAACCCATGTGAGACGACCAACGACCTGGGCCGGACCTTAGACCTGTGCTTTGGTTGTGGGACAGACGAGGGGATTTTTTTATTTTTCCACAAATTGTGCAGTACCCAGGGATTGAACCCTGGGCGGGAGCTCCCCAGCCAAATGCCTTTGCCAGTTGCACCGTGAGTCCCTTGCATATATGGCAAAGTTTCATTCCCAGCGCCTTCTAATCCTAATACTATACACCATGTCAGCATCCATTCTTCTGCGTTTGCCAGAAGAATTTGTGCTGATAAAGCTACAGGCTTGTAGTGGAGGGCTATTGCATATGTATAGTGGGCACTGTGGTACACCCTTGTTGGCTTGGCTGGCTTATACCGGTGTGTATGGCTGCTGCCAAGGTACATAGTCTTGAGCGTTAATTAGGCCGAGGGAACGTACTCACTGGACCACGCAGCAATAAAAGGTCCACTTCTCCAAGAAAGAAAAAGGAAAAGGAATACAGGCTTCGAAATTACGTTATGTGGAAGCTGAAACATAACGAGCTGTTGAATCGCTTAGTGTGATTATGTGTACCCTTTTTTTTTCTTGAGAAGAATGTGCCACAGATGATTACCAACCAATAACGGCCTAAAGATGAATCAAAGACGAGAGTTGCTACTGCTCATAAAAAAAGTTCTGCAGGAAAATTGAGGCTACAGCCAGTCCTTCAGCTACAGGCCTGCAGCAGCGCCGCGCCATGCAGTGTTGGGTCGAGCTCGGTCGTCGGCGAGGCAGTCCAACTCCAGGACGCTGTGGAGGAAGAAGGTTGAGGACTAGCACCGTTGATCCATGGTTGGCGAGCTGACTTGCATGGCGGGGTCTCTCCTTCATTTTTGGCTTGGGAAGGGGTGGTGTGTGCGGTGAGTGCATCTGGCATCTCGGCTTGGCCGGCAAAGCATCGACCATATATACGACAGCATACTCGACTGTATGCCATCCTATCCATTCTGCGCAGTTGAATCTCCGATCGCCACAGCTTTCCAAACATCATCAATCATGTCTCGGTGGAAGAATAATTCCCAATGCCTTCTATTCCTATAAGCAAACTTATGTCTAGAGTCGATATGGTTTCCAATACTACCCGAGTTCCAATCATTTTGTTTCACGAGAGGAATTGGCATAGTAAGAAGGTTTGGTCAAGACTTGTGTCTGCTGATTGCTGGATGCACCTCTCTGTTGCATTGCCTTTTTTATCGGCTTGTGTGAGTGAGATGACTCCAGCATCTACTCGCGCCATCCCATTATATAAAGGATTGGCGTCTCTGCTTGAAAGCAGTGGTAAGTGCACACTAACCTGGATTGCAACAATCCCTAGGAGCACATCTACAGTGCCAATGAATAACGTGCAGTCTGGTCATTGTTTTTTACTATGATACGACTAATATATAACAATAGCAAGCTTAATAAAAGGTCGAACCGGTGACATTCAGTGCGGTCGGCTTACTAGCTAGCGTTACATCCAGCACCACATCTAGTCTACGCATAGCCATCAAGGTATACTCAAAAGTTACAAGTCAGGAAGGACACAACATAACAATAGCATGAACAGCAAGATGTAACCATTCTCCTGTTTGCTGGCAGTGGCAGCTTTATCCTTTTCCAAAACTTGCCCAAGGGATGCAAGCAACAGTAATAACTAGATCAGTATAAGCAAACAAACAGTTCCATAAACCCCTGCAACACCAACAAGTCAAAATAGAAGGATAAAAAGGACATACCCTCAGAGCTTTCCCTCTCACGCACGCCTTAAAGGCTTCAGGGGCATGGAAGAAAGAGTACAATAACTCCTTTTGCTTTGATAATCTCGGGGAGACGGGATGCGCAGAAGAGCGAGATCTTTTGCATAACCTCGCGGAACTGCAGGACCTGGCTTCTCAGCACTTTGTATGTCCTTGCTTTGTTCAGTTCTTGTAGTGTCTTTGCTTGGTTCAGTGCTTCTGGTATCCTTGTTGCGTGGTTGAAAAGGTGGAGCTATCCGTATCTGCATCCGAGATGATAACACTGATTTCCAGAACGGGAAGAACTTGTCTCTCGCATGATCCATGGACACTCCTTTAGGTGAAGCCCTGATCTGTTAATGTGCTTTCGTTAGCATCATCTTTATGCATAAACAAAAGAGTCATAAGACCCACAGCAGGGAACAAATATATAACGACTTATGTTATGCCCTGTTATCTCAATAGGCTGTAGCTTCTTTGAAGCAAAGGCCGGGACACTTTTTGCCATTATATTAAAAAAAATGCCATGTTATCTAAACGCAGCAAACAGTTGGGTGTTATGTACCTTCTTATTTTCACTTTATATCAAATGTTAGCAAATTACATCAATGTGCGAGGCAATGCTCAAGTTTGAAGTATGTATCAGAAAGTTCCACTCACACACTTTCAAAAACAACGGAACGGTTTCTGCGCTCAAGCAAACAATACTTTACATATAGAGCTTATTTAGCACATATACAGTTCCGAGATACGTGTTGGATTTTGAGTTTATAAGCCTTAAAACAAAGTATTTTAGACTCTTCCTTTTTAGTCGAAAATAAGAATAAGATGCATCGGTAAAGGTCACCAGTAACTCTAGATCCATGGATTTTCTGATGATGGGGCTTTGCCAGACAGGGCCATAGATGCCAAGGATTCCATAACTTCCCTTAACATAGTTCATAAGTTGCCATGTGAAAGGAAAAGCGCGTCCACAGTTCAAATCTAGGTAAGTGTCTTCTTACCCTTTTACTGGGTTCGTCTTTCTGAGATGATGACTTGTCAGCTTCATTGGTTACCCCTACATTCAGTAATATCATTCGTTAATTCTCAATTTAGGAAATTAGGCATTAGTTCCTAGTACTTGGTATCCACTCGAAAGAGTTAACAGGGTACAAATGGACGAAAACTAATTCGTAACTATCTTCCAAATCGGTTATAATACATTATATTAATTCTATCTTCCAGGGGCACTCGCTTTTGCACTTGATATCTGTCAGAGATGTTGCAGTATTAGCAAGTGATTCGTCCACCAGAAGCCAACTACTTTGCAGTTGATGGACATATTATATATTAAAAATTTACTAATCAAAGAGTAATTACACACCTGTTTTTGAATTTGACTTGTTGATCGAAGTTTGCCAAGGATATTGGTAGCTTCAAATCAAGTAGTTAGAGAAAAAACACATCAACAATGTATAAGATGTGCATAAAATATCTGAACTGAATATAAGTGAAGGTAAGTGAGATCAAACCAAGCCTAGCTGGTCCCGACCCGAGTGGCTAGCACCGCCAGCTCCAGGAGCGTTGGCTCCTGTTGATGCTTGGCCGGTAGCCCGGGTTCGAGGACCGCAGGCACCTCGGCGCTGTGGAGACTATTTCCTGCAATATGGCTCTGGTCTCTGCAGTGCTCAAAAAATCCCCTCGCTCCTCCGTTGGTCCAAAGCACAGGTTAAGTACTCGCGCCGATTCTCACCGGCCTGCTGAGTCCATGTGTATGGTGCGGAGGAGGGTTCGGGGGTTTTCTCGATCTGTGTGAGACGATCGTTCTCCTTAAAAAATGCCCGGGGGCCGTCATACCCCCCGCAGGTCGAGTTTTAGTGAGATCAAACCAAGTGAGATTAGCCGTGTCAATGCCTTTTCCATAAGGAACTATGCCATTGTATAGAATTGATGAAACATGTTCCACAATCTCTTCATGGGGCACCTACATATGACACCAAAGTAACTGAACAGATTGTTTGATAAGATGTTCAAATGCGAATTAGGGAAAAGAATGGGAGTAAACTTGAAGCGTATTAATGTAATTTTATTATAGATTAATATGATGAAATACAAAGATCACATCTAGAGCATGCGTCAACAACTAGGTTGTTACATGAAACATTTAAAGAACACAAAAACAGGAAAGGAAGAACAAGTAACCATCAGAAAGCATACTAGAATCAGAAAACCAGTTAGGAAGAAGCACCTCTGAGTGAGTCTGGATGTATTTCTCAAGTTCTTCACCAGCTTTGTTAACAATTCCAAGTATCGTGTCCGCCGTAAGAAAGACATCCTTCTTGAGTTTCAGCTCCTTAAGAGCCTGGCCCTTTTTCCCCTCTTTATCCATAGCCAACTCCTGACGATGGAAGTCACAGACAGCGGTATCGGTGCGGCTTTTAACATCGTCAAATCCGCTATTGAAAACCTTGCCACTGCTCGTATCACACTTCTGCCACGGAGCTGCTTCTGATCAGCCAGCAGCAAGATGGACGCGGGAACGAGCTTCTCCGTCTTGATGTAGTTCCATATCTCATCCACAATGTTATCCGTGTGCTTGGTGATCAATCTGGTCGTGTCCCGGTACATCTTCTGCGATCGAGTGGCATTGAATTGGAGAAAATGTAAACAAGAAGTGGGTTACATGATTATACTGATGCTACCTTGCAGCAAATAATATATGCATGCGTAATGGGCACAAATAAAAAACAGAATTAAACAGTGGGAAGAAAGAAGAGCATATGAAATGTGTTTGACTGTGTTAGGCCTCATGTGTGAATGTATTGGGCCCAGCCCATACGTAGCTTCTATAAGTACATGACAAATGAGCAATGAAGTAGATGGTTCCAGAAATCCTCCAAAATATCAACATGGTATACAGAGCCGTGTGTTCCTCGCCGGCGACCACGCTGCCGTGACCAGGTGGGAGCAGCTGTATCGTGGTAATGTTGGGCCGGTGGCGGCCCGGACGGCGAGCAAGCAGCAGCAGGGCGCAGGTCTGGTGGTGCTGTGCGGCGAAGCGGCGCGTGGGGTCGAAGCGGAGGCTGAGCAGGGCAGTGGAGGAGGTCGATCTGGCTACTGCAGGGAAGAGCTCGTGAGGGCGGAGAGCAAAGGAAGTGCTCGATTTGCTGGCTGGTCGTGGTTGTTCAGGTGGAGCAGCAATCTTAGAGAGCAAGACATGCTCTCAGATTTGAGAGTTTGTTGCAGACTGAGAAGGAATTGAAAGAGAGACAGAGAGGAAAGGAGGCGTGTGCGTGTGTAGGTGTTGTGCAGACTGCGATTGAAGCAAGCTGTGCTTGGTTTGGGGGCTTCTGCTACAGTTTTTGTGGGAAGAGGGAAGATACTGTTGGTGCTCGGATTGGAGACCAGGAAGAAGAGACGGCTGGTGCTCAAATTGGAGAGGACAGTGCAACCATCAGCTTGCTTGTGGCAGAGCAGCTGCTTGTAGTGCTACGGTAAAAGAACTGAGAAAAGAGAAGTGGGTTCTCTCTGTTGGAGGTAGGGGATTTTTTTGTTGGGAAAGAAAAGACAAGTGCTGGAACAGATTGGCAGTTGAGTAATGGCAGAAAGTAAAAGGATTGATCAGATGTTTGAGAAATTGGCCGAAGTTCTCACGGCCAAGGAACTTGAGAAGTTAGCTCAGCATTATTTAGGAAAGAGTTCAGAATTAATGTCAAACTCAGAGGATTATGGTAGAGAGGATCCTGGTAGAGGGAATATATCCCCAAGGCGTGAGGAGGCATCAATGGTTCTTGGCAACCTTGTCAATCTTGCTCGTCCTGCTACAAAAACATTTCAAGAAAATTGGATACTAGATTCGGGAGCATCTAGACATGTCACAGGGGCATCGAGTGAATTTGCATCATATGTGCCGTTTCCTCCAACTCGCAAAGAGACTATTCAAACTGCTGATGGAACTGCTCAACCTATTCAAGGTATGGGTACTGTTAAATGCACTCCATCAATTACATTGTCATCGGTTTTATATGTTCTCTCATTTCCAGTTAATCTATTATCCTTGAGTTCTTTGGTGGATCATATGGATTGTCGTGTTACTCTCCATCGAGAGAATTGTTTAATTGAGGATAGAAAAACGGGAAGAATGCTTGGGAGTGGTATAAGGCGTAATAGCCTATGGTTCTTAGATAGAAAAATAACATGTGAGTCTGAGTGTTCTGCTCTGACAGTTGCTGCAAGTGAAGAAGAGATTAAGGTAATACTCCACCATTGTCGGTTGGGTCATATGTCCTTTGACACTATGAGCAAAGTATTTCCTGATCTCATGAGCAAAGTGGATAAAAATAAATTGGTGTGTGATGCATGTGAGTATGGGAAGCATACGAGATCATCCTATGTCAGCTGAGGGCTCCGGAGCACATCACCATTCTTTTTGGTCCATTCTGATGTATGGACATCCCCTGTGATATCTGTGAGTGGAATGAAGTATTTTGTGACATTTATAGATTGCTACTCCCGTAGGACTTGGATATATCTTATGAGAAATAAAAGTGAGGTGCTTAGATGCTTCAAGGACTTCTATGCATGTGTTAAGAATCACTTCAATACACAAGTTAAAGTTATCAGGACTGATAATGGGACAGAGTATGTGAACCATGAAGTTGGTAGTTTCCTTTCGACGGAAGGAATACTACATCAAACATCTTGCCCTGACACGCCTCCACAGAATGGAGTAGCTGAGCGGAAGAATCGACATATATTGGAGGTAGCCCGATCACTAATGTATACTGTGAATGTGCCCAAGTTTTTGTGGAGTAAAGCAGTGATGACAACTTTTTATTTGATTAATCGCACACCTTCAAGATTGCTTGGGTGGAAAACTCCTTATGAGATGTTAAGAGGAGTGAATGAGTTTGCTGTTCCACCGAAGGTATTTGGGTGCATTTGCTTTGTCCGGGACCATAGGCCTTCAGTTGGTAAGTTGGATCCTCGAGCAGTTAAGTGCATATTTGTGGGTTACTCATCAAGTCAAAAGGGGTATAAGTGTTGGTGCCCTACTGAAAGACGTCTATTTGTTAGTATGGATGTTACATTCGGGGAGTCTCATCCTTTTTACGGAGAAAAGACAGATTTGAGATCTCTATTCATTGATCTTGATGATCGTAGCATGGATGGTGATGAGCAAGATGGGGAGAATAGTGATGTGAAAGACAGTTCAAATGAGCAGCAACTAAAGAAGATGGAAGCGGTGATTAGTGGTTCTGTCCCAGACCAAAGAGAGTGGAGGAAGTGACGGGTGCAACATCCTCTCAGGTAGATAGCTCGATGGGTGAGAGGTGAAAAAACATAGTGTATACTAGGAAAAGGTTCAGATCTCAGACACAAGCTGCGGAGGAGGTTCCTGCATCAACCAATGAACAATGCACTTCATCTTTAGTGCCTAACAATGACTCAGAGATTGTTGACGTCTCACCAACTTCAGAGGCTGAGATTGAAGGGTCCTTTTTAGCAAATTTTCCTATTGCACTACGAAAAGAGGCAAGAGCCAAGGCTGGTGTCCCTCCATCGAGGTATGGATATGAGAACGACATTAGTAACTACGTTTCTTATGCATCTTTATCTTCTTCATACAGCGCTTTTGTTGCATCATTACAATCTGTCATTGTTCCTAAAGATTGGAAAGAAGCCAAACATGACCCTAAATGGCAAGAAGCTATGTTGGAAGAGCTGAGGGCCTTGAAAAGAATAAAACATGGGATTTGGTAAAACTACCTAAGGGAAAGAAAGCAGTTAGCTGCAAGTGGGTCTTCTCTGTGAAACAAAACCCAGAAGGAAAGGTGGAGAGATATAAAGCAAGGTTAGTTGCAAGAGGATATAGCCAGACATATGGAATTGACTACGATGAAACATTTGCACAGGTGGCAAAGATGAGCACTGTTAGAACGTTGATCTCTTATGCTGCAAACTTCGGTTGACCATTGCACCAGCTAGATGTGAAGAATGCATTCTTGCATGGTGATCTTCAAGAGGAGGTGTATATGGAGATTCCTCCTGGTTTTTCAAAACCTGAGGCAATTGGGAAGATATGTAGATTGAAGAAATCCTTGTATGGCCTCAAGCAATCTCCACGGGCATGGTTTGATCGATTCAGACGTGTATTATGTGGTATGAGATACAAACAGTGCAATGGAGATCATACAGTATTCTATCGACATTCCGTCGAATCACAATTTTAGCTGTATATGTGGATGACATTATCATCACAGGTGATGATAATCCAGAAATCAAACGTCTCAAGGAGAGTCTAAGCAAGGAGTTTGAGGTCAACCTTGGACACCTTAAATACTTCCTTGGCATTGAAATTGCTAGATCTCCAAAAGGTATTGTCCTCTCACAAAGGAAGTATGTTCTAGACTTACTTAGTGAGACAGGCATGCTTGGATGTCGGCCTTTATCAACACCTATTGATTCGAATCATAAGTTATGTGCTGATACTTAGTGAGACAGGCATGCTTGGATGTCGGCCTTTATCAACACCTATTGATTCGAATCATAAGTTATGTGCTGAATCTGGTGATCCCGTGAACAAAGAGAGCTACGAAAGGCTTGTTGGTCGGCTTATTTATTTGTGTCATACAAGGCCGGATATTACTTATGCAGTAAGCATAGTGTGTCGATACATGCATGACCCTAGAAGTGAACATCTTGATGCTTCGCATATTGCGATATTTGAAGAGTAGTCCTGGAAAAGGGATTATTTTTAAGAGCTATGGTCATCTGAAGGTGGAGGGTTACTGTGATGCTGATTGGACTAGCTGTCTTGATGATAGGAGATCTACTTCAGGATATTGTGTCTTCGTTGGAGGAAATCTGGTTTCAAGAAGAAACAAGAAGCAACTAGTTGTGTCTCGTTCAAAAGCTGAAGCGGAATATAGAGCTATGTCATTGGTGGTAAGCGAAATGTTATGGCTACGGAGTCCCCTATCCGAATTAAATGTTTTGAGAAAAAGTCCCCTGAAGCTTTGGTGTGATAACAAGTCAGCTATTAATATAGCTAATAATCCTGTGCAACATGACAAAACAAAACATGTGGAGACCGATCGGTTCTTCATCAAAGAGAAGTTAGATAATGGTATACTAGAGTTAAATTATATAAACTCGAGAGGCCAAATAGCAGACTGTTTAACCAAAGGTTTTAGAGTAAAAGAATGTAATCTGACATGTAACAAGATGGGAATGATAGATTTTTTTTTTTTGAGATTACACAGTACAACTTAGACACTCACAACGCACGCACACTCACCCCTATGAACACACGTACGCAAACCCTACCCCTATGAGCATCTTCGAAGACCGAGCCGGCAAATCCAGAGATACGAAGTCACCACTGACGCCTCGCTGTCGACGGAAGCGTCGCCTACCACCAGAATAACAAAAAGGGTCTGTAGGGGCGGCCCAAAACCACCTGTAGGGGCGGTTTTGCGAACCGCCGCTGTGCAAATGTCCCTACAGACATTGGTCTGTAGCGGCGGTTCCCAAAAACCGCCCCTACAGAGGACCTGTAGGGGCGGCCCACTTTATAGTCCGCCTCTACAGAGGGACTTTGTAGAGGCGGCCCACTTTTTGGTCCGCCCCTACAGATGGACTTTGTAGGGGCGGCCCACTTTATGGTCCGCCCTTACTGCTGATTTTCAAAAATAAAAAATAAATTACAGTAATCCAAATGTCTAGTTTTTATTATGAAACAACAGATCAATTCTAGCTCTGAGAAGTGTTATTAGACAGTTCTGGACAACCTAGACACCAGCCAAGTATCTGTAGCTAACCAACTAACCAACCTGACAGTGCTGGTACCCACTAACCAACTAACCAACTAACCAAGTCTTGGGCACTTATCATCTTCACATTTGTAGATCTTTGCGTTGGCATAACCAAGCTTTATAGTGATATTGCGCTTCAATTCATTCTTGAAACGAACAGTCTGAAAATCAAGAGGAATAGAAGCATAAGCATGTGAAGATTTGTGTAAAGATATTGCGCTTCAAGTCATCCCATCCATGAGAGACTTGAATCGAAACCTATCTAGAGACTGACTAATCAGTCATTTGCCAACACAACCGATGGGCACAATTGTAGCAGCAAGGACTGAACTCAAAATTAGAGAATCATGTGTACTGTAGCTGCATGATATCGATTGCAGTAGATCACTCAGAACCCATTAACCCTACGGCAGGACACTGAATGATCAATCAATCGAATAACAACATAAATTTATATCCTTGAGGTAATGACAGGACAGGTTCTGGTAAAAAATTCAGGTTCGACTAAAACAGTTACTATCAATGTATCAATCAATTTTAGCTAAGAGCAATAATTCCTACAGCAGTTGTAGCAACAACAGAAGCACAAAGGGGAGCACGAAATAAATTGGTACCTCACCCCAACACCCATGGCACCATCAGATATACCCTTTCTAAAGTCATCTCCTCAACAAGAAAAAAAAGACCTTGTCAGACATTCTCCTTCATCATAGAAGCAGCAGACAGAAAAATATGATATATTGATCAGAACTTAACCAAATTGCCTTGGAGACCAGGAAAAAAAATATGAACTGCACATATCCATGTAATAAAATTTGGTAGGATTATCCCAAAGTGCCTTATAAGAATCAATACATCTCTTCCTGATCCACAAACATAAGGAACTAAAAGCTGTACTAACAAAATTTTGATATATACAAAACTATAGTTGTTATATATTAAAAAACAAGGTTGGGAGAGCCACTCCAAAATTTGCTCCACTATTGTTTTGAATGGGAACAAAACGTTAGGGTAATAGCAAAATGTCATTTTGAAAGTGCTAAACCAAAAGGGTGGCAGCATCGGCGCCCAATCAAAGTCAAAGTTCCTTTCTCACCGCTTGAAAAGGGAAACGAAAGCCCATTGCTGTCGCTACCAAAGCATACTGCTAATTTAACACACACACAATGACAATTGCAACCAGCCCTATCCAATCTCAAAGAATCCAGCACAAACCGGCCGCTAGTCAATCTACAAATCGCCTCCTCTTTGCTACCCAACGGAATCGCTCTTGGCAACCAGACGAAATCGATCAGGGTAGCTGCTGCTTGCCACCCGAACAGATCGATCTGTGCCTCCGCACGCGTATTTGTACCGCAATGCGGGCGAGGAGGCGACCCAATCTAGTAGTAATCGCCGCGGGCGAGCGGCGATGGCACCACAAACAGGCGCAGCGCGAGAACAGTGCAGGGCAACGAGGCAAGCATGGATGGACTGGTGAGCAAGAGCAGCGTACCTAGACTCCGGCGAGCGCACGCCGAGAGCAGAGCAGAGGCGAGGCGAGGCGAGGCGGGGATGTACGAACAGCAGCGCCGAGCGGAGCCGAGACTCCACCGACTCGACGAGACACCGCGGCGGAGCAGGGACGGTGGCGGAAGAGCAGCGCGCCGATGGGGCCCACGCCGGCGGCGCGGAGGCGGACCTCCTCGGCGGCCCGCCACACGTGGCGCGCGCACCCTTGCCAGCCGCGGTTGACGGCGGCCGACGCCGCCACGCCGCGCGGCGCCAGGCGCCACAGCACCTCCACCACCACCTCCCCGGGGACGCGCCGGCCCGCGCCCAGCTCCACCCACCCCGCCTCCTCCTCGTCGTCATCCACGCCGAGGCCGCCGTGCCGGGGGGTCGCCGCGCCGGGGTCGTCGCCGCGCATGTGGGGAGAATCGAGGAGGGAGGCGGCGGGGTGAGAGAGAGAAGTGGATGAGGCAGGCAGCTGGGGAGTGCTAGGGTTGCGAGAGACAAGTGCCAATTATACACATCTGGGCTCCTGTAGAGACGGCCCATAAAGAAAACCGCCCTTACAGAGTCTTCTGTAAGGGCGGCTCACAACATGGGCCGCCCCTATAGACCTCAACCTCTGTAGGAGGCTAGGAGCGGCTCACAATGTAGGCCGCTCCTATAGAGAGTCTGTAGGGGCGGCCTATAATGTGAGCCGCGCCTATAGATGCCTAGTAGCGACGGCCCGTCTCCGACAGGTCAATAGAGGCGGATTTCTTTGATGTCCGTCACTATTATTTTTTTGGTTGCGTCGCTACAGACTATTTTTGTTATAGTGCTGAAAGCACAAATGCCGTTAAATCCTTGAAAATTCGCTCCTACGGAGAGTCAAACCCAGGACCACCCATCTTGATGGGGAGTGTTGGACTGTGTTAGGCCTCATGTGTGTATGTATTGGGCCCAGCCCATACGTAACTTCTATATGTACATGACAAATGAGCAATGAAGTAGATGGTTCCAGAAATCCTCCAAAATATCAACACTTCGATCAGACATGCAGCAAAATGGATTAGGAACGAACCATCTCAGGCAGACAAAGGAGAACGATGAGGTTCTCAACGGGATCCCCATAAGCCCAATGGTCCTCAAGGTACTTGTGCATCGCAGCGTTCTCGACAGCGACGTTGATAGGAAGCAGGCCTTCAACCACCTTGGTGCCCTTGGTGCGAACGTTCCCGGACGCGCCGTGCCGGAGGAGGAGCCGGACCATGTCGACGTTGAACAGCTTGGCGCGAACCCGTACTGGTGCCAGGCGTCGACGTCGAGATCGTAGCGGCGCAGCTCGGGGGCCGTGCGCTCGAGCGCCGCCCTGGTGCAGCGCAGCGCGTTGTGGCAGACGAGGGAGATAAAGATCTCCGGGACGATGAGGCCGCGGATGCACATGTACTGCGGCCACGCGCCGCAGAGGAAGAGGAATTGCTTGACGTTGTCGGCGTCCGCCACGGGGCGGAGCCGTGGGGCGAGATGTTGTACGTAGTCTTGGAACGCCTCCTGCGAAGCGGCCAACGGACGAACAATTTCAGGTCAATATATCCGATCGATCAGAAAACTGCTACCTTTTGGGGCAGGAGGAAATCTTCAACTGTTACCCGCCGCAGTGCCGCGAAGAAGGACTCATCGTCAGGGTACCCGAGCAGTTGGTACAACTCCGGAATTGCAGGATTCGTTGCTGACCCGTCCTCGTCGTTGGCGGCGGCGGCGGCGGCGGCGGCGGCGACTTCCTTTGTGGACGAGTCGGGGGTTTCCATGGGTGCAGTGGCGGCGGTTTCGTTTGGAGGATTGGTATCGTCTACCGGTGGAGAGTCGAGGGTTTCCATGGGAAGGAGTGGTGCCCTGAATCAACCTTTGTTTGTTTGTTTGTTTGTTGATGATCATGACGCTTACCTGTTTATTTGTAGCAACGGTTGTTCCCCCTGAGCATTGAGCACGTATATAGGCATGAAGGCATCTGTCCATATGTTTCATGGATATCTACAACCCGTGACAAATTGTGAGCTACAATTTGTAGCTAGTGTTCCAATCAATTATCACTAGCGTGGTAAACCCAAAAAAAAATAGTAACAATGTTATAACTTTTAAGGACTGTAAAAGAGATCTTTGTGATAACTATGTGGTTTAACTGAAATGTTTATTCTAAAAAATAAAAAAAAATGATGTTTAAATCCAATAGATCATGCTTTTGACAGGTTGTTTAATTTGTCCTAGCGTGTACAAGTGCATTGGATATTTTGTCACCTAACATTCACACAGGCACAACCACTTCCATGCATGTCTGTAACTCTGTATCCTACGAAGATTTAATGGGTTAAAAAGTGAAACAAACAAAGCAACAACAGACGCAGCACATAGGAAGTTCAATTGCGGTTCTAGATTGTTATATACAGGAACGAAGGCACACACCAGTCTAAGTTGCTAGCTCTGGTGCTCTCTTACATGCCAGAGCGTCGAAATGCCTCTGGCCAATTCCAAGTCGGTCTCATCAGTGGGAGCCTATGAAGACTGTGGTGTTTCTAGAAGGCGGTACATGGTAATTTCTTGCTGCTTGAAGTACCTCCGGTCTTCCTCATCAACAAGGACCAGGTTCAGGTAGTACTTGACACTGAACTTGTTGTTTATGTTGCGGTAAGTTGGGGTCAGCTCATATGGAGTCAAGAATAGTCTTACTGGAATAGATTCTCCTGCACAAGGATTTTTCGATAATCTCAGAACCAAGTGGAGTATTTTGCTTGTTGAATCTATATGCTGTAGACATCTCAACGGACACCAAAGAGGCTCACGGTTTACAGCATAGTTTTTTTGAAGGTTATATATGCCTCTGAAAAATTCAAGAGGGGAAAAGGGATCTCAGTAGTACCTCTAACTGGGGCACCATCCATCAGCTCAAATTTTGCTAGTGTCTCAGTCTCAACATATGTGTTAGCGCCTGATCCTGTCGATTCTCGGCGACGAATCTCAAGCTCCATGTTCTTTATCTTTATTCTGACTAGAAGAAAATAGATCTTCCCTACTATGACATCCTTGAGATGATACCTGAATAAGATTTGGTCAAAGGAAAGATACTCAGACCTGTAAACTTGTAGAACAGGGTGAATATAGAACAAGTCACCAAAACAGTTTATAGAGCTTACTTGCTTTTGCTGTACTCAAATTCAATATGCAAGCAATCTTCAATGCCAACTTCCATCTGAAAAGGCATGGCCAATTGTATTCGGCACATTAAAAAGGTAGATCTAAGTGTTTAATTATTTAGTATCAAACATCATGCAAACTGGTGCTGCTAGGTTGTACCCTCCCAGTGGCGGAGCACAGACAAAAATTTACGTGGGGCAAACGAATGGGTCTGCAAGCAGCAGAGTGACAGCTTGTGTGCGAGGAGCGACCAGTGAGGCTGTGAGGGCCAGCGCCCAATAACTAACTTTCTTTACTAGTCCTTCTTGTTCGGCTGGCTAGTGGCGGTGGTTGTAAACCAGCAGACCAGGGTTCGATTCTCACCTTCTTCTATCAAACAATGCTAGGGTGGATGTCTCTCCCCCTTAGTCCAGTTTTTTTACTAGTCCTTACTAGTCCTTCGAATACTCGCTTCTTCGCTGGTCCTCTGAAAAACAGGAAGCTCAACCATGAAGCGGTGCCGCCGGACGTCGGAACAGGAGCGGGGCCGTCTCCAGGAATTTGAGGGCCCTGTTTCGAAATGCACAATGGAACCCCAAATTCCTGGCCGATTCCTCCTTTTAAATTTGGATCTAAATGCTAAATTTGTTAACGCTGTAAATTAAGGCCCAGGCAGCCCAGTACTCTAATGTTAAGCCCAACTTGGCCAGGTAACCGTAGTCATGTTCATCCTCCAGTTAGATAGTCGTTGTTTTCTCTCTCTCCACCATTGACGAGGCGAGGTGAGCTCACACTAGAGTACCAATGAATGGTCGCAACGCCAACAAACAAGCAAAATGGAGTGCCTATTCGCTTCTCCATCACTCCCCTCGCTCAAACTGGAACTATATCCTTCATCGACGGGCCTGACGGAAGCGCTCCAGTAAAAATATTTGCCTCCGGCTAGCTGGGGCAGCTGCCCCACCCTGCTGTATGGGGCGCTCCGCCAGTGTAAACCCTCCATTTCTCTTTAAGATATTATTAATTTTCATATAATTTTTCAAACTTCGCTGAATTACATTGTGCAACACCATCAGAATAGTAATCCGTAAACTGTACGATGGTAAAAGCCCAAACTGCTACATTTGATAAGGATTACTTAGCCCAGATAGCAGCATAATTACTAAGATAGGTGTAAAAGCGTAAGAATGTGCTAAGCCATACAGTTATGAGTACATACCTTGATGCTGTTGTTGACTGTGGGAACAGGGGAGTAGTTTCTTACCTGAAGAAGAAAAAAAGAAGGCATCAGACATATGACTTAGCATAAAGTTTAGAGGAAATTCAGGGATGAAATCTGAACAAAATCCCTTCTAAGCTTGAACTATCCAAGAACAGATGATTAAAGGCTAATATAACAGGAAACAGAAGTAAGTTTTGATCTGCCAGATACAACCTCAAATACATATCCAAACATTACAAGTTGGAGATATAAAAGTTAATGTGTAACCAACATAAATAAATGATCAATGAGATGATCCCCACACTTACACAGAAATCCCGGGATTCAACAATATTGCCAACATAGTTTCTGCCAATTGTCACTTTTAGGATGTACCTGCAAAACAATTTTCAGCTTTCAAAGACCATAATACTGAAGTTGCTGATACTGCACATCAGCAAGCTAGTTTTACTGTGCAAATCAAGCATTTTAAGATGACCTTGTTACCTCAGTCTGACATTTGTCCCATTATATGTCTCATATGGCATCTCAACAGTAGAAAACTCAAATGGAAAAGTCTTTCTTTCATAGAGTTCACCAGGAACATCTAATTCACGCACTGCATGTACAAAACAGGCACTTTACGGGATTTAAGAGAAACATTAAGCAGGCTCCAAAATAAAAGGTGCTAAGTTACATATGCAACTATATTTAGTAGGTTTCACAAAGAAAGAAACAGTCCTGGTGCGGCATTTGGCTTTCCAACTTCCATAAATTGGACTTTTAGGATTAGGCAACAATGCAAACCAATGATTTTGTAATATTTAACATGGAAATAAAGAAAGATGGAATGGACAACAGAATTTCAGGAAGCTACATGGATATGAAAAGTTATATTGGCTTATTGTGCAACTGTGCAGGAGAATTCACCTCTAACAACTTACCTAATGAAGTGAAGTCGTAGAAGTTGCCTCTGTCGAAATAGAGCTCTGTAGTAGAAAAGATCAGAACGTAACATTAGGACCTATCACTAGCAATTCTCAGAACAATCTTTCTTTTCTTTTATTTTCTTCTAAAAAAATCATAGTAATGAAAATTCAGTATAACTCTAGCCATGAACCCGCAATGCAGCAAATTTGCTGTTATACAAACATATACATTTGCGAGAGCCAGTAATACATCCTACATAGCTATGGAAGCCACTGGGGCAGTAGTGTTCAGGATCAATTTAGAGTAGCAAGGAAAAAATTCCGGGACTAGCAAAATCTGTACCTATCTGACCCAGCAGCTCGATCTTAACACCCGTGTGCTCAAGCCTTTTACCAGGGACCGGCGCAATCGACACCTGAAAAAACCAATTCCATAGAAACTCAATCCTACAAGCCACTTCAAATACTAAACAAGCAAGTGAACAGACACTGGCACTACCTCGCCGGCAATGGTCTCGAGGCTCTGGAAGGCCGGTACCATGGCCGTCTTCCCGTTGTCCTTCTTAATCGGCACCTGCACGAATCACAGAACCACGGAATCGACCAATCAATCCAGCAGCCACTCCAATAATGACATGCAGCACCAAGATTTAAGAATGCGGCGGGGGGACGTTACCTGCTTCCGGCTCCTCTCATCGGAGAAGGTAACGTAGATGTCGCAGGGCGGCTTGAAGGCTCCGATGATGTAATTCTGCACCAGGAAAGCAGGAATCAGAGAGGGATCTAGCCATCTAAAGCTCGACTCGCCCTACGGCGCCAAAGATGCAATCTTGGAGGGGAACGAATCCAGTACTAGCAAGCATCCAAGATCAGATGCGAGTGCGTTAGTTACCATGGCTGCTTCGGCGTCGGGCTATAGACCAGCGGCGACTACGGACGAAGCGGCCGGGGCAGTTCGCCTGTGTCGGAGGCGGAGGGGGAGGAGATCGCCGGCGTCTTGATTGCTTCGCCGGGCTCAGTCACGGAGGATCAAATCGGTGGGCTGGGGTCCTGCTGATGACGACGCCTTCCACGCCGGACTTAAGGCCTAAAGAGCGTAGACCGTATTTTGGGCTTAAGGCCCAATGTGGTTGACTCAGGAATGAGCAGCGTTAAGCCCGAAAGCATGTGGCCCATGCAATTTCCGTAAGGAAAAAAAAAGGAAATGTATAGCATCGCCATTCTTACATACTATAGTTGTCCTGGGGTCGGTAGACACAGTTGCTCTTGCTTATGAGTTATGACACCACGAAACTTGAGTTTGTGGCACTATTACTATATAAAGCTTCAGTGACATCGTCCATATGAAGTTACATCTCTTTGATATTATTTTAGCTCCATGTGGTTTACTTGCATTATTGGATAGGTCTGAACATATGTTATTGCAGTTCCTAGGCACGAGAAGCATAGGGAATTCTAGTTGATAAGGTGTGTAGTTTGGAGTTGAGAAAGTTGCAATTAAAGTCGCTAATGACGTCCAACCTGGAACGAAATCCTCTGCTATTGCTAGTTTAACGGCGCCGCCGTGCCGTTTGAGTACTGATGATGTAAGTGGACTCCTTGTAAGATGGTTAATAGCCCAAAGGCCCTTAATTTGGCTTATTAAATTGATAATCTGGCCGGCGGCGATGATTATTTCTGAGAGAGAAAAAGTCGAGCCCCCATACGTCACGCAAGTGACGCAACCAACTATGTTCAGATCTTTATTTTGCAATAGCATTTTACATCTTGTTCTGAAGATTAATTTGAGCAATCTATCTGAGATGATGCCCAACCGAAATATTTGAGTTTCGCATGTTTTTAAGTAAAGAACTCACTAATCAGATCAGCTACTGCCTGTTAATTTGCGCTGAGAGCTGTTGATTTGCGCTGTCCTTTACGGCGCCCACCATTGGTGCCTCACGGGATTTCCTGACGCTTTTGATTTCCTGGCGTGGTGAGACAGAGTTTCATGGGGAGGATGAGTTCGACTATCGGCGTAACCATGGCTATGCCTATTGGGCCGAAAACGCGTCAGAGAAGGACTGGAAAAATTAGCACCATGGGCTGTTGTTCTATAGAGATTAATCAAAATCGTTAAAACTGCCAACAATGACTTGGATGAAAGACGGCACAGCCGTGCCGTTTAACTAGCGACAGCAGACGATTTGATTCCCTAGCTCCAGCCTATATGTAGAAGTACACATCTACTTCCATGTTCGAGTTATCCTATCGCTAACGAGTTCCATTGATGCAACCGGCGAGGAGCGGTGCATTCGCATGGACCAAGATAAACCTGCTTCGTTGGGAGTACAGAGTCGGCGAGCCTCAAACCTAGACAAAAGTGAGCCTGAAAGCGTGTGGCTCATGTAAGCCAAGCTCAAATGATGTGCAATGCATAAACTCGCAACATCTTTAGTAATGACATCTATTATATCTTAATATTTGATCATTGAAGGAGCTATCAGATCCTCTTTTTGAAGGGTTAGAATTACCTTATTAATAAAAAACAAATTATCCACGACTGACGTTATGAAAATTGAGACAAGTTTGCCTTCACATGTTTTAAAAATTAACCATCATTTTCATTAAGAAATATTCTGAAATACCTATAGTAAAGTTTATAAATTACACTCTATTACCATTTCAAAATGATTAACCAAAAATGCAGTGGTAGAAAAAATGATAGGCAATAATAAATAAATGAGGCAGCAAATATATTATGAGACATATAAAAAAACTCGACCTGCGGGGGGTAAGACAGCCCCGGGCATTGCAATTAAGAAGAAGACCTTCTCACGCAGGTCGAGAAAATCCCCGAACCCCTGCCCCACCCGTACACAGCGGCACCGTAGCCCATGTGAGACGACCAACGACCTGGGCCGGGCCTTAGACCTGTGCTTTGGTTGTGGGACAGACGAGGGGATTTTTTTAACCTCAACCTGAAATTCGCTCCCACCGGGAATCGAACTCAGGACCCGAGGAGTGCTACTGAGACCACCTAACCACTTCAGCTAGAGGCCCTTTCGCATTATGAGATATATTGTAAATATAATATATCTCACAATTTAAATATAATGAGATATATTATATTTAAATTGTTGATACTAGCACCTCTACTTATTTAAGAAAACTGAAAAAAGAAAGGAATATTCCTGATGATACTAGTCATAGCATCTTTATTTGAAGGTTAGTTGTCCTGGGGTAGGTAGCAGTGACGGAGCTTAGTGGAGCTCAAGGGTGGCCATGCCCCCCCCCCCCCCCCCCCCCCCCCCCCCCCCCCCCCCCCCCTCGATTTCTTGTTGAGGCTTGAGGCTCCGCCAGTGGTTTTTCTTACATTTTGTGTAATTAAATGGACGGTTTGATTATCTCCACGATATTTTTTATCCACCGGTATCATGGTCTACTGTAAAAGTCCTCTTTTAAAAAAGTTATATGTACCACCACCACAGAAGAAATTAAGTACCATGCACGCCACCTGATGGTAGGTAAGAAAATTGCTCTTGCTGGCACGGTGCAACAAAGCCATGTCCATATACCACGGCGACACACAACAAAATGTCCCAACGATATCCATCTCATTATCTGAATATATAGGCTCACGCGGGAATGAATCCTGCCATAGACTTGGGAACCACAGGAAATTAAGGTAGTCATGCATTGTGTTCAATTTTGAGTCACATACTGTGGCTCTGGAGCTGGAGATTGGCAGCACGCTGTTTAGATTACCAGATCATATTGGAGCTTCAGCTTTTTGGGAAATTACAAACTGAATATCATCCATCCACTTTATGCTATTACGTTAAGGTTGTAAGTTGCTTTGAACTTACCATTGTATCTTTTACCAAAGCTTCTAAGTTCACCAACCACTTGGTCTCCACTGTAGTTTATGAGGACGGAATGCTTCACTTCACGACCAACTTGTCACAAGAATCTCTGTTTAGTTCTAACTTCAGTTCAGGAAGGCATCTGCCATTCTGTGTATAGTATGCATAGGAGAGTAGCTTGGTGGTTGAGAAGTTGTTCTGAAAGGAGTCAAGCAAGTGATGACCTATTCATCATTCACTTCATATAATCTTCAGTTGCTGAACGTACTATGAGCATGAAACAACGTTTAAATTTAATTTCAAATCCAAGCATTGGTCTGAATCGAGAAGACTGTTTCAAATTGTTAACCTCTGTTGATGTAAAACATCAAGAACAGCTAAAGTTGCTCTGTGATCTATAACCTGCTGTTCTGTTTTCAAATTGAACTATCCATGTACTTCAGCATGTTTCTCAAAGTTAAACTGTTCTATCCAGTTCGTCACTTCTGTTCATGCGCCTCTGCATGATTTCAGAGTCAAACTGTTGTTGTGTTTTTAACAACATCCATGTCGTCAAGGACCTTCGAATTACCTTTTATTCCATGCATCAAGTTAGGCAGAAGGTGTCAGATGTGCTTTAAAAGTGTATCATATATACGTGCGTGTAGCCCTTTCCCTTCTTTGGCATCGTTGCTTAATCTCAGAATCGAGCAAAGCACCGACGAAGTCACCCACTGCAACTCCAAGTTCTCGAATAATCACAACGCTTATATATGATTGAGGCACCTGTCTTTGCTCTGGACCTCCCAGAACAGAACACGATTCCTCCAGCCTTTTGCCAGTTTATTACATGACTTTATAGTCCTAATGGAAAGGATTGCATCGCTTATAGTACTACCGAATAAAGTTGCACTGAAGCCAAAGTTGATGCTGGGCTACATGGCGGTTGATGCTTCTTTTTTTTTTCTTGAGAGAGAGAGTGGCGGTTGATGCTTTAAGACTGACAAATTGTTAAGCATTTTTGGACGAATCAAAAGTTATAGCAGCGTACTTTTCACCAGATTATGCTGGGTAATTTCAGTCAAGCGTGTTCTTTCAGATCGGAGTTTTCGTCCTTGGCATATCCGTCTGGGATGGTGATCCTAGATGGTGGAATTTGCGGCTCTTTCAAGGTTTCTTGTCTCCCATCAATGGAGTTGGTGTTGATTGGAATGGTATTGTAATCAGGGGATGTAATTTGCTTCAATATTAATGAAATTCCCTTTTCGCAAAAAAAAAAAAAAAAAGTCAAGCGTGAGCATGAGGCCAGTCAGGCTAGACTAAGGAGTACAAACCACAAGCATCTTTTCCTTTTCCCTTTTATATGGTTGCAAGCTTTGCGGCAGAATCTGATCCTATTTGTCTCGGCAACACGTAGTACTACTGTAATTGAAAATGTTCAATCCGACATATGGACTGTGAGATTGGACATCATCAATCTGCATGACAGTAAAATTATGCATAACCCATTCTTTACTCACGATATATATATGCAAAAAAAATCACCGAAAGCCAATGTAATCCACGAAAAATCACTGAAAAAAATCCAACAAACATCTTGCCACTGTGCAAAATCTAGACTCCACGAAAAAAGAACATGCATGGTTCGACTCGCCACAATCGTCACATGATGCTGCACGCCGCATTGGGGTCCTCCTCGTTGATGATCCGGCATCCTTGGTACCCGCACCGGCACCGCGGCTGCATGGCGCCGTAGCCGTACACCATGCCGCCGCCGCCGCAGCCGCACCTGCACCCCTCGTAGTACCCCTGGTACGACGGCGCGCAGCAGCAGGGGCAGCCGCAGCCGCAGCCGCACGGCGCCACCGGCGCCGCCGGGTACGACGGGATCTCCACCGTCGGCACCGTGCACTCCACCGGGTACTGCTCCGGCAGCGGCCGCGGCGGATGCAGCGGCCGCGGCTTCATCATCACCGGCGGTGGCATCGCCGCCGGTGGCATGTAATCCACCGGCGGCTTCTGCGGCGACGGCGGCGGCGGCTGCTCGAGCTCGGCATGCTGCGCCGTCGCCGCCGTTCCCATGTCAGGGGGCACGTTCCCGGCCATCTCCATGCCGGGAGGACCCTGTTGGGACGGCGGCGAAGGTGGCCTCTCCAGCGGTGGCTCCGGCGCGTGCTGCGGCGGCGGCGCTTGATGGACCTCAGGCGGGGGCGAGGCAGGCTTCCCCTTTGGTGGCTTCTTCT
Source organism: Eragrostis nindensis (assembly GCA_012490785.1). Classification (NCBI taxonomy): domain Eukaryota; kingdom Viridiplantae; phylum Streptophyta; class Magnoliopsida; order Poales; family Poaceae; genus Eragrostis; species Eragrostis nindensis. Next base: position 408,475 of record JAAXCT010000099.1, on the reverse strand, counting down.
TGCCACTGTTCGCTTGCGGCGGCGGCGGCCCTTCCATCATCGGCGGCGGTGGCTTGCCGCCGCCGCCGCCGGCGTCCATGATGTGGATGTCCTTGACCACCTTGCCGCCCTTGCATCGGATCTTGCAGGCGAGCCTCATCGGGTCAAACGGCCCGACGACGGCGATCGTCTTGCTCTTGTCATCGAACGAGATCGTCGTGATTCTCTCACAGTCTGCGTGCACGGATGAAAATTACAATCGAGTAAAGCTGTGAGCAACAACCCTGAGCAAAAGTTACAGCATCATACGGAATATAAAAATGTCACTGGAAAATCCAGTAACCTTTTTTTTTTTACCTTGTAGCCTGCATAGAATCTTTCGCATTTTGTCGTAGCACTTGTGGCAATCAAGGTCAACCTTGATGATTAGCATGGAGATCTGTGTTGACAGCAGCATTAGTTCAGTGTAAATATTCTGATTGATAGCATATGTAACGGCCATCAAAATTGCTACTGGAGTTATTACAACGAAGAAAAGAAAAATATTCGGACCACATTCTCAAACTCAGCAAATACATTTTCTTTTTCTTGCAGTTAGTAACGGTAGAGATAAATAATGTGATGACAGAAATTTCAGTAATAACAGGTATTTATATTTGAATTTATCAGGGTCATTCCTCCATTATTTCAAATCTTTAATTTTGCGTTATAAACCGAAAATACACATAACACACCCATATCAAAACCATATCTTGATAAAGTACACACTAATATGCTCGAGAAGATGATGGGCACCTTCCTAGTGACAAGCATGTGCGTGTGAAACTTCTAAGAACATATTCCTTGCTATACTTTTCCTTCTTCATTTTTTTAAATTGGATTTAGAATGGTATGCGTTACAGATGAACCAGAAATTACGATTCATATGCGAACACAGTTAGAAAAGCAGACAATTGTAGAAGAACAGCTCACGTCGGCTGGCGATTGAGAGAGAGAGAGAGCGAGAGAGCTCACCTTCTCTGCCATGCTTTGGTTGTGATGATGCCTACTGTTTTTCACATGTGGGAGAAGAACGGGCGAGGGAACGAGAGGAAGAGATCAGTGTGAATGGCAGAGAGCTGAGAGGGGCGTGCAGCGCGGAGAGAAGAGAGGAGGGCAAAGAGTGGGGTGCCGTATAAATAAGAGGCGGCGAGGCGGTCTCGCACACCATTTGTCGACGTAAGATCACATGGCCCACGTTTCAGCAGAACCGTCCTTTCTTCCCTTGAACTCATCACTGACACACACGGCTGGATGGGTGCGACAAACTACGGAAACACGGACACGTGTACGCGTACAGGCTACGTGCATGTGCCTGTTCAATGCAAGTATAATGTATGTACAGCTGTATATATGTGTCTATACAATTAGTCCATTAGGAAGGGGGGAAATGGATCTGGAGTTTCATGGACTAGTTCCGTCCCAAGCTAAAATCGATTTGCATCCATTTCTTCTTGTGCTCTCGTCTTTATAAATTTGTCCCTTAATTGATTTTTTTTCTTGAGTTCCATCACAAGTAGGTCTCGTTTTTGGTTCTTTCGACGATGCACCGAGAACATCGTGCATATCTACGCTTTCTTCACCGACATGATCAGGCAAAGAGATTTCAAATACATGACCATCTCGATAGTGTTTGAAAACAGTATCCTCTTTACAGCATAAGAGGTAATGAGAACGCTAACCACATGCTTGGCTCAAATTAAGAATCAGTCCAGCTGGATAATTTCAGACAGCCAACGAAGCGGCTCTGAAACTTGCAACACCTTCCGAAACGATTCATCACTGTCAGGCAAGTAATTATACGCCAACGACAGTATCAGGAATTCGGTCAATTCGTGCATCAAGAAACTGCAGGACCTTTTTTATTGGGGGCAAGGGGGAACTAGAAACGGCAGGAGAAGAGTATACAAGGCAGTACTAAATGTTTAGGTTATGACGCTATCAAATTTACTCATTAAATACTATGTCACTAATTGGTGTCTGCATTATTATTTTGATTATGTGATTAATTTAGTCCGTATAAAATTGTTGTAACTTATATGTTAACCTGATTCCGGACTCCTTTATTGCTTGATCTATTCTAAGATCCTTCTCAGTTTGCTGCTCTGTTTACCTCCATGCATCTCGAGATATTTGTTTTAACGTGAGGCGGTCACAACAAGTAGGGAGCATAAATGTTCATGCTATTCTTTGGTGATATTGTGTAAGTGAGAAGGGTTTAATCATGCTACTGGAAAAGGCATAAAGCCATTTGGAAATTGACAGTCAAATTGAAAAGTTTGCTATATATGTATAATATAGAAATACAGTTGTGGAGCATCAAGAAAAGTTGTGACCAAACTTGGTCTATTTTTGGAGAACTTCTGTCAAGCCGGTTGTAGCTTTATGTGGAAATGTAAACGTTTTGCATCCATCTTTGAAAAGGCAGCAAAAAGTAGGTTCGCGTATTTTTTTTTACTCAGCAAGTACGTGTGTGCTGAGCGTTGCTCCTTCTAGAGAAAGCCCATCCAACTGGTAGTTTAGAGTGCGTTTGATGAGTTATTTTTTTAGCCGCAAGAAAAATGGATTATTCATTCAGCTCTGACCACAGGTCCAGTGTTGGTTTTGGTCTGAAGACAACAAAAGGTCTTGTGATCGATACTACAGAGACAACTTGACAACGTTAAAAAATCTTACCCTTTTAGGGGAAGTTATATTCTCCAAGGTTCTGAACAACAAGCAAAATCTCAAATCTGAGTTTTCATGAAAAAGAGGAACTGAATGTAGAAATAGGATAGAACCTTAAAAGGTAAATGAGAGATGTCCAGGTAGCCACACACTTCACTCCCTGAATCTTACTTTTCTTTTGCACGACCATTCACTCCGGAACTTTTTGCTGACAAAGGGCTTCGTGTTGCCTTGTATAGTTCAGCAACACGAAGTAGCTAGGAAAGTGAGCTTGTGGAATCGTATTGTTTGCCACATGGACCGTGCATCGCAACGGCTAATGAAAGGAGCTTTGTAAAGCTTTATCCTAGTATGCTATCTACCATTGCCTATGGAAGGACTATTATTATAATAATTAATGAAAAAACGTCCGCCTGAAACAGACATTGTAACTTTTAAGAAACCATAAATGTACAGCACGTGATTATACCCAATATAGTTCTTTTTTTTTTTTGAGAAAGGGGGATTATATTAAAAGAAAGGAACAGTACAACCATAGAAATTACAAGAAACACCCTGGAAATACTGAAAAATACACATCACCCCCTCACACGAGGACATCCTCGAACCTTCCGGACTCCAGCGACGACACCGGCCGGAGTTCAACACGATCCACCTCCCTCCATCGCCAACGGCTCCAAGCTTTGGATCTGCCGCAAGAATCAGCGACCAGAGAACTTCCCGGTACGCATCTGCAAAAGCTCATAACGTCGGCAGCAGCACAGAACCTCTTCTTCCGCTCGTCTTTCTCCCCTGCTACAGTATCCAAAGGGCGAAACCGAGGCGGAGTTGCGTCCGGCGCCGAATCCGCTGGGTCTTCTCCTCCTCCGGTGGCCTCGGTGCTGCCGGAGGGAGAGGAGAACGCGGAGGAGGTGGCCGGTGTATATACCCTGTGCTATTAGGCTAGTTTCCTTTAGTTTAGGGTTAGGTTTATCCATGCCGCTGGCGTTTCGGCATGGATCTCTTCTCCTCTGCGTCTCCGGCTCCGGCGAGCGACGCCATGGAGGTGTGGATGGGGCCTGGCTGCTCTGGGGCGTCAGTCCTTCTCCCATCCATGGCGGTCTCCCTGTTTCGCCAGCTGCCGAAGATACCCAATATAGTTCTGAATTCATGGTTCAATCTATCTCATGTTTTGTCACTTAAATTTCATGGCTTCCACAATTTGCCACCCCACGCATCTAAATTGTGTCACTTGGTGGCATGTGGGCCGCGGGGGTATTGGGGTGGGGGGGGGGGGGGGGGGGCTTTCTAGTTTCTACATTCGCTTTCCTCTTCACGCCCCGCTGGCTGAAATTAAATGCAACGAATTAAGTTGATTAAATAATAATAAAAATCAACTTAATTCGTTGCACATATTTCAGAGTAAGAGCCGGCAGCACTTCTCTGGTGGGTAGAGAGAGAGAGACAAATGTGCATGGTAAAATAAAACCTCAACGGCAGTATACGTGCATTTATGTTTTTATCTCTTGAAGTGAGAAAAAATGCATATACAAACAGATGAGGAGGCATATTTAGTTCCTGAGAGCCAACAAAATTTTCTCATTGGTGGATATGCGTCGTTCCAGAAAGTACCGGAAAAAAGTAGGAGCATCCACCAAGGGAGAGTGGGTTCCTGCATACAAGTACCATAGGCTTGGGATGCAAAGGGAATTTTTGAGGCATCATGCAAATGTAGCAGCTAAGCACTCCTGAACTGCCGGCTGCGAAGATAACCCGACAAAGACGACGTTTGCTTGCCTTATGTGTAGGGCAGTTCCGGATATGCCGTTGAATTGATGGATGTCCCATTTGGCTGGTTTCCTAGCTTTCTCATGTACCCTTTCTGTTATGCCCTGATTTATTTTTGTTTGCTACAGGTTATCTCCATTGCAGAAAATCTATTCATGTTTAAACTCTGCATTTCCTTTACTTCAAAATGTAAGTAATAATCAGTTTAGACTACCCCTGTTTCTTTAAAATAGAAAACCTTTTCATTCACAGCAGGGAAAAAAGTCGTGGCGGCATGAAAATGACTAAATAAGGTTTCCCTGCATGGTATGGTGATTTTTTTTGTGATGCATGCTATGGTGATTGGTAGCATGTGAGATAGTTGAACTGGAAAGAACAGTTTGACTTAAACAGGCATCTGGACTTTTGTGTACCGCATACGGCTCCAACCTTTGTTTAACCATATTTTGGGAAACGAGAGAAAGATATCTCGCTTAATTATCTTACCAAATTCTAGAGGCTACAAAAACTAACATCCAAATGCATCTAGACATGCATAATGCATGGGCAATTGCAAGACTACCCTTTTTTCGGAGATCAATTCTAAAAATAGACCTTCTTCTGAGACTTTGCAAGAATAAACCTAGTTTTGGAACTTGAAATTGCCCGTCTGCCCCTGTTTGTATCATCCATTAGTTGATGCCTCTTTTTCAAAAGAATAAACAAAAATGAAAACAAAACTTGGGAAAATAGGAAAAGGGCAGGAATGCCCTCCGTTCTCTTACCCCATACACAAATCGATGTTGCGGCGAACTGCCGAATCTCGAACTCGTTCATATCGCCGAACCCTAGTGTGGCAGCGGCGCGACTTGGCACGGCACATCTCGGCAGCGCTAGTGTGAGACAGGCCGGCGCAGTGCAGAGCTGCTGCTGCTGCTCACACCCTGCGTGCGGGCGCCTCGCTGGCACGGTATGGCTCGGGCGCCCGGCGCCGCCTCTCCGTCAACCGCTTTGGCCGTCTCTCCACAAGCTCTGCTACGCAGGATGGTGTACAAAAACTGCTCTGCCATCCCTGCCCCAGTTCGCCTTCTCACGCCCAGTGGAAGTGGAAGTGGAAAACAAGCACGGTAGGTGGTGGCTGGTTATCTTCTCCAGCGCAGGCACGAAAATCGAACGAGCAAAGATGGTTATTTCGCTGATCACGCTCTCCATCATGCCCATCTTTGCCTACTGAGAACATTTTCTTGCTGGTTTCACACAACACGAAGCAGGTCTTGGAATATTACTGCAGGGAGGCGTATCTGATGATAAACTGACGACATACGATCACCTGAAGCTCTGCCTCTGCCGCGCGCCCCGCAGGTCCTCTCTCATGCCCCTGGAAGACTGGTGCTCCGCCATTAGTGGTATAACGTGAACAGTGAGCATGTAACCACACTCCTCCCCCTGTTCTCTGCTATTTTGGCTTGTACCCGCACAAATGCACAAACTCACAGCCCCTGGCAATTTCGATCCTTTGGATCGCTAATTTAGTCATTCGGGTGGGCTCTTCGCCCCCTGTTCCTTCGTCTAAAAAATAAGTGATGGTATACTTTAATTAGTGCGATCAAAGTTGGCTACTAAAATTGTTGGAACGAATGAGACAGGTATACAACGCAAACTAGATGGTTATAAAGCGTGCTAATGGCGTGCCAGTTTTATTATGTACTAAACTAAGCACCGATTTATTAACTTTTAAGTATTGTTATTAACTTTTAAGTATTGTGAATAAGAAAAAATCATGTGTTTTTTTAATGCTGGAGAACACAGGGTGCTACCGTATCCAAAAGGTCACCTAAACTCTACAAAGTATATGTGAGCCTTATTGGCTTATAAGGATGTTTGCAATCATCTTACAAGCATTTTTTTAGGGATCTTACCAGCATTTAGTGCTTATAATTAGTGACGGAGGATGAGTAAAAAATAGCAGTGGCCAACAAGGTAGCCTGGGCGACAACAGAGGCAGATTCAAGGATTTAGGCTGATATTACCCTGATTCACTGTTCATCAAAGTGGCATTTTGCGGAGGGGGCCCGGTGCCCTGTTGGCTCCAACTAAAAACTCGACCTGCGGGGGGTATGACGACCCCCGGGCATTTTTTAAGGAGAACGATCGTCTCACACAGATCGAGAAAACCCCCGAACCCTCCTCCGCGCTATACACAGGGACCCAGCAGGCCGGTGAGAATCGGCGCGAGTACTTGACCTGTGCTTTGGAACCACGGAGAAGCGAGGGGATTTTTTTCACTGTGATGAACAGTACAATCGCTGGCACTGTTTACCACAGCGGTGCCGCGGCTCGAACCCGGCTGACGGGAGCAAAGCTCCCGGAGCCTCACGGCTCTAGCCACTCGGGTCAACGAGCGTTGGCCCTGTTGGCTCCAACTAAGCTCCGTCCCTACTTATATCATTGTCTATACAGATAACCAAATATTTTTTTGAAGCAAGAAGGAAAGCCGAAGGAAATATATGCAGGGGTTATAGAATAAAATAATCTGCTTCCATTTACTGCAACTTAATAATACTTTTGGCATCCCTGGTAGGTTTGGTTAAATATTGTTACAAAACAACGTCGTCACGGATCCCCGAATCCGTTTTCCCTTGTCCCAGCAGCAGATGGGGCGCGAGGTAGATGGTAGAAGATCTCCCGTTTCCCTTCCCGTTCCCGCGAGCGCTCAAGGAAGAAGAGACAGGAGACAAGTATCGATAGGTGGAACTCAATTCTCATTCATCTAAGGGGCACATGGTTCCATTATATAGGTGGGAAAACCCTTCAGGGGTAGTTTCGGTATTAGCCCAATAACCCTTAGAGATTAAGGGTTTATAACACTCCCCCTTGGGCGAATACCGCGATCAACTCATGCCTCATTAAAACTCCGAAAAACCCAGTGGGAAAAATATGGAGAAAGAGTACATAGCTACCGCTAGATGCATTGCACTTGTTGCCTCGTCAAAAACCTTATGTGAGAAACTTCAGGAAAACTCACTAAAGGGAAAAAGAGTACAACGATTGTCTTCAGGACTCAAACATGACCTTCAGGATCATAGTGTTTAGGATCTTCGGGATCCACGAACAAGGGCTACTGTTCAGGGGCGATCTCCCCCTGAACCCTGCAAGTCTCTCAAATGTCTCATGCCGATCGCTCGGACATATTTCCTAAACACAGTAGTAGGAAGAGACTTAGTGAATAAATCAGCTAGATTATCACACGACTTCACTTGCAGAATCCTCACTACACCTTGCTCCTGGAGCTCATGAGGATAGAAAAACTTAGGCGTTATGTGTTTAGTTAAATTAGTCTTTACATAGCCCATTTGCATTTGTGCGACGCATGCTGCATTATCCTCGTAGATAATTGTGGGGGTCTCGACGGTAGTAATTCCACATGACTTCAGGATATGGTTTGACATTCGTCGTAGCCAAACACATTCACGTGCGGCTTCATATAGTGCTATTATCTCTGAGTGGTTTGTAGACGTCGCTACTAAGGTCTGCTTACACGACCGCCACGATATGGCTGTACCACCACAGAGAAACACAAAACCAGATTGAGATTTACCGCTATGGGGATCTGACAGATATCCAGCATCTGCATAGCCCACCAAGGTCAATTCTTGTTTCTTCAGGAAAAACAGACCAAGATATTGAGTGCCTTTGAGGTATCTAAGTATCGTCTTAACGCCGACCCAATGCCTTCTGGTTGGGGCTGCACTGTATCTAGCTAGCAAGTTCACCGCGAATGCAATATCAGGCCTGGTACAATTCGCGAGATACATCAGTGCTCCAATAGCGCTAAGATATGGAACTTCAGGTCCTAATAATGCCTCGTCGTCACCCTTTGGTCTAAATGGGTCCTTATCTTTATCAATTTGTCTCACGACCATGGGGCTACTCAAAGGATGCGCCTTTGACATATTAAATCTCTCTAGGACCTTTTTCGTATAGGTCGACTGGTGTACTAGTATTCCTTCTGGGAGATGCTCGATCTGCAGGCCTAAGCAAAATCTGGTCTTACCCAGATCTTTCATCTCAAACTCCGCCTTGAGGTAGGTACTTGCCTCCTCGATGTCCGCTGCGCTGCCTATGATGTTTAAATCATCGACATATACTGAGATGATGCAAAACCCATTCTTGGATTTTCTAATAAATACGCGGGGACAATCCTCGTTATTCACATAACCTCTCTTCAGGAGAAAGTCACTCAGCCGGTTATACCACATTCGGCCAGATTGTTTAAGCCCATACAGTGACCTCTGCAATTTAACACTGTACATGCTGCGATTTGCTTTATGATCCGGAATTTTCAGCCCATCAGGGACTTTCATATATATATCCGAATCGAGTGACCCATATAAATATGCGGTCACTACATCCATTAACTGCATTTTTAGATTTAAACCTGCTACCATTGTTATAAGATATCGGAACGTTATGCCACTCATTACAGGAGAGTATGTTTCATCGTAATCGATGCCGGGTCTCTGCGTAAACCCTTGTGCTACGAGCCTCGCTTTATATCTTATCACCACATTCTTTTCGTCTCGCTTCCGGACGAATACCCATTTATACCCTACAGGGGACACATTGGGGGGCGTGCGAGCGACAGGCCCGAATACTTGCCTCTTTCTAAGCGAGCTCAATTCCGTCTCTATTGCTTCTTTCCATTTGACCCAATCTGAGCGCTTCCGGCACTCTGCCATGGACTTTGGTTCAGGATCCTCATCGATCGCCTCTGCGACCTTAGAGACGAAATGTATGTCGACAGTTGTAGTCTTTCTATTATATAACTCTCTCGAATCAGTATAGTTTGTGGCAATTTCTTCGTTTACATCATCCAGCTCATCTTGATTTCCCAAGTTGATCGAGCTTGGTTGTTCCGTAGCCCCAGTGCTCTTAAGTTTATTTGTGCGCACTTTTGCACGAGGGCGTTTACCTTCAGGGTGTGTCTCTACAGGGACTACTGAATGGGAGTTTAATGCTTGTGCTCCGGTATTTTGCCCTTGCAGACGTCTCCGCGTGGCTCGTACCGAATCATCTGGATATCTCCCCCTCTTCCTAAGATTAGGGGATTGATTAGAGTTCATGCCCTCCAGGGGTATCTCAACTCTCTCCGGTGCATTAACAGCAGGGATATGCGATTTAGAAACTCCTCTTATATTAGTAAAAGCATCAGGTAGATTATTTGCTAATTGTTGCAGGTTTATAATTCTTTGAACTTCAAGTTCAGTGTCTTTAGTGCGTGGATCAAGCGATTGGATGCTAATGGCACTCCATTCAATTTCCCGGCATTCTTTAGAATTTAGATACAATCCTCCCCCTAATGCCGGGAAGTGATCTTCATGGAAGATACAATCAGTGTATCGAGCCGTAAACAGATCCCCAGTTTTAGGCTCTAAATATTTGATTATGGACGGAGTTTCATAACCAACATAGACCCCCAACTTCCGGTGAGGTCCCATGGATGTACGCTGAGGTGGTGATATCGGCACAAACACGGCACAGTTGAATTTTCGCAGATGGGAAATCACTGGTTCTTGTCCACGCGCTAATTGAAATGGGGAAGCAGAGTGATATGCAGTTGGTCTATACTGGATTAATGCAGCAGCATGCAGCACTGCATGACCCCAACAACTGGTGGGTAGTCTGCTATCTTGAAGAAGTGGTCTAGCAATTAATTTAATTCTTTTTATTAAGGACTCGGCAAGTCCATTCTGAGTATGAACATGGGGTACAGAATGCTCTACGTCAATGCCCAAAGCCATACAATAGTCATTAAATGCTTTTGAGGTGAATTCACCAGCATTATCCATCCGAATTGACTTAATGCGATTCTCCGGGAAATTAGCATGCAAACGGATTATTTGGGCAATGAACTTAGCAAATGCATGGTTCCGCGTAGACAACAGGCACACGTGGCTCCATCTCGTAGAAGCATCTATAAGAACCATGAAGTATCTAAATGGTCCAGACGAAGGATTAATCGGACCACAGATATCACCTTGGATTCGCTCTAGGAAATCTAAGGACTCAGTGTTTATCTTCAGGTAAGAAGGTCTAGTTATTAACTTTCCTGTCGCACAAGATGTGCAACTAAAAGCTTCAGGTTTAGGAAAGTGTGTTGTTTTAATGCTATGACCAGCAGAGCTATTTATGATTTTACGCATCATTGTTAATCCAGGATGACCGAGCCTTTCATGCCATATTCTAAACGATTCTGGGTTTTTAAATATTGTAGGCATAGCAACATATTCTTCAGGAGGCTTAATTGATGTGTAATATATTCCAGAGGAGGTTCCAGGCGCTTTTTCAATCACTTTTGTTGTCTCACCGTCAGACTCCGTGATGTACAGGAATTCGGCCCTGCCTTCGCAAGCCGTATTCACATGATAACCACTGCGACGGATGTCTTTAAAGGTGAGGAGAGTACGTTCGGCTCCCGGATACAAGAATGCTTCTTCAATGAAGATCTTAGTATTATTAGGAGCACCACGGTGGCTTGACCAGAGCCAACAACAAGGCCATTGCGTCCGGCAATAGTTAGTAAATTTTCAGTCCTTTTCTGCAGTGTCTGAAAATATCTAGTCTCTCTCAGGATTGTATTTGTGGCAGCGCAGTCCACCAAGCACGGTTCTTCTTCAGCCTCCATAGGAATATACGACTCTTGTTCAATTGTTCTATTAAGAGGCTGTTGGACCCAATACTTGTCATTTTATTTAATGACACATTTCGTCAGAGCAAAGTTAATGTGCTCCGGTGGAGAAAATCTGCCTATACAGAGTCAAATTTTCAAGCTGCCCAGCATATCTTTGAGTTCAAGAATGCCAACTGAAAGGAGCATATATGGAAAGCACGGGTTCATATACTCTAGGGATGCGAGACATCAGGAGTATGTGAAGCACTTGATGGGATTTGTATCTTACATTTTTATTTTGAGCGTGCCGCAGAAAGACATAGCGTCCAAGTACTACTATGGAAAAGCGAAACAGCTCTAGAAGGACGTGCCACGGCAAATGGCGCCTCTAGCTTCCTGCTCATATAAGGCAGTTGGTCTGGTTCCTCTAGGAACGCATATGCGCAGATAAAAATGGGCACCATTGCTTCATGTGCAATGTAGCAGCTTGCTGCAAGATAATCCATGTCACAGGCTAGGGCGCTAGGATTGAACCAAAAAATGGTCAAATCTGTTGCCGTGTCGACACTCTGGTATGATCAAGTAGAAACAAGGAGCATATATATGATGATTTTCTGATAACCAATTAAATATTCTCGTCGATAGATGTGCTTTTGTTCCAGAAAAATACAGTCATAATCATGACAACGAGCGTCCACTCTGGGAGTGTGATCGAGGTCCTGCATACATGCAGTCACCATAGGCTTGGTATGGGCATTTGTGGGGCAACATGCAAATCTACGTAGCGGCTAGCTACTCTAGCAAAGCCTGTCGATCGGCAGGGGCGCGATGGTCAACCGCACAGGGCGCCCAAAGTTTTTTTGACACACCATGTCCGATGACAGCCCTGCGCATATACAACCGGCCCGGCGGCCCATACCTCTTCGGTTATGACCTGATTTTAAACTCAACTTTAAACTCTCAACTGTTGAGAGTACCCCCTGTCTTTGAAAAAATAACATTTCTTGTGTCGCAGCAAAAATTCTTTCCTGCCATGAAGTATAGCATGAACGTTATGTTGCTATAGTTTTTGTTAATATGTCTAGATGGTTAATTAGAGATGGAAAGCAGAAAAGTTTTGTAGCGCATACAGGTGCAAACGAACATTATTTGCAAGACATGAATCTTGTGCATTGAATATTTGAGTGAATACCAAACTAGTCGCTTAGTCCCAAAATACATGTCGCTTTTCATTTTTGATCATCACTTTTGACCATTCGTCTTATTCGAATTTTTAGTGCAAACATCAGTTGTTTTTTCATAACATGTTTTATCATTTATGATAGTATAATCATGCCATTTTCTTAATATTTGTGAAAAAAAGAGACAACTATTATGGGAAAGAGGGTGATCCTGTGTGTGACTCCTGTGCTCTGCCCTGCTACTTGTTTTTTTATACAGCGCGCACACACAGAGGGCTGTAAACATTCGAACACGCGTGCAGTCTCATACACAAAGAATGAAGTTTTTTTTTTAAGTTAGAATAATTTCTCCACCGGGATTAACACACAGGCTTGTGAGGTATCAGGAGTGTTTGACACACCATGTCGGATGACAGACCCTCGCAGATACAACCAGCGCATTCGCGGCGCACCCGGTGGCGCTACAGATCATGTTGTCGTGGCGGGCCGCCCGCCTGATACGAAGGAGTGTTGATGAATTGTTGACGATGGCACCACAGCCAGCCAGTTCCTTGAGAAGAATCGGCCGTCCAATTATGTCATACGTTTCCCTGCGCATTTGTCCGCAGTGAAAGCAGTGACCATCTACCCGTGGCACACAGTCGCGAAAGCACGCTTGGTCGTCATTGCTCGGGCCAACAGCTACAGAAACACTGTTGTTCATCAAGGTCCTTAGTGGAAGGGGGATAAAGGTACGCGTCACCGCCAGTGCGCTTCACTCTCCAGTTTTGTTTGGTTCTCAGAATATGGACTGGTGCTATTATGTATGTATCACCGTGGTCCATTTGTCAGCACGTACGTACATAATGCAAAAGCATCATCATCTAAGCATGCGCTTGTATCAATTTTATTTTTTATCCTTCAGTGGTGCATCAGCCAAAAACCTGAGCGCTGCCCGTGAATGGCAAAGCGATGGTTCTGCGAGACTACGACGGCGTGTTACATGAAACTGGACTAGATAGAAGTAGACAACCACAGATGCACAAGTAGAAGGTGAGGATGTCTTCTGTTGCCATGAGCACGTAGTGCCTGCCTTCAAAGAGACCACGGTAACGTCTACTTCAAGCAGAGCGCGACCGTGGCGAAGTGCTTGCGACGGTTACGATATGCCCGTCGTCAGTGCCTACGCCCGGTGTCGCCGTTGAAACCTATGTCGAAGTCGATGGGCACCGAGAGGAGGTCCATCGCCTGATGAAGAGGTCCATGTACGTAGTTGCCGACTCTCCTCGTCTCCGACTGTTATATTGGGATATCTCTAGGTATAGTAGGTTAGGATCATGTAATCCCGGCTTGTCTTATCTCTACCGGAGGCTTCTTGCTCTCCAAGCAATGTACTCCTATATAATCCGCTCATAAGGCTTAGTAATACAACCATCCATCATACAATTCTATTCCTTCTACATGGTATAGAGCCAAAACACGATCCAATTTTTTTTTCCGCTGCGTTCTCAACCCTAGCGCCGCCGGGCCCCTCCTCTCGCGCCGCCGCTGCCCCTGTTCTCCAGGGCGCGTCACCAGCGCGCCCCCTCGACGGCCTGCTAGCGCGCCCCCGAAGAGATCACCCATCGATCTCCGTCGGGGGCCGCGCCCTCCCAAGACCGGTGCTGGATCGAACCGATCCACCACCATCGTCGTCGTCGTCAAGCAGCAACAGATGGTGATGGAACTCACTTGGGTATCGCGTCGGCATCGTCTTCCCGGCACCTTCTTCATCATCGCCCCCGCACGTCTACCTTGCCTGCACCGACCTGTGGGTCCTTCTCAGCGCCGCCGGGACCTTCTCCCTCACCGGCGTCATCCTGGAGAAGATCTACCAGCTGACCCGCGGGTTGCCCTCGACGCCGCCGGGCCCTGCTCCCTCGCTGGCATCCTCCCGGTGATCCCCAGCGCACCCGGCCTCTTCCGCAGCCGTGGGCACGGCATGCACCGGTGCCGGCACCCACTCCGTCGCCGCCGATGCGGCCTGAACCTGCGCGCCGCAGCTCTTCATGGAACGGCAGGCCGCCGCTCGCGCCCACTTCCTCCGCCCGTCTCTCTCTCTGTTCTTTTCTCTCGCTTCGCACGCGTGGAGTTGAGGATAAGAGGATGAGGGGGGTCTGCTACGTGCACCCAAGGAAATCCACACAAGAAGTTGCTGCTGCTGTTTTTTTTTAATTTCTTTGATGTTTTACTCGATCACTGATCGAGGTTGCGTCGCCCATCGCCCGTCGACTCTACACGCCTCTACATCGACATCGTCGTCAGGTTGCTCCGCCACATCGACTTCGCGCCGGCCGTCCCCGACTTCTCCACCACCATGGCTGCACCCTCGGACTGATCACCCGATCCGTGCATTGCCGTGGCACGTTCGCTTTTGGGACAGGTGTCCTAAGAGTGCGCACTTCTTCACCGACTACGAAGGTTGCGACTGTGTCGCTTGTTGCGCCATAGCGTCACCGCCCATGACCATCGTCGTTGCATCTTCATCGCCGTCGACTACGTCGTTGTGCACTCTATGCACAAGGTCTTCGTCAAGCTGTTCGAGTTCTTCACCGCTCTCTTCAACCACCGCCGCCGCGACCACTACGCCAAGCACACTAGCCTTTGGGTTAACGCTCGGCCGCTCCACCTCTACGCTTCGTCCAGCTCAACCTCGTCGCCAGCATCGTCGCCTCCCCGACTACTTCGTCTACTCCGACCACCGCGGGCTGCATCAACATCTTCTCCCTTGCCGTTCTGCGCACCGCGACCGTCGTCGAGACCTCCTCTGCTGATCTCTCCTCCAGATGCTACGACATGGTTGGCCCTCAACCTCGTACGCTCGGTATTGGCAACACCCATACAATTCTATTCCTTCTACACCGACCGCCGTGGCGTGGCCAGATCATCGTTGAACACCGTGAACTCGGCCGTGGCGTCTGCCTGGTGCACCCTGTGAATTTACCATCAGCAGACCGCAACCATGCACGATCCCCTCGTGACACGATTGGTGCAGGTCGCCCTCGGCTTGCTAGTCTGCCGTTTCTCGCTAACCACCATCACGAACACGTCCACATTGTCCTCGACGGCGTAGAGCTTGCCGCCATAAAAACTATGTCCCTGAATACCCTTCACTCGTTGCGGGCACTGATCACCCAGAATCTGCGTTTGGGTGGCGAATGGCCCCCCTCCTCTTAATTAATACACGATGATGTCCCTAAATTGGTACCTGTGGTGTCATGTCTGGTTCCGCTAAAGTAGTAACCGCTAACTTCTGTGTTATTCATTGGTTCATGACAAATATACAGTCTCTCAGCTACCATTCGTAATGGAACCCGGTACTTGATAGACTTGTGGACATTAAACGAGGGTTCCTCTTTCTTCGTTGTTCAGAGCTAAATATAAGAATACTTGGACTATATATACCACATATGATGGAAGAAGCAAGCATCCATTGAAGATTGTCTCATTCTTCATCACAAGACAAGATTTCATGTTTTCCCTCAATATGTTGCAACATAGGATTGGAAGGGATCAAGAAGTTTGTGATCCATGTTCCCACTCCTATCATTCCAATGGAGCAGCTTGTGCAGTGGGAGCGAGTAGTATGCCGTCCAAGCCGGGGAAAAGGATGAGGACCCTGGTCGAAGAAAAGCAGCTGGCCATTACAACCACGTCATGTCAAAACGCATGCAGGGTGAGTGAGGTTGTCTGTAGCGCGCGGAGTGCACCTCTCACGGGCAACGATTGAGCGAGTAGCAAGATGCAGGAGTGGCCGATGCATTCTGCGGAGACTCTACGTGAAGGGAAGTAAACATCGCTGGGTCAGTGGAGGTGGCCGGCGGCAGAACGACCACTCTGAGATCTATTTGCGTAGTGCCCATGACCACTTGGAGCCGATGGTATCGGCTGCTGTCATTTTGTCTGAGGCACTACCGTGTGATGGTGGGCCTGTATTCTCTGGCTGCATCACATGCTCAGTACGTGTTGAGACGCTGAAGATCGCGTGTTTAACTTTCAGTGCTTCTGCATACTGATTTCAGTGCTAAAACTGAATGTCTTGATAGTTTCTCAGGTTCTATTTGAATCTGATCAATTAGTCACTCGATAAACGGCCAAAGCAGAAGTTTTCTTTTATCAGATTATGATCATCAATATGAGTGAGGAACTGAGCATAAGGCTGACGAGTATTTCATTTGCAGAAAACAGAGGAGAACAGAGTACGGGCAAGAAGCAGTACCAATCCATTAACAAAAAACCTGTTTCGAGAATTAAATATAATGAAAAAATTGTTCTAAATCATACAACTTGGAAAAAAAAACACGTTTTGATCTAAAGCACAACTTTCAAAACAAAATTAACACATTCAAGAGCATTTCGATAGGTCTCAACAGTAGATACAACCTACAAAAACTTTCCCAATTTAGCTATCATTCTACCAAAGAAACAGGTATTTTGGACCTACCTATCTTTCTTTCGAGACTTGAAAGGTTGGCCTGCCAACGATAAGCTTAAGAAACTAGACGTGGTCAAATGCTTTGATCGGGTAGACCACAACCTACTACTGGCCAATCTTACTAACTTACTAGGCAAGGAGAATAAAACCATAAGTGAACTAGTCTCAACCTTACTTAAGACCCTATAGTGGACAAGCACGGGGGAGACTCTGGCAATGAGGTCAGAGCCATTCCTCGAGGCAACCCTAATGGATTAAAAGAAAGACCACTTCAAGTTCTCGGTCTACTTATCTCCTTGGATACAGAGGGACAACAGGTCATACGAGCACCGTACGAGCGGTGGCATAAGAAGATGCTACTATCTACCTTAGTTGAACAGATGAAAGAGAATGGAGTTGCTTCAATGAAACTGGAAAACCTACTCCAGGAAATAATCTTCACAGAGACACTAACTGAGTTGGCAACGGTTGCCATTAATTGGTTAAGCTGTTTTTTGGCTACCATTTATGATCTCATTCGTGAATTTCTAAATAGGCTTCAACTGTAGAATCCGAAATTTGGAGATGACATATCCATCAAATAAGTGTCATTGTTCAGTTCTGCACACGAGAACACTTTATCTACAAGTAGCAATCCGGACCAAATTAAATCCTCATATATATTTATTTTTCTATTTAAATTTACTTATTCAGAGGTGCACCAGAGAACACATGGACTATAAATACCACCATATGCGTCCGAAGCATCCATTTAGAATAAGCTACAGTGCCTCTACTGGACTATAATGCCTCATTTTTCCTCAGAAACATGCACTTTTCTTCTCATTTGCAGCTTAGGACTGGAAGGCGTCCGGAAGTTAGCAGTTCTGGTTTTCGCTCCAGTAGCTTGAAAATTGGATCAAGTGTTCTGTGCGCAACAAGATGGCGAATGGGCGAGGGATATGCAGCATGCTGGGTTACTTCTTTGCGGATGAGGATTCCTTGCTCTTCCTTGTAGAAGCAAAAGGACATGTCCATTTACACTCCATAGCCTCGTAACAAGTAGCAGGAATTCGGAGCAATAACAAAAATCTGGCTTAACTGTGGCGGATATGTACACCGGGCTGTGCTGTGCACCACGCTTGCCTGATGCTCGACTGCAAAGGATCAGTGGAGCAACAGCAGTATAAGACATCACTGATTCAAACAGACATCACTGTTCCCCGTTTGGAAAATTGAAACTCCATCTATTTCACGGAAATCAAATGCTAAATCCTCCTACAATGTCCACTGTTCGTGTTTGCATCCCTTATGTACAATTTCGAACCTCAAAACACACGAAAGGTGTCACACCCGGTTTTAAGGACAAAACTGAATGCTCATCTATATGTGTGCCCAGGATAAAATTTCACACATATAGGACAAAGTAAAGTAAAACAGATAGCCATATCATAAATAAATCGTACAGTATTACAATAAATGTCTGAAAAGTATACAACATCAGCGGACGTCTCCATAACACCACAGGCAGTCGACTGGGGGCTCCACAAGCTTAGTCGTCACCGTCATCGTCGAAGTAGTCCATCTTCACTCTCTGAGCAGCAATTAAGAATTATGGAGGAAAAAGCAAGCGTGAGTACATGCCGTACTCCGCAAATGTAGGAAAATATGACATGCATGTTTATATGAAAAAAAGGCTAACATAGGGTTAATAAACAGAAAAGCACCTACAACTATGACATAAAGCACCTATATTACTAAGTGTGATGACAGCACCCAAAACCAACTAACAACAGCTCACCAGGTTCCCACCACCTGGCTACCAAGGCTCATCGGGTTCCCACCACCCGACTACCAACCAACCAGACCATAACCAACTAATCATGAATAAGTCCAGGCTTGCTCGTGACCGTGAGCACAGCTGTCAAGACAGTTTTACACTCTGCAGAGGTTGCACCACTTTACTCACAAGTCATGATTTTATCACCCGTCGGTGACTAAAACCTCCATTATGCCACTGCACACTTCCTATGGTGTGTGGCCAGGAGATCACTACGAGGCCTTTACAAAGCGCTTCCAAATCCTGTATGCACCCACTAAGGTTCCACCGCTAACAGCATATTGGAGTCCATTTTACCTCCGCTGCAGAAGCCCCCTCTTCCGCCACTAAACCACCGGATGGTGCATACAGAATAAGGAAAGCATCTAATTAATTGGTCAAGCTGCTCCATAACAGTCTTGTGATGGTGCAGTTATGCTGGGTTACATGCTTCATGAAACGGTCCTTAGAACCCAAAGCAGGAAATTAGCACAAACCATACTCTCGTGCACGCCGGCACCATACCAAACCCACTATCCTGCTCAGATTCCATAAAAACTCCATATTACTAACCATTATCATTCCCAATTAAGTTGCATAGATCATTAGTCAAAATTAAAGACATTTTCCACCCAAACACATACAGCAAGGCTAAGCATCATCTACCCAGAACATATAGACACTACCCAACTAAAGACAAAGAATAATAAGGAACAGGATAATGACACATAGGTTTCAAATTAAACGCAATGAATGACTAAAGTAGAGGGAGAAAGAAATAGGCACAAAATGCACCAAGGACACTTGCCTTAGCACCATTGCTGCTGCTCAGAGTCTTCAAGGTCCTGGTTGTCCTCTTGATGGTTCTCGAATCGCGCGTTCTCTATTGTCGCCAACATATAAAGCACACAAGCACAAAGAATAAGGAACAGCGTACCAAACAGTATTAAAAGACTACAAAAACTGTACTAATAGAAAGTACTCGTCGCTACAATCGCGTGAGCGAAAGAATCGCCGAAAACAAAGCTACGAGCAAAAAGATATGAGCTTTTGAAAAGGGAGAGGGTTTAAACTGCAAATCTAGCCTTTCCTGGAATTATTCTTCTATTGGAAAAATGGATTACTGCGCAAGGCTGATGCAGAAAAACGAAAAGGATTAAATTAAACTGGAAAGGTCGTGAACTGGGTCTATGGTTTGGTAGACTGGCTGAGGACCTCGGTCCATGGATCCATCATGGACCAGCTCGCCGGGGAAGGGCGGCGGCTCGCCAGAGGATGGTCGGAGCTCACCTAATTCGAACTAGGGTTCTCGAGTCGAGCCAGGAAGGTCACAACGAGGAAGAGGGAAGACGGCGAGTCTCACCATACAGTCACGGTAGCGAGATGGTGACTGGGGGATCTCGTTCGTCGGAGGGGAGCGGAGGCGGGTCTTCGGCGACGTCGAGGAGCGTCTTCCGAGCGTCGGTGCTCGACGTAGAAGGGCGGAAGAGTCGCGTCACCACGGTCGCCGGCGTCTGATCTTCATCGTCTTCGGATCTCGAACGGCGCGGCGGTTAGAGGTGGCGCTCGGCGGCCGGAGCCGAGGAAGAAGGCGACTTCGGCGGCGCGTCCTAGGGTTTAGGAGGATGGCGCTCGGGGCGCGGAGCCGAGGAAGAGAGGCGACGTTCGAGCGGCGCGTTCGTCGGTCTTCGAGGGTACTCGACGTGGCAGTCGGGGTCGTGCGCGGGTCGAGCTGGGCCGGCACGGCAAGCTGGGCCAGCGGGGGAAGAAAGGAAGCGGCCCAAGAGAGAAAAGGAAAAAGGAAAACGAAAACAAAGCTGGGCGGGGAGATTTGGCCCAACTCGGCTGAGGTTTCGTTTTCTTCGTTTCTATTCCTTATTCTATTTCCTGGAAAAAGAGAAAAAAATTTCTACTCAAAATTTGAAATACTTTTCCACACAAATAAAATCCTACATGCATCTAACCAGCATGAGTGCAACAAACATATTAATTATAGCCTATATTAATTAATGTAATTTATAAAATAGCTCTTTTGCGTAAAATAAATGTTAAGAACCCAAATAAATCTAATAAAATTTTAATCTGTTTCAAATATATTTCTGATTTAATGAAATTTATGTCACAATCCAAAATTTGAAATTTTGGGGTGTGACAAAAGGGAGCAACATGGCTGGGAATTTTAAGGTACGTGCATGCGGTGTGCAAGTTGAGGTTGATGCATTATACTGTTTCTTGTTACCTGATAGGAGCTTCAATTCTCGCCTGCATAACGAAGATAGAAAATTTTGGTGGAAGCATTTCGTTTTATTCATGCAGCACTGACAATTGACTTTTGTGATGACTGATGAGAGACTAGGTGAGAACAATAAAACAAGGAAAAGGCCATGTTTACTGTTTTCTTTCTTTTCCACCAAATAAAAGTATCGGTGTTCAGTGCTACACATGAGAACACTTCAGCTACAACTATAACACATCCGTGAAACTGAACCTGATTTATAATGCATCTGGACCAAAAATATCCTCGTACTTCATCCCATGCATATGGTATTGCTCAACTCAACAAATAGAAGCATAGGCCTGGGAGACATCGAGGAATAATTCGCCACATACTTCACAAGTGAGGCCCCATCTGTGACTGCGATAGCATTCCGCGATCAATTTGATCTGCTAGCTAGACCGCCTGGAGTATACAGACAATTTTGAAATCCAAAGCATGGTGATTCACCGTGCCACTCGCTGAGTACTCCTGGCGTTCTTACCATCAACGCCAGCAGTTACGCAGCAGCAGCCGCAGCGGAGTGCTGCTTATCGTTCCGTCCCTCATGATATCCACGCCGCCACAGTGGTCAGGATTCACCCTCTGGCGCTGTACCCAGAACAGCATGTACCAGTACCACTGCAGCAGGACGATCTTGTCGTCGCCGATCAGGTCGCCGTCACGCACAGCCTTGGAACAAATGCGCCCCACCAAGAGTGCCACGATGCCCAGGGCGGTTACCACGATCGCTCCAACGACTCGAGAGCCGCGCTGAAGACGGTGAGCCGCACCATGGGACACGGTGAGATATGGCGGCACACCATGAGCTTGTTGGAGCAGGTCACCAGTTTGCATGCATTCAGGGTCCTTCCTGGGTGCTCTTCATCGGACGGTATGTCTCCGGGAAAGGATTCTGAAGAGAGTACCTGCCGCGTGGTTGTCGAAACTGGAACATGCTAGCCGTTCCACCTTGCTGTTTTCGTAGACTTCCTCGCTTGTTTCCTTTTCTTCCAGATCGCGAATAACGCTAATACTAGAAATCTTGCATTCTTCATATTGCTATAAAACTCGTCCCTCGACTTGTTCCTGTGCCGTTTCGCACACATGGATTATTTGACTCATCTCCACGTCTGTCTTATTTCGGGAAGATATCATGCATGTTAGCCGTTTGAAAAGTAGTACAGTGAAGGACTATCGTGTGGTAATTTACCATGATGCACCTGCAGGAATACAACTCCACGATTCGTGTACTACTTCCTCCGTCCATAAATATAAGGATTCGGAGACTTTCAGCTAACTCGTTTGACCGCTCGTCTTATTCAAAAAAATTATACAATTATCAATTTCATTATGACATGTTTTATCACTAAATATACTTTAAGTATGGCTTATTTGTTTTTGTATTTTCACAACTTTTTAAATAAGACGAGTGGTCAAACGAGTTGGCTGAAAGTCAACGAATGCTTATATTTATGGACGGAGGAAGTACTATTACTCGAGTTCATCAATTAGGAAACAGGTAGAACCATAGAACCACATGGTCAATGCATGTCTACCAAAGAGAAATGGCCACAGTTAATGCATAAACTCGTATTTTCTGCATGTCGTGTTACTTGCATGTCGTGTTATTGTATTTTCAGAAATACATATATAGGATTTGGGGATCATCGTAAAAATTTGTGAACCAGCCTCCTTTCATCACGCTAATATATCCCAACACCAATAACAATGTACTAGTTGCTATCAATACTGGAATGACGGAGCCATTGGCCGTGTAGTGGGACGACAATGAAATGTCAATAACACGACACGATGATCCCCAATCATATTAATGCATGTTGTGTATTGTATTTTCAGAAAGACATATATAGGATTTGGAAGCATCATGAAATTTTGTGAACCATCCTCCTTTCATCGTGGTAATACATCCCAACACCAATAACTGTGTACTAGTTGCTATCGATAGTGGGATGGCGGAGCAATCGCCGGTGTTCATTTCCCAATCCTCCAGATCGCCTGTGGGGTCTCTAAACTTCAAAGTGCGGGAGGAAGAACTTCAACCTCCGTGCCTCAGACCAAACATACAGTGAGCACAAAAGGAACCATCCCACTTATCAATCCCACAAGTGCCAATCTACGATATCATGCATGTCGTGTTATTGTATTTTCAGAAAAGCCATATATATGATTGGGGATCATCGTTAAAATTTGTGAACCAGCCTCCTTTCATCACGCTAATATATCCCAACACCAATAACAATGTACTAGTTGCTATTAATACTGGAATGACGGAGCCATTGGCCGTGTAGTGGGACGACCATGAAATGAGGGTGTGAGCTCCATCCTGTAGTGGAGGCATGCCGCCAGCTTGAAGAATGTTACAACTGGGTCCCACTGATGCATGCCAGTGTGCCCTTCAGACGGGAGTTTGATCTCTGTTCGGTTCCAAAATTCTCCAGATCGCCTGTGGTTGCTTCAAACTTGAAAGTGCATTTCATGATTTCTTTTTGTACTGATGCAATGTGAACAAAAATGAACCAACATGCAAGTCCCAAATGTGGCATCGTTGTATTCCGTTTCTCGTTTGGGTCCTATGCCCGGCACACCTCCGGTTACATTGGGCCGTAGATAAGAAAGTGCAATTCGTAATTAATGGAGTGAAGCCTAGTCTTGTTTGATTGTTCCGCAGTTTACAAGCCCATGGCGACTAGCCATCAAACCTACAGAAATTAGTTTTCGTTTCTGAAAAGAAGTAAAATAGATTAATGTCCTATCGAGTTTCTGAAAAAAAAGTAATATGAAATAATATGTCGCACCTTGGCCATTACTTTTTACTTGCACCGGCAAGACTGTAACGTATCATAAGTAACACTAGTATGGCTGCCCGCGCATTTGCGCGGCTAGAGTTGATTGTTTCACAATGATGATAGTATAAAATTTATAAACTTATGTTTATGTATTTCATGATATTTTGTAATAAACTTGTATATTCTCTCTCCTACGGTCGCATCCCTCGCCTGCTCGTAATGATGCTTAGCTAGTTGTCGCATTTAGCTTGTTGTCTGGCTCACTTGTTCCTTTAGTACACTTCTGCCAACTCATTATCCTTCACACGTCACTTTCCCCATCGTCTTCCTACTGGTAGGTTGGTCATCTTGTTGTTCAGATTGCTTGCCTGTCGTCCTCTCGTTCAAGGCTCTTCCCATCCTTTGTAACTTGTTTTTCGTTTTCCCACTCATCCTTACTCTGTCATCGTCATAACTTGTTTTTTAGCTTGCCTACTCATCACATCACAATTTAGCTATTTTAGACTCATAATGGTATGGTGGAAAAATTAGAAATAAGAATTAAGGATGTTTTTAGCTATCTTTTATAACCCAAATTTAGTTATTTTTTAGACTGTTGGCGGTAAAATGTCTGTTCTACCGCTCGCACACGTGGCCTGAGAGATTTGCTTAACTCTGTTCAGGACCAAAACTTGGAACGCGGTGAATTCCGGAGCGTGCCAGTCGATTTTCCCTGCAAATCGACAAAGACAAGAAAAACGTGTAAAATTCCCGGACTATCGGCCCCGGACAGGCCGATGCGTAACCGCAGCCGATGTTAGTGAATAAAATATAATAAAAATAAGCACTCGGCTGTCGGCTAGAAACGAATCGACATGTCGCAACAATAAGTACTCGCGCGATAAATAAGCAAGGCATACATCAGAATCGGCAATCGGCAAAGCATGGCATCGGCAAGATCTATCGGCAAGCATCATGGTAAATCAAAACGACATCGACAAAAGGGGTTCAGGCCTATACTTGAACAGGAACAATAATAAATAAAGGCATACAAGCATAGATCTGAACGTGGTAAAACAATCGGCTAAACACCCCGAAAGAACGATTAAACCACTTCTATTTGTGTTGGCGGCAGACTTATTACAATCTTTAGTTAACGATGCTTATGCAAAGGGTCTTATATCTCTACCGTTGGACAGTTCATATGGACAGGACTACCCCATCGTTCAATATGCCGATGACACATTGATAATCATGCCAGCAGATGGAAGACAACTTTTCTTTCTCAAGTGTCTCCTTGAAACTTTTGCATCATCTACTGGTTTACGGGTGAACTTTGGCAAATCTTTTCTGGTGCCAATAAATCTATCTGATGAGAAGGCTTCACACTTGGCTGCAACTCTAGGGTGTCAAGTGGCGGCAATGCCATTCACCTATCTTGGGCTTCCCCTTAGAACCACCAAGCCTGTGGTGACTGATTTTTTACCAATCATCAGTAGAATTGAGAAAAGGCTCATGGGCATCTCCCCCTTCACTAATTATGCTGATCGTCTTACACTCAACAACTCAGTTCTCACGGCTTTGCCTACGTATGCCATGTGTATTATTAAATTCCCAGGTGAAGTGGTGGAGGAGATTGACAAATATAGACGTCGTTGTTTATGGAGAGGTTCTGATATACATAAGAAGGGCAACTGTTTGGCGGCATGGAAAAAAAATGTATCAGGCCAAAGGAGCAGGGTGGTCTTGGTATTGTTAATATAGCTGCACAAAATAAAGCTCTGCTCTTGAAGCACATTCACAAATTCCTGAATAAGGTGGATGTTCCATGGGTCAATTTGACATGGAGAGCCTTCTACTCTGCCCCAATTGCTCCTCAAGCGCGTGGTCCTAGGGGCTCTTTCTGGTGGCGAGCTCTTTGCAGATTATTCGATACATACAGGGGTATGGCAAAGGTGATAGTTGGAAAGGGGGATACAACGATGCTTTGGAATGACGTATGGGACTTTGGCACTCTGAAACTTTTATATCCTGAGCTCCACTCGTTTGCTAGAGAGCCTAATATTAGTGTCAACAAGTTTTGGGCCTACTACCAGATTATGAGCGGCTCTTTCATCTGCCACTATCACCCATTGCCTCTCATCAATTGGCTGAGTTAGTGGAAACTCTGGGCGAATGGAACCGTGATGCTAATGAAGATGATAAGTGGGTTTATATTTGGGGATCAGGTACCTACTCATCCAAGAATGCATACCTTCAAATCATTGGTCATAGGGCTGCAGCAGCCCCCTTTCAGTGGTTATGGAAGTCATGCTGCCAAGGAAAACATAAAGTCTTCTTTTGGCTCTTACTCAATGATCGACTCAACACAAGAAATTTGCTGCGGCGCAAGAGGTTTGCAGTCCCCTCGGTTAACTGTGTCTTATGTGGCAATGGCATTGAGGAAACTGTCCAGCATCTTTTCTTTGGCTGCTCCTTCTCTCAGCTTTGTTGGGCCTCAATACAAATCATTTGGGACCTGGCGCTGCCATTGGTGGAAATGGTACAGGAGCAGAAGCAGCACTTTGCATATGATTGCTTCATGGAAGTGGTAACGATAGCATCTTGGGCGATCTGGATACAGCGAAACGGTATTATCTTCAATGGGGCAGCCATTAGCTTTCCAAAATGGAAGAAGGACTTCAAAGAGATCTTCACTCTCATGTTCTACAGAGCTAGTCAACGACGTCATGATGCCATGACGGCCTGGCTAGCATCCTTGTAACTTTTCTTTTTTTTTTCGCTGACCATGTACATAAAAACTAACAACTAATTAATAAAAACACAGTAGGGGAATCCCCTCCTGTTTCGCTTCAAAAAACGATTAAACCAATAGCCACTAATTATACTCATAATCTAACGATCGCTTCACCGAGGACACGTCAACTAAGTGAAGTAAAACAGGACACGTCAAACTGTTTTACACGATCGATAGTACAAATATGATCGGCAACTATCAGTCCCAGATACTCAACAAATTAAATCTAACTCTTAGCAACTGTTTCGCCGAGGACACGTCAACTAAGCGAAGCAGACAGGACAAGTCAAACTACCTACCCAATCACTAAGAACAGATCTAATCGATTAAGCACCTTAACCGTGACTCGAATAACTAGATCAAACCGGAAATCGACATCAGCAATCGGCAAACAAGGTCGTGGCTAGGACAAGTCAACTAACCGTAACAAAGAATTAGACCAGGTCTTAAACAATTCCATGTAGTCGATGCGTAATGTAAACCCTAGATTGATCTAAATTATCGGATAACTAGCAGCCACATCAATCTTAATCATGGACAAGTCGACATAACAAAGATCGATGCGCTTACCTGACGAAATCCAAGCCTAGACCGGAGCCCCGATGGACGCCGATGTCGACTGAGGTTTCGTCGAGAAATTGTGGCGATGCGCCGAAGAGTTGATTGTATTGATTGGTTGTTCTTGATTACAAGCACCTGGGTTTATATTTATACACCGAAGGCAACCGACTTGGAGACAAACACGTCTCCTGCTTGACCACAACTCGGTCGATTCTTTCTTAATCTAGGAAAAGAATTAAAAAAGGGCACAACCCCACATACGCGCGCGTCTTCGGGATTTCTTTGGCTTCATGATAACCTGCGGGCCACCACTTTGGCATATAATCTTTTCCTACCCGCTGCATACTCTGTCGTCCACTGACAACGGGACCTGGACCAAATTTTGGTGTCAACACAGACTTATAATGTAATGACGGGTAATTTAGAAATAGGTGTGAAGTGTATGTTTGGTTATTTTTATTACTTCAAATTTAGCTATTTTTTGTCTCATAATTGCATGGTGGGTAATTTAGAAATAGGTTCGAGGGGTATTTTTGGCTATTTTTTATTATTCCGAATTTAGCTATTTTATAAATATTTACAAGGGGTTTTGTGACTAATTTTTCATAATGGCAATGGTGGGTAATTTTCTCTTCTTATTTTTTCGGATTAACGTGGGAATTTCTAGCATTTTAGAGCGAACGTGGTGGCTCCTTTTTCTCGTCAATTATATATATAATAGATTTGTACCCACGTCAGTCCAGTACGTTGAGAGTTGGTGACAAAATTAAACGACATAAGGTAAAAGAACAGAAAAAGGTAAACATCTTTCTTTATATTGCACAGAATATGAGAACAATATATTGAGTAAAAATACAACAGATTCTTGAAAGCATCTTAATGGAATCCCACTGCAAACATGAGCCTTGTGTTTTTTTTTTTTTGACGTAAAGCCTTGTGTATTCCAACATGGGTTTAGGATGCAATGGGAATATTCAAACAACGAACATCATAAATCATGTAAGTAAATGCATCTATGCTTCTCGCACAAAATCAAGCTCTCCTAGAGGTTAATGGAAAAAAATTCCACATAAATTTCTTGCCTGTATAGAAAGAGCTCCTATAATTACAGTATCTTTTGCATTGTTCTCTAATTAGTTTTATGATGCGTTGAGTTAATTTAAGTGTGATTAACCCCCTGTTAGAGGAATATGATGCAACTGCCTGATGCTCGACCGAGTCTTGCCCCACGAACGGGTCCGCGCCGCGCACGCCACGCTCACCGCCACTCGCCCTGACGGCTCGCGCACGCCACGCAGGCGTTCCCGTCGATGTAGGATCAACCTGTTGTACACATCTCTCATGTAACTGTATAAATACCTCAATTGAGGACCATGAATAGATGCGGTCGATTTCTCCAAACTCTTACACCCCTTATGATCTACTCAAATTTAAAGGTTTGAGAGAATCTGGTTGTCTGCTGCATTATAAAGTAGTTCTGCTGGAAAATATTGCTCTCCTGCTTGCTGTAGATCAGAACGCCATGCCTGAGTTCTTTGTTTGACAAGTGCAATATATATATATAGTGAACTACTATTCTATAGCCGGCCACATAATAACTTATTATGTCCACTTCAATATAGTAATTTACGACATTCACCTAAAGTGAATTACGACATTTTGCTATATGATTTACTACACTTTTATCATGATCTTTGCTTGTAACACGTGTGTGAACGCTTCGTAATTTTGCTTCAATTTATCGTAATTTCGTGATAAAATTATCGTAAAACTGAAGTGGCTATCACGAATTTACGATAAATTCAAACAAATTTACGACATCAGCGTTCACACATCTTTTGAAAAGAAGACTCATGGTAAAAGTGTAGTAAATCACGTATCAAAATATCGTAAATCACTATGCACGAATGTCGTAAATTACGATAAAAAGTGGCCACAGATTAAGTTATTCTATAGCTGGCTATAGAATAGTAGTTCAATATATATATATATATATATATATATATATATATATATATATATATATATACGGAGAGTATATTCTATAGCCGGCTATAGAATAGCTTATTCTATAGCCACTTCAGTTTTACGATAAATTTATCACGAATTTACGATAAATTCAGACAAATTTACGACATCAGCGTTCACACACGTTTTGAAAGATGAACCACGGTAAAAAGTAGTAAATCACGTAGCAAAATATCGTAAATCACTATACACAAATGTCGTAAATTACGATACATAAGTGGCCATAGAATAAGCTATTCTATGGCTGGCTATAAAATAACCGGTATATATATTAGGAAGCTTTAGAGAGTCTAAAATGCTTTTAGCACCAAAGTACTCTCATCCATAAATTGGTACAAACAGAATACATATGATGGGGAATGGCGGGCAATTCACTTATACTCAAACACACATTATGCCACTTAAACTAAGTATTAAACTAAGCACTATATATATAACATATACGGTTCCATAATTTGATACATTATCTCAGTGAAACCCACATGGCATAAATAAAAACTATCTAACAGTTGTGATAGATATGGTCATGTCGTTGATACTGCATGACTGGGTAGCAGCAGTGGATGTCACTTCATTTCCGACCCGTACATTAAAATATGCTGGGTGCTTTGGCTCAGCCAGGATCTTAGTCTTGCTACTTAGCATTGCAACAACATCTAACATGGTTGGTCTATCAGCTGCGTTCTCTTGAACACATAGCAGAGCAATGTTCATGCACCTCCTTATTTCAGCCGAGTTATGCATGGGTACCAATGATATATCAATGAGTTCACTCCATCTTTCCTCTTCGTATAATTGCCATGACTGTTTGTAATTACATCACATAATAATTAACATAGATGTGATACCAAATTAACATAGATGTGTGCCAGTAAACTTACATATCCAAGGACATTGATAAAATCTCCACATTCATGGCTATCAGAATTCCTTTTTCCGCTAAGGATCTCAAGAACCAGAACACCAAAGCTGAATACATCAGATTTGATAGAGAAGAGGCCCTCGGATGCATACTCGGGAGCCATGTAGCCACTGAAATGATGTAGTAATATATGGCCAATAATTACTATATATGGTAGATCTGTGCTATAGATGTCCAAATAAAGTGATCAATTTGTGCTATACTTACTATGTACCAACCACTCTCCTTGTGGTGCTTTCTTCGGTGTTATTTGAGCTAAATATTTTTGCTAGCCCAAAGTCAGAAATTTTAGGGTTCATTTCGCTGTCCAAGAGAATGTTGCTTGGTTTAAGGTCTCGATCTATGACACGCAATCGGGAGTGCTTATGCAGGTAGAGAAGGCCTTCTGCTATCCCTTCAATTATATCTAGGCGTTTGTTCCAATCCAACAAAGTTTTTTTAGTTTCATCTGCTTGCGCATCACCAATTGAATGTTAGTATATATAGCAGTAAACAAACAACACTGTACTGAGAAATATGGAAAAAGTTTTCATGTGTCTTGAGACATGTACTCTCCTTGAGAGCAGATAAATTAACATGTACATACCAAAGATAAAGAAGTCCAAGCTTTTGTTTGGCAAGTATTCATAGACCAAAATTTTCTCGTCTCCTTGAGAGCAGCATCCCAAGAGCTTAACGAGATTTGTGTGCTGGAGTTTGGCTATGAGCTGTACCTCGTTCTTGAACTCGACGAAACCTTGTCCTGAATGTGAAGCGAGCCTCTTAACAGCTATCTCAACTCCATCGGGAAATTGACCCTGTGGAACATATAAGGGGTACACACACACTAGCATTCAAAATTCCTTCAGTGGCATGACAGGACGTATGTTTTATTTGCCGCAACCAGATTCCTTTATTTGTTTACGATGCACAAGTGAAGCAATTTATTTGCATGTTGTTTTTCATATATTGGAATGTACTATATGTGCTGAAAGTGAAAATTTGACAGGAAGGAGTGGAGTATGTACGACATAGTGATATTTGCTCTTACCTTATATACGGGGCCAAAGCCACCTTCCCCAAGTTTGTTTTCTTCAGATAAGTTATCTGTGGCATCCAGTATCTCATCGAAGTCGAACACCGAAAACTCTGAGAGCTCGGCTTCCATTTCCCAATCCAGTTGCTCGTCTCCTCCTTGCTGCTGCAAGCTGTTGTTGTTGGCACGCTTGTTTTGTCGTAATAATCTGACATTGCCTGCACAACAGTAAGAGAGATTGGCCGGTGAATTAATATACATAACCTGATGAGCAAGCATACCAGGCCATCTGCAGTAAGTAGTAAATGGAAAACAATGTCCCATGCATCAGTAAGTAGTAAATAAATTAAAAGGTTAATTGCAAATCCCACCTTATAACTTGCCTCCTAAACAATAAATGTGTGTTTAGCATCCACGGTGACAATTTTGGCCTATTTGAGAGAGCACATAGAAAACGAGGGCTATTTGAAACAAAACTGTGGGATGGACTGGGATGGTTTTTGCAACGAACGAACTTATTTGAGGGAATATCAAACTAGAGGCAAATTATGGGGTAGGATTTGTCATTAAGGCTAAATTAAATGAAGCCCCGTACCTTTTCTGTATCTCGTTCTTACTCGCGGCCGCCGACGGTAAACGACGAAGAAGCAGAGCAGCGCTACAACCGCCGCCACAGGAGGCGCCACGGTCAGGGGAATCACCCAGGGCCGCCTAGCTCTCGTAGCGTCGTCGGTGGTCGGAGCCAGCGACGACGACGGCGTGATCCGGACCATGGAGGCGTTGTCATCGTTGAAGAATCTCATGCTCTCGTACCTGAGGTTGCAGCGCAGGATGAGGACGCGGCCTCCCTGGAGCACCGACGTGGTGGCGCTGAGCATGCCGATGAGCCCCTGCAGGCACGCCAGGCAGTCAGCGGCGGACAAGTCCGGCGTGCACTGCGCCAGTGAGTAGAGCGTCGTCCTGATGGCGCCGCCGCCGGAGCCGTCCATGAAGGCGGTGACGAACCTGCCGGCGCTGGCGGTGGCCAGCTGGGCCGTCTGGTTGAGCATGTCGCGGACGCCGGCGCCCACCGCGGCGGGGTCGCGGCCGGGGATGCTCTGCTGGTGCCAGGACTGGAACAGGTAGCTCCTGTCTTGGTAATTACTAGTGGCGAGGATGCCGCTGCCGTCGGAGAAGCCGAGGAGGCAGTCGTCGTCGGACACGGCGGCGGCCTTGCCGCCGGGGCAGCTCTGCCGCGCGTACCGGAACGCGCCGGCGACGCAGGCGCTGCAGCCGGTGCGGTTGTTGCCAACGGCCATGTCGCCGCGGCACAGCGCCAGCGCGTACGCCGCGTCGGGGGCCCGGCCGGCGGTGGCGGTGGCGAAGAGCTGCGCGGAGGAGGAGGTGTTGCCGGTGAGACTCCTGGACAGGGACCCCAGGTTGCTCTGGTACGTGCCGTTGGCCGTGTAGTTGCCGGCGTAGCCGCACACCGACCCGATAGCCGTGGCCCGACGTGGCAGCAGCAGGACGAAGCAGCTGCTAACTAGTAGCATCAGCATGTCAACGGCCGCCATGGCTGCCATGCCCTGCCGACTCTGCCGTCTACTACTCCGTGAGATTGTACTCCAGCTAGCTAGCTCGATGGTTCGTTATTCATCAAATCATCATCGTATACTGCAGTCTACCGGGCCGTTGTCTGTCGCTTTCATTCAGAGGTTTGGTGGTATAAGTCAGTCTTGGTTTTCTTTTTTCTTTTTTTTTGGGGGGGGGGGGGGGGGGGGGCGGGGGTGGGGGACAGTTAGCTTTCTTTAATATTAATAGAGCACAGATCATAAAAAATAACAAAACAAATGAAAGGTGTTAAGCCATAAAAACAGAGTATAGTATAAGGAATAGTAGTATCCTCGGTGAACTACAACAATGAACTCGCTAAGAACTAAAAATAAATAGCTTACAACTACACTTTAAATGCACTCTCCCATGAACGTTCATGGTTTAGCATCCTGCAGGATGGTCACCAATAAGCTTTGGAGTGTATCCAGTAGAACAACCATGGATGGAGGGGTTATAATTCATACAAACTAGCCCTTCAACCCGGGCACCTACACGGGCTGGTTTGTTGAAAATGTGATCAGTCCTTCATGATTTTGGACATGGGCAAGGAGTGAATATGTTTATTTCTTAATTACAACACTATGTTTTTTAATGGGAACTAAGAATGTATTTTTCAATATAATATGGAAATCTGTTCTGTAGAACAAAAACTCGCTGCCTTCAGAACATAATTCTCCCTCCATCTCATATTATTTGCCATCCTACACTCATCCAATTTTCCTTATTTACTTGTCACCCTTGCATCTCAACGCACCTTTCTCTCTCCTTCTCATTTCCCGTGCACCTACTTTTTTCACTTTTTTCTTAATTTCTGTGACCAGAGCTAAAACGACAAGTAATTTGGGGCTGTGTGAGTAGCCAAGATGCCTGTCTGCCTTGTATTGTTCCTCTAATGTGACATGGTTCGTCTGTTCAAACCATTAGCAACAAACTTAAATGACAGGTCAGTAGAAAAGGACCTAATCCACTTCACATGGAGGAGAGATCAATAAGGCCTAAGGGGGTGTTCGTTTCTTTTGAAAAAAATTTAGCCATGTCACGTCAAGGAGAATTTTGTCATTTAAGAGTATGAAATAAAGTCTAATTATAAAACTAATTGCGGAATCCCTAGGCTAATTCGCGAGACGAATCTAATGAGGGTAATGAAGCCGTGATTAGAAGATGGTTACTGTAGTATCACTGTAGTAAAACATAGATTACGTAGGCTCATTAGATTCATCTTGTAAATTAGCACCCATCTGTCAAAAAAATTTTGTAATTATACTTTATTTAATACTCCTAAATGGTAATATTCTCTTTGATGTGACAGGGCTAAAATTTTTGCGGCATGAAACGAACACCCCCTAATATTGCAGAGGGGGTGTTGAATATGCAGTGATTCGAGTAGCATGTGGTTCCTCCAAAAAGGTATAAGAAGAATAATACAAAGTAGCCAAAAAACATACATGTTGAAAATGCCGTCTGCGTGTTTGGTTTTCACCAGATGACCACCGTTTCTGCCTGTTGTCATGTTGTGACTTGCTGCAGTGAGGTCTAGACGAATATAAACTGTGGCAAGCTGCCGTTGACTGCATATTTAGCTAGTCTGCTTTCCCCACCTCAACCGCAAACTCATATGTCTAGAGTTTCCATTCCATGTTCCCACAAGTACACTAGCTGATGGCATGACTTGCGTCATCCTGGTTTCGTTTGTCAGATGTGGTACACATCGTGGAAACTAAGGCAAAAGCCTGCCAATCGGAGGCAACCAATATGTACCTCTAGATATAGACCAACATATCTTCCGGGTTCGTGCTTTGGTCAGTTGGTCTATACTTTGACGCGTTCAACAAATGAAGATATGGAGAAACGCCTCCTGGATTCTGAATGCATGGGAATACAACAGTATTCCGTAGGAGCCCCATCGGGATTATTATGCCTTGCTTTCCATAGCGCTCTAAGTTATAGCGATATTTACTAGATGCGGCAAAGTGAACAGACAAAAGGACTGTGTTGTCTAGGGGTGATATGTAAATAATCTGCAGGTCATACTTTTTTCTTTTTTTGAAGATACGGCTCCACCGTGACTGCCAAGGAGAGAAGCAGCGTGAACAGCAGGGGGTCGGAAGTGAGGCGGCGAAAGAGTACGGAGCCGTCTTGGTCATTTTCTCTGTTGACAGCGTCTATTCTATTTTCCTCCCCAACTTTCTCTGTTTCCAGTGCAGTGCATTGCTCCCACGGATAAGATACACCCCCTAAAAATAGCTCTACGGTCGGGTGAGTGTCGAAGTCCTCCGTATGACGAAACATCCTGATTGACTGAGTACACGGTCAACCTAGCTGTATCGTTCTATATTTTTCTTTAGTTCAAATGCAGAGCACATATTTCTAAC
The DNA here is from genome assembly GCA_012490785.1 of Eragrostis nindensis. Lineage (NCBI taxonomy): Eukaryota > Viridiplantae > Streptophyta > Magnoliopsida > Poales > Poaceae > Eragrostis > Eragrostis nindensis. The sequence continues at coordinate 373,611 of JAAXCT010000099.1, read as the reverse complement.
AGGGGCCAAAAGAAGCACTAACAATACACCCGTGCGTAGATGTAGATCCATTCTAAATTTGAGTTTTTAGATCTCGTCCTGTCCATTTTATTTTCGTTTCTCGTTCTTTTCCTTTTATTTTGTTTCGAAGTAGATATTGTCTGACTCTCGTTCTATTGACTCTTTTCCGGTCGAGATGTTTTTTTTGAGACGTGTCAATTTTATCCATAACAAGTGCCAGCGATACGCCTCTATTTATCTTTTCCTTTTCATCTTTCCTCCCCCGTTGAGATCAGCTTCTTTTGGAGCTTCTGTCGTCCAGCTTAGCTACCACGACTGGCCATGATAGTCATGCTTGATTATGACAGGTTGCAATGAGCGGTGACCCAATCAATACGTCCAAGTCTTCTCCTAGCTAGGGGCCTGCTAATTGAGTGCCCGCGCGCATTGACCATTGACCAGATGCGCTGGGGGTACCTATCACATAGTTGGTGCTCCTTTTCTTTATGTGCATGTTCCTTTCGAAGTTCATTGCCCAAGTTGGTTCACAATTGGTGTGCGCCTCCTTTGGTCCATTGTGATTTGAAACCGAGTAATATCCTACTGGATGATGATATGGTTGCTCATGTTAGTGACTTTGGGTTAGCAAAGTTTCTTTACAATAATTCTACAGGCTTCAGAGTTCAACAAATATAGTTGGACCAAGAGGATCAGTTGGGTATATTGCACCAGGTGAACTTATATTCTATCTTTTCTTCTTAATCTGTTAAATCTGATGACTCCATATAAGGAAAACTTTGGTATCGTTTCTAGTGCCAATACTGAAAATTTCTCAATTCTAAGCATTCACACATCATGTTTCAAGCGCAGAATACGGAATGGGATGTGAAATATCAACATCTGGTGGTATATATAGCTTTGGAGTTATTTTGCTCGAAATGGCATCCGACCAATGACATGTTTAGCAATGGCCTGAACCTTCACAAATTTGTTGAGTCCGCATTGTCGCTGGACATCTGTGAGATTTTGGATACTAGCCTGCTTCCATACAATAAAGTTGAAGAAGGAAAACATTACTTATCTTATGAGAGTGAAGCAATGTTTGAAATGCAAAGCTGTATCAAACAGTTAGCTAAACTTGGCCTAAAGTGTTCTGCTGACTCACCAAAAGATCGACCAGCAATAAAGGAGGTTTACTCCGAAATCATCACAGTCAAGGATAGATTTTCAGCGTTGCTCTGCTAAGGGCAAACATTTGATATTACTTTTGTAACTATGTTCCTTTAGTTACTATGTTCTCATATGGAGTATACCAGTATGCTTCCCTTACTCCTTCTGTACGCATACTTTACTTTTAGCACACTAAGACATCAGCTTTCTTTGTTATTCCCTGTCCTATTTATGCTCCAAGGCAGAGGTGGCTGCGGCGGCGGCATCGATACCGGAGTGTATGCGGCTGCAAAACAACAAGATTGTTATGGCGAGTAGAACTAGCGTTCAGAGTCAGAGAAGCGCGCTCAAGAAAAGAAACGACGGAGGTGTGGCGCACGGCAACAATGAAAAAGATTCTGTTACATGCGTATCAAATAGATGCTGCGTTGGGCTCTGAGCCTGGCCCAACTCTGGTTTGCTTTGGACGTAGGGTGAACAGCCCATTTCTTGCTGGTGGATCCTATATGTAGGGCGGGCTATAGTTAAACTTTGATAGAACAGTGTTTGAGATTCGTGCAACGGCTCAGATTCGCGCAGGTGGAGAAGGGGATGGCTAAGAAGCTGCCAGTGTCACTCTCTGGTTGGGGCGGGTGGGAGGTGGGAGAAAAAGAAACGAATTTCAAACTTTAAACGCATTTTTCTCCTAAACCGTAAGTCCGTTTTCGAATTCGTTTGAACCTACGTGTTTGTTACAATTAATTCTACAAAATAAGATCCAATATGAATATTTTTTGAATTTTTTAAAATTTAAAATTTTCGTCAACATTTTAAATATACTATGTCAACATTTTGTTTATACTATGTCAATATTTTTTTGTTTGTGGTCAACATTTTTTATAAAAATGTTGATTTTATTTTAAAAATGTTGAAATAGAACTACAAAAATGTTGACTCTTCTGTTTCAAAATGTTGACGCTCTGATTTGGGCTGGGCTGTTCAGATTTAGTGGGCTATTGGGCCAATCTATCGTATGTTAACCATAGGACGCCCTGCATATAGGAGGTCCCTTTCTTGCTTGATTGTTCACACTTGGATTTTTATTTTTATTTTATTTTAGTTTTTGATTCTTTTTGCGAAAGGTTCACACTTGGAAGTTGGAGGCACAGGTACAAATTGTAGTGCAGCACTAGCGTCTGCTAACTGAATTGTATCAAGAACTATATAAAAAAAGAATAGGAAAAATCCTCGATTAGAAAAATAAAATCAGACTCAAGTTCCGAATTAATTACACTACAATGCACTAGCAGGAAAATAACTTGTTATTATATACCCGTACGACCTACAGTAAGCACCACACGCCATATCACTTTTATTATATACGTTGAGGGGGCGAGATTTGGGGGGCATAACTGAAAGCACACACACTCTGCAGTTCATCACATAAGCGAATAAGTAGAGTAGGTGAAACAATACGTCTATAAACAGAGAGCTAACGTCTAAAATGATAAATAAGTGAGCACACGAAGCACGCCAATCCATCTGTACGAGAGCCAAGGTACAAGCCTGCAACGCCGATGCCTGAGCAAAGCTGGGGGTATAGCTAATCTCACCATGTATGGATTGGGAAACATTGGGAAGCTTTGCGACTCCACGATAGAGAAGACGTGCTAGTAACAAAATAGTAGCACAAGTTGACGCGAAACTATATGAGATCCCACGTTTCAGGCTGCATCTCTAGAGGTGGAGGTTGGTAGAGCAATTCGACTATCGATCAGACTACTTGCCATCCTCAACGGTGGCAACAGTTGGTTTGGTCGCTTCGCTGGTGGTCTGCGCGCGGAGGGCCTTCACGGTGACAGCCTCGCCTGTGTGTCATCAGCAAGTTAGATCTGCAGTCCATACTTTCACTACGACGTACTACGCGTGACACACTAGCTCGCTACTTGTTAGGGCTTAATCATCGTGTTGCTGCTGATGCTTGAAAGGAATAATGTTCGATGTCCTTGTTGCTGCTTTTTCTGCCTCGCTCAAGAGCAGCTATAGGATCAAGCTAATCGTTCAAGATGGCAGTTTCACCGCATTCTTGGTGTCATCTGTAGCCATTCTGGTTTCCTCTAACTTAGATCTGTACGTAAGCGATCAAGCCGAGCATGTGTTTGTTCCACTGTCAGAGCAGATGGTCGGGGCATGGGAAGCTGAACAAGGTTTCGTCAGGGAGCGCAGGCCACGGCAGCAACGCCGGGGGCAGGCTCTCCATTGCGGTCTGTCACGGAGAACAAATGACGGCGAAGCGGACACCTTCGGCGTTGGAAGGGGGGCTGCCGAGCATGGCTGCCGCGACGGCGCGACCTCCGGCGTAAAGGTCCGACGACCACGACAACAGTGGTTTCGCTTCTCGTGCTTTGATCCCTATGTCGAAGCTGTGATAAGTAGCACGAAATTCTCCAGTTATGCGATTTTTTAAGTAGCACTAAATTCTATACGTCCCCAAATCTAAAAGATAAAATAGAATATTATTTGACATATATACTTGAGCCATGATTGTCTTTCTTTCTCTGAGGTAGCATAATTGAACCGTTTGTTGCTCATAGCTCGTAGCACAGTAAAATAATATATTTAGGACAAAGATAGAAAATAATGCCATTCAACTTCTCTCACATTTCAAATGTTTTGTCTTCCTCACATAAAGCTATAACCTTGTCAAATTGACTCTACTGATCCACAAGTAGGTGACATATTGTTGTTTTTCATTTCCCAGCTAGTTTCATATTTAAGAGCTTCACATGCGAACCAACGTGTGATAAAAACCCCAAGGTGCAGCCGAACATCCAACATTTCAGCTACCAATTCTAGTAGCACTCATCCTTGTTCGAAAAAAATCCTCGTCCTCTCAATTTTTCGTCCCAACATGTTCCTGTAATTCATCTCATAGTTACTATTACTACAGCATAGGCCTGGAAGGCATCGGGAAGAATATGGTCACACCCCAACAGTATAAAGCGAGCTGATGAAGTTTAATCTTAGTTGCAACTGCACAGGTCTTCAGTGGCATGAAAAACATGTAAACTTGCGTGGAATTTGCAGCATTTCTTGCCAGCCCATCAACAAGAGGAACTGACAAGTATGTAACTGTGTACTGAACGAAGCCGAAGGGCGGAGAATAGAAAGAGAAACAGAGTAACAGGTAGACAAACTTGAACACTAATTGGAGATCAGTTAGCATTATGAAAACCTCTGTCCTCCTGTCCTAGAAAACATAACCTCTGTAGTCTTGATCTAAAGCAAAAAACAAGTTACGTTCAAATGAACATCCATGGTCTGACTCACTGACCTCTCTGTTTGGAAAAGAGCCAAGGTCATTGGCGCCGGTCTGTCGTTCGTGCCTTGAAAGCTGCTGCGGCAGGATACATGGCAGCGTGATAGAGGAAAGGCCTTCCCCTCCTCCTGGCCGTAAATTCGATCACAGAACTACGGGGTGCAGCTTGCCGCCGTAAAAAGCAATGTCCCTACCCTCGACTCGTTGTGGGCACTGATTGTGACACCCCGTGTCACTGTCATCGAAGTTATGTAAACACCCAAACTGAACTGAACCCAAATCCACTTTAAAGTCAAAATTCGAAATAATTGTTCAAACAATCATCAAACCAATGGTTGTGAAGGAACTCGAAATTTTTAATAACAACAGACCCTAACCAAAAATTCTGCGGCTAGCACATCTGAAATAAGAATTTTAAAGAATTTTGCAGAATATTTGGAAAAGGTTTGGATGCTCAAATAAATCCCCAAAGTTTAAAAAGCATCCAAATTTTACCAGCTGCAGTTTGAAATTCTCCCAGAATCCAGATGTGCATGTTACACCACTATGTTCATAATCCTTCACTCAATCGGCCTGCCAATTTTCGTGATTTTAGGAGCTTGTTTACTAATTTTATTAGTGCACACAAGTTCGGGAGAAATCACAGTTTGATTAAATTGCGAAATTGGAAAAGATGACGTGGGGCCCGCTCGTCAGTGTCGTCTCCCTCACTGAGCATCGCCGAGCTTTTTTCGCGTCCGCCCGCCGCCCAGGCCCGCTCCCGACCGGCCACCTCCTCCTTAAACGCGACCCGGCTCCTTCTCCACTCGTCCTCGCCGCCATCTCCTCTCTTCTCCCACCAACCCTAGCTCCCGCGTCGCCTCGCCATTGCCGGGCTTCGCCGAGCTTGCTCGCCACCGTCGAGCCGTCTCCGGTGGAGTCGCATCGCGCGAAGCTCCGCCTCGACATCCTACTCCTCCGCCATGGCCCCGCTTCTCTTCTCCCCGCCGTGAGCCGCTCGAATCGAGCTCGTCTTCTTCACGGTCGGCCGTGCATCGTCGTCCCCTCGCCGTCGAGCTTCATCACGCGAAGGCGAAGCTCCCCGGCTGGATCTCGACGTCTTCCGCTCTCTGCGTCGACCCCGCGACAACGTCGGAGCTCCGCCTCTCCTCACCGCTCAACGCCGACCCGCCCCGGCCACCCCCGCTCGTTCGCGCCATCCTAGGTGAGCTCGCCATCCCATGCGCTCCCCTTCCGTGCCCTCCTCTTCGCAAGAGACCGCCGGAATCCCTATTCCGGCGAGAGCGCCGCCGCCGTACCGAGCTGGCCGGATCCCGTGTGGCCAGGCCCGGATCTGGTGTGGCCGCGCCTGCCTAAATCTGATTGGCCGGGCCCTTTTTCCTTTTCACAAATATCTTTAATTCTCTAGAAATTCACAGGTTCTTGCAAAATTCATAGAAAATTGACAACACCTCAGAAAAATACAAATCCAATTTTGTTGGACTCCTTGTGCTCATATCTATCAAACCAAACTGTCAAACTGAACAAAATCTTTTGTCGGTTTTCTGGAAGATTACCTAAGTGGTAATTTTTGTTTAAATAATAATTAATTCTCTATAAATCAATAAATCCCAAACTCTTGCAGGCATGTAAAGCATCTGATTACACAGTTACAGAGAACTTTCCACTATCATATCCTGTATAATTCTTTTCTTATGATTTAAATCGTGTTCTGCATCGTTTAAATTGTGATAAATAATCCGTATTACAATAAATCGCCAAACTTCACCGTAAATTACTTCCAGTGGTTCTCTTCACCAGAAACATGCCACTGGACATAATACAAAATTTTTCCAAATCATGTTAATTTAATTAACCAACTTTAATTTAATTACATCATATTATTGCTTCTAATATGCATTATTTCCTTGTCATGGCGTATAGTGACCGAGGAGACTCCGGAGCCTCTCGACTTCCAGCTGCCGGAGCAGGCGCAGGAGGAGCAGCAGGCTGACACCACCACTGACTTTGCTAGTGACGTTCCTGAGCTAGCAAGCCCCGGTGCATTCTATCCTATGTTTTCGGTTTTCTTATCACTATGTGTGAAGTCTAGTATGGTTGTGCACTAGGTTTACAGGAGTTGATTAGAACCATAGAACTGCATTAGGATTACCTTTCCTGATTACCCTTGACGTCCCTGTTAGTAGTATGTTAGTCTTTTGTCGATCGTTAGCGCTGCTATGCTTAGCTACTAGTGATCGGTAGAAGACGAGTGGTAGATCCAACTCGCGAGATAGGATCATGACACCTTGGATTGTACTAGAAGAATTATAGGCTGTTAGAGACCGGACGGGGATTTGTTTGTATAAGATGGTTTGAGAAAGCTGGGCTTTCACGGTGGTAGCCCGTCTGTGTCGGTTAAGGACCGTTCGTTGTTGGCCCTATTGAGCAAGTTTGAACGTACTGATTCACATGCTGATGTTTATGGGCTCAGTAAACCGACATAACCTGTGTTGCCCTGGATGTCTGGTGGATACCTATCTCTCTCTATCATGGTACAGTTAGGAGAGAACGAATCACCTCCCGAATGGGGCGTACGTTTGGGACGGGGACCGTGTCGGGAGGACCCTTTCTCGGAAGGAATAGGATTCGGCTTTGCTCTGGTGGTGCACAGGTGAAAGGTTGCCATATGTGGTCTGTTCGCGGGCGCATATGTCGTGTGGTCAGGTTTCTCCTGCAGGATGTACATCGATGCCGCTCTCGGAAATGAGCACCCACTTGTTCAGTGCGCCACATCGTAGTGTGATGATGGATGCTGATGATGATTTATGCTTTACTGTCTTACTTACAGTACTACTTGCTTGTTTTTTTCTAGCTGTTAGCTGTAAAACATGATACTTGGCTAATCACTTAATTTGAGCTAAAACTTGAAAGTAAGGACCAAGTAATTAATGCGGTTTTCACAAATCTGAGTTAGCCTGCCCCTTGTAGCCTTTGCATGCTAGGAGTCAGCTGTAGTTGGCCATGTTGACGGGTAAGTCTTGCTGAGTATTAGTTGCTGAGGGTTTAGCTCTTTAATGTTTTGTGCATGTAGTACCTTCATCCCTGACTCTGCTGGTGGAGGCGGCCAGTAGGATGGACAGCCTCCTGTGGGTTGGACAGTCCACTGGGAGCCTGAGGAGTGATCTGCTGTGGAGTTCGCATCATCAGGCTTGTGATGCGGATTCGTGTATCGTGAGCGCGTAGTCGCCTCTTGTATCGTATCTGGACTTAGTATCTTGTGTCTTTGTTAGACTTCCGCTGTGCAACTCGATGTTTTAATTCAAACTAATGTAATAACTTAAAGACTTATTTGTGTTATTTATATGATGTACTATCTGTGTCTGTTCATCAGCACTTCCGACTCAATCCTGTGAAAAGCAGAAACGCTACATTGATCACCCAGAATCTCCGTGTAGGTGGCGCATCGCCCCCTCCACATAATTAGTACAAGATGATGTACCTAAATTGGTACCTGCGGTGTCATGTCTTGTTCCGCTTAAGTAGTAACTAGTAACCGCTAACTTTTATATTATTCATGGGTTTATGTCAAATGTACAGTCACTCAGTGTAACGACCCACTTTTTATGCTCTTTTTAATTAACAGTTTAAGTGATTAAGCAACACTCATTACACGATAATTAAAACAAATATTCTGAATTTTCTTCACAACTCATAGTAGTTCAGGCCAAAAGAAAAATAATAACAACTATTATATGAGTGAGGCGTTGAAAGTTCTTAAACAACAAACACATATTACAACAATATAAAATTTTCTTAGTGGACCAAATATGATTTCACTAATCATCCCACTCAGATAAATGAAACCACTCTACTTAATTGAGGATTATCATGTCCACTGCCCTTTAGCTTCCTAAGAGTCACACGGTGGTCACAAAGAAGCATCCCACAACTCAAACAGCCAGGTAACAGCTGTGCACCATCCACCAATAGGAGCTTCACATTTCACCCTGACCAACAGCCTGTTCGGCGCAGCGGAATCGGCTGGGCTCGAGTGGCTGGGCTTGTTGCCGTTACTCACAAATTCACTGTAGCAACAGCCAGCGCCAGCCTCCAGCCCCAGCCACAAACAAGCAACCGAACAGGCCGCAATAGCAGATCGACAACAGCCAAGAAAGAGAGAGAGAGTAGAACATCTGGATAAGAGGAGAAGCCTTGGGGAAGCCAACAGTTCCACGGCAGAGTTCACCTGGGAGTGAAGAACCAGGTAGAGAGCCATCAGTCACTCGCAAAGCCGAAAATCCGAGGGTCTCTCCAGAAACCTCTCCGCTCCTCTGTTTGCTCTTCACTGTAGCTGTTCTTCTCCACGGTGATTCCCATCGTCTCCTTCGATCCATCTTGACTGGGCCCCCTCCTCCTCCCTTCCTGGTGTGCTGCCGGAGGTGAGTTGGAGGGGGACCCGCCCCGTACCAGTAGTTTTTTTAGGTAGTCGCCATTGCATCTTGTAGCTATAGGTTTGTAGCTTGATCTCTCCAATCGCTAGTTTGGTGTGTGATTTGTCCCTAGCTATGATTAGATCTTTGCTCCGTAATATTCCCTTGTGGTGTTGCCGTGATGGCTTTTGGTCCTGTCAGCCTCCTCCCTGGCAGGTGTATTCTCCCCCTTCTCTTCCTTCTCTGTTGCTCTTTTGCAGGTGCCATGGAGGTGCCTTCGTTGCTGGAGTTCTTCTGCAGAAAATTTTCTCCTCGATTGATGCTGCCCTCCCTAGATTCGGGTCGATCGCACATGGCTGATCCCCTTATTCATCTGGGGTTGGGTCCTTTAGCTCGGCCCGGTGAAGCTCCTCCAAGATCTACGGCCGTGCTATCTTCTACCTCGATTGTTGGTGCTGGCTTTGAGGCGAACACTGAGAGGACCGCCGGTGAGTCAATCAAGCTACATCAAGAGGCCCTTTCTCGTCCAAGGCTCGGTTGCTGGCCGTCTAGCTGTGCCCACCGCTTGGTCCAGTCTGTGGATGGAGGCATTATCGTGGAGAAATCTGATGTTGAAGTCTTCGGTGCTGGTCTCCTCCGTGTCTGGGATTTTGCCGCGGCGGTGCTCAGTATGTTTCCGTTGCTGGTGTTGGCATCTTCGCAGAAAGATCTGGATGTAATTTCTGGTTTCTTTTATGTCCTGCTAGGCTTATAAAATGACCACCTACTAGTAGATTGTATCTTTTGTAAAGGTCATTTTTGTATATTTGTTGTAACTGCAAGAGTAATGGGAAAGTTCTAGCCCTTTGTGGGCGTGTTTCCTTAAAAAAAAAGCCAAAAATCCAAATACCGCAAAGATTCCTTTCCAATGGAATATCCCAGAAATTTCTCCCCACCATACACTGTTTCGGTCTCCCCACCAGCAAGATGACCAAAACGTGAGAGAGTTGGTGGCCAAGAAGCAGAGAAGGAAGAGAGGGAGTTTGGCCGGGAGCTCAAGAAATAGAAGAACCAGTGAGCTGACGAGGAGGAGCAAGCCGGCAAAGGATGGAGGACATGGGGAACCTGCAAGGACGGCCGCAGCCGTGTGCTAGCGCCGGCCAATGAGCTCTCACCATGGTCAAGGTGATTCCCCACACAAATCCATCTCCTATTAGGCACACACATTGGCATTGCAAGATCATAGTGTACCTGCACACTAACATCACCGTCTTCTAGCATTCCAACTTATGCACAGCACTAGTACCATCCTATTTACCAGAGCACAATCTCACATAAACATGGAGCCAAGAGAGCATGTAGATAGTGGAGCCTGTAGTTCACTCGAGCAGCTAGCCTGTAGATGACAAGTAGCATTTGGAGTCGATGCTCTGTGAAGTAGAAAGAAGCAGGGGCACAACAACAGGAGCTCACCTCACTCTCAGCACCATCTTCACGGCCATGCAGGCACGCACCGCTGCATCCACACTGAAGCACAGTGCACGACCAGCAACACATCCTCATCGCACATGGTCGCCGGGAAACTCGTCGCAGCACACCAAACTGCAGGACAAGTCCGGCGAGCTTTATCTCCTGAACAAACACCAAATCTAGGAGCTAAAATCTAGAGTACTAGAAGGTCTAATCGCTGGGGGAAATGGCATGGATAGCACTAGGGTAGAATGGAGAGTAGCATGGAGGTTCCAGGGGGCAAGATCCACTGTTGCCTGAGGTGGATTTGGTGGAGGCGGCTCCGTTGTTGGCTGAAGAACAGAGCAGATGAGAGGAATGAAGCAGAGTGAGCGTGAACTAGTTCAAGAGGAAAGATACAGGTTGAGGGGCTGACCAGTGGGCCTAGCACTTGATGTTCAATAACTAGATAATGCTAGAAGCTCCACGCTGCCACACAAACCTGATTAAGTACAAGCTTAATTAATCTGACACGGGTAGCTGCATTTAAAATATATGTCACCCAAATACTTCTGAATGTATGTCAACCGTAACCACACCAGCTATAGCACTGAACCTTGCACAATATTAAACTTGCGCTGCAATTTAATTAAACCAATATTAACCTAGCGCGGCTCGCCCGAGTGGTTGGCGCCGCTGCTCCGGGAGCGTTGCTCCCGTGAGCGCGCGCACGCGGGTTCGAGCCCGCGCGGTGGCACCGCGGGTACTGTAGCTCGCTACAGTACCCGCAACGCACTGTAGCACCTAGTAGCTGAAAATGCTACGCTGCAGTGCGGAGTAAAAAAATCCCCTCGTCCCCCAGGCCAAAGCATAGGTAAAGACTCGCGCCGCAGCTCACAACGGCCAGCTGAGTCCCTGTGTATGGATGGGGAGGGGGTTCGGGGGTTTTCTCGGCCTGCGTGAGAAGGCTCTTCTCCTTAGAAAATGCCGTCGGGGGCGGTTCTTCCCCCGGCAGGTCGAGTTTTTATAAATCTGTTAATTTGCAGAATCATATTGCTTGTTGGTACCAGTGAAGAAATCAAACCTGAGCTCGACTTACAAGGATCCAGGCAAGTCATATAGATAGATACATCATATGTTTTTTGAAATGTTTTCCAACTTGTATAAAACAATATTTTCTAAAGTAAATTAACATGTGACGATTGGATGAGATGAGCTAGTGATGGATAAAGGAAGATAGTTTGACGTGGTGGGTAGTGGGAGCTTATGGGATGAGATGAAGGTTGGGCTCTCACTATACTAGGGTATGAACTATAAGGACTAATCCCCTCTCACTCGTCATGTTGCCGTACAAATCGTGTCAACCATGGACTTGTTTGCGACAAGCTGAGTCTATTACTCCTTTACATTTTTATATACCTCCTCATAGGATGAAGGAGAGGTTTGGGGGCTCGAGATCCCCATTCGGGTGTCGATGAAGTACACTCAGGCGCCTATATTCGCGCAAAAGGACTGGAGGTGGTATATAAATTTGAATTCGAGGAAAAGCTCGGTATCTTGACCAAGAGTCACATCGAAGGAAATGTGATGGCAATTGGGAAAGATAATCATGGGTACAGTGATACAAACCTGCGCAGGGTTAAAATCGTAAATTCATGTCATGTCTCTTGGTATAGAGGCTACGGGAGCCAAATAGGTGGCTCTATCTCATAATTCGAGTGAATAGTAGTATTTATTAATATTCTTTTCAACTCACTGTTTATATATTAAAATGATAATATGATGATGATGATGACAGGATTGGATAAGAATAGAGATAGTGCATTTCATTTTACTACTAATGCTTGTTAAGTACTTTTGTACTCACTCTTGTATTCTCCCCCCTTATCAGATGGAAAGAGACAACTTTTTGAATGATCTTACATGCCAAGTGAGTGATCTACTAGAAGGTTACCGATGGAAGACAAAATTGTATTGCTATCAAGTTCCCATAGTTACCGATTATTAGGCAAGTATTGTACGGATCCTCTATTTGTAATAATCGAATAAATAATAGTCCGCGCGATGGGCGGCACCCAGTCCTCGCGACGCGAGTGGCTCGGCCTGCGCCGGCGAGGGGTTCGACTGCGCACACGATGCGCCGTAGCTGGCGCGGCCAGACGTGCGGCACCCAACGTGGATAGTTGGCCATATGCATTGTGGTGACAGGGACAGACAGCTGAGTAGGCACCGTGTTGCAATCTGCGCGGGAGCCGACGTTCTCATTTGGTGCAGATTGTGAGGATGGTTTAGAAGAGGAGGAAGATGAGGTTGCATGGCTCACATGGACATGGACGACTGGGAATTTAACGGATTCTTATGCTAGCTTGCTTTTGGGCGAATCCAATTCTCTGTTCTGGTCCGAAGGGGAGTGTAGCACCGATATCCCCTCATTGGTCAGGTTCTTTGGTGGATGATGTCAGGTTACACGGCGGCTAGCACATTGGACACGGCGGCGTCCGTTCTGCGTGACACCAGATTTGATCTCTCCATGTATGATCTAATTCTGTGCCGATGGATGCTACCACACATCTTTAGTGATCCCTTTAGACGGGTCCGAGATGAGTGACGGAGGCACCTAAAGTCGGCAAATTGGAGTTGTGCGAGGATGGTCAGGTTTTGATGGTGGTGGTCTTGATCTGTGCAAAGATCTTCTTCTAGGGCTAATTGCGGGGATTACCGACGTTTGTTGAGTGCTCATTGTCGCAAAAGATGTGTCACGACGATTGGGTTGGATAAGACCTGGAGGTGGACGTGACTCAAGATGCTGGATAGATGTTTCTTTAGTTTTCTTGCTCTTTTGTTCCTAGCCTGCGTGCAATTTGGAATGGAGCAGTTTTTCGTTGTAATAGTTGTAGCTACATGCATTTTTTTGATGCAGAGGCTGGAATAAATATTTTCCCAGTTCTAAAAAAAAATAATAATAGTGAAAGTTGTAAAGTCCTAACTATTCTCTGTTGCATCACTCTGATTAGGGTCATTACTCGAGAAAGCAAAGCTTTATTGAGTAATTATCCTTAAGCTGGCATTTTTACCAAAGTGTGAAAATGCGGGGAGTTACATTCAGCTACCATTTCTAATTGACCCTGGTACCTGATAGACTTGTGAGCATTAAAGCGAGGGTTCCTCTTTCTTCATTGTTTTTTTTTTTTTTGAACCGAACCTTTCTTCGTTGTTCAGAGCTAATAAATATAAGAATACTTGGACTATATATATACCACATATGATGGAAGAAGCAAGCATCCATTGAACACTGTCTCATTCTTCATCACAAGACACGTTTTCGTGTTTTCCCCCAATATGTTGCAAAATAGGATTGGAAGGCATCAAGAAGTTTGTGATCCATGTTCCCACTCCTATTGTTCCAATGGAGCAGGATGTGCAGTGGGAGCAAGTAGTATGCCGTCCGAGTTTGGGAAAATGACGAGGACCCTGGTTGGAGAAAAGTAGCTGGCCATTACAACCACCTCACGTCACAACGCATGCAGTGTGAGTGAGGTTGTCTGTAGCGCTCGCAGTGCACCTCTCTCGGGCAATGTTTGAGTGACTAGCAAGATGCAAGAGTGACCAATGCATTCTGCGGAGCAGTCACGAGAGCTTGGCCCCCCGACACTACAAGATGCGTACCTGGGTCTTGAGACGCTGTGTGAAGCAAAGCAAACATCACTGGGTCATTGGAGCCCAGCGGCAGCACAACAACTCTGAGATCTGTTTGCATACTGCCCAAGACCACTTGGAGTTGATGGTATCGGCTGCTGTCACTTTGTCTGAGGCACTGTCCTGTGAAGGTGGGGATGTATTCTCTTGCTGCTGCACATGCTCAGTGTTGAGACGCTGAAGATCGCGTGTAACTTTCAGTGCTTCTGCAAACTGATTTTCAGTGCTAAAACTGAATGTCTTGATAGTTTCTCAGGTTCTATTTGAATCTGATCAATTAGTCACTCGATAAACGGCCAAAAGCAGAAGTTTTTTGTCAGATTATGATCATCAATATGAGTGAGGAACTGAGCATAAGGCCTGCGAAGGTACAGGTATCTCTGCAAGAAGCGGTACCAATCCATTAACAAAAGCCTGTCTCGAGAATTAAATATAAAAAAATTGTTCTAAAACGCACAACTTTCAAGAAAAAACATGTTTTGATCTGAACCACAACTTTCAAAACAAAAATAATTTCAGCTCTAGAATCGCAAATTTGGAGATGACATATATATCCATCATCAACTGCAGTATCTTCAATCATGCTAAGCATGTAGAGCTTTGATATCTTCTCATAAGACTCTTTATCTCATTTGTCAAACATCTGCGTTGAGAAGAGCCACGTCGCAGGCACAAGCTCCTCCGATCACAAACTATGAAATTGTTTCTCTTTTTTATTTTTCATATTTTTTATCTTGCAGAGAATAGTTGAGCCACGCCGACACCCTTTCCCATGTGAAGCCTTCATTATTGTTCAGAGTTGTAAATATGGGAACATTTAGCTTTAAATACTGCAAGGTGTACGCAAAGAAGCATCCATAAAAAAGAAGACCCCTCATTCAGGTATTCTTCGACCCAACAAGCAGCAGCATGTTCGAGCGTTGGGCCTGGGAGACGTCAGGAAGCTCACGGGTATCATTTCCGTTCATCTGGCATTTTAAAAAAAATGAGACGTAGAAACCGGAACATGATGTGATTTACAAATTTAAACTTGTTACTATCGGGTTTCCATTTATATCCAGACTATTCACATAATTAAGCTATTCACTGATTCTTCTCTACAATTGAAATCCTTCTCAGATGCTACATCTGCTGGTTCCACCAACCATGCCTGAGAGTAGAGGAGCAATCTCACAGGTTCCATCTCAGTTCCTCGACTCCAAGCATCAGAACAAGGTGGTAGTTCCCAGATGGATACTGAGCGGCGCTGGCTCCACGGCAATTGCGTGGCTCCGGCGGTGGCAGGAGAGGATTGGCCACCGCGTCCAACACATCGTAGGCGCCAGAATGGGTGGAGAGCGGTATCTCGTGACCCCCTCCCCTCAGACCAGAATGTGGCTCACCGGCGCCAGCAAGAGGCCCTGTTGACGCTCTCTGTCCAGGCTACTGTTGCCTTGCTGGTGTGCACGGTTCTCGAGCAGTTTTACTATCTAAAATAATAGTTATTAGTTTTTCTAAATTAATGACCATTAGTTTGATTCAACAGTCAAGATTTAATATCAAAATCCATTACTAATGGCCATTAGTAAGGGTAATATCGGGAAAAGTACTAGACATGTGATGCAAATTCTGAATTGTTGTATCGATGAATGAATTCGTTGCCGGCATATTATTGTACTGCTTTTCCGGTGGGAAAAAAATTCAGCGAGTCTTGATCTTTCCTGATGATCGTGTGCTTCCGCCTGTTTTTGTACTTTGCTATGGAATTGACTAATCTGATATATAATATCTATTTATATTCAAGAATGGGGAGAGTCGGGAGCACGTGTGTTAGAATTGGAATTGATCACTCCTATTCAAAGATGTGGAGTCGATGGCGCCGGTCAGGGGATTGACGTCGGTGTTGTCTGCGCCACCTGGGAAACGGGCTTTGGCGGCGCGAGCGTCCGGCGACCGCGTAGTCGGTGGCCGAGGAGACGAGAGGGCACACCGTTGCGCGTGGCAGGCCGAAGCTTTGGGCTTTTTCCTTGTTGGGCCAAGATGGGCTATCCTAATAAAACGAAAGCTAATTAATAAAATTAATTAATTAATTGTACCATTACAAAAATGCCCTAAAACTAATATGGCATTAATTTTGGGAAACTAATGGTCATTATTTTGGTTCTAGCAAGCCGTCATCCCAAAGAGGTCCCCGACGAGGGGTACCAGTTTCCTCTGAGCCGTCACCGCTCTTGCCTAATTGATATGCCTCTTTGCTCAAGAGAAATGTAGTTTGGATTAGGAAATGTACCTTCTGTACCTTACAAAAAACTATAACATGGCTCCATGTAAAAATAAACCCAGTATAAGTACTAATTAATGAGACGGGTAACAACTCTTGAACCTAGATAAATCTTAAAGTGGGAGCGGATTTTGGAATGTCTACTCTCTTTACCTATAAGTGCAAAGTCTTGATGCAATATTCCATTGAGGAAGTTTCAAGTGGCATTGCATACATCAATTCGAACTAACTGCCATGGTTTCTTTGTAGAATTGCAAAAATGGTATTTGTGGGAAAAACACCACACCTGACTAGGGATGAAAGCGGTCGGGAAATGGTCGGAAGAAGGCTATATCGTTTTCAGTTTCATATTTTTTCTCGGTAGTGAAACCGGTAGCGGTACTAACGGAAATAAATACGGCGTCGGTATTACGGGAATATCGAAAATGGAATTACCACGACAGAAATATGCGGTATCGATCAGGAATCGATATTAATTATCGTTAACACAATCCACAGCTGTGTATTAGCTGTATCACATCATGCATAAAAATATCAACTCTGAATATATTATTGGACCTTGAACTAGCTATAAAAGTATCATAAAAGACACGGGACATTTGAAAACAGATGTTCAAATTAAAATATAAAAAATATAAGTGGTGACATCATTGCTTATTGCCTATTAAAAATATAATATATATTTAGTTGGCTAGACTAACATAAAACGGTAAAATATATGAGGTAATTTTCGGTCTAAAACGGAAATTGTCGGAAACGATCGGTAAAGTCTAAAGTCGTTTTTATTTTCGTTTTCACCAAATACTTCCACTTTTGTTTTTATTTTTTCGGTATTTCATTTCCAACTACTACGGTCGGGAAAAGTCGAAAACGAGGCTCGGTTATCTGATAAATTCCGTTTTTGCTTTCATCCCTACACCTGACCTTAATAAATGAGTACTTAAAGCTCTCCCGCTATTCCCTCGTTAAAATCATACATGCATCATTTCAACACGTATCATTGCTAACTATCTTAACCAAGCCTTGTGTTTCTTGTCCAGCCAAACTGATACCCGCTCACCAAATTATAATTTATCTGCTCATGTGTGGTGCCAGTTAAGTACTAAGCATGTTGTAGTGTACCGTTTGGGAATGGGTGGCATGAGGGAAAATCATTTGAGTCAATCAGCAACCAATACATCTGCAGCACAAGGAACTCCAGCGGTGTAGTCCAGATCGATCGGTATCACAAGTTGCCTCGCCGACACTCGGCGCAGAAGCAATGGACCAATGGTACCGAGTCTTCATCCTATTAGAGTGCAACGTGGATGGCGGCGGCCCACCTGGGCGTCATGTCGAAGTGGAAACACGGAGAAGATCAGGAGGAGGACGATCGATGCCGTCAGGCGAGACATACCAGAAGATGGCAGAATGGATGTGGTCGTGACGTACATGTAGAGCAATCTGCCATGACGGCCATGGCGTGTCGGAGAGGCGGCGAACAAGGCGAGATACTGAGAGATAGTTGGGACGTCCTATACATCGAACGTCCGATGGTTACCGTTCGATAGAACGGCCCACGGCCCACACCAAGTCGGCCCACGGCGAGCGGCATCGTCTTCTTCCTCGCGGCGCCGTGCCCGTCGACCGCCGCCCCCCGCCGACCAAACCACCGCCCCAGCTGCTCCGCCGCCTCCCGGCGTCGTCGCCGCCCGCCGCGCCCTCCCTGCCCCCGCCCGCAACCTCCTCCGGCGGCCGGCGGCGCTTGGCCGCCTCGCCGCGCCGCCCGCACTCGCCCGCCGCCGCCCCGCTCGCCCCGCCCGCCGCTAACCACTCCGGCGTGGCTCCCCCACCCTAGCCCTGCCCACCGCCCTCCTCCACCGCCGCGGCCGGCGGCGCCCGCGCCGCCTCGCCGCCCCGCCCGCCGCCCGCCGCCGCCGCCGGGCCGGCCTGCCGCCGTTAGCTATGGCCGGAGGGGAGAGGAGGAGAAGTGGGGGTACAAACCCTGTGCGTTAATGGATTCTCGAGTTCCCACCACCGCCCGCCTCCACCACAGGCGGCCGGCGGCGCCGCGCCGCCTCACCGCGCCGCCCGCACGCCTCCCGCCTCCGGCCAGCGAGGAGCAGCACCGGCGACGGCGAACAACGCAGAGAGCAGCAGCAGCACGGGGAACACCGGGAGCAGCAGCGGCGGGCGGCAAGCAGGACGGGAGCAGGGTGGAGCAGCGGCGGCGAGCAGAACGGGAGGAAGGAGACGAATCAGGGCCATTCGATTCAACTCGCACGAATCTCAAACACCGTCCGAGAGAAGGATTGGCGGAGATAGTTGCAGCCTTCGGCTCTGGGCTTGGCCCAACTCTGGTCTGTTTCGGATGTAAAACGAACAGCCCAATTCTTGCTTGGTTATTATTTTCAGATAAGGAAGTTAAAAAAACGCATCCCAAACGAGTTAAGGGACTCATCCGCGTGTCAAATCAAATAGCTGTACAGAAATTCCTGTAGGACAACGTACCTATGTACCACGATGCACCATCAGGAAACTCCTTTATTCATGCATTTGAGTTTAATAATTTTTTTTTTGCGAAAAAGGGGGGATCTATATTAGTTTTTTGAGAAGTACATCCCACATCCTTTTACAACCAGACCCCTGAGAACATTTACAGGAAGGCCCTCAAAGAAAAGGAAATTATAACGAAGTCCCTCTTCCTCTCGAGACCTCCCGAAGCACCAGGTCCTCGCCGCCAGAGACCACCAACGGCGACCTCCGGGCTCCTCCTCCGTCCAAGTCCTCGACCACAACACTTTGTTGACAAAGCCGATTAGATGATCACGAAGAAGGTCCCAATCAAGCCATCGCGACGACATCGGAAGGAGGAAGAAGATCCAGAGCACCACCATCGGAGAACCAGCAGCAAAGATCAAAAGACCGAAGAAGTCGACGCCGAAACTTGACGCCGACAGCCCGGAAACGACCTCCACCATCACCGACACCGCCGGCGAGGGGAACCAAAAGCCCATCCCCCCTTTCGCAAAAGAACGGAAGGCAGAAAAACTCCACACGGCCTCACCGTTGATCTTGTCGTCGCCGCCGACGATGCCATCGCCAGATCTGCCGAGGGAGAGACGAAGTCCGGCCGCCGCCGCCATGGCGGAACCGGAACCCTAACCCTAAACGCTAGAAAGAAACTAAAAACGCTAGGGAAAGAGGACCGGACGGCGATTCCCCAATCCTCCCCGCCCTCCTGAGCCCTACAGGCCGCCGGAGGATAGGGAGGACCTCGCCGCCGGAAAGGGTGGCTCCTCTCTTTCGCCCTCTCTCTACTGTAGCTAGGGAGAGGTCGCGAGCTTGAGTTTAATGATTGAGTATAGATAAAAAAAGTATCACAAAAACATATTTACAAAAAAGAAAAGGACCATAGTCAATACATATATTTATATTTCACCAGGCACATGGAACACATGAATATAAACTAGCAGAGGGCAACATGCAACCCAAAGGTCACTCCAGCTATGGCTCCAGTATGGATGCTGCGTTCAAACTCCATTATCGCTACGTTGCAATGCGGAAAATTCCCCACTGCTGCCTCCCGTAGGAGTCTGGGCCGTGTCTCAGTTCCAGTGTGGCTGATCATCCTCTCGGACCAGCTACTGATCATCGCCACGAATCGAATTAACCCGATAATCCGTAGTTGGCAACCCAGATGGCAGGGCTATCCAAACCAGATCCGTATCCGCTCATGGCGATCTGCCGCATTCTCTTTCTCAAGTCAGTCGATCCAACCCAGCAACCTTGTAAACAACTATACCTTGACTTGTTGACCCAGTGAGTAACTACTATCGTAGAACCCTCCACTTTCCTATTTGAAAAAAAGAATTGCTCTATCCTTTATTTAATAGTCTCTATGATTTTCGATGAATGAGCCTGTGATATGCTTTTTCTTCGAAAGGAGTACCAGCATATCTTACCTTTTCTTTAAGAAAGGGATCGGATGATCTCATGGTTCAAAGGAAGGAGTCAAAATGAGAGTGAGAGCACTGCCTGTGCAACCTAACTCTCGGTCCAATTTTGATAAATCGGCCGTTGGCAAATACTAGGGCTTGGCAGGGCTTGGTACTCTCGAGTGGATGGAGTTGATTGAAAGACGGAAGCAAGGCCGTTGCAACGTAGGATTGGGAAACATTAGGAAACCACAGCTTACTAGTTCAGGCCCGTTATCTTCATGTTAGCAAGGTGATGCATGCCAACATAGGGGGAGCAGCCGAATATATCTTGAGGCTGGAACCATCAGCAGTAGTCATGCACCAGGAGTGGTTCAAGCCTCTTTGATATGATTTATTTTACACTATGACTGCCGACTCAATTAGAGATAGCAGATTAGATTACAAATTATGTTATATTCTTTAATTATTTATTTTGTTTTAGCGTCCATAAAGGCATGTAGGTGTTTTTTTTTTTTGCGAGGGAGGTGTTTTTGGTTAAGTATTTGCTTTTTAAACATTTGCCTATGAGTTGTCATGGAAATGTATAGGATTGAATACAAGACTGCTAAAATGACAAATTTTAAGAACTTACTGGTGATGAACCATACAAGTCCAAACTGGGGAAGTTTGCCCCGAATTGGCAAGCCAAGTTTGGTCAGAAACCAAGCAAGCGCATAATAAAAATCCTTCCAATTGTAGGAACTGGTGCAGGAACCAACTCAATTGTAACACTTATGTGACACCCCGTGTCACTGAAGATCAAAGCTCCAACTTTGCATAAGTGAACAGAACCAAAAAGCAAATCAAGTCAAATTCGTAATTCAAAATTCAAATAATGTCAAACCAATGCTTGTGAAGCAAGTTAATTTTTTTCAATATCAACTTGTCCAATTAATAATTTCTGCAGCAAGAGCATCTGAAATGAAAATTTTGGGAGATTTTTCCATGATTTTTAAAATTGTGGAAGTGTCTCTAAAAATTCAGAGAATTTCATGCAAATCCTGCTGTTCCTCGAATTTTATTTCAAATTCTGTTGCTCCAACCTACCTGGACCCAAAAGAGAAGTTGGAGCTGGATACTTATCCTATGTGCCCAGAATTTCTCATAATTTTTAGAAGTCTGGAAGTTCCCCTTTTAATTCGACAAACCTGACAGCATGAAATTCAAATTTCTTCAAATTTGGGTCAAATTTGATGCTTGTGAAGGAACTCAGAAATTTCAGTAACAATTTGAGCCAACCAAAATACCTCTGGATAGCTCACATCAAATGAGAATTTTGTAGAATTTTTGGTGATTTTTGAAATTCGTTTAGATGCTCAAATAAATCCCTAAATCCTCCAAAGTGATCAACTTTGACCATCTGCCATTTGAATTTCCTTTGGAGTTCAGTTGTGCATGTTGGCCAGATGATAGATCTTTCCAAGATCTTTCCAATGGTACCAAGTTTGCTATTTTTGGAGGTTATTTGCTAGATTGTTGTGCCAAAGTTTGGGGAAAACTCGGTTTTGAATAAATCCGAAAAATAGAAAGGTGTCGGCGGGCCCACTTGTCGGTCTCTCATCTCTCACTGAGCTCGCCAGCACTCGCGCGCCGCGTGGCCGACGGCGTACGGCTCCGCCGCGCCGCCCACGCCGCTCCCCTCCTTATCCCGTGCGCGGACGAGCGCCCAAGGAGCTGCTCCCCATCCCACCCCCCCCCCCCCCCCCCCCCCCCCCCCCCCCCCCCCCCCCCATTTTCCTCACTCCCGCACCGCAAACCCTAGCCGCCATCTCCCAACCATTGCTCGAGCTCGAGTCGCAGCTCGTCGCCAGCAAGCTATCCTCGACCGAGCTGCTCTCCTCCGAGCTTCGCCATGTGGTCCGGAGGCTAGCGCCGAGGTCGTCGTCGTCCGTCCGCATCGCGAGCCTGCGAATCGGGCCATCTTCTTCACGTCCGGCCATGGACTAGCGCACGCGCCGCCGTCGTTTCCTTCCGCCTTAGTGAGTGCCTCTTCGATTGCTCGCTCGTGAAGGTAGTCGCCTTGGTCGCGCACCTCCTTGACTTGGTTTTTCCCCTGTCCCGCAGCCCCACTCACCGTGACGTGACTTTTTCCCGCCGTCGTCTTGTCGCCGTCCGCCCCTCGTCGGCGAACTCCGCCATCCCGGCTCCCTCCACGTCGATGTGTGGGTCGTTGATGTCCGCGGGAACCCACTGAAGCTCGTGCGCGCACCAACTCATCCCCGCGCCACCCCGAGTCGCCGGAACGACGCCGCCACCACCACGCCGTCCGCTTCCGACGTCTCCGACCACTCCCCGGCCCACCTCCTCGTCGTCTTGTTCCCCGCCGTGGTCCGCGCAGTCTCGGTGAGCCTACCGCACCCCTCCTTCGCCCTCCTCGTCGCTCTCCCTCACCGGAATGGCCGTCACGCCATCGCCGGCGTCGTGCACGTGCGTGCCGCGCGCGTCGGGCCCAGATCCGGCCTGGCCCAAACCCAGCCCTAGGCGCGCCCCAGATCCAATCGGGCCGAGCCCAAATTCTTTTTCCAGAGATTTCCGAATATCTTTAATTCCCAGAAAATATTAGAAGCTTGCAAAATTCCTAGAAAATCAAAAAATCGGAAAATTTCGAATCCAATTTTGTTGGATTCCTTGTGAGCAGATCTATCCAACAAAAATGTCAAATCACATAAAACACCTTCTCTGTTTTCTGTAAAATTCTTTGAGTGTTAAAATTTGTATAATCTTAATTATTTCTCTGTTAATCTTTAAACCTTTAACTCTTGTATACTGATAACTAAACTGATAACACACTTACAGAGCATTTTTCTACTGTCATTTTATGTCTAATTAATTTCTAATAATTTATTTAAGTGGCTGTCCTAATTAAATCGTTACAATTAATCCTTAAAGCAATAAATCTTCAAACTTCACAGTAAATTACTTCCAGTGGTATTTGACTCCAGAAAAATGCCACTGGACATAAACTATTTTTTTTGAAAATTAATTAATCTAATTAACCAACTTAAGTTAATTTAATGTAATTAACCTAAACAAGAGTCAATGAAGGAAATATTGCAGACCAAAGTAATTAACTTAATTAAGCACTTACAGTTTAAATGACTGTCATGTTAATTAATTTAATCGCATCATGTCATTGCATCTAACATGCATCACCTTGTCATCTCGTGTAGTTCCAGAGGAGACCCCGGAGCCGTTGGACTTCCAGCTGCTGGAGCAGGCTCAGAAGGAGCCACTGACATCACTGCTGATTGTACTTGTGCTAGTATCGTACCTGAGCCAGGCAAGCCCCGGTGCATGCCTACCTATTAGATTTTTATTTTCTCACTTGATTGGGGCTAGTAATTGATTGTGCATTAGGTTTATTAGGAGTTGATGTGAAACCTTAGAACTGCATTAGGACTACCCTTCCGGATCCTACCTTGTGTCCTATTTTGTAGTAGTTGGTTCTAGGGTAACGTTAGAACTTGCTATGCTTAGTGGCTAGCGGACGGTAGAAGACGAGTGGTAGGTCCCACTCGCATGATAGGAATTACTCTGGATTGTACTAGCAGAATTTAGGTTTGTTGCAGACCGGACGGGGATGTTTGATGGCTGGGCCTTCACGGTGGTAGCCCCGTCTGCGTCGATTAAGGACCGTTCGTTGTTGGCCCCGGTGAGCAAGTTTTGAACGTACTGATTCACATGCTGGTGTTTATAGGCCCAGTAAACCGACGTAGCTTAGCAATCGTGGGGACGAACCTTATCCTGCAGCTCTGGGGAAAATGGGACCACGGGCAACGGCGGGGCCGGGTGTCGCGTGGGACCTGATGTTTCGCCATGATGCAGCAGCTAGAATTCGGCCTTGCGGGGGCTTTGTGAAAGGTTGCTATGTGTGGCCTTTGTGGCGCACATGGCGTGTGGTCAGGTTTCTCCTGCAGGATGTACATCGATGCCGCCGCTCTCGGAAATGAGCACCCCGCTTGTACACTGAGTCACATCGTAGTGTGATTTATGGAGGATGATGATGATGGTGACGATGATGATAATGATGCTAGATTATTACTGTTATCTTTGTATATCTTGTTGTACACTGTATTATATGATGTATTGTTACTTTATACCTGTTTTAGAGATAAGTGCACTGTGTTATTGGTTAAGTACTTAACTTGAATTAAAATTTGAAATTAGGATCAAGTAATTAGCGCGGATAGATGCAAGTGAGTCAGCCTGCCCTTTTGTAGCCTTTGCATTCTAGGAGTCGGCTGTAGTTAGCCACGTTGACGGGTAAGTCTTACTGAGTAACTAGTACTCAGAGATTGGCTCTCTATGTTTTTGTGCAGGTATCGTTTTGCTTCCGCTGTTGCTTGGTGGAGTTTCTCAGCAGGTCCACATCGCAGGGCTTCGATGTGCGGCCTTTGTATCGTCGAGAGTGGTAGTTGATTTAGGTATCTTCAGACTTCCGCTGTGCTACTCACGTGTTTTAAATCATTTGGATCTGTTGTAATAACTTAAAGACTTAAATTTGTGCTTATTTATGTGATGTACTGTTGTGTCCGTTCACCGGCACTTCCGACTCGATCCTGTGAAAAGCGGAAACGCTACAACTTATTGCTTCCAAGTATACTAATAAATTTTAGCACTGAATTCTATAAATCTTCTCCTAGAAAAGTGTGATGCATGGTAACTTCTCTATTTGGCAGAAAATTTATTGGTAATTTGGTATGCACTAAGGCAATGTATATGTTAGATTATATTTCAATTGTTTCAAACACAATCATTTAAATCATGTAAAATTTCTGTGGTATGGAAATAGTGGGCATCGAGTATGATGGTATGATGCATCAGTTTGCACTTCTAAACAATTGAGCGAGATTCCATTTATCCTGTCTATTCAGATACCAAGCTGGTGTTTCATCTAGTTTTGATCTGTAGCTGGAGTACTATGCGAGGAAGCTGTGTTACAGTTTCAGTAATTGTTTATCAAGTCACTCTATCAAACCTGCTCACCATGGAAGTTGCCATAATACTCATGTGGTCATCAAAAAGTTCTGCATCCCCGTATTGTTTTCATCACATGATGGATCATCAGGCTGTTCTATAAAAGAAAAACAAGATGAATCACTAATGTGAGATTTTCCATTGGAACTCTTAGTAAAATCGTGTCAGAGTCTTCTCCGTTGGAAGCTTCAACCTTGTTACGTTGGCGCTGGTTAGAAGTGACCACGTAAGCATCAGCAGCAAGGCACTAAACAGCTACGCTGACCGTAGGCCCATCCAGTACTTGAGGAATCATGGCTCAAAACATAAATCTGAATCGTAGAATTTCGAATTGTTTCACATAGTTTGATTTGTCAATTATTCGAACGATTGATTTTTTTTGTTTCAGTTTTTTGTTTGAACTGAATTTTGTTTAGTTTGGGGATCAATTGCAGCAAATTGGGCTTCAGGTGACACTGGGGTGTAACAGTTTCTCGGCCTACAAGTTGAATTTGAATCTCAAATTTTGCATGATGAAGGCTCCCACAATAACCTATGTGAAAAATATTTTTTCATTATTTTTCTGATATCAGTTGTATGCATATATCGTTAACTACAATTATACTAAATAGTGTCAAAAAATATGTCATAATTACTTTAACATAGGTTTGTCTTGTGAGTTATTGCCTTTTCGGTGAATGACAGCAGATATGAACTATCATCGAATCATGACAAGCTAATATTGTCTCCATAGTACTCGCTAGTATTATGGACGGCAAATATTCCTTTTAGACTTAGCATATACACAAGCGGAACAAGTCACGAAAGCATTGCAGCGTGCAAACAGAAGATGAAATGATGTGTGGCCACTGCCAAGCGTTTACAGTCATGCGAGGGGCCTTTGCTTGCAACCTGCTTTTTCTACACGGTCGTGCGCCCTTTCTTGCTGCCACGAGAAAATCCTCATGTGACGGCCGTGTCGCTGCACACCCATGTCTCCGCTCACATCAACTAACTGGTACTTGTCTTCTGTGGATGTCGCACTCATCACAACAGTGGCGACACCTTAAACTAGTACAAAATTTCCCAAGGCCTCCCAATCCTACACTGAAATAAGATAACAAGGAATTCCGGCACGGCGCACAGATTGTTGCTTCCCTCGTATTGACTGAGACTGACAACTTAGATGGTTCCGTTATATTTATGCTTGAAGTGTTCTCATATGCTGTGCTGAAAATGTGATGTCCCTGTTCTATATAGTTAAGTAGTACTCCGAACCATTCAGTATTTTTTTTTTGCTGATATTGCTTTACACTCAATATATATTATAGAGTTTGTTACAAACAAGTACACAGGAATAAATGATTGATGTATTCTGCATGCGCCTGTGCCTTTGGGAAAACAATGCCCACGTCAATCGTCAAATTACTACATCATGAGACAATAACTGTTGTCGTCGCCGAACTAACAAATATTCACGCTTCCCCAGAAGCACCTCATCAGACATTGTCAGAATCAACATATCAGTGCCAGAATCAACCATTTTCATAGCAGCATATGGCAACACACAATAAAAACCGGTGCCAGAATCAACCATCTTGACTATCCTACGTAACAGTAGCTGAGAAAAAAAAACCGAGCTAAAATATCAGTGCCATTCTGGGAAGGAGACAGCTTGTTATTATCTTTGGGTATAAGAATTGGAAGCTCCGGGAAAACTTGTGAGCCAATCTAATGAGCTATCCTCTCTTTGCTGTATTATTACGTCTTACAACCGCAATCGAATAGCGGAAGTTGATGGTGGGCGGTGAAGCCACAAGTGGGAAGACAGCAATTGTCAAGTTTTCAAGGAATTCTTCACGGTAATGTGCCCATGTTCGGCTTAGATGAAGAGGATGTAGGAACCCAGGACACTATCTTGCCGCGCGATGAAACACTAAAACTTTCTTAGCTCAGGACTCGACAAGGAATGCCAACGATTACACAGCCATTTATAGGCGCTAAGCTAACCGACTCATTTGGCAGTGATGCGCACGTCCGCACCAACTCCTTCGCGACTTGGCCTTCTCGACGTGAGACGCTCCCTTCTCCGTGAAACCTGGGCGTTGTCCAAGCTCGCCGCAAGACATGGTCAGTGTGCACCCGCCACACACTCCCACAGCTAGCTATCCTGCGCATGCACACGACTCCAACTGATGAACTGAACTCACGTATACACACACCACGACCGGGAACGCACAGGGACCGTCACGTTTTTTTTCCCAACAGAAGAAATGAACAGTTTTTGTAGTTGATGAAGATGTTAGGAGCCCCATGGTTAGCCAAGCATACTCAGTAAGTAGAAATTGTCACTCATGGATGATCTGACACGCCCCTCTTTTAATAAAGAACTCTTTACTTAGTGTTTCTCTTTTTTTTTTGTCAAAACTGACGAACTTTAGTGTTTGTTGAGTTTTTTGTCGAATCTGATCAATTTTTCAATCGATATGTCACGAAAACAAAAACCTTTCTTTTTATTGAGATCAGTCCACGGAAAAAAGGCTTGCAACAGTATAAGTTGCACATGCATATCACTGCAGAAAACAGAGAAAAACAGGAGAATATACATATTGGCAGCGGTACCAATGTATCGAGTATCAACAAAAAACAGTGAACATCATTCATCAAGAAACCTATGTAAACGTGTTCTTTATCTTCATCCCACTGCTTTTTCCATATAGTTCAAATTTGAGATTTTATATCTTTCAAGGATTTACCAGTGACACAAACGAGCATGAAGGGCTTTCATCAAGCGAATTAATGCTCCTGCTAGAAGCAGTTTCTGTGCTCATGAGTTCAACACAAACGCATTGAACCGTTACTTGCTTGACTGGGGCCAATCAGCACAGCCTCAAGAGGGCTTGGTATCGAACGAATTAATGGTCCTGCAGGAAAAACTTCTGCATTATTCATGCGGCCAATTCAAGTTTATTGCACAACCACTCAGCAACCATTTTTTAGTTGGCCATCGTACATATATAATGGGCAGGTGAAATGTTTCTTTGTGATGAAGAATAAGACATTGTCCATCATACAATCACTATATGTAGCTTCTGTTCAATTGGATGGTTGCTTCTTCCATCTTGTGTGGTATATATAGTCAAAGTGTTCTTACGTTGAGCTCTGAACAAGATAGAAAGGGAAAAGAACGGAATGACCCTCACTTTCGATTTGTTGCAACATAGGACTGAAAGGCATCAAGAATTTAGTTGTGCACGTTTCAATTGCTGTTGTTCGTGTTTGGATCATTTCCTGTGGAAGCGAATAGTCCGTCATGTGGGCCATCAATGTCCACGAGTCCAGGGTGAGCTCTATGGAGGAGAAAAATTACCTCGCCGTTACTGCCACCTCATGCCATGACGCATGCCCGAGCAGGAGATTGTCTATGGCGCTCTCAATGCACCCATCGAGCTTAACAATTTTCTCATAGATTAACAATTTTTCTTCGTTCGAATAGGAATATACAATTCATGGTATAAAATGAAATCTTCGACAATGTACAATTGTATCTATAATAATATTTTCTCATAGATTAACAATTCGTCATCTTTATAGTTGAAACACCAGCCAATCACGCTAATACTACTAGAAATCTATCATTCATCATCTTTCTAAAACTCGTCCCTCGGCTTGTTTCAGTGCCATTTCGCACACATGGGATTGTTGATTGTTGACTAGTTTTCACGTCAACAGGCTCTCTATTCTAACCGAAAACATTGCTTCCTCCCCCAATCAAATACAGCTGCTCGCCATCCCCCAACCACTATGCTCTGCTACTTCTCTGTTCCGGTATAGTTCTTCCTATTTGTCTCTCTATTTTTCTGTACCTAACAAAGCATTGTTACTTCTTCATCCGGAAATGCTCTGCGTACAACCTTTTTTGTCCTACTGATGTACGACCCGCACGATTCTCTGAAGAGTACATGGAACGGGCTGTCAGTCAAAAACTGCCTGTTCGTTGCGTGTATTGGAATGGCTCCGTAAACCAGCACATATCGAGAGACGGATGCTTTAGTGGCATGTGTCTATAAGAAGCTTGCCCATTTTGGATCACGATTTACAACAGTTTACAAACAACCATTAGTGTAGTAATGTTCTTTGGCACAGATTCAATCGTTAATTTCTCCATTTCCTTGCACCTTGCAAGAATATATTCTATATATATCTCAAACTTTGAATCAAGGTATAGATGATAATGTCCACTTCACATATTTTTATTAGAATTTTTCATACACATTATCTAGTCAATTTCTATCACAGACGGACCTTCATGTGCTGTTATTATTAAATTTAAGCTGGTTTACCTTTTTCCACTCATAATCCTAATTATATATAGATGCCACATAGAAAACAGAGAGTAGATAAATAGTATTTTCTTTAGGGATTATTGTGTTTCTATCCCTGGTTTGTCTCTCAATTGCGATTTTACCCCTCTTTTTTTTTAGCTTTGCAATTTTACCCCTGTTTTTTCAAATTGAAGCGTGACTTTGCCTTATCAAGGATAAAATCGCAATAAAAATATTACGATTTTACTCCTGGTAGGGGTAAACTTTGTCTTCGTTTTGAAATTCCAGGGGTAAAATCACAAACCCTAAATTTCAGGGGTAAAATCACAATTGGAAGGCAAAATAGGGATAAAAACGCAATAGCCCCTTTCCTTTTTGCCAAACTTGTCCTTCAAATTTTTTCTCTATCTGAATGAAAAAGCATGGATTTACAAATTTATTCATCTGGGAGTGGTAGGCAGCATGGAAGCAACAACAATGTGATGTTCACGGAATCTTTTTATTATATTACCTGGCACATGCACGGCCTTGGTTTATTTTATTATCTGGCAGATGCAGTAGCTCGACATTGTTAATAAGTAAATTTGTGTGGATGGATCATAGTACCTCGACTAACATTTGCCCTAGTGATTTTGAACGCCTTGACTCTCATCAGCAATTTGAAGCGACATTGAAGAACATTTCTCTGAATGATCAATGTACCGGAGAACTTTTAGTTGCAAAGTTTTATTGCAACTAAATTTAGTCCCTCACTTCATGTAAAAAGGTCACCTCGTCTTCTAAATTTAGTCCCGTAGCCAGAGTAAAGTTTTATTGCTCAAGGCTGATGCACATGAGAAATTAGGACCACGAATACATGATATTGCATTAAATGTCGGCACAATATATGCTAAGCCCTCCAAGTGCATGCCGAATTATAGTCCCCATCCCTTCCTGCAGGATGATGGCATTCTTCATATGCCATGATGTCCTAGCATATAGGTATGGGAGGCCTAAGGAAGTTTTTTTTTTTTGAACCTCTCAACTCTATATTAAAGTGTAGTATCTGCTCATGCGCATATATACAAGCAACGACGCCCACACACACACGACCAGGCCTACACCTAAACACAGCAAAGAAACGCGTCCTTCGAAAGATTTTGCACGACTGTCACCACGCGGTGAGAGGTACCAGAAAAACAAAAGCAGCTACGACTTTACATTGAAGCCCCTAGAAAAAGAAAAAACACAAGAAGGCCCACGAAGCTTCAAGAACCATCTGCTCCGCCGTCTTCAGCAACGACGGACACCAACGACGACGAACGAAGTCGACAGCACCGGCCAGCCAAGGACAACCGGAACAGCAAGCCGCAGCCATCCCCCTTCCAACGATCCACAAGCTCGTCGACCGCGCAGAGGGAATCGCCGTCGACACGGCGGGAGCTTGGGAAGATTATTCCACAGCGACGACGCCTCCACCGCCACAACGCCGCCGCCGGAAAACTAGCTCACGTCGAGGAAGCCACCGACCGAGAAAGGGAGACCACGGACGGCAACAAGCCATCCATAGCCACAAAATCTCCACGGACCACAACCGAAGAGAAGAACACCGGCATTGTCGACGTCGCCGCCAGCTCCGCCAGCACCTTCACCTCCGCCGACAGCCCATAGGAGCAGAAGACGCGGAAGGCGCAGACTCCGCCCACAACTCCCGCAACCGATGACTCCAAGCCGGATCTAGGCGGGCAGCAGAGTCGCCGCACACCGCCGGCGCCACCGCACGCCAGAGAAGGCATGACGGCCGCTCCCCAACCGAGAATCACCGGAGAATTACGAGACGGCGTCGACCTCCACAAAACCTAACCCTAAACTACTAAAACCTAAGCAAACTAGGGCTATACAGGCCGGACATCGACCCCGCCGCTCCCATCCATCTCCCGAGACCAAACGGCCGCCGGAGACAATCGGGAGACAGCGAGATCGACGCCGGAAACGGCGAGCTCCTCTGTTTCGCCCTTTCTACTGTAGCAGTGTGGATAAGGTTCGAGTATTCCAAACTGGGGTGCCTAAGGAAGTTCATGATCACGACGTACTCCATGACGAGAGAGGGCACTTACCCTTCCTGGGATTGATGTCCCCGGCGTGGCTATAGGCCCATAGTACGCCATGAGGGAGAGAGGGCACTTACCCTTCCTGGGATTGATGTCCCCGGCATGGATATCGGCTACGTGGCTATAGGCCCATAGTACGCCATGAGGAAAAAACTTGTGGAAAATTTGACTGGTAATAGCAGCGCAATGATTCTTTATGTAATATATTGCATTGTTTTTGCTCTTAGATTTATTTTTGCACGAGCATGGAGAGCGTCATTAAAATATACTGCGACAAAATTGTTTGTTTTGCTTAATTATCTGGCCCATGCTGTAGGCCCTTGGTAATTGGAGATACAAGCGTGTCTTTATGAATCATAGTACCTCGATCAACATGTACAATAGTGATTTTAAATGTCTGAATGTATAATGAATAAAAAACTAATTGCAAAATAAACTTAATTATTTTATCTTAGGTATGGGATATTTTCAATATTAGCTCTGTTAAAATATTTATTTGTAAAAGTCAAGATAACTAGTGGAAATAGATTGGGTTCCAGATGTGACTTTAGCGCAAAGAACGAGAATAATCTTCTATTATCTTTGTCTAGTTGAACTAACTAGATGGGAACCCCGCGGCAAACTGCCGCGGGGCCAAATGTAGCCAGTTTCAATTACTAAAAACGGTTTTGAAACCCATGTTTTGTATATGGTAACATAGTGAAAAGGTCCCTCGGTCTGTACTAAGATCATGAGTACCATGCACTCTTCTTTCCTACATGCATCTCGTATGAACTTGAGATTATAAATGAGGATAAATCAATTTGACAGATAGGAAAACAATTTTTTTTTTAAAAATGAGATCCAACCTAGAAGGTGCTAAGCGGTTTTTCATTAAGAAGAAGAAATAGCGACCAAATAGACACTCTAGAGATTATAAATGAGGGTAAATCAGTTTAATACAATTGTTTGTTGTCGCATTTCAAAGTTGCATTCACATAAGGCACTGCTTCAAATTCAGTAACATTTCAAAGACTGCATTCACGTAAGGTACTGCATCCATCAGTATCGCATTTCAAAACTGCATTCACATAAGGCAGTGCATCCAACATTTCGGATATACAAAAAAAATTTACTCTGCATAGTGGCATTCGGTTGGGCACTTGAACGGCATCTGAAACTAATCTTGCCAACAATACATTTCATATGGTTGAAATAGTTGGTTCACCTTCCTGAAGCCATCACAGTTGGTTCTGCCATGAGATCATTTGAAGGGTTTTGTGAAGCCCTTGGCTTGAGCATCATTCACTGTGTTTCTTCTGCATAGAGAATCAGAGAAGCTTGTTCAAAAATATAGCAATAGGAACTTTTTCAGATTATTGAACCGACAATGGGGACAGCCCCTAATCCAATTCAGAGTCAGAAACAGACATGTACAGGCAAAAACAAAATCTGCTCGACTATTCTAAATATAACAATTCTTATAAAGGGATTGGTGTTTTAAAAAGCTAACCAAAAGCTCCATGGTCCAACTATTTTCTAAAAGAAATATCTGGCATAATTAGAAAGAGCAGGTGAAAGGAAGGCCAGAGTTGCAGATTTGAAGCAGCTCAGTTAATCAACTTGAGTTTGTCTGGACAGTAAATGGCACAACAACATTAAATCTCACATCATGGAAAAAAAATCTGCTGTACTATTAGAAAAAGAATTGTTCTTATGAAGGATCCAAGGCAGCAGAGGTGCTCCAATAAATTCGAGGAAACAAAATGTTATTCTACAGCTGATCAGTGGTCATGAACTTCAAAAAATGAGAAAAAAGAGATGGGATGTTAATCATGGTTAGGACTAACAGTAACGCACAGTAGAAACCAACCAATCATATCATGATGACATACAAAAAGTAGTCCTAGATAGTACTAATGTCCAACATATAGATGCGCACTCAAAAGTGTGACCGATATGAATATTGGAAGCAGCTGTAGTCTGTAGATTATCTTATTCATCACAAAACTGAGGCAGAATCATTCATACAATATGCGCCATCCACATTCTTATTCAATCATGGATAAGTTCAGAAAATTTAGTAATCTTTTTTGCATCATGGAACTACAACCATCACAGCTAAGCACAACACTACAATCGGCCACAAAAAGGAAAAAAAAAGGTTCTTTACTATAAAACACATTTACCAACAAAATCAAAATCAGCCAAACAAATTTGTATTCTTCAAATATCTAATTTTTCGAACCATAGATAAATCCTCAGCAGGAGACATAGCATAGATTATTCATCCGTATGTAGTGCAGTTCCTCAAACAGATGGTGCTCCAGTAAGGATCCTAACTCAAGGCCACGAACAAACGGTACTGCCCTTGGATCCATGGTCTTCATCAACAGGGCAGGAGACTCCAAGGAGTGTAGAGCGACTCAACTGTTGTGGAGACCGGAAGGCAAAGTACCTACCTGACGCCGGAAACGACAACCCCAGGGGGCTGGGGCGCGGCTGACCTGGGTGTTGCCGAACGGGGTCCCCGTCGGTTGGAGCGAGGAGATGCCGCGGGAGCTCTCTCTGAGAAGAAGCCGGGGAACAGGGCCGTCGCCGGTTGGAGCGAGGAGATGCCGCAGGCGCTGGAGAAGAAGCGGGGCAACGGAGCCGCCGCCGGTTGCAGCGAGGAGATGTCGCGGGCGCTTGCTGTGAGGAGGAGCAGGGGGCTAGGCAATCGGCGGCGCAAGAGGGTGTGGAGCAGGCGCGGTGAAGCTGCTGGCGAATCGAGATGGATCGGAGGTGGGAGCTCAGCAGATGAGGACGCCGATGGAGGCTTCCAGACCAACACAACGTGGATGAGATCGAACGGACGACGCGGGGTATAATCGACGGCTGGCAACAATTGCTACAGGGGTAACAGTAACGCACAGTAGAAGCGCGGGGCCCGTTGGGAGAAACTAAGAATACTAGAACATGAAGCCAGCAAGCTTCTACTATAACACACTGACTTTTGTGATTTCTCGTTCTATAATGACATGAAGAAGAGAAATTACCTCGGCTCCTATAGTCGGCAGCTACAGTTAGTGCTTCACCAACATCCAAGTGGTACCAAGCACGCTAGTTTTAGTACCGAGTAAGTTGTAGTGTATGAATGGTTGCTAGCTGAGTATTATATTGTAGTAATAGCTAGATGCCAAATGGTGGTACCTTCTTCATTAATTAAAAATAAGGCGACAATAGTACTCATGCCAGCTGGGCAAATGCATTTGATGAATACTATAGCAGATATCCAGAGGCAAGATTGCCGCGGGCTCAATCAGGAGTTGTTGGTCCGTTGTATATGCTACGTAACAATGAAATTCATTACAGATATTGATTGAGCAATATCTATTCACAGTAACATGATAAGCATTACATGTAAGTGGTCATTAGGAAAAGATTGTTGCATCTCAAATGAACAGAGAACTTGGTAACATTTACTCTTTTTCCTTTGACAGAAACCAACGGATAGTTCTATACACGCTGACATAAATCTATCTTCGCTTATTAAGTTAGTTGTCATTCTTATATTTGCGCAATTACTTTCATCGTTACTGGTTTATCTTATGGAAAAAAAATACTGCTGAAAATTCAATAGTTGTGTCTTTTTAAAGCACATGCTATTAAACTATTAATGCAAGCTTCTGCAATATAAGCAAACTGTCAAACACCAAGCATTTGATAACAAAAAATATGCCAACAAATGAGTCACTATTATGCTGAAGCAGGTGGGGTATTGGACCAAAAAAAAAAAACAGGTACAAAGAAATTCAAGTCCGATGCAATCACCCAAATCAGAAACAAAGGCTGCTGGAGAAAGGAAACCAATCAGAGCTCATTCGAAGATGTTCAGCTCATTTAGGTGGAGCTAAGAACGTAGCCAAAAAAAAAATCAATGATTTATGAACAATAAGTGTTTGAAAAAGAAAAGAAGATGAAGGCAGACAGCTCTCCCTGTCATACGGGAAACAAACATTAAACAAATAAAAATAGCACTTTCATCCTCTACATGGGTGCTAACAGGAATATGAAAGGACATAATAAATTAGTAAATTAGAAGTGCAGCAGAAATATAATAAAAAAAGGAAAAATAAAAGCAATCATTTAAAAGATGTTGAGGACTCTGTCTTTCATTTGTCTTTCGATTAGGGTTGAAAAATACATTCGCCGCTAAAGTATTATATAAAAGCACATAACAGACCTCATTCACATAAACAAATGCATGGTATAAAACGGTTAAACAGTGTTTAGTATGGGATCATATCAGCAATACTCTGGTTCTTTTGAAGTGGATAAACAATGTTCAATATGAGTCTCTTGGACTGGATCAGTGATGTCCTAGAGCTGCTCTTGCCTTCTACCAGGAAGAAGCAGCAGCCCTATCAATTATACTGTTGAAATCTTGTCCAAAGCGCCAGGCCTGTACCACCGAGCATTCCTCGGGTGAGACCTGTCAACACCATAGCTTGTTATTTCTGTCAAGAATCAACAATAACAAATGCGGGACCATGAACTCATGTCAGCTAAATCGAATCAATTAACAGTGTTTGTTTCATCACACACCTTGTATCAGAGGAGTCGAATCCTACCTAGCACTCAGGTCTATGGTGTCCTTGTCCACCTCAGTGTTTTCTGCATCACTCTGCAAGAGAAACTTGATTAATGGAAAAATTGTGGAACCACCAAAGCACAAAAGATGCAATTAGCTACTCGAAAATATAGATTAATTGAATTCATGTTTGATTGGACATTGTAAATCATACATAGAAGAGTTTGAGCATTCCAAGGTTTCAGCATTGAAATATGAGGTTAATCATTAGCGGATGAAAACACCGCAATCACATAATTACTGCATTATGTTTTCTTCATGCATTATGTTTCGTTTCACAATATGGTTGATCCGAGATACCTTGTGGCTATAGCAATCTACAACATTTCTAAAGAGCAAAATGCAGCTGAGCACAAAATAAAAATGTTATAATCTAATAGCAGCATGCAGATGCATTGTTTTGCTGAAAATTTCAGATACCGGAGATGTTGCGTGGAGACCAAAACAATAGCCGGGGGGATAAATTTCAGAAAAAATAAGCAGACCTGAATGGTGAAAGACAGTTAGCCAAAACTTTAGACTGCATCAAGTACCGCGAGTCCAGAATTCAAAGCAGATGTATCACATTAATTTGTTAGCAATCGAGTAGCAACGGAGCAAGCAGGACCATTATTTTGCTGAAAATTTCAGATAATTGAGTTGTTGCGTCAGGACCAAAACAATAGCCCGGGGGATAAAATTTAAGAAAAGTTAAGCAGCCCTAAATGGTTATAGACAGTTTGCCAAAATTCAAACTGCATCAACGATGTACCGGGAGTCCAGAATTCAAAGCAGATGTATCCCATGAATTTGTTAGCAATCGAGCAGCCAGAAGACAGAGAAACCTAACTGATACTTGTTCTTGGATCCAATTCGAAATTTACAGAGCAACGAATCTACAGGTGTGTCAGGAATACTTCAACAGTTAGGGTCACGCAAATCGTCAAATCTCAGACAGAGAAGGACAGAACAGTACCTCAGGTCATCAGCCGGATGCAATAATCACGGGTGCGTAGATAGAACATCAAGCAGTGCAGCTCCCTTGACGCGGCCTCCAGCCTTTTCATATGGATCAAAAGGCACTTCACCATATTCCCATTGGTAACACTGAGTTTTTGTACCCACGGTAACACTGCCACACATTGAATCGACCTTCAGGAGGCCAAACCTTCCAGATTCCTGTCCAAATCGACCTTCATAAAGGGTGGGAAAGAAATTGTTCACCTGGAAGGGGAACAGAAGAACGTGGAGGAAAGTAGGAAACTGCTCACCTCCTATGTGGCTCGCCCCTGTGTTGCCACTGACTGTCGCCGGCTCGCCGCGTGTCAGGATGTGCCTCCTTCCTTCCCCTTGTCGTGGGGGTGGTGTGCGGGATGCCGGAGTAAACATCAGAGCCAGCAGCGGCATCGGAAAAGTGGACGTGGGAGCTGGCGGAGGACTGCCGGCCTGCAGCGCGGAGAAGAAGGGCGGCGTAGGGATGCTAGGCTCCGTGATTGCAGCGCGGTAAGAGAACGAAGGTAAAAGGGGAACCAAGCAGAGGAGCAGTGGATCGATCCGACTGCGATGCGGAGAAGCAGGGCCGGGCGGCATAGGGATGCTCGACCAGGACGTGGTGCTTGCGGCGGCACGGGGAGAGGACGACGGGGAGGAAGATTCAGGAAGGGATCGCGGCTTCGCGAATGCGTCGGTGTCGGTGGCGCAGGAACTTCAGCGCGAGCGAAGCGGGGACGCACGGCCAGATCAAAGCCAGCTAGGTAATCCAACGGCTCACAACGGCCACCACAATGCTACAGTCATTTTTGCACAGTAGTTTTTGAACAGTAGAGGGCGGGCCCCACCGGGAGAAACTATAAACATAGTATGATATATAATATATATATATATAGTATGCCTAAGCAAAACCCCGCGCGTTGCCGCGGGTATCATCACAACAATGTAAAAAATGTGCGTTAGAAATATGAAACATAAAAGGAAGTGGCATGCTTGTCGGATGATATAAGCCGAATGTCCCGTGTCAAAAAACCCAAGCCTAGAATTGAGTATACACCACACTGATGATGTAGTTTGAGTATAATACAGACCAAGGCAATAAACAGGTTCATTGATTTAGACCAAGGCAATAAACGGGTTCATTGATTTATTTATGTATCAAGGAAGGCAATACATCTTGAAGTTACAATTACAACAACAAAGACTTCAGTCTGGGGCCAGCGCGCTTTCAAAACATGGCTTGGTTGCCACTTCAAAGTTATTAAAGCTGAAAATATTCAGTAAGACGACATGGCTGGGATGCGTTACAGAAAGATTGTTACATCAGTCACGACGTTGTCGACTTCTTACAAAGTAGCTAAATTGCAATTGTTTATGGCTGAATGGCTAAGAAAAAGGACAAACAAATATGCAGGTGACACCAATAAAAAAATGTCTGAATAGCTTAGTAACCTGGAAATAGCCCAGAATATGCAGGTGGATTATATTTAAATAAGAAATATTACAACATACTTGTAAAAAAGAAATTGCAATATAACAGGGCAAGCAACATTGACAGTGGAAATGATATTAAACATCCAACGGAAAATTGTATGTTGTTACCTTCATGGAGTTATAAAGGGTTCATCGAATGTTCAAATTACGTCTGAGCCGAAAAAAGTAGCTGAACCATATGGTCCATATGCAAGGATGAGTCAAGTCAGCATCCAAAATTGTACTAACCTGGAGCTAAAAAACTTGTAGACAGTTTCCTACATATGCCGCGTACTGCTGATGTCTTAGGAGGGGCCGCAATGATTCAATATGGTAGAATATTAGTTAGATCAAAAGTAACTTTTTTTCTGCAAACAATGGTTAGTTATAAAGGATAGAATCATGTCTCTCTGCTGTAGCATGGAAAATGCAAACGCTAACTAAACATTACAAAAGGGAGATATATAAGTATCAAAACCATAACAGATATTTAATCACTGGTCTAGTAATGCATTTTACAACATAAACTCACTTTTGTCACTATCTCTTCAGGAAGGTACCAGACAAACACATCAATTTGAAAAATTATTTTCTAAGTTAAACGATATGCATCTGAGATTCAGAATATACACTCGAGGTTTGATCACTATTTCTATTAACATCTGAAAATACCCATATTGAACATTAACCTGAATAGAGCAGCAATAAATTCAGTTACTTCCGTAGCTCATGTGCCTGTGCTTTACATCACAAGTTAACACCTTTGGCAATCATTTTCTTCAGTAAAATAGTGATGAGAACAGATGGCGTACAGCTAACGTCAAGTAATAGAGCACACTGGTGGGTTAATAATTAATAGGCAGGTGACAATGCGGCCCATACATCCGCTCAGCCTGCTGTTGCCCCTCTGTTCATGCTTCCCTGTTGCATACCAGAATAGCATATCCAGATTATAAGACGAAAATCCTAAAATAATAATAATAAAAAGGATAAGACAGGAAGATGTAAATGCTGCAGAACGGAGGTAGTAATACTGAATAAGACACACAATGACATAAGTGATACAGCTTATTAGAACTTCACCACGCAGGCAACTAATTCAGAGGTGTGCTAAATTTTGATTTACATAGTACGATATCGCCACATAGCCGAAACAAATGGTAGGTCTGAGAATAATAACAGCTCAATCAAATAAGCTAGCATACTACTTTTTATGTGGAATCAACTATTCATGTTAGGTGCAAGGACACAGGTAACTGAACTTTGAGAGTATCTTTCTTAGTTGTTTGTTCACCAATCATGGCACATGCATAGTAACACAGCAAAGCATCGGCACTGCAGTATAAAAGTATTTTTATTTCTAAAAGTCTTGCGCGGCCACTTTGATATTTGTGTAATTCGTGTGGAATGAACAAATTAAAACAGTTACCTTAATAAAGTTCTGAGCAACTTGTCGAGAGAAAAATGCTGACACAATTTTGCATTAAGGATATCTGCATGTAGGAATCAAACATAGTATGAGCATGCTAGTTGGAAACTGAAGGTTTGCAAGGCTCAAAGTAATGTGAACAGCCTTGTTTTTTTCATCTAACATGGCTTACTGCAAGACCTCTGTCGGAGCAACCTGGAACACAGTCATGGAAGAACCTCATGGGAGTAGGGCATGGGCTTCAAGGAACTTGTGCATTCGTCTAGGAAAGAAATCCAACTACAGACATCACAAAGCAGATGAAAATTTCCAAAATTAGTTCTCATACAAATGCGCACATTCCATATGGCAGCATAGCATATAGCAGTGGAGACAAAAGGAAGAGGCACCTTGTCCATGTTGCACTGGACCCTTGGCGACGGCGCTGGACTCATCAGGGATGCGCGAGACCGGCTGGTCAAATCAGTCACCGGTGAGTTCATCGTGGCGTCTTCAGCAGGCACAACACAAACTGGATAGACGTGTCTCACTGAATCGACTTTCTTGTAGCCTGAATACATTGACCTACATCGAATCGAGCATCAGAGCAACTCCAATGGCGGACCCTAAATCAGGGTCCTTACTTTTCAAGTAGGGGCTGTGTTTTCTTTCTAGGGCCTTGTTTTATGCCACCAACTCCAACAGCAGCCTTTAGAAATCAGCCCCTATTTTTGTGAGACCCATCCGTCAGTGTCTCACTTGATTTTATCCCCACCGCTCCCACACTCTCTCTCTCTCCCTCCAGAACCTCCCGCACGGCCGCTGCACCGCTCAGCTCTCCTCTCCCTCTACATCTCGCCGCCGCCCCCACTGCTCCAGCAACCTGCCTCTACAAACGCCGCCGCGCCTGCCCTCTCCCTACCTGCTCCGGCCGCGAAGGGCGTTGCAGCTCCCGGATCTGAGCTGGAGCGGAGGAGCTCGGCACTCCGGCCAAGGTAGTGGTCGGCGGTGGATGGGAGCCGGCCCCGCTCCCTCTCCCTTCGGCCGCGACCCGGGCGAGCTGGCCGCCCCGCCTCCGCCCACCCCCCGCGACGGACGGATTGGGGCGGGGGTGGCCAGATCCGGCGATGGGTACATGGTCGGCGGCGGCGGCGGCGGCGAGATCCGCGACGAGGGCAGCCGGATCCGGCGACGGGGCCATGTGCGACGCGGACGAGGCCGCCGACGAGCGTGGTTCCGTGCGCGCGCTAGCGGTGAAAAAAGGCCAACCGTCGTGCCGCCGCGAGTAGGGGCTTCCCTCCTGGGCCCCTGGGAGAAGGGGCTGGAGGGGTGAATCTGGGGGCCTTCCCACAGTAGGGGCCTGAGCTGGGGCTCCGTTGGAGTAAGATTTTCTCCTCTGAGACCCTAAATCTTGAGTAGGGGCTTGAGTTGGGGCTGCCATTGGAGTTGCTCTCAGGAGGCCAAATTGGTACTGTTCGCGTCTGGATCCAGTTCGAAAAAAGAAGAAGGGGAGGAGAAACTGCTACACCGGAAGGGGAAATAGAAGAATAGAATGCGGAGGAAACTCCTCATCTCCAAGCGAAGGTGGCTCTTCGCTGCCTCGCCGTCGTCTGTCGCCGGCTCGCCGCGGGTCTCGATGCGGCCCGAGCAGCGAGAGGAGGACGGGATGTTGACGCTGGCGCCGTTTCTTGGAGCGTGGGAACCGGGGATGGGTCGGCGGCGCAGGGCATCGGATCACGGCGGAGCATTTGATGAAGAATCGGGCGGAGAGGAAAATGGACGGGGCGACGGGGGGAGTGGGGATGGAGCTGGATGCTTCTAGAGCCAGAGGCTGCATGGGCGCGAGGGAAGGTATACGTCGATGGGAGCCTGGTCAGAAAATCACCATTGGAACAGTGTAACAGTAACAGGTGCGGGCCCCATCTCTAGGATTATAGAGAAAGATAGATACATTCTCCATGGCATCAAATTTCTAGTACATAATATTCTTTCCTTGATGCGCCTCTTTGAAAAACAGAAATATTTATATTTAGAGAACATACCTTACAGAAATTGCATCAAATTCAGCACATTACAGAAAACAATAAAATGCCAGCATTTAACAATGAACCTGTATGCACTAATATGACGGCCGGTAACAAATACTGAAACTGTCGATCTTAATGGGAAGCGAGTTTTTGGGAATACGGCCTCCTGGACATTTATGTGGAGAGTCATGATGCAATATTTCATTGTAGAATTTTCAGGAGTGATGAACTAAATATTATTAAATGCCTTCACAAATCCATTATGGAAATGTACTAAGGTGTTCACCCACGACTACCCAGTGCCCACTTGGTAGTCATTTGCATCCCTATATATGACAATTCATATATTTCTTGTCCAGCCAACTCATACTTTTGTTTTGCTCTCCGTCTCCAAGTCAGTTGGTTTCACATTCCCTGGTTATGAGTGATTCCAGTTAAGTACTAAGATGCTGTAGTATATGGGTTGGGAATGGGTGGCATCAGGGAGAATGAGGTCAATGAGAATGTTCTTGCTGGCGACCTAGGTGCTGGAGTGCCTGCACATACATGGATAAGTTTCTTGATTGGCACAGCCGTCAAATTCATACACCGCACCCCCAGACGTATAGTCCAGATCGGCATCACAAGTTGTCTCGCTAACACTCGGCGAAGAAGCACTGGTACCTAGTCGCATCTCTTGGGGCTTCCTCGCTAACGGCGGCATGCTGAAGGCCTGAAGCGGGCAACAAGGCAAACCGCTACGCGCGCCTCCTCCCTGGCTGGTGGGAACAACCGCCGCAGCTTGAACAGCTTGCCGGGGCGTAGAATCTCTCGCGCTACTGTAGCTCTCTACTGTAGCAGTCGAGCGATCGATTCTTCCGTCCGTCTGGCCGTCGACGCCATTGCCGGTGGGCTGCTCGAGGGACTGGGATTCGATCTGTGCAGGCAAGGCTCCTTGTGCTGCACCCGTCCGTACCAATTCCTTCCAGGATTTATCCGGAACTTTTCCCGTTCGTCTAGCTCCCCGGCGCCGTTGCGGCGAACGGCGGTCCTAGGCCCTGGGATCCTTTTGTGCATCTGTTGCAGAGGCGGATTGCACTTCCCTTTCAGCTAATCGATACCCCCAACCAGTTTCTCAAGGCCTTTCGCTTCTTCCACTCCTCCTGCTACGGTTCGGGACGACTAAGGGGCGAACTCAGCTTCGCTGCCCGTCCTTGGCCGGCGTGTGAGGGGGGGCGGGAAGGGAGCCAGACCATAAGATCTGGAAGGGGGAAGGGATTGAAGCTGATTCTCCACCTAGAGCTGCTGCTATGGAGATTGGCAGTGCTGCTGGTCCAAGCTCCAATGTTGCGGAGTTGATGAGCCGGCTCAAACTCACTGCGGAAGAAAGAGATGCAGTGACTGTTGATGACACAGCTGCAGAGGGACTAGCAACTTCGGATCGAGCCATTGTTGGTAAGGTCATGTCGTCCCATGTTGTGAGTATCCAAACTATCATGGCTGCTCTTCGGCCGGGATGGGGAAATCCTAGAGGTTTGGAGTTCAAATCGGTGGGAGACAATATCTTTATAGCTGAATTTGGGTCCAAGCAAGACAGGGATCGAGTGCTGGATGGTTCTCCGTATAAGGTGGGCAGTAAAATGGTGCTAGTCCAACACTTCGACCCAAGTCTTAGGCCATCAGAAGTGGATTTTTATAAAATGTCAGTCTGGGTAAGGATTTGTGATGTCCCCTTTGGTCTTATGAATAAGAGATGGGGGGAAGAATTGGTTGGAAAAGTGGGCACGGTAATGAAATTGGAGGTGGATGCAAATGGAAGAGCATGGGGACCGTTTCTCAGATGCATTACTGTTTTCTCGAAAAAGAAGCAAACACTAGGGCAATATGAAGTGCAATATGAGAAGCTTCCAATTTACTGTTACTCGTGTGGTATTATTGGACATTCCTCAGTTGAATGTCTAACCCCTGCAGAGCGTGATGAGGAAG
Source organism: Eragrostis nindensis (assembly GCA_012490785.1). NCBI lineage: Eukaryota > Viridiplantae > Streptophyta > Magnoliopsida > Poales > Poaceae > Eragrostis > Eragrostis nindensis. The sequence goes on along the minus strand of JAAXCT010000099.1, from coordinate 329,584 downwards.
GTTTTCTTCCATATGGTCGCTCAGGCTCAGGCCACCAGGAGCATGTTGGTGCAGAAAGCAAGAATGCAACGGGAGGCTCTGCTACAGATGGTAATGCAAACAAAAGTGGACAAGTGCAGTAAGTTCTCTCTCCGCTGAAACAAAAGTGGACAAGTGCAGGAAGTTCTCTCTCCGCTGAAACATCAAAGCGGGAAGAATAAAAAGGCTATTGAGAAAATTGAGATAAAGGATACTGGAAAGGAATTATCTCCGACCACCTCAAAGGGACAAGGGACTAAGCGAAAACTAGTGAAAGTCTCTCGCTCTCGCATAAGCAAAGGAAACCAAGGCAAAGCAGAGAGCTGTAGAGAGGATGCTATGGCACTCATTGTTGCTACACCCTTACCACAGCCTGTAGCGGTTAAAGAAGGGATTCATGAGGAGGTTGATCTGGATGATGGAGAAGGGGAGATGTTGAAGAAGTTGAGGACGACCGATGATATGCTTATAGAGGGATCGGCGGTGGCTGCTGTGCAGCCCCGCCGGGAGCCATGAGTCTCTTAAGTTGGAACTGCCGAGGTTTGGGACGGGACTCGGCAGTGGGAGAGCTTCGCTGGTTAGTGAAGCAATACCGTCCCTCCCTCCTGTTTTTATCGGAAACTAAAATGAGGGAAGAAAAGGTAAAACGTTTTATGTGGTCTCTTGGCTATAATGCATGTTTGGGAGTTAATTGCAAGGGTAGAAGTGGTGGTCTAGCCCTTTTCTGGTCATCGGAGTTCTTGAATGTGAGCCTACAATCACTCTGCACCAATTTCATTGATGTACATGTCAAAGAAGAGTCCGGTGTGGTTTGGCGGGCTACCTTTGTCTATGGGGAGCCAAGAACTGAACAGAGGCATGTTTTTTGGAATCGCTTGCGCTTTCTTAGATCCAATTGGGATGGTCCATGGGTCTGTATTGGGGACTTCAATGAGGTGGTGTGCAATGATGAACATATAGGACCGACTGAAAGAGGTGAAAATCATATGAGGCTTTTTCGAGAATGTTTGGAGGACTGCCAGCTGGTTGACCTGGGTTTTTGTGGACCGAAGTATACATGGAGCAATAGACAACAGGGCATAAACAATACTCGGGTCCGCCTAGATAGAGCGGTGACTAATGGGAAATTTACAAGGCTGTTTGAGAACATTCAAGTCGAAAATGTTATAACTACTACTTCAGACCACTATGCAGTATTTTTATCTTACTCAAAGCAAGTGGAAAGAATGCAAAAGGGATCAGCAGACCAAAGTTTCAGATACGAAGCAGCATGGTGTAGGGCGCCTGATTATTTATCAATTGTTGAGAAGAGTTGGGAAGAGGGAGCAAATTTGCCTGGGGATGCGCCTAAGGATATACATACAACATGGGCTAACTTAGCGAGGATGGCAAGGTCCTTATCTGATTGGAGCAAAAATTCATTTGGGTCCCCCTGCAAAGAGATCAAGAAGATCGAAAGACGTTTGTTCAGGCTGAGAATGAACGGTGCCACAAGGTATTAGTCTCAGGAGGAGAGAGAGATTGAGCATAGGCTCTGTGAGCTGCTCGAAAGAGAAGAAATTATGGCCAGACAACGTTCTAGAGTGGATTGGCTCAAAGCGGGAGACCGAAATACCTCATTTTTTCAGGCAAGGGCCAGTGCTCGAAGGAGAACAAATAGAATAAAATATCTGCTAAGACTAGATGGTAGTAAGTGTGAAGATCAGGAGGAGATAAAACAGATGGCACAATCCTTTTATACAAATCCACATCTGAGCCTCAAGTTGAAATGTCTCACATTCTAGAGGCTATCCCAACTCGGATTGACCAGCCCACAAATGAAGCATTATGCAGGCCTTATACTAACGAGGAGATAAAGGAGGCCCTTTTTCAGATGGGTCCAACAAAGGCTCCTGGTCCTGACGGTTTTCCAGCCATGTTCTACCAAAAGCATTGGTCCATGTTACAAGATGACATATGCCAGGCAGTGAGAAGCTTAGGCCTGGGCATTCGGTTAACCCGGTTAAATCGGTTCGGCTAATACGGTTGAAAGGAACTTCGGTTAATGAAAACTGATAACCGATTTAATACCAGAAAAATGAACAACCGCATGCTTCGGTGGTCGGTTAATTCGGTGAATTAACCGCACAAACCGAAGTCACCGAATTTCCCTAAATCCAACCCAAATAAGAGCAAATCGAGCCATTTGCCTACCGGACGGCCGCCGCCATGCGCCTCCCGCGGTGCTCCCACGCGCAGCTCGCTGTCCCCGCACCGCCACGCGCGCCGCCCAACCCGCCGCCCCGCGCTGCCGTGCGCGCCACGCCCGTCGCCGGCCCCGCCGCGCGCGTAGCGCTGCAGCCTCCCAGCGAGCGTCGCGACGCTGGCCCCGCCGCGCACGTGGCCCCGCGCCGCCGCGAGCGTTGCGCCGCAGGACTCCCCACTCCCCAGCACGAGTGGCCTCCGCGTTGTGGGTTGCCCGACTAGTGAATGGATAAGGCTGTGGATGCCTGCGGGATTGAGTTTTTATATATGGGCTGACTGTGGATTGGGGCTATTGGGCCTTATTTGTATGGGCTGCAAGCAGGCCAAGCTGGGCTACCTCGGTTATTTCGGTGGTTCGGTTAACAGCAGCCCAAAACCGATTTATACGCGGTTAACCGAAGTTAGCTGATTCATAAACCGAATTATACACGGTTAACCGAAATTAGCAAAAATTTTAGGTATTTCGGTGCGGTTAATTTCGGTTTTCGGTTTTCGGTTTAACCGCGCCCACCCCTAGAGAAGCTTTCTAGCAGGTAATGATATTCCAGAGGGCTTATGTGACACGACTATTATTCTAATTCCCAAGACATCTCGGCCAGAACATTTAACAAATTTTAGGCCTATAAGTTTATGCAATGTGCTGTATAAAATTGCTTCGAAGGTGTTAGCGAATAGGCTAAAAGGTCTGCTGCCCCACATAATTGCAGAAGAACAAAGTGCTTTTGTCCCAGGGAGACTTATCACTGACAATGTGCTGATTGCTTATGAATGCATGCACACAATTAGAAGGCAGCGTGCCAAATTTCCTTTCTTCGCCCTTAAAATTGATATGATGAAAGCATACGATCGAGTTGAATGGAATTACCTGCTTGGTGTTCTTCAAAGGTTGGGCTTTGCACAGAGTTGGATAAATAGCGTCATGCGTTGTGTCACTTCAGTTAGATATTCGGTTAAGGTTAATGGTGAGCTTTCTGAACCCTTCACCCCTTCTAGGGGTTTAAGGCAGGGGGATCCTATTAGCCCTTACCTTTTTTTGCTCTGTGCAGAGGGACTTTCATGTATGTTGAAGAAAGAGGGACAGGCAGGTCATCTTAAAGGGGTGAGAAACGGAGCCTCAGGGCCGGCAATTTCACATCTTTTATTTGCAGATGATAGTATCTTTTTTACAAGAGCAAATGATAAATGTATTAATACATTGAAAAATGTTTTACAGCTATATAGCCAAGGCTCGGGTCAAAGGATCAATTTACAGAAGTCATCGCTCTATTTTGGAAACCATTGCCCAACAGAAATCAAGCAAAAGGTAAAAGACTCCCTTCAGGTGTCTAATGAGGCTTTCCATTCTTCTTATTTGGGGATGCCAACTTATGTGGGTCATTCAAGAATGAGTACCTTTAATTTTATTTCAGAAAATATGTGGAAACGTGTCCAGGGCTGGAGTGATAGACCCATGTCTAGAGCAGGGAAAGAAATTATGCTCAAGGCTGTAGCACAAGCGATCCCTACATATGTCATGAGTTGTTTCCAAATTCCTGATGGCATTTGTGAGAAAATGAGAGCAACAATTTCAAATCACTGGTGGGGAATGGAAAGGGGGAAAAAGAAAACACATTGGAGATCTTGGGACTGTTTAACAGCTCCAAAGTTTATGGGGGGTATGGGTTTTAGAGACATGAAATTATTTAATCAAGCAATGTTGGGAAGACAATGCTGGAGGCTCATGGTGGAGCCTGACTCTTTATGTGCAAGGGTTTTGAAAGGAAGATACTATCCTAAATGCTCTTTCATGGACTCAAAAGCATCCAGATCTTGCTCTTTCACATGGAGGAGCCTTATGTTTGGAAAGAATCTTCTGGAACGTGGCATTTTATGGAGGGTTGGAAATGGAAACCAAATTAGTATTACAAAGGACAGATGGGTTCCTGAGGCGACTTGTCATCCAATTCGGCCCATTGTATTTGTGCCAAATGATCTCAAAGTGAGCTGTCTTATTGATGCTACTTCAAGACAGTGGAATGAGGAGCTAGTTCGTGCGTGCTTCAACCCAGCAGATGCGGAATATATTCTAAATATCCCAATTAGTCGCAATCAAGTAGAAGACTATATTTCTTGGCCATTTACAAAGACCGGCATTTACTCAGTGAAATCTGCATATGTTATGGCCAGATGTGAAGCTATTCATTTAAAGAGAAGTGGCCAAGGCAAGGGTGAGAATTCTAATCAAATAAGCTCTGCAAAAGAGTGGAAACAGCTTTGGCAGATTAAGGCCCCGCCAAAAATGAAGATCATCCTTTAGAGGTTCGCCCATGACTGTCTTCCCACTGGACAACAACTTAAGATGAGAAATATTGCAAATGATGTGTTTTGCTGTCATTGTGGCCGAGAGGAGACTATTGAGCACACCTTTCTCAAATGTCAGTATGTAGCTGAGATTTGGAGGGAACTGAAAAAGCGGTGTTGTTTTAGAAAGCATATAAGAATTTTTATGTCACCAAGACAATGGATTTTTGATACAGTGGGGAACTGTACAGACAAAGAAGCAACCATTCTGGTGATAACCTTTTGGCATATATGGGAGGCAAGGAATGCTGTTAGAAATGGGGAAAGTGAAGTACATCCGCACTGCATTGTCGAAAAAGTTATTGCATATGTAGATATGGTGCTGATGCATTTATATAACAATGATGCTCCCACAAGATGTGATTTCCTAAGGCCTAAGTGGAATCCACCGCCGGGAGGATGGATCATGGTAAATGTCGATGCGGCAATTTTTCAGAAGGCGAACAGGATGGGGCTAGGTATTGTGGCTCGCGATCATTGTGGGAATTTCCTAGCTGCTTGCAGACAAGGCATTGAGAAAATCTTGGACCCGGAATTAGCGGAGGCTGTAGCTTTCAGACGGGCTATACTCTTCGCTTCTGAGCTCCAATATAATCAGGTTATTGTGGCAACAGATTGTTTATCCCTGATTAAGAAGCTCAAGTCGGAAGAACTGGATCGTTCACACACGGGAATTATCATCCAAGACATCAGGAAAATTGTGTGTGTGTCTCCGGGTGTTTTTTTTTTCTTTTGTTCATGTGAACAGATGTTGTAATGTGGTAGCCCATGTGCTTGCTAGATCAGCCGATCAACTCAGTGAATCAATTTGGCTTAATGTTGCACTAGAGTTTCTCTGGTCGTCCTTATGTAATGATCGGTTTTAATTAATTAATGAAATGCTACCCATTAGTTTCAAAAAAAAGCTTGCCGGGGCGTGACTGACGTTGGTAGTGGACCATCACGACATTAGTGGCGAGTCTAGGGCCCAGCACGGGGGTGGGCCAAAATCAATTTGGGCTGGCAATGGTGGGCCAGGAAAGGAGAAAAAACCAAAGGAAAAAAGGAAAAATGATGCTACAGTGCTAAAAAACTTTATAGCGCGGCCCACCCCCCGCCGGCTAGAATCGCCACTGCACGACATCCACATCATAGCGCGGCATGACATGGATGTCATTGATGACACGCTCCACATGGGAGATCGCCAGCTTACCGATGACGCCATCAACGCTCAAATCGAAGGCGAGAACGATTCACTGTAGGAGAATAGAATTGGTGGAATGGTTGATTATATTGCTAAGCCTCATTGGGCAGATTATATAGGGGTATATTGCTTGGAGGGCAAGGATCCTTCAATAGAGATAAGGCAAACCGGGATTACATGATTCTAATCTACCTTTTCTAAAAATATCTCGATATACTCTAACATTAATGGATGCATAATATTCAGAAACGTATTGGGGGCCTAACTGTTTTTGCGGAAGTACCTAAAACAATGTCAGAACTTCTACTCAACAAGCGGATAAAACGGCGACCAACATATTTAGTTTTCCTCACCACAGCTACGGAGACTGGAATTTCGGATTCGATTTGTTGGACTTTCTCCCGAATATTCTTCTCCGGGGGCAAGACAGAATTATGTCTTTTGACAACATGTGTTGGGTTTTCACAGAAATCAATATATAAAAAACAAACGTCGATGAACAGATATGTCACACAAGAAGCACACACATTTTTCTCGGTCGTACACACCTCACAGCTCTTTCTTTTCTTCTTTATTATTCAGTCAAGCCCTACTTCCGTTCTTAGTTACAGTACAATATTTTTTTGCGAATTAATTACAGTACAATTACAGAGACGGTATGCCATGGAGTTGCACAAACTCCTCTGACTCCACTGACACAGATAAACTGACCGCGACCAATGAATTATACCAGGACCAGCACTTTCTTCCTGAATCATCAAGGCTCGCGAGTGTAGTGTGACAAGACATGCAGAATTGCAGACTATTGATCACATAAAAGAGACAGGCAGACTCTAACCCCGCGCCATTGAACCATACACGCAGACCACATCCCTGCACCTTCCCAAGTCGAGCGTGCACACAAGATAAAACAGACGAAACTGCCGATGGAAGAGCCGACAATCTTGCCTGGGGTTAGCCTCTAGTGTAACAATGATTGGGTGGCATGTAAAACTTCCCCATGTTTCTCAATCCTACGGCTACAACATGATAACGAAGGATTTCGACATAGCATTGATACTGTAGTTCGTTTATACAGTTCAGTTAGAGTTGCCATCGAGATACTTCATTTACTACGTTGCATATAATCAAGTTCTGCAGAAAACAAAGGAAAAACAGGGGAACAGACATATAAGCAGCAGTACCAATGTATGACGAAAAGCAGTGACATCATTCAGGAAGAAAACTATGTAAACATGTTCTCTATCTTAATCCCAATACTTTTTGAACTGGGAATCTAAAGTCCAGAGCAGAGGTCCTGTAATCCAGTCTCAAGGGACTACCACTAATCCAGTCTCAAGGATTTTTGTCAAGAACAGTCCTTCAGGAAGGAACTTCTCTATTTTGTAACATTCAAGTCAAGTTTATTACCCATAAAAGTAGCCAGAGCAGAGGTCCATGATGGTATTTGTTTTCTTTTTCCATGTAACGTTCCATTGTTCAAAGCTGCACAAGAGAACACTGGACTATAAATGCCAAAAGAAGTAAGAATATTCCATTGAACCGAAGCTATAGGGCATTGCCCCATTCTTCTTCACAAACAAGTCCTGCTTTTTCCACATGCTGCTGCGGCATAGGAGTGGAAGGCATCTGGACGTTGGTGGTTCTGGTTTCAGCTCAATTAGTTTGTAGTTTGCAGGGAGTGTTGTACGAGAGACTAGAAAGCTCTTGGGCCAATGATGTGCGGCAATTCTGATTTGGCTCATATTGATGTCAAACCCATGCTAACTGCTGTAGCAGCAGGCCAGAATGCTGATACTTCAATCCATGTGCTGTCAGATGATTAGACTCCGAAGCTGTATCAGCCAGCTGGATTCCTGTTGACAACATATACACGCTGGTACGCCATGTGGATTTGGCCGACTGCTGTAGTGAGGATCGAGCCTGCCTGATATGAGACTTTCTATATAAGAGACCAGACAAGAAGAGGTCAAGCCATCGATGGTTAAAATAGACTTACCCGAACCGGTGACTCTTTTGCTTCCCATTCTGAATCTATTTTTTCTACAATTTATTGAAAGATGTTCAAGGTTCTACATTGGATTTTTAACAATTTTAATCCTACAGTCCAAGGTTGCAGAGCCAAGTTCTTTAGACTAACTCCAACAATGGGAAGCAAACCTATTTTTGCCTCCTCAAACACTACTGTTCATGAGGCAACTAGCTCCAACAGAAGATGCAAAGAAGAGAGGCAATATGCATTGGAGGAAAGAGGCGATGGAAATGTGCACTCCATCTCTCCTCCGAAGGCATTCGGTTGAGCTCCTGACGCGACAGCTGCCTCCGCCGCCACGCCGCATCTCCTCAGCGCGCCGCTCACTCAGCCTCCTTCTCTCGCCGTCGCCTATAAAAACGAGTGCGCGACGAGCTCCTCCCCCCGACCAAGCACTCAGTTCCTCGCCACGACCACCAACGCCGCCCAATTTCTTCCTCTCCCCAAATCTTCCCCAACATCGGCCGCGACAAAATTCACCACCGGCAATCCACCTTCCTCCCTCTCCTCTGGCCTGCGAGCGACCCCCAGCTTCCCTCATCCTTCGTGACATGCTCAGTGAACAAGCCTCAGGCCATGGACGCGCGAAGCACGCCGCGGGGAGGTGGCGGCGTGGCCCCGCGCGGCGCGGGCTGGCGTAGGCGGCGGGACGCGGGCCGCAGCGGGGCGTCGAGCCGCAGCGGAAGCTCGGGGTGACGAGCCGCGGGGCGTGGCGGCGGGGGGCGGTGCGTCGCAGATGTCGTCCTCGTCACCGTCGGAGCAGCCACGCGGGCGCGGAGCGCGGGCGCATCGTCGTCGGAGCAGTCGCGCGGGGCCCGAGGTCAGCGGCGTCGCGCGGGGCGCAGGCGCGCGCGAGGCCAACAGCATCGCGCGTGAGCAGCGTCGCGCGCGCGAGGCGCATCGTCGCAGCAGTCGCGCGGGGCCCGAGGTCAGCGGCGTCGCGCGCGCAGGCGCGCGCGAGGCCAACAGCATCGCGCGGCGTGAGCAGCGGCGGGCGCGTGCGGAGGCGCGAGCGGCGCGCGGGCGCGAGCAGAGACGCGGGCGAGTGACGTCGCATGCATCGTGCATTTGCGTGGGGCGACCGGCCCACGGCAAGGACGACGACGGTGCCAGGGATGCGATGCAGAAAATGCTATGGTTGTTGGAGCCGGTCACTTAGCATGCGAAGGCAAAACACTGTGTATGGGAGGCAATTAATACCCAATTTGCCTCTCAAAAGTGCCTTCTATTATTGGAGTTAGTTTTAGAGAGCTCAATATGGTTGTCCATAGAGCTAAGCCGAAGCATTTAGATCAGTTGAAAACCTGAAACAATGGATAAAGGAGAGGATGAAATTTTGTTTTCTTCTTTCTTCTTTTCTTCTTTACTTTTATTATTTATAATTCAATATATTAATATGTAGGTGCTTGCTGTGACATCCTGGCCCAGTGCTTATTAGGATTGATAGAATACTCATACCAACAAGTTGCAACTTCTTTTCCGGAAGCTCATCTTGAAAAAACTCTGGGGTTAAGCGTGCTTGGCCCGGAGAAATTCCGGGATGGGTGACCGATCGGGAAGTGTTCCCGAGTGCGCACGAGTGAGGATAAAGTGTGCAGAAAAGACTTGTGTTAGTCTGTGAGGACATTCTTGAGATCCTAGAGAGCTGCCAGGTGTAAGCGGGCTCGGCTCGGGGAGCGGGACGTTATACTTGCCCTCAAGTTTCTTAAATAAAAAAAAAAGATGTTCAAGGTAAGACAACCTTTAGTTCCTGTAAACAATTAAGCCTCGCCAAAAAAAGTTCTTGTTCCTTTTTCATCTGCAGCTTGAAGGAAATTCTTCTGGATTAAAAGCAATATTGTGAGTTAATAGAAGGTGGATGATAGTTAATGGTGAGTCTGATATAAGGTGATAGTCATGGAATCTTGGAGAAGCACTGCAGTAGAGTAGCTAGCTACTAATAACTAGCATTTTTAGCAAGATTTTATTGTGTTATTACACTGATGGAATTTCTTACGGTTAGCGATAATTGATTTGTGAAATTATTCTCATTGTACCCTCCATTTGCGTTTTGTTTTGGTGTCACTTGATGGAAATATTGAGAAAATAGGGTGTGAGTTCCGACCCTTTTTTTTTCTGGAAATGCTCCTTCACAACTAAAAAGATGCCGTAGCATCCAGAGCAGCTATATAAAAAAAAAGCATCTTTACGCAAAATATTTTTCCATATAGTTCCAATTTGAGCCTTTTATATATTTCAAGGATTTACCAGGATCCAAACGAGCGTGAAGGGCTTTCATCAAGCGAATTAATGCTCCTGCTAGAAGCAGTTTCTTTGCTCATGAGTTCAACTCAAACGCATTGAACAGTTACTTGCTTGACGGGGGGCCAATCAGCACAGCCTCAAGAGGGCTTTGTATCGAACGAATTAATGGTCCTGCAGAAACAACTTCTGCATTATTCATGCGTTCAAGTCAAGTATATTGCACAACCACTCAGTAACCATTTTTTAGTTGGCCCTCATACATATATAATGGGCAGGTGAAATGTTTCTTTGTGATGAAGAATAAGACATTGTCGATCATTACCGTCACTATATGTAGCTTCTGTTCAATGGATGGTTGGTTCTTCCATCTTGTGCGGTATATATAGTCGAAGTGTTCTTATGTTTAGCTCTGAACAAGATAGAAAGGGAAAAGAACGGGGTGTTCCTCACCTTCGATATGTTGCAACATAGGCCTGAAAGGCATCAAGAATTTAGTTGTGCACGTTTCAATTCCTGTCGTTCGTGTTTGGATGATGTGCAGTGGGAGCGAATTGTACGTCGTGTGGTCCATCAATGTCCACGAGTCCAGGGTGAGCTCTTTGGAGGAGAAAAATTACCTCGTCGTTACTGCCACCTCATGCCATGACGCATGCCCTAGCGGGAGGTTGTCTATGGCGCTCCCAATGCACCCCTTTGGCGCAGTCGTTGACCAAGCCACCGGCGGAGCGTTCTCTGGCGGCGGAGTTGACACAGCAGCTACACGCATCACAGCTGCGGATCTCCGGATGCCTAGCGGTGTGGCTACTCAGGGATCTGAACTATTTGCAGCGGACGGCATCGGAGTCTGACGCAGATGCTTTGCGAGGGCGGGGCCTGTGATCTATGGCTGTTGCACAGCTCATGTAAACCTGATGAACTTGAAAGTTCGTCATGTCCGATTAGAATTAGAACAACTAGTCACTTGATCAGTCACCAAATCAAAATATTTCTATCAGCTTTTCGATCATCAACAGGAACTGAACAAAAGGCCCACATAGTAAAGGCTGCAGTTCATTGCAGAAAACAGAGAAGAAAAGGGGAACAGCCAAACAAGCAGCAGCTGCAATCCATCGACAAGAACCTGTATGATCATTGAAGCAAATTGACAAGTAACATTTCAATTTTCCATTGTATAATAGATGGAATGTTTAACCTTTTTTTTTTTTTTGCGAACACGCAAAAGCTTTGCGTGTCAGAATTTATAGAAGAAGAAGGGTGCAAAGAGGCACCAGATAGTTACAACGGTTCACGACAAGGCCAGGATCTGGCCGATCAGGATGCTATGTTTATGTTACATTGCTATTATCTATAACCGCAACCTGATCTCTAACTGGATTATCGCTAGCTACGCCCTGCATATTATGCTCATTCCACAGCTGGCCCAATCGCTTGGCTCCGGCGTATGTCCATAGTCGTGCCTCCTCTGGAATGTTTAACCATTGTTTGATGGAATTCATACTTCTAAACTATTGAGCAACATTCCATTTATCCTGACTATCCAGATACCTAGTTCTGGTGTTTCAACTATAATATTTCATCCTTTTCACATGTTACACTCTCCGATTGCAGAAAAGTAGCTGGACTATAGAGAAGTTATTTTACAGTTTTTCTGATTGTCACAGATAAATCCGCATCACCATATCGGTGTCATCGACAAGCAGGCCCATCCCTACAGGTTCAGCACCAAGCCCGCTGCTGTGACAACATACTCGGCTACCATTCGTTCAATGTCCATCAGCCATCCATAATTAAATTTCCTTCCATGGAAAATAACTGCTGACCCATTCGATCATCCATGGTTCATGTAATCCTCATGCAAAGTATTAAAAAGCAAAAAAAAACTTTGTCTGAATCATCACAATAATGTATAGATCAAAGCCTGACTTTATATAGTATGAACTGCCCTGATCGGAGCTTTGATAGAAAATCTGGTGGAAGCAATTTGTTTAATTCATGCTGATATGCTGAGTTGCAACACATGGTCACTAAGCCATGAAGCATTGGTTATGGACTCTGGTAACGAGAGAGTAGGTGAGAACAGTAAAACAAGGAAGGGCCATGTACACTGTTTTCTTTCTTTTCCACCAAATAAAAAGTATCAGTGTCGGTGTTTGGTAACCGGCCGACGAGTAGATTTGTGCGCGGTTCGACGGCGATCAGAAGGATTGTGTTTGACACAGTGGGTTATACTGGTTCAGGCAAAAGAAGCCCTACGTCCAGTTTGAGGTTTCGCTCATGTTGCTCGTAGTAGGGGTTACAAGCTGTGGCGAGAGAGGGATCCGCTCCCAAGTCTCTGTCTCTGCGTTGTGTGCGAGTGTGTTTTGCTCGTGTGAGAAATGAGCTGTTGTGTAAGCCCAAAAGAACTCTCTCCCTCCTGGGCCCAATTCTCCCTTTTATACAACAAGGGAGAACGGTACAGATGGAGGAAAGAAGAAAAAGAAAAGAAAAGAAAGATAAGTGAGAGGGCGACGGAGGCGGAGTCGGGCCGTCCTCGCTGGCTCCGGTGTCTTCCGCCGCAATCTCCGCGCCAGGTGGTGTGATGATGTCATCCGGGTCTTGTCTGGGCGCTGTGGAGCGCCCATTCCCTGATCCGCACTGTTGATCGCTGTTGGTGTGCTGTTGATACCTGTGGAGTTGGGCGACGGTCACTTCGCGCGCTGTTGCTACTGTGTAGCGTACTTGGTGCATGCATTCCCCGTTCCACGCTTGATCCGGATGCGACGCCCCCACGCGGCCGTACGTCAGGCATAGTGTACCTTCGCACCGCCCAGGAGTGGATATGGAGCGTCTTCTTATCCAAATCCGGCTGGCCGTACACTTGGGTTTGACCAACGCTCCCACGCCGCTGCCGAGCTCGCTTTCCGGCCGCGGTGGTCGGGTTCGCTTCGGGTCGTGTCCCTCCGCCGATCCCGACCACCACCGGGGTACATGGGCGGCGGACGGCGGCTGGCCGGAGTTCGGTCGGAGGCGTCGCTCGACTCCGCGGCGCCCGACTCCTACCGCGGGGAGTCGGGTTCGTTGCCACGTCCAAGGCGGGCTCCTCTAACGCTGGACCAATCGCGGTCCAGGGTGGGGGGCTGCGCTCATGCAGCCACGTGCGCCCGGTCCCTTAACAGGCCGTGAGGAACGGAAGCTCTGCGGGCCAAAGGCCGTTGTTGTGCCTTCCGCCCGACTGGACCACCCCAGGGGCCCAGCTTTCCATCTCTTAGCTATATACAAGGCCTTTGGGTCTCGGGCGGCTCCTGTACCACGTTATTCCGCGTGTATACCGTATAGGGTACCTAGAAAATAGGTATCCGACAGTAGCCCCCGAGTCCTGGCGAGAGCGCCGTGCTGTCGTCGGGACTGGTACGGCTGCCTGACGTGGCCATTCAGTTCGCCGGCGGGTGCGCGCGAGCGCACCCGCCGGGTGTAGCCCCCGAGGCTGGGAGCTAGTAGGAGACTAGCTTCCAGGCTTTTCTCAGGCTTTCACTGCGTAACGCGGCAGCGAGCTGTGTCGTCTTCCCGTAGCCACGATGACCGAGCCCCCGGGCCCCTTCTTCTATCCGAGGGGGGAGTGCGCTTATCCTGCGGGCCAACCGGTGCCCGATGGACTTCTCCCTGCCCTTGCTCAGAGGGCGCGGCCGCCGAAGCCTGCAGCCCACGGGCCGACTGTGGTGGGATTCCATCCTTCCTTCGCTTGTCGCGGCGTGTGGGGGATTGTCCACGTGGCGTCGATGCGGCTGGGCAGTGCTCCTCGGCTTCCGCGGCCGCCCCCTTATGCACCCGGTCCATGTTAGACCGGGCGGTGCGCCTATAAATAGGCCCGCATCTTGAGCCGGGTTTCTTCGAACTCACCATGCCTAAGCATAAGAAATCTCACTCGCGCAAGAGAGACTCGAAGGAAAGAGGAGGAGAGGGCGTCGTGCCCCCTATACTAGCTTTGCGCCCTTTGCCTCCTCCACCTCCAAGCACTTGCCAAGATCTGATTCCGGTGGTCGAAGCGGTTCCGCTCGCAGTGGTGCCCCCAGATCCGGTAGCCGGGAGCTCGGCGCCCGGGTCGGAGAAGCCTGAGGTCATCATTGTCTCCTCCGACGAGGGAGGAGACGATGACTCGAGCCAAACGACCCAAGCCGGCCGTCGACGTTCGGCCGGTGCTCGCCGGCGCCATCGCAAGTTTTCGTCCTGCTTTGGCGTGGCCCACCGAACTCGGAGTCATTCCCGCGAGGATTAAACGGGCTCTCGTCAGCCCTCGGCGTCCCAGGAGTCGCTCCTGCGAGGATTACGTGGCCTTGGTTTTGAGCACCGCCACCCTCGAGGGAGAGTCCCTGGCGCCGTCATGCTGGTTCCACCCACTCATAGGAGTTTTTGCTGCGGGTGGTGCCAGCGGGGCCCTTAGGCCTCTTTATCCGGCCATTTGTGGCCAATCCATGGATTCATGGGACTAATGTAATTTCTTTTCTAGTTTAACGATCTTTCGATCGACTTTGTATAAAGAAAACCATGGAATAAAGAGGCTTATTTCGCGAGACCCGTTTTAGTTTGTGCTGCGACCACGTTGTTGGTCTCTTGTGCGAATGCATGCCTTCGAGCCCCCGATCGTTTCGGGGGTCCGGCCGAAGACAGTTTCGACTTTGTTCGTTTCTCCTTCCGCATCCTGTCGGGAGGATGGAGGATCGGGGCCGTCCGCGCCATTCCTCGATGGTTCGATGGGCGGTGCCATTTGAGTTGCAAACGGGCTCGTTCGAGTGACACCCCGGTTTGCCCTTAGCGGGGACCCGGTTGAGACCAGCGGGGGTCAGTGTCATATGATCCGGGAGATTGTCCCATTTAGTTTCCGAGTCCGTTCGACCGGTCTCGGCGGCTCGCTGCCAGCTCTCGATGAGCAAACCATGGGCTTATTTCGTCCTCGGACTCGGACGTATTCGACAGGGGCCCATATGCTCCGCGCACTTGGGTACTGGCCGCTGGTGCCCCCCTTTGATTACCCCTCACTCTCGTTTTGACCCAGAGCGGCCGTCGAACCCAACGCTGGGCCGGCCTTCGAACTCTTGGGCCGGGAATGGGCCGTCGGAGCGTGTACAGCTCCTAGCCGCTTTACCTGGGGGCCCAGACCGGCTTCCCTACCGATTGGGCTCATGAGGCGTCGGACGCGAGGCGTCGCGTCGCTTCGCCGGCGCGGATCTAGAGGCGCGGCGTTTGGACGAAACGCGGCGACGAGGCGTGCGTTATCTCCACCTGCACACGTTAGGGCGGAGGAAAACGAAGGGACGCGAGATTTAAGGCGGGAAACGGCACAGCGCCGGTTCGGCGCATATAAATAGGCCATACCTATCCGGGGGAGTCTTCTCGCATACTCCATCGCCCGTTACTGTTCGCCTTTCTTCTCCCTTTGCGATTGCTTCGATTCCTTTCGCTCCGCGCCATTCTTCGTCCCAATCGCCACCATTCGCCGTCCGCTTCGCAACCGCCGTCGGTCGATTCGGTCCCGGCGTCGTCCGCGCTCCCTCATCCCGTTGAATCCGATGGCGGAAGAGGGAGACGAGTGGCCGGAGTCGGTGGTGACGCCGGAACTGCTACGCGGGCTGGTTGCGAAGGGTCTCCTTCGCCCGCTCTCCGATGCGGTGGAGTGGATGGTGCCGTCGGAGCGGTCGCCTTCGCCGCCGGACGACTACATCGTCTCATTCTTCCACTTCCACTCCCGCGGGCTCGGGGTGCCAGCGCACCCCTTCTTCCGCGGACTTCTGTGCTACTACGGGATCGAGGTTCAGCACCTCAATCCCAACTCGATCGGCCACATCGCCGGCTTCATCACGCTGTGCGAGGCCTACCTCGGCATTCCCCCCAACTTCGATCTGTGGAGGTACTTCTTCAGGGCGTCGCTCCAGCCCGTCGGCGGGCGAGTCCCGCTCATGGGCTCCGCGAGCTTGCGTCTCCGCGTGGAGCGGGCGTCGGGCTACATCACGTGGGTGCATACTTCCTCCAACTCTGGGTGGCACAACCGATGGTTCTACTTGAAGAACGAGCGCACCGGCCCGCTGCCCAAGTTCACCAACGCCCGGTTGTCCGGGCCCCCCGATTGCTGGCACTGGGGTCTCGGAGCGAGGGAGATTGCAGCGATCCAACCCCTCCTCGACGCCGTGGCGGTGCTGCGTGACCGGGGGGTGTCGATGGTCGGCATCACCGGCCACTTCCACAGCATCCGCGTGCTGCCGCTGATGCGCCGCGCGCTCCCCATGTGGGAGATGACACCGGGCGCCGACCTCCGAGGGACGGCGATGGTGATTGACGAGCCGCTGAGCCACCGCGAGATCGGGGCGCGGCTGTCGGAGGCGGCCGGCAAGTCCGCCCTGCACTTCGTCGACAACGAGTTCGAGTGGCCCGTCGCGGGCCACCCCGCTGCGCTGCCGCACGCCGACGCCATTCGCTTCGTAAGTCCTTCCCCCACCTCTTCTTGATTGATTGGCATTTTTTGTTTGTGGTAAATGATTGCAGCATTCTTACTTCTCCCTTTGGGTGCAGCCGGGTTTAGCCGTTCGGCGCTCGACAGCCCCCGTGCCTGAGGACGCGGACCGGCGGGCGGTGAACCGTGCCCACGGCGAGAGGACAAAGCGGCGAAAGGATCGCCGCAAGGCCCGCAAGGACGCCTACGAGGAGAGGAGGAGAGACCGGGCGCGTCGCCGTCGGAGAGGCGAAGCGGTCGACACTGAGTCTGAGTTCGACGCGGACTCGGCGCTCGACCACAGCAGCGAAGAGGCCGGCGACGGCGGTCACCACGACGACGCGTGGATTGACGACGTCATCCCAGACGACGACGGCGCGCAGCCGGTTCCGGCCGGCGGTGTCGCCGGCGAGGGCCAGGGGCCCCCGTCGAGCGGTCCCGGTGAGGTGGTCACGGTCGCCGCGACGTCGACGGCGGCGGCAGGGAGCCTCGAGGTCCTTGTTGCCGTCGCCGCTCCGGCCGGGACTTCTTCCCTTGCCGGGACGGCTTCCGCGTCGCCGGCCGCCCCCGAGACCGGCGCGGGGACGACCGAATCCGGGATCGCGCGGGAGACGATCCCGCCCGAGAGAGCCGGCGTGCCTCATCCGATCCCCGATGTGGAGGCGCGGGGTGGCGAGGTGCCTACTCCTGACACAGCAGCTCGTGCGGCCGCCGGACAAGGCTCGGGTCGCCGGCCGACGAAGCCCGCGCGGAAGCGCAAGCGGTCCGACATGTGAGTTTGCTTTATCGTGTCTTTTGCAGTCGCTTGATTTGTCTTTGTTCGCCCTTCTTCTGAATCGCGACGTGCATCCTTGCAGCCCCGCCCCGAAATGGGACGGGACCCAGTTGGCCCCTCACAAGGCGCTGCGTCTCGCCGCCGAGCAGAGTCAGAGTCAGGAGGGCTCCGCTCCGCGGCAGGATGACACCGCGCGGAGGCAACCGGAAGTCGCTGCAGCGTCGGAGGAGACGGCGCGGGAGCGCGACACGCCGAGGGTCGACGGCGCGGCGACGCGACAAGGTTCCGCACCCGTCGCGAGTGCAGCCCCTGACTCCGAGGGTCGGGCCGGCGAGCCACGGCCTGGTACCGCCCCACCGCGTGCACAAGGTGTCGCCGGCGCAGGGGATCGGACTGCCGAGGTCCGTCCGGCGTCCGGCCCGTCATCGTCGAGGGCCGGTGACGCCGGTAACGTTGCGGGGACTCGTCAGGGAGCCGCCTCGCAGCCGGGGACTGCGGCCGGTGATCCACGGTGGGACGCGGCCGCCGCCGGTGTGCCGCTGATCCAACGTCTGGCGCGGTCCGGCTGGGGGCCGGATGTACTGGTGAACACGCCAGAAGGTCCGGTCCCTGTGAAGGACTCAGCGGAGGCGAATGCCTGGGCGTACATGGCCCAAGAGCTCTCCCACACCTTCAGCAGGCTGGAGACAATCAAGACGTCGGTCACGGCGGAGGTCGACGCCGCGAAGGAGCTGATGAAGAACGCGCGGGTTCCCATTGACGTGAGTGGGAGAATTTTCCACCCTTTACCTTTTTTGCTTTGGGAGTTCGTCGTACTTGCCTTTTTTGCCTTACGGTTTTTTTCCTGCTTTCCGCAGACTTTACTTGCAAACAGCAAGCTTAAGTCGAACCTCATCCGGCACCAGCTGAAGGAATACGTCGCGCGAGGCGACGAGCTGGCGCGCGCGCTGCGTGTCTCCGAGCCCATCCGCCGCCGAGCCGAGGCCGCCGAGGCCGCGACGAAAGCAGCGGAGGATGCGAAGAAGAGGGCCGCGGACGCGGAGTCGGCGCTGCGCGGCATGGTCGAGCGCGCCGAGACGGCGGAAAAGCGAGTGCAGGCCCAGGAGCAGGAGCTGCAGAATGAGCGCGGACTCCGGACCGCCGCCGACAAGGCGCTGTTGGAAGCCACTCAGCGCGCCGAGGCCGCCGAGAAGAGGGCGGAGGCTGCTGAGACAGCGCTAAGCAGGGAGAGGGAACTCAAGGTCGCCGCCCAGTCGTCGTTGACCAACGTGACCGGTGAGCTCCAGAAGACACAGAAGGAGCTGAAGGGTAAGTTAATTTACCTGTTCTTTGATCATCCCGCCGTGTCGGTTTTTGTTGTCTTTAGACCGAGCGAGTGACCCGTTGTTTTGGCCAGACGCACAGGAGCTCCAGGTGCAATCGCAGGCGGCGCTGGCGGATCTTGACCTGCTGCGGCAGGCCATGGAGATCGCTTGCAACGAGATCGGTGTGCCGCGTCCGCCAGACGCTACATCTGTGATCCCGCAGGTTGCCGGGCTCCCCGCCTACTTCCGCATACAGGAGGAGGAGTGCCTTCGGACCGGAGTCCAGATCGCCTTTGCCGTGTCGAGGAGTCACTACGGTGACCACTATAAGATCGACGTGCTGGCGAGAGGTTACGAGCCTTCCTGTAGTGAGGCCGACTTGGAGCGGATCGAGGAAGAGGTGATTCCCTTTGCGCGCCTTCTTGCCGATGACAACCTGGACATGATCCCCTCGCGCCGTGGCGGGGGTGAAAATCAGTAGGTTAGGCGGTGATAGTCGGAGTCGGGCCCGTGTGGGCCTTATTTTGTAAACAACGATGTGGGCATGCGCGCCCGTTTGTTTATATGAATTTTCGTTTCGCTTTTCGCAAGATTTTCGTTCGTTTAACTCTTTTCGTGCGGCGATTCGCCTCGAAGACTCGTGATCTCGGAAGATTAACTCAATTCCGACCAGCCGCTCGGGCCGACCCTATCCACCGGGGCGTCGGGTGCCCTTGATCGAACTGGCCGAGCCTTAAGCCAATATCCGGGGCTCACGATTTTCGCTGCGATTCGTCACACTTCGAGTTTTAGGACGTCGGTTTTGCGTTCGCGGAGGCCCGCTCTTAGTCGAATTGCGTTGTTTCTCTTAAGAGCATCGCTCCTGGCGCATACAAAATCAACGCGGCACAAAGCCACACCCGCCGGGTGGAGCCTCCGAGGGGAGTGCACCCAGGCGGCTGCCCAAGAGGTGTGTAAAGAAAACACCGAGTTCGTTTGATGTTGATGCATCGGCAGAAAGACAACAAACGAATTTGCAGAGCTAAGGATAGAAGCGACGTAGCTGCTCAATGTTCCAAGCGTTGGCGACGAGTTGGCCTTCCGAGTCCATGAGCTTGTACGTTCCGGGACGCAGCACCTTGGCGATGATGAACGGTCCCTCCCATGGCGGTGACAGCTTGTGTCGATCCTTGTTGCTCTGCACCAGTCGGAGAACCATATCTCCTTCCTTGAATGCGCGGCCGCGAACTCGTCGTCCGTGGTAGCGGCGCATGGCTTGTTGGTACTTGGCGGATCTCATCAAGGCGACTTCTCGATCCTCATCGATTTGGTCGAGGGCGTCCTCGAGAAAACTTCTGTTGGCCTCCTCGTTGAAAGCACGAACCCGAGGAGCGCCGTACTCGATGTCAGTCGGAAGCACCGCCTCTGCTCCGTAGAGCATGAAGAACGGCGTTTGCCCAGTCGCCCGACTTGGTGTGGTGCGCAAGCTCCATAACACCGCAGGTAACTCTCGCACCCACCGGCCAGCGTGAACTTTCAATTTGTTGAAAATTCTCGGTTTGAGCCCCTGTAGGATCATTCCGTTTGCTCTCTCGACCTGACCGTTGGCCTGTGGGTGCGCGACTGATGCCCAGTCGACCCGGATGTTGTAGTCGTCGCAGAATTCGAGGAACTCGTTGCCGGTGAACTGAGTCCCATTGTCGGTGATGATGGAGTTCGGCACTCCGAAGCGATGGATGATGTCGGTGAAGAATCGAACGGCTTCTGCTGACCGGATCTTCACGAGGGGTCGTGCCTCGATCCACTTGGAGAACTTGTCGACGGCCACTAGCAAGTGCGTGTAACCTCCGGGCGCCTTCTTCAGGGGCCCGACCAAATCCAATCCCCACACGGCGAAGGGCCAAGTGATGGGTATGGTTTGAAGGGCTTGCGCCGGCATGTGGGTCCTCCGAGCGTAGTATTGGCACCCTTCGCAAGTGCGTACTACCTCGGTGGCGTCGGACACGGCCGTGGGCCAGTAAAAGCCATGCCGGAACGCCTTTCCGACTAGACTTCTAGGGGCCGCGTGGTGACCGCACTCGCCAGCGTGGATGTCGGACAGTAGCTCTTTTCCCCATTCGATGGGGATGCAACGTTGAAGCACTCCCGAGTGGCTCTTTTTGTAGAGCTCGCCGCCGACTATGACGAATGACTTAGCCCGACGCGCGAGGCGTCTTGCCTCTGTCTGGTCGGCGGGGAGCTGTTCTCGGAGTAGGCAGTCGAGAAATGGGGTCCTCCAGTCGGGCACCGGGTCGGGCACAGCCCCCGAGCCCCCGACCGCCTCGTCGGCAGTCGGACTCGAGCCCCCGACCGCTTCGTTAGCTGTCGGGATGGCAAGAACGGCTCGACCCGAGTCTTCTCCGAGAGGAGGGCGCGTACCTTCTACTGCCGAGAAGTCGACGCCGTCTGGTTGGGTTGTGGAAGCGTCCGTCAGGGGTGTGGGCGGCGCCTCACGCACCGATGGCTTCTGTTGGTCGTGGGAGAAGACGCCGACAGGGACGGGGTCCCGGTTGGAGGCCATCTTCGCGAGGCCGTCCGCCTCTTCGTTGTAGCGGCGAAGTACATGACTGACCTGGAAGCCTTCGAGCTTTTCTTGAAGTCGCCGCACCTCAGCGCAGTACGCCGCCATCTTCGGGTTCGAGCAATTCGACTCGCTCGTCACCTGATCGGCGATAAGCTGGGAGTCGCCGAAGACCTCCAGCCTTTTAACGCCGAGCTCGATCGCCGCCTTCATCCCGTTGACGAGTGCCTCGTATTCCGCCACGTTATGGGACGCAGGAAAGTTGAGTCGGACCGCGTAGCGCAGTCGGGACCCGAGTGGCGAGACAAGAACAAAGCCGCTTCCGGCACCTCTTTTTGTCAGCGAGCCGTCGAAAAACATGTTCCAACACTCTTGCTCGACGGGCGCAGGTGGCAGCTGGATCTCGGTCCACTCGGCAGCGAAGTCCGCAAGCACTTGCGACTTGATCGCGGTGCGCGGGGCGAACTCGAGCTCCTGTCCCATGAGCTCGAGGGCCCACTTCGCGGCCTTGTTCGTGGCCTCTTTGCTCCTCAACGCCTCGCCGAGAGGGAAGGAGGTGACCACAGTGATCGGATGCGCGTCAAAGTAGTGACGTAGCTTCCTTTTGGTTATGACGACCGCGTACAACAGCTTCTGCAGCTGAGTCCAGCGGGTCTTGGTGTCGGACAAAACCTCGCTGACAAAGTATACCGGTCGCTGGACTTTCAGAGCATGTCCGGGCTCGCTCCTCTCGACCACCAGCGCCGAGCTGACCACCTGAGTGGTTGCGGCGATGTACAAGAGGAGAGGCTCGCGCTCTGCAGGGGCTGTCAGGACGGGTGCGTTCGATAGCACCGTCTTGAGCCGATCAAGCGCGGTTTGGGCCTCGGGGCTCCAAACGAAGTGTTCCGACTTCTTGAGCAATCGGTATAGGGGCAGACCCCTCTCCCCGAGTCGGGAGATGAACCGACTGAGAGCCGCGAGACATCCCATCACACGCTGTACGCCTTTCAGGTTCTGAATGGGGCCCATCTTAGCGATGGCCTCAATCTTCTCGGGATTGGCCTCGATGCCGCGTTCCGAGACGCAAACCCAAGTAGCATACCTTTCGGAACTCCGAAGACGCACTTCTCCGGGTTCAGCTTTATGCCGCACGCCCTCAGCTTTTGAAAAGCTCGATCGAGGTCGGCGACGAGGTCGTCGGTCTTCTTGGACTTCACCACGATGTCGTCCACGTATGCTTCGACGATCCGACCGATGAGATCGCCGAAACATTTGATCATGCACCGCTGGAACGTTGCCCCAGCGTTTTTCAACCCGAACGGCATCGTTACGTAACAATATACGCCATACGGGGTGATGAACGCAGTCGCGAGCTGGTCGGACTCTTTCAACGGGATCTGGTCATAACCAGAGTACGCGTCGAGGAAACAGAGGGTTTCGCACCCAGCGGTCGAGTCTACGATTTGATCAATACGCGGCAAAGGAAACGGATCCTTTGGGCACGCCTTATTGAGATTCGTATAGTCAACACACATCCGCCATTTCCCATTCTTCTTTTTCACAAGTACAGGATTGGATAACCACTCGGGGTGGTACACCTCTTTGATAAACCCAGCAGCTAAGAGTTTCGATAACTCCTCACCGATGGCCTTGTGTTTCTCCTTGTCGTAGCGGCGCATGTGTTGTCTCACCGGGCGAGAGCCCGGCTTGATACACAGGGAGTGCTCGGCGACGTTCCTCGGGATGCCCGGCATGTCCGAGGGCTTCCACGCGAATATGTCCTGGTTGGCTCGGAGGAAGTCGACGAGCGCGCTTTCCTATTTGTCGGAAAGCGCGGTGCCGATGCGCACGGTCTTGCTGTCGGGGTCGGCCGGGTTGAGCGGGATCTCCTTGATGTCCTTGGCCGGGTCGAACGACCCGGTCGTGCTCTTGTAGTCGGGCCCGGCCTCCTCCGCCGCCGCAGCGGCAGCCGGGAGCTCGTCCTTGTGCAGGAGTGCTTCCGCGACCTCGCAGGCCTCGCGGTCGCACTCGTAGGCGCGCTGGATGGACGTGCTCACCGTGATGACCCCCTTGGGGCCCGGCATCTTCAACTTGAGGTAGGTGTAGTTGGGAACGGCCATGAACTTCGCGTAACATGGCCGCCCAAGAACAGCGTGGTACGCCCCAGGGAAGTCCACCACCTCGAAAGTCAGCGTCTCGGTGCGGTAGTTGACGGCGGTGCCGAAGGTCACGGGCAGATCGATCTGCCCGAGCGGCACCACATGCTTGCCGGGGACGATCCCGTGGAATGGCGCTCGAGTCGGCCGGACGCGATCCCGACTGATCCCCATGGCGTCGAGAGTTTCTCCGTAGAGGATGTTGAGGCCGCTGCCTCCGTCCATGAGGACCTTGGAGAGCCGCTTCTTGCCGATGATGGGGTCGACAACAAGCGGGTAGCGCCCCGGCCGGGGCACGTGCTCCGGGTGGTCGGAACGGTCGAACGTGACCGCGGAGTCGGACCACTTCAGAAAAGTGGGGACGGCCGGCTCCGCGGCGTAGACCTCGCGGCGGACGAGTTTCTGCTGCCTTCGCGGCGCGCAGGCATCCGGTCCCCCGAAGATCATGAGGCAGCCATCTGGATGGGGGAAGGCATCGTCATCCCCACCCTTGGCATCATCGTCGCCCTTGGGCGGCGGGTCGTCGCGCTCCGCCTTCTTGGAGCTGCCGGCAAGAAACTTGCGGAGCAGCCCGCAGTCCTTGAGGGCGTGCTTGACGGGGTACGCATGGTTGGGACAGGGCTCCTCGAGCTTCTTCTCGAAGTGGTTGGACGCGCCCTCCGCAGGCGCGCGCTTTTGCTTGCGCTCCGCCGCGGCGACAAGAGATGCCTCCTGTCGCGCGACGTTGCCCTTCTTCTTCTTCTTCTTCTTGGGCTGGCTGGAGGGGCCGGCCCCTCCCGTTGACTCCTCCCTCTTGGCCTTGGCCTTGAGCTTGGCCGGAGTCTTGGTGAAGATCGCCCCCACCGCGTCCTCGCCGGACGCGAAGTTGGTGGCGATGTCGAGGAGGTCCTTGGTTGTGCGTGGGCTGCTGCGCCCCAGCTCGTGCACCAGGGTCTTGTTGGACGTCCCGGCGAGGAACGCGCTGACGACGTCGGCGTCGGCGATGTTGGGCAGCGCATTGCACTGCTTCGAGAACCGCCGGATGTAGTCGCGCAGGGTCTCGTCAGGATTCTGGCGGCAGTTGCGGAGGTCCCACGGGTTCCCGGGGCGTTCGTACGTCCCCTGGAAGTTGCCGATGAAGACATCCTCCAAATCCTCCCAGCTCTGGATGATCCCTTCCGGGAGGTGCTCAAGCCATGCCCGCGTTGGGTCGGCGAGGTAGAGAGGGAGGTTGCGAATGATGAACTCATCGCTGTCAGCGCCGCCCGCCAGACAGGAGAGTCGGTAATCACCCAACCAAATAGCCGGGTTGGAGTCACCCGAGTACTTGGTGATGCTGGTTGGCGCGCGATACCGCTGCGGGAATGGTGCGCACCGAATGTGACGTCCAAAGGCGCGTGGCCCCGGAGGCGGAGGGCTCGGGCTCCGGTCCTCCTCCGGGTCGTAGCGTCCACCCCGTCGAGGGTGGTAGCCACGCATCTCGGCTTCGCGCCGAGCGCCACGGGCCTGGTCACGCCTGCGCGCTTCGAGGAGTATGCGCGCATCCCGCACTGGTCCCACGCGCTCCTTGATGGGAGGCATGTTGCGTCCGCCCGATCCGCGCGTCGGCTGCGCTACAGACACCTCCTTGTCGTCGCGGCGGTCGATGGAGCGTTGCAGGGCGCCCAGAACGCGCTGCCGGGACAGCGAGCTCTCGGCCTGCTGCTCCGCTACCTCGAGTAGGCGCAGTAGCTCCTTGCGCTTCTGCTCGTCCTGCGGAGTCGCAGGCTGTGGAAGGTCTCGCGCGAGGGCCGCGGCCGCCGCCAGGTTTTGGCTGGCTCGCGGGAGTTGAAGCGGGGTGCCCGCGATGTCATGCACGATGCGGTGCTGTACATCGCGCGCCATGGTGCGAGCGCGCCCCGCGGGGGCACGCCGCTGGGCAATGGCCTGCTCCAGGAGCTGACGCTCCCGCTCGATGCCGCACTCCATGTCGGCGAGCTCCCGCCTCCGCGCGAGTAGCTGCTCCAGTGCTGGCAGGTCCTGTGGAGGGGGTGTAGCGCCCCCTACCACGGGCACTGGGCGCGGGTCCGTGCCTCCATCGCCGGATGGCTCGTTCCCGTCATCACCTTCCCCATTGCTGGGGTCGGCGATATCCTCGTCCCGAATCTCGGCCATGAGACACTCGCGGGACGGGTCGAACGTGAGCGCGTCGAAGCACTCAGCAAGGAGGTCCTCGACAGAGTCTTGGTCCTGGGTGTCGGCGGGCTCCGCGCCCACCGACGAGGAAGCGCCAATGGCGGGACCGGGAGGTCCAGTCCGGCTTGGCGGGAAGCGGCACGCGAGCTCGTGCTCCAACGCCTCCATGGACTCCCGTAGCCGCGGTGGCAGGGAGGCTCGACGCTCCCAGGCCTCGTAGCCAGGCGGGAGTGGTGGCCCCTCAACAAGGCAGTTGTTGAGGAGTGCCAGCGCGTAAAAGATCCGCCGGCATTCATCTGGCCGGGGGTTTGCACCGAGGTACGCCTCGATGCGCACAGGTAGTGCCCGGGCCCCCGGTCCACGCGAGAGGTAGACATCCGAAGTGAAAACGCGTAGCGGCTCCGCGCCGGCGCTGCTGCGCATCCGCTGGAGCTCGGCGTGGTCCGTCAAGAAGTCCACGTCGCCGAAGCGGAAGACACGGTACGGAACCGTGACTGGGGTGTAGAACCGGGAAGAAGGCGCGGCGGAGCGCCTCCGGTCCCTTCCGCGGACGCTCCCACGAAGCGGGAGACGACCGCGAGATGCTGGCGGCCACGAAGCCATCAGCTGGCGATGTGGTCGTCGTCGAACGCGCTGAGGTCCCCTACCTGGCGCGCCAACTGTCGGTGTTTGGTAACCGGCCGACGAGTAGATTTGTGCGCGGTTCGACGGCGATCAGAAGGATTGTGTTTGACACAGTGGGTTATACTGGTTCAGGCAAAAGAAGCCCTACGTCCAGTTTGAGGTTTCGCTCGTGTTGCTCGTAGTAGGGGTTACAAGCTGTGGCGAGAGAGGGATCCGCTCCCAAGTCTCTGTCTCTGCGTTGTGTGCGAGTGTGTTTTGCTCGTGTGAGAAATGAGCTGTTGTGTAAGCCCAAAAGAACTCTCTCCCTCCTGGGCCCAATTCTCCCTTTTATACAACAAGGAAGAACGGTACAGATGGAGGAAAGAAGAAAAAGAAAAGAAAAGAAAGATAAGTGAGAGGGCGACGGAGGCGGAGTCGGGCCGTCCTCGCTGGCTCCGGTGTCTTCCGCCGCAATCTCCGCGCCAGGTGGTGTGATGATGTCATCCGGGTCTTGTCTGGGCGCTGTGGAGCGCCCATTCCCTGATCCGCACTGTTGATCGCTGTTGGTGTGCTGTTGATACCTGTGGAGTTGGGCGACGGTCATTTCGCGCGCTGTTGCTACTGTGTAGCGTACTTGGTGCATGCATTCCCCGTTCCACGCTTGATCCGGATGCGACGCCCCCACGCGGCCGTACGTCAGGCATAGTGTACCTTCGCACCGCCCAGGAGTGGATATGGAGCGTCTTCTTATCCAAATCCGGCTGGCGTACTTGGTGCATGCATTCCCCGTTCCACACTTGGGTTTGACCAACGCTCCCATGCCGCTGCCGAGCTCGCTTTCCGGCCGCGGTGGTCGGGTTCGCTTCGGGTCGTGTCCCTCCGCCGATCCCGACCACCACCGGGGTACATGGGCGGCGGACGGCGGCTGGCCGGAGTTCGGTCGGAGGCGTCGCTCGACTCCGCGGCGCCCGACTCCTACCGCGGGGAGTCGGGTTCGTTGCCACGTCCAAGGCGGGCTCCTCTAACGCTGGACCAATCGCGGTCCAGGGTGGGGGGCTGCGCTCATGCAGCCACGTGCGCCCGGTCCCTTAACAGGCCGTGAGGAACGGAAGCTCTGCGGGCCAAAGGCCGTTGTTGTGCCTTCCGCCCGACTGGACCACCCCAGGGGCCCAGCTTTCCATCTCTTAGCTATATACAAGGCCTTTGGGTCTCGGGCGGCTCCTGTACCACGTTATTCCGCGTGTATACCGTATAGGGTACCTAGAAAATAGGTATCCGACAATCAGTTTTCAGTTCTGCACACGAGAACACTTCAGCTACTAGTAGCAATCGGGACCAAAGTAATCCTCATTATTTATCCCGTGCATTATGCTATTGCTCAACTCAACAAAGAGCAGCATAGGCCTGGGAGGCACCGAGGAATAATTCTCCACAGCTTTCACTAGTGAGGCCTCATCCGTGCCTGCGATGGCAGTCCATGAACAATTTGATCTGCTAGCTAGACCGCCTGGAGTATTCAGCCAGGGTTGAAATCCATAGCGTGATGAGGGAACATGCACGTAGCTGAACACTCAAGGTGGTCATAAAGGCAGAACTTGCAGGCGCATGTGTTGATCAGCAAGCTCTTCTGAGTCGGATTTTAATAGTTCGATCAGTTAAGCAGCACCTGCCACGGCAGAATGTTGGTGACCGGCCTGTCTCTCATGTTGCACTAGCCGTTACAGTGGTTCGTCCTTACTCTCCGGCGCTTTACCCCGGGGACACGACGAGAGAGTGCAGTGGGTCACGAGGTTGCCGTTGCGTGCCTTCAGGGTGCGTCCTGGTGCTCTTCATCGGGCGGCAAGGCTTGGAAGTCGCACGAGAGTCCGGAGAAAGGCTTCAGAAGAGAGTACCTCACGTGGCCGTCGGAACTGGAACGCGCTAGTCGTCACAGGAGCCAATCCATCTTGCTGTTTTGGTAGTCTACCTCGATTGCCTCCTGCCTCCCTGATCGCCAATAACGCTAATACTATAAATCTTTCATTCTTCATCTTTCTAAAACTCGTCCCTCGGCTTGTTTCAGTGCCATTTCGCACACATGGGATTGTTGACTAATTTTCACGTCAACAGGCTCTCTATTCTAACTGAAAACATTGCTTCTTCCCCAACCAAATACAGCTGCTCGCCATCCCCAACCACTATGCTCTGCTTCTTCTCTGTTCCGATATAGTTCTTCCTATTTGTCTCTCTATTCTGCCTGTACCTAACAAACCATTGTTATTTCTTCATTCGGAAATGCTCTGCGTCCGACCCTTTTTGTCCGACTGATGTATGACCCGCCCGATTCTCTGAAGAGTACATGGAATGGGCTGTCAGTCAAAAACAGCCTGTTCGTTGCGTGTAGCCGTGTATTGGAATGGCTCCGTAAACCAGCACATTTCGAGAGACGGATGCTTAAGTGGCATGTGTCTACAAGAAGCCTGCCCATTGCGGATCACAATTTACAACAGCTTACAAACAACCATTAGTGTAGTCGCGTTCTCTGGCGCAGATTCAAACATTAATTTCTCCATTTCCTTGCACCTTGCAAAGAATATATATATTCTGTATCTCAAGTTTTGCGTCAAGGTATAGATAATAATTTCCACATCAAACATTTTTATTAGAATTTTTGCATGCACATTTTCTAGTCAATTTCTATCACCGTCATGTGCTGTCATTATTTAGTTTATGATGGTTTACCTTCAGTTTGCCCGGCTTCAGCGTCGGCTTATTGTCAAAAAGGCAAAAGCCCTGCCAAACTGTTCCCAATGAAACGGCTCATCAGTACTGAAACGGCTCATCGGTCCAGGTCGGAAGAAGCTGTTTCATTTTTTATACTAGAGAGGTTAAGCCGGTAAAACTAGAGTCTTATACCTGCCACTCGCGCACGACTTTCGGAGAAATTCCCACCGTGCCCTCAAGGATAAACATTTCGCCCTTCTTCCACCCCGAACAACTCTCTCTTCTCTCTCGGCGGCGACAGGATAAACCAGCTTCAACGCAATTTGGTTGGAGGGAAACGGCTTTCGGGTGCGGGCGCGTACTCGCAGCGCGGCCCGGGAGCGTTCTCGGCGGGTTTATTCATTTGGGAGTAGTAGGCTAAACTTGTCCTTCAAATTTTTTTTCTCTATCTGAATGAAAAGGCATGCATGGATTCACAAATTTATTCATTTGGGAGTGGTAGGCTGCATGGAAGCAACAACAATGTGATGTTCACAGAATCTATTTATTATATTACCTGGCACATGCACGGCCTTTGTTTATTTTATTATCTGGCAGATGCAGTAGCTCGACATTGTTAATAAGTAGATTTGTGTGGATAGATCATAGTACCTCGACTAACATTTACACTAGTGATTTTGAACGCCTGGACTCTGTAGCGTCACCGTTTTTTACGAGATCGAGTCGGAAGTGCCGGTGAACGGACACAGATAGTACATCACATTATAGCACAAATTAAGCTTTTAAATTATTACATTAGGTCCGAATTAGAACATTAAGTCGCACAGCGAAAGTCTACCAACGATACGAATACAAGGTCCAGATACTCGATACAGAAAGCGACTACGCGCTCATGATACACGAATCCGCGTCACAAACCCGATGATGCGAACTCCACAGAAGATCACTCCTCAGGCTCCCAGTGGACGGTCCAGTCCACAGGAGACTGTCCCTCCCACTGGCCGCCTCCACCAGAAGAATCATGGATGAAGGTACTACCTACACAAAACATTAAAGAGCCAAACGCTGAGCAACTAATACTCAGCAAGACTACATGGCCAACTACAGCCGACTCCTAGCATGCAAAGACTACAAGGGCAGGCTGACTCAAACTTGCAAAAAACAGCACTAATTACTGAGTCCTTACTTACAAGTTTTAGCTCAAATTAAGTAATTAGCCAAGTATCAAGTTCTGCGCTAACAACTAAAACAAGTAAGTAAAACATACAAGTATACTGTAAATAAATAAAGCAGTAGAGCATATATATGTCATCATCCATAACCACACTACGATGTGACGTAGTGAACAAGTAGGTGCTCATTTTCGAGAGCGGCGGCATCGATGTACATCCTGCAGGAAACCTAACCACACGACATATTGGCGCGAACAGACCATATATGGCAACCTTTCACCTGCGCACTACAAGAGCTAGCTGGATCCAACTCCTCCCGAGAAAGGGTCTTCCCGACACGGTCCCCGTCCTAGACATACGCCCCGTTCGGGAAGTGATCCATTCTCTCTCAACTATACCATGATAGAAAGAGTAGGCTACCACCAGACATCCAGGGCGACACAGGCTACGTCGGTTTACTGGGCCCATAAACACCAGCATGTGAATCAGTACGTTCAAATTTGCTCAACAGGACCAACAACGAACGGTCCTTAACCGACACAGACAGGGCTACCACCGTGAAGGCACAGCCTTCTCCAACCATCCTATACAAACAAATCCCCGTCCGGTCTCCAACAACCTATAATTCTTCTAACACAATCTAGGGTGTCATGATCCTATCTCGCGAGTGGGACCTACCACTCGACTTATACCGATAGCTATCAACTACGCCTAGCAGCACTAACGACTGACAAAAGACCCAGCTATCTCTACTCAGGGATTAACAAGGATAACCAGGAAAGGTAAACCTAGTGCAAGTCTACGGTTCCAATCAACTCCTATAAATGCACAAGCATACCTAGACCTCAATCATAGTGATAAAGGAAAAACGAAAACATAGGTCGAAATGCACCGGGGTTTGCCTGGCTCAGGAACGACACTAGCAAAGTCAGCGCGGTATCAGTCTGCTGCTCCTCCTGCGCCTGCTCCGGCAGCTGGAGGTCCAGGGGCTCCGAAGTCTCCTCGGTCACTTCAAGTCATGACAAGGGAATAATGCGTATTAGATGCAATAATATGATGCACATGATTTAATTACATAATTTAACTTAAGTTAGTTACTTAGATTAATTAATTTTAAAAATTATTTTATGGCCAGTGGCATTTTTCTGGTGAAGAGCACCACTGGAAGTAATTTACAGTGAAGATTGGAGATTTATTGTAATACATATTATTTATAACAATTTAAATAATACAGAACAAGGTTTAAATCATAAAAAAATAATTAAACAGGATATGACAGTTGAAAAAAATGCTCTGTAAGTCTGTTTATAGGTGATTTACGAGCATGCAATATTTCAGGATTTATTGACATACAGAAAATTTATTATAAATTAAACAAGTATTTAAACATTTGCATTTATACAGGAAACAGAAACAGGATTTCGATGGATTTGACAACTTTTCTGGATAGATATGAGAACAAGGAAGCCAACAAATTTTGTTTCACATTTTTCTGATGTATATACTATTTTATACGGGTCTTACAAGTTTCGAAGGATTTAGAGGAAATTCCAGAAATTGGGAAAATCGCAGACCACTCAGATCTGAGCCACAAGGAAGGCCACACAACGTCCAGCACACCGGATCCGGGCCTGGTCGCACGGGAGATCGACCATGGCGGCTGGAGCTCGCCGGGAAGCCGGCGGCGGCTCGCCGGAACCGGGCCAAACGGCCACGAAAAGTCCCAATAAAAATACCGGCGCGGAGAGTATCGCGTTTCTCACCCATTTGATGGGCTTGGGGTTGACGGCGACCACCAGAGAACGGCCGGCGGCGAGCACAGTGGCCCAGCCAACTACGGCGACGACGAGCGCATGGTACAGAGCGAGAGAGCGGACAAGAAGCGGCCACTGAGCATCACCTTGGCAACCACTAGCTCGGCGTCCAAGAGCTCATCGACGGGGAGCACGGGAACTAGGAGCTCGGCGTGGAGCTGCTGGATGACAAACGGCGATGGGGAGAAGCTTGATTTCTCCGCGATTGGCCGCTGATACGAGAAGTGAAGAGGGTCAGTAAGGCGTTGGATACTTTGAGCTGCTCAAGCCACAAGGAAATGCAGGGAGGCTCACCGGAGAGAAGGGAATCGAACGGCGAGGTCGAGGGAGCTCAACCGTCTGCCATGGCGAAGAGCCGCTTCGATCTAGGGCTCCAGCGCACCACGGAGTGAACGGCGATCGGAGAGAGGTAGCCCATTTTCCTGCTTGAACTCACCGAGGACCAATCAACCACAGCTATGGTGCGACGAGCAGGAGCTTGGGGGCTGACAATGGTGGTGGCGGCAGGATTTGAAGGAAGAAGGCTAGGGTTTTGGGGCCGTGGAGGCGAGAGAGAGGCCGGGGCGGCGTTAAAAGGGTGCGGCGCCGGCCGGTGCGGGGCCATGGGGTGCGGCGCGCCCGTACGCCGGCGGACACGCGGCGAAAAAGCTCCGGCGGCTTCAGCGAGAGAGAGAGGAGGCTGACAGGCGGGCCCCACGGCATCTTTCGATTTTTCAGAATTATTCAAACTACGATTTTTCCCAAACTTGTGTGCACTAAATAAATTTAGTAAAAAAGTTCCTAAAATCACGAAACTTGGCAGGCTGAAAGATGGAAGGATGATGAACACGATGGTGTAACATGCACATCTGGATTCTGGATAGAATTCAAACTGCAGCTGGTCAAAGTTGGGTACTTTTCAATTTTTAGGCATTTATTTGAGCACCCAAACAGATTCCAAAATTCTGAAAAATTCTCCAAAATTCTTGTTTCAGATGTGCTATCCAAAGAATTTTTGTTTGGGCAAAGTTGTTATTGAAATTTTCGAGTTTCTTCACAAGCATTGATTTGACATTTATTTGGACATTTATTTCGAATTTCAAACTTGGTTTGAGTTGCTTTGGTTCAGATTCGAGGTGGCTGCAGAAAAACAGCGGCAGTGACACGGGGTGTCACAGACTCTCAGCAATTTGAAGTAACATTGAACAAAATTTCTCTGAATGATCAATGTACCAGAGAACTTTTAGTTGTAAATCTAACTAAAACACTTACATTATAGGTTACTGGATTTCTTCATAACTATTATGTGAGAAAAACTGATTGGCACAAGTAAATTGTGATAAGTAGCGGAAAGGGAGTTCCAGCTTAGACTAGAGTAAAGCGCAGCTACAGATTAATTTTCAATCTTTGTCCACTTGAACTATTTACATTATTTATGGTCTTTCATTTCTTGCAGAGATTATTATATTATTTTCTTAAATGCACACATTTGCTAAACAAAATTTAGTTTTGATTTAGTGAAGGTACCTTCAGTACCTTGCAAAAATATGAAATGCCTCCATGTGAAAAAGAACCCAGTATGTAATGATGAGAGAGGTACCACCATCCACTCAATCTAACGACACGAGCTCCACACCGAAGACGGTGAACACGATGTCCTCGGATCCCGAGGTTGTATTCTTTTGGAATTCTAACTCATGTGCCTCCTTCCACCCAGATGGCCAATAACGCTAGTACAAGAAATCTTCCATTCTTCGATCATCTTTCTGAAGTGTTCGAAACTTGTCCCTTAGTTTGTTTCAGAGCCATATCGCACACACATAAT
Source organism: Eragrostis nindensis (assembly GCA_012490785.1). Taxonomy (NCBI): domain Eukaryota; kingdom Viridiplantae; phylum Streptophyta; class Magnoliopsida; order Poales; family Poaceae; genus Eragrostis; species Eragrostis nindensis. The sequence continues at coordinate 296,057 of JAAXCT010000099.1, read as the reverse complement.
TGTTGACTCATTGGCACGTCAAAAGTCTAGCATAATATGTGACTAATTTTTCCATTTCCTCAGATTCCCACTTCGCATTCTTCCATCCTGAACCTGATCTGGGGAGAGTGAGATGTTAGGAAAACTAGACAAGCATGTCATGAAGACATCCAAAAAGCCGGTGCATCAACCTGAGGTATCCGGCCGAGCAAGCAAGCGCACCGTGAAGCCCAACAATAGAAAGGGGGAAATTAATTGGGACAGCTTCTATTGACGGCAGATCAATCACGTATAGTAGGAGTTGTTGGTCAGTGGTTACTGTATGTGAAGTGTCTTGCACAGAGTTGGAGATTTTGTTCATGCAAAGCATCCACAGTTCTTGATGATTTGTTTCTACAACAAAATATCTGCAACTCTAGTTCATGCCATATATATCTTCCAAGGAAATACCATTAACCAAACAGCTTTAAGATCAAACAAACTAGCAGTCCTGCAAGAACAACTTCTGTAATATACTACCTCCAAATGTTGTCGTTCCCGACAACCGAAAAGAACTAATTAAAATTGACCTACCCTGCCGTGTCCGAATGACATCAATAAATATGCGGAGGTAGTATATGCGTTTAATTCAATTGTACTGCACAATCACTCAGCTACCATTTCTAATTGACCGTGGTACATGATAGACTTGTGAACATTAAAGCGAGGGTTTCTCTTCCTTCTTTGTTCAGAGCTAAATATAAGAATACTTGGACGATATATACCACATATGATGGAAGAAGCAAGCATCCATTGAACAATGTCTCATTCATCATCACACGACGCGTTTTCATGTTTTCCCTCAATATGTTGCAACATACTAGGACTGGAAGGCATCAAGAAGTTTGTGATCCATGTTTTCCACTCCGATCGTTTCAATCGTACAGCATCTGCTGTGGAAGCGAGAAGTATGGTGTGCCAGCTTGTGTAAGTGAGGAGGAGGAGGGTCCATTCTGTGGAGGAAGAAAACTGGCAGGCCATTACAACCACCTCATGTCACCACGCTTGCCTCAGTGAGTTCGAGGTTGTCTGTAATGCTCGCAGTGCACCTCTCTCAGGCAATCATTGATCGAGCAGCAAGATGCCTGAGGGACTCATCAGTTCCGCGGAGCAGTCATGAGAGCTTGACGCCCCAGCACTACCTTGCCCCAGAAGCCTACCTGGGTTCGGGGAGCGGGGTCGGGAGGGGTAGGAAAGATCGCTTCGTGAAGGGAGGCACATGCACTCGCTGATGCCTATATCCATTGGGTCATAGGGAGGTGGCCGGCCCGCAGGTCTTTGTACGTTCCCAAGGCAGAGAACAGCTGTGCAAGTAGCAGGCAATATAAAGATCAAGGGACAATTGGATCTCCTTTTTTTGCGGGTTTTCTTTTGCAGATGAGGGACAATTAGATCGTCATCCCAATCGTGCAAGTAGCAGGCATATTTTCTTCTTTTTTTTTAGATTTTACAATAGATCCAAATGGATGCACACCATCCATTTTTGCCATCCAATGATCCAGATCTTTATCAAGGTACATGTTTGATCCACAAGTATCATGATATCATAGTGAGGTATAATTGGCAGCTGCGAATACGAAGGAAGCTAGCGGGTAATGCCAATTGAGCTTTGGCAGGGCTTCTGAGGGCTCGCAGCTGCACGCTCGTTGAGGCTCTTGAGAACTTGTTCTTTAGTGCTCCTACTGACCATAGTACCAAAACTGACAGAATCCAAATTTTCTAAAGTTTCAGTCCGAATTTAATCAAGACGTGCGTTAATTTGAAAGTTTGCATTTCACTACCGAACGGAGAAAAACAGAGGAACTGATGTACAGTTAGCAGTACCAATCTGTGAAAGGAAACCAAAGAAAATGAAACATGAGAGAAACAGTGTTTCTGCTATCGATGGCGATTGTTCTTGTTCGACGTCCGTCCGACCTCTCACTCGATTCAACCAAATTGTTTGCACCGACAGGTGGGTCCAATGGCCCCGTGCCACCCCCTCATCGCATTGAGCACCATAAGCATTTGATTCTGCTTCTGTGATCTCTAAACTGCTACACAATCTGGCCAATGAACTAACAAAGCATGTTAGATGGAGCAGCATACGGATTACCTGACAATAAAATCTACATACTTTACACGATATATTTTTCCCTTTAATTCAAATTTGAGGTATGTATGTTTCAAACATTTAACATGATCCAAACAAGAATGAAGGTCTTTCATCAGGCGAATCAATGGTTCCTGCCTCTTTTGTGTTCATAAGTTCGACGTGCATTGAACAATCACTCATCTTTAAAAAAAATCACTAAGTCAGCTACCATTTCTAATTCATTCCGGAACTTAATGGGGCGGTCGACATTAATGCTTCTCTGTTCATGTACAATTTAATTGTTCCGACGGCACAATGTAACACTTGCACTGTAAATACCACGTCATGGAAGAAGCATCCATTGAACTTTAGCTATAGTGCCTCTGATGGGTTCATGCCTTACTCTTGATCACAAGAACCTCAATCGCTATCTCAACATGCTACAGCATAGGCCTGGAAGGCATCAAGAAGATACCGGCCAACATTTCCACACTCTTTTTTCGAAAAGTGTACAGTGTCCTGTTGGAGCAAAAAACATGGCTTGCATAGAATGCATGATTCATCTAGGAATCGTGGCCTCGCAGCTGCTGCCGCCTCACGTCAAAATGCAAAATCAAAATCCAATGCCCCTGCAAGCTTCCTTATTGGACCCGATCAGGCAAGTGGTTAATGGTGGATAATAACCAAGAACCAAGGAGTTGTCAAAAATATTTATTCAAATTTCCAGTTGTTTTTTCAGTGGTACTTGTCTCCAAAACCCCTGAATATGTTTGTGTAAAAAATACAAATTTACAGTTGCTATAATGAAATATACACTCCGGGTTGTCTCCAAACCATGGAATATGAAAGATTTACAGTTGCTATGACAGAAGGCAAAATGCTCGACAAAGGTGAAAGGACACAATTTTGGACGTTTGAGCTAGCATGAAAACAAAAGTCCACTATAACGGCGGGACAAAAACCCGTGTAGCACTGGTTTTGAAAGATGGCCGCAGCTACACTGGAGAAACTGACACTGTTGAAACGGACTGCCACTATAGAACATTTGTGGTGGTGAACCGTAAGAGAAGGACTGCGGCCAAGTAAGTTTATACAGGTTCAGAAGGATTCCTTTTCGACCGAGATGCCCTCATCATGCCAGCAACATGTGTATTAATTTGATCAAGTATACACAGATTACGTGAGAAAATTAAGAAACCTAAAATTCAGAATACAAACAAGCTTGAAAAGGTACCATAAATTATTGCACAAACAATTTCAAAAAATTATTTTGATTTGATTATCCATGGAGCACAGAAGAAATACTCCTTCAGTTCACAGAATGGCTTATGTAACATTTAATGACTAAAACATTGATTGGACTCATCACTTGTCCACCAATCATGACATAGGATATTGGAAGTCTTGCAAAAGCCAATTTGAAAAGATATCATCGAATCTTATTTGACATATATACTTGAGCCATGATGGTTTTTCTTTCTCTGAGGTAGCATAATTGGACCATTTATAGCTCATGGCTCCCAGTGAAATATGGAACAATAAAAAAATTGGGATAAAGGGAAAAAAAACTTTTGGCCTTTTGTCATTCAATACTTCTCTCACAATATTTGTTATGTTCTACAATGTCGACTCTATTGTTCCACAACTAACTGAGAGCACTAAAGAGTGGGACATTGTTTTCCCTTTACCAGCTGAAGTTTCATATTTAAGAGCTGCGCATGAGAACAAGCGGGTGATAAAAAACCCCCAAGGTGCGGCTGTGCAGCCAGCATTTCAGCTACCAATTCTAATAGAACTCATCCTCGTGCGCAAAAATCCTCGGCCTCTCAGGTTTTCCACAATAGGGTCGGCATAGGCCTGGAAGGCATGGGGAAGATTGTGGTCACACTCCATCAAGATCCAGCCAGCTTATGAAGTTTAATTCTTTCTTCAACACCATTACCCAGGTCTTCAGGTTGAAAACATGTAAATTTGCGTGGAATTTGCAGAAATTTGGACCAGCATTTGCTGTCAGCCCATCAGCAACAGCAATTGAAGCGTCAACTTCATACTGAACTAAGAACACAGGACAGAGAGAAACAGAGGAACAGATAGACAAACAGCAACACCAATTGGAGATCATCAGGCATTAGGAAAACGTCTATCCTTTCCTTGAAAACATAACATGTAAAATTGATCTAAAGAAGAAAAAACTACGCACAATGAACATGCATGGTCTCACTCAGTGCCGTCTCTGTCAGTTAAAAAGCCGGGTTGTTGGCGCCGGTATCTTCCTCAGTAGTGCGGCTCGTTGAAAGCTACCGCGGCAGGATAGCAGTCACATTCCGTTTCAGCATGTAATACACGGCACCGTAGTAAAGGAAGGGCCTTTCCCTACAAGCGGGAACAGATAAGAGCGTGCTCGTCGACTTCACCAACTAGCAGGTGCGCAACTGAATCGCACAGTGTCAGCACCAAACAAAACTCTTGCAAGATAAACTGCAAGTTTAGTTTCGTTCAGCATCCTCCATTTTCTGTTCTGTAGCACGTCCAATTGTACACGTTTCCAATTAGTTCTCGGTCTCCAAATCACCATCTTCATGCTAATTTGAGCTCACAAATAACAAAATCACAAGGCCCATCTCATCTCCTGCTCCCATGAAACTAAAGTATGTAAAGAAACGAACCAAGGTTACAGTTGTTGCTGGACGAGGGCACAGCAAGGCCGTACATATGAAGCCTAGTCTAGCCGCCATCATTTTCGTGTGTAAGAAGCCTGGTCTGGCTTCCATCATTTCGATGTTTGAAACTGCTAATTTGTGCAAAAGCCCCCGGACAACAACTTGGCTTTCAAAATATGTGAGAAGGTTCATGTCACAGTGCTCTGCTTGAGAAAATGATGCATTTCGCATCTGGCATTCCTGAGTATCATAGGCAATGCCATATATATCTACATGTACTCGTGCATTTGAGTGCATGTATATATGCACGAGTACACGAGTACATGTATATCTACATGTACTCGTGCATTTGAGTGCATCAAGTAGCAATTAGGAGTTCTTTCCGATGAACAAAGTAGCAAGTAGGTGAGAAACTAAAACAAATATAGAAAAAAAAGCTATAAGCCATAAATATTCCTCATTTTTCATTGTACGCAGTGAGTGGACAGCATGATTATAAATACGAGTGCTATAAGACTTCTGAATGACCAACTCTCGCTTCACAACAGCAAAGCTACAATGTGTGTTTAGACTATTTGCTAATCATACTGCAGCGTAGGAATGGGAAACATTAGGATGTTTTGCACGACATGGCGTCTCTAGTCTAGTAAGCTGTCCTTGGTGCCCATGATGGCGTAGCAGTATCTAGTGGCAAGCTTGGATCCGTTGACTGTAAATACCTTTGATGTTGCAACTTCGTTGGTGTGTTTAGCGCGTGTCTATACTCATCAGCATGTGCGTACCCATCGCCGCCATCGTCGACGAGGAACCAGTCGTAGCAGGAGCCATAGCAGAGCACTGTACTGCGAACGGGAAAGGGCCACGGCCCCCTGAGAGCCGAATGATGAGGTGCCACGAGCTTCTTACACACGCTGGCGGCAGCGGCTCTTCCTTTCTATATCACTAGCCATTGCACCCGTGCACCTGCACGGGCTAGGAATTTTTAAATTAAAAATTGAAAACTTTTCTAATCAATTTTTATTTGTTGGAGCACAAAAGTTAACACAATTCTTCATTTTGGACTCATGTAGCCTAATTTTCATTGTTGTTGTATACCATGAGACGCAATGGAGCTTGAGGGACATTAAAATTAAATTTAGTTGGTTTTGTATATAAACAACCTGAGTATTTTTTTAAGAAATTTCATGAATGATAGTTTTTCTTTGTTCTTTCTTACACTTCTATCTTTTGGGTGAACTTTGTTTGTTCTGCCACTCATTGCTTCGCCTTGCCACCTCGATTGGATCTCCATATCAGATTCATGCCCGCTCTTTGCAATATAACTCCGTTTTCTTGTTGACCCAACCCTGCCAGCATTGGCTTCTTTTCCCTTATTTTTTTTATGGCCACCTCCACTTTTGCGCACCTCCTTTTACCGCAAACTACTTCCCTTTGCCCCCCTCTCTCTAATCACATCATAACTTAACCCAATCTCATAGGCACCCCACACCTTGAAACAACCTAGCTAGTCAGTGCCGAGGCAGTGCGAGGGCAAGGGCTAGGCCAGTCTATGCAAGATGCACTTCTCTTATATATGTGTACATGTAAATGTTGCATATAATTCCATAAAGTTCATGATTTCTTGCCCAACATGTTTCAACTATCCATATGGCCCACCTCATTTGTATTTTGGATATATGAATAAACTCATTTATCTTATTGACTACGAAACAATATGAAAGCAACCCATGCTTGTTAGCACATTGTGATATATTGATATATAAAAATGTAGTTTGTCCACATATTCTATGTATATTCAAATACACAACTGAGATATCTCTTTAATTAGTAGTACCCCGGACCTATGTCTTGAGATACTTATGTGAGTAACTACGATTGGGAGTAAAATAAAACTCATGCTTCTCTTACTCATACAACATCTGTGCAACGTTCGCACTCTGATCTTTTAATATAGGTATGTTAAAATGATTATATCATACGTTCACAAAAAGCTATGTTAAAATAATTATATCATACTTTTTTGACATCTATGTATTCATTGTTAATTTCTAGTAGACTATGTAAATAGTATTAAAAAATATGTTATAATTCTTTTAATATAGGTTGTTATATTAATTACCATCATAAAAAATTTGAGCTTCAAATTCAATTTGTACACTGAGAAACAAAAAAGACAAATTGTTGTCGGGGGTATATTGCACCAACATAAATTGTTTGAGGGAGTAATTTGAGCCATGATTTTTTTCAGGAGGTGAAACAGACAAAGTGAATTGTTTAGGGGAATAAAATAAACTTTTTCCTAATAATAACACCAGGCAATTTGCCTAGGTCTTTCGAAAAGAACACGCGCGTGCATGCACACGATACAATGCATGCGCCTGACAGAACAGAATGATGTCACACTTACCTTTTGCATTATTTTTACTTGAAGCTTCTTGTGTAGTTGCCATCTGCTCCAGCACTTCAATCAGCTGCATGGTACCCAGTAACAGACTGTACCAGCCTTGATGGACGACATCTAATGTGGAAACGGAGTTGCTGCCAAACGACCTGATGAGATTGTGCAAGTGTTTTCATCTCGACTTGGGATCCTTTCGCTTCAATTTCTTTAATGGCTACCACTCAATCAGTCTGCCGTTCTAGGTTTCTAGCACGGTACGGTGCATGTAGTGTTCCTCGCAGATACAAACATACACCCAAAGATATCCACATGCTGCACAGGAAGCAGCTCTGCATGTGATTTAAGGATGATTTATCCGATATGAAGATTAATTGGAGCTTGTCCACCCTTCACCATGCATACGGAGAAACATGTAACTTGTAAGAAAAATGTAATCTACGCTTTTCTCCCCTCTCAAACGGCATGTAACTTGTAAAACCTGGTGCCTTGCACCATCCTGTCCTGGCTTGCCGGGTATCAATGCTCTCGACTGTCAAAAAAAAAAAAAGAGCGAACATACAATATGTAAGAAAAATATTGATTTCCCATTCGATCATATGCTGCTGTGTTGAATTCTCCCACCTGCTGTTAACATTTTCCCATTCAAATATTGCGTTCATAGACTTGCTGAGAGTAGAGTAATCAAGAGCCATATATGTTTTTTCTCTTTTCTCCTCTAAACTAATCAAGAACCATATATGATGAGAGTAGATCAAGAACCATATATGCTGAGAGCAGTAAACACCGGTGCATATAATTTGATTACGTCTATCCTTTCCTAGAAAACATAACCTGTAGTATTTTCTTGCAAAAAAAAACTGTAGTATTGATCTTAAAAAAAAAACTACGCTCAACAAACATGCATGGTCTCGCTCACTGCCGTCTCTGTCAGCAATCTTAGGCGCCAGTATGTTCCTTTGACAGATGCCGCGGCAGGATATCAGTAACAATCCCGTACAGCATGTAATACACGGCAGAGAGGTAGACCAAGGGCCTTCCCCTCCTCCGGGCCGTAGTTCCATCCCAGAACGACGAGCCTAGCAAGAAGAAGAATTCTGGTCGCCGCGCAGCGAGCCACGTGTTCATGGTCATGGCCCAGGAGCAGAGCCACCCGACGAGCAGCGCCTCGCCGGCCGCATCCTAGCAGGCTCTCGTCCACCCACTGGAATGATGCGAGGTCCGCATGGAACACTGCAAACTGCAGTGATTCCCCAGCCCGGCGTGTATTCACATCATGAGCAACATGTGCCGACGCTGCACCAGGGGACGAGCGTAGCGTTTCCGTTTTTCACATGATCGAGTCAGAAGTGCTGATGAACAGACACAACAGTACATCACATAAATAAACATAAAGTTTACATCTTTAAGTTATTACAGGCCTCAAATGATTTAAAACACGTGAGCAGCACAGCGGAAGTATGAAAGATACAACACTACAACACTCGACGGTAAACGGCCGCACATCGAAGCCCTACGATGTGGACCTGCTGGAACTCCACAAAAGCCAACAGCGAAAGCGAACTCATCACCTGCAGAAAAACATAAAGAGCCAACCCCTGAGCAACTAATACTCAGCAAGACTTACCCGTCAACATGACCAACTACAGCCGACTCCTAGTATGCAAAGGCTACAAGGGGTGAGCTGACTCAAATTTGCCAAAATCAGCACTAATTACTTAGTCCTTACCAAGTTTTAGCTCAGATTAAGTAATTAGCCAAGTATCATGTTCTACGACTAACAACTATGACAGGCAAGTAAATAATCAGGCAAGTAGATCAGTAAGTAAATAGAGCAGTAATCATGTATATCATCATCATAATCAACATCATCCATAATCACACTACGATGTGACTCAGTGAACAAGCGGGGTGCTCATTTCCGAGAGCGGCGGCATCGATGTACATCCTGCAGCAGAAACCTGACCACACGACATATGCGCCGCGAACAGACCACATATGGCAACCTTTCACAAAGCCCCTGCAAGGCTGAAATCTAGCTGCTGCTCCCGACAAAATATCAGGACCACCCCCACACGACACCCGGCACCGCCGTTGTCCGCGGGTTGTCCCATTTCCCCGTAGCAGCAGGATAAGGTTCGTCCCCACGGTTGCTATGCTACGTCGGTTTACTGGGCCCATAAACACCAGCATGTGAATCAGTACGTTCAAAACTTGCTCAACAGGGCCAACAACGGTGCGGTCCTTAATCGACCAGACGGGGCTACAGCACACAAGATCTCCAATGCCTTGTTGCACAACCTATCCATCATCCCCCGCCCGGTCTACAACATACCTATAATTCTTCTAGTACAATCCAAAGTGTCATGGTCCTACCATGCGAGTGGGACCTACCACTCGACTTCTACTGATCTCTAGCAACTAAGCATAGCAGTGCTAACGATCAACCTAAGACCAAAAGTACTACTAAATAGGGATCTTCAAGGACAATCAGGAAGGGTAAACCTGATGCAGTTCTATGGTTCCAATCAACTCCTATAAACCTAATGCACAAACATCTAGTGAGAAAATAAAACCGAAAACATAGAACAGAATGCACCGGGGCTTGCCTGGCTCAGAGAACACTAGCACTGTCAGTAGCTGGGTCAGTCTGCTGCTCCTCCTGCGCCTGCTCTGGTAGGTGGAAGTCCAAAGGCTCCGGAGTCTCCTCGATCACTATACGTCATGACAAGGAAATAATACATGTTAGATGCGATGATATGATGCAATATGATTTAACTATTTCGGACAGTCATTTACACCGTAAGTGCAAAATTTAATTAATTATTTTTGTCTGAAGTATTTCCTTCATTGACTTTTGATTAAGTTAATCACTCAAATTAACTTGAATGGATTAATTAAATTAATTAATTTTAAAAATTACTTTGTGTCCAGTGGCATTTTTCTGGTGAAGACTACCACTGAAAGTGAATTGTTGTGAAGTTTGGCGATTTATTGTAATACGAATTATTTATAATGATTTAAATAAGACAGAATAAGATTTAAATCATAAGAAAATAATTAAGCATTATCTGTTAGTGCAAAAATGCTCTGTAAGTGCGTTATCAGATGATTTACAACCCTGCAAGGGTTTGTGATTTATGGACCTAAAGAGAATTTATTATGATTTAAACAAAATTTGATACTTATGCATTTATCCAGAAAATAGATAAATGCCTTTATTCGATTTGACAATTTTTTTGGATAGATCTAAGTACCAGGAGTCCAACAAAATTGGATTCGCATTTTTCTGATGTGTATTCGATTTGATATGAATTTTACAAAATTTCTGGAATTTCTGAGGAGCTAAAGAAAAACTGGAAAAAGATTAATTGGGCGCGACCAATCAGATCGGGCCACACCAGTGGCCACAGAGTCCGGGCCACACCGGATCCAGGCGCAGCCGCACCAGATCCGGGTGCGCGCCCACGCCCATGGCGCACGGCGACGCCGGCGCTGGCATGGCTCCCGTTCCCGGCACGGCGAGCATCGACGGCGAGAAGATCTAACGGCTACCGGATTAAGTGACGAAGCGGCCCGGAACACGAACCACTTCACGCGCACAACCACAGGAGGGCAGTCGGCGGCGAGCGGCGGCGGAACGGCCATGGCGACGCGCGCATTCCGGCCAAACGGAGTGACCAGAGGGAAAAACAAGAGGGGCTTGAGCTTAACCTTGTCTGCGCGGGTCTCTGGGATGAGCTTGTCGACGACGGGGACGCCGGGAAGTAGGAGTTTGTCGGAGGGGGTGGTCGTGGCTGCTCGATGGCGGTGGGGAAAAACTTGAAAACCGTCGGGCGAGCTGCTGGATTGGAGGAATAAGTTGTCAATGAGGTGCGCAACCTCGCTGACTACAACCCGGTGCGGGGAATCGGTCGGAGACTTATCGGAGGGGGAGAAATCGGCGGCGGCGCTCACTTGACCGGCTCGGGGAAGACGACGCGATTCGAGCTCTTCAAGTCGGGAAACGAGCAAGGTTGGCCAGGGCGAGCTCAGAGACGTCGCAGCTCGCCCTTTTTCCACAGTAGCTCGGGCGGAGGTGTGACGGCCCGATCCACAGGATCTTTGTCCCACAGTGCTGTTTAAGCAGACACAAGATAATACAACACTTTCGACTCAATTAACAAGATTATTATTATTACAACATAAGTTCAGAGTGTAGCGGAAGCGATAAACGATAAGTTTGCAAACACGTAAGATACACGAGAATTACACTACTCTCATCGATATAGCATGAGTGACAATCTGATGCCCGATCCGATAATCACACTAGCAACAACCATCACTGCAGCGGCTGATCGGACTCCAATTAATACCTGAAAACAACGAAGGCACAAAGCCTGAGTACTAATTACTCAGCAAGGCTGACCCGTCAAAAGACACCTAGACATGCAAAGGCTTACCATAGGAGGGCTTCAATTAAAAAGACTCGCATTAAGCATCTAAATCATTTCTACAATATTTTAGCTCAAGTTTTATCTTCTTAAACAATAGCATAAATGATTATGCTAACTAAACAAGCATAGAAATATAAACATATCTGAATAATAAGCATAAGGATATCAACATCAATAATCCAACTAGATAACATATATCATCATCATAAGCAAGTACCATGTGTGCTACGTGAAGGCGGCAAGCTCAAGCGGTACTCATTTCTGCGAGGGACAGCGAGTGCAATCGATTTACACCAGCTGGGAAAACTCGAGATACACGACGTATACACACCACTCAAGATGGTCATATACGGCAACCTTTCACAAGACAGTAAACACCAAGCATGGTTCCAGTCTCAGGGATTGGGCAGCCGTCCCACCAACGGTACCTCGTACCTCCCATGGCCTGAACCTGCCCAATACACCTGTACCGGGTGCCGTACAATGATGCCACCATACATGCTACGTCAGTTTACTAGTCCCCATTACACTAGTATGTACTCGGTACGTTCAATGCTTGATCAAGGGGCCAACAACGAATCGGTCCTTAATCGACTAGGCAGGGCTACCACCGTGAAGTCCCAGACTTCCCAATCCATCCTACACATGCAATGCCCCTGCCCGGTCTCAACAAATAACATAAACTCATTGTTATCTTCAGCTTTAGTGAGTCAAATTTAATCATCAACAACCTCGTAAATCTTGTCGATACTAAACATTTGACTTAAGCGTAGCAGAAGCTAACGAGCTAACCAGGATAGACACATAGCAACATAGGACATTTGGGTATCATGCAGGTGGGTTTCACTCAACTCCTACAACTTAAGTGCACAATCATTCTATACTTTCTACATTATGATCTCTAGAAAGGGAAAATTTGTAAAGGGTTTGGAATGAACCGGGGCTTGCCTTGATTCTTAACAGCTAAGTTAGTAACTTCAACTTCTGGATCCTGGGTAGAATGGTCCTGTTGAATATCCTCCTCTTGGTCGTTTCCTAGAATATGATATATGTCAATTGGATGAAAATGCAAAGAGAATATAAACCAATATGTGATGCAATGAGAATGACTTGGTTTCACATTTGAAATGTGAGGTTCAGTTCTGAAATATGTTAGAATTGTTTATTACTTTCGTCTGAAGTATTTCCTTCATTGACTCCCATGAAGCATTGTTATCTTATTAAGTAATTTGTTCAAATTATCACAATTGAGCTCATAAATTATGTTAATAAATTCTAAAATTGTTTCTGGTCAAACCCAAAATCATGGTGAAAGGTGTTAACCTATTCAGCATGCATGCACAAGCTTAAAGTAATTTAGTGACTAGATTATTTATTACGAAGATGACAAGTTTATCAAAGAGAAATTTATACCTAAGTTTCTTACAGAAATAACTAACATGGTTCATCTCTATGAACAGGGCATATCAAAAGGAGAAGATGAAGCCTTAGTTCACATTTTTCTGAATTATATTCAATTTACTATGAATTATTTAGTGTATAGCTTACAAAATTCATACAGGTTTCCTTATGCAGAAACAGGGGATGTGCTCTATACTACTGAACAGAGTGCATCAAGGGTGTCCTAACAAGCCTAAGTTCATGTTTTTATCATGCCTAGATTATTTATTATGAATTATCTAGGGTTTAACTTGTAACAATTATTCAGGAAAAACTGCACGTGAACAATGTTCAACTAAGGTAGAACTGGATAGATCTCAGTGTGAGGAACACAACAAAATTTAGTTTGCAATTTTTGGACATCTGTAGCTTCAGTTATCGATTTTTGAAGTTTGAATGATTTTTGAATAAGTTCAACTTATTTACGAAATTGCCATCGGCTGTTTAAACCCTAGTGCGCACTGCGGCGGTGACCGGCGGCGGTGGCGCGGCTACGGCGACTGAACGGCGGTGAGTTGGACGACGAGGTCCTGTGCGCTGCAACCAGCGTGTGAAGGCGGAGAGGCCGCAAGGCGATGGGCACACGTGCGCGGCGGGGACGCGGCTGGCGGCGAGCGGCGGCGCACCCGCGACGGCGAGGCGGCGTTCCGGTGAGACTAGAGGTAGAGAGAGAGAACTAAGGGGAGCATGAGCCTCATGTTGACGCGGAGCTCGGAGTGGAAGAAGAACACGACGGCGAAGTCCGGAAGGGTGAGTTCGTCAGAGACCTAGGGCGCGGCGGCGACCGGAGTTGGAGAGGAAGGGATTTCCGGCGACGGAAGCTGTGTATTCACGTGGACAAACTGTCAGGGAGATGCGCCATTGAGTAAGGAAGGTATGAGAGTGAGCAATCAAGCTATAGCTCACCGGAGCCGGTGGAATCGAAGAGATTCTCGACGACGACGGCGACCGGTCGACGGCGAAATTCGTCGCACAGAGGAAAGGTCTTGATGTTCTTCTTGCAGGGTTATGACGAGTAGCTCAAGGAGAGTCTACGGAGGCGATCGCTCGGGCTGGGATGCGGTGTAACGGCCGGGCGACGGTGGGGTGCTCGGCGGCGACTCGGGCGCAAGAAAGAAGGGAAAGAGAGAGAGAGACCGAGAGTGAGAGAATGAGCGAGAGAGACGTAGGGCATCACGGTCTCGAGAGTGATCGAAGTAGAACGGCGGATGGTGAAGCAGGCAGGCAGGAGCTGGAGCGGCAAGCAGGAGGTGGCGCCGCGGTGAAGCATCGAGAGAGGAAGAGAAGAACAGGACGCCGGCTGGCGAGTGGATCCCACTCGTTTTTTTTATTTTGTTTAAATTTTCTTCCTCCCATGTAAATACTAATTGAAGGGTTAAACAAAGGTTACAATTCTCCAGATTTTTACTGGAGACTCCTAGATATACGTACAAGGCAGAAATTCAATTGTATTTCCTGTAAACTTTCAGGAACTTAAATTCAAAATTCAAACAATTAAATTAAAATTTAAACTTGTATCATTTATTTGAATGAGTTCACAAATTCAATTGTTTCTGGAATTTTTAATAGATTTTTATTATTTCCCATAAATTTTTTATTACACATTGTTATGTTCAAATTTTTGAACTTCCTTTTAAAATTTTTACTTAAATTTGGATTCTATTCAAATTTTTGATCCTTCATTCTATGTGACTTAATTGAAATTTGCACCTAATCAACTTTACATGATGACTGAGCACTGTAGAGAAATAAACGAGACACCTGGGATGTCACAGGAGGGCGAGCGAGCGAGAGGCGTGGCTGCGAGCTCACTCGGCGGCCGGCAATGGCGGGCGGAGCTAGGGTTTAGCGTCGGGGAGAGCGAGGAAATGAGAGCGAGAGGGAGCTGGGAGGGGAGAGGCGGCCGTTTTGACGCCGCGGCGGTTCGGAAGCTGGCCAGGGCACCGCGCGGCGGAGCCGTACGCCGTCGTCCACGCGGCGCGCGGCGTCGGGCGCGCTCAGTGAGAGATGATCGGACGACAGGTGGGCCCGGGAGCATCTTTCGAATTTTTCGATTTACTGTGATTTTCCCCATTTTGTGCACACTAATTGGAGTAGCGAATAAGCTCCAAAATTTGCAAATTTGGTACCATTGGAAAGATCTTGAAAGGATCTATCAACTGGCCAACATGCACATCTGGACTCCAAAGGAAATGCAAATGGCAGCTGGTCAAAGTTGGGTACTTTTTCAGCTTTGGGGATTTATTTGGGCATCCAAATGAATTTCTAAAATCACCAAAAATTCTCCAAAATTCTCATTTGAGAGGAGCTATCCAGAGGTATTTTTGGTTGGGGTAGGTTGTTATGAAAAACTTGGAGTTCCTTCACAAGGATCAAATTTGACCCAAATTTGAAGAAACTTGAATTTCATGCTGTCAGATTTGTCGAATTAAAAGGAAACCTTCCAGACATCCAAAAATTATGATAAATTCAGGGGACATAGGATAAATATCCAGCTCCAACTTCTCTTTTGGGTCCAGGTAGGTTTGAGCAATTGAGCTAAAATTCGAGTAACAGCAGGATTGGAATGAATTTCTCAGAATTTTTAGAGACACTTCCAAAATTTCAAAAATCATGGAAAAATCTCCCAAAATTCTCATTTCATATGTTCTTGCTGTAGAAATTATTACTTTGATAAGTTGTTATTGAAATTTTAACTTCCTTCACAGGCATTGGTTTGACAATTGTTTGCATAAATGATTTCGAATTTGAAATTGATTTGGTTTGAAGTTCTGTTCAGTTGTGAGGTGTGCACTAGCTGGGTTGCAGTGACACGGGGTGTCACAACGAGGTCGTCCAGGTCGTAGTTGAAGTGTGGAACGTGACAGCGCTCGTGTCGTACCGATATCGCGACCGACCGCATAGAAACTCAGGCGCGGCTCCACGGAGGTACATCTTCATGATGGTAGCATATACCACAATCATTCTTGACTGAAGTTACCATCGAGTAGCCGAGTCTTAATTAAAGGAGCCAAAGCAAGGACACTGTTATTATACATGTTCCTTTGTGTAGTTACCAGAACGCTTGGCCTATACATACCACAAGCAAAGAGGCCTCGTTTTTTGTCACAAATATGTCCTCAGTCTGCGACTTAACATGTTGTTGCATCATAGGATTGGAAGGCATCAAGAAGTTTGTGGTTCACACTTTCACTTCGATGCATTGGGAGACGCAGTCACCATGGGTACCGTGATACTGAGGTTGCTACTTGCCGAGGCTCACTAGCTGTTTCATCATGACCCACAGCTAGAAGAATGTCCCTCGGCATTCTAGACCCATTGTATCACCAACGTGTGGGCGTGATCTTGCCTCGCTCACTCGTTCAGGACCAGCCAGCAATATGATGAAGGCCCGTGGAAATAATCAATATTGTTGGAGTTGCAATAGATACATTCTGGATCTAAATCAGGTGGCTTTCAGTCTTACGCTAGTTGTTGTCTGCTAGCCAAACCACGGACCATGTTTTCTAATCGATTAACTTATTAGCTGCATGCTTGTTCTAGATGACAGTTTTGTTGTGTTAACTATAACTCCCTACTCAAACTAAGCATATCACGGGGAAACAACACTAGTAGTTAATTATGGCAAAAATATCGACAACTTAAGGTTAAAAATTCTGTTTATTTTGTCTAACAAAGTAAAAGGACTCCAATGTTTACTGCATTATTACAAGCATAAAAGTTTTAATAATAACAAAATAATTAAAGTATTAATGACCAAAATATTTGTGGACGTGTCATTCAGCTATAACCAAGCCCATTATGCTCACTTTATTCATCAAGCACCTCGAATGATTAAAGGGCTTAGATAAACTTAGAAAGCAAAATCTATGTATGCACATCTCATATATAGTTTATATTTAAATATTTTAAAAATAGAGAGCACCCAGATTAATTTGCTGCATTTCATACTGGGTGCTCTCTGTTTTATATTATCCAGATTGCCTTATTCTCCTTAATTAATAGTTCTTATTATTCTCTGATTAATATGAATGCAACTCTCTACTTGAGAGTTTGAACAACATTCAATAATTTAATATTTTTTGAATTTGAAAAGAAATATACAGCTGGTTAGTTCAATACCATGACCCAACATACATACGTTTTTCAAAAAAAACATATCTACTGTGTGACATGATCAACCAACGAGTGTCTTTTTTACTTTGCACTCATTCCAGCTGGATTCACACATGAAGCAGTCTGCATCTATTTTACTCCTTCCATGCATAGTAAACTAGACGAGCAGAAAGATACACATCAGACGTTGCTCATAAATAATATTTTGAAGTATATTGCATCATGAATGCTCTTTCGACTCGATTGTACGCTTCTTGTTGCAAACATATCAGTACCAGAATCGTGTATTCTGTTGTTCTCCTAAGAAAACAATAACTCTTTTTATC
Source organism: Eragrostis nindensis (assembly GCA_012490785.1). Classification (NCBI taxonomy): domain Eukaryota; kingdom Viridiplantae; phylum Streptophyta; class Magnoliopsida; order Poales; family Poaceae; genus Eragrostis; species Eragrostis nindensis. Next base: position 278,589 of record JAAXCT010000099.1, on the reverse strand, counting down.
AAAAAATAATTGTTAAATATAAAAAGCCTATATATGTGTGTATTCAAGACCGCCTTTTAGGTTTTATGAAGAATTTTGTTTGCTATGATGGCCAGATATGAGCTTCTGACCTGGTGTCTTCAGAAAAATATGACACAGCTTCAATGAACAATGTTACAGGTGACGCTCCGCCTATATTCAAACCAGAAGGAAATTAACAACCTCTATGATTGTACCAGAGAATCACAACATCAGCTACCACACACTTAATTGACTCCAAAAATATAATTATGTTTCCTCCAAAAAACTTATTTTCATGTCCTCTAAAAAATAATATAATTATGGAGCAGGTAAGGGCAAGAAATTGGGGGGCCATTTTTTTTAAAAAAAACAAGTGAAGATCCTTGTTCGATCGGCAAATATGAACATCTGGCTATAAATACCATAGGTTAATTAAAGATGCATGCGGTGGAACAGATCATTATTAAGCATTCTTCATCTCAACATGTTACAAGCATGGGCTTGGGAGACATCAAGGAGTTTTAGACTAACATTTCTGCTCATATGGTAAGAAAGAAATAGTTTGTGGTGTGAGCACTATAGAAACAGTTGCATGTTATCATTCATCATTTCAAAAATATATATCTCAATTTCTTTAATTATTAAAAAAATTGCAGTTTTTATTAAGAAACAATTATATATCTCAAGCTTTCATTAGCGACGAGAACAAAGGAACATATAATATTGATGCTATGATGCAAATATGACATAGTTCAAGTGCCTAATACATATCTTTTGCGTTGTTTTCAGTTGCTACATCCTCTGAATGATACAACGGCGTTGAAGAGAGTAGCAGCTAATTCAAAGATGCAATGATGGTTCGTTGACACCAAGCATCAGAACAAGTTCGATCTCTGCTGATACAATTCTCGTCACAGAGAAGTCACTGCAGATGTTCAAAGCAAGAAAGTAGCCCGTGGTGCATCGTATGAAGTCTTGTGCTGCAATGAGATGCATCGAAACCTGTGAGGGAAAAATGCAAGGTCAAACTTGAGGGAACGGAGAGGCTGGAGCTGGACTAGTAGTGATCAACGGGGTTGACAGCGGCTTTGAACTTGAGGTGGTCGATACAAGCAGCAGAGAAGGGCCTGGACGAGGGCACGAGCACAGACGGACGCCATGCCGGTTAGCTCGAGGTGCCGGAGCTGCCATTGCGGTGCGGTGCATGCCTCCACCATAGAGACCTCATTGACGACGGGGACCGTGCCAAGAATGAAAATAGTAGAAAAAAATTATAACTATCTTCACTCATTCATTGGCCTCAACCGAATGTTTAGTTGAGGAGTAAAGTAATGTGGACGTATGGATCAGAATTGAAGGAATTGCTGGTTCCTCTTTTTGTTTGTCATGTGATGAAGTTGCAATTTCTTGGTCATAAATTTCAGATCTTTGCCCTGATTATGTTGCTTGCCTTGGCAAATTTGTTTCGAGTGTTGTTTCCTCGTCTCCGCACTTCTTCAAAAAAAAAAAAAAAAAACAAATCGAAGAAAATTACAAGCTCCCTTCATGGGGAACGTATCTGGTGGAAACCGAAATCACCCCTCCTACCTCTCCTGAGCGCCCCCTTTGGATCAACATCGTGTTAAAGTTTTCATAGTTTGCACAGAGACGTTGGTTTCCACCAGATACGTTCCCCTCTTCATGATGGAACTATGTTCCACATAATGCATCTTGTGGTATTTATAACCAAATGTCCAAATGTCCTAATGTTGTATTAGTTTTTTTTAAGATAAAGGAAATGAATCCGGCCTTTTGCATCAAGATGCATACAGCCCACTTAGTGAACATTATTACAACGTGTTGTAGGATAAAAGGCACAAAGACCAAAGACTAAACATCAAGTCTATTATGCCACGGCCACCCATGCTTGGCGAACACACTCATGGCCACCACTTCCAACATATGGCACACATTGACCATCTCCTCCCTGTAGTCTTTCTTTTGCAACAACCTCCAAAAGCGAAACCAGTATGTGCCCCTGAAGATCACCTGCATTAAAAGTAATCGATGTTTTCTTGTTAAAAGCAATATCATTACGGCATAGCCATATCGACCAGAACATAGCTGCCACTCCTTTCTTTTCTTTTCTTGAACCCCCTTTGAAGAAAGCCAACCCACCATAATATGATTAATATTATGTGGCATTGTGAGGCCAGCAACTATGTTAATCATTCTCCAAATGGACCTAGCAATATGGCACTGAAAAAATAAATGATCAATAGTTTCATTTTGATTACAGAAACTACACTTGGGGCTACCTTTCCATTTCCTTTTCCTCAGATTATCTTTTGTCAAAGTCACCCCTTTTGCAAGGTACCATAAGAAGAACTTTATCTTAAGAGGGAGTTTAATCTTCCACAGATACTTTGTGGGAATAGGATTAGATTGTAACAACATTGTATTATACATCGAACTAACTGAGAATTTGCCTTTCGCATGTAAATTCCAAATGAAAGAATCTGTTTCATAAGTAAGCCTGACATCTGCTAACTTTGAAACCATGTTGCTCCAATCAATTAATTTGTTCCCTATAATCGGTCGCCTAAAAGTTAAGTTTAGGGGTATAGAACGGAAAACCTCCTTCACTGTAATTTGTTTCCATCTAGCCACATTATACAGCATAGGGAATTGTTCGCTTAGTCGTGTATTATCCAACCAAGCGTCATTCCAGAATCTAGTTTTATCTCCGTCCCCAACCTGAAAGTGTCCCCATTTCAAACATTCGTCTTTAACCTTCATTAGGCCTGACCAGAAGTGAGAATCGCCTGGTCTTCCTTGTATTTGGGTTAGACATTTGCTACTAAAGTATTTGTTGCGTAGTAGTTGTTGCCATATCCCATCCTCATTTAGAAGTCTAAAGAGCCACTTGCTGAGTAAGCATGTGTTCTTTATGCGAAGGTTTGTAATTCCAAGTCCACCTTCATCTTTGGGTTGATAGAGTATGTCCCATCTTGCAAGGTGGTACTTCTTTGTGGCTGTCCCCTTCCCAAAAAAACCTCGATCGGATATGATCCAGTTTTTTCAATACACCACTTGGTATTTCAAAGAAGGACATCTTAGGACTGCATTCAAAAGCACCAATCGGCCTCCTGCGGACAAAAGTTTTCCTTTCCACATACTCAACTTCTTTTCGAATCTCTCTATGACCCTTTTCCATTCACTATTTCTTAGCTTTCTATGAATCATAGGTATTCCCAGGTACTGAAAAGGCATAGAACCAATCTCACAACCAAACAATTGTGTGTATTGGTTTTCACATTCCTTTGCCTCTCCAAAACAGAAAATCTCACTCTTCTCAAAATTTATTTTCAGGCCTGATAGTTGTTAACACACAACAAGAGCTTCATGTTTTTGGCTTGTTCTATATTGTGGTCCATGAAAATGACGGTATCATCGGCATATTGTAGAATTGATAACCCCTCATCAACAAGATGTGGAACAATGTTGTATTAGTTGCTTCATGATAGTCCATCTATCTGCACATTGTATATCTGATAATCAAGAAATCAGCTAGCATTTTCAGTTGAGTCCAACAATGAAAGAGTAGGGGAGAAAGACAGAGAGAGATGAAAGTAGGGCCAACTTATTTTTCAGTCTCCAAAGTAAAGATTCATCGCTCGGAGCATCAGGAGAACATTTAGCTATAAACACACAGCAATGTGCAAGATGCATGCTGTAGAACAGAAATCCCTAACTAATTCAGACATTCTTCATCTCTACCATACTTCTGCTTAGGCTTGGGAGACATCAAGGAATACATTTGCTCTCAAACGGTACCAAAATTCCAGCGCTAATGCTATAGCAACCATTGCATAGTGCAGTTCATCATTTCAAACTTTTTAATATCGATTCATCATTTGCATTCAAGATAAAGTGTGCAAGTAAAAGATTCATTGTGCTAATACCTTATTTCATTCTTTCCAGATGCCACGTCCTCTTACTGCGGGAACTGGAAAGAGAACTTCTTCAGTCAATTCAAAGATACAACAAAGGTTCTTCGGCACCTAGGATCACAGGGTATAACTTTGCAGATAATTCCTCGCCGAAGAGAAGCCACTGCAACACTACTATGCATCTAAAACACAGACGACTATGCATCTAAAACACAATGTGAACCGGCGATCGTGCATGCACTTTCATGTTCAAATTTAGGACTTCATGAGTTTCAGACATCAATAGTGGCTGAGTTACCAAAATAACTGTCAACTTCCGAATAGTAGCAGAGCATTGGTTTCAAGGTTCAAGCACTGATCTGATTTATTTTTTCTTCGTCAATCATATATATGACGAGACCTTGCATCGTCAGCTCTACCTTTGCATTTTTTCGAGCTGTGAGGTTCTTGTGAACCAAACTGCGACAACCAGCCTTTTTACACCTCTTCCGTGAGGTGGGAAAAAAAGCAACCAACAGCATTGCTGACATACAAAGGTAAAATGGAAGAGCTTCCACGATACAAGTTGACGTGGCTTTATGTTCTTGGATATGCATCATGAGTGCGGTATTACAAAGTTGATTGTGACTCTCACCGAAGCTAGAGAGAACCGATCGGGGTCTGTTGTGCTCTACATTGTAGAAAGAAGTTTTACAAAGTTTTCTCTTGTTTACACGATGCCTGTTTTGTATCCACTGCAAACCATTCTTGTTACTTGTGATGGCAGGCTTGTGCCTTCACGAAAAGTATTTGAGAGTCTCAGCTTCCGAGAAATTGGAGAATCTAAGCCTGTGCATTCCAGAAAAGTATTCGACACGTCTTGAGATAACAATTAAGCTTGCAAGCGAGGCTGTATATATAAACTGCTATCGAGTTACGATATGCTCATAAATGGAGATGCAGGAAACAACTAATGTACAAAAATTAGCTAGGTGAGGAAAGTGAAGAGAAGGGAAAAATAATACTTTTCCCATAAAGAAAAGTTATACTATTTTTTCATAGCAGCACTTATGAGGATATTTGGTTATAAATACACCAAGATGCATTCTGTTGAACAGATTCCTCATCAGCCATTCTTCATCTTAGCCTGTTACAAGCATAGGCCTGGGAGACATCAAGGAATTCATCACTAACATTTCTGATCATATGGTAAAAGGGAAAATAATTTGTAGTGTTAGCTCTATAGCAACCATTGCGTGACAACTTCATCACTCAAAAAATATTTCAAGCTACCGTTTGCAATGAAAATAAAGGAACCTATTATTCTGATGCAATGATGCAAGTATGACATAGCAACACAATGCAAGTGCCTTCGTTCATACCTTTTTCGTTCTTTTCAGGTGTTACAACCTCTGAATGTGTCAACAGTGCCCCAGCATTCAGCAGCCGATTCAGTGATGCGGTTATGGCTCTTCGACCCCAACCTTTGGAACACTCAGCCACCCCGCAGATACAATGCGCTTCACAGAGAAGCCACTCCAGAAGTTCGTGGATCATGACAAGGAGTCAGCGGTTCAGAGATCTAAATAACAGTATTTGAATCAGTGCTTGTATATGCACTGTCTTGGGCAGCATTTGGGAGTATAAACCCAAGTCACTTAAACTTAAATATCCTCGCAAAAAAACTTAAATGCCTCGTTTGTAGTGTCCGATATTCTCAGGAAGTATGGAACTACTAAAGAAATCGAGCTCGTTTTCCTACCGTCGGTTCGAAGCTTGTTTGACTCGACGCCACATCTGGAGCCTCAGCTCTCTGCTGCTGTATGGGTATTGGCCGCGCCATCGCGTAGGGCCAGGTCGTCGGCGTAGCGCGCGCGGAAGGAGATGCGCCGCCGCCGGTGAGGCCGCTCTGCGCGAGGCCAAAGCGGCGAGGTGTACGGCGCCGCCGTGGAGACCTCGTCGACGACTAGGACCAGACCAACATTTGAAAAACGAAAGAAAAGTAAAATAGAGTTGACTATACGTTGCTGATTACTAACCGTTTGATCGAATATAAGCGGCCCAGAGTGGGGTCTGACCAAGTTGAAGCGATCTATTTGCACGCGGCACCTCGCAGTAATTTGTATTTCGATCAATAACCGCGATCCCCATTGGGTTCATTTCGGGCCGTTGGATCGAACACAGGCAGTCCAGATTAGATTGTCCAGGCAGTTGTTCCCGTCCAGATTCCCGGATTAACTTGTTCAATCATCTAGCCACAAATGTGGTGTATTTGCAGCGAGGTCCTCGGACCACTTCGTCTTCCACTCCGCCGAAGCCGAACCTCCCCTTCCGACGGCGGCGATGTCGGCGTACGGCGGAGGTGGCGGCTAGCTTCGGCTGCCGCGTTGCACTCGCCGCATCTTACATTCGCTCGCCGCTGCTAGTGGCCGGATACGTCCTCCGAGGTGATTCCTCATTTCCTCCTCCCACTGACCCATCTGGTTCCGCACACCTCCCCGAGCAGAAGATGCATAGCCCCGTCTGGTGAACTTTGAAGCGAAATCTGTTTCTTCTCAGAATTACCAGTAGAGGAATGTGTAAATTTGAATCATTATTAAAGGATTGCTGGTTGCTCTTTTTGTTTGTCATGTGATAAAGTTGCAATTGTTTTCATATCATAGATATAGATTTCAGATAGTTCCACTGATTCTGTTGCTTGCATTAGTCAACTTATTTTCATGTAGCATTAGATTATGTCAATTATCGGTCGAAACCAGTGGCAGTGAAGGGCCTTTGCTGGATGAGATAATAACGAGTCTTGGTGCTTCGTTGTACCTATGATTTAGTTGCTTTCTTGTATGGGTTCCCAGCCAGTTTAACAACCAATGAACTCCTGCGCTAATATACTCTCGCTTTGTACCACTAGAATGAAGACTGAGATTTCTAGTTATGCCCTTGCAAGGCAGCGTCGTCTTATGCCTTGACAATATAATGGTCACCCGCAATGCAATTGCTTAGAGCTGTGCCCAGAGCCCCATACCAACCGGCAGCCACCTATCCTTGTTTCAATCCCCCCTCTTCCACATCTGAGAGCTTGGAATGGATCTGGTGAGCAATGCTGCCCGAGGGTGGGGTATTCTGGTCACCGGTTGGTTGTTCTTTTTTATCATCTCGAAGCTCTTCAACCGAGGCTTCTCCTACCTCAGTTTACACTCGTCGGATGAGATTGAGAAGAAAATTCTACACCTGAAGCTATTGCATTGCTTGAAGTGGCTGAGGACAGTACTCGGAGGAAAGGCTGGAGTAATGGATGAAGGAGTTTAAATCTTTCTTTCATGCAACCAAAGACACCCTTGGCACTATTGACTATCACCTTCTCAAAAGTCATGTTCTTTATCAATCAATCAGCACAACTGAGCAGGTTTGTTCCTGTCTTCTCCTTCATGAAATTTATTTGCACAGCAACTTTTGAAAATAAAGTTTCGTGCACTGTATAGAATGGCTTATAATGACTCATGGGACTGTATTTCTCATAGGTACAATAGTATCTGTTAAAAACTGTAAGAACTAATCATTGTTATTATTAAACCCCAAAATGTTTTATTACTGTATGCAAGTGCCACACGGTTGGCTCTAATATGGCAAATGGCTAGCCCATCACAACTAATTTTCTTTGTTGACCTGCTTTTTCTGTGTCTTGTCATGGATATCAATCTTCCTGGACTGACAACTTTGCAACCAAACACAAACATATTGGCATGAACATAATGGTTGATTTTGTCTAAGCCCAGATTGAGCATAAAATTATTTCTGATAATTTTATCTATTTCTTTTGTCCAAGTTTTTCATGTTTATTTGGTATATTAATCAATAGACTTTGCGCCTAACAAATTCAGTCTAAAGCTTTCTTTCATAGAGTGTTGAAACCATGACCTTTTTCAATGTTCTGATGAGTCAAGAACTGAACTAAACGAAGCCTTACATAAGTTAGGAAACCTAATTGATGGACAATTCTTTCATCGCTCAAGTTGCCGGTCAGTTGTGACTAACCAAGACTACTTCATCTCCACCAGTTCTTTTTTTATCAAGATGAGGATCTTGAAATAATAAGACAGTGTTGTTGTGAATTATTGACATACCAGCTGATGATTACAATTTTTTTTTTTTTTTGAGGGATGTCTTCTGAAGTAGGTGATTATTCCTACTAAAGATACACCATTTGCACAGATGCCTCAGTGCACTATGTATTTCTTTTTCATATAGTTTCGAGCTAGTTTAGGTGAGAACTGGACTGACTTTACATTTGACCATTGTTAGGTTGCTTTCTTTTATTCTTTTCTTTTTCTTTTCAAGATTTTGGTTGCTCTCTTTTACTGATTCCAGCTCTTTTGCAAGTGGAGCATACACTTGCATACACCTCACAGGCACAATAGTCTTCGGTTCACATGAACTACACAAAACTGCACAACATGTTTAAAAGCTATCACAAACCTACACTACACGAAGTCTGTATCATGGAACTGCACTTTTCTTATTCTTTCATATCACAGAACTATACCTTTAGAAAACTATTTCACAGGACTATATTTGTATTCTCGCTTTTAATGTTGGGAACTATGCTCTAGAAATTATATGACAAACTTACGCTTATATTCTCTATTATATTTCACAAAACTTTACTTTGGTAAGTGTAGTTTGGTGATACTGACCATCAGTACAGTGAACTTTTGTGATACAAAAGGGCAATCAAAATGTATTTTTGCTATACATAATGATAACAAAACTTAGTTTTCTGAAATTGATTAAAGAAATATAGCTCTGTGGTATGAAAGGATAAAAATGTGTGGTTGTGCGTGAAATAGCTTTTTCAAAGTGTAGTTTTGTTGAAATTACTCATTAATAATACTCAACAATCATGTCATCTTGTGTCCTGAGGTCGCAAGGTAACTTTCTAATGGGCCTTGACAACTTTATTCTAGCAAACATCTCCTGCAATTGCTCCAAGCTCCCAAGGGGGGACCTGCAACTAACTATTTTTGTTGCCTCGTTCTGGTCTCCATCCTCCATATCTGATAGCTTCCAAATTTCAATGGCAGATCCTCTGATCATTGCCTCGGTCGGTTGGGGCATCAAGGTCGCAGGTTGGATCATCTAGCCAATCATGTCCAGGCTCCTTAATAAAGGCTTTTCCTACCTTGGCTTTCGTTCATCGGGCAAGCTAAAAAAACTAGAGAGCAAATTCCTACAACTGAAGTTGATGCTGGAAGCAACTGAAGCCAGCTCTTGCAACGACAGATTGGAACCATGGGTGAAGGAGCTCTAGTCTGCTTTTTACGAAGCCCAAGACATCCTTGACTATATTGATTATGGCCATCTTGAAAGTCGCATCCGTTCTCAAATCAATAAGTATGGAGTCACATGTTTTCAGTACAACACAAAGCAGGTTCGTGCCGTTTTGTTTAACCAAAGCTACATGCAGTACATAACTCTAATGCTACTGACTAAAGACTATATGTATTTGTTGTACAGTTCTACATAAGATTAAAAATGAGTTGTATATGTTACCGTATATCATATAGAGCATATATTAGGGTCCAAAAAATGCAAACCTTGATATGTCTTATGTTTAATAAGTTAAGCTCAGAGTTTTATTTCTTTTTGTGAGCCTACTAGATGTCCCGTGCATAGAAACGGCTATACACGGCCATGTGGACTTGGCCCGTCTGCTGCAGTGAGGATCAAGCTTGCCTGATGTGAGACTTTCTATATAAGAGACCAGACAATGCAAGAAGAGGTAAGCCATCGATGGTTAGAATAGACTTCCCTGAAGCGGTGACTCTTTTGCTTCCCATTCTGAATCTATTTTTTATACAATTTACCGAAAGATGTTCAAGGTAAGACTACCAAAGTTCCTGTAAACAAGAAGAGATGAACCGGGATAGGGAAATGGGAAAGGACTATATTTTGTACATACACCATAAGATATGATTCTGCTTGCTCCACTTCGGCACTATCGTGGATGGGTGCTCATGGAACCAACTATGGGAGCTCGCCAAAGCGTCAGGCTAATCAGACAACACAACACGAAATGGATGAGCATACAGAGTAGCTGACCATGAAGCCATCCAAACCTATATTACATTCTTCAACAAAAATGAGAGCCGTATATTATATGAAATATTAGTGTATCTAATCCAAATTTAGGGCTCCTTTGGTAGGGTTGTGGTTGTGCCAGCTTCGGCTATGCCTGTGGCTTCTTTGAAAAAACGGCTGTGCTGGTTGTGTCTGCGGCTGTGATTAAAACGTTTGGCAAAATTGCTTCTCCAGCAGCTTCTCTTTATTTTTAGGGACAAATATGTAAAGAGAAGGATGCGGTGGGGGAAAGAAGCCGATGAATCTACCATTTCATGGCTTCTTGCTTCACTCTTTTTTGGCAAGGGCTTTTTCCTCCTTCTTTTTTTAACGAAAAGCACCTGAGGAAGCACCCCTTTTAGTTGGGAATCACGTGAACTCGTTGGAGAAGCCAATGAAGAAGCCCTACCAAAGAGCCCTTAAGCTAAAATAGAGAATTACTTTCTTTGAAAGACCACCAATCCGGTCTCAAGAGTTTTTTTTTAAGAGAATTAATTGTTCTGCAAGCAGCACAATACATGTTAATCAAATGTATTGCAAAAGTAATTACTCAGTCAGCTAACATATTTATTTGGCTTTGATACTTAGAAGTGTCGTTGAAAGATGAAGGCATATATAGGACATTATGTGCTTGTCTTTTACTGCAAAGTTTTACTAGTAACAGCTTCTCACATGAACTCGTGGCCCATAAATACAACAGGATGCAAGAGGCATCCATTTAACAGAACATAAATATATTTCCTCTATTGGGTGACAAATGCCTCATTCTTCACAAAGAAAAATACATTCTTTGGATAAATATTGCAACATAGGCATGGTAGACATCACGAAGTTAGCAATAGAGTTTCAGCTCCGTCTTTTTTAAATTTGTAGTGTGTCCTATGGGAGCGAGTAGTCGGGTGCGTGAGTCATGGACATGAACGAGGCCGAGGTCGCTTCTACGGATCAAGAGCATTGCCTCGCTGTTACAGCCTTCTCCTCGCATGGTGTATGTTTCATGACCCTGCATGTGTGGTTGACCCTAGTCAAGCGAGAGCTTCTACGTGAACAATGGAACACGGAGGAGGCTTGTGACAGGAGTTTTCAATTTTCCAGTTGCTCTATCATTTGTATAGGAACAGAAAATTGGACATCATTTTTTCAAGCCTAAATATGGTCCACCAAAATTCAAGTATGTGTAGGAACAAAAATTAGACATTATTTTTCCATTTGTTTTGCTCTCTCCTAGGCATTTAGTCTTAAATTTTGATAAGCTTTCTACATAATGATTTGTAAACACTTAGGGTCGTCCCAACATTTTTCTGTTCCTGATCTCATAATCTTACGACATAGGCCTTGAAGGCATCGGGAAGATTGTGGTCACACGGTACCAAGATTTAGCGAGCTTATGAAGTTTAAATTATATCTATCTTGGCTTCAGGTGCGGAACAAGCCATCTTGCGTGGAATTCACAGAGATTTTTTACAGGCATTTGCTGCCATCCCATCAAATATAAGCAACTGAAGTGTCAACTGTAAGCAGGGGTCGAGGAACTGGAACACGCTGGTGCTGTGGGGGAGGAACATGATGGTACCATCTAGTGAAAGGAGCTGATTGCAGAAAATGGGGCAACAGGGGTGAAAACTGAAGTCCCTTTTAGCGAACAAAAACTATGCACGATGGTTGCTTTTCTGCTGTAATAGGATAGATCTTTCATGCCCCAACGCGCCTAATCTGAATCAGATAGGAGAAACGTTGGGGGTGATGGAAGTTTGTTTTCCTTTTCGTCTTAGCCTTTGCTTAGCGATACTCTTGAACCTGTAACTTCTTTTGGACCCTGTGCCATGTTGGCATTGGGGGGTGGGGGGGGTAAAACCCGGTTCGAAAGAAAAAAAAACTGCTTACTGAACAAAGAACAGAAAAACAGAGAGAGAGAGAGAGAGAGAGAGAGAGAGAAACAGAGGAACAGATAGACAAACTGGAACGCCAGTTGGAGATCATTAAACATTAGGGACATGTATGGTCATTGAACATGCATGGTCCCACTCACTGCATTCTCTGTCAGGAAAAGAGCCAGATCGTTGGCGCCGGTCTGTTCTTGACATCTGCCGCGGCAGGATGCCAGTCACAGTCCCGTCAAACATGTCATGCGCTGCAGCGTGGTAAACGGAGGACTTTCCCCTCCTCCGGGCCACCATTCTCCGAGAATGTCAGCCCATGCAGTCGTCTAGCGAGAAGATGTTCTGTCCCAGGTCGCCGCGCAACGCGTACCGTGCGCTGAACTGCAGGGAGCACAACCCGACGAACACCGCAACCTCCGAGTCACCGACAACTCCATGACGCCGGGTGTTGCCATCCGAGGCTCCCATGGTGTCGCCACTCACAATGACTGACGAACGGCTCGCCGGTGTTGCTATCGTCGTAGCCAATGTTGAAGGTGAGGACTGAGGAGCTCTTCGCCTCTTCGGAGGCGGTGAACGCGCGTGTACCGTGTAGAACCTGCCATCAAAGAAGGCCAGGTCCTCGTTACACTGCCAGTGATCTGCCACCTGTCGTGAGTGCTGATCGAGCACGAGAGCGTCTCCAGCGAGCAGAGCACAACGTGGGCGAACTGCTCACGGCCAACGATCGCCACGATGAGCCACAAGTGCACAAATAACATTATTTATACGCAAATAAGTACGCCTACCACCACATTGAAACTCGGGCGGCTCCACTGATTTCATGATGGTAACATATACCACAATTATTCCATGATTCATTCTAACTGACTACAGTGACTTCTCTAAAAAGGCGCCAAAGTTTGTTATTATGTTCCTTTATATAGTTATCAGAACGCTTGGCCCATACATAGCACAAGCAAGAGGCCTCGGTTTTGTCACAAAACATGTTCTCAGTCTGCGTCTTAACATGTTGTTTCATCATAGGCCATTAGGCCTGGAAGGCATCAAGAAGTTCGTGGTTCACACTTCCATTTCGACGCATTAGGCAGCTGATACGCCATGGACACGGTGATACTGAGGTAGCTGCTCCCAGGGATTTACTTGCTGCGCCACCAGTTTCTCATGGTAGAATAATGTTCTGCGTCTTTCTAGAATCTTTGCATGATCAACATGCGGGCATGGTCGTGTCAAAGCTATACGATCAAGGTACCGTGGGTAATCGACATTGTTGGACTTGCCGTTTTAAGGCCCCGTTTGTTTCGGCTCCTGGAAGGGCCTTTGTGTAGTTACCAGAACGCTAGCTTGGCCTATACATACCACAAGCAAAGAGGCCTCCGATTGCAACTATAATATTTCATCCTTTTCACATGTTACACTCTCCGACAGTGGCGGAGCCAGCCACAATATGCAGGAGGGGCCGACAAACCAAAGCCTCAAAGGCTAATGAACAAGAATTTTAATAAAGTTTTTGATTGTGCGTGACTGCTTGGTTGAAGTCGAATTTGCAGGCGTGTAGCAATGTGTTTGGGACTGTCCTCCTCTTCTTTCTCTATAGGCTAAGCTTGCTTGCAGGTAATTGCAGTCCAACTCTTCCGAAAACTTTCTACGGCAAGGGGGGGGGGGGGGGGGGGGGGGGGGGGGGCCAGGGCCCCGGCTGGCCGAGCTGTGGCTCCGCCAGTGCTCTCCGATTGCAGAAACGTCACTGGACTAGAGAGAAGTTATTTTACAGTTTTTCTGATTGTCACAGATAAATCCGCATCATACCATGTTGTTGTCATCGACAAGCAGGCCCATCCCTACAGGTTCAACATGGGACAGAAAATAAGAAAAACATTAATAATAATGTAGATCAAAGCCTGAGGTTATATAAAATGAACTGCCCTGATAGGAGCTTTGATAACTGCTGACCCATTCGATCATGCATGGTTCATGTAATCCTCATGCAAAGTATTAAAAAGAAAAAACCTTTTTCTGAAACATCAGAATAATGTAGATCAAAGCCTGACTTTATATAGTATGAACTGCCCTGATCGGAGCTTTGATAGAAAATCTGGTGGAAGCAGTTTGTTTAATTCATGCTGACATGCTGAGTTGCAACACATGGTCACTAGGCCATGAAGCATTGGTTATTGACTCTAGTAACGAGAGAGTAGGAGAGAACAGTAAAACAAGGAAGGGCCATGTACATAGTTTTCTTTCTTTTCCACCAAATAAAAGTATCAGTGTTCAGTTCTGCACACGAGAACACTTCAGCTACTAGTAGCAACCTGGACCAAAGTAATCCTCATTATTTATCCCGTGCATTATGCTATTGGTCAACTCAACAAAGAGCAGCATAGGCCTGGGAGGCATCGAGGAATAATTCACCACACCTTTCACTAGTGAGGCCTCATCCGTGCCTGCGATAGCATTCCTCGAACAATTTGTTGTGCTAGCTAGACCGCCTGGAGTATTCAGCCAGGGTTGAAATCCATAGCGCGATGAGGGAACATAAAATCAGAACTTGCAGGCGCATGTGTTGATCAGCAAGCACCACTACCACGGCAGGATGTTGGTGACCGGCCTGTCTCTCATGTTGCACTAGCCGTCACAGTAGTGGTTCGGCCTTAGCCTGCTGCGCTGTACCCACAACAGCATGTACTAGTACTGCAGAGATAGGATCTGGTCGCACGACCTTGGAACAGAGGCGCCCAGGGAGGTGAGAAAACATTGCTTCTTCCCCGACCAAATACAGCTGCTTGCCATCCCCAACCACTATGCACTGCTTTTCTCTGTTCCGATACAGTTCTTCCTATCCGTCTCTCTATTCTACCTGTACCTAACAAAGCATTGTTATTTCTTCATCCGGAAATGCTCTGCGTCCAACCCTTTTTGTCCAACTGATGTAAGACCCGCACGATTCTCTGAAGAGTACATCGAATGGGCTGTCAGTCAAAAACAGCTTGTTCGTTGCGTGTATTGTAATGGCTCCGTAAACCAGCACATTTCAAGAGACGGATGCTTAAGTGGCATGTGTCTACAAGAAACCTGCCCATTTCGGATCACGATTTACAACAGCTTATATGTACAAACAACCGTTAGTGTAGTATCGTTCTCTGGCGCAGATTTCAATCGTTAATTTCTCCATTTCCTGCACCTTGCAAGAACATATTCTGTATCTCAAAGCATCAAGGTAGATGATAATGTCCACTTCACACATTTTTATTAGAATTTTTATGCACATTATCTAGTCAATTTCTATCCCGGAGGGACCGTCATGTGCTGTTATTATTTAGTTTATGCTGGTTTACCTTTTTTTTCACTCGTAATCCTTATTATATACAGATGCTACATAGAAAACAGAGAGTAGATAAATAGCCTTTCCTTTATGCTAAAGTTGTCCTTCATATAGTTTCTCTATCTGAATGAATTTCTTCATTTGGGAAGTAGCATGGAAGCAAAAACAGTGTGATGTTCACAGAATCTGTTTAATATATTACCTGGCACATGCACGGCCTTGGCTTATTATATTATCTGGCAAATGCAGTAGCTAGACATTGTTAATACGTATATTTGTGTGGATGGATCATAGTACCTCGACTAACATTTACACTAGTGAATTTGTACGCCTGGACTCTCATCAGCAATTTGAAGCGACATTGAAGAAAATTGCTCTGAATGCGTACCAGAGAACTTTTAGTTGCAAATTTAACTAAAACACTTACATTATAGGTAATTTTATTTCTTCATAATTATTATGGAAAAAAACTGATTCGCAAAAGTAAATATTGATAAGTAGCGGAAAGGGAGTTCCAGCTTAGACTAGAATAAAGCGCAGCTGCAGATTATTTTTCAATCTTTGTCCACTTGAACTATTTACATTTTTTATGGTCTTACATTTCTTGCAGAGTTATATTATTTTCTTAAATGCACACATTTGCTAAACAAAAATGTAGTTTTGATTTGGTGAAGGTACCTTCAGTACCTTGCAATTTTTATAATAATAATAATTATTATTTTGCAATGAGAGTACGTTGCAAAATATGAAATGCCTCCATGTGAAAAAGAACCCAGAATGTACTGATGAGAGAGGTTACCACCATCCACTCGATGTTGGACCCTTTTGGAATTCTAACTCGTGTGCCTCCTTCCACCCTGATGGCCAATAAGGCTAATACTAGAAATCTCCATTCTTCATCTTTCTGAGGTGTTTGAAATTAAACTCGTCCCTTAGCTTGATTCAGAGCCGTATCGCACACATGGAATTGTTGACTCATTTCCACTTCAAAAGTCTTGCATAATATGTGACTCTTTTTATCATTTCCTCAGATTCCCTATTTGCCTGCTTCCATCCTGAACCTGATTTAGGGGGAGAGATATGTGAGGACAACTAGACAAGCATGTTAGGAAGCACCCAAAAAGCCGGTGCATCAACCTGACGTATCCGGCCAAGCAAGCAAGCGCACCGTGAAGCCCAACAATAGAAAGGGGAAAATTAATTGGGACTGCTTCTCTTGACGGCAGATCAATCACGTGTAGTAGGAGTCGTTGGTCAGTGGTTACTGTAAGAGTTGGAGATTTTGTCCATGCAAAGCATCCAGTTATGGGTGATTTGTTTCTACAACAATATATCTGCATGTTATATACGAATTATTACTGCATCTATTCCTAGTTCATGCCCAATACATCTTCCAAGGAAATACCAGCCAAACAGCTTCAAGGTCTTTTTATCAAACAAACTAGTAGTCCTGCAAGAACAACTTCTGTAATATTTCTGAGTTTAAGGCAAGTGTACTGCACAATCACTCAGCTACCATTTCTAATTGACCCTGGTACTTGATACACCTGTGAACTTTAAAGCGAGGGTTTCTCTTCCTTCTTTGTTCAGAGCTAAATATAAGAATAATTGGACTATATATACCACATACGATGGAAGGAACAAGCATCCATTGAACAATGTCTCATTCATCATCACACGACACGTTATCATGTTTTCCCTCAATATGTTGCAACATATTAGGAATGGAAGGCATCAAGAAGTTTGTGATCAATGTTTCCACTCCTACCGTTTCAATCGTACAGCCGTGGGAGCGAGAAGTATGGAGTGCGAGATTGTTTTACTGAGGAGGAGGAGGTCCATTCTGTGGAGGAAGAAAAGTGGTAGACCATTACAACCACCTCATGTCACCACGCCTGCCTGAGTGAGTGTGAGGTTGTATGTAGCGCTTGCAGTGCACCTCTCTCGGGCAATCATTGATCGAGCAGCAACATGCCTGAGGGACTCATCAGTTCCGCGGAGCAGTCATGAGAGCTTGACGCCCCGGCACTACCTTGCCCCAGAAGCTTACCTGGGTGCGGGAGGGGTAGCAAAGATCGCTTCGTGAAGGGAGGCACAGGCACTCGCTGATGCCTATATCCACTGGGTCAGTGCGAGGTGGCCGGCCCGCAGGTCTTTGTACGTTCCCAAGGCAGAGAACTGTGCAAGTAGCAGGCAATATAAGATCAAGGGAAAATTAGATCTCCTTTTTTTTGCGGGTTTTCTTTCGCGGATGAGGGACAATTAGATCGTCATCCCAATCGTGCAAGTAGCAGGCATATTTTCTTCTTTTTTTAGATTTTTACAATAGATCCAAATGGATGCACACCATCCATTTTTGCCATCCAATGATCCAGATCTTTATCAAGGTACATGTTTGATCCACAAGTATCATGATATCATAGTGAGGGATCTGGCAGCTGCGAATACGAAGGAAGCTAGCGGTAATGCCAATTGAGCTTTGGCAGGGCTTCTGAGGGCTCGCAGCTGCACGCTCGTTGAGGCTCTTGAGAACTTGTTCTTTAGTGCTCCTACTGACCATAGTGCCAAAACTGACGGAATCCAAAGTTTGTAAAGTTTCAGTCCAAATTTAATCCAGACGTGCGTTAATTTGAAAGTTTGCATTTCACTACCGAACGGAGAAAAACAGAGGAACTGATGGACAGTTAGCAGTACCAATCTATGAAAGGAAACTAAAAAAAATGAAACATGAGAGAAACAGTGTTTCTGCTATCGATAATAAGGCGATTGTTCTTGTTCGACGTCCGCCCGACGTCTCACTCAATTCAACCAAATTGTTTGCACAGACAGGTGGGTCCAATGCCCCCGTGCCACCCCCTCATCGCATTGAGCACCATAAGCATATGATTCTGCTTCTGTGATCTCTAAACTGCTACACAATCTGGCCAATGAACCAATAAAGCATGTTAGATGGAGCAGCATACGGATTACCTGATAATAAAATTTACAGAATTTACACGAAATATTTTTCCCTTTAATTCAAATTTGAGGTATGTATGTTTCAAGCATTTAACATGATCCAAACAAGAATGAAGGTCTTTCATCAGGCGAATCAATGGTTCTTGCATCTTTTGTGTTCATATGTTCGAGACACGTGCATTGAACAATCACTCATCTTTAAAAAAAAATCACTAAGTCAGCTACCATTTCTAATTCATTCCGGCCCTTAATGGGGCGGTCGACATTAATGCTTCTCTGTTCATGTACAATTTAATTGTTCCGACGGCACAATGTAACACTTGCACTGTAAATACCACATCATGGAAGAAGCATCCATTGAACTTTAGCTATAGTGCCTCTGATGGGCTATAATGCCTTATTCTTGATCACAAGAACTTCAATCGCTATCTCAACATGCTACAACATAGGCCTGGAAGGCATCAAGAAGATACCGGCTAACATTTCCACACTCTTTGTCCAAAAAGTGTACACTGTCCTGTTGGAGCAAAAAACATGGCTTGCGTAGAATGCATGGTTCATCTATGAATCATGGCCTCGCCGCTGCCGCCGCCTCATGTCAAAATGCACAATCAAAATCCAATGCCCCTTCAAGTTTTCTTGTTGCCCCCGATCAGGCAAGTGGTTAATGTTGGATAATAACCAAGAACCAAGGAGTTGTCAAAAATAATTATTTGAATTTCCAGTTGTTTTTCAGTGTACTTGTCTCCAAAACCCCTGAATATGTTTGTGTACAAAATACAAATTTACAGTTGCTATAATGAAATATATACTCCGGGTTGTCTCCAAACCGTGGAATATGAAATATTTACTGTTGCTATGACAGAAGACAAAATGCTCGACAAAGGTGAAAGAACACAATTTGGACGTTTGAGCTAGCATGACAACAAAAGTCCACTATAACGGCGGGACAAAAATCCATGTAGCACCGGTTTTGAAGATGACCGGAGCTACACTGGAGAAACTGACACTGTTGAAACGGACTGCCCCTATAGAACATTTGTGGTGGTGGACCGTAAGAAGTGGACCGCGTCCAAGTATGTTTATACAGGTTCAGGGAGGATTCCTTTCCGACCGAGATGCTCTCATCATGCCAGCAACATGTGTATCAATTTGATCAAGTATACACAGATTTCGTGAGAAAATTAAGAAACAAAAAATTCAGAATACAAACAAGCTTGAAAAAAATTATTTCTTTTTGATTATCCATGGTGCAAAGAAGAAATACCTCTTCAGTTCACATAATGGCTTAACTGCAATCCAATTTTTAACATTCCTTCACAACAGGGTCAGTGAAAGTTTTGTGAAACCCATGTTCGGGAGCCCAACAATCGTCTGAATCAACAAGCAGTGATGCTGAGCATATTTACATTCAATTCGAACAGGTTGGCACAGGGAAAATCGTTTGCGTCGACAACGTGCTCGGCTGCAGGGTGTGTTCGTGAGGTACGGTGGCGGCGCGGTGCATCCAGGCGAATGGCGCTGCAGGGGAAGACCACCGCAACGCAAACACAAAAGGCGTCGGAGACAAGGACCGTCGTGCCTCGACGGGGAAGGGCGTGGTCCCTGCCGAGGGCCTCCGGAATGTCAGCGGAGGACATCCACGCCACGGTCGCAAATGTCATGGGCGCTGCCGAGGACCTCCCCACCGAGGAAGAGGAGCGATTGTTTTTTGGGGTGGTGGCGCAGCGAGGAGAGGTCGTGTGATCGAGGGAGCGGCACTCAAACGACGACGAGGGGCGAGATCGTGTGGTGGCTCGTCGCTGGAAACAACTCGGCCTAGATTATGTGAAGGAGTGGCGGCACGCGAAATGAGTGGATCCAGGTAAAATGACCACGGTACCTTTTAGCACACCACTGATATTATACTGGTGATATATAGGGCACCGTAAAAATCCTCATTTTCTTTCTCGAATACCATGCTACATAACAAAGTGTTGTTGATCGTAGGCCGTATGTACCACTGTTGGTCTGTAAAAGAAGTCGCACATGCATCTTAGGTCTGTTTCTACCTTCAGTATTCCAACATGGGCTCAGGATGCACCGGGAATATTCAAACGACGAACACCATATGTCACGTAAGTAAACACGTCTATCCTTCTCGCACAACTAAATGCTCACCTAGACAGGTTTATGCCTTAATGGATAAAATTCCACATAAATTTGTTGCTTGTAGAAAGTGTACCTATAATTGCAGTATCTTTTGCCTTATTTCCTAATTATTTGAAAGATGTGTTGATTAAATTTCAAGTGTGATTAACACCTAATGATCTACTCGAACTTTAAAGGTCACAGCGAGATTCGAGTTGTCTGCTGCGCTCCGAAGTAAGTCTGCTGGACGTGAAGATCCGTCTGCTTGGTGTAGAGGAACCGTTGCCTTGCATTACGTACGATTCCTGCGAATTTCTGAGATGCACCTCAGGTTGTAAAATGCGCCCTCTAACAGTACAAGTAGATCTGCTTTTTAGCAACAGTCGAGGGATGGGAACTCATTGAGCTACCGGAGTGGTTAGTTGATAACTCAAATAATGTCGCATATTTCCATATGGCAAGCAATACCAATTTTTTACATATAAGTAGTGATCAAACCGCGTAGAGTATATACATGTTCAGAAGGAGTACTTATCGTCCTGGATGTCCCCATCATGCCAGCAACATGTCTATTAATGCATTAGATCAAGCATATAGATGATTGCGTGAGAAAACTTAAAACCTTGGAATTCAGAACACAGACAAGCTAGAAAAAAGAACCATAACTAATGGTACAGATAATGTCAAAAACTAATTCGATTTCATTGTCCATGGAGCGAAGAAGAAAGACTCCATCAGATCAAAAATGGGTAGGTAACATTTAATGGCTAAAATATTGCTTGGATCTCATTTCTCCACCAACCCAAGGAGAAATCAACTATATATAGTTTGGTTGCCCATATAGTGTTCCTGTAAGTCCCCAAATCTAAAAGATAAAATAGAATATTATTTGACATATATACTTGAGCCATGATTTTTTTTCTCTGACGTAGCACAGTAAAATAATATGTAGAGGATAAAGATAGAAAATAATGCCATTCAACTTCTCTCAAATTTCAAATGTTTTGGCTTCCTCGCAAAAAGCTACCATGTCTTATTGACTCTATTGATCCACAAGTAGGTGATCATATATTGTTGTTTTCCACTTCCCAGCTTAAGTTTCATATTTAAGAGCTGCACATGCGAACAAACGAGTGATAAAAACTCCCAAGGTGCAGCCGAGCATCCAACATTTCAGCTACCAATTCTAATAGCACTCATCCTTGTTCGAAAAAAATCATCGACCTCTCAATTTTGCCTCCCAACATGTTCTTGTAATTCATCTCATAGTACTATTACAGCATAGGCCTGGAAGGCATCGGGAAGATTGTGGTCACTCCCCAACAGGATTCAGCGAGCTTATGAAGTTTAATTCTGTCTTAGTTACAACTGCACAGCTCTACAGGGGCATGAAAAGCATGAAAACTTGTGTGAATTTGCAGCAATTCTTGCCAGCCCATAAACAAGACAAAGAGAACTGAAGCGTATGTTAACTGTGTACTGAACGAAGGGCAGAGAACAGAAAGGGAAACAGAGGAACAAGTAGACAAACAGCAACACCAATTGGAGATCAGTAAGCATTAGGACTAGAAAACATAACCTCTGTAGTCTTGATCTAAAGCAAAAACAAGTTACGCTCAAATGAACATATGCATGGTCTCGCTCACTGCCCTCTCTGTCTGGAAAAGAGCCAAGGTCTTTGGTGCCGGCCGTAGCTAGCCATTACAATCACCTCATGTCACAATGCATGCAGGGTGAGTGAGGTTGTCTGTACCACTCGCAGTGCACCTCTCTCGCGCAATCATGGAGTGAGAAGCAAGATGCCTGAGGGACGCATCAATTCCTTGGAGCGGTCACGAGAGCTTGACGCCCCGGCACTACCTTGCCCAAGATGCTTACCTGGGTGCGGGAGGGGCAGCAAACATGGCTGCGTGAAGAGTGGCACTCGCCGTATGCTTAGCCGCTGGGTCAGTAGAGGTTTCAGGGGGCACCACGACCTCTCTGAGATCTATTTCCATAGTTCCTATACTAGCAGCCGATGGTAACGGCCGCTGTCACTTTGTCTGAGGTAGCTGCCGTGTGAAGGTGGGGCTGTCACGTGTTTTACTTAATCCTTCTGCAAACTAATTTCAGTTAGTACGAGCATCCACTCTAGGAGTGTGATCACGGTCCTGCGTTATTATTTGTCAAAGTTCATTAACTCTATATCTCCTTACTAATTTGATGTACAAATTAAGGTGCATGTAACAGAACTGTTTCTACAGATTCTTATTTGCGGTATCTCTTTGTTGAGCAGAACACTCCAGATTGAAAATAGAACAGATTATATATATTTTACTTACCATTCATCACAAAATCCAGGAGCTTTTTAGTTTCGATCGGTAGCCTTCTACTACCATGTACTGTCTTTCAGATGTAAGATAGTAATCGAATTTACAATCACATTATCTGTATGAGTGCAAAAATGAATAATTTTATTATTTTCAGATTCACTCAAAAGGCTAAGTTGTATGTCACTGATCACAATTTAATCATCTGAACCACATATAATATTACCATCCTGATAAATTAAATGTCTATTGATAAATACCTTCTTGCTACAAACCATATTTATCCAATTTTTTAATAGAGAAAATTCCTTCTATGGCCTCAAAACAAATGCGGCTGGCTTCCATGGCCCTTTTGAGATTGAAGTTCCTTATGAGGCCCAAAGCAAAATTTTGATTCGCTCTTTGGCCCTTCCGCTAGTTTTAGGACTTAACGGTGTTAACTAGAGAGTAAAAGTACCATTGTACCCCTCGTTTGGAATGACCTTCATTTATATTCAAAAATTGTGCGAATGTGAGTATAAGAGTATTAATTTACTGGTGTGTACACCAGTAAATTAATACTCACATTCGCAGAATTTTTTGAATATAAATGAAATTCATTCCAAATCACGGATAAAATGGTACTTTTACCTTCTAGTTAACACCGTTAAGTCCTAAAACTAACGGAAGGGCCAAGGAGGGAATCGGAATTTGGTTTTGGTCCTCATAGGGAACTTCAATCTCAGAAGGACCATGAAAGGCAGCCGTATTTGTTTTGAGGCTATAGAAGGAATTTTCTCTTTTTCCATATTTGCTAATCCAAGTATTTGATTTCTTGCACCGGATCGACATACAGTGCACCTTCCAGACTCCACCAACATATCCATTTTCACCGCATATTCGCACAACGTCCAGAGATTTTGATCATACCACAAATAAAGTACTCGTGGTACATTATTGCCTTATGGGTCAATTTCATAAGCACAGGTGTCATCAGCCATGAGAACACAGTGACACAGACTTGAGTGAGGCGTCCAGTCAGGTGCGATAAACGCTGCACCAATATTTTCGAGTTGACTTCATTGATCCACAAGTAGGTGAGAGCTTAACTTGTGGGACATTGTTGTTTTCACTTTCCCGGCTCAAAGTTACATATTTAAGAGCTGCACATGCGAACAAAGCGGGTGATAAAAACCACAAGGTGCAGCCGAGCATCCAATATTTCAGTTACCAATTCTAATAGAACTCATCTTTTCCTTGTTCGAAAAAAAAAAAATCATCGGCCTCCCAATGTTTCGTCCCAACATGTTCCTGTAATTCATCTCATAGTATTACAGCATAGGCTTGGAAGGCATCGGGAAGATTGTGGTCACACCCCAACAGCATCCTGCGAGCTTATGAAGTTTAATTCTATCTTCGTCACAACTGCACAGGTGTTCAGGGGCAGAACATGAAAACTTGTGTGGAACTTGCAGCATTTCTTCCCAGCCCATCAACAAGGAAACTGAAGCGTACGTCAACTCTGTACTGAAAGAAGGGCAGAGAACAGAAAGGGAAATAAAGGAACAGGTAAACAAAAAGCAACAGAAATTGGAGATCAGTAAGCATTAGGAAAACCTCTATCCTGTCCTAGAAAGCATACCCTCTGTACTCTTGATCTAAAGCAAAAACAAGTTACGCTCAAAGGAACTGTGCAATCACTCAGCTACCATTTCTAATTGACCCTGGTACTTGATAGACTTGTGAGCATTAAAGCGAGGCTTCCTCTTTCTTCGTTGTTCAGAGCTAAATATAAGAATACTTGGACTATATATACCAAATACGATGGAAGAAGCAAAGCATCCATTGAACAATGTCTCCTTCTTCATCACAAGACACGTTTTTATGTTTTCCCTCAATATATGTTGCAACATAGGATTGGAAGGCATCAAGAAGTTTGCGATCCATGTTCCCACTCCTATCGTTCCAATGGAGAAGGATGTGCAGTGGGAGCGAGTAGTATGCCGCCCAAGCCGGGGAAAAGGACAAGGATCCTGGTCGAAGAGAAGTAGCTGGCCATTACAACCACGTCATGTCACAACGCATGCAGGATGAGTGAGGTTTACTGTGTAGAGCTCGCAGTGCACCTCTCTCGGGCAGTGATTGAGGGAGAAGCATGCAGGAGCCGCGGATGCATTCTGCCGAGCAGTCACGAGAGCTTGGCCCCCCAGCACTACAAGATGCTTACCTGGATCTTGAGACGCTATGTGAAGTGAAGCAAACATCACTGGGTCAGTGGTGGTGCCCAGCGGCAGCACGACCACTCTGAGATCTATTTGCATAGTGCTCATGACCACTCGGAGCCGACGGTATCGGCTGCTGTCACTTTGTCTGAGGCACTGTCGTGTGAAGGTGGGGCTATATTCTCTTGTTGCTGCACATGCACAGTGTTGAGACGCTGGAGATCGCGTGTTTAACTTTCAGTGCTTCTGCAAATTGATTTCCAGTTCTAAAACTGAATGTCATGATAGTTTCTCAGGTTCTATTCGAATCTTATCAATTAGTCACTCGATAAACGGCCAAAGCAGAAGTTTTTTATCAGATTATGATCATCAATATGAGTGGGGAACTGAGCATAAGGCCTACGAAAGTACATGTATTTCATTTGCAGAAGACAGAGGAGAACAGAGGATGGGCAAGAAGCAGTACCAATCCATTAACAAAAAACTGTTTCGAGGATTAAATATAATAAAAAATTCTAAATCGAGCAACTTTGAAAAAAAAACATGTTGATCTAAAGCACGACTTCAAAACAAAATTAACTTCAACTATAGAATCCCAAATTTAGAGATGACATATCCATCATCAACTGCAGTATCTTCAGCCATGCTAAGCATGTAGAGTATCTGCTCATAAGGCCAATCTCAGTGGGAGTTTTATTCCCATTAAATGACATGCCACGTAGGCAAAAACGATGACATGGCGGAATATTTATTATGAAATAGGCTGGATGGGTTTCATCCCCATGAAACTCCTTTGGCACTATTTCACATGTATGAAACTCTAATGAAACATGCATTGAGAGTCTAAAATTTCATCTCAACTTATTTTGACCAATCACAAGACAACAAGTTAATATAATGGCTATCTATGAAACCATGAGATAAAAATAGTGCATTAAGAGAGCTCATTTCATATCTCAAACTAGAACTTTTAAGATGATATGGCACTTTTAGAAAGAGCGAAATGAAACTATGCATTGAGGTTGGCCTAAGTAGTCTTTATTTCACTCGTCAAGAATCTGCTTCGAGAAGAGCCACGTTGCAGGCACAAGCTCCTCCGGACCCTATGAAAGTGTTTTTCTCTTTTCTCTTTTTATTTTTTTATCTTGCAGCGGATAGTTGAGCCATGCCGACGCCCATTTCCCATGTGAAGTCTCATTATTGTTCAGAGTTGTAAATGTGGGAACATTTACCTATAAATACTGCAAGGTGTAGGCAAGAAGCATCCAAAAAATCATTCAGATATTCTTAACCCAACAAGCTGCATCATTATCGAGGCATTGGGCCTGGGAGACGTCAGGAAGCTCACCAGTGTCATTGCCGTTCATCCGGTGTGTATCAAACATTTTAACAAAACTGGATGTAGGAACCATAACTGACCTGATTTTCTATTTAAAATTGTTACAATAGGGTTTCCATTTATATCCAGACTATTCACATAACCTATTCACGTGTTTTTCTCTACAATTACATCCTTTTCAGGTGCCACATCTGCTGGTTGCACCAGCGATGCCCTAGTGTAGAGGAGCTATCTGACAGGTACCGTCTCAGTTCGCCGACTCCAAGCATCAGAACAAGGTGGTACTCCCTCCGTCCCGTTTTATAAGGGATTGGAGGGATGGGCGTTTGTCCCAGAATATAAGGTCTTGAGGCTGCTGTGGGGCCCACACGCTGGATTTTTCCTGTCACACCCTAAAATCCAGAGCCAAAAATCAAAGAGATAAAAATCGCTAAAAATTTAAATCTTTTTGTGTGATCTTACCTTGCCATGATTTTTCGAAAATGAAACTCACTAAAATAAATAAAGCGTAGTCGAAATTGAAATTTTGAAATATAAAATCAATGCTCAAGTGTTTGCTTCCATTTAAATTCCACTAAAATTTTGAGCCTTTTTGGATTTACAACAAATTAAAACCAAAATAGTGAATCCTCAAACCAAATTCAAAATTTGATTTTAAACCTGCATCGAAAAACTCAACATGTGCATTCTGTTTTTCTTTGTCTTTATTTTGAGTGTTTGTTTGGTTTTCGTTTTTGTCCGAATTCAAAATTCCTTCAAATTCAAATTCTGGGAAAAGATCAAATCTTTTCCTTCTTTTTGGGCCGCCTTTCCCTTTTCTCTTTCCTTCCGGCCGGCCCAACTCCTCTTCCTCCCTTTTCTTTTTCTCTCCCGGGCTGCTGCCGCCTCGGCCCAGCTCTCCCTCTCCCGGCCCAGCTACCCGCGCCAGCCCAGCCCGCTTCGCTTCTCTCCCTCTCACCGACACGCGGGTCCCACCCCGTTCTTCCTCCTCCGTCCCGTCGCGTCGACGCGACCGCGCCGCCCGCCGCCCATCCCGCGCTGTCGGCGCCCGCCGCCTCTGTCTCGTCGCGCAACAGGGGCACCGCGTGAACCACATGCGCGCACCGCCTCTCCCCTCTCCCGTCCCGTCGAGGGCCCCGCGCCTGCGCTCTTTTCTTGGCGCGCCCATAAGGTCCGGCGAGCTCACCGCCTTACTGGCGCCACCGCCTTTGGGCTTACTTGCCGCGCGCGCCACGGAGCGCCACCGCCTCCGCCCGTCTATAAACAAGACCCCAAGCCATCTCTCCGAGCTCCCATCTTCAGCCCTCACTATTCTTCCACTCTCTCTCTCTCCCCCTCTTTCCTCCCTCCGGCGAACTCTCCGGTGGGCTTCCCCGTTGCCATTGGCGAGCCTCGTCGTCTCATTCTTCGTCTTCTAGATTCTCCTTCCCGCGCTCGATCTCACTGTGCTCATCTTGTCCGCAGCCGTGGCTTGAGGAGCGAGATCGACGCCGACCTAGCCGCCGTCCTCTTCCTCATCGCCAACCGCCTCCAGTCACTCTCCGGCTCGACTGAGCTCACGGTGAGTTTCCCCATCCTCTCCCATTTCGTCCTCACCGCCACTCGTCCTTCCTTTCCGCTCGCGCGCACCACTTCACCTAGCGCCGCCATGGCCGCCGCGCTCGACCTCGCCGCCGGCCACAGTGGGGCCTCCCCCGGACCGGCCGATCCCACCAATCAATTCACCGCCCTCACGCGCACGCGCACGGTAGCACGAACTCGAGCGCGAGCACTTTTTCACTCTTTTCCCCATCGCTCACCGGCGCGCCGCCCGACTCCGGCGAAGTCGCGCCGTCTCTTCCGTCGTTCCCTTCGGCGACGTCTTGCATCTGTAGCTCCACCGTCACGCCCTAGTCATCCGCGACGCGCTCCCATCGCCTGCCAGCCCTCCTAACCGCCGCCGGCAAGGACCCCGGCGACGCGCCACCACCGCCGCCACCGTTTCCCCTTTCGCCGCCTGCCACCGTCCGTCTCCCTCTGGTCCGGCCGCGCCCACCAAGCGATTCCCCGCACGCCCGCGCATCTCCTCGCGCACACGAACCCGCCCAAACCCGCTCGCACGCGCATACCCATTGCACACCGCCGCCGCCGCCAACTCCGGCGAGCTCGCGCTGCCGCCCTGATGCGCGCCGTCGTCAGCATCACCGACCCGCAGCTCCGTCGTCGCGCTCTCGTCCTCGGCGACGTGCTCCCAGCGCCGTTCCGTCCCCCTTGCCGCCTCCGGCGAGCTTTCCGGCAGCCTGCCGTCGCGCGCCACCCTCCTCCGGCGCCTCTTGACCCAGTCTCGCCGCCATCCCACGTGGCCAGCCACGTCACCCCGTGGGCCCACACGACCCGGTCCACAGCCCAGTCAGCCCCTCTCCTCTCTTCTCTCTCCCCGTGCACCCGGTCTATGTAAACCGAAGACACATGAGCCCCTCGGTCCACCGTGAACCGCGCCCACAATCCTTTTTCAATAAGAACATAAATCCGAAAACCAGGAAAATCCCCTGGGCATCTTGCAGATAAGCCCTCAGGCTTTTCTGTATTTATGCTTTGGTCCTGTCTTTTTATAGAAAAGACCTTAAACTCTTCTAAAATTATCTTTCAGCCCTATCTTTTTACACCGAGCCCCAAAACTTTCCCAAAATTATAGATAGGTCCCTGTCGACCTTCTGTTTTTACCAATAAGCCCTCTGTTTTTACAAATAAGCCCTTTAACCTTCAAATCTCCATATCTTTTCCGTTTCAATTCCGTTTCGAGCGATTTTTGCGCTCGCGCGTTCGTATAAACGCGTAGTACCTTTTGGTACTAGTTTTGAAGCTCTGGAATATTTCCTTGAGCAATCAACCCTCTAAATTCCTATCCCTTTTTCAATAAAACCCCGTCACGATAAATCTTATAATCGTGACTCCGCACGTCGTGCACGTTTATTCAAACCCCTATGCTGCACCTAAGTAATTTCAGCACACTGCGCCGCCTCGACATAGTGCATTTTGGCACCATCCTTGGAACCCCACACACTGACCCACATGTCAAACTCTTACACGTGCTGCAAATGCTAAGTCCACACAAGAACATGCACACACATTTCTATTCCGAGCAATTTCTAATATCAGAAAAATCTCAGAAAAATCGTAAAAATACTTTGCACCCTTCTAAAACATTTCCCAACCCTTGATCACTCCAGATTAATTAGGATTATGGCAATACCTTAATAAGTTGGCTTAATCCTGATTAATTTATTTTCCCAAAAATTGAATAATCGATATCTCCTCCGTTTCAACTCTGATTTTGGCAATTCTTCCGCCAAATTCATCTAAAATCATCCTCTATTCATACCACCCGAATCAATCCCTCTTAATGATCTTTGATCAATCCCTCTCTTTTAATTGTCTTTTATTTCCCCGCATTTTATTTGTATTCGTGCACTCATATTTTACATAAGCACGTGCACGTATCACCGTCATGCGCCCATCGCGTAACAAACAACTTATTAGATAATAAATCTAGGATAATTAAGTAGTACCATAATAGGTAATTAAAATGACACACTTGCACGTTGTATATGTGTTGCATAAGCCTTTATATAGATTACAACCTATATAAAGACTTAGCGCCATAAATGTACGACAAACACGTACACACGCCATCCTCCCACCTTCTCATACACTCATGCCTTCTCCATGGTGTTTAGCATCCTTCATCTACAATTAAAAGCCCTAGTATTTGATGCATCACCTATTTTAGCCCTAAGATAATAAAACTTTTCTTAAAGTAAAAACCTGCTGCATCATGCATGCTCTGTGTCTTTTATCGTTCTCTGGTATTCCCTCGTCTTCCCAGTTAGAGTTAATTGGTTCTTTTTAGCTCTTTTCGCTCTTTATTTCTTTTGCGGTAGTTTGTTTATCTGCGTTGTTTTTATACGCTAGATTGCGTGAGCTTCGAAGAAGAGCCAGAGGAATTCGAGGAATTACTAAAGAAATCAAGCTCGAGGACAAATCAGAAGATACGAGTTTCAAGAAAGAACTTGAAGATTAGGAAAGCGATTTTTAAGGCAAGCCCTAACTCCCATTGATCATATTGATCCAATGATTGCAAAATTATCCTATTTAGAGCTGTTTATAAATAAATATGTATGGTATTTAAATGTGATTTAAATGCTAGAAGGTCCTAGTAATATTTGATTGCCATGCCTTGATCTTGAAATATCCTGATTCCTTGTTGAACCTAGGAACCCACATCATTAACTCATTAATGATGTGTTGGTATGCTGCTTAGGACTATCACCATGTGTTTAATTAATCTTGCTCACATGCTTTTGTGTTAAAATGTGTGAGTGCTTGGTGGTGTGCGTAAATGTGAAAATGGGTGGGATTGGTGATAAGTGCAACCCCTAGTGAGGGAATATTTTGGCGGGATCAGGCGAGGTAGTCCTCAGTGGGGAGGCTATCTCTGGAACGCCTTTCCTTGCGAGGATTGGCTATTGAAGATGCCTGGTTCGGTCGTATAAGGACCGGTTCTTGTGCCGCCTTTGCCTAGCACCTTACGCGCAGCCACAAGCCGTATATG
This sequence comes from Eragrostis nindensis, assembly GCA_012490785.1. Lineage (NCBI taxonomy): Eukaryota > Viridiplantae > Streptophyta > Magnoliopsida > Poales > Poaceae > Eragrostis > Eragrostis nindensis. The sequence goes on along the minus strand of JAAXCT010000099.1, from coordinate 247,837 downwards.
GGTACGGGATTGGAACCACACCCTACTAGTACTCACCCGGTACCCCCCGGAGGCAGGAGATTGCAATGGAATCCCAGGAGAAGACTCGACGAGGGTGGCGGCGAGTCCGGCATTTATTGTGAATCTGGCCATGTTATGTGATTGTGAAGCCCCTGGTGATGTCCGTGGGGGATGCCGTGGTGGTACCAAGTAGGTACGGGACCTTTAGTAGCAAAGTTCAAACCGAGAAATCGGTGGAGGACTGATCTACCTTGTGGAGAAATTTGTGCACCCTCGGCCGAGGTTAAGAATCTATCCGGATAGCCGTGTTCCACGGTATTGGACAACGCGAAAGCAATGGCCACACTATGATTAGAGTTTCCTGTGTGAGTTATCCTTGGCGTGTTTTTGGAATACACCGGTTTGGAGCCGTGTGCTGGTTGTCGGCCAGCGTTAAAACTTGAGGAACTGGCGGGACAGATTGCATCTCCCCCAGGGCCGCTAACCCCACTAATCTCTACAGATACCTGACTTAGTTTGTGAACTGCTTTGTTTGCATAACAACCTTGCATAAAGTTGGCTTTCTGCCGATATGACGAAAACCTCAGCCTTATCCTTGTAAACACCTTTGCATATGCTTACCCCTTGTGTTAGAGTTTGCTGAGTACCTTATGTACTCACGCGTTTGCGATTGTTGTTTTTAGAGAAGTGAAGCCTTCGTAAGAAGCGGCGACGTGTTGGTTTTCGGGTCTGCTTCTCAAGTCTGCTTGTGGCTTGGGCCGTGGTTTCCGCTGTTTGCTTCGCCGTTAGTTGGTCGGATGGACATGGATGGTCTTAATCCTTGTCGAACCGTCACTAAGGGCTCTATAGCAGGTAATATACTTCCTTTATTCGAGGTATGCTTTGGCTATCATATCTGTGTTCTTGTGCGTATCAGCTACTGATCCAGGGACTGATACATAATGCACATCATACTCTAGAAATGGGGTATGACATTTCCCCACCACGAAACCGATCCTTATCCTCTCGGCCTCACACCACGAGCGGCTCCGCCGCCTACACCTCTCCACCGCACCGCCTCTCGCTCCCACCTCCACCTATAATTCTACATCTCCGGCCAAGCCTCTCGCTCCCACCTCCATCTACATCTCCGGCCAAGCACGCCTCTCATGTCGTCGTGGAGCGGGAGGCGGCCAGGGCGCGAGGAGGCGCGGTCGCGGCGGCGCGGGAGGCGGCCGGGTCGCGAGGACGCGGCGCCGCGGGGGAGGCGGTGAGGCAGGGGCGGACGCGGCGGCGCGGGAGGCGCCCGGGGCGCGAGGTCGCGGCGGCCATGGCGCGTGGACGCGGCGGCGCATGGGAGACGGCCGTGGCGCGACGTCGCGGCGGCGCAGGCGACGTCGCGGCCGGGCTCGTACCCGTGTCGGCTGTCGCGGTGGCGAGGACGACCTCAGGCGGGCTCGCGTGTGTTGGCTGCCGCGGCGGCAGGTGCGGCGTCCGGGCGATGGGAGCGAACTGCGCAGGGAAGAGGATGTGCTGGCCAGCTGGGGCTCGGTGGGGATGGAGAGTAATAATGATGGGCAATTTCGTCTTTTCAGTCCTCTGCTGTTTTGCTCGGGAACTCCCCCGATCTCTTATAAAACGGGACGGAGGGAGTAGTTTTTTTTTTTTTTTGAATTACACGGGTGAGGCCCGGATACTCACGAAAAAGAAGCAATCCCAGGCACGCACGCACACCACACCACACCGCACGCACGCACGCACGCACGCACGCACGCACGCACGTGCCTGGGCAACAGGGGACTAAATCCCCCCCGCGTGAGACACCCGCGCCGGCACTGGCGCTCGAACGCGGGCGGGTGGGCTGCCACTGCAGCGCTTCACCACCCGGCCACAGGCCGGTTCTCGACGGAGGGAGTAGTTGCCAGATGAATACTTCGCGGCGCTGGCTCCACGGCCCTTGCGTGGCTCCGGCGGTGGCAGGACAGGATTGGACACCGCGTCCAACACATCGTAGGTGCCAGAATGGTCGAGGCAGCTGCCACGGTAGCTTGTACCAGCAGACTGCCAAGCAAAGGCGCCAGAATGCGCGAAGAGCGGTATCTCGATCGGGGAGACTGGGACGAGGCAAGACCGGCCATAAATAGACTGCAACCAGAATTTAGCTCACCGGCGTCAGCAGCACGGTGCAGGAGCCCCTGATGACGCGCTTGCTATATAGGCTACCGTTGCCTTTCCGGTGTGCACGGTTCTTGCAAACCATCATCGCAAAGAGTTTCCCGACGTCCTCCATGGGGTATTTTCCTCTGAGCCGTCACCGCTCTTGCCTAACTGATGTGCCTCTTTGCTAAAGAGAAATGTAGTTTGGATTAGAAAATGTACCTTCAGTACCTTACAACAAACTATAAAATGCCTCCATGTAAAAATAAACCCAGTACGTACTAATTAATGAGACGGGTAACAACTCTTGAACCTAGATAAATCTTAAAGTGGGAGCGGATTTTTGAATGTCTACTCTCTTTACCTTTAAGTGCAAAGTCTTGATGCAATATTCCATTGAGGAAGTTTAAAGTGGGATTGCATACGTCAATTCGAACTGACTGCCTTGTGGTAAAAACACCACACCTAACCTTAATAAATGAGTACTTAATACTCCCCCGCTATTCGTTCGTTAAGATCATGTCATACATGCATCATTTCAACACGTATCATTGCTAACTATCTTAACCAAAGCCTTGTGTTTCTTGTCCAGCAAATCCGATACCTGCTCACCAAATTATAATTCATCTGCTCATGTGTGGTGCTAGTTAAGTACTGAGCATGCTGTTGTGTACCGTTTGGGTATGGGTGGCATGAGGGAAAACCATTCGAGTCCATCAGCAACCAATACATCTGCTGCACAAGGAACCCCAGCGGTGTAGTCCAGATCGGTATCACAAGTTGCCTCACCGACACTCGGCGCAGAAGCAATGGTACCGAGTCTTCATCCTGTTAGAGCGCAACGCGTATGGCGGCGGCCCACCTGAGCGTCATGTCGAAGTAGAAATACGAAGAAGATCAGGAGGAGGATGATCGATGCCGTCAGGGGAGACATACCAGAAGATGGCAGAATGGTTGCAGTCGTGACATACATGTAGAGCAATCTGCCATGACGGCCATGGCGTGTCGGAGAGGCGGCGAACAAGGCGAGATACTGAGAGATAGTTGCAGCCTTCGGCTCTGGGCTTGGCCCAACTCTGGTCTGTTTCGGATGTAAAACGAACAGCCCAATTCTTGCTTGGTTATTATTTTCAGATAAGGAAGTTAAAAAAACGCATCCCAAACGAGTTAAGGGACTCATCCGCGTGTCAAATCAAATAGCTGTACAGAAATTCCTGTAGGACAACGTATATACCTATGTACCACGATGCACCATCAGGAAACTCCTTTATTCATGCATTTGAGTTTAATAATTGAATATAGATAAAAAAGTATCACAAAAACATATTTACAAAAAAGAAAAGGACCATAGTCAATACATATATTTATATTTTCACAGGTACATGGAACACATGAATATATACTAGAAGAGGGCAACATGCAACCCAAAGGTCACTCCAGCTATGGCTCCAATATGGATGCTGCGTTCGAACTCCATTATCGCTACGTTGCAACGTAGGATTGGGAAACATTAGGAAACCACAGCTTACTAGTACAGGCCCATTATCTTCATATTAGCAAGGTGATGCATGCCAACATAGGGGGAGCAGCCGAATATATCTTGAGGCTGGAACCATCAGCAGTAGTCATGCACCAGGAGTGGTTCAAGCCTCTTTGATATGATATATTTTACACTATCACTGCCCACTCAATAGAGATAGCAGGTTAGATTACAAATTATGTTATATTCTTTAATTATTTATTTTGTTTTAGCGTCCATAAAGGCATGTAGGTGTTTTTTTTTTTTTTTTTTGCGACGGAGGTTTTTTTGGTTAAGTATTTGCTTTTGAAATATTTGCCTATGAGTTGTCATGGAAATGTATAGGATTGAATACAAGACTGCTAAAATGACAAATTTTAAGAACTTACTGGTGATGAACCATACAAGTCCAAACTGGGGAAGTTTGCCCCGAATTGGCAAGCCAAGTTTGGTCAGAAACCAAGCAAGCGCATAATAAAAATCCTTCCAATTGTAGGAACTGGTGCAGGAACCAACTCAATTGTAACACTTATTGCTTCCAAGTATACTAATAAATTTTAGCACTGAATTCTATAAATCTTCTCCTAGAAAAGTCTGATGCATGGTAACTTCTCTATTTGGCAGAAAATTTATTGGTAATTTGGTATGCACTAAGGCAATGTATATGTTAGATTATATTTCAATTGTTTCAAACACAATCATTTAAATCATGTAAAATTTCTGTGGTATGAAAAGAGTGGGCATCGAGTATGATGGTATGATGCATCAGTTTGCACTTCTAAACAATTGAGCGAGATTCCATTTATCCTGTCTATTTCAGATACCAAGCTGGTGTTTCATCTAGTTTTGATCTGTAGCTGGAGTACTATGCGAGGAAGCTGTGTTACAGTTTCAGTAATTGTTTATCAAGTCACTCTATCAAACCTGCTCACCATAGAAGTTGCCATAATACTCATGTGGTCATCAAAAAGTTCTGCATCCCCGTATTGTTTTCATCACATGATGGATCATCAGGCTGTTCTATAAAAGAAAAACAAGATGAATCACTAATGTGAGATTTTCCATTGGAACTCTTAGTAAAATAGTGTCAGAGTCTTCTCCGTTGGAAGCTTCAACCTTGTTACGTTAGCGCTGGTTAGAAGTGATCACGTAAGCATCAGCAGCAAGGCACTAAACAGCTACGCTGACCGTAGGCCCATCCAGTCCTTGAGGAATCATGGCTCAAAACATAAATCTGAATCGTAGAATTTCGAATTGTTTCACATAGTTTGATTTGTCAATTATTCGAACAATTGATTTTTTTGTTTCAGTTTTTTGTTTGAACTGAATTTTGTTTAGTTTGGGGATCAATTGCAGCAAATTGGGCTTCAGGTGACACTGGGGTGTAACAGTTTCTCGGCCTACAAGTTGAATTTGCATCTCAAATATTGCATGATGAAGGCTCCCACAATAACCTATGTGAAAAATATTTTTTAATTATTTTTCTGATATCAGTTGTATGCATATATCGTTAACTACAATTATACTAAATAGTGTCAAAAAATATGTTATAATTACTTTAACATAGGTTTGTCTTGTGAGTTATTGCCTTTTCGGTGAATGACAGCAGATATGAACTATCATCGAATCATGACAAGCTAATATTGTCTCCATAGTACTCGCTAGTATTATGGACGGCAAATATTCCTTTAGACTTAGCATATACACAAGCGGAACAAGTCAGGAAAGCATTGCAGCGTGCAAACAGAAGATGAAATGATGTGTGGCCACTGCCAAGCGTTTACAGTCATGCGAGGGACCTCTGCTAGCAACCTGCTTTTTCTACACGGTCGTGCGCCTTTCTTGCTGCCACGAGAAAAGTCCTCATGTGACGGCCATGTCGCTGCCCACCCATGTCTCCGCTCACATCAACTAACTGGTACTTGTCTTCTGTGGATGTCGCACTCATCACAACAGTGGCGACACCTTAAACTAGTACAAAATTTCCCAAGGCCTCCCAATCCTACACTGAAATAAGATAACAAGGAATGCCGGCACGGCGCACAGATTGTTGCTTCCCCCGTGTTGACTGAGACTGACAACTTAGATGGTTCCGTTATATTTATGCTTGAAGTGTTCTCATATGCTGTGCTGAAAATGTGATGTCCCTGTTCTATATAGTTAAGTAGTACTCCGAACCATTCAGTATTTTTTTTTTTTTTGCTGATATTGCTTTACACTCAATATATATTATAGAGTTTGGTACAAACAAGTAGTACACAGGAATATGATTGATGTATTCTGCATGCGCCTGTGCCATTGGAAAACAATGCCCACGTCAATCGTCAAAGTACTACATCATGAGACAATAACTGTTGTCGTCGCCGAACTAACAAATATTCACGCTTCCCCAGAAGCACCTCATCAGACATTGTCAGAATCAACATATCAGTGCCAGAATCAACCATTTTCATAGCAGCATATGGCAACACAATAAAAACCGGTGCCAGAATCAACCATCTTGACAATCCTACGTAACAGTAGCTGAGAAAAAAAAAACCGAGCTAAAATATCAGTGCCATTCTGGGAAGGAGACAGCTTGTTATTATCTTTGGGTATAAGAATTGGAAGCTCCGGGAAAACTTGTGAGCCAATCTATTGAGCTATCCTCTCTTTGCTGTATTTTTACGTCTTGCAACCGCAGTCGAATAGCGGAAGTTGATGGTGGGCGGTGAAGCCACAAGTTGGAAGACAGCAATTGTAAAGTTTTCAAGGAATTCTTCACTGTAATGTGCCCATGTTCGGCTTAGATGAAGAGGATGTAGGAACCCAGGACACTATCTTGCCGCGCGATGAAACACGAAAACTTCTTAGCTCAGGACTCGACAAGGAATGCCAACGATTACACAGCCATTTATAGGCGCTAAGCTAACCGACTCATTTGGCAGTGATGCGCACGTCCGCACCAACTCCTTCGCGACTTGGCCTTCTCGACTTGTCCAAGCTCGCCGCAAGACATGGTCTGCGTGCACCCGCCACACACTCCCACAGCTAGCTATCCTGCGCATGCACACGACTCCAACTGATGAACTGAACTCACGTATACACACACCACGACCGGGAACGCACAGGGACCGTCACGTTTTTTTTTCCAACAGAAGAAATGAACAGTTTTTGACTTTTTGTAGTTGATGAAGATGTTAGGAGCCCCATGGTTAGCCAAGCATACTCAGTAAGTAGAATTTGTCACTCATGGATGATCTGACACGCCCCTCTTTTAATAAAGAACTCTTTACTTAGTGTTTCTCTTTTTTTTTTTTGTGTCAAAACTGACGAACTTTAGTGTTTGTTGAGTTTTTTGTCGAATCTGATCAATTTTTCAATCGATATGTCACGAAAACAAAAACCTTTCTTTTTATTGAGATCAGTCCACAGAAAAAAGGCTTGCAACAGTATAAGTTGCACATGCATATCACTGCAGGAAGCAGAGAAAAACAGGAGAATATACATATTGGCAGCGGTACCAACGTATCGGGTATCAACAAAAAACAGTGAACATCATTCATCAAGAAACCTATGTAAACGTGTCCTTTATCTTCATCCCACTGCTTTTTCCATATAGTTCAAATTTGAGATTTTATATCTTTCAAGGATTTACCGGTGACACAAACGAGCATGAAGGGCTTTCATCAAGCGAATTAATGCTCCTGCTAGAAGCAGTTTCTGTGCTCATGAGTTCAACACAAACGCATTGAACCGTTACTTGCTTGACTGGGGCCAATCAGCACAGCCTCAAGAGGGCTTTGTATCGAACGAATTAATGGTCCTGCAGGAAAAACTTCTGCATTATTCATGCGTCCAATTCAAGTTTATTGCACAACCACTCAGCAACCATTTTTTAGTTGGCCATCGTACATATATAATGTGCAGGTGAAATGTTTCTTTGTGATGAAGAATAAGACATTGTCGATCATTAGTCAATATATGTAGCTTATGTTCAAATGGATGCTTTGCTTCTTCCATCTTGTGTGGTATATATAGTCAAAGAGTTCTTATGTTTAGCTCTGAACAAGATAGAAAGGGAAAAGAACGGAATGACCCTCACTTTCGATATGTTGCAACATAGGACTGAAAGGAATCAAGAATTTAGTTGTGCACGTTTCAATTGCTGTCGTTCGTGTTTGGATCATTTCCTGTGGAAGCGAATAGTCCGTCGTGTGGGCCATCAATGTCCACGAGTCCAGGGTGAGCTCTATGGAGGAGAAAAATTACCTCGCCGTTACTGCCACCTCATGCCATTACGCATGCCCGAGCAGGAGGTTGTCTATGGCGCTCTCAATGCACCCCATCGAGCTTAACAATTTTCTCATAGATTAACATTTTTTTTCTTCGTTTGAATAGGAATATACAATTCATGGTATAAAATGAAATCTTCGACAATGTACAATCGTATCTATTATAATATTTTCTCATAGATTAACAATTCGTCATCTTTATAGTTTTTTTTTTGCAAGGGGGAAGGGGAGCTTTATATTAACTCAAATTAGGATTACAATCAGCTGCAATTAGAGTAGCAGCAAAGTCTGGAAAACTATGAAGCCAGACCTTGGAGAAAAACTCCCTAGACGCCTTACATGCCAACATGTGGCTGACCCTATTTTGAGTTCTCTTACAATGATTTATCTCAACCCCCCTCAGCTCATTGATGAGCTCCTTGACCCACTATGTAAGAAATGCCTATAGGTGACGCGAAATAGGTGACGGGCATTTGTTGCCCGTCATCTGAAAAAGATAAGTGACGGGCTACATCAATGCCCGTTACCTATTACTCTGTCCAGCCTCAGCTCTTCAAGTAATAGGTGACGGGCATAGATGTTACCCGTCACTTATAATCTGGTCACATAATAGGTGACGGGTCTTAATGTTGGCCGTCACCTAACAAAGGGCATACAGGTAACGGGCATGGTTGTAGCCCGTCACCTATCAAGAAGCAGATAACGGGCATGGTTGTAGCCCGTCACCTAACAGCTGTGACCCGCACCCGCAAATTTATTTCGTCCGATTTCACACGGCTTCGTGTCCACTGTTCGCTTCTCACTGCCCGAATCGTCCTCCCCGAGCCGCTGCCTGCTTCCTCCGCCCGTCGCGGCATCTCTCGCGTAGATCTCCACCTCCTCTCAGCCGCATCGCGCACCCCAGCACCGGCCACCGCGCGGCTTCGCATCCGCTGCTCCACACCCTCCTCCCCTCCCTCTCTCTCTCCCTCCCCGCGCGGATCTGGGGTGGGGAAGGATGGATCCGGCGGGGGGGCGAGCTCCCCGGCCGAAATGCCGGCGACGTACGACTCCAACAGGCACAAGAGCGTGGCGTTATCGACTTCCACGCCATCGAAGAGTATCCAGGAGCTGTCGGAGGAGAGGGGCACACAGCGGCCGCGGGTGTTCGACCTGGAGGAACTCAGCAGCGCCACCAACAGCTTCAGCCGAGTTCTCAAGGTCTGGGAGGAGGGATTCGGCTCCGTCTACGGCGCCTTCTTCAGATCATCTGCGCCGGCGGTGACCTCGTCGTCCTCGCCGTCCGTCAAGCGCCTCAACCAGGTGCTTTTTTCTCGCCCCCTCCCTCCATATGTCGCATTCTCCTCTGCTCTCTTCCACAGGCAGTGCGGCCATGGGACCCTAGATCAACGCCGTCCGTCGTCGTCCACGGGCAACTGGTCTCTCCAACCGCCGCAGTCGCTCCTCTCTCAACCGCCCTCTCCAGCCACTGTCCGGTTGGGTGCGCGTGGAGATCCGCCCGGGCACGGGTCGATTGGGCAGCTCCCCTCCTCCTCCACGGGTGAGTAATCTGAAATCCTTGCTCTCCCTGACGAGTCTGTTTCAGTAACTGAGATTTTGCCTGGTCGAGTTCGAATCGCACCATCTCACCTGTCACCGGGAGCACCTTCTATCTGTACATTGCAGGTGTGCAGATAAATTAGGCATGCTACCTAAGAAAGCAAGAGTTCAACAGGGAACCTCTGTTCTCAAAATTTATTCGTGAACCTCCATGAATCTCTGTTACAGGTCATAAAGCATATCACTATATATTCGACATTTGAATAGCTGCATTCGTGTTTGTTTTCTTGAAAATATGTGATACAAATATTCATACACAAGCTGCTGTGATGCAAAACTTGTATACTTTTTTTTGAGAATATTAGACTTGTACACTTGAAATAGTGTCCGTGTGCTGATTTGTCAAGGTGAATTGGTGCTTTCATAAGACCTTTCACGTTTTGTATATTGCTGTACCATATTTCAGTGGGTCTAAGACTTTAGTGGCCCCTGTTCTAAAACTCACCAATTCTCTCTGCCGATTTATTTGGTGATCCTGCTGCCTATGCATGTATATGGATAGATACTGAATCTATTTGCGTTTGTTCAGGCTTTCCATCTTAGCTTGCAGGGATTCAACTCAACTGAGCGGGGCCGGAACGTGTGGATTTCCAGTGCTTCTTTTTGTTCAGGTAAGTGTGGATTTCCTGTGCTTCTTTTTGTTCACTAAGACATTGCTTCCTCAGCACTTTGTCTTCTCAACTAAAAAGCATAAATCAATGCCCAGTTGTTAACTAACCATATAAGCAATGCTGAGCTAAGCAAAATGCTAAGTTATATTAGTTGCAGCGCTAACGTAATCCAACTTACCTGCTACAGGTTTATATATGCTGAAACTGTTGCTTCTATAATCATTAGTAGAAATCCTTTGCATTAGCAGACCATGTGTTCTGTTAGGAGGACTAACTTCAGGCTCTGAGTGCATGATTTATACTTGAGCATTTAGCAGCCATAAATATATATTAAAATGTTACATTTCCATTTTTCTCTTCCCATTAACTTCAACCCTTGCATATAACTTGCAATTCAAATATACTCATTTTGTATATCTTCAGTTTGTTGTATGCCTTTCTACATTTTAGCATGTTGATCGTGCACTTAGTGTTCAAAACCAACTGTTCCTTATATTGCACAGGCCCAAAAAGAAGTCAAAAATCAGACAGTAGAAGAAAACTATACAAGAATATTGAAGAAACACTGCTTTACTTCCAGGTATATTTTTTTATTCATGGCTTCACGGTACATGTATAAAATGTGAGTGATATAGTCTTTTCAATCTACTTGGATGCTATAAGTTACAGCCTACTACAATTTTGTTTTGGAAGCATGTTTTATAATCAAATAACTTGATATCTAGTCTATGTTATTCAGGCCATTGCTTTTTAAATTTTTCACTCAAATTCCTTTGCAATAAATATGTTTGATTTCTATACAGGGTGTTGCGTTACCAGCTAGCCTACTTTGTAATTGTCCTAAATCTTGGATCCCTACATCTTCTGTTGCCAATATTTCTTAACGTGAGTTGTTAATGTACTGTCATGTAATGAGGTTAGTAAACTTTTGAAAGATACATAATTTGTTGTATACTGAACTGAAATGGAAAGCTTCAGTGGTTCTGCCAGTCATTGTAACGCAACTTGTTCTAGCCTTAAGCTGATGCTCATCTTTTTGCCATTTGTAGGACCTAGCAGGGTACAAAAGAAGGATCCATATCGATTGTGTTCATGGGTATGTAAACATTGAACAGTAACTTATGAGTGTGTTCACTTATGTGTGTGAGGCTATGTATCAGATGATGTGATATTTCACTTGTATACGAAAGGAAGACTTGTAAAGCTCGTTTGATTGAATTGAGCTGCTTGTGACATTTGAGTATTTGCATCTGACTTTAGACAGTTTGATTGAATTGAGCTCGTGGTAACACTTGAAGATTTGCATCTGAATGTGTACAGGCTGATGTAATGGTTTAATGAGCTAGTATCTTTTTTGTCATATACTTTTTTCTTTGGCTGCTGTTATTTTTTTTTTGTTTTTTAATTACAAATAGGTGACGGGCAATATGTGATGCCTGTCACCCATAATTATATAAAGTGACGGGCAACATGTGACGGCCCGTCACCCATAAACCCGGACAGGTGACGGGTAACATGTGATGCCCGTCATCCATAAACCTAGATAGGTGACGGGTAACATGTGATGCCCGTCACCTATAACTCTTTAAAGGTGACGGACATATGCCCGTCACCTTTCTCTTAGTCATCAGTGACGGCTTAGGGGTGACGCCTTAGATACCCGTCACCTATAATTGTGTTTGCCCGTCACCTATGTCGTTTTCTTAGGTAGTGACCTCTCTCAGCAGCAGCGCATAATGGGACCGGTTCTCCTCCTTGGAATTGATTGCGTTGCAAATCACCAAGCAGTCAGATTCTAGTTTGCAAGGCACATGAACCCATTGCAGTGCAAGTTGCAGACCCTCCCTGCAAGCCAGCAGCTCTGCCTCTTCCACGCTTGCACAATTGAAAATAACACGACCAGAGCATAGTAAAGTATCCCCTGAGTCGCTTCTGATGATTACTCCAACCCCCGCTCTTCCGGTTTCAGCACAGAAGGCCGCGTCTACATTTATCTTGGCACTACCCTCAGGTGGCTTTGCCCATCTCTTAACAACTTCCGGCTTGTATTGTTCTTTTCCATTCCCGGGTGGCACACTCTGTTCTTGCCGGATTTTGAATAGTACATCGTAATAGCTCAGCAAGAATTGAGTGGAGCCAACCACCGATGTCTCTGGTCCATCATGAGTGATCTGATTTCTAACAAACCAAGCCCGCCAAAGGATGAGCAGTAACTTATCTCGTGCATCAGCCGGACACTCAAGCAGCATAACAAGCAGCCAGCCAGTCACCGATGTATCCACTTTCCACTCCTTCGGTAAATACCACACATCACGCATGGCTTGCATTAGTGCTCTAGCCAATGGGCATCTCAGCAGTGCATGTGCCTCCGTCTCTTCCTCCAGCCTGCAGATGGAGCAAGTCGCATCTTTCTGAAGGTGTCTGATGAGCTTGTTCTTCCTTGTAGGCAGAGTGCCAGTGGCTACCCGCCAAGCGAAATGCTTGACCTTAGGTGGAACTCCAGATTTCCATACCAGTTGCCAAAGAGATCTTGCGCCATCAGGAGCAGAGCTCGTTGCTCCAGTATCAGTATCAAAGTTTTCAGAAAAAGCGAGCTTGTACGCACTTCTTACCGTGAAAAGCCCGGATTTCTCATGGTGCCAAGCAACAAAGTCATTTTGCCCCCGCATCGGCAATTTGATTTTCTGAATTTCCTCAATGTCCGGGTCATAGAACAGTGCCCTCAGCATCCCCATATCCCAAGAATTAGTTCTCTGATCAATCAGCTCTGAAACCCATCGAGTTCTTGTTCTCATGTTCTTTTTTCCAATTGGCCGAAGTGTAGGGATCCTGGGGATCCAATTATCGCGCCAAATTCTAATGCTGCTGCCATCTCCCACTCGCCATATGATACCTTTTTTCAGTAGCTCAAGGCCATATTCCACCGCACGCCAAGTAACAGAACAATTGCTTGGGAAGACTGTGTCAAGCAGGTGCCCGTTCTGGTAGTACTTTGCCTTCATGATTCTATCACATAAAGTGTCAGGCTTATGGATGAGACGCCAAGCTTGTCGAGCCAGCAGAGCTTGATTAAAAGATTTCATATCCCTGAAACCGAGGCCGCCCTTGCATTTCACTTGTAGCATCTTCTCCCAAGCGCACCAGTGTGTACAATTCTTGCCATTCTTCGCTCCCCACCAGTACTTCCTAATCTTCTTCATTAAATCTTCACATAGGCCATCTGTCGATTTGAAGACACCCATACAGTATGTAGGGAGAGCCATGGCAACAGACTTTATGAGAGTCTCCTTGCCAGCACTTGATGCATATCTATCGCTCCTGTCCATGACCCTCTTCGCTAGCTTCTCTTCAAGTGGTTGAAAAGCATCACGCTTCATACGACCACATGGAGTTGGTAGTCCCAAGTACCGTGATTCAAAGGCTTCACGCTGGACATGCAGACTTGTGCAGACCACATTCTTGGCGTCCTGCTCCACATTTGGTGAGAATAAGATGGAGCACTTCTCTGCACTTATAAGCTGTCCCGTAGCCCTCTCAAACAATACCAGAACCTCCCTGATGTGTTCAGCTTGCTGGCCTGTCGCTTTAAAGAACAATAGACTGTCGTCTGTGAATAATAGATGTGTGACGATAGGAGCCTGACGACTAACCTTAATCCCATTGATATCACCATTCATCTCACTATGTTTCAGCAGCTTTGAGAGACAGTCAGCCACGAACAGAAAAAGATAAGGAGACAAAGGGTCCCCTTGCCGCAAACCTCGAGACGGCGTGAAGGGTTGCAACAATTCTCCATTAAACTTAATTCGATACCTGACTGTGGTTACACACTCCATTATCCATTGAATCCATGTAGCATGAAAGCCCATCTTTTCCATAACTCGCCTTAGAAACGCCCAATCCACCATATCATAAGCTTTTGCAAGATCAAGCTTGTAGGCACAATATCCATCCCTACCTTCTCTGCAGTTTTGCATTGTATGAAGACACTCAAAAGCAATTAGGGCGTTGTCTGTAATTAATCGGCCTGGTACAAAGGCACTCTGGTTCTCCGACACAATATCTTGAAGAAGGGGCCTCATTCTATTTACCAAGCACTTTGAAACAACCTTGTATACCACATTACAGAGACTTATTGGCCGGTAATCCTTGATTGTTTCCGGTTGCTGCTTCTTCGGAATTAGGACAATTGAAGTATCATTCACCCCTACTGGCATGTGTGGATGAAAAATTCCTGCACAGCCTTGACAATATCAGCCTTGAGAACAGCCCAATTTCTTTGGAAGAACCGGCCTGGGAGCCCATCAGGGCCAGGCGCTTTTAAAGGGCCAATTTGGAAGAGGGCGCAGCTGATTTCCTCCTCAGAGAAAGTCCTACATAGGTTCTCATTAACCTCATCTGAAATAACTTGATCAATACAGTGCATGGCTTGGTCAGGAACGACTCCCGGGTCCCTGTCATACAGTTTATCAAAAAACTCATTTGCAGTGCTATGCAACTCCTCCTTCTTCATACGCCATACTCCATCCTCATCCTTCAACTTCTTGATAAAATTCTTCCGAGCCCTCCACACAGACTTGCGATGGAAAAGCTTTGTATTTCTATCACCCTCCTTCAACCAACTTATTCTGGACCGCTGAAGCCACATCATCTCCTCCCGGTACAGCAGCTCGTTCATCTTGTCGAGGGTGTCCCGCACCTCGGCACACGAATCCAATCGGCCCTGACCCCGTAGTGACACAAGCTTCTCACATAGCAATTCAATTTGCTTGGTAAGACCCCCAAAGTTTTCATTGCTCCACTTCTTTAGTTCCACAAGAACCCGCTTCAGTGCACTACAAACATCACCAAGATCACTTATATGGTCCCGTTTGGCCCACACCTCTTCTATTAGCTCTGGCAGCTTAGGGTCCCTCTCCCACATAATCTCGTACATCAGTGTACGGCTCCTCCTTTTGCACCCATCATCCAGTGCAAGCCTGACCAGTAGCGGGCAGTGGTCAGACCTAGCTGCTGTTAAGTGGGACACCTGGGCACCAGCAAAAATGTCACGCCATTCGTTATCGGCGACCACACGGTCCAGGCGAACCCGTACATTCCTTCTCCCATGCTGCTTGTTGTCATAAGTGTAGGGCAGGCCTACGAAGCCAAGGTCATGCAATTCGCACGCCGACAGAATGTCACGGAAGGCGGTCATTTGTCTCTCCGGCCTAGGAGTCTCGGAGAAATGCTCATACTGCCACATGCACTCATTGAAATCACCCATAACCGCCCATGGCTCAGTTGATCGTGGCCTTAGATCAGCCATTAACTCCCAAATAAGGTGCCGATTCTCCACCCGTGGTTCTCCATAGACAAAGGTCGCCCGCCAGCGAGGCGCCCCAGCTTCCAGCCGCACATGCACGTCGATGTAACACTCGGACATAGACAACAAATCAATCTCCATCTGTTCATGCCAGAATAAAGCAATCCCTCCACTTAGACCATCACTGCTAGCTCCCAGAAAGCCCTTAAGGCCCAATCTCCTTCTCAGCTTCTCCACCTTGACATCCTTCACACGGGTCTCTGATAAGAAGACCATTTTTGGGGAGTTGACCCGACAAAGGGCCACAAGCTCTTGAACAGTCCGGGAGTTCCCGGCCCCCCGGCAGTTCCAGCACAAAATACTCATTGTTTTTCAAACAGCTCTCTGATCACTCAACCATGAACATCAAGTCCGACGAAACTCTAGCGATGAAAGATTAAACCGGCATCAGGTGGGAAGAACCTTCAACAGGATCCCCTTGTCACCCCCCACCAGGAATGATTTCACCAACTAGGATTCGGTCAGAACCTGGAGAACTAGAAACACAGTGGTACAATCAACACAGAAAACCAAAATCCGTCGACAAGATGTCACGGTAACCAGCAGCCTCTCACCCGAGCCGGATAGAGGAAAACCAATCGTCCTACGCACGGACAGAATCCGCAACGTAGACGTACAGAGGCCGAAACAAATGCTTTCAGCGCGGAACCAATCTCCGCACCGGGAGTCGTCCAAATTCACCAACCATAGGATCCGAAACTCACAGAATCAAGCCACGTAACTCATGTGCAAATCTCCTTTACTCGCCATGGCAGCCGAGACTCGCCGCCGGGAACTTCATTCGACAGCAAGACGAAGCCCTGCAGGGACGCAACAGGCCAACTGGCCTCACATCCTGGCTGGCGTTGACGGAGATCGGCGCCGCCGCCGCCGGTCAGGTGCGTCGAAAACCTAGTCGCTGCAGCCGCCTCCAAATCGCCTCCGCGTTTTCAGGAAAAAACGATTCGCTAAAGCTTCAGGAATTGATCCTTCGTCATCTTTATAGTTGAAACACCAGCCAATAACGCTAATACTACTAGAAAGCTATCATTCATCATCTTTCTAAAACTCGTCCCTCGGCTTGTTTCAGTGCCATTTTGCACACATGGGATTGTTGATTGTTGACTAATTTTCATGTCAACAGGCTCTCTATTCTAACCGAAAACATTGCTTCCTCCCCCAATCAAATACAGCTGCTCGCATCCCCCAACCACTATGCTCTGCTACTTCTCTGTTCCAGTCTTCTTCCTATTTGTCTCTCTATTTTTCTGTACCTAACAAAGCATTGTTACTTCTTCATCCGGAAATGCTCTGCGTACAACCTTTTTTGTCCGACTGATGTATGACCCGCACGATTCTCTGAAGAGTACATGGAATGGGCTGTCAGTCAAAAACTGCCTGTTCGTTGCGTGTATTGGAATGGCTCCGTAAACCAGCACATATCGAGAGATGGATGCTTAAGTGGCATGTGTCTATAAGAAGCTTGCCCATTTTGGATCACGATTTACAACAGATTACAAACAACCATTAGTGTAGTAGCGTTCTCTGGCACAGATTCAATCATTAATTTCTCCATTTCCTTGCACCTTGCAAGAATATATTCTATATATATCTCAAATTTTGAATCAAGGTATAGATGATAATGTCCACTTCATACATTTTTATTAGAATTTTCATGCACATTATCGAGTCAATTTCTATCACAGACGGACCTTCATGTGCTGTTATTATTTAGTTTATGCTGGTTTACCTTTTTTCACTCATAATCCTTATTATATATAGATGCCACATAGAAAACAGAGAGTACCATGTCCTTCCCGGCGCTGGCCACCCATGCAACCAACCCTGCGGCCAGCGTGCACCGTGTCCTTACGGAGGGGCTTCGCGCTAACATGGTGCCGCGCTTGTCGCGGGTAGCGGAGGCCGAGTTTGAGGAGGTCCAAGAGCTAATATCAGAGGTTGTGCTCAGTGAAGCAATGGATGAGCGCTGCAGCGAATTACTTGACCAACATGGCCAGCTGAAAGCGTCGTGCGTATACAAACAGGTGAAGTCCGTGAATGCACCGGATTGTAACTTTGCAAAATTTGTTTGGCAGAACAGGGCGCCGCCCAAAGTGCAGTTCTTCGCATGGCTGGTTGTGCAGGAGAGAGTGTACTGCCGGGTAAACCTACATGCGAAGAACATTGTTGACAATGACAAGTGTGAGGTGTGTGCAACAGAATCAGAAGACACTTTCCATATCTTCTTTGGGTGCTCGTTTGCGCAATCCTTCTGGAACGCCATCAACGTCGAGCCGATGCAAGACATGTCCGCGCGCGTGCCGTGGCGCTTGCGATGGCCGGCATCAACACCGGCACAACACAGGGACACACTGACCCTCCTCTGCTTGTGGCAGCTATGGAAGCATAGGAACGAAGTGGTGTTCAGAGGTGCTGCTCCGAACCTCACCCGGCTGCTTCGTGACTGCTGGGAAGAAGCATGCTTATGGAGATGCCGTCTGCGGCGAGATGAAGCGTCGATTAGTTCGTCATGGTGTTCTTTATTTAATCCAATGTAGCAAAACTCTATTTTCCATCACGGAATCTTTTTATTATATTACCTGGCACATGCACGGCCTTGGTTTGTTTTATTATCTGGCAGATGCTGTAGCTCGACATTGTTAATAAGTAAATTAATTTATGTGGATGGATCATAGTACCTCGACTAACATTTACCCTAGTGATTTTGAACGCCTTGACTCTCATCAGCGCCTTGACTCTCATCAGCAATTTGAAGCGACATTGAAGAACATTTCTCTGAATGATCAATGTACCAGAGAACTTTTAGTTGCAAAGTTTTATTGCAACTAAATTTAGTCCCTCACTTCATGTAAAAAGGTCACCTTCGTCTTCTAAATTTAGTCCCGTAGCCAGAATAAAGTTTTATTGCTCAAGGCTGATGCACATGAGACATTAGGACCACGAAATACATGATATTGCCTTAAATGTCGGCACAATATATGCTAAGCCCTCCAAGTGCATGCCGAATTATAGTCCTCATCCCTTCCTGCAGGATGATGGCATTCTTCATATGCCATGATGTCCTAGCATATAGGTATGGGAGGCCTAAGGAAGTTCATGATCACGACGTACTCCATGACGAGAGAGGGCACTTACCCTTCCTGGGATTGATGTCCCTGGCATGGATATCGGCTACGTGGTTACGTGGCTACAGGCCCATAGTACGCCATGAGGAAAAAACTTGTGGAACATTTGACCGGTAATAGCAGCGCAATGATTCTTTATGTAACATATTGCATTGTTTTTGCTCTTAGATTTATTTTTGCACCAGCATGGAGAGCGTCATTAAAATATACTGCCACAAAATTGTTTGTTTTGCTTAATTATCTGGCCCATGCTGTAGGCCCTTGGTAATTGGACATACAAGCGTGTCTTTATGAATCATAATACCTCGATCAACATGTACAATAGTGATTTTAAATGTCTGCATGTATAATGAATAAAAAAACTAATTGCAAAATAAACTTATTATTTTATCTTAGGTATGGGATATTTTCAATATTAGCTCTGTTAAAATATTTATTTGTAAAAGTCAAGATAACTAGTGGAAACAGATTGGGTTCCAGATGTGACTTTAGCGCAAAGAACGAGAATGATCTTCTATTATCTTTGTCTAGTTGAACTAATACATTCTTCATGCATCAAATTTCTAGTACATAATATTCTTTCCTTGACGCGCCTCTTTGAAAAACAGAAATATTTATATTTCGAGAACATACCTTACAGAAATTGCATCAAATTCAGCACATTACAGAAAACATTAAAATGCCAGCATTTGACAATGAACCTGTATGCACTAATATGACGGGTAACAAATACGGAAACTGTCGATCTTAATGGGAAGCGAGTTTTGGAATACGGCCTCCTGAACATTTATGTGGAGAGTCATGATGCAATATTTCATTGTATAATTTTCAGGAGGGATTATATACATAAAATTCTAACTGATTAGTGATGAACTAAATATTATTAAATGCCTTCACAAATCCATTATGGAAATGTACTAAGGAGTCCACCCACGACTATCCAGTGCTCACTCGGTAGTCATTTGCATCCCTATATATAACACTTCATATATTTCTTGCCCAGCCAACTCATACTTTTGTTTGCTCTCCGTCTCCTAGTCAGTTGGTTTCACATTTCCCTGGATATGAGTGATTCCAGTTAAGTACTTAGTATATGCATGGGTTGGGAATGGGTGGCATCGGGGAGAATGAGAGTCAATGAGAATGTTCTTGCCTAGCTGGCGACCTACGTGCTGGAGTGCCTGCACATACATGGATAAGTTTCTTGTTTGGCACCATAAACCCCAGACGTATAGTCCAGATCGGCATCACAAGTTGTCTCGCTAACACTCGGCGAAGAAGCACTGGTACCTAGTCGCATCTCTTGGGGCTTCCTCTCTAACGGCGGCATGCTGGGGCTTCCTCTCTAACGGCGGCATGCTGAAGGCCTGAAGCAGGCAACAAGGCAAACCGCTACGCGCGCCTCCTCCCTGGCTGGTGGGAACAACCGCCACAACTGGAACAGCTTTTTTTTTTTTTTTTTGAGATTACACAGTACAACTCAGACACTCACAACGCACGCACACTCACCCCTATGAACACACGTACGCAAACCCTACCCCTATGAGCGTCTTCGAAGACTGAGCCGGCAAATCTAGAGATACGAAGTCACCACTGGCGCCTCGCTGTCGACGGGAGCGTCGCCTACCACTGAAAGCACAAATGCCGTTAAATCCTTGAAAATTCGCTCCCACGGGGAGTCGAACCCGGGACCTGAGAGGTGTTACTCGGATGTCTTAACCACTAGGCCAAGACCCCTTTCACAACTGGAACAGCTTGCCGGGGCGTGACTGACGTTGGTAGGGGACCATCACGATATCAGTGGCGAATCTAGGGCCCAGCACGGGGGTGGGCCGAAATCAATTTGGACTGGCAAAAGTGGGCCAGGAAAGGAAAAAAAAAACCAAAGGAGAAAAGGAAAAATGATGCTACAGTGCTAAAAAACCTTATAGCGCCCCCCCCCCCCCCCGCGCGGCTAGAATCTCCACTGCCCAACATCCACATCATAGCGCGGCATGACATGGATGTTGTTGATGACACGTCCCACATGGGAGATCGCCACCTTACCGATGATGCCATCAACGCTCAAATCGAAGGCGAGAAGGATTTCACTGTAGGAGAATAGAATTAGGAATGGTTGATTATATTGCTAAGCCTCATTGAGCAGATTATATAACGGTATATTGCTTGGAGGGCAAGGAGCCTTCGATAGAGATAAGGCAAACAGGGATTACATGATTTTAATCTACCTTTTCTAGAAATATCTCGATATACTCTAACATTAACTAGTATGGCTGCCCGCGTATTTGCGCAGCTAGACTTACTATACTATTTAAAATATTTTTATATTATTGTAGAAGTTTAACATAGTTTATTGTTATTACCTATTTTATACTCTATATTTATAAAATAGTATAAAATAGATTGGAGAATTTCTCACCGTCCCTCAATTTAAGTGTGAGATGAGTCATTATTTATCTAATAATATATTTGATTTTATTTTAGAAGTGAGGTTGGTTTAAACGTGGCATGCTAAACAACTAACATATCTCATGGTAGGAAAAAAGAATGTGTCGTGCTACAACAAATCTTTCGAAGGAAATGTGCCATGCTAAAAATAAGATAATGTGCCATTCTAGCAAGACATATACCACAGTGTATTTAGAAATCGGGATTAAGTGTTTAATTATTGAATAATTTTATTATTCCAAAATTTACTGTTTGCTCACAATGGTATGGTTGGTAAATTAAAAATAAGAATTAGGGATATTTTTAGCTATTTTTATAATCCAAATTTAGTTTTTTTTTGGACTTGTAAAGGCATGGAGGGTAATTTAGAAATAGGTGTGAAGGATATTTTTGGTTATCTTTTATTATTCTGAATTTAGCTTTTTTTTTTTACTCATAATGGCATGGTGGGTAATTTAGTAATAGGTGTGAGGAGTATTTTTCGCTATTTTTTATTATTTCGAATTTAGCTATTTCATAAATATTTTTAGGGGGTTTTCTGACTAATTGTTTCATAATGACAGTGGTGGGTAATTTTCTCTTCTTATTTTCTCGGATTAACGTGGGAATTTTTAGTGTTTTAGAGCGAACGTGGTGGCTCCTTTTCGTCGTTAAATATATATATATAAAAAAAATAATAGATGGATGCATAATATTCAGAAACGTATTGGGAGCCCAACTGTTTTTTGCAGAAGTACCTAAAACAATGTCTGAAGTTCTACTCAACAAGCGGATAAAACAGCGACCAACATATTTAGTTTTCCTCACCACAGCTACGGAGACTGGAATTTCGGATTCCATTGGTTGGACTTTCTCCCGAATATTCTTCTCCGGGGGCAAGACAGAATTATGTGTTTTGACAAGATGTGTTGGGTTTTGACAGAAATCAATATATAAAAAACAAACGTCGATGAACAGATATGTCACACAAGAAGAAGCACACACATTTTTCTCGGTCGTACACACCTCACAGCTCTTTCTTTTCTTCTTTATTATTCAGTCAACCCTTTTTCCGTTCTTAGTTACAGTGCAATATTTTTTTTCGAATTAATTACAGTACAATTACAGAGACGGTATGCCTTAACAGACACGATTGATGGAGTTGCACAAACTCCTCTGACTCCACTGACACAGATAAACTGACCGCGACCAATGAATTATACCAAGACCTGCAGACTATTGAACACATAAAAGAGACAGGCAGACTCTAACCCCGCGCCATGAACCATTCAAGACACGCAGACTACATCCCTGCACCTTCCCAAGTCGAGCGTGCACAAAGAGTTGTTTTGCATACACCATCCATACTTGCACTCAAACAAGATAAAACAGACGAAACTGCCGATGGAAGAGCCGACAATCTTGCCTCGGGTTAGCCTCTAGTGTAACAATGATTGGGTGGCATGTAAAACTTCCCCATGTTTCTCAATCCTACGGCTACAACATGATAACGAAGGATTTCGACATCATTGATACTGTAGTTCGGTTGTACAGTTCAGTTAGAGTTGCCATCGAGATACTTCATTTACTACGTTGCATGCATTTATAATCAAGTTGTGCAGAAAACAAAGGAAAAACAGGGGAACAGACATATAAGCAGCAGTACCAATGTATGACGAAAACCAGTGACATCATTCAGGAAGAAAACTATGTAAACATGTTCTCTATCATAATCCCAATACTTTTTTGAACTGGGAATCTAAATTCCAGAGCAGAGGTCCTGTAATCCAGTCTCAAGGGTCTACCACTAATCAAGTCTCAAGGATTTTTGTCAAGAACAGTCCTGCAGGAAGGAACTTCTCTATTTTGTAACATTCAAGTCAAGTTTATTACCCATAAAAGTACCTAGAGCAGAGGTCCATGATGGTATTTGTTTTCTTTTTCCATGTAACGTTTCATTGTTCAAAGCTGCACAAGAGAACAATGGACTATAAATTCCAAAAGAAGTAAGAATCTTCCATTGAACAGAAGCTATAGGGCATTGCCCCATTCTTCTTCACAAACAAGTCCTGCTTTTTCCACATGCTGCTGCGGCATAGGAGTGGAAGGCATCTGGATGTTGGTGGTTCTGGTTTCAGCTCAATTAGTTTGTAGTTTGCAGGGAGTGTTGTAGGAGAGACTAGAAAGCTCTTGGGCCAAGGATGTGCGGCAATTCTGATTTGGCTCATATTGATGTCTAACCCATATATGCTACCTGCTGTAGCAGCAGGCCAGAATACTGATACTTCAATCCATGTGCTGTCAGATGATTAGACTCCGAAGCTGTATCAGTGTAACGCCCTGAAAAGGATCTACCAAGATGTATCTTGATTTAAAGGAAAAGTACTGGTGGAATGGAATGAAGGCAGATATAGCCAAGTTTGTTGCAGAATGTGATGTCTGTCAGAGAGTCAAGGCAGAACACCAGAAGCCTGCAGGATTACTCCAGCCCTTACCAATCCCTGTGTGGAAATGGGATGAAGTAGGCATGGATTTCATAGTTGGTTTTCCTAAAACAAAGAAGGGATATAACTCTGCATGGGTAATAGTGGACCGACTCACCAAGGTCGCTCACTTTATTCCTGTACGAACCAACTATGGAGGAGACAAGTTAGCCCAGTTGTATATTGACAACATAGTGAAGCTACATGGAGTACCAAGCAGAATTGTCTCTAATAGAGGTACCCAATTTACTTTTAGGTTTTGGAAAAGCTTACACTCCGTTTTGGGAACTAAGTTGGATTTCAGCACTGCTTATCACCCTCAGACAGATGGTCAGACAGAAAGGATCAACCAAATCCTTGAAGACATGTTGAGAGCTTGTGCATTGACCTATGGCAAAGACTGGGAGAAGAGTCTAGCTTATGCAGAATTCTCATACAACAACAGTTACCAAGCCAGCCTCAAGATGTCACCTTTTGAAGTGTTATATGGCAGAAAATGCAGAACACCTCTGATGTGGTCAGCAGTTGGAGAGCGTTCCCTTACAGGACCCTCCATTGTTAAAGAGGCAGAAGAAAAAGTTGCAGAAATCAGAGAAAAGCTGAAAGAAGCACAGTCTCGTCAGAAGAGTTATTCTGACAAGAGAAGAAGGGATTTAAGTTTCCAAGTTGGAGATCATGTGTACCTTAAAGTTTCTCCAATTAGAGGTACACGTCGTTTCCAAGTTCGTTTCCAAGTCCGTGGCAAGTTAGCACCACGCTACATCGGACCCTACCGAGTGTTGAAGAAGATTGGTACAGTGGTCTACAGAATCGAGCTACCACCAGAGTTGGCAGATGTGCACAACGTCTTTCACGTGTCCCAGCTCAAGAAGTGCTTGAGGATCCCTGAAGAGCATGTCTCTGTAGAAACCTTGGACTTGCAAGACGACCTCCGATATCGGGAAGTGCCGATTAAGATTTTGGATGTAACCACCCGTCAGACCAGAGGATCAACAGTCCGTCTGTACCGTGTTCAGTGGAGTCGGCACACAGAGGCAGAAGCCACTTGGGAACGAGAAGATGCTTTGAGGAAGGAGTATCCCCATCTCTTTGGGGACCAGCTTGAATCTCGAGGACGAGATTCCTTTAAGGGGGGTAGGTTTGTAACGCCCTGAAAATCGACCCTAAAAATTTTAAATAAAAATCGAAACTTAAATCGGAAGTTTTCAAAACCTTTCAAAAATCCCTCTCTTGTTCTGGACCACACCAACTGGATTTTCCGGTCTGGTCTATTTCTTTCCCTTCTCCATCCTCGCGCGCTAAATTGCCGTCCAGTGGGCAACTTGCCTGAGCACTCCACATCTCGTCACATTAATTATCTCGAATGACCTGACGACACTATGCACTATGCTTGAGTCGTCTCGTCATCTCAAACCACGTGACGACACTATACACTATGCTTGTGTTATCTCGTCGCGTCTCGTCGTTGTCTCATCAGTCCAAATCCATACGCCAACTCCATCTCTGAGTCGTTTCGTCGCGTCGAGTCGTCTCGTCAAACCAAAACCATACGCCACACCATTGGCCCCGCCGTCTCGTCATTGTCTTTTCTTCCACCCCGTGCACTAGCACAGCACGCATGTTTTCTTTACCTACCTCGGTCCGCGCCTTTAATCTCGCCTACTCGTGCTTTTATTCGGCCTGCCTGAGCCATCCCATCGTACACACCGCTCAGCAACTACGCGACACACCTCACTAGCGCTCCTCTCTCCCAAAGCGGCGTGCCAAGGCAGCCCATGCCCACTTGTCTGCGCATTCATACCACCTACATGAACCATCCCATCAACCCAAAGTCTCACTCCGCTCCGGCAGCCCCGCTATCCCATCACTCTAAAGCAACACTCCACCCCGTCGTCCCGTCACCACGCCGCGCTGCACGCTAGCCGCCGCACCGCCCAGCGCCAGGCTTCCCTGCTCGCGCACAGCGGCGACGACTGCCGCACAGCAATTCCAGAGCCGCACGCGAAGCCGTCGGTCCCGCCGTCCAATCCTTGCCGGCGAGCTCCCGCCTCGTCGCCCGCCTATAAATAGCCCCAGCACGAGCTTCTCCGTTGCCAAGAACCACCACCAGACCATCACCTCCTTCCCCAGCTCCGTCGAGCGAAGTTCGCTTCCTTCCCCAATCCCGACGGCCGCGCCGTCGATCTCTCGCCCCAGCTCGTCCCAGGTTCGATTGAGTGTAGGTAAGCATCCCCAGAACCAACTCCGCCTCCCGAGCCCACTCAATCGCCCCCTCCCGGTCTCTCCCGAGCTCCACCCGTGTAGCCATGGCTGCCGCCAACACTCCCCGTCGCGACGCCGTCCCCCAACAGCTACTCCCCAAATTAGTGCCACAAATGGAACCGCAGCGCCGAGAGCATCCAATTCCACCCCTTCCCGGCCGCCCTCCTGCCCTTCCCCTGTGCGGATTTGAGCCTCTGGCGCTCACCCATGGCGAAGTGGAGCAGAGGAGAACGAACGCTCCTGTGTCGATCTCCTCTCCCGATCCATTCTTTTCCTCGTGGGCTTGAGAGTGAGCACCATCCACTTAAGCTTGAGGTCCACACGTCCTTCACGTAGGCCCATGCAACCAGCAGGCCTGTTAGCTTGAAAACCAAACATAGCCAACAGCCCAGCGACACGCCTGTTATTTCTTTTCCGAATTCATTTTCGGAATATTTCGGCAGCCTCCACAGTAAATTCAATATCTCCCTCGTCCGAGCTCCGATTGACCTGATTCTTCCTCCTAAATTCATCTAAAATCGAGCTCTATCCATTCCTACCACTTTCATCTTTTATAGAGCTCATCTTCTATTTCGTTTGTGTTTATTTGTGTTTGTTTGCTTGTTTGCTTGTGTGCCGGTTTCGCGTACCGTAGCTAACGGAGTGTACAAGCACGAGTACGAGGAGGAGGAGCAGGAACCAGGAGCCGGCGACTTCGAGCAGGAGCTTCCCGAGGACGTCAACGAAGGCAAGTCACAATCCGTTTTCCCTTTGATCATTTTGCTCCTATGTTTTGTAAACACAACCCGTAGCAGTCATTTTATTGCATAAAATGCTTGTCCTGATGTTTGCAAAAATCTTTGTGTAGTATGACCAAGACCACTGAGCCTTATATTATCTGTCCTAAATTATTCCCTGTTAAACCTAGGATATCCATGTATGAATATTATTTACGCGTGGATGATTTCCTTGTTATAGAAATGCTTAGGATTGTGTATCACTAAGTGCTCTACTTATACTTAGCTTTTGAAAATGTGAAAACCGTGATTGGTGTTGTGTGGTAGTAGTAAGGTTGGGTGATAACTAAAGAAAGATGAATGAATGAACTTGGGTTAGAGCTGAGGTGATCCTGATGATGTTTATGGAAGATTAAGTGTCGCCTCTGTGGTGTGCTTATGACAAGTGATATGGGAGATGAATGCCGCCTCTGTGGTGGGTTCATATATGTGGAGATGATTGCCTTGGCTCGTTTAAGGACCGAGTTACTTGTGACATCCTACCTAGCCGTTTATTCAGTGCGACCACACTACCGTGTATGCGGCACGGCTTAGTCTAAACCCCGCCAGCTAGTCTGTTAATCGCCTGGAGGCTGGAGATGCAATGGGAGCCCATGGAGCAGGTGGACGTGATGCAGACGTGTGCGACCCGGTCGAGGCCTAGATCAGAGGCTAGACCCCTGGACAACTCCCATGGCGATTAGTCGGGACGATGCTGTGATGGGTAATGGCTTTGTGAGTCTTCACACCCACGTCGCGGGTGGCTTGTGATGCACTCAGATTGTGGGTACAGCGTACAACCTCTGCAGAGTGTTTAAATCTATTCGAATAGCCGAGTCCACGGTCACGGAAATGGCTTTGGTTCGGTCCAAGAACTAGCATGGGGTGGGTGCTTATCTCCTTGATGCGTGAGTTGTTTTGAGAATAGGTCCGGCCTTCCGCCGAAGGTTGTCGTGGACGGGGTGTCCGGCAACGTAAAACTTGACCAACCCCTTAATATTTTAATTTGATGCTTTTGCTAAAACTGCTTTAAACTGAACCCCTGCATGTGTAAAACTTGCTTTATTGCAATGTTGAACCTGATGGCCTTTACCTTGCTACTGCCAATTGCATACATTTATCCATTGACGGTAGGGTAAGGGTTGCGACTTGCTGAGTACTTTTGTACTCATTCTTGCTTGCGGATTACAGAGGAGGATCCAGACTTCGTCGACGCCGATGGTGAGGAAGACGATTGAGCTTGGTTTCGTCAGCACCCGAGCTGCCTGTGGCATTAGTCTACCGCTTAGTTGCTTCCGCTATGGTTGAAGACCTAGATGTTATCATCGGGGTCTGGTTTGTACTTGTTGTTTGTTATCTTTTGATATTCTTGTTGCTTATCGATCGACCCTAGCCAGGTCGCGACTTGTAATATCACCTGTTGTAAGACTTGATTGTACCAGCGACTGATCCAGGGACTGGTATAATAAAGTGTTTTAGCTCCTAGGATAACCGGAGTGCTTCAATCAGCCAGCTGGATTCCTGTTGACAACATATACACGCTGGTACGCCATGTGGATTTGGCCGACTGTTGTAGTGAGGATCAAGCCTGCCTGATATGAGACTTTCTATATAAGAGACCAGACAAGAAGAGGTCAAGCCATCGATGGTTAATAGACTTCCCGAACCGGTGACTCTTTTGCTTCCCATTCTGAATCTATTTTTTTCTACAATTTATTGAAAGATGTTCAAGGTTCTACATTGGATTTTTAACAAGTTTAATCCTACAGTCCAAGGTTGCAGAGCCAAGTTCTTTAGACTAACTCCAACAATGGGAGGCAAACCTATTTTTTGCCTCCCCAAACACTACTGTTCATGAGGCAACTAGCTCCAACAGAAGATGCAAAGAGGAGAGGCAATATGCATTGGAGGAGAGAGGCGATGGAAAAGTGCAATACATCTCTCCTTAGAAGGCATTCGGTCGAGCTCCTGATGCGACAGCCACCCCCGCCGCCGCGCCGCATCTCCTCAGCGTGCCGCTCACTCAGCCTCCTTCTCTCGCCTATAAAAACAAGTTCGCGACGAGCTCCTCCCCCCAACCAAGCACTCAGCTCCTCGCCACGACCACCAACGCCGCCCAATTTCTTCCTCTCCCCAAATCTTCCCCAACACCGGCCGCCACAAAATTCACCGCCGGTGATCCACCTTCCTCCCTCTCCTCTGGCCTGCGAGCGACCCCCAGCTTCCCTCATCCTTCGTGACATGCTCGGTGAATAAGCCTCAAGCCATGGACGCGCGAACACGAAACTTCACCCCGGGGAGGCGGCGGCGTGGCCCCGCGCGGCGCGGGCTGGCGTAGGCGGCGGGACGTGCGGGGCGTCGAGCCGTGGCGGGGCGACGAGCCACGGGGCACGGCAGCGGGGGGCGATGCGTCGCAGATGTCATCCTTGTCACCGTCGGAGCAGCTGCGTGGGCGCGGGGCGCGGGCACGTCATCGGAGGAGGAGTCGTGCGGGGCCTGGGGCCAGCGGCGTCGCTCGGGGCGCAGGCGCGCGCGCGTGGGGAGCGGCGTCGCGCGGGCGCGAGTGGAGGCGCGGGGCGAGCGGCATCGCGCGCGCATCATGCGTTTGCGCGGGGCGACCGGCCCACGGTGAGGACGACGACGGAGCCTGGGATGCGATGCAGAAAATGCTATGGTTGTTGGAGCCGGTCACTTAGCATGCGAAGGCAAAACACTGTGTATGGGAGGCAATTAATACACTTGTTGCCTCTCAAAAGTGCCTTCTATTGTTGGAGTCAGTTTTAGAGAGCTCAATATGGTTGTCCATAGAGCTAAGCCGAACCATTTAGACCAGCTGAAAACCTGAAACAATGGATAAAGGAGAGGATGAAATTTTGTTTTCTTCTCACTTCTTTTCTTCTGTACTTTTATCATTTATAATTCAATATATTAATCTGTAGGTGCTTGCCCTAAAGTTTCTTAAATTAAAAAAAAAGATGTTCAAGGTAAGACAACCTTTAGGTCCTGTAAACAAGCCTCGCCAAAAAAAGTTCTTGTTCCCTTCTTCATCTGCAGCTTGAAGGAAATTCTTCTGGATTAAAAGCAATATTGTGAGTTAATAGAAGGTGGATGATAGTTAATGGTGAGTCTGATATAAGGTGATAGTCATGCAATCTTGGAGAAGCATTGCAGTAGAGTAGCTAGCTACTAATAACTAGCATTTTTAGCAAGATTTTATTGCGTTATTACACTGATGGAATTTCTTATGGTTAGTGATAATTTGATTTTGTGAAATTATTCTCTTTGTACCCTCCTTTTGCGTTTTGTTTTGGTGTCACTTGATGGAAATATTGAGAAAATTGGGTGAGAGTTCCGACCCTTTTTTTTCTGGAAATGCTCCTTCACACACAACTAAAAAGATGCCGTAGCATACAGAGCAGCTACATAAAAAAAAGAAAAAAATATCTTTACGTAAAAAATTTTCCATATAGTTCCAATTTGAGCTTTTTATATATTTCAAGGATTTACCAGTGATCCAAACGAGCATGAAGGGCTTCCATCAAGCGAATCAATGCTCCTGCTAGAAGCAGTTTCCGTGCTCATGAGTTCAACACAAACTCATTGAACCGTTACTTGCTTGTATCGAACGAATTAATAATGGTCCTGCAGGAAAAACTTCTGCATTATTCATGCGTCCAAGTCAAGTATATTGCACAACCACTCAGAAACCATTTCTTAGTTGGCCCTCGTACATATATAATGGGCAGGTGAAATGTTTCTTTGTGATGAAGAATAAGACATTGTCGATCATTACAGTCACTATATGTAGCTTCTTTAATTGGACGGTTGCTTCTTCCATCTTGTGTGGTATATATAGTCAAAGTGTTCTTATGTTTAGCTCTGAACAAGGATAGAAAGGGAAAAGAACGGAATGTCCCTCACTTTCGATATGTTGCAACATAGGACTGAAAGGCATCAAGAATTTAGTTGTGCACGTTTCAATTCCTATGGTTCGTGTTTGGATGATTCGCTGTGGGAGCGAATAGTACGCCGTGTGGTCCATCAATGTCCACGAGTCCAAGGTGAGCCCTATGGAGGAGAAAAATTACCTCACCGTTACTGCCACCTCATGCTATGACGCATGCCCGAGCGGGAGGTTGTCTATGGCGCTCACAATGCACCCCTTTGGCGCAGTTGTTGAGCAAGCCGCCGGCGGAGCGTTCTCTGGCGGCGGAGTTGACACAGCAGCTACACGCATCGGAATCTGACGTAGATGCTTTGCGAGGGCGGGGCCTGTGATCTATGGCTGTTGCACGCCTCGCTGAAGTGTAAACCTGAGGAACTAGAAAGTTCCTCATGTCCGGTTAGAATTAGAACAACTGGTCACTTGATCAGTCACCAAATCAAAATATTTCTATCAGCTTTTCGATCATCAATTGGCAGGGACTGAACAAAAGGCCCACGTAGTAAAGGATGCAATTCATTGCAGAAAACAGCGAAGAAAAGGGGAACAGCCGAACAAGCAGCAGCTGCAATCCATCGACAAGAACCTGTATGATCATTGAAGCAAATTGACAAGTAACATTTCAATTTTCCATTGTATTGTATGATAAAGGTGCACATGGAATGTTTAACCATTGTTTGATGGAATTCGTACTTCTAAACTATGGAGCAACATTCCATTTATCCCGACTATTCACATACCCAGTTCTGGTGTTTCAACTATAAACTTTCATCCTTTTCACATGTTACACTCTCCGATTGCAGAAAAGTAGCTGGACTACAGAGAAGTTATATTACATTTTTCTTATTGTCACAGATAAAATGGAATGTTATCACCATGTTGGTGTCATCGACAAGCAGGCCCATCCCTACAGGTTCAGCACCAAGCCCACTGCTGTGACAACATACTCGGCTACCATTCGTTCAATGTCCATCATCAGCCATCCATAACTAGATTTCCTGGACGGAAAATAACTGCTGGCCCATTCGGTTCATGTAATCCTCATGCAAAATATTAATAAGAAAAAACCTTTTTTTTCTGAAACATCACAGTAATGTAGATCAAAGCCTGACATTATATAGTATGAACTGATCGGAGCTTTGAAATAGAAAATCTGGTGGAAGCAGTTTGTTTAATTCATGCTGATATGCTGAGTTGCAACACACATGGTCACTAAGCCATAAAGCATTGGTTATTGATCTTGTAACGAGAGAGTAGGTGAGAACAGTAAAACAAGGAAGGGCCATGTACACTGTTTTCTTTCTTTTTCACCAAATAAAAGTACCAGCGTTCAGTTCTGCACACGAGAACACTTCAGCTACTAGTAGCAACCTGGACCAAAGCAATCCTCATTTTTTATCCCGTGCATTATGCTATTGCTCAACTCAACAAAGAGCAGCATAGGCCTGGGAGGCACCTAGGAATAATTCTCCACAGCTTTCACTCGTGTGGCTCCATCCGTGCCTGCGATAGCATTCCGCGAACAATTTGTTCGGCTAGCTAGACCGCCTGGAGTATTCAGCCAGGGTTGAAATCCATAGCGTGATGAGGGAACATGCACGTAGCTGGAGACTCCAGGTGGTCATACAATCAGAACATGCAGGCGCATGTGTTGATCAGCAAGCTCTTCTGAGTCGGATTGTAATAGTTCGACCAGTTAAGCAGCGCCTGCCACGGCAGAATGTTGGTGACCGGCCTGTCTCTCGTGTTGCACTAGCCGTTACAGTAGTTCGGCCTTACCCTCCGGCGCTTGTACCCAGAACAGCACATACTAGTGTTGCCCTGGCGCACGACCTTGGAACAGAGGCGCCCAGGGAGATGAGAAAACATTGCTACTTCCCCGATCAAATACAGCTGCTTGCCATCTCCAACCACTATGCTCTGCTTCTTCTCTGGTCCGATATAGTTCTTCCTATTCGTCTCTCTATTCTGCCCGTACCTAACAAAGCATTGTTATTTCTTCATCCGGAAATGCTCTGCGTCCAACCCTTTTTGTCCGACTGATGTCAGACCCGCACGATTCTCTGAAGAGTACATGGAATGGGCTGTCAGTCAAAAACAGCCTGTTCGTTGCGTGTATTGGAATGGCTCCGTAAACCAGCGAATTTCAAGAGACGGATGCTTAAGTGGCATGTGTCTGTAAGAAGCCCGCCCATTTCGGATCACGATTTACAACAGCTTATATGTACAAACAACCATTAGTGTAGTAGCGTTCTCTGGTGCAGATTCAATTGTTAATTTCTCCATTTCCTGCACCTTGCAAGAATATATTCTGTATCTAAAAGCATCAAGATAGATGATAATGTCCAATTCACAAATTTTTATTAGAATTTTTCATGCACATCTATTATATATATATATAATATATTTGACACCACGTTCACTCTAAAATGCTAGAAATTCTCACGTTAATCGGAGAAAATAAGAAGAGAAAATTAACCACCACTGCCATTATGAAAAATTAGTCACAAAACCCCCTAAAAATATCTATAAAATAACTAAATGAAATTCTCACGTTAATCAGAGAAAATAAGAAGAGAAAATTACCCGCCACTGCCATTATGAAAAATTAGTCACAAGCCCCCTAAAAATATTTATAAAATAGCTAAATTCGAAATAATAAAAAACATCTAAAAATACTCCTCTCATCTATTTTTAAATTACCCACCATGCCATTATGAGTCCAGAAATAGCTAAATTTAGAATAATAAAAAATAAATAAAAGTACCCTTGACACCTATTTCTAGATTACCCTCCATGCCATTATAAGTAAAAAACTAAATTAGGATTATTAAAAAATCTAAAAATATCCCTAATTCTTATTTTTAATTACCCACCATGCCATTATGAGCCCAAAATAGCTAAATTTTTGGAATAATAAAAATATCCAATAAACACTTAATTCCAATTTCTAAATACATCGTTATAAAACTACACCTTGATATGTCTAGTTAGCATGAGATATTTTCTTATTTTTAGCATGACACATTCTTTTTCCTATATTGACATATGTTAGTTGTTTAGCATGGCACGTTTGAACCGACCTCACTTCTAACATAAAACCAAATACATTTTTTTATCTCATCAAATACATTGTTAGATAAGACACAATCCAAGATAAATTGACTCGTCTCACATTCAAATTGAGAGACGTTGAGA
Source organism: Eragrostis nindensis (assembly GCA_012490785.1). Taxonomy (NCBI): domain Eukaryota; kingdom Viridiplantae; phylum Streptophyta; class Magnoliopsida; order Poales; family Poaceae; genus Eragrostis; species Eragrostis nindensis. The sequence continues at coordinate 214,140 of JAAXCT010000099.1, read as the reverse complement.
AAATCTCTAATCTATTTTCTACTATTTTATAAATTATTGTATAAAATAAATAATAACAATAAGGTATGTTAAACTTCTACAATAATATCAAAATATTTTAAATAGTATAGTAAGTCTAGCAGCGCAAATGCGGGCAGCCATTCTAGTTTGCTAGTCAATTTCTATCACGGAGGGACCGTCATGTGCTGTTATTATTTAGTTTATGCCGGTTTACTTTTTTCACTCATACTCCTTATTATATATAGATGCCGAATAGAAAACAGAGAGTAGATAAATAGTATTTCCTTTATGCCAGACTTGTCCTTCAAATTTCTCTATGTGAATGAAGAAGCATGGATTCACAAATTTATTCATCTGGGAGTGGTAGGCAGCATGGAAGCAACAATGTGATGTTCACATAATCTATTTATTATATTACCTGGCACATGCACGACCTTGGTTTATTTTATTATCTGGAAGATGCAGGAGCTTGACATTGTTAATAAGTAAATTTGTGGGGATGGATCATAGTACCTCGACTAACATTTACCCTAGTGATTTTGAACGCCTTGACTCTCATCAGCAATTTGAAGCGACATTGAAGAAAATTTCTCTGAATGGTCAATGTACCAGAGAACTTTTAGTTGCAAAATCTAACTAAAACACTTACATTATAGGTAGTTGGCTTTATTCATAATTATTACAGGAAAAAACTGATTCGCAAGTGGAAAGGGAGTTCCAGCTTAGACTACAGATTAATTTTCAATCTCTGTCCACTTGAACTATTTACATTCTTTATGGTCTTACATTTCTTGCGAGGATTATTAATTATATTATTTTCTTAAATACACACATTTGCTACAAAAAATGCAGTTTTGATGCAGTGAAGGTACCTTCAGTACCTTGCAAAAATATGAAATGCCTCCATGTGAAAAGAACCCAGTATGTAAGGATGAGAGAGGTTACCACCCTCCAAACAGAAGACAGTGCACACAATGTCCACAGATCCTGAGGTTGGACTCTTTTGGAATTCTAACTCGTGTGCCTCCTTCCACCCTGATCGCCAATAAGGCTAATTTTAGAAATCTCCATTCTTCTGAAGTGTTTGAAACTCGTCCCTTAGCTTGATTCAGAGCTGTATCGCACACATGACACATGGATTTGTTGACTCATTTCCACTTCAAAGGTCTTGCATAATATGTGACTCTTTTTTCCATTTCCTCGGATTCCCTCTTTGCCTTCTTCCATCCTGAACCTGATTTAGGGGGATGTAAGCTTCATGACCATTGGAGTACGGAAACCCCAAAGGTATGAATGTTTTGGTGATTAGGTGACCATATTGATGTGATTAACATTTCCTTGTAGGATATTCAAATGGTCATATCAATGAAGCGTCGTCTCACATACTCTATCTTTATCGACGACTTGGTGATTGGTTGCCTCGACATTTCGGATCGAAAACTTGATGGAGTCAAGGTTGAAGATGGATCAAGGCTAAGGACATGATAGACCAAGCAAGTGTTGGCTTGGTATAGATGTTAGCTTGAGTCCATAGGAAAAACCGGACTATCAAGAGGGATCGAATTGGTTCTCTTAGAGCACACTAGGTTAGAGATCAAATGGATGCATTGTAAGTCTCTTGAGGGCTAGGGTGGCTGAAGAGAAGAAGAGGAACCAAGAATGGAGAAGTTGGAAGCAAGGATCAAGAGTGGATCAAGTTTTCAGCTTTTGCAGTAGAGATCGGACAGTACGGTCCTAGGGACCGTATGGTACGGTCTTCATTGAAGATCCAGACAGAGAAGTGAAGTCTCGGGATGCTGAGAAAATAAAGACCGGACAATACGGTCATAGGACCGTATGGTACGGTCATCAGAGGATTTCCAGACAGAGAAGCTGAAGTTTCTGGAAGTGGAAGAAATGAAGACCGGACAATCGACCGGACGGTACGGTCCTAGGGACCGGACAGTACGGTCTTCATTGGAGATGAAGAAGAAAATGGAGATGCGTCTGGAAATAGAGACCGGACAGTACGGTCTAGAGAAGACCGGACAGTACGGTCCTTTGTACGGTCTCTAGTTTCGCAGGGTACTTTTGAGCAACGGCTAGTTTTGGGTTGGTAGCCTATAAATAGTTGGTTGCCCGCCCCTTGGGGGTCTCTTGGCCATTGTTGGAGTGCAGGAAACTCAGAGGAAGCCAAGAGCAAGGGAGAGAAGCACTTGTGAAGGATTTGGAGTGATCCTAGTTCTTGAGAGAGTAGCAATTGCATCCACTTGATCTCTAGGCTAGTGTGAGCTTGAGAGAGTCACTTCGGTTTGTTACTCTTGGTCTATGGCAAGGCCTAGACCGGTTAGGCGTTGGTGTTGAGCTGTCCAAGGAGAGTGTGGAAGCCAACACAAGTTTGTACACGGTCTTGGAGCTTCCCGTGCGAAAGAAGCAGCACTAGTGGAGCGCCCTTTGGCACGCATCAAGTGCGGAGCCTTACCTCCGGAAGAGTACCCGGGATCGAGCCCGGCGGGACGTGCCCGCGACCTCACTCGGAGGGTGAAGTGTGCTCTAGGAGGGATCGCCTTCGAGCGGAGGGACGGGGTCGAGACTCCGGCGGGAGTGACCCAACGTGGAGTAAGGGAAGGCGCCATCCTTCCGAGACCACAGGAAAAATCATGAGCATTCCTATCTCTATCTCCTTTACTTACTAGCATTTACGCTTCCGCATTTATTTATGTGCTAGTAGAATTGCATGATAGGTTGTCTCTTTACTACTTGGTAGAATTGCTTGTTAGTGTGTTGCTTGTTGCATAGACTAGATTGTGTGCGCGCATCGCTAGCTTCTTGTTGTCACCATATCTAGTCTTGTTAGCTTCACGCCTTAAGTACGTTTGGGAGAAATTGTTGAGACACCGATTCACCCCCCCTCTCGGTGCCCTTGATCCTTTCAGGGGAGAGATATGTGACGACAACTAGATAAGCATGTCAGGAAGCATCCAAAAAGCCGGTGCATCAACCTGAGGTATCCGGCCAAGCAAGCAAGCGCACCGTGAAGCCCAACAATAGAAACGGGGAAATTAATTGGGACTGCTTCTCTTGACGGCAGATCAATCACGTGTAGTAGGAGTCTCTTGGTCAGTGGTTACTGTAAGAGTTGGAGATTTTGTCCATGCAAAGCATCCAGTTATGGGTGATTTGTTTCTACAACAATATATCTGCATGTTATATACGAATTATTACTGCATCTATTCCTTGTTCATGCCCAATACATCTTCCAAGGAAATAACAGAAACCAAACAGCTTCAAGGTCTTTTTATCAAACAAACTAGTAGTCCTGCAAGAACAACTTCTGTAATATTTCTGTGTTTAAGTCAAGTGTACTGCACAATCACTCAGCTAAAGGGCCTCTAGCCTAGTGGTTAGAGCACCTGAGTAGCATCTAGCAGACATGGGTTCAACTCCCTGTGGAAGCGAATAACCAGGCTGAAATTAAAAAAAAAGTAAAAAAATAGGTTGGGGTTTCCACTACTGACTTCGGTCCCAAAAAAAAAATCACTCAGCTACCATTTCTAATTGACCCTGGTACTTGATAGACTTGTGAACATTAAAGAGGGGGTTTCCCTTCCTTCTTTGTTCAGAGCTAAATATAAGAATACTTGGATATATACCACATATGATGCAAGAAGCAAGCATCCATTGAACAATGTCTCATTCATCATCACACGACACGTTTTCATGTTTTCCCTCAATATGTTGCAACATACTAGGACTGGAAGGCATCAAGAAGTTTGTGATCCATGTTTCCATTTCTATCGTTTCAATCGTACAGCATCTGCTGTGGAAGCGAGAAGTATGGCGTGCGAGATTGTATGACTGAGGAGGTGGAGGTCCATTCTGTGGAGGAAGAAAAGTGCCAAGCCATTACAACCACCTCATGTCACCACGCCTGCCTCAGTGAGTTCGAGGTTGTCTGTAGTGCTCTCAGTGCACCTCTCTCGGGCAATCATTGATCGAGCAGCAAGATGCCTGAGGGACTCATCAGTTCCGCCGAGCTGTCATGAGAGCTTGACGCCCCGACACTACCTTGCCCAAGAAGCTTACCTGAGTGAGGGAGGGGTAGCAAAGATGGCTGCGCGAAGGGAGGCACAGGCACTCGCCGATGCCTATCCATTGGGTCAGTGGAGGTGGCCGGCGGCAGCACGACCACTCGGATGTAGCTGGTGGTATCGGCTGCAGCCACTTTGTCTGATGTAGCTGCCGTGTGATTGTGGATGAGTGTTGAGACGCTGAAGAACATGTGTTTTAGTTTCAGTGCTTCTGCATACTAATTTCCAGTGGTAGAACTGAAGGTCTTGATAGTTTCACAGGTTCCGTTTGAATCTGATCAATTAGTCACTCGATAAACCACCAAAGCAGAAGCTTTTTATCAGCATTATGATCATCAGTTTGAGTGGGGAACTAGGCATAAGGCCTACAAAAGTACAGGTGTTTCATTTGCCGGAAACAGAGGAGAAGAGAGGATTCAGACCCTGGCCAAATTGCCTGGCGCAGGCAACAGCTCCCAGGCACTCGATTTCCATTGCCTGCGGCTGTGATCGCTGCCTGGCCCAGGCAGCTGCCTGGCAGGCAGCAACCAAACACGCCCGAAGAGTATCAATGCATAATAAAAACAGAGGATGGTTTGAAAGTTTGCATTTCACTGCCGAACGGAGAAAAACAGAGGAACTGATGGACAGTTAGCAGTACCAATCTATGAAAGGAACTAGAAAACAATGAAACATGAGAGAAACAGTGTTTCTGCTATCGATAATATGGCGATTGTTCTTGTTCGACGTCCGTCCAACCTCTCACTCAATTCAACCAAATCGTTTGCACAGACAGGTGGGTCCAACGCCGTGCCGCCCCCTCATCGCATTGAGCACCATAAGAATTTGATTCTGCTTCTGTGATCTCATCTACACTGCTACACACTCTGGCGAATGAACCAACAAAGCATGTTAGATGGAATACCATATGGATTACCTGACAATAAAATCAACATAATTTACACGAAATATTTTTCCATTTAATTCAAATTTGAGGTATGTATGTTTCAAACATTTAGCATGATCCAAACAAGAACGAAGGTCTTTCATCAGGCGAATCAATGGGTCCAGCATCTTTTATGTTCATAAGTTCGAGACACATGCATTGAACAATCACTCATTTAAAAAAAAATCACTAAGTCAGCTACCATTTCTAGTTCATTCCGGCACTTAATGGGGCGGTCGACATTAATGCTTCTCTTTTCATGTACAATTTAATTGTTCCGAGCGGCACAATGTAACACTTGCAATATAAATATATACCACATCATGGAAGAAGCATCCATTGAACTTTAGCTATAATGCCTATAATGCCTTATTCTTGATCACAAGAACTTCAATCGTGATCTCAACGTGCTACAGCATAGGCCTGGAAGCCATCAAGAAGATACCGGCTAACATTTTCACTCTCTTTGTTCGAAAAGTGTACAGTGTCCTGTTGGAGCAAAAAACATGGCTTGCATAGAATGCATGGTTAATCTAGGAATCGTGGCATCGCCGCTGCTGCCGCCTCATGTCAAAATGCATAATCAAAATCCATTGCCCCTGCAAGTTTGCTTATTGCCCCCGATCAGGCAAGTGTTTAATGGTGGATAATAACCGAGAACCAAGGAGTTGTCAAAAATAATTATTCAAATTTCCAGTTGTTTTTTCGGTGGTACTTGTCTCCAAAACCCCTGAATATGTTTGTGTACAAAATACAAATTTACAGTTTCTATAATGAAATATATACTCCGGGTTGTCTCCAAACCATGGAATATGAAAGATTTACAGTTGCTATGACAGAAGACAAAATGCTCAACAAAGGTGAAAGGACATAATTTTGGACGTTTGAGCTAGCATGACAACAAAAGTCCACTATAACGGCGGGACAAAAACCCATGTAGCACCGGTTTTGAAAGATGACCGCAGCTACACTGGAGAAACTGACACTGTTGAAACGGACTGCCGCTATAGAACATTTGTGGTGGTGGACCGTAAGGACTGCGGCCAAGTAAGTTTATACAGGTTCAGTAGGATTCCTTTTCGACCGAGATGCCCTCATCATGCCAGCAACACGTGTATTAATTTGATCAAGTATGCACAGATTACATGAGAAAATTAAGAAACCAAAATTCAGAATACAAACAAGCTTGAAAAGGTACACGAATTATTGCACAAACAATTTCAAAAAAATTATTTTGATTTGATTATCCATGGAGGAAAGAAGAAATACCCCTTCAGTTCACAGAATGGCTTATGTAACATTTAATGACTAAAACATTGATTGGACTCCTCACTTGTCCACCAATCATGACATAGGATATTGGAAGTCTTGCAAAAGCCAATTTGAAAAGATATCATCGAATCTTATTTGATATATATACTGGAGCCATGATTGTTTTTCTTTCTCCGAGGTAGCATAATTGGACCATTTATAGCTCATGTCTCCCCGTGAAATATGGAACAATAAAAAAAATTGGGATAAAGGAAAAAAAAACTTTTGGCCTTTTGTCATTCAATACTTCCCTCGCATTTGTTATGTTTTGCATCGCTCACATCAAGCTATCATGTCGACTCTATTGTTCCACAACTAAGTGAGAGCACTAAAGAGTGGGACATTGTTCTCCCTTTACCAGCTGAAGTTTCATATTTAAGAGCTGCGCATGAGCACAAGCGGGTGATAAAAACCCCAAGGTGCAGCTGTGCAGCCAGCATTTCAGCTACCAATTATAATAGCACTCATCCTTGTGCACAAAAATCCTCGGTCTCTCAGGTTTTCCACAATAGAGTCGGCATAGGCCTGGAAGGCATGTGGAAGATTGTGGTCGCACTCCATCAAGATCCAGCGAGCTTATGAAGTTTAATTCTTTCTTGAACACCATAACTCAGGTCTTCAGGTTGAAAACATGCAAATTAATTTGCGTGGAATTTGCAGAAATTTGGACCAGCATTTGCTGTCAGCCCATCAGCAACAGCAATTGAAGCGTCAACTGCATACTGAACTAAGAACACAAGACAGAGAGAAACTTAGACTAACTGACTACAGCTATATATTTCTCTAAAACAAAAACTTAGACTGAAGTTGCCATCGAGTAGCCAAGTCTTAAAGGCGCCAAAGTAAGGACACTGTTATTATACACTAGTAGCTGTGGCGCGCCCTTGGCGCGCCCTTCTAAGATTTAGTGTGTTGTTACTTGTTAATGGCAAATTCCATGTTTATGCAATCAATGATATGGTAAAAGAATCATTCACACGGAAGGCAGCAGAAGGCAACATCACAATTTGGATCAAATAAAGCTACCTTTTCATTAATGGATACTGTCAGTAGTCTATAAAGGAAGAGAAGCGCCTGAAATTTAGGAAAGAAAAAGAAATAATCACAACACGGACACTCTCTCAGCATTCATGTACACCATGTATCCTCAAAGAAAAAAGAAAAAAAAGAAAAAAAGATTACATCATATATCACATTACAAAGAGAATAGCTAGATATATGACAATATGATTACATCATACAGGAATTACCCAGGCACTTTCATTCGAGCAGAGAGATTCATGAATGCATGTTTGATGATGTTGTAACCTCAGAGCCATGAAGCAACGACCAAATAGTTGTACCCCTAAAATCCATGTATAAAACTAATGGGTTAAATTTGCCAGGCAATTTATTGGTACATGGGACACATTGCACATTATCACAATCTTCTGTTGTTGCGAGGAGAAAAAAAATAGAATCTTTAACTTTGGTTCTGTTATAAAATTTTATGACAAGGCCGGGAAGGAACTGGAGGCTAAGATTTCACTATGGGCTGAATAAAATGATGAACAGAAATATCTTAGACGAGCTTGAGCACCATGGTGTTCACCAAAACCATGAACTGCAAACAAAATATTGGTTGGAAACTTCTCTCTGTCTGGTTCAGATTAGACCAAATTCTACAACTGTATTCAGCATGAGAGGCTTCAAAACAAAAGTAGTCCATTTTAATATTATGCGCTGTAAAAAAGACATTACAATGTTAGCGCATAGATCATGTTTAGTAACACTACACTATAGCTCCTAGTCATGACTGGGTCATATTTCAGAATAATATATCCTTTGCCTTGCCAACCTATTCATGCAACAGCAGCAAATAAACAGAAATAATGGTTCAGGGAATTAAGCGAACCCAACACAAATATTTGTTTGACATTTGATTCCCTGTAAATCAGCATATAACTCTAGGTAGGTCTTGATAAGAGAGAGAGCAAAGCTATAAATGATGCTATATGAATGTTAAGATTATGAAATCATAAAGAGAAATGTGTGCAGAACTGTAACCGGAGAGCAAGCAATCTGACTGTTGTGTCAGTAATATCAACTAAAAATTAATTATCAAGAACTACATTTTGTATCATATTAGTTACGAAAATGATGTTGCAATGCCTTCTACTGCCAAGATAAAAAGCAGTCCATGATATGTTTGAAGGCAAGCTCACAGGTCACAGTCCATGATAAAAAGTATGCAAGCAGTCTGGCAAGCATGGAACACAAGGAGGTAGTGACAGCAGCACATGCTGGTGCACCTTGTCAACCAAATGGGCAACAGAGTCATACAAGAACAGCAGACCCAAAAGTCCAACAAGTAACATGGCATGTTGAGTGTCCAATGGAAGATACCGTCAAAGTGAATCAGTCAACAGACAAGGGAATAAAAATTTCTCTTCTTCACAATCAAATTCAATTCAATGCAATAGTCATGGCTGAACAATATTGATAATCACATACTGTCACACCCGGTTTTCAAAATCAAAACCGAATGCATCTGTATGCGTGCCCAGGATCAAGTTTTCACGCACACAGGACAATTTATGTGATAAAAGAACAATATCTTTATTAAATCGATAACTTTGATACAAGAATGACCAACTGGTCTAAAAGAAAAGATTACATTGCAGCGGAATAAATCTAAGCGTTGGCATCCTTCAACTCCACAGGCAGTCGACCGGAAGACTCGCAGGCCTAGATCTCCACTTCTCATCCTTGAAGCATTTCTTGGCAGCTTCATTCACTGAACAGCAAACGGAAAAGGTATATGTTTCACGTGAGTACATAGAGTACTCAGCAAGTGGAGGAAAGTATGACATGTTGGCTAATAACAAGAAAGACTTACAACGGTTTATTTGCATAAATGCGGTTAGGTAAAATATTTAATAAAAGCAACTCCTATTTACTAGGTGATATATATCTCTAAACGGCCAAGGTTACTCCACCTTGCCAAGATCAAGGGTTCTAACCACCCTGTACGTCTCTACAGGTTACTCTACCTGTACATATACGGGTTCACCACCCGATCACAGTTAACCTACTGTGATTGCCCAACGAACCATCATTCCCAACTAATCGTGTGAGGGTCCATGCCGCTCTTGACCGTGAGCACGGCTGTCATGACAGTTTTACACTCTGCAGAGGTTGTACACATTTCCCCACGAGTTTGTGATTTCATCCCCTGTCGCCAGGTGGACTAAAGTCTCCTTTATGCCGTGCCGGCCAAGCACATGCACACTTCCTTAGGTGTGCGGCCAGGAGATCACAACAAAGCTTTTCCACAGCTTCCTCCAGCTTGTACGTGCCCACTTAGGTTCCACCGATAGGGGAAGTACACCCTTCACCCTAGAGGCCCCCTCTTGTGCCAGATGGTTCCGAGGAGTAACCCTCCTGTCCCCACACATCTCTCTCCCGACGATTCCAGCGTAACCCGCCTTCCTCGCACCACCGTTTGGCACGCACAGAACTGGTCTCCACTATTTAATAGGCCAAGCCGCGCCCATACTTGGACTCGTGGCTGTACGGTATTCATGGGTGGTCGCTCCACGAACCGGTCCTTAGATTTAGGTGATCAACAAAACCAAGGGATTGCCGGTAACCCCGAACAACCCCCGAGCTGCCGGTAAACCCAGCACAGCTCCCAAACCACAATCACCCAAATCCCTAAGCTCCAATCATGTTGCTAAAGATTACCATTTAACCCTCATGTGACAGAAGTTCAGTTAATCAAGTTATAACCTTCCCAACCAGACATAAAGCAAGGCTAAGCAATTCTACCCATAAACAGTAAAGGTAAACTAGGGCGACAAGGAACGATATGGAAATAATCTAGTAGTAACCCTACACATAGGTTCGCATTCATTTGACTCAAGCATGCATGTTTGCAAACAAAGTATTTATAAAATAGGTACAAAATGATCAAGGACACTTGCCTTAAGATGTTGTTGCTCAGTGATTGTATTCTTGATCTTACAAGTTGGCGTACAGATCGTCTCCTTAGTTGACGTCCTCGGACAGCTCCTGCTCAACTTCTCTAGCTCTGACTCTTGGTCATGTGGTACTCGTTGTACTCTTCGTTAGCTATGCTACGAGCAATCGGCAAACATACAAGTAGACAAACAAAAATAAATACAAATACATAGAGAAGGAGCTCAACAAAATATGTGACTGAGAGGAATGGATAGAGCTTGATTTTACATGAATTTAGGAGGAAGAATCAGGTCATTTGGAGCTCGGGTGGTGGAGATATCGATTTTTGAGTGATGGTTGTTGGATTAATCCGAAAATAAAAAGGGATAGAAATGACCGCACGTGGTACTGGGCTGCTGGTGTGTTTTTTTTTTTTTTTTGATCAAACGATACCTGTATTAAGTTAAGGAAAGAGTACAAACGTACATACAAATACAGGTACGTACAAGGATACAGAGGACAGCTGTCCAATACAAAGTGCAAAAAGGCCCCTACGAAAAGCAGAAATTACAACGGAGCCCTTGGACCTCTCGCACCAGCTTGACGACGATCTCCACCCACGCCGGCCACCACCGACGCCTGCAGAGGCCGCCGCCACCACGGATCCGTCGCCGGAGGAAGCTCCTTCGCACACAGGCTTTAAGATGAACCGGGATAGACACTCACCAAGTGAGATTCGCCAAAGCAACAAGCTCGTCTGGCCGGGGACGCACCCCGAGCCTCCTCCGGCTTGAATCGACGCTCGCCAACGCCGGCAACTGCCGCCGCGGATGCACCGAGGTCGACCCAACCACCAGCCGTCCGCCAACCCACAACATCCTCTGCCTCCTTGAACCAAAAGACCAGCGTCATCGTCACCATGCCGAGGCGCGAGACGAGGAACCGCCGGACGACTCCTAAACAGGAACTCTTCAACGAGAGCTCCGCCCCCACGAGCTCGCCACCAGCGCCGGAGTGGAGCACCAGTGGGACGCGGCCGAGCTCGGAGGGACAAAACCGGACTGCCGGTCGACGCCGCCGCACCCTCGCCGCCAACCGCCGGAACCCTAACCCTAGACCTAGAAGAAACTAAGCTAGGACCTACCCTACCGTCCGCCGGCGAGAGCACAGCACTCTCCGCCACCTCGCGCAGCCCCGCGGGCCATCGGAGGCGAAGGAGAGTACCGGCTCCGCCGGCGGAGGGGACCTCGCCTTTTTCGCCGCTCTCAACTGTAGCAGACACGCGAGCTTAGTGGGACTGCTGGTGTCTGGTTGGTGATGCGGCTGCTGGTGGTGTTTGGTCAGTACAGAACGTGGCATAGACCATGACATGATAAACTCAGATGTATTGTTGTGCTTAAACTTTGTCAGAACGTGCAGCGGCAAAACAACGATCATTGTCCTCAGTTTTCTGTGCTGGCCGCAAAGACATCACGAAGAAGATTTGCGTGTTCCCGCTGATTTGGTACCAATTAACAAAAGGAAATTTAACAGGAGTGTGCATTGGTTTCGGGGTCATAGGTGACATAGTAATTTGGGCAGTAACAGGACTGAAATAGAGATTGATTTCAAGGAACATCACCAGGTCATGCAGCAGCGATTGGTCTTAAGATCGAGTTGCTGGCCATATGGACGCATATCCAAAAGGTGATCTCCTGTGTAAAGAGAGATGGTTGGATGGAACACAATTTTGAATGGTCAGTGCATCATAAAAACGAGTATACAGGCGAGAACATTGATTGATTTACCATCTTGCGCGCTGCGCACATCCAGAAACAGGGAGCAGGGGTCATGGCGAAGACGATCCTGGTCTCGTCTAGCAATATCTGGATGCGATCTTCGGATATGGTGTAGAAAACATCACGGCGCACTCGCTGACAAAATTTGGGAGCATTTCGTTGACGGTATCGCCGGGAACGTCGATGCCAACCAGGGACGGCATGGCTGGACGCGAACAGACAGGCAGACAGGATGGCAAATCAGATTCCGGATGTATTAGGAATACTATAGCTGTGATATTTGGATATGATGTAGGGGATAATGAGGATAACCACCTGGTAAATTTTGGCGACATTTCGCTGGATGGATCGCCGGGAACGTTGATGCCGACCGGGCGCGCCGACGCTGGACGCGACTGGCACCAGAGGGGATGGCGAATCCGATCCTGGTCGCCTAGAGGCATCCCAAGCGGAGATCTTCGGATATGACGTAGAGGATAAAGGGAGGAACTAACTGGTGAAATTTGGTGGTATTTCTTTGTTTGAATCGACGGGAACGCTGATGCCAATCGAGGGTGCCATTGCTGGACGCAGCAGAGAGATGAAGATGGTTTCGTGGTTAATGGATGGAAAGGAATGAGAAGAGGCAGGGGAGGTCGTCAGTCAGGGAATGGGGCGTCCAGGTGCTGTTTCATAGGGCCTAATAGGGAGAGAAAAGGTCAGGGAGAAGAGGAGAGCGTGCAGCCATGGTGGAAGGTGAGTATTGGCCATTTACTTGTCAGTTTCAGCTTGTCTTTGATGGAATTTGATGGAGAAAGAAATGGGGAATCAATTGGTATGCTTATTGGCCGTGTGGGTGCTGCTTTATTGTTGTTGACTAAGAGCTTGGGGCGTCCATCCATGTGGAACAGGAGAACCTGCAATGGCGGTGAGAGAAAGAAGAAAGGATCGATGATCTTTGGGCTGAGTTTGGCGTGGGCGTCGTTGTCACGTGAGAGAGAGGTGGGCAGATGGATTAAGGACAGGATTAGGAGCATTTGAGGCCCATTTAGGAAGGGTATTGTTTCCTGGTTTATAAAGTAATTAAAAGATTCAAACCATTTTAAAGATGAGCAAATTCCCTCTATGGCCCTAAAAATAATGAGGCTTCCTTCTATGGCCCTTTTTCAATCCAAGTTCCCTGTAAAGCCCGATTTCGAGTTTTGATTCCCTACATGGCCTTTCCGTCAATTAGGACCACTAACGGTGTTTGAAGGAGAAAAGACCGTTTAAGACGAATAAACTCAATATTTCGAATTTTGTATTTTCATTGAGTTGAGATGCATCTTTCTCAGTCCACTATTTGTGCAAATATACACAATTCAATTTCTCGAATTTGAGTAAAATAAATTTAAATAAACCCAGATTTTAAATCATTAATACAATACACCAGGAAATTTTCCATTGAGTTGAGATGCATCTTCTCAGTCCACTATTTGTGCAAATATACACAATTCATCAAATTGAGTAAAAATAAATTTAAACAGATTATAAATCAGTAATACAATTACACAGGAATAATTATTTGAGGAAAATACAAAATTCGAAAAAAAATATTGAGTTTATTCCGTCCAGGTAAAACGGTCATTTAACACCGTTAGTGGTCCTAATTGACGGAAAGGCCATGTAGGGAATCAAAATCGAAATCGGGCCTTATAGGGAACTTGGATTGAAAAGGGCCATAGAAGGAAGCCTCATTATTTTACATAGAGGGAATTTGCTCTTTAAAGAAAACACAAGAATTCAAGACAAACAATTTCAAAGTATTAAGACAAACTAAAATTTTGCTTATTTAAATATTTTCATAATCAAACCATTTTTTTAGACCTTTCAACTAAAATAAAATAAAATGACTTAATGCAAACATTTGATAAGACAAAATAAATTTGATTTAAATAAAAATTAAGAATTTCATTTGAAAATATTGAAAATGGCATTGAAAGTTGAAAAACGGTTCACATCCCAAAATAAGAAATTTTGGGGTGTGACACATACTATAAAAATAAATAATTAGACTCCTATGCATCAAATTTAAGATGTAGTCTGCTGCTCCTGGAAATCGGAAAACAGGAACCGAAAAGTAAACAAATACACTGATCAAAGATTCACTTCAAAAATAAAATGTTAATGATCAAAGGCATCCTGCAGAAGACATGATGCGGGTATCATGCACAGCTTGCTATCCATTTTCATTTTAGCCATTAAAAGACACTATGCTACAGAAAAAACAGAACTGCATGGGTTTTGTTCAACCTCTTTCTGACCAGTAGTTTCTTTTTCTTACTAATTCTGTTAGCACAGAAACATGGCAATATCTGAAATGATTATAATTTGAAAAATAAGAGAAAAATGAACATTAGCATCAGGCCTATAGGTGTCTGGTAAGATCAATGAACAATGTAATTTAGTCGATTTCACCTCTGTAGGAAGCAGAGATGCTATGCCACAAATTTAGAACTGAACATTGATGTTTTTCTCTTTCATAAATTTAGAACTGAACATTGATGTTTTTCTCTTTCATAAATTTAGAACTGAACATTGATGTTTTTCTCTTTCATAAATTTAGAACTTAAGTAGAATATATGACATTCTTTTTGCACAAAGGAAAAACCTAGTATATTTAAGATTTCTGCTATCTATCATATATCAGAACATCATGAAAAAAATATACAGCCAGGACACAAAAAGGTCATCTATCCACTTAGGACTTTTTTCCAAGATAGTTAGCATTCGATTGTCATCCTATAAAACAACTATTATTCAGTATAGCGTTATGGGAACTCACCTGGGCAAAATCAATGGTATTCAAGCACATGAATGATCCAATAATGTTTGCACCTGCATATACAAAACAATATTTTAGAGTAAGCGCATAACCAAGTCATATATGGTTTAATAGGTAATGGATAGTATGATTCCATCTTTGTTAGACAATAGATATAATAAAGAGCATATACTAATAGATGTGCATAACAGTTAAAAATAATTTAATAGCTAGTATATTGGGTAGGCATAAATCCATGCAGATGCAAAGCAGTCAACCACTCAGGCATGCGTACTTGTTCTTCTACCACAGAAAGGCAATACACAGTGCATGTGATATCCAACATTGCATTGTTCACTATTACTTTTAAAGCTGAACTATATTCGGTTTGTCAAATGATTGGTACTGTAAAAGTGCTTGGTTATAGAGTATTATTATATTGGTGTGATCCTAAAAAATTCTGAACTCGATACCAAATATTAAGGTTTGAGGTACAGGAATGTAATGAAGCCATGCAGGTATAAATCTAATAGATAAATAAATACAAATGATGCTTGAATCGATGGAGCCCTCCAATGTTACAACATCTACAGTCCCTAATTTGTACTAAGAAAAATTATACATATGAATACAGAAATAGAGTTTGATATGTCCAGCAAAAAGGAAGGAACAGCTGTACCACTACTCATCTAGAAAAGGCGGGACATATGCAAATTTCTATCAGTATAAACTTACCTCATTTGCATGATATGCAAACCGTGGTCAAAATAATGATAGTTCCAAAGTAAGGAAATATGAACAAAGTGGTGCACTACGAAACCCCCGTTTGCCGTGTGCTACAGCGTTTGCCGAGCGCTTTCCGTCAGGCACACGGCAAAAAGGTTATTTGCCGAGTGCCGCACTCGGCAAAACAGCGGCACCCGGCATACAGCTATTTCCCGAGTGCCATTTCCCGAGTGCCAGGTGGCAGGCACACGGCAAAGATCAAACTTTGCCGTGTGCTACGTGGCCCACACGACAAACGTGACGCGCGCCACTCGGCAAAAAAGTACACTCGGCAAACTTTGACGCCCGTGAGAATTCCTCTGACGGCCGTTGATTGAGGTGGGCCCGGGTACTCGGCAAAAAGAAACACACGGCAAAATTTTTATTTTTTGCCGAGTGTCGAGGCGAGGCACTCGGCAAAGAAACCTCTTTGCCGTGTGCCCCGAGCGAGCACACGGCAAAATGTCTTCTTTGCCGAGTGTTTTCCCCCTTACACTCGGCAAAGATAATTTCAATGAATTTTTTGGGCCTCTAAATTAATTCAAATAAAAAAGTTTTGAACTGCAAAGTTGTATATTTTGACAATATCTACACTTCTTATTTTGGTATTTTTTCATTCGACAGAGCGCTAGTAAATTTGTCCAAAAATCCTAGAGCTCTCGGATAGTTTTCCGAAACTCGAAGAAGGATATTTAGAATATGTGGACAACGCGTCTATAATTATTTTTGAAAAAAAAGATCAAAATAAAAGTTGTAGATCTGCATAAGTTACACATCTTTGCTGTTGAACACTTTTTATTTGAATTCAAATTGTCAACGGAAAAATTGTTTGAATTTCTCAAATTTGAAAATTTGAATTTTGGAAACAATTTCGGATGGAGAAATACTAAAAATAAAAGTCGTAGATCTCGAGAAGTTATGAAACTGTCATGTTGACAACTTTTTTATTTGAAATCAAATTGTCGACTTTTGAAATTTGACGTAAAGTACGTTTGAATTTCTCAATTTTTGAAATTTAAATTTTTCAAACAATCTCACAATCTCGGATGGAAAAATTATGAAAATAAAAGTTGTAGATCTCGAGAAGTTATGAAACTTTCATGTTGACAGATTTTTTATTTGAAATCTTATTGTCGACTAAATAATTATCTAAAACCGAAAACTATGTGTTGTCAAAAAAAAAAGAAAATCAAATCTTTGCCGTGTGCCACGTGGCGGCATACGGCAAAGATTTGAGTTTGCCGTGCGCTGGATCGCCGGCACTCGGCAAACACGGAGGATTTGACTTAGCGCCGCGCGCGGCTCTTTTCTTCTCCTCTCCTCATTCTTCTTCTCCATTCGATCCCCACCTACCGCGCCGCCGCCGCCGCCCTCCCACCGCGCCGCCGCCCTCCCACCGCGCCTCGCCCGCCCTCCGCCGACCGCGCCTCCCCACGCCCGCTGCCGTCGCCCACAGCGCCGCGCCGCCCCCGCCGCCCTCCGCGCCGCGCGCCGTGGCCCCGGACTCCGCCCCAACCCCGGCCGGCCTCTGCCCCGCCCCGGGCCGCCGTCGCCCCCGGGCTCCGCCTCGCCCCGGGCCGCCGTCGCCCCCGGGCTCCGCCCCGCCCCGGGCCGCCGTCCCCGGCCGGCCTCCGCCCGCTCTTCCCTTCCGCGCCGCCGCTCGCCGGAGCCTTCCGTCGACGACTACTTCCAGGCGACCGGCCAACGCGGCCTCCACATGCCCGTCGAGGAGCTCGCTGCGGACGGCCGCGTCTACCACCGGCCCTGCTTCCGGTGCCATCACTGCAAGAGCACACTCCAGGTCTTCTTCTTCCCCTCTCCTCGGTGTTCTTTTCTTTCATCCCTTGCTGCTTTCCCAGTTGATTCTTGGCGAAGCAGAAGTTCGGGTGCCGTTGCTGTACTTTCGCGATTAGTACTATTACCGGGAGCTTGGACTTCGACCTGTTAAGTTTATTGTCCTTGGTTCCAATTGTTCGATCAATTTATGCTTTAGGTGCTCTGTTGCTGTGCTTCTTGGTCTGATTAAGTTTGTCAACCGGACATGTCGAGAAGTTCGGTTGCATGCTTCTGTCGACTGCTACTGTGCAGGATTAGCGCGCGGAACGATTACATATCGGCTAGCTCATGTGTGACAGACTGATAGCAAACTGGATACAAATCACAAAAAAATGCAAGATTTAGACGTTGTTGAAGTATTATCTCTGAAAAAACATGATCGTGGCTTTTGACACATTTTTTTTTCTTTGTGCTGTGAGTGTGCACTATGCTGCACTATTTTTGGATGGTAATGGATTTTGTTGGTTCATCGTGGCAGGCTGTCAATAAGCTTTTCTCTTGGAACCACATGGGAAAGTGTTAATTTTGTTCATTTATTTATTTAATTATTGCAAACGAAGTGCAAGTCCTAATTGATTGGCTGAGTGGACATTTACCTGTCACCTGTTGATTAATGCATTATGGATTGATGATGACTGATAAATATACCTTTATGTTGTAACGTGGTACGACACAATGATTTCGTGGCATAAATCTTGCTGTCTGTATTCTCAGAGAGCATAAAAGCATGTTCCTAGCTGTCACAGTTCTTGTTAGAAGTTGACATCATCAGCAATAATGCAATGCAAGGCAAATGACTTTCTGATATGTATGCTGTTTAGGTACCCAATTAGGCATGCTACGTTATACCTTCAGATCACATTGATTCAGCCTGTAGTTTTGTGCCTTTATTCAGAGCAATAATGGTCACACTGAATCTTTTATGCTACAGCATACTTGCTTGATGTTCCTTAAAAATCATGTTCGCTAAAGGAAAATCTCTCTCGAGCTCAGCTTAATTAACGTTGGTAATAACAAATACTAACACATGTCTGTTGGAGTTGCTCTAATGAGATGCCTCATCTGGCCTTCTAGTAAAATTGTTTGACCAGAGATTCCATTTATATTTCATACCTTTGCTGAAATGTGCATTTTCATACGTACTGTACATGGACAATGGACCGATCAAGCTTTTAATTTTTTGGACTGCTGAAAATCTGTGAAGTTTATATACAGAGCAAACATAACTTCTTGTTTCACAAGAAAAACAGGTCCTTAAAGTTTATTTTGCTTGTGTGTGATGAATGGATTAAGGACCATATGTTGGATGTGAATTGACTCTTTTATGTTTCGTTCTTTTTGCAGGAGAGGCTTTTGCACCGTCTTCCACTCGACACTTTGCAGACAGCAAGGTGAGACATAAAAGCCCCCCTTTTTCTATTCATGTCTGTAGGTCACGCGTAACCTAGTTAGGCGTCTCCCGTTCGAAAGAGATACAGTTGGAGATATGTAGATCTTTGCATATCTATGACCGTATCTGTTTCGAATTGTCCACGTTTTTTGGACAGCCCGAGGATGCGTAGATGGGGTTAGTTTCCATGGTTTACTTCGGTTCGAGACAGAATTTCGGCAGCACCTCCCTGTTGTTCTCCGGATACGCAATCTCCCTGCGGGGACGTGTATTTGGAGAACAGCGGGGAGGTGCTGCCGAAATTCTGTCTCGGGCGCGGAGTAAACCATGGAAACTAACCCCATCTACGCATCCTCAGGTGGGATTAGGACCTATCTTCACCTACTAGACAGTTGGAACATCGTGTAGATCGATGCAAATGAATTAATTTTATATTACTCATTGATATATATTTGTTAGAGGATGGAAGACCGTGAGTGGATGTACACGGGCCGCTTAAGTCGGACTGAGTTTACCGACGAATGGATTGAGAAGTCAGAAGCTTTCACGGAACTAGCATTTGCCAAGGCTAAAGGAGCGAGTGCCACTTGGTGTCCCTGCAGCCGTTGTAACAACACGCGGCGAAAA
The DNA here is from genome assembly GCA_012490785.1 of Eragrostis nindensis. Taxonomy (NCBI): domain Eukaryota; kingdom Viridiplantae; phylum Streptophyta; class Magnoliopsida; order Poales; family Poaceae; genus Eragrostis; species Eragrostis nindensis. Next base: position 194,714 of record JAAXCT010000099.1, on the reverse strand, counting down.
CCAAAGGATGTCATGGCTAAACATCTATGTCTGAATGGATTTACGCCAGGCTATACTCGGTGGTTGTACCATGGTGAAGCCGAACGTGTGAGAGACGACGTCGTGAGACAACGCGTCGATGATTATGATGCTGATGGTGGGGTAGAAGACATGTTACATGACTACTATGAAGCACATTTCAATGTGGATGAAGAACGTAGAGAGGAGGAGCCAGAGGAGACCGCAAAGGCGTATTACGACATGTTGTCTTCTTCACAGCGACCTCTTCACATGCATTCCAAGGTTTCTCAGCTGGATGCCATTGCACGTCTAATGGCCGTAAAGTCCCAGTTCAGCTTCAGTCGAAACGCCTTCGATGTTATGTTGACAGTTATTGGCACCTTGCTTCCGGAAGGTCACATTCTGCCAAAGAACATGTATGAGGCACAGAAACTCCTTCGTGCACTTAAGATGCCATATGAGCAGATACATGCGTGTCCGAAGGGATGCATCTTATTTAGGAAAGAACACGCGGAAGCAAAATACTGTCCAAAGTGTGGATCCTCTAGGTTCATGGAGGTAGACGCTGCTGATGGCCAAAAGAGGCAGCTCGCGGTCCCCGCGAAAATCCTACGGTACCTTCCGTTCATACCGAGGATCCAACGCCTTTACATGACCGAGGAATCCGCGAAACAGATGACATGGCACAAAGATGGAGTCCGATACAATCCCGATAAGCTTGTACATCCATCTGATGGTGAAGCCTGGAAACATTTTGATGAGATTCACGGCATAAAAGCTCTGGAGGCTCGTAATGTACGTGTGGCGTTGGCAACAGATGGGTTCAATCCTTATGGAATGGGAGCTGCCCCGTACAGTTGTTGGCCCGTTTTCGTTATACCCCTGAATCTCCCCCCCCCCCCCCCTCCCCGGCGTCCTCTTTCAACGACAAAACATATTCTTGTCGCTGATAATTCCTGAAAACCCGGGGAATAATATGTCTGTGTACATGGAGCCTCTGATCGATGATTTGGTCCGTGCTTGGGAGGAAGGGGTATGGACATACGATTCATATAGAAAGGAAAACTTCAGAATGTATGTTAATTACCACTACTCTCTGCATGACCTGCCGGCGTATGGGACATTCTGCGGCCATGGTGTTCACTCCAAGTTCCCATGCCCAGTATGCAAGACAATTGTGAGGTTCATTTGGTTGAAGAAGGGTGGCAAGTTTTCTTCATTCGACCAACACCGACAGTTCCTTCCTCCTGACCATCCATTCAGAAGAGACAAAAAGAATTTCACGAAAGGTGTCGCAGTGCCCCACCAGGCACGGCCGTTCATGACAGGTGCCGAGGTGCGTGCTCAGTTAGATGCTCTCGTGGTTGATGAACAAGAAGGTGGTTTTGTGGGATATGGTGAGCTACATGCCTTCACTCAGATCTGCGGCTTGTGGAGGCTTTCCTATATAGAAGACCTTCTTCTTCCACATAACATTGACCTAATGCACACTGAACATGGCATTGGCGTTCCTCTTTTCGGAACAATCATGGACATTCCTGATAAGACAAGGGACAACATGAAGGCAAGAGTCGATCAAGCAGCGTTATGCGATAGACCTAAGCTAGACATGGCGCCTCCTAAATCCGGCAAGTCATGGAGGAAGCCTCCGGCCGATTTCGTCCTTACGAGGCCTCAAAGGAGGGAAGTACTAGAATGGTTCAAAACGTTAATGTTCCCTGATGAGTTTGCAGCGAATCTGAGTAGAGGGGTGAACTTAACAACTATGCGAATCAACGGGGCAAAGAGTCATGACTACCACATGTGGCTTGAGCCGCTTCTTCCGGTGATGGTTCGAGGCTATCTCCCTGATCATGTGTGGCTAGTGCTGGCCGAGTTGAGCTATTTCTTCCGCCAGCTTTGTACCAAGGAGGTATCTAAGACCGTGATTGCAGACATGGAAAAAATGGCGCCTGTGTTGCTCTGTAAGTTGGAGAAGATATTTCCACCCGGCATGTTCACTCCGATGTTTCATATGATTTTGCACCTCCCGTATGAGGCATGAATGGGGGGGCCTGCGCAGAACCGTTGGTGCTATTCAATTGAGAGGTGTCAAAAGGTTCTTCGAACGAAATGCAAGAATAAATGCAAAATTGAAGCTTCCATTGCAGAGGCTTACGTTCTGGAGGAGGTGTCAAACTTCACATCAAAATACTATTCAGACAACCTTCCGAGCGTGCATTATCCAGCTCCTCGTTACAATGCTAGCGAAAACGAATCGAAGCTCAGCCTTTTCCTAGGGCAACACGGAACTGCAAGTGAAGGGACCAACAAGACCTTGAAACATGAAGAGTGGCGCACTATCATGCTATATGTGTTGACCAACCTTTCCGAAGTGTTGCCGTACATGCAGTAAGTTACTGTCCAATTTTTTTTCCTAGTATTCAATATTCTGCGTCCAACCAACTTGTTCCTTGTTGGTACAGGGAGTTTATTCATGAATTCTGGCGTGGATCAAGAGAACCAACCGCACAGGAAGTTGATATCCTTATTTCAAAGGGTGCGGGAAATGAAATGCCTGATTTCATTTCTTGGTTCAAACAAAAGGTATTTAGCATTTTTTCGTATCGCTTACAAGTTGCTCGTACGTGCGAATAATATAACTAACGATCCTGCTTGAACTTGCAGGGCCAAACTGATGCGTCTATAAGTGCCGATCTAAGACAGGTTGCCGATGGCTGTGCCTATAGGGTTAGGTCATTTCGAAGCTATGACGTTAATGGGTACCGCTTTCACACAACAAGCTACGAGCAGAGTCGGCCCAATCGAAGAACCACTAATACCGGAGTTTTTACTCCGGGGGACGATGGGGTCGAGTATTACGGAAGAGTTGAAGAAATATACGAACTCAAGTTTCATGGGTCCAAACCTCTTACTCCTGTCATATTCAAATGCCATTGGTTTGATCCTCAAGCAGTGAGACGGACCCCTAGTATTGGCCTAGTCGAAATTCGACAGTCATCAGTGTACCCAGGAGACGATGTATACATTGTGGCGCAACAGGCCACACAAGTTTATTATAGCTCATACCCGTGCCAAACCGACGACCGTATCAAGGGTTGGGATGTTGTGTACAAGGTAGCGCCACACGGCAAACTACCTGTCCCAAACAATGAAGATTACAATATAGTGCCAAACCCAGACGAGGAAGAGTTCTTTCAAGAACATGGGCAAGAAGAGGGTTTTCAGATAGACTTAACCGAAGAGATCGGAATGGAAGTGGAGAATGAAACGGTTAGTGACGACGATGCCGGAGATGAGGTTCATAATGTGAACGATTTGAAATTACTTGAGCGGTTACATTTAAACCTTGCGGACGAAGGCGACATTCCTCCTCCGGTGAATGTGCAAAATGATATCGACATGCCTGATAGTGATGATGAGGCGTATGATGAAGCTAATCCTGATTATGATGATTATTTCTGATACATGTATGGTCTTTTTAAATTATTTTTATATTTCTAATAATATATATATATGTTACTTTCTAATTATATATGTTTTATTTGTTTTGCATCTGTTTGGAAGTACTGATGGATTTCATCTTTTCAATTGCAGGCGATTGATCGAAGATGGTGGGCAGAGGTGGTGTGTTGAGGTCGGTGTCGTCGCTTTACAAGAGAGCGACTGGGAAGGGGAAGGGGTCTGATGAAGCTGAGGGGTCCGGGAAGGGACGAGGGAAGGGGCGAGGGAAGGGGCGAGGCAGAGGTGGAGGAGCTGGAGGCAGGGGTCGAGGAGGCAGGAGGGACCCGTCGCCTACACCTTCCGTGCACGAGGAAGAGGTGGAGCACCAGGAGGAGTCCGAGGAGGAGGAGCACCAGGGAGAGGAGGAGGAGGAGGAGTTACCTTCTGCTCACGGCTCTGAGGAGGAGGAGGACGAGGACGAGGAGGGAGAGGCAGGGGGTCCGGTTCCGCTTCCGAGGACTTGCAGAGTGTGTGGTTGCGCGGTCCCTCACAGCTCCCGACTCGGCCAATTCCTCCTAACAGACGGCCGATGATTCGACCTATACCGCCTAGGTACGTAATTTTCTAATTTTTATCGCTAACTTCTCATTTCATATGTTCAAAATCACAATAACATCTATGATTTTGTCTCATTTATTTGGGCAGGGGTTGGGACGTGATCGAGGCAGGTGATCACAAGCGCATTCCCAATGGCATCCTGGGTCTTTTGTGCAGGCTACACTTCCCTGGCATGGTGCTCTACGCCGGCAAGCAGGTGCCGGCCATGACGTGGGACCACTACAGAAACGCCGCCGATCTCCCAGATCGTGACAACAGGGTTTTTCAGCACAAGGCAGAGAGGGTGATGGAAGAGCTGTGGGTAAGTCTTCGTTGCACTGCATTGGTCAATACATCGCATTCATTGGATATTATTCAAATAATGACCGTGTACATTGCGTCTTGATGCAGGATTTCTTCAGATGCGAGCCTAGGCAGGAGGCGTTGGCGGTTCCTGTGACGAACAATGCATGTCGTAAACTCGTCAGAGACATGCATTACGAGTCGCGCGTCCAGGCCGTCATAACCTACTACGCTACTGTCCAAAAAATGGTGGAAAAAAAGGAGGCACGAACTATTGAGCTTACCCGAGAGCAATACATGCTGGTAAACACGAATACCGAACTCTTATGAGATTAAGTACGCTTAATTTGATCTTCTCATATTTCTATACTTGATGACGTGCAGGTGCCTCCGTGGTGGTGCGCCTCCCATTTCACGGCCTGGTCCTATATTGTCAACAAATGGTGCGAGCCCCAGTGGCATGAGACACACAACGCTTGCCGAGAGCGGCGCTTGATGATGCCTGGGGCACCACACCATCAAGGCAACCTTACCCTTTCCCAGCACGCGGCTAGATGGGTACGTGAACTCAACTTCTTTATTTAAACACTTAATATTCTTCATAACTTCTAATCATCTTTCTATTTTCCTTGCAGTCAGCGGCACATGGTGGCCAGCCTTGCGGGCAGTTGAAGGCCTTTGCTCTGTCCCACAAGGGCAAGGCGACGGCCGACATCGACTACAACCCGGAGGACCCGCCCGAGGCGTACAGCAACGCTACCGTCCACAGCCGCCTCAGTGAGTACACCTCGGCGGCAAGGGAGGTCCATGGGCTAGAGTGGGATCCGAGCACCGAGCCCCTTGATGGAGAGGTCGTGATGAGGGTGGGTGGAGGTAAGAAGCATGGCCGGTACTGGATTGGCGACAGCACAATCGACACGGCCTCTACTCCCACCCTTTCCGAGATCCGAGCAAGGAGCACGGGCTCAGCTCCGCCCATACGCCCACGGCCTAGCGCTACACAGATCCAGATTGAGCAAATGCAGGTAATCTTGGTTTAATTCGTTGTTCATTGATTTGCACATGGTATTGCCTTGCATTGTAATATTGGGATCGATGAAATATTGTAGGCCCAGATGGAGGCGAAGTTGGAGCAAGAGCGGGAGAGGATGCAGGCCGAGATGGATGCGAAGCTGGAGGCAGAGCGGCAGAGGAATGACTAGCGGATGGCGCAGATGTTCCTTTACATGCAGACTCATGGTACGGTGCCACAGCCAGGGCAACTCCCTCCTCTACCACTACCTCCTCCTTACGGTGGTCCTCCTCCCTTCGGCGGTCCTCCTCCCTTCGGCGTTCCTGCTCCCTTCGGCGTTCCTCCTACTTTCGGTGGTACTTCTCCTGGCACTCCTTCTGCAGGCACTCCGGTAAGTCACTTCAAATCTTTTGTACTTTAATTTCTTACCTTCAAGTATGATATAGTGAAGTAATTGAAGGGTTAGCTATGCTAGATTGTAACCAATATTTTGTCACTTCTATTACATTTTAGTTTATATGCTTCTAACCTACACATTTTAGCTTATATGCTTCTAACCTACAATTTAAATACTTGTATTGCTTTGCTCGTGCAGAATCAATCGGCGGGATCCAACAATCCCTCTCCGCAGAATGCTTGGTCGCCGTGGCCGCCTCGTCAATAAACCTGTAATTGTATTTCAACTTCTATAACTATGTGTCGTGATCGTGTGAGACTTTGTGATGACGGTTGGTGGACTATGTGTTTGTGATGATCGTGGACCTCTATGTGATGTGTTTGTGATGACGGTTGATCGTGGACTTCTATGTGATGTGTTTGTGATGATGGTGGAGCTTTTTATGTGATATGTTGAGTTTGTGATGGTGGTGGAGCTCATTTATGTGATATGTTGAGTTTGTGATGATGTGGGCTCAAATATGTGATATGTGATGATGATTTGGCTCATATATGTGATGTATGATGTTTTTTTGTGATTGTGGTCCAGGTTGTAGTCGATTTGAAATGTTTATTGCAATCTGGAACAATTTTTTGCCGAGTGTTTTATGCCTTTGCCGAGTGCCATGGTTAGACACTCGGCAAAGAAGCCATTCTTTGCCGTGTGCCTGACGTGGCTCACGGCAAAGAGTCAAGGCTTTGCCGAGTGTCGGGGCCCACGGCACTCGGCAAAGAGGCCAGGCTTTGCCGTGTGCCTGGGCCCACGGCACTCGGCAAACTGGGGGTTGACGGCTGACGGACGTCAACCCCTTTTTTTGCCAAGCGCCACGAGTTTGCCGTGTGCCCGACAAACGGCACTCGGCAAAGTACTGTTTGCCGGTACCGGTTTTCCGTGTGCCGTTTGCCGAGTGTTGCACACGGCAAACCCTTTGCCGTGTGCCCTGGGCACACGGCAAACGTGCTGTTTCCGTAGTGGTGGGTATCGGCACAATGAAATTTGATCAATTATGCTGAGAGCTTGCAGCTAATCATTTTCTCAAAGGCCTGCAGACCTTACCTAGTCTTGTTTCCAAATTAAAATTACTACACCTATTCCGCAACAGTATCGACATCTCAATCACTACATACTGAGAAACGCTCCTTCCTAATGATGTGGGCACAAGCAGGTTCCTACAGGATTAATGACCGACCAATATTCACCAAAAGTTTCTTCTAGGGAATCCTATTGCTTCGGTGGAGAAATGGAAACCCATTGCTCCATACTCCCTACCCACCCAAATCGAAATCTTAAATCGGTCTGAACTATCAAGACGAGGAAGATTTTACTGACTTGCTGAGAGTGGGCGCCATCTTTGTTGGTGAGTGTGCCGGCGACGATCATGCAGTCGGACTGGCGTGGCGAGGGTGGAAGATGACGCCGAAGCGGTCGAAGTCGTATCGAGACGCGCCGGCATGCATCATCTCGACGGCGCAGCAGGCGAGCCCGAAGGTCATGGGCCAGATCGAGCCCCGGCGCGCCCAGTTCATCAGGTCGTCCACCTTGGAGACCACGAACTCGGCCGCCTTGGACATGGGCGCCGGCAGGGGCGCGCGTGGCGAGGTCGGGGAGACGCCGGGTCCAACCTGGCGTCGGCGAGGGCGCGGTTGTCCTTCTCGAGGGCGACGGCAGTGCGGCACAGGGCGTTGATGGCGTGGTGGAGGCTGCGGGTGCCAGGCGGTGGCGTGCAGGCCGTTGATGGCGCAGAGCCCGTCGTGGAGAGCGGCGGGGATGCGGGTGGCGGAGATGCGATGGTGAGGCAGTCCAGCAGCAAGAAGTAGCGTGACGGCGAGGCAGTCCAGCAGCAAGTAGTAGCGCGACGGCGAGGCAGTCGAACAGCGGAGACCGGGAGAGAGAGCTGGGGAGGAAGGGGCGGCTTTGGGAGACCGGCGTCGGGAGGGATAATCCTGTAGACGCCGTAAACAGGAGGCCTTCCCGCCCCGCTCCGGCCGCCGGAGTGGTGGCGAACAGGCGCGCCCGCCGGGTCACGGCCGGATCTGTTCCGTCTAGGCCCTCCCCTCCTCCCGACGCTCCTCTTCCTCATCATCCCCTCCTCTCCTCCGCCGCGACCAAGAAGTGGCCACCACGCCGCTATCTTGAGCAGGTTCAGCGAAATCCTGGGCAGCATGGGCGTCACTCTGTCTCCATCATACGGCTGTCGTGAAGACCCTGATGCTGCACACAAACACGGACCCCAGGAGCACACTCCATGAGCAAAGAAAGGAACCCAATATAGCGCCGGCGGGGGAAGGGGTCCCGAACCTGAAGATGAAGATGCGGAAGAAGACGATGCCGTCGAGCCCCGCGGGGGCGTGGATGTTCTCCTCGGAGTTGCGCGCCTCGGAAAGGAACGGCGCGTGCGCGGCCTGGAGGTGCAGGTACGCCGCCTGGAACGACGACACCGTCGCGAGCGCCTCCGCCACAGCCGCCTCCTCCCCGGACACCGCCGCCTCCCCGTTAGTGCTACCGGCTTGAGCACAACCACCCGCTGGTCGGCGAGGAACCCATTCGCAGCCAAGAAGTGACCACCACGCCGGAGGGAGCGTTGCGCCGCTTCTTCCCTGTGAATGGCCACCTCGCGCCTTCTTCCGCACACTCGCGGCCAGGGAGCTCCATGGCGAGGCCCGCGCGCAGCATGAGACGGTTGCGAGACCCACTCGAGGGACCGCGACTCCGGCGAGCGGGCGGGCGTCCAGCAGCGACGACGACGACGACGAGAAGCGGGATGGGAGAGATAGGGAGGAAGCCGGCTTTAGAGACCGGCGACAGAAGTGTGGACGTACAAGCCGGTAGTCAAAGGAAGGGACGCGGCGGACGCCTCACTTTTCCACGCGGGCGCAGAAAACAGTCGTAAAGACGGCGGGTTTTGAATGGCATTTTACATTTCCTCTTCTGCATATTGAATACCATGAAGCACAGGGGCTGGAATGCATAAAAAACAATGCGGTTACTGTAGAACGAACTGTTCTCGTTACACACCGCGATCCTCCTCAAAACTTAGGTGCTTGACCGAAAAAGAAAACCTGCCACATGTTGGCTGTGTAACGGCCGGATGCCAAGGAACGGAAGGCGCAAGAAATTAGGCAACGTGGCTCGCGCGGGGGCAGCCGTTTCCGGTACAACATTTCTGTTGTTGGATGTTCCTTTGTACGTGTAGTTACCAGAACACTTGGCCTATACATACCACAAGCAAAGAGGCCTCGTTTTTTTGTCACAAACATGTCCTCAGTCTGCGACTTAACATGTTGTTGCATCATCGGATTGGAAGGCATCAAGAAGTTTGTGGTTCACACTTTCACTTCGATGCATTGGGAGACACAGTCACCATGGGAACCGTGATACTGAGGTTGCTACTCGCCGCTGGTGACTAGCTGTTTTGTACCCACTGGTAGCAAGAAGAATGTTCCTCGGCATTCTACATCCATAGCATCACCAGCATGTTGGCGTGATCTTGCCTCGCTCACTCGTTCAGGACCAGCCAGCAATATGATGAAAGTCCCGTGGATAATGCAATGTTTCTTGGAGTTGCAAAATATAATTCTGGATCTAAATCATGAACAGGCATGTTGCATCACCAACATGTTGACGTGATCTTGCCTCGCTCACTCGTTCAGGACCAGTCACCTGATCAGGGGGCTTTCAATCTTACGCTAGTTGTTGTCTGCTAGCAAACCACTGACCATGTTTTCTAATCGGTTAACTATAAATCCCTACTCAAACTGAGCATATCATAGGGAAACAACCCTAGTAGTTAGTCATGGCAAAAGTATCAACAACTTAAGGTTAAATATTCTGTTTATTTTGTCTAACAAAGTAAAAGGATATCAAACGTTTACTGCATTATTACGAGCATAAAAGTTTTAATAATAACAAAATAATTAAAGTATAATGACCAAAAGATTTGTGGACGTGTCATTCAGCTATAACAAAAGCCCATTATGCTCACTTTATTCATCAAGCACCTCGAATGATGAAAGGGGTTTAGATAAACTTAGAAAGCAAAAGCTATGAGTATGCTCATCTCATATTTAGTTTCTAATTAAACATTTTTGAAAAATAGAGAGCACCCAGATTTTCTGCATTTCATACTAGGTGCTCTGTATTTTTTATTATCCAGATTTCCTTATTCTCCTTAATTAATTGTTTTTATTATTCTCTGATTAATAGGAATGCAACTCTCTACTTGAGTGTTTGAACAACATTCAATAATTTAATATCTTTTGAATTTGAAAAGAAATATACAGGTTATTTCAATACCAAGACCTAATATACATACGTTTTACAAAAAACATATGTACTGTATGACATGATCAACCAACGAGAGTGTCTTTTTAACTTTGTGCTCTTTCCAGCTGGATTCACACATGAAGCGGTCTGCATCTTTTTACTCCTTCCATGCACAGTAAACTACACGAGCAGAAAGATACAGATCAGACGTTGCTCATAAGTCATAAGTCAGTTTTTTGAAGTACATTGCATCATGAATGCTCTTTCGATTCGATTGTATGCTTCTTGTTGCAAACAGATCAGTACCAGAATCCTCTTATGTTTTTCTCCTAAGAAAAAATTCTCTTTTTATTAAAAGATAACTGTTAAATATGAAAAGCCTATATATGTATGTATTCAAGACCTCCTTTTAGGTTTTGTGAAGAATTTTGTTTGCTATGATGGCCTGGTATGAGTTTCTGAGCTGGTGTCTTCAGAAAAATATGACACCGCACCGCTTCAATGAACTATGTTACACGCGATGCTCCACCTATATTCAAACCAGAAGGAAATTAACAACTTTTATGATTGTACCAGAGAATCACAACATCAGCTACCACGCATTTAATTGACTCCAATAATAATATAATTATGGAGCAGGTAAGGCAAGGAATTGGGAGGGCAACACTTTTTTTTTTAAAAAAAAGTGAAGATCCTTGTTCGGAGCGGCGAATATGAACATCTGGCTATAAATACCATAGGTTAAAGATGCATGCGGTGGAACAGATCATTATTAAGCATTCTTCATCTCAACACGTTACAAGCATGGGCTTGGGAGACATCAAGGAGTTTTAGACTAACGTTTCTGCTCATATGGTAAGAAAGAAATAGTTTGTGGTCTTAGCACTATAGAAACCGTTGCATGTTATCATTCATCATCCCAAAAATATATATCTCAAGTTATTTATTAAAAACAATTGTAGTTTATTTATTAAAAAACAATTATATATCCCAAGCTGCCATTAGTTACAAAAACAAAGGAACATATAATATTGATGCTATGATGCAAATATGACATAGTTCAAGTGCCTAATACATATCTTTTGCATTGTTTTCAGTTGCTATATCCTCTGAATGATACAACGGCGTTGAAGAGCGTAGCAGCTAATTCAAAGATGCAATTATGGTTCGTTGACACCAAGCATCAGAACAAGTTCGATCTCTGGTGATACAATACTCGTCACAGAGAGGTCACTGCAGATGTTCAAAGCAAGAAAGTAGCCCGTGGTGCATCGTATGTAGTCTTCTGCTGCAATGCGATGCATCGAAAGCTGTGAGGGAAAAATGCATGGTCAAACTTGAGGGAATATAGAGGCTGGAGCTGGACTAGTAGTGATCAACGGGGTTCACGGCGGCTTTGAAGGTGAGGTGGTCGACACAAGCAGCAGAGGAGGGCCTGGACGAGGGCACGAGCACAGACGCACGCCATGCCGGTTAGCTCGAGGTGCCGGAGCTGACCATTGCGGTGCGGTGCACACCTCCACCATGGAGACCTCGTTGATGACGGGGACCGTGCCAATAATGAAAATAGTAGAAAACAAATTATAACTATCTTCACTCATTCATTGGCCTCAACCGAATGTATGTATACTTTGATGTGAGGCTTAAAATATGAAGTAAATTTTGACAACCGGACAACATAAATAACTGAAGGTGAAGAGAGGACGACCAAAAAAATTTAGGGGGAAAAATAACTTTGACTCATTTACTGGCGCCAACTAGCTGTTCGATCGAATATAGGCAGCCCATATGGCGTTGGAGACCTCCGATTGTGTGGTTTTTGGATAACGAAGCACATTGTTTTTGGATGACCAAAAAATATTGCTCTCGGTTCATTAAAGAAAAAGAAAAAGGAAAATTTGTCTGTGGAACAATACAAAATGCTGGACATAGTATCTCTTCTTATTGTCTTGTGGACACTGAGAGAGCACAACATTTGTCAAGTGACTATTTGTAATTTTTTTATCTCATTGCACAAAATACATTGCAGCAGAAGATGTAGGGCCCTATCCTCCAAGGTGAACTCTCAAGCAAAATCTGTTCCTGTTTAGATTTAGAATTAAAGTAATGTGGACGCATGGATCAGAATTGAAGGAATTGCTGGTTCCTCTTTTTGTGTGTCATGTGATGAAGTTGCAATTTCTTGGTCATAAATTTCAGATCTTTGCATTGATTTTGATTGCCTTGGTAAACTTGTTTTCAAGTATTGTTTCTTCGTCTCCGCATGTTCTCCAAAAAAACAAATTGAAGGAAATTACAAGCTTTCTTCATGATGGAACTCTGTTACACATAATGCATCTTGCGGTATTTATCACCAAATGTCCAAATGTCCTAATGTTGTATTAGTTGCTTCGTGATAGTCCATTTATCTGCATATTGCTATATCTAATAATCACGAAATCAGCTAGCATTTTCAGTTGAGTCCAACAATGAAAGAGTAGGGGAGAGAGACAGAGAGAGATGAAAGTTGGGCCAACTTATTTTTCTGTCTCCAAAGTAAAGCTTCATTGCTCAGAGCTTAAGGAGAACATTTAGCTATAAATACACAGCAATGTGCAAGATGCATCCTGTAGAACAGAAATCCCTCTTCATCTCTACCATACTGCTGCTCAGGCCTGGGAGACATCAGGGATTACAGGGTTAACATTTGCTCTCAAACGGTACCAAAATTCCAGCGTTAATGCTATAGCAACCATTGCATACTGCAGTTCATCATTCCAAACTTTTTAATATCGATTCATCATTTGCTTTCAAGATAAAGTGTGCAAGTAAAAGATTCATTGTGCTAATACCTTATTTCATTCTTTCCAGATGCCACGTCCTCTTACTGCGGGAACTGGAAAGAGAACTTCTTCAGTCAATTCAAAGATACAACAAAGGTTCTTCGGCACCTAGGATCACAGGGTATAACTTTGCAGATACATTCCTCGCCGAAGAGAAGCCACTGCAACACTTTGTAGTAGGAGATAGAGATCCAGAGTCCAGACTATGCATCTAAAACACAATGTGAACCAGTGTTCGTGCACGCACTTTCATGTTCAAATTTAGGCATTCCTGTTTCAGACACCTAAACTGAAGCCACTGCTTGTTTAAAAAAAAAAGGCTCACATTTTGACAAGAATCACCAATAGTGGCTGATTTACCAAAATAATTGCCAAAATCAGTTTCCGAATAGTAACAGAGCATTGGTTTCAAGGTTCAAGCATTGATCTGATTCTTTTTTTCTTCGTCTCAGGACTATTCGACACCGTAATAATCATATGAAGAGACCTTGCATCGTCAGCTCTACCTTTGCATTTTTTTCGAGATGTGAGGTTCTCGTGAAGCAAACTGACGAAGAAAAAAGCAATCAACAACATTGCTGACATACAAGTTGGTGTGGCTTATAATGTTATTGGATATGCATCATGAGTGCGGTATTACAAAGTTGATTATGACTCTCACCGAAGCTAGAGAGAACCAATCAGGGTCTGTTGCGCTCTACATTGTAGAAGAGAAGTTTTACAAATTTTTGTCTTGTTTCACGATGCCTGTTTGTATCTATTGAAAATTATTCTTGTTACTTGTGATGGGAGGATTGCGAAAGGGCCTGTAGCCTTGTGATTACAGGAGCCTCAGTAGCACCTGAAGTTCTGGGTTCGACTCCCCCTGGGAGCGAATTTTCTAGGATTTAACGGCGTTGCCGTTCAGTGGGAGGCGACGTGACCGTCGACAGCGAGGCGCCAGTGACTTTGTCAATCTCGAGGATTTGCCGGCTCAGTCTTCGAAGATGCTCATAAGGATAGAGTTTGCGTATGTACGTTCATAAGAGTGAGTGTGAGTGCGTTGTGAGTGTCTGAGTTGTATTGTGTAATCGCAAAAAAAAAAAAAATTGTAATGGCAGCATTGTGCCTTCATGAAAAGTATTTGAGTCTCAGCTTCCGAGAAATTAGAGAATCTCAGGTTGTGCCTTTCAGAAAAGTATTTGACACGTCTTGAGATAACAATTAAGTAATCTTGCAAGCGAGGCTGTATATATAAACTGCTATTGAGTTACGATATTCTCATAAATGGACATGCAGGAAACAACTAATGTACAAAAAGTAGGTGAGGAAAGTGAAGAAAAGGGAAAGACAATACTTCTCCCAAATTAAATAAAGTTCCATTATTTTTCGTAGCTGCACATGAGGATATTTGGTTATAAATACAGCAAGATGCATTCAGTGGAACAGAGATTCCTCACCGGCCATTCTTCAGCTCAACTTGTTACAATCATAGGCCTGGGAGACATCAAGGAATCCTTTTTTTTTTTTTTGCGAAAGGGAGTGGGATTATATTAAGATTGAGAACAGTACAGCCCACACCTTTTACAGGCCACACCCTGACAAATTTTTACAGAAAAGTCCCTGAAGAAAAGGAAATTACAACGAGGTCCCTCCTCTTCCGGAACCCTCCCGACAGCTTTCCTCGTCGCCGATCTCCACCGACGCCGGCAGCCGGTCACCCCCTCCTCCATCGGTGATGTCGGACTCCAAGCATTGGAAACGCCGATTTGATAAACACGAAGAAAGCACCTTACCGGCAACCGCACCATCACCGAATCGAAAGAAGAAGATGAAACTACCAACACCCAGCAGAAATCAACAACAAGAAACAAAAGATCCAAGCCATCGCCGCCAAAACATGACGCCGACGACTCAGCACCAACATCCACCATCGCTCGCAGCGCCAGCGAGGGGAACAAAAGGCCCATCCGCCCTTTCGCAAAAGGAAGGAAGGCAAAAGGACTCCACGGGGCCTCACCGGAGAAGAAGCCGCCGCCGACGACGACGACGCCACCAGATCCGCCGAGGGAGAGATGAAAGACGACCGCCATCAGCTCGAAGGAAGACGGCGACGCCAACCCTAACCCTAGCTACCCTACTCTACCTATACTACAGCTAAAAACTAGCCCGCCCGCGGCAAGATCCTGCTTCCCCGCCCTCACCGGCGCCGACGAGGCCGCCGGGGAGGAGGGGGAAGCGAGAGATCGACGCCGGGGCGGGGTTCGCCTGGGAATCGCCTGGTTTTTACTGTAGCGAGGGAGAGGGGATAAGGGAGAGCATTTTTTTTGAATAGGGTTTCGACATCAAGGAATCCATGACTAACATTTCTGCTCATAAGGTGAAAAGGAAAATATTTTCTAGTGTTAGCGCTATAGCAACCATTGCGTGAGAACTTTATCACTCAAAAAATATTTCAAGCTACCGTTTAACATGAAAATAAAGGAACCTGTTATTTTGATGCCATGATGCAAGTATGACATAGTAACACAATGCAAGTGCCTTCGTTCATACCTTTTTCGTTCTTTTCAGGTGTTACAACCTCTGAATGTGTCAACAATCCGCCAGCTTTCAGTAGCTGATTCAACGATGCAGTTATGGCTCTTCGACCCCAACCTTTGGAACACTCAGCCACCCCGCAGATACAATGCGATTCACAGAGAAGCCACACCGAATGTTCGTGAATCATAACAAGGAGTCAGCGGTTCAGAGATCTAAATACCAGTATTTGAATCAGTGCTGCATGTGGCGTATTTGCAACTAACCCAAGTCACTTAAACACCTCGTTTGTATTGTCTGATATATTATGGAACTACAGAAGAAATCAAGCTCGCGTTCCTACCGTCGGTTCGAAGCTTGTTCTGATTCTTTTTTTTTTTTTTAGAATGCTTGTTCTGATTCTTGTTTTAGGCCTTGTTCGGTTAGGCCAAATCAGGCCCGAAACGAGCTTGTTCCGGCCGGATTTATTTGGCCCGGCTTGAAATCGGAAGGAGGCCGAATTTTTCGTTTGGTTAAATACGGCCTGTTTTGAAGTCAGGCTTATGCCAACCGAATTCGTCACTTCAAAGCCCGGAAGCAAAGCCCCGAGTTTGACCACCTGATTTCATTCCAACCTGTTTAAGTTTTTTTTTAGATTATTCCGACCTGTTTAAGTGAACCGGCGGGCTTCATTTGTTCCTAGGCTGTCATAAAAACGGGCCCGAATCAAACCACCGCTAACCGAACAAGGCCTTAAGGAGTGGCTCAACGCCATATCTGGAGCTTTAACTCGCCGCTGCCGTTGGAAGGAGCTGTATGGGTGTTGGCGGCGCCATCGTGTAGGGCCAGGTCGTCGGCATAGCGCGGAAGGAGACGCGCCGCTGGCGGAGTGGCCGCTCTGTGCGAGGGCACAGCGGCGTAGTGTACGGCGCCGCCGCGGAGAGCTAGTAGACGACGAGGCCCAGACCAAGATTTGAAAAACGAAAGAAAAAAAAATAGCGTTGACTATACGTTGCTGATTACTAACCGTTTGATCGAATATAAGCGGCCCAGAGGGAGGTCTGACCAAGTCGATTTTCCTCTTTAGTTCTCGGCCCTGCCCAGCGCAGACACATAGGCCACGTCATGCGTGAAATTTTCACCGTCTGATGTTCATCGCAGGTGCGTGCGGTGCTCGGGTTGGGCAGGATCGTGGTAAGAAAATCATTTGCGTAACACGTCGCCCGTCCTAATTACAGCGATGGCCCCGCTGTCTGTGCGCCTCCTTCGTTTTCCTCGCCTCCATCTCTCACCTCCGGCGCATCTCAGAAAAAAAAAAAAAAATCTCATCCATGGCGGTTCAAGGTAGGGATGGGCCTCCATCCTCCAGCCATGGCGGCCGGACTTGGGGGCTGCCGCCCATCTCGGCGGCCGGCGTCGAGCGTGGGGGAGGGCTCGGCCATGCTCGGCCCCGTCGCGGCGGCCTCCAGCGGATCTGACCCGGGGCGCGGCAGCTCCTCCGACGGCGGCTGCCTCTGCTCCGGCGACCGGCCTCGAGCGCGGCGATTCCGGCGTCGGCATCCAGGCACGACACCAGCCCCTCCTTTTCCCCTTCGATTCCTTCATCTTTCTCTACCAACCCACCTCCAAATCGATGAGCATTTTTTTTTGGTTCTTTTTTCACGGTAGGAAGGGGATTTGGGTGCTTGGATCCGTTCTCCCCCTCAAGGCAAGTTCTGGATCTGAAATTCCTCTTTGTTACAACAAATGGGTTGGATTTGGTGCTGCAAATATGTGTGAAGTTACCTGTCATGTGTGTTAATTTGTCGGAAAATATGGTACCTCTGACCTTTTTCATGGAGCTCGTGAAGAGAGGCGTCTTGTGAGGCTGCACGCAGAGGAGTGAACTGGGAGGTGGTCTCATTCAGCCCAGATTGGTGAGGCAGGCCTGAAGCCACTCGACTAATCCAGGCCAGGTCTGATGGGAACACGAAGCCACAAGACAGGTTCTCTTCACTCTTCACTCTAATAGGTAAGATATAAGTTCCCAAATCTCCTTTGCTACTGCTTGTTCTAGAGGTTTCATCATTTGATTGTATTCTATAAATTTGACTGCATGACATTTGTTCCAGTGTATGTATTTTATAGGTCAAGCATCGTGAAGTCAATATGTGCTACCTAGCTCATTCACTGTTACAGGTTTGCCTCTGGTTTTTTCCAGGTGAGGTGTCGATCGAAAAGCTGTGGCTTGCAATTACATAGAGATGTTTGCTAATTTCCTGAAGCTTTTAATTAACTTACATCTGAAGCTTCCATTAGTTTGATAATCATTTTTTAGTCCAGCTCAATATAATTGGCCATGTGAAATTGTAAATAACATTGGTCCTGTTATTTTAGCCTACTGTACTAGCTTTGAGTTTCCTAATTTTAGGATACCAAGAACTTGGACTGATCAGGAGAGTGTGAGCAACAGCTAAATCAGACGCATGTAGCATGTGCAACCATGGATAGTGAAAATGATCAGTGTATCTGGTGAGGAGGACAATCACATCAATCATTGCCTTAGTTTGTCAATTTCAGCATTATCTCATCTTTTTCTTTCAAACACATTGAAGCAATACCATTTTTCTTTTTTTATACAAATCCAATCTCCTTCACTGTGCCAATTCCAGCTTTAAATGTTTCTAGGAAAAGAAATTATTGCTTTCCCCCGCTCAACAAGTTACTCTCAATCAATGTATATCCCATGAAGAGGTGAACCCTTCAAGTAACAGCTGGGATATAATTTCTTGCATCCATTTTCCAAGTACATATTGCTTTATTATGTCTTGGCAACAGTTTAAGGGTCTCTATAGTAAATTTTTTTTTGTCTGAAATTGATATCTTTTCTTGCTTAATGATGCCACTACCAATAGTTTTAGCAACGTTTTGTGCTAATGTTGATTGCAATCTTATTGCTGTTCTTATATGCACTAACATGTAGGAGATTGAAATCTTATCGCTGTTCTTAACGATGCCACTACCAATGATCTAATATTTTCATCTTACATATGAGCTCCTTTCCAGACTGAACAAAGTGGCATTCAAAATTTGTGTTGATAGGAAGATTGAAATCGACTTTGTTTTAGATGTAGCTCACATTTTTTGCAGTACGATACTACCGTGAGGGAATCCTGAGTCACTCAATTGTATATCTTCCATGCTCTACGAAGTTATACAATAGAATAAGCAGAGGAATATATTGGTTTCAGTATAGCTGTTCATAATACTGATTTTATTATACCCTTATTGCAGTAGCATGTAATTTCGGGGTCCAGAAAATTGTTATGATGGATCCTGGTCCTGCCCTTGGGATAGTTTTGGAAAGGGGATTGCTTGAAGTTTATCTTGGCTGATCAATGCTGCCTGCGGAAGTCCAATGTGCACTGCAAAGAGGTCACGCACCCAACCGAAAAGGCAAAACGAATTCAGGGAGAGATGAAGGTATGTTCCTCTGAAATTTATTTATTTTTTTGCTTGATCAACTATACAGATTGAGGCATAGTTTGCAATGCTACATTGATTCAAGGAATGTCCTTGGTGCAGTGGTTTGAATCATGGAAAATAACTTATCCTACCTCATGTTGTTGTACTGCTTGTCTTTGCACAGTTCTATGATCTATGGGTGCTGACTGAGCTGGTTTAGTGGCTATCAGTGTTGTACAGATTATTGCTCCTTGACCAGAAACAGAGAAAGACTCTAACCTAATAAACATGACTGTAAACTGAACTCTAAAACAAGGTTTACCTACAACTAAATGCCACAGCTGAGAAACAGGCTGTTAGTTGTTTATCTCAATTATTCTTTTACTGTCTATTATGTCAGTCATTTTCAAACTGCCCAATTGGTATCAATAATTGAATCATATATAACCAAAGTCGAATAGCTTTCCTTTTTTCGACCACTTGCAAGGTATACTTAATTACTTATTTTTCAAATGCTGAGGGCTTTTTGCAAGAAGATTAAGCTGCAGGCTTGTAGAATTGTTTATGCATTCCAGTTCAGCAGACAAAAATATAGTTTGGGATTATTTGTGCACAACAGTCACGTGTTTATTTCATTATCGAGTTAATTTCTGCTTTATTCACGTATATCCATAGTATGCTGCTTTGATATAGAAATCGGCTTTATGTTTTTGCCATACGGAAATTGTCTGCACTCCATGTTATTTTTTATAGGTTCTTATCTCTGTTATTTGAGAACAACAATTTTTTATGTTTTCTTAACCCTTGACATCGATACTTATTTCTGGTTATTGCTTTAACTTTGGTTATCGTAGAGTGTGGATGACAATGCTCTAGCGAGTGCAATAGCGGTCACCTGAGCCGGTGCTACAATGATGGCGGAAGAAGGCGAGTACCTGCAAACATGGAAGCGATGACCAAATCTGTGCGATGATGCTTTCAGGAAAGGGATGTCATTAGACAGCTTTTGGTATTTCCTTCGCAGCCACCATCACATTGCTATGTTTAATTTCGTGATGCCTAGCAGTGAGGGATTGGTCGTCAAGTAGGACAGGTGTGTGTGTGTCTCCAAGTAGAAGGAGGTCGAAAATCTGAGAACATTCATCATTTTAAAATATTATTTAGTAATGTTAGCACTGGAAATTGGATATTGGCCTTTTCCTCCTGTTTTCCTAGAGGCAGATCTTTATAGGTTCTCCTTGGCCATCAATATCCTATATATCTAAGTGAGGTCGTTTGTTTCATCAACCATAAGCATATTTCCCTGCATTTTCTTAGACAATGATGTGTTCAATTACTTTGATGCGTGCTATCACTTTATGTACAAATCAGTTAGTTAGGTGCCTTTTCAGATAGCATGGTGGATCCTTAATTATGCTATAGTAATTGTCATGTGGTCATTTTGGCTGCATGTGGTTCGCTGAGGTTTGGAATACTGCATGCTTCAGCAAACGATGAATACTCGTGCGCAAGTTCATTCACCTCTAATTTTGCCGCCTAACTTTTAATTTTGTATGCACTCATCGCCATGGATGCATGCTTAAGTCTTGTGGTCAGTACAACTGTGTATATATTCAGAAGGGGCAACTGCCAAGTGACTGCAAAGTGAAGCTAAAAACATTGGATTGCTTTCTAAACAATTTTGAATTACTTACTTTGATAGAATGGCGCGTGGCTGTCTTGTTGGTATGTACGATGTTAAGAAGTGGAAAAAGAATCTTATGATTTTTAGTTTTTTTACCAAACTTCCTTGGTTACTTGACCTTTTTTTAATCCCGTCGAATACACTGCATTATATTGAAGAGAGAGAAAAAGATCATTGGCATGCCTAAAGTTTGAGATCCTATTTCTTTTCACATCTGCCAAAATAAAGTCTTTTTTTTTGTCCCATCATAATGCATTACGTTATATTCCAAAGAGAATAAAAAAAGGCCATTACCCAAAGCCTGAAGGTCTCATGTGCTACCCTTAGAAGAGTTTGTAATTTGTCAGGGTAAGTCCTCCTTGCCAACTGGGAATTGTGGGTGTCGATTGTCTGTACATTGTGTGCTTCCAGTTTTTCTCTTTGCGAGTGTGTGCTTAGGAATTGATAGTCTGTTTCAGTTAACGAAGTGGATAGCAAATGGCTGCTGTTGCGGTGGTCGTTCCACCAGACGTGTTATGGAGAGCGATTGTACCAGAAATCATATTTGGTGCCTGGATCGTTCCCTATTTATTGAGTATTAGGAAATTGCGTACTACCCTGACCTCACTTTTTAAACAGATGCCGTGTTTGAGGTCGTTGCAGGAGGCAGATGTGCTATTGGGATTAATTATCCTCTAGCTGTTGTGTAGGTGCTTCGGACTGAGTATTAGTTATGTCTGTTATCGATATATTTCCTTCTTTTTTGGTAGCAGGTTTTATTCTTCTGTGCTGCGAGGCTTGTTTGTTGGATTTATCCAAGGATTTTGATTAATGGATTCAAGGTCCTTTGTTTTGGTTGAGGTTTCAGTGTTAGGGTTGTGGATTCTTTTCCCCCTTCAGAAACTTGTCAACCTTCCTGGTCCCATACCACGTGTGTGCCTCTGTCTTACGGATATGCAGTTCGCTTATGCATTTTCTTCTTCAGTTATAGAGGAAACAGCTCAGCAGAGACATCGATTTCCCCTCAGGTACCTCAGCCATATATTTGGATGCCATATATAGCATGGTTGTTTCTATTCAGTGCTCACGTTAGGATTTTTGGAGATACTTTCCGAGTGCCAACGAACTATGGTTTGTGCTCATTTTTTAAAATACAATTTGCTCTTGGATTTCCCAAAGGTTAATGTGAATTTATTTGACAGGACAACCTTGTAGATGTTTCCTGTTTTTGGTTTCTGACTCTACAATTGTCTACATACCTGTGTTTTTCTTGCCACATATTCTTTTGCACCAACTCAACTAAAGTTTGTCTTCTTTTACCTTTGGCTGGCAGAACTTTGCTCCATGGCATGCCATGCTGGGATCAATGGGATGTGATATAGCGTATTTTACTGCTTAATCAATGCTACTTAATGTGCATTACTTTCCTCCAAAATACATTTTTTTATGCATGTTGCATTATGTTAAATAGACAGCTAAACTGCACTGTCTGCAGCAATATGATTCATCACCACTGCAGGGCCTCCAATGGTTTGTATAATCCCAGGTATGGTTCAGGAGGGTTGCAAGCTTTCCAGATGTAAATACTTTCATGAATGCATCATTGCAACAAGAATCTCTTATACCACTAGAGTGCGACTGGTCGCTATATGCATGTAGTTTAGTTTATGACATTTACTGATATTTGTCCTTCATTTGATTGTACAATCGATCTTTAGATGTGTCCATTTTGTAATCAGTTATCCTGACGTCACTATGTGCTTTGTAGATCATTTCATGCTATATGTTTGCCTCCATGACTTTGCATCGTGAAAGATTGATCTTCGTCAATTAGGTTCCAGTTATATAAATAGACTTTCCTAATTTATATGAATATGTGCAACAAATTTACAATTAATTTATAGCTAGCTCTTCAATTACTTTGATAGCATCATTCTAGGTTAAGCTTCATACCGAATTGGCTATATAAACACCATATTCCTATACCTGTTACCTATTGTATATTAGCCGATAGCCACTATGTTTCCTAATTTCAGGACAGTGATGGTATCTGATGGAGATAAGCGAGCAGCTAAGTAAGATGCTATGGATGGTACAGCTTGTGATGCATCTGGTCGTGGTTTCATCGACCAAAATGTGATGTACATGGATTGCATATACTACCTTAAGACTATCTACCGTTATCTTGCACAAAATAATATTGTGCTATATGTGACAGACTCATGTTACCTTTTGCGTTTGTACCCTATATAGGATTTAGGTCCATATTTAAATACTTATCCTAAACACTCCCTATGCTACATAAGTTTATCCCTTAAGTGCTGTCATATAATTATACTCTTTTTTTTACTCTTCCATGTAGCCAATGCTTACCGACGGATTTTTTTTTCTTTGATTTTTTTTTCCTTTCATTTTACTCTTCCATGTAGGTGGAGTGGTGGACAGGGCAATAGCTTTAAAGCACCTTTCAAAGTGATTTGTACAATGCTTCTGCCATCTCTCCTTTGCCGTCAGTGTCTGCGATGGTCAGTCTCATGTCCCTTTGATTTCCTGATTGGTGTGGTTGGTGTGTGATAGGTAAAACATGTTCTGTAAAAATGGTATGAGTTTGATTTGAGAGAAACAAAATCAAAGTAATTTATTTTAGTGGTACTGATCATTGTTAGTGGTATAGCAATAGCTTTGTGATTGAGTTTAACATTTGGATATGAAAGGGCGATACTACAGCCCCCTTCCAGAGTATTGTTTGCCTCCTTCATAAACCTCATGCAGTTAATGGATCTAAATTCCTTGCCACACATATCTCTTTTCAATAGGTGTGGTAAATCTGGAAAAGTATCTCTCTGTTGTCTTGTTCTTAGTTATTTACAACTTTTTCTCAAGGGACTGTTGAAAAATAGATAATTTTGGGTGTCCTATTGTCACTACGGAAGAATTTAAAATTACCTATGTGTATTTGACAGATATACACATATTTTTCTATCTTCCTGCGATTTTCCCTTCTTACCCAAATCAAGTACTAGACCAAGAAAAGTAGCATACTAAGGCCACTGATATATTTAAAGGAATAAGATAAGATAATATTTTCTATCACTTTATCATATCATCAATGTGGAGTTCCTGTAAGCAGTTTGGAAAGTACTCTTTAATTATTAGTCAGGACATATCCGTCTATATAAACCATGGTAAGGACATACCTTCTTAAGATGAATGATAACAAGATGACGGATTACTGAAATGGCATTGGTTCCTGCTGAAAGTATCCAGGAGGTTAATACCTGCTAATAAAAGCTCAAACAATTGTTCAATTTTTCCAGGCTAAAGTTAGTTAAGCGATCGTTGTATACAAATGTACAGCACTTCAGCTGTTTTCCTAGCCTTATGTGAAATGTTTTGTCATGTATCTCTTCTTTATTTATCTGTTTAGGACATTACTGCTCGCACAATTGATGTGATCCATTGCATTAAAAATGCTTCCTACTTCCTTGTCGTTACCAAAAAAAAAATGGTTGTATGCTTTTTTCAGATTTTTTTATCAATGTGCTGGTCATATGCTGATCCATTACAAGTAAAATGGTTGTGTCCATCATCTAGGCTATGGTTGGAACACTTTAGTAGTCATCAGATTTATTTTGATCCAGCTGCAAATGTAGACTATAGTCAAGCTATGGACCTGACCGCCAACTATTTCGTATGTGATAGGCGTTATGCAAATTGAGGAATTTGACCCCAGTAAGTGTGGTCAAATGCATGTATAGTATTGGACATCATTAGGTTGCGAGTTTGATTGTGTTACTATAAATGATTGTGTTACACAGGCAATAGAGGTACAAATTATGAATGTTAAATTGACACTATTATACTCCCCTTTAATAGAGTTGCCTCAATATTCTTCCTTTGCTTGAATAAAAATATTGCACCGGTTTATTTAATGTAGTGTGTGAGCTAGGACCTCACTAACCTAAAGTTGAACATCTTAACTTCGTTCTAAGTAAAATCAAGACGTCAAGTTTAGAGAGAACAACTTTGAATCTACCAGTTATATTTTGTGCACTATTCATTACCTAGCTTTAGTAGATGCATGCTACCATGATAGTTGAATCTTACATGCCATGGTTCTCCGTAAGATGAGTTGAAAAATGCTTTCCAAATACATACTTATTAATATTAACATCTAATTTTGTTTCTTACAAGCCATCCATCTCTTTCCTGGCAAGTTTGTAAGAGTTGTGTTACTATGTCTGCAAACATGGGAAAAGAGTTGGTTCGATTACTTCCTTTCCTGAAACCTGAAACTAAGAAGAGTCAAACTTTCTGCAGCAGGACTTCGCTTCCGTATCATGGTTTCTGCAGCAGGACTTCGCTTCCGTATGCTGGCCGATATAGATGCCCCAATGACAACTGCACAGGCTACAAGTTCAAGTAATTCTCTCCTATCATTCTGATCCACTTCTTCCTTTGGCTTGAATCATAAAGCATTGGCACTGATGCATGTCCGTTGCTTAACAGATACAAGATATGCTACTTTGTCACTGACGGCACTGACGAGGCAGAAGTAATTTTCTTCGCTGATATTGCCCGCTGATTGGTCAGAAAAGAAGTGAAAATGTTAATGGGTGCCAATCGTAACGATGGACCTATTCCCAATGAAATAGCTTCTCAGATTGGTCAGAAATATCAGCTCTCTATTAATGTCAGAGAGAGAGCCTTCCTGGGAAAACCATTTTCTTATAATGTGAAGATAATTGATCATGCATTTGGACGTAATCCTGTCATCCCACGTATCCAGCCACTCACAGAGGCGAGTTTGCTGAAGCTGTCAAATCTCAAACCCTTAACAATGAATCATCCAGTGCTAAAAATGCAGAGAGTGATCAAACAACCCCATTCACTGCTGCTAGAGAACATGGTGCCTTGGTATGATTATATCATATCCTTAGCTGCTTCTTGGTTCACATATTTTTCCCTTAATAATTTGATTACATTTACATGTTTGTTGTTTGTACAGCGTGAACAAAGCACACCTCCTCCACCTGTTACTCCTCCCTCTACACATGCCACTGGCAAATCCAGGTTCCTTTTTCCCTGTTTCAGTGGCATTTGCATTTTCCTTACATTTATATTTCTGTTATGTCTTACTTCGCTTCCTGTGCTCTTCAGTGACAAGGATAAAGATACCCCTCCAGCTAAGACTACTCACGGAAGGCTTTACAACGATGCATCTTCTGATGATAAGGTTTTTCCTGACCTTCTCTAACACGTCTCCCAACGTAAATGAGTGTCGCTGCCGCCACCATCTCATCAATGTTTTATGTTTGTGCAGCAAGAGGCCGACGCTCATTCACATGCACAGCTCGATGATGATCTCGAAGACACTTCTCCGTGAGTATTTTCAAATCTTTGTTATCCATCTTTCGTTGGTTCCTATTTCCATGTTGCGGCATAAAAACACTGGTGCTTCCTTTGTAAGGTCTGGTCTATCCTCGGATGCATCCAAGTCCCAACCTGCTGCCTCCAAGAAGCAGCCGCCTTCTAAGAGGCCAAAAAAAACTGATGGAAAGGTACGCTCGACTCCACATTGTGTGTCACATTGTTTGCCTGTTTTCTTCTGCCTGTTTACTCTATTCTGTTACTGCACAGTCTAACAAGTGAAGCTGTGGATGGTTTTCCTGCGCATCATCCTCTCCCACTGTTTTGTTGATATGATCAGGTCTGAGACATCTTTTTTTGTTGCTTCAGAAAATGTGATGCGTCGATGCTGTGGTACACCAAAAACATCATTTATGTAATGTACAATTACTGCGCTTGAGGCATCTGACCTCACACATGCCTGATCGTGTTACTTATGCTCAGCCGCGTCTGAAACATTGTATAGTGCGGCCCTTAATCTAGCATACCTTTTGTCGCTTCTCCCTACCCTCCTTTCTCCGTTTTCTTTTGCGTGCATTCGCTCTCAGTTGCTGCCATGACATCTTTCTTCCCGCCCCATGTAATGATCGCAAACTTTCCCGGAACCCCATAATCATACAGCGCGCGATAGCGCGCTGCCTACCACTAGTGCGATCTAATGGTGTGACTTAATCAATAAAGCTCCCGCCTTTCATCGCAAAAAAAAAAAAAAAAAGTCGATGCGATCTATTTGCATGCGGCGCCTCGGAGTACTTTGTATTTCGATCAATAACCGCGATCCACATTAGGTTCATTTCCGGCCATTGGATCGAACACAGGCAGTCCAGATTAGATTGTCCAGGCAGTTTCCATTTGCTAATCCCGTCAGATCCCCGGATTAACTTGTTCAATCATCTAGCCACAAATGTGGCGTATTTGCAGCGAGGCCCTCGGACCACTTCGTCTTCCACTCCGCCGCACCCCTCCCCTTCCGACGGCGGCGATGTCGGCGAACGGGGGAGGTGGCGGCGAGCTTCGGCTGCCGCATTGCACTCTCCGCATCTTACATTCGCTCGCCGCTGCTAGTCGCCGGATACTTCCTCCAAGGTGATTCCTCCTGCTCCCACTGGCCCATCTGGTTCCGCACACACCTCCCCGAGCAGAAGATGCAGGGCCCCGTCTGGTGAACTTTGAAGCGAAATATGTTTCTCTTCTCAGAATTAGCACTAGAGTAATGTGTAAATTTGAATCATTATTGAAGGATTGCTGGTTGCTCTTTTTGTTTGTCATGTGATAAAGTTGCGATTGTTTTCGTATCATATTCATAGATATAGATTTTAGATATTTGCACTGATTCTGTTGCTTGCGTTAGTAAACTTATTTTCAAGAGCCTTTACCGGATGAGATAATAACGAGTCTTGGTGCTTCGTTGTGCCTATGATTTAGTTGCTTTCTTGTATGGGTTCCCAGTCTGTTTAACAACCAATGAACTCCTGCGCTAATATACTCTCGCTTTGTACCACTAGAATGAAGACTGAGGTTTCTAGTTGTGCCCTTCCAAGGCAGCGTTGTCTTATGCCTTGACAACATTGTATTACTCATAGGTCACCTGCAATGCAATTGCTTAGAGCTGTGCCCGGAGCAACCAGCAGCCACCTATCCTTGTTTCAATCCCCCTCTTCCACATCTGAAATGCTGCCGGAGGGTGGGGTATTTTGGTCACCTGTTGGTTGGTCTTTTTGATCATCTCGAAGCTCTTCAACCGAGGCTTCTCCTACCTCAGTTTACACTCGTCGGATGAGATTGAGAAATTGCATAGGAAAATTCTACAACTGAAGCTGTTGCATTGCTTGAAGTGGCTGAGGACAGTACTTGAAGGGAAAGGGTGGAGTAATGGATGAAGGAGTTCAAATCTTTCTTTCATGCAGCCAAAGACACCCTTGGCACTCTTGACTATTACCTTCTCAAAAGTCATGTTCTTTATTAATCAATCAGCACAACTGAGCAGGTTTGTTCCTGTCTTGTCCTTCATGAAATTTATTTGCACAGCGACTTTTGAAAATAAAGTTTTGTGCACTGTATAGAATGGCTTATGATGACTCATGGGACTGTATTACTCATAGGTACAATAGTATCTGTTAAAAACTGTAAGAACTAATCAATGTTATTATTAAACCCCAAAATTTTTTATTGCTGTATGCAGCCTGTGCCACACGGTTGGCAATTGACTAGCCCATCACAACTAATTTTCTTTGTTGACATGCTTTTTCTGTGTCTTGTAATGGATATCAATCTTCCTTGACTGACAACTTTGCAACCAAACACAAACATATTGGCATGAACATATGTTTGATTTTGTCTAAGCCCAGATTGAGCATAAAATTATTTCTGATAATTTTATCCATTTCTTTTGTCCAAGTTTTTTCATGTTTATTTGTTATATTAATCAATAGACTTTGCACCTAACAAATTCAGTCTAAAGTTTCTTTCATAGAGTGTTGAAACCATGATCAAGTGTCGGTCAGTTGTGACTAACGAAGACTACTTCATCTCCACCAGTTCTTTTTTATCAAGATGAGGATCTTGAAATAATAAGACAATGTTGTTGTGAATTCGTGACACACGAGCTGATGATTTTTTTTTTCGAGGGATGTCTTCTGAAGTAGGTGATTATTCCTTCTAAAGATACACCATTTGCACAGATGCCTCAGTGCACTAAGTATTTCTTTTAAATATGGTTTCGAGCTAGTTCAGATGAGAACTGGACTGACTTTACATTTGACCATTGTTAGGTTGCTTTCTTTTATTCTTTCCTTTTTCTTTTCAGGAAGTTTGGTTGCTCTCTTTTACTGATTCCAGCTCTTTTGCAAGTGGAGCATACACCTCACAGGCACAATAGTCTTCGGTTCACACGAACTACACAAAACTACACAACATGTTTAAAAGCTATCACAAACCTACACTACACGAAGTCTGTATCCTGGAACTGCACTTTTCTTATCCTTTCGTATCACAGAACTATACCTTTAGCAAACTATTTCACAGGACTATATTTTTATTCTCGCTTTTCATGTGGGAGACTACGCTCTAGAAATTTATATGACAAACTTACGCTATATTCTTTATTCTATTTCACAAAACTTTACTTTGGTAAGTGTAGTTTGGTGATACTGACCATCAGTACAGTGAACTTTCGTGATACAGAAGGGCAAGCAAAATGTATTTTTGCTATACATAATGATAACAAAACTTAGTTTTCTGAAATTGATTAAAAACGTATAGCTCTGTGATATGAAAAGATAAAAATGTGTGGTTGTGTGTGAAATAGCTTTTCCAAAGTGTAGTTTTGTTGAAATTACTCATTAATATACTCACCAATCATGTCATCTTGTGTCCTGAGGTCGCAAGGTAACTTTCTAACAGGCCTTGACAACTTTATTCTAGCCAACATATCCTGCAATTGCTCCAAGCTCCCAAGGGGGACCTGCAACTAACTATTCTTGTTGCCTCGTTCTGGTCTCCATCCTCCACATCTGATAGCTTCCAAATTCCAATGGCAGATCCTCTGACCATTGCCTCGGTCGGGTGGGGCATCAAGGTCGCAGGTTGGATCATCTCGCCAATCATGTCCAGGCTCCTTAATAAAGGCTTTTCCTACCTTGGCTTTCGTTCATCAGGCAAGCTAAAAAAACTAGAGAGCAAATTCCTACAACTGAAGTTGATGCTGGAAGCAACTGAAGCCAGCCCTTGCAACGACAGGTTGGAACCATGGGTGAAGGATCTCAAGTCTGCTTTTTACGAAGCCCAAGACATCCTTGTCTATATTGATTATGGCCATCTTGAAAGTCGCATCCGTTCTCAAATCAATAAGTATGGAGTCACATGTTTTCAGTAATCAGTACAACACAAAGCAGGTTCGTGCCATTTTGTTTAACCAAAGCTACATGTAGTACATAATTCTAATGCTACTGACTAAAGACTATATGTATTTGTTGTATAGTTCAACAGAAGATTAAAAATGAGCTGTATATGTTACCGTATATCATATAGAGCATATATTAGGGTCCAAAAAATGCAAACCTTGATATTTATCTTATGTTTCATAAGATAAGTTCAGAGTTTTATTTCTTTTTGTGAGCCTACTAGATGTCCCATGCATAGAAACGGCTAGTGTGGGCCAAGAAAAAAAAGTAAAGTGAAAGAAAATGGGGTTTGGGGCTGAAAGGAATTAAGCTCAATCCTCAGTTTATTTCTGGTTTGAAACATGCTGCATCATTTTTTTACATATAAAGAAACCAGCTACATCATGGGAAAACAAATTGCTGAAATACTGTAATGATGATGTGTTGTGGAACGGCGCCAGGGCCTCAGCCCACATGCGCAAGAAGAGAGAGATCGAGTCTTCTTCTTCCTTGCCTACCCTCCCTAGAACTCGCGGCAGCCTCTTATAGCTAATTGATCTTATCTGCTAACAAACTACTTACTGACTAACAAACTCTTTGCTGCCGCTGAGTCGCTAGAGTAGCCCAGCTCCTCCCGTAACATGATGAGCCTCCTAGGAGAAACTACATAAGCATGACGAAAGGTCCAAAAGATTTCGAAGTCAGATTGACAGGATAAAAGGATAACACAGATTCAAAAAAGTCATATATATTTGCACCATGAAGTTGATAAACCATGGCGTTGACGATGTTTCATTCATTAAGCACGAATTGCAGCACAGGGCATCACTGGTGAGGATGTTGAGGGCACCACCATGGGTGCAAAATCTGAGTTGATTGAGTTCTCTGATGCACTTGGCGGAATGTTGTCAAGTTTCTCTTAAAAGTGAATACTTCCGTAGAAACCTTTATAAAAATGTAATCCACCAAATAAGCCAAGCTCTTCATCCAGATTACCGGTGTTATTGCCAAAAGAATGGCAAAGCGTGGATCATCAGTGAGTATGATCCATAGTGTTGGATGAAATTTCATAGTGTATAAACACTCCTATTATATTATTTTTCATCTTTAGAAGAGTAATGTAGCTATATTCCTTTTGTCAAAACCTGTTTCTATGGCAAAGAGCAAACATGTGGAAAATATGTAAACTCCAATAAAAAATAAAGAAAAATGGGGAACCCTTGTAATACCCTACGTCAAAAATCTGGGCGGGCACAAGCATGCTATAGAACATTTCTTGCACTTTCGCCCTCGGTTCATGTAAAAGGTTAACATGAAAGTGCTATGCTTTAATTTGACCCTCACCCACCCAATCAATCCAACTGGGATTAATCTCACAACTCACTTCTGGGCCTCTTGGTGTGGGGTGTTACAGCACTAGCTAGTGGCATACACATTATTTTTCTTGATGTTTTTATTTGTTGTGTAAGTAGGACCGGGATTATTTGAATGTTGTTAAATTCTGTGTAACTCAAAGGCTTTCACAGGTTGTTGGATTGCTGAAGAATTTGAAGGTTTCCACTGTGTCACGTACAAAGCTGAAAGCAAACTTAGATAAGATAGAAAAACTAATCGATGAAGGACACAAACTTCTTTCATTGCTAAAGTTGACAATCAGAAGTGACGATATGAACCATACTGTGAGATCACCCAATAAAACGGCTTCAGCTGCTCCAATTGTATTTGGCCGAGATGGGGATGTTGAAATGATAAGAAGAATGCTTCGTGATGCACCTGTTGCCGATGAACCAAGCTCAAGTAGAAAAAAGTGTTATTCCGTGATTGGTATTTATGGCATTCCAGGTTCAGGGAAGACGACCCTCGCACAATATGTTTGTGAGCATGAAAGGGAAGATGGATATTTTGACCTAATTTTGTGGATCCATGTTTCTCGGAATTTCAGTGTGGATACTTTTTTTTCTGAGATATTGGAGATAGCATCTGGTGGGAAAAGGGATCAGCTCAGTAATCTTGACATGCTACAAAGAGAACTAGAGGCGAAACTGGCGGGCAAAAGGTTCTTTATGGTACTGGATGATGTCTGGTATGACAAAGGTGTCAGTGAACAACAACTGGATCTTCTACTTTCACCATTGAATGCTGGGAAGAGGGGAAGCAGAGTCCTGGTGACCACTAGAACTGCAGATGCAGCAAGAGCTCTTGGTGCTCAAAATGTTATTCCGATTCCTGAACTGGATAAGGAGCAATATTTGTCAATGTTTATGCATTATGCCCTTGATGGTGCAACATTTGTTGACCAAACATAATTTAGAGAGCATCAGTTGATTGGCAGAAAAATTGCTGAGAAGCTAGGAGGATCACCTCTGGCAGCAAGAACAGTGGCAGGACAACTTAATAGGAGACTAGATATTAATTTTTGGACAAGGGCCCTAAACCGTGACTTATTGAATGATATTATGGGAGCTCTATGGTGGAGCTACCAACAACTTGATGAGCATCTGAGGCAATGTTTCACATATTGTAGTATGTTTCCTAGAAGATATGCGTTGAAGCGCGACGAGCTAGTTCAGCTGTGGGCTGCAGAAGGTTTTTTGAGACTGCCAATGGTACAGTGGATATGGAAGATATCGGTCATGACTGCTTTGATGTTCTATTGTCTTGCTCATTTATTCAACCAAAAGGAAAGGGTGATGCCTTGTTCTTTACAATTCATGATCTCTTGCATGACCTAGCAGAAAGAGTCGCTGGAAGTGACTGTTTTAGGATTGAGGAATGTACAAGGAGTCAAATTCCTCAAGGCGTTCGTCATCTTTATGTTGAGTCCTACAATAGAAATGTGTTTACAGAGCAGATTTTAAAGTTAAAGACCTTGCGCACTCTGGTTATATCTTCTACTGCCTATGAAATGACTGCACAAGACTTTGAGTGCTTGCTCCTGAATCTAAAGAAGCTGAGAGTGCTGCATATTACACTTAGCTGGTTGCAACCGATCCCAGCATCTATTAGTAAGTTAAAGCATCTTCGCTACCTTAGTGTTTTTGGATCCCCATCCTACATTATGAATCGGCGACACAAATTTGTCATAACTCTGCCACCCACATTTACCAAACTCTACCATCTGCAAAAGTTCAGTGTCCCACCAAATTGCCGTTTGCATTGTTCCTCCATTATGGAAACTTCCAACCTTGCGAACCTGAGGTACATTCTCCCATTTGATGGCTTAAACTTTCCACCTGATATAGGGAGGATCACATGGCTCAGAACTCTGCATGTCTTCACAGTAACAGAGCAAAGGGGCTATGAGATACAGCAGCTGGAGCACCTGAACAACATTCGTGGGACCCTTCTCATCTGTGGACTTGAAAATGTTAAAGGTATGGAGGAAGCTCGTCAGACCAAGCTAGAAAGCAAGGTATATCTCTCATATCTGGAACTGCACTGGAACCCCAGTGAACAGATATTGGAAAACCAGGATGTGCGAAATTCAAGGAAACCAATGTGGACAAGATTTCTCAAAGCTGGGTCCTCCAGACACGTCCGCAACGATGAGGGAAGGACTTGTGATCCTCAAGGGGATATCCTTGAGGCCCTCTGTCCACCGCCCCTGATCAAATCCCTGACTATCAGAAATTACAGTGGATCAACGTACCCGAGTTGGTTGTCGGGAGAACAGGGCACCCTAGAGAACCTGCAACGTCTAGAGTTGACAGGTTGCAATAAATTGGATGATCCCCACAAGATTAGCAAACCGTTCATGCATTTGCGTGTGCTTCATATTTCAGATTGTAGTTGGCACTCTCTGCCTGAGAACATGGAGTGCCTAACATCACTAATGGAATTGATTATATCTAACTGCAAAAGGATCATGTCCCTCGTACGATTACCTCCATCCCTCAAGAAGCTTAAAATTGACCAAATGGATGGATCAGATGCTCCGACCGGGATTATTGAATTCTTGGTTAATTTGCGTATCCTTGAGATTTCATGCTGCAGCTGGAACTCTCTGCCTAAAAACATGGAGCGCCTAATATCACTCGAGGAATTCACTATCAGTGCTTGCAACAAAATCATGTCAATACCAAGACTACCTCCATCCCTCAAGAAATTTACACTTAGGTGGTGCAGTAGCTCCATCACGGAGAGCTGCCGGACTAATGGACACCCGAATTGGCAGAATCTTGCGCATATCCCAGTGAAACGCATCGGTTGACTTGCCTTTGCATCTATATCTATCACTCTACATGTAAGTTTGTTGCTTATTTGTTCCATTGTCTCCCATATTCTCTTGTAAAAAGGAGGTGGATTCTCTGACCAAGAGATACACCACCGTCACGCCTCACATTGACTTGTCTCTGTGCGATACTTACTTAAACTTGTTCTCTTGAACAGAATTTGCATGCATGCACACCACAAATGGAATTCGACAATAGCTTCCTGTAGCTACTGCAAGGTGCTTACGTCCGTGAGGCAATTCAGCTAAGTGAGTTATCATTCTACTGGTACTACCAGCATGCAAACGTGGGATGTAGCTAAAAGAATATACATTTGTATGCACCACTTGGTTTGAAACACGATCGGTTTGTGTGTCTATATAAAGACTTGTGTTCTCCTTTGTAATATAACCCTTTTTTTTTGCGAGAATTGTAATATAACATTTGTGAGCTCAATACAAGGCATTGATATTAACTAGTCTTTTGGTTCCTCTCCTGTGGTTTGAGCTAGTTACCCGCAAAATAATAAAGGTTTGAGCTAGTTGTATTTCTCCAACATTGTCTACTCATTAAACGAGGAATGATTTGATCTTCAACCAGATTGATCCAGCAGTGAAAATTTCATTGGAAACAGGAACGCGGATGCATCAACCGTGGCAAATCTCCTGGCGAAAACTTTCCTGTCCCACTGCGACTTGAATCACTGAAACAGCTGATGGTTTTCAGGGTACTGCATCACGTGCAGGTAACTGAACCTGCCTGTACTGGCACTGGATCTGATACACAGATCACTCAGTGCGGAATTTGATTCCAAATTTACCGGTGTTCTTATTAGTTATCGAGCGCAGTGAAGAAGACGTGGTTGAATTAACCTGCAGTGAAGATATTACTGAAAAAGAGCGCAGCTTAAAGCTCCGCTATTGGTTTAGAGCAGAGGCTTCGGTGATCATGTTCTCTGCTAGGAATGAAGCTAGTCAAGACAGTGACACGTCAGTAATTCTCTGACGCTTTGTCGAAGAAATCGAGCTCCCAATCCTACCGTCGATTAGATGCTTGTTCTGATTCTTGTTTTAAGGAATGATTAGACACCATGTATACCTGAAGCCTGATCTCGCAGCCGCCATCGGAGCCGGTGGAAGCTCTACGGGCGTTCGCCGCGCCATTGGAAGTGAGGTCGATCAAAGCGGAAGCGACGGACGATGCTCCGGAGAGGTCGAGTGCTGGAAGCGTACTGCACGGGGCCAGCATTGCGTGGTGTACGGCGCCGCCGTGGAGACCTCGTCGACGACGAGGACGACCAGGACCAAAAATGTTTAGAAAAACATAAACTGTTCGATCCAATATAAGCGGTCCAGATGGGGTCTGACTTAAGTCGTTGAGAGATATTTGCATGCGACACCTTAGATTAGAGTCGTTAGCTATTCGCGTCCAGACCCTCAGATTAATTTGATCACTCATCTAGCCGCCAATATGGAGTATTTTCTGCGAGGCCCTTGGACCACTGACCACCTTCCGACGGCGGCGAACGGCGGCGAGATTCGGCGGCGACATCGCGCTCGCCGCATCTTACATCCGAACACCTCTGCTCGTTGCTGGATGCTTCCTGCAAGGTGATTCCGCATGCCTCCTTCCACTTCCCCATCTGATTCAGCACACATCACCCGGAGCAGAAGATGCAGGGCCCCATCCTCGAAGGGTGAACATCGAAGCAAAAATCTGTTTCTAATTAGAGTTAGGATTAAAGTAATGTGGACGTATGGATCAGCATTGAAGGAATTGCTGGTTCCTCCTTTTGTTTGCCATGTGATGAGGTTGCAATTTTTTGTCATAAATTTCAGATCTTTGCACTGATTATGCTGCTTGCCTTAGTAAATTTGTTTTCAAGTAGCATA
The DNA here is from genome assembly GCA_012490785.1 of Eragrostis nindensis. Taxonomy (NCBI): domain Eukaryota; kingdom Viridiplantae; phylum Streptophyta; class Magnoliopsida; order Poales; family Poaceae; genus Eragrostis; species Eragrostis nindensis. Next base: position 158,841 of record JAAXCT010000099.1, on the reverse strand, counting down.
ATGTTATGTTTCTAAAAATAATGTTATGTTTCTTGCCAGTCAAAGCCGAAGGCAGTGCTCAATGGGTTCGGTTAGTTTTGATAAGGCGGGTCTCGGTGCTTGCCTGTACCTATGATTATGTTTCTTTTATGCTTTCTTTTATGGATTCCAGGCACAACCAATGAACTACTCCCTAACTTATATAATTTCAATTTGCCCCACTAGGATGTAGATCGTTGACTTCTTAGTTCCGGGGCCTCGTCTGTCTTATCCGTGTTTTTTTTTTATATATTTTAACCTTTTTTTTAACTATTTCCAGATATGGACCACGGGAGAAACTATTTTCAGATTTGACCCCCGACACCCGCGCGACCGAAAGTGGCGCTGAAGTCTCCTGAATACGCGCCAGCGCCTCTGGCGCGGGTTGTGTCCGACGTGGACATGGCCCCGTCCGACGTGGACGACCTTGCCTCGCGGGTTCCGCGCCAACGCCCCTGGCGCGGACCGAGGGCGGGGATAAGTCGCGCGCGGGCCCGGCCCGCTCTCCTCCCCGCTCCCACTCCACCCTGCTCGCTCTGTTCGAACAGAGGAGAGGGCGTCGGCGCCCTCTCTCCACACCAAACCCACCCCCCCCCTCCCCCCCATCAAATCCTCAATATTCGACCGATTTGAACCTGATTTGGCTTGGAAACTTGGAGTAGCAAGGTATCCTCCCTCATCCCCTCAAGTTTTTTCCCTCGATTAGTGGCTATTTAGTGTAGATTTGGTGGTGGATTGTTGCTAGGGTTTGGGCACCTTAATTGATTTTTGGTTTAGAAATTAAGGAATTGTTGAGTTAGGATGAGTAGATATGAAGGCATAAGTGATAGCATTGTCTTATTTCATAGGATTTAGCATGATTTACCGTGGCCAATTAAGGATGTGATTAGTTAGTGATTAGTGAGATGACATGGTATAGGTGGTAATTAGCGTGATTTGGTTATATAATATGATATGCGTACTCATTAGTTGTTGTTTCTTGATGCAATGATATAGATGGAAAGAATTGTAAGAGTGCATTATGGTGGCGAAGTAATGGAAAGTGATGATGGATGTGTAAAATTTAGTAGCAACATGGCACATAAGGTTGTCGCATTTAAGCAGCGCCCGAAGTATAATGAGTTGGTTTGCAGAGTTAAGAATGTCCTAGGTTGGGAGGAACCGGGTGTGATCGTTGACATGAAAGGTCGATATGATGTTGGTCATGGCCACAGTTATAAAGTGATGATGCAATTAGATGGTCCGGTGGAGTGGGAGGCATATGTTGATTGTGTCAAGGAGACGCAATTTAAAATGCTGGAGGTGGTGGCGGTGAAGAGGGTGGTTAAGCAAGTGGAGTATGACATTGATTTGAACCGATCTCCGTGTGTTGCTGTGGAAGGAGGAAATGTTGGTCGTGAAGGTGGCGGTGAGAAGAGGATGGCATTGCATGGTGAGGGATGTAGGAGAGATTTGGTGGTTGCTCATTCATCCCATCAGGATGATGAGGCACAAGATGAGCGCGCTTGTGCTTGGCGGCCAGCGAAGGAGGAGGCTGCGCGGGATGAGTTTGATGACGCAAGGGTATCAAATGTTTTGGTACCAAGGGTATTTGGAGAGGAAACAGCAGAGGATGCACCATTTGACGCGGAGGTAGCGGATAACTCAGATGATGACCGTGATGTTGGTGACATGACCGAGGACGACTGCCGTGCCTTTGAGAAGGTAATTGGGCGTCATCCTCGTGTAAATGAATTTAGGGACCTCACAGGAATTGAGCATGCTGTTGTGGACGGAGGCCAGAACATGACCTCCATTCCGGATGTGAGTAAGGAGATAGTAGAGGAGGGTATTGAATTCCCTAATATGGCCGGGCTAAAGATGTGGTTGAAGGAGTACGCCGTGAGGCACAACCGGCCACAAAAGGTTGCCCATTCTGATTGTAACAAGAGGTACACTGCGGTTTGCGAGGATCCAGAATGTGACTGGACGGTTCGCGCCCGTCGAACTATTCGTAAGACATGGAAGATCACAAGTGTAGTGCAACCACACACTTGTGGATCAGATGAGCGGCCCGACAAGCATCGACAGTTGGATGCATTGTTTATTGCTCATCGTTTGGGTAATACGGTGAAGGCACAACCTAACATTGCTCCAAGAGCTTTGATAGAGATAATTAAAGAGGTATATGACTATGGAGTGACATATGGAAAAGCCTGGAGGGCTAGGGAGTTGGCCAGGAAAATGATATATGGAGATTGGCTTGAAGCCTATGAACGTCTTCCCGTCCTGTTCGAGGCAATGAAGGAGTGCAACCCTAGCATGGTATACCGCATAGAGGGTCACGAAGAGAAATTTGTAATGGAAGATAATCGGATGAAGCCTGTTTTTAACCGTGCTTTCTGGTGCTTTGGGCAATGTGTAGAGGCATTCAAGTGGTGTAGACCGGTTCTATCGGTCGATGGCACATTTTTGACGGGGAAGTTCAAGAGAACTATTCTCACGGCCATTGGAGCAGATGCGGAGGATCAATTAATACCGCTTGCATTTGCTCTTGTTGAGAAGGAGGACAATGAGAACTGGGAGTGGTTTATGCACTTGGTTAGAGTTAACGTCATCGGCCCTCATAGAGAAGTCTGTGTTATATCTGACAGGCACCGAGGTATATTGAATGCGGTGGAGAAGGATATCCCGGGACATTGCCGCGTGCATCATCGATGGTGCATGAGGCACTTTGCAGCCAACTTCCACCGTGCAGGAGGCACTAAGGCCCAAACTGAAGAACTTAGGCGGATTTGCATGATTAAGGAGAAGGCAGTATTTTTTGATGACATGAAGAGCTTGATTTCCGTACTTGAGGACGGTCCGAAAAAATTCTTGGAGGACCACATGGCAGAGAAGTATAAGTGGGCAAGGGCGTTCGACCGTGAGTGGAGACGATATGGTATGATGACAAGCAACATGGCTGAGGTTTTCAACAAAGTGCTTAAGGGAATTCGTGGTTTGCCTGTCACAGCCATTGTAGCGTACACTTTTGATAAGTCGAATGAGTATTTTGTGAACAGATTGAGTAAGGCTGAGAAGTTGAAGAACGTGGACAAACGAAAGTTTGGCAATGTTGTACTATCGAAATTGACGAAACAGAAAAAGAAGTCGGCCCTCCAACGTGCAGTATGCTATGACAAGAAAACATTGAAATATGAAGTTACAGAACCGGGTGGCACCACTGTTGGTGGTGAACATATGGGGCCGGTCATTTATAACCATTCTTACTACTAATGAGTGCTCATGTCAATATCCTCAAATTTTCCACCTCCCATGTTCGCACATCATCACACTATGCAGGCTGAACCGTGTGAATTACCAATCAGTGATTCATGTGCCTTCGGAATATTCTTTAGATGTTTTGATTAAGACATGGATGCCTCGTTTTGAGCCTTATCTAGATCCAACACAGTGGCCACAATACGATGGAGAAACATATGTCGGAGACAAGGATTTAGAGGTTGTAGGCAGGGGTAGAAGGAGGACGAAGCGTCTTCGGAACGACATGGATAGCATGCAGGGTGGGTCGTCGAGGTCGAAGAACCGTGTTGATTACTTTCTGTACAAAGGTGTCTCCGATCGATGCACAACTTGTAACAAGGAAGGCCACAAGAAAATTACGTGCCCTCAAAAGGGGCGAACAGGTCCAGCACGGGGTAGAGGTACTCGGACAAGGGGTAGTCGGCAAACAAGTAAGGCGAGGAGATCGTTGCCAATGATACGAAGTGTAAGATTACTGTAGTACTTTATATGTGCATAGATTAAATTAATACTTTATCGAGCATTAATATTTCTTTCTTGTAATATTCTTTTTGCTGATGTTACTTGTTATTTGTCCGCAGGATGGCGCAGCACCTAGCACTTGAGGAGGAGTACGATGCGGGACACCGGGCGAGGATGATTGTAGGAGGAGAGGTACGTTTGCAGTTTCTTTGTTGTCATGTTGTTCAATAATAATTGAAGACTCATGTCACCGGCTTTTTAATTTCAGATGCCTCAGCCGCTACGTCCCCGCAATCACAATGTTGGAGTGCCATTTGATGCACGGTTCAGGCCATATCTCGGAGAGGCTGGGCTCCTTGGTTTCTCGACGGTGCTGCAGCGGGGTACGTGCCCTTTGAATGCCCCTGCACTGTCAGCATTGGTGGATAGATGGAGGCCGGAGACACACTCGTTCCACTTGCCTTGTGGAGAGATGACCGTGACACTGGAGGATGTTGCTATGATTTGTGCTCTTCCTATACGAGGTATCGCTGTGTCAGGGAGCACAGCTTGTGGGGGTTGGAAGGATATGGTCTTTGACTTGCTTGGAGTGTATCCGGATTACGAGACAGCAGAGTCCAAGACATCAGGTGTTCCTCTCACGTGGTTGGAGGAAAACTTTTCGGACCTAGATGAGGATGCAGATGAGGAGACGGTTCAGGCATATTGTCGTGCTTATATCTTGGAGATGTTTGGTTCAGTCTTGTTCCCAGATGCATCTGGAGATGTTGCATCGTGGATGTTTCTACCCTTGTTGAGGGATTGGCCAACTGCAGGCAGCTACAGTTGGGGTTCTGCAGTTCTTGCTTGGTTGTACCGTCAGCTTTGTAGGGCGACACAGAGGACGAGTCCTTCGTCCAGTTTGGGTGGTCGCACGTTCCTGCTGCAAGTGTGGATGTGGCTGCGGCTTCCCGTTGACACACATTTGCGTGCCACAGCATACAACTTGTACGATCACCCTGGCGTGAACATTGGGAGGAGGAAGGATCTGTACATTGCCTACACGAATGAGATGGATTCGTTGCATCCTAATCAAGTAAGTTCTGAAAAGATAATTCCGCATGGTTACGACCCTATGTGATCAATTGGTCGTGGTAGTAACATGTATCTTTTTGCAGGTGGAGTGGACACCATACAGGTCAGAAGCAGTCCAGAACCTCCAATTGAACTACCATTGCATGGCTGACAAGGACTTGTGGGGAATGAGGTGCCCGCTTATATGCTTCTACGTGGTGCAGTACCACTTGCCGTATAGGGTGCAGCGGCAATTTGGGTTGTTTCAACCATGTCCTCCAGAGCCTTTCTCCACTAGCGTCAGCCTTCACAGGTGAGTAATGAATCAAAGATTATAGTTGCTCATGTCTTTATGTTACGATTTCTCAACATTTTCTTTTTTCTATGGACAGGATGGATAGACAGAAATGTAAGAAGATAACGGATTGGTTGCATCAGCATCGGGAGTACATTGCTGAGTGGAACCAAGCCTGTGCCGCGATGCTGCAGGAACCCACATGGCTGCACCAACCACCGCATGATCCACGCGCATTTTCTACGTACCTTCAATGGTACCACAACAACTATCGGGTTCACTTGAAGCCGAGGTGGACTGAAGCGGATATCTTAGATGATGGATCCGATGAGGATGCGGCGAACCCCTACGATACAGACGTGCGTCGCGGCCATCAAGTGGAGATGGGGCCTGTCACTGACCGAGTGGTTTGTCACCTTTCTTGTTGTTCTACTTGCTCTCTTCGTAAACCATATGTATCGTTGACCTACAATTGTTTCTTCAGGCAATGGAGCTGTATCGTACGGTCAATGAGGCGGGTGTGGCTCTAAGGACACCGGTGGGAGGACGAAATGCTGAAATGACTCTACGTCACTTTGTGGAGGTAGTTTAACACATTTTTTGCACTTAGGCCTATTTTAATGCGATTTTGTTTTGTAACTTGTATCCTTTTGCAGCAAATACGTTCGCGATGCCGCAAGATGGCTGCTCGTCTTGGTTGCCGCAGGGCTGTTGTCGAAGATGTTGTTCACCATCCAACATCGTCTCGGGCAGGAAGCGCTTCAAACATGCAGTCAAGGGCCACTTCTTCTACAGGACTACACACGTCGCACGCGGAGGATGAGGAGGATGAGGAGGACGCGGAGGACGAGGACGAGGACGAGGAAGCGGAAGAAGAGGACGACGACTATATTGCACCGACCGAGCTTGGTGCCTCACAGCTGGGAGATGCACCCTCCCCTTCTCAGCCTACACAGAGGGGAGCTCGCAAGCAGCCAAGGGACCGGTATGTTGATCCGAGCCTTGTCATCGAAGGACATCGCCGAGAAACAAGGCCAACCAACAAGTACACTCCGGGGACGAATGCGTTGAAGAAGCAACGCAAGAGGAAGTGATGTGCTGTTCTTGTTTGTACTATTGGACTCTTTGTTGCTTATCTTTGCTGGATATGAAGAAGTCTTTGTATTATTCGACTTATGTGTTGTTGTTGGACTTCTTTAGTTATTCTGAGGTCGAATGTAGAATGTGGATGATGTCTGTGCTGTTCTGCTGTCTGTGCTGTGCAATGTGTACAAGCAGACTGATTATGTTTAGTCTGGGCATCGCAGCAACAGCGCCAGAGGTATTGGCGCTGAAATGACAAGAGTCCAGCGCCAATAGGGCTGGCGCGGGTGGCCCCGCCACAGGGCGGCCAAGATGCCTCCATCGGGTCGATCTGGCCCAAAAGGGTTCCGCGCCAGCCTATTTGTTGCGTCTCCGAGCAACTCAGCGCCAATAGGGCTGGCGCGGGTACCCCGGCCACCAGCTCGGCCGAAATGCCTCCATCGGGTCGATCTGGCCCAAAAGGGTTCCGCGCCAGCCTATTTGTTGCGTCTCCGAGCAACTCAGCGCCAATAGGGCTGGCGCGGGTACCCCGGCCACCAGCTCGGCCGAAATGCCTTCATCGGGTCGATCTGGCCCAAAAGGGTTCCGCGCCAGCCTATTTGTTGCGTCTCCGCGCAACTCAGCGCCAATAGAGCTGGCGCGGGTACCCCGGCCACCAGCTCCGCCGAAATTCCTCCATCGGGTCCAACTGGGCAGACCTGGGCCAATAGTGCTGGCGCCGAACCCTTTTGGGCCCGGCCCAAGGCAAGCTAGTGCTATGCGCAGATATTTATCAAACGGGGCCCATTTTCTTAGGCATTCGACTGCTATATAAAGTGACCCTATGTGCAAGGTGCATGTCACAAGCCTCACAATGGATGAGGACGACTCACCACCACGTATCAGGGTGAGAAGAGAGCTCGATGCGGCGCTTGCAAAGTGGCGCAATGGACCTCCTGCAAACGACCCTAACAGAGACACCTTTCTGAATCCCCGAGCACCACCAACAAGATTCGAGGAGACGCCTCAGTGCCACTGCGAAAATTGTGCGTATCTAGTCTATCTTTCGAGATGGACACTTGGGGGAGGCGCTACTGGAAGTGCCCCCAGGAAGATCAGAACGATCTGGAGACATTTCCTTCCACGGTATGATATTTAATTGCTGTCGATGAACGTTCCGTGTATTTGATGTACCTTAACTATATATTGTTTACGCAGACAAGGGAGAGGGCAAAACAACGTGCTAGGGAAAGCAAATACAACAAGTTGCCGAAGGGATGTGACTTTGTAAAGTGGATCGATCACGTCATCTCGCCTAAAGATCAGGAATGGGTGAACTTGAAGAAGAAGTGGGAGTTGGACGAGCTTCGCGACAAGGCCAAGGGCAAAGCAGGCTCATCTTCCAAGGCGGAGGATGACGGCTCCGAGACGTTTTACCTGGACGATTATTAGTGGATTGTGTCATGCATAACCCGGATATTTCGTTGTACTATGTTCACTGTCAACCAATTTAAATTCCCTAAGGCGTGTTAGGATTAGATCCACGTACAGTCAGGTTAGTCATTATGTGCATGGAACACGTCATTGTTCACATCCGACCTATGTATGTTTCATTCTAAGTATTAATGTGCAAGCCGGGTTGTTTTCCTTTCATCCATCTATGTACACTCGACGTGTTCTCAATTATGTTTCAAAGGGCCTACTTCCTTTACATCGACATCAATGAAAAGTAAAGTCATTAAAGGATTCCCTTATCTCTGAGTTAGCAGTGCGAGGGCCTACAACCGTCACATCAACATCACAACAAATGACTGTCAGGCATTGGATTCCCTTGTATTTCAATCAATGTTGCATCTGTGCCCACACTAGTGCACGTACCGAACTGGCCCAATGAGCCGTCAACATCACCCTATTCAGATGTTGCAGGCCACTTGAAGGCGCATCATAACCCAACATCAAGGCATGCTTTTGCAGGCCAGACTGCATCAATGCAGTGCACTCCAAATAAATCACTGCACTCGTACAGGCTATGCCTCCTTTATCTTTTCAGACTGCATCAATGCAGCTGCACGCCTCCTTATTAAGGAACGTAGGGCCATGCTTTTCAGAGCACCCAGCCTCTGTGCATGCATGTGGATGTCGTACCAAACAATGGCCCTGCCTCAGTGCATGCATGTGCCCCCTGCATGCATCCCAAAGCGTGTTTTGCAGGCCAGACTGCATCAATGCAGTGCACTCGAAATAAATCACTGCACTCGTACAGGCTATGCCTCCTTTATCTTTTCAGACTGCATCAATGCAGCTGCACGCCTCCTCATTGAGTTAAGGAACGTAGGGCCATGCTTTTCAGAGCACCTAGCCTCTGTGAATGCATGTGGGATGTCGTACCAAACAATGGCCCTGCCTCAGTGCTTGCATGTGCCCCCTGCATGCATCCAATGTCCAACACTGACCCTACCTCTCTGCATGCATGTCCATTATTGCTCTCATACTCTACCCTACCTCTGTTACATCCACATCACTGGCCAAAGCAAAGCACAGCTGAGCTGACGTCGATATCATCGCTCTCACATGCAAAGCATCCAATGCCTAGCTTCACATATAAATGTAATGGGTTGCACAAAGAAAACAAGGTACCTACTGCACCAAACCGTCCACATGGCTGAGTCAAGCAACAGAAACCTTCCATTGCCTCTATGGACCAACCGGCCGCTATGCAAGTGCGGTCATCGAGCCATGATTAGAACATCGACAAAGCGTGCCACATGTGGCATGAGGTTCTTTGGGTGTCCTGACTTGGACCCTGATTTCATGGTAACTAAGCATTTCTCTAACATTTGTAACCTTTTCCAGTCTCTAACACTACAATCATTTCGATGAATACTGTACACTTTCAGGGTTGTGACTTCAAGCAATGGATTGATTCGGTTCGGCCCACAAATGCTACTCGTGCACCCATCGAAGCGGAAACCACAAGTGAATACCTCATGAGGATGGGTGACCATCAAAGGCTCCAACAAGCACGTCCAACTAGAGGCCAAAGGGAAGAAAACATTCAGCACGCCGAACCTACAAGGGAGGAACTAATGGAGCAAAGGATAAAGGCAGCAATGGATGAACGTCGCTGCCGTGAAGAGGAAACACGCCAGCGTGCAATGGCACGAAGGCAACAGCGTGAGGAAGCAGCTCATCAACACCATGCTCAACAAGTAGCTGCATGGCGCGAGGAGGCTCGACGGGCACAAAGGGTGCCTAAGTAGCAGCATTACTTACATTCATGTCGCTTCAATTTCAAGTATCCTAAACCAATTGTCCTTCCCTTATCGTAGTAATTTTATGTGGGACATAATTGCATTTGTATCGGTGACGTCTTGTATCTAGCCAATGTTGTATTATCCTTGTTCAATGTTGCATTTTCAATTTCCTAAGGCATGTCAGGATTAGTGCGGTGCACATTAGGTTAGTGGTTGTGTGTACCGAACATGCCAGTGTAATTTGTTTTCCTATGTACTTATATTTTAATGCATTATTCTATTTCCTCACCAATGCAATATACTTTCTTTTCTTCTCTTAACACTCGTGGACTTCCTTTTCACTTCAAAACACAGCCGATCTAACCAAAATTTCCAACACAAACAAGCAGGCTCCGTGCCAGGGGCGATAGCGCGGAACCCGCGAATCAAGGTCGTCCACGTCGGACGGGGCCATGTCCACGTCGGACACAACCCGCGCCAGAGGCGCTGGCGCGTATTCACGAGACTTCAGCACCACTTTTGGTGGCGCGGGTGTCGGGGGTCAAATCTGAAAATAGTTTCTCCCGTGCTCCATATCTGGAAATAGTTAAAAAAAGGTTAAAATATAAAAAAACACGTCTTATCCTAGTGGGAACGGGCCTCTTACATGTGGCCTATGGTTTAATATCAGCCGATGAAGTACTGCACTAATGTACTCTCAATTTGTGCCACTAGGACGAAGATCGATGACTTCTTAGTTCTTGGGTTGCAAGGAAGTTCTCTTTTTTCTTATCCTGATGGTCACCTGCAATTTACTCAAAGGTTCGGCCAGAACAACCAGCAGCAGGCTATCATTGTTTCAGTCTCCCTGTTCCACATGTGAGAGCTTGCAATGCATCCGGGTAGCTCAGCTAGCGTAGGATGGGGCATCTCGGTGTCAGGTTGGCTGGTCTCTCCGATCATGACCAAGCTCCTCACCAAAGGCTTCTCCTATCTCGGTTTAAGCTCATTAGAAAAGGTCGAGAAATTGGAGAGGAAGATACAACTGAAGCTGATGCTTGAAGCAGCTGAGGACAGTCCTCAGAGGGAAACACTGGAGCAATGCATGAAGGAGCTCAAATCTTCCTTTTATGCAGCCGAAGACATCCTTGACGAGATTGATTGTCACCGTCTCCAAAATAAGGTTCTTTATCAATCTGTCAGCAGAGCAGAGGAGGTTATTTCCTGTCTTCGCCTTCATGAAAATATATTTGCACAGCTATAAGATTTAGAGAAGGAAAGTTCCATGTGCTGTAGAATTGATGCTTATGATGACTAATCAAGCTGTACTACTCATATATACAATAGTAGCATTTATAAACTGTAACAACTCATCATTGTTTATAAACACTAAAACTCGTCTTTGTTGTATAAAGCTCATGCCACATGGTTGCGTCCAATAGGCAAATGAATGAACTGTTGTGCTCTGTTGATACCCTTTTTCTATGTCTCAGGATGGATATCATTTTTTCTTGATCAACAACTTTGCTACCCTGATTGGTTTAGGCTCACTAATCCCTGATTGTGCACAAACATTTTCTAATAGTTATATCCATTTCAGTTGGCTGAAGTTTTTCATGTTGATTTGGTGTGTCAACCAAATTGCTTTGCATGGTGTAACTATCAATTTTCCTTGGTATGAAATAAATTTCTTGCTAACATTACTCTTAACTTGCTTTCGTAGGATGTTGAAACCATGAACGATTTCAATGTTACCATTGAGACAAGAACAGAGCTGAAAGAAGCCTTAGATAAGTTAGAAAACCTAATTGATGAAGGACAGAGAGTTCTTTCATCGCTCAAGTTGCCAGTCAGTTGTGACTATATCAACAGTGCACCAAACAGTACTGTGAGATCGCCAACCAAGACTACTTCATCTCCACCAGTTGTATTTGGTCGTGATGGGGATCTTGAAATAATAAGAAAATTTCTTCGTGATACAACCGCTGATGATGAAGCTAGCTCAAGTAGAACCAGTTGTTATTCTGTAATGGGTATCCATGGCCTTCCAGGATCAGGGAAGACAACCCTAGTACGGCATGTTTATGAAAAAGAAAGGAACGATGGTTATTTCAACCTTGTCATGTGGATCCATGTTTCTCAGAATTTCAGCGTGGATACTATTTTCACTGAAATGGTAGAGATTGCATCAGGTAGAAGTAGGGATCAGTTCAGTAATCTTGATATGCTGCTAAGGGAATTGAAGGCAAGTCTGAGGGACAAAAGGTTTCTACTGGTACTGGATGATGTCTGGTATGACGAAGATGCCTGTGGAAAGTTGAATCTTCTACTTTCTTCGTTGATGGTTGGTAAGATGGGAAGCAAAATCTTGATGACCAATCGAACTGTTGATGCAGCAAGAGCTCTTGGTGCTCAATATCTTGTTGCAATTCCTGACTTGGACGAGGAGAGATTCTTTTCAATGTTCATGCATTATGCGCTTGATGGTGCAGCAATTATTGAGAGCACATCAATCAATTGGGAGAAAAATTGCTGAGAAACTAGGAAGATCACCTCTAGCAGCAAGAATAGTGGCAGGACAGCTGAAAAGACGATTGGCTTTTGATTTCTGGATACATACCATGAACAGTGATTTGTTGAACAATGGAACTTGGGCCGCTCTATGGTGGAGCTACTAACAACTTGAGGAGCATGTCAAGCAATGTTTCGCATATTGTAGTATTTTCCCCAGAAGACACGAGTTGCAGAGAGATGAGGTAGTTCACCTTTGGATGGCAGAAGGCTTTGTGAAGGCTACAGATACAACAGATGATGTAGAAGATGTTGTTCATGACTACTTTGATGTGCTATTGTCAACCTCATTTATTCAATTACAGAGAACTGATTTTGGCAAAGAGTACTTCATAATTCATGATATGTTCTATGACTTAGCAAGAAGAGTGGCTGGAAACGACTGTTTTAGAATTGAGAAATGCATGGTGGGGAAAATTCCTCAAGATGTTCGATACCTATTTATTGTGTCCTATGATGAAAGACTTTTTCAAGAGCAAATTTTAAATTTGAAGTCCCTGCGCACTATAATAATATGTTCATCCAGCAAAAAGAGGATGAATTCCGAAGATTTTAGAAGAATGCTCAAGAGTCTAAAGAAGTTGCGGGTGGTACATTTGGAAGTAGACAGTGTTGGGGATCGGTATTTACGATAATAACGACACCCCCTTTCTGCCTTTGGTTTTTGACTGCAGGTAACCTAGCTGCCGACATTTCGAGCTTCGGCCGAAGAATTGGCGGCAGCCCTAGGAGCCGCAATATCGCGTCGCCGGCATTATTCAACAAGACGCGACCGCTGGCGATGAATTGGCGGCGACTAGGAATGGCGTCCAAGAATGGCGGCGATCCCAGGGGGAGATAAAGCCCGGCATGACAACGTGTGAGGATCGGGCTGGCGAATGACGTCACCCAGCTAGGGTTTCCGTCGTCAAACGGAAATGTCGTTTGTACCCTTTTGACAATGTTGTACAGAATATTCCGCGAATATGGTGGGTGGCCAAGGGTAATTTGGTCATGTCAAAATAACCCTTGGCCTTCCCTATAAATACCCGCCCCCGAGCTCCGTAGAACGGGACGGAACACGAGATCACACCTTGTAATGAAATGCTGTTCCGTTGTCTCTGGAGTGTCACTTGATGGTCCGTGTCGGGATTCTTTGTTGCTACAATGAAGAGTTCCCAACATTGGCGCCCACCGTTTGTGTTGCTCGAAAATACCACCCGTGATGCCACAAAGAAAGAAAAAAGCACCTAGTCCAAAAACCACCATCAGCTCTCACCCGCCGGATTTAGAGGAAGAAATTCTCCCTCCCAACCCGGCATTCTCGGAAGAAGAAATTCGTTGGGTATTCATTCAAGCAAAGCAAATGGCCGACGAGGCCAACCGAATTTCCGGCGCGGCGCAAGCAAGCTTGGCCGCCGGAATTCGGCCAACTGGTGAGGCAATCGCCGCCAAAAGCTCTATCAATTTCGCTCTCAGTGAAGAAGCAGAGAAGTCGAAGCAGGTAAAAGCCGGCAAGCAATGGGCGGAACCACCGTCGGCAATCAACCCTGAAGAAAGTGATCCAGAGGAAGATGAAGTTGACAAGCAAATACGTCAGCTGTCCAACTTGCAACAACTTGGAAAAAGACTCAAGCTAACAAAGGAGAAGATAATCTCTGAAGAAAGGGCTAGAGAGAAAGAAAGGCTCCGGTTGCAGATCGAACAAGCAAAGGCGGCAGTCGCCGAACTGCAAAAAGAGCTCGATGAGATGACAAGCGCCACAGGGCAAAATAGCGACGCAAAAAGAGAGCATCACCAAGTGACTCCCGACTTTGAAACAAACATCAATGGCGAGGGCCATCATAGGCCTCGGAATGTATACCGCCAGTATGTACCTTTCGTGAGTAAAGTCGACAAGAACTCCCCCCTGTCAGAAGGCCTTCAGTTGACCCCATAGCCAGCAAAATACAAGCCTATCTCCTTATCAAAGTACAATGGCTCAACCGACCCAAGGCAATTCTTGATGTCATTTGAAGCCGCAGTAGCGTCTGCCGGAGGAGACGATACTGTATTGGCCAAGACCTTTGTCACCGCAATTGAGCATCAAGCCCTCGAGTGGTACTCTAGGCTGAAGCCCGGATCAATATATTCATGGGAGAACCTAAGGGACAAATTGACGACAAACTTTCAAGGTTTTCACAGAACATCTATAACTGCAGATGAACTCAGAGCATGTGTTCAGCAAGAAAAAGAGCCTCCGCAAGACTATTTTCAGAGATTTGTCAAGCTCAAAGCCCGAACAGATGACATTCCAGATCAAATTGTCATTGATGCCGCAATTGGAGGGTTGCGAGCCGGCCCTTGTGCCACTCATTTTTCCATGCACCGCCCTTCAACACTCGAAGAGCTCTTCTCAACGGTAGATCAGTTCTGTAGAGCCGACAATGACCATAGAAGAAGATTAGAGCAGCAGAGCGCGCTGCGCCAGGCGAAGAAAAACCAATCGAGCCAGAGGCAGCAGGATTGGAATTCGTCTAGGAGAGGTGGCAACAACAATCAGAGCCAGAACTCCAACTTTGTCAATCACATCAACAACCAAGAAGAAAAAGCCGACACAAGCAGCTCTGCCGGCAATTTTCAGCACAGAGGAGGAAGAAACAATCGCTCTCGAGGAAGGGGCCGTGGCAATTCGCACAACTCGCGAAACCAAGAGCCAAAAAAGCCATACTGTCTGTTTCACGGACTTGACAAGGGTCACACCTCCAAGGAATGCCCAGAAACAAAAGATGCCATGGAAAGAATGAAAGCCAAGGAGCAAAGAAGCGAAACACAGAGAAGTGTCAATCATACGTCTGCCGCCAATTCTTGGAACAACTCACCTTTCGGCGCTTCCTACCCATTCCAATACTTCCAGAATTCTTACAACCCTCATCACCACTTCCAAAGCCCATACCAACCACATCCACCACCCTCGCCGCAGATTCAGCATTTGGCGACTTCCCAAACAAGTTCACACGTGCCCCAGCCGCAAATTCCTAGAATCACTGCTTCGGAGGAGCCTGTTGGTGCTTTCTAGGTGCACATTTTATATGACAAATATGGTGTTTCTAATACCTTATTAAGTCATTATTGCTAACAATTAACCCCCATTATCATATATATGCGTAGTTTCTGTGTATTCGGAAGATTTACAGGAAACAGGTGAGAATTAAGAGACTACGAGTAAAGAGCTGCTGGAGGCCCGAAGAACGAGGAAATTGGAGACCGTGCCGATCGGCACGTCCCGTGTGCCGATCGGCACAATGGAGGTCGGGCCCGAACTTGAAGCCCACTCGAAGAATATGGAGCCCAGAAGAAATATCAGAGTCGGAGTCGGTGAAATCCAGCCCACAACCGAAAGAGACTATAAAGAGAAGATCTTGGTCACGAAGGAAAAGGGGGCGGCGAAGAGACAGACAGACACACAGAGATTTTGACCTAGGTTGAAGGTTGTGGCGGCGAAGACGGCGATCACCGATCATCACCACCAAAAAGGAAGATTGTGCCGACCGGCACATCGCCGTGCCGATCGGCACCTGTGGGACCACGCCAAATTCTCGCGTCCTACTGTACCCATGTTCATGTGTTGCAGTATGATGCGTGAGTAGATCTCATATTCTCTCCGTGGCGAGGGAAATCTGGTTATGTAACTCTCACACTTAAGATACTCTTTTGATACGCTCAGTCTATGTGATGCTTCGAATTCGTATCTGATCCATACGTGTTTATCACATAGTGCAAGAAACCAGTGGGGAACTATTAACCCTCATCGTGACAGGATCGGGGCGAACGAAACCACCATGTCTTGTAGAATACTAAACCTATCAATCGACCTATAACCTGAGTTGCATGCCAGTACCCCAAGCCATAGGAGAGAATCCTTTCATAACCTTGATACAACCGCAGGCCCCTTTCATCTCTAGCTGTTAATCATCCTTTCTCACACACATCTTTTGCTATATTGATTTAGTAGTTTAAATAATAGTTTAAGTCCCGCTTGTTCTCTGTGGTTCGATATTAAACCTTGGAATACTCTAAGGGAAAAAGTGCTACAACCGTACACCGTCCTCTTGCGGTATATAAGTGGGTGCGTACAAACGACCAACAAGCACGTTTTCTGGCGCCGTTGCCGGGGAGCAAGCCAGTTCTTTTACTATTTATTTATTCTACTAACCTCTAATCCTCTCTTTTCTAGTTTTTTTTGTGTTTTCTTTCTGTGTTTTCAGGATGGGTACTCCTGAACCGGCTCATACGGTTAGGGAGCATTCACTACCGTCTCCGGGATTGCTGATTCCACAAACTTCCGATGAGAAAGTCACTGCTTCGTCATACGTTCTCAACCCGACCATCATCAAAATGGTCGAGAACAGCAAATTTTCTGGGACGAAGGACGAGAACCCGTACACACATCTGCAAGATCTAGAAGTTCTCTGTCAGACCTTCAAGCATGAGGGAGTGCCTCAAAATTGGTACAAATGGCTGCTATTTCCATTTTCTCTAGATGGAAGAGCCAAAGATTGGTATAAATCTGCAGCCCGTGAAGCTAAGGGAAACTGGGATAAGCTTGTAGGAAATTTCTGTTTGCATTTCTTCCCGCTTCCGAAGGTGCAGAAACTGAGAAGAGAAGTGGTTAACTTCGAGCAAATGAAAGAAGAGACCCTCACGCAAGCATGGTCACGCTTCAAATCTTTATTGAAGCAAGGCCCCGATTTGGGCATGGATGATAACTTGACTGCTCAGACATTCTACATGTCTCTTGAAGGAACCTCCAGGATGCATTTGGATAGTTCAGCTGGAGGGAGTTTCCTCGACTTGACTGCTACTGCAGGTTTGGATCTCTTGAGTAAGATATCGAAGACTGAAGCTATGCATAAGCATTGGGAAGAATTCCAAGAAGATCCAATTTCCCCTGAAAAGCCGACACCGGCAAAAGGTTCTTCGGATTTGAAAGCTAAAGCGGAAGGCTGTACAGTATCTGAAGCGGAATTAACAGTAAGAACAGAAGAACCAGCGCAAGGTGATCTGAAAAGACCCAGATTGGAGGAGGTGCCGACCGGCACTGTCCCTGTGCCGATCGGCACACCTCTGGCCACTGTGCCGACCGGCACACGTCTTGTGCCGACCGGCACTCTGAATGCTGTCAAAGGGATTTCCAAGACTGAAGCTGCCATATTAGAGGAGCATGAAAACAGCTTCGTGAATAAATTTCCAAGACCAGTAGGAGATCCAACCTTGAGCAACGCTAGACCGTTGGCCGAGTTCGAACCATTGGATTGGATTCCTATAGATTTCAGCTCAAATCTGCTAAGTATGAGGAGAACATATGATCCAAGGTATGCCTCTACTACAGGGGTTCAGTATAACTTCCCTAAAGACACTAGAACTTCAAAGATATTGGATAATGTCGTCATCGGAGAAGTATTGGGGAAGTTGTATAAGGACGATATGGAAATTGATCAGATGGAGGTCCAACAAGCAAAGAAGCTATTTGATACTTGTTTTGTCCCATCGCCGTATGAAGGATTGTGCGGAGTATATGCAGTTGGCCTTACGGAACGAACGGAAGTCGATCCTTATATACCGTGCGAAATAGGGCATAGAAGCTTTCCTAAAGCATTATGTGATTTGGTTCCCGCGTCAGCTTGATGACGTATGAAGCATTCATGGATATGCCCTATGACATAAAAGGAAGATTGCTAGGAACCGAGCTTGAGCTAATCATGGCGGATGGGAGGAGAACTAAACCGCTGGGAGTAATCAAGGATCTGAACATTGAGGTAAAAAAGAATACTATTCCGGTGGATATTTTTGTTCTCGATAAAGGTGAAGTTGGAGTTGAAGATATTATTCTGGGAAGACCTTTCTTAAAGCTTGTACAAGCTGTTATTGATGCTGGAAAAGGTCATCTCAAATTGACTCTGGGCGGAGAGGAAGTCCTTTTTGAATTCGAAGACCCACCCGTCGTTCAAGAAAGTGACGAGCCACCCTCTCTTCAGGAATTCTTTACAGAAAAAGATGAAGAAATCAGTACAGGATACTCAGACCCGTTAAACAAACTGTTTGAAGAGTCAGATAAGGAAGAGGCCGAAATCCAAGACTGTGCCGATCGGCACGGTGAGTGTGCCGACCGGCACGAAGGTGAAAATCCTCAATTTGAGCCTTTGGGTAATCTGGATCCTGGTGCAGCACCAGAAGTAGAACAGAAGCCACTTCCTGACGGTCTGAGGTACGAATACTTAGGCAAAGATAAAACTTATCCCGTCATCATCAATAGTGCCTTGAATGAAGAAGAGACAACACGATTACTTGCTGTTTTGAGAAAATACAAGAAAGCGATCGGATACTGTCTGGATGATATCAAACCGAGGTATTGAGGTAGACAAAGCTAAAATATCTACAGTTGAAAGGTTGCCACCGCCTAATGATATTAAGACACTGCGAAGTTTTCTTGGACATGCAAATTTTTATCGCAGATTTGTGAAGGATTATTCAAAGATTGCTAAGCCATTGACGGAATTGCTGCAAAAGGATGTTGAATTTGAGATGAATGATGAAAGACTTACTGCTTTCCGGAAGTTGAAAGAAGCATTATGTTCTGCACCTATTATGCAACCTCCGGATTGGAATTTACCTTTCGAGATTATGTGCGATGCAAGTGACTATGCAGTAGGAGCGGTTCTTGGACAACGAAAGGAAGGTAAAGTGCATGCTATCTACTATGCCAGTAAAACTCTCAATGAAGCCCAGATTAATTATACAACAACAGAGAAAGAGATGCTAGCTGTTATATTTGCATTTGAGAAATTTAGATCCTATATCCTCAATTCTAAGGTCATTGTTTATACGGATCATGCTGCTATTAGATATCTTGTCTCTAAAAAGGAGTCGAAACCTAGATTGCTTCGTTGGGTTTTGATGCTACAAGAATTTGATTTGGAGATTAGAGACAAGAAAGGGGTTGAAAATTCAGTAGCAGATCATCTGTCTCGTTTGACGCTTGAGAACAAGGAGGGATGCATTGGTGATGCCGTGGCGCAAGAGCAGCTATTTCAGATTAAAGATCATAGAGAATCATGGATGCAAGATATCATAAATGGATTCAAAGGGAAGCTTGATGATTGTAGCAAGAATTCAAAAAGGAGGATTGTCAGTGAGATGAGGAAGTTCATATGGGATGATCCTTATCTATACAGATATTGTGAAGATGGAGCTGTTCGAAGGTGCGTACCTCGTGACGAACGCGAAAGCATATTGAAAAAGTGTCATTCATCTGAGTATGGTGGACATTATGGGCACTTTCGAACACAGGCCAAGGTATGGGCTAGTGGATTTTATTGGCCTTCAATGCACGAAGATGCGAAAAGGTATGTTGCTAGATGCCCCCAATGCCAAAGAATTGGAAACGTTAATGCTCGTAATGCTATGCCTTTGAAGTATAACTTGCAAGTTGATATATTCGATGTTTGGGGCATGGATTTTATGGGACCATTTGTTAATTCGCATGGCTATGAATATATTTTGGTTGCTGTGGATTATGTCTCAAAGTGGGTAGAAGCAATACCATGTCGAAACAGTACAACTCGTGAATCCAAGCAAATGTTGGAGGAGTGCATATTCCAAGATATGGTGTTCCTAGAGTCATTATTACAGATGGTGGATCTCATTTTACTGGGCATGAATTTACTAAAGCTTTGAAGAAGATGGGTATTGAGCATCGAATTGGGACAGCCTATCATCCACAGACCAACGGCCAAGCAGAAACTTCTAATAAACAGTTGAAGGGAATTCTGCATAAAATTGTTACAAAAGAAGGAAAGGATTGGTCAAACAAGTTGAATGGCGCACTTTGGGCTTATCGCACAGCATTCAAGACACCAATAGGTATGACACCCTATCAATTCGTCTATGGAAAGACTTGTCATTTGCCTGTAGAGTTAGAACATAGAGCCTATTGGGCGATCAAAGAGATGAATTTGGATTTAGATGCTGCTGCGGTAAAACGGAAGATTCAAATTAGTGAACTCGAGGAGATGCGCCTAAAAGCTTATGAGAATGCGGCCATTTATAAAGAGAAAACGAAGAAGTGGTATGATAAGAAGCTATTGAAAAAGGAATTTTACGAAGGAGATAGGGTGCTACTATTCAATTCAAGATTTCGGTTGTTCGGTAAAGGCAAATTGAAAAGTAAATGGGATGGACCGTATCTTGTTCATAAAGTTCTTCCTTCCGGAGCTGTTGTCATCATGGATGGAAAGCAAAATACATACACGGTGAATGGCCAACGATTAAAGGTATATCTTGAACCCGACACTTTTGAGTTAAAGTCATTCGATATATATTATGTGAATTGAGTGATTGGGTGGTCGAGCTTAACGACGTAAAACAAAAGCACTGTTTTTTTTTTTACTGTTTTTCTGTGTGTTTTGTGTTTCTTTGATTTTATTGAGTCGTTTGAGGCAACTTTGCCTCCGTGCCGACCGGCACAATGCCGTGCCGATCGGCACGGGAGAGTCCGTGTCGTTTTTGAGTCGAGTTTTTGCCCTTCCTCCAAGACATGCTTCGGTGACTTCCAAATTTACGAGATAGAGTCCGGTTCGACCAAGAGAATTATGGATATATATATGAAGGAGTTGTCTCGGATCTCATCATCAAACATCGAGCGCCGCCGGAGTTCCCAGCAAACCCTAGAGCAGAAGACAATGCAAGACGGCGAAACCGGAAGCGGAGGCAACTGTGCCGATCGGCACGACGACCGTGCCGACCGGCACGGAGCCGTACTTTCGCCGATGAGCCCAACTCTGCCATGGGTGAGCAACAGGAGCATCAACCCCACCGAGGACGATCCAATCGTCTGGTCACACCTGAAGCAACGATGGATGTTGAAGAGTGAAGCGGATGCGTTCAATAGAGAGAAGAAAGAGATGGATGACGCCCTTCGGAAGAAGGTCAGAGAAGTGCTAGTACGCAAAGGTAAATCCAAGATTGATGATAGCACACCGGTTTCCGATAGGTATACAATGGATAGGCTTCTCGCTATGGAACGTCCTTTGACATATGATGATCTTATCACTTTTGAATCGATCCTTACTGATAGCGAGAGGGAAGAGTTAGACAAAGACTGCTTTCTGACCATCCATAGGTCTCG
Organism: Eragrostis nindensis; assembly: GCA_012490785.1. Lineage (NCBI taxonomy): Eukaryota > Viridiplantae > Streptophyta > Magnoliopsida > Poales > Poaceae > Eragrostis > Eragrostis nindensis. The sequence continues at coordinate 137,717 of JAAXCT010000099.1, read as the reverse complement.
GCTGAACGATGGAAGGAACCCTGATGGCGGTGCCGACCGGCACATACCATGTGCCGATCGGCACACTGCACTCCCACGCGTCCTGACCGACTGGGAAGACCTCCAAGAGAAGATTCTGCACAGGAACACCCGAGGTTTTGGATGTAAGTGCTTTTACTGTCTGAAGGACCATCAGAGGCAGATTGAGAATTATTTAGCGGATCCTGAATGCATCCCCGCGGCCTTCGTCTATGATGATGGCTTTCCAGTTGCCAAAGGGCGCATGACCCCTAAAGAGATCAATGATGAAATTCAGAGGCGTATTGACAGAGACAACGCTGCACAGAGGAGAGCGCGCAACCTGGCAGACCTAGAAGCATATTTCGCAAGAAACGGCAGGAGTGCCGACCGGCACGGTCCTTGTGCCGATCGGCACGACCTTAAGGTTGTGGATTTTGTTGAGATATCTGATGATTCCTCTGATGATGAGCCTCCACAGAAGCGATCAAAGGAAATAGAGGGAGTTCGGCGTTCCGCTCGTCTTTCTTCAAAGCCAAGAGCAAGATATACCTCGGAATCAGTGAGCTATATAGAGACATCTCCTGTGCATGAACACCCATTAGCTAATCTTGTTGCAAAGGATGACGAAGATCCTGATGAGGATCCGGAAGAAGATCCCGAGGAGGAGGAGATGGAAGATGAGCCAGAACCTGCTGATGCCGAACCACCCAGTGTAGAGGGAGCTTCAGGAGGCCTTGCAGGAGCTCACGGCAATTCAGGGCCGCGCTATCAGGTGACCGGCACCTCGAGGTTCTGACACAAATTCGCCCCTGCGAGATGAGCGCCATGATCGTCCTGCCAACTGTTGCCCAATCTGCAGGAGAAACATCGAACGTCTCTATTATGATATGGAGAGATGCTATAGGCACCATCGGGACATTGATATACGGATTGATGACATGGAGAGCATGGCCGCGGCGGATTACTCTTTTCTCATGAGGAACATTCGAAGCATCTTTAGCATGTTGAGGAGGCATGGCATTTCAGATTAGGTTGGTCTAGTGGTTTTTCTTTTTGCAATAGGGACATTGCAAGGTTTGAGTGTGGGGGATTCGCCCTTACACTTCTTAAGGTCGCTTGCTTCGATTTAGTTTGGTTTGAGTTAGTGTGTGAAAGTGTGAGAGTTTTCTTAGAGAGGTTTGAGATGGTGTGCTTAGTTAAGCTTCGAGGTCAAGAATTATTGCAATGTCTTGAATAAAGTTAGTGTTAGTTGTCAAATCGATGCGTTACCCCATATTCTTGATTTTGTTTTTGACGATCGTTTTGCCAATCTACTTGAGTTCATTGAATAATCGCTTGGCTTTATATATCCACTTTTCGAAAACCCCTTCTATCATCATAAGTTGAAGCATTTGGCTGAGGATTTGATATTGTGCCTATTACACTAAGCCAAACGAGATGAGAGAAACCTACACATAAACCTTTTGATAGGAAGACGTCTTTGTCAACTCTTTGCTCTTGATTACGACTAAGCTAGAAGGGAGAAGTTTCATTTGTTCATCTCAGTTTGCTAGCCATCTATCATCAAGTTCTTTCTACCCGAAAAACCGATATTTCATCGTTTCTCCCTCCTCCTTGATACAACCTACAAGCAAATGTGAAGTTTAGACAGATTTCGATCCAAAATATGCTCTGTTAGCAGTCTGAAAAGAAATAAAAGAAGAAAAAGAAGAAAAAGAATTAAATTGGTCAGGTGCCGACCGGCACGACACTGTGCCGATCGGCACAAAAAGGAAAAATAAAAAAAGAGTCAAAAATAAAGAGAAAAGTGAATATCAGAGGAAGCAGACTGCAGCAAGAGTTAAAATTCTAAAAGGATCTGTATATACTTCAGGCTTGATCCCTTCTTAATTCTATTTCGTTCATTCTCGATTGTTTTCTTTTCCCTTGATCCTTGTGCTTATATTCTGAATTCTCATGATGAAAACTCCCTTTTAGAAGGCATGATAGAGCGAATTGTTGACTTAGTAGTTCTTTCGATTCAATTTGGTTATATACTTTCCGAGATCCACAAAAGAGCCTTATATTATAGAATAGGAGAGGGAAGGAAATACATTTGAGCGATTGAGTGAAGTCTGAAGCTTTTGCATTCTTCTTAAGTGATATGAAGGGAGACAAAATAATTGTTTGACAAGCCTTGTGATTGATTTGGTCAACTCAAGTTTTGAGGTGAAATTGTTTTCAAAAATTGAGAGAAAGTCTCGTGGAGGGATACTAATTCGATGAGATGATTGACAATAACTAAGTTAGAGACTTGTGAGAGTCTTTGCTTCTTAGCATGATGAAAGCACGGTGATGATTTTCATGGTTTGAATTGCTCGAGGACTAGCAATGATTTGAGTGTGGGGGAGCTGTTGGTGCTTTCTAGGTGCACATTTTATATGACAAATATGGTGTTTCTAATACCTTATTAAGTCATTATTGCTAACAATTAACCCCCATTATCATATATATGCGTAGTTTCTGTGTATTCGGAAGATTTACAGGAAACAGGTGAGAATTAAGAGACTACGAGTAAAGAGCTACTGGAGGCCCGAAGAACGAGGAAATTGGAGACCGTGCCGATCGGCACGTCCCGTGTGCCGATCGGCACAATGGAGGTCGGGCCCGAACTTGAAGCCCACTCGGAGAATATGGAGCCCAGAAGAAATATCAGAGTCGGAGTCGGTGAAATCCAGCCCACAACCGAAAGAGACTATAAAGAGAAGATCTTGGTCACGAAGGAAAAGGGGGCGGCGAAGAGACAGACAGACACACGGAGATTTTGACCTAGGTTGAAGGTTGTGGCGGCGAAGACGGCGACCACCGATCATCACCACAAAAAAGGAAGATTGTGCCGACCGGCACATCGCCGTGCCGATCGGCACCTGTGGGACCACGCCAAATTCTCGCGTCCTACTGTACCCATGTTCATGTGTTGCAGTATGATGCGTGAGTAGATCTCATATTCTCTCCGTGGCGAGGGAAATCTGGTTATGTAACTCTCACACTTAAGATACTCTTTTGATACGCTCAGTCTATGTGATGCTTCGAATTCGTATCTGATCCATACGTGTTTATCACATAGTGCAAGAAACCAGTGGGGAACTATTAACCCTCATCGTGACAGGATCGGGGCGAACGAAACCACCATGTCTTGTAGAATACTAAACCTATCAATCGACCTATAACCTGAGTTGCATGCCAGTACCCCAAGCCATAGGAGAGAATCCTTTCATAACCTTGATACAACCGCAGGCCCCTTTCATCTCTAGCTGTTAATCATCCTTTCTCACACACATCTTTTGCTATATTGATTTAGTAGTTTAAATAATAGTTTAAGTCCCGCTTGTTCTCTGTGGTTCGATATTAAACCTTGGAATACTCTAAGGGAAAAAGTGCTACAACCGTACACCGTCCTCTTGCGGTATATAAGTGGGTGCGTACAAACGACCAACAGAGCCGCCTTTACCTCCTCCACCGCCATTTCCAAAACTGTCAAACCAAAACAACTCCTCTCAGAGCCTTCCCACTTATGGAGTCATCCTACCAATCACCGGGGGATCTTCATCCGAGTTTGAAAGTAAGAAGCAAAAGAAAAATTACTTCCGAGCCGTCAATGCGGTGTGTAACGGACCCGTGGTGAAATCACGGTGGTCGCATATCCCAATCATGTTCACTGAAGCCGATCTAAACCTCCGCTGCTACCCTCATACAGATGCCATGGTCATCCAGGCAAACACCTACGGTTGGTCGATCACCAAAATACTCGTTGACAATGGAAGTTCGGCAGACATCCTCTTCAAGAGAACATTTGACCAGCTCAACCTCGATTCATCTCTACTTCAGCCTTCTGAGTATCCATTGTATGGTTTTGGCGGCAGAGAAGTCCGTGCCCTCGGCAAAATAAGCCTACCAGTATCCTTTGGTACTCTTGACAATGCAAGGACTGAGCACATCACATTTGATGTGGTCGATATGCCTTACCCCTACAACGCAATCTTTGGACGAGGAGTCCTCAATGCATTTGAAGCAGTTTTGCACAGCTCTTACCTCTGTATGAAAATACCGGCACATAAGGAGGTCATCTCGGTCTTTGGCGATCAGCAAGAAGCCAGAAATATTGAAAGGGCGGCAGCCCCCGGCCAGAAGAATGTTCACTTTTTGTATGCTCACCCGAATGTGCACGTCTTGTACGCGGCAGGAAAAAAGCCAGGGAAAGAAGTCCTCCAGTTGGAAAAAGAAATGGACAAGGAAGAACCAGCAATTGTGGCTAACGAGGAAACAAAAAGAGTTCCACTGGACAAGCATGTCTTAGGACAGGAAGTGATAATTGCGGCAGGTATGCCGAAGGACATGGAAAAAGCTTTCGTCCAGTTCCTTCGTAAAAACAAGGATGTTTTTGCCTGGTCTGCAAGTGACCTAAAAGGCGTCAGCCGAGACATCATAGAGCACAAGTTGCGAATTGATAAAAACATCAGACCAAAGAAGCAGAAACTCCGAAAAATGTCCGACGACCGGGTCGAAGCAGTCAAGGCTGAGGTACAGAGGTTGCTTGACGCAAATGTTATCAGGGAGGTGAAATATCCAACCTGGCTGGCAAACACAGTACCAGTAAAGAAGAAGAATGGAAAGTGGCGAATGTGCATTGATTTCACTGATCTCAACAAGGCCTGCCCCAAAGATGATTTCCCATTGCCCAGAATTGACAAAATTGTCGACGCAGCGGCGTGCTCAGAACTTCTATCACTGCTGGTTTGTTTCTCCGGGTATCACCAAATCTTCATGTACAAAGATGATGAAGAGAAAACAAGTTTCATCACTCCTTTCGGAACTTATTGTTTTGTCAGAATGCCGGAAGGTCTAAAAAATGCGGGACCGACTTTCTGCAGAATGACATCTATCGCCTTTGAGAATCAGTTAGGCAAGAATCTGTCAGCCTATGTCGACGACATAGTGGTAAAAAGCGGCAAGAAAGAAGATCACACTTCTGACTTGGCCGAAACATTTGCAAACCTCAGGAAGGCAAACCTTAAGCTCAACCCTGAAAAATGTGTATTTGGAATTCGCAAGGGAAAGGTTTTGGGATGCCTTGTGTCACTCAAAGGCATCGAAGCCAATCCTGACAAGATAAGTGCACTTATCAATATGCGAGAGCCCCAATGCCTCAAAGATGTGCAGAAGCTCACCGGTAGAATTGCGGCACTCAACAGGTTTATTTCCAGGTCAGCCGAAAGAAGCCTTCCTTTCTTCAAAGTCCTCAGAAATGCAAATAACTTTCAATGGGGCCAAGAGCAGAAAAAAGCATTCGCAGAATTAAAAGAGTATCTCAAGGAAATGACCGCATTTGCGAGTCCCAAACAAAATGAAACTCTGCTAATGTATGTATCAGCATCGCACTCAGCAGTTTGTGCCGCACTTGTGCAAGAACAGCAAATTGAGAAGAAGGGCAAAGTGATGAAAGTTCAAGTGCCGGTATATTATGTATCTGAAGCTCTCTCTGGATCAAAAAGATTCTATTCCGAGCTAGAAAAGATAGCCTATGCAGTCTTAATGGCATCAAGAAAATTAAGACATTACTTTGAAGCTCACACCATTCGAGTGCTGACAAATCAACCACTGAATGACATGTTCAGAAATAGAGAAGCATCTGGAAGAATCACCAAATGGGCTTCGGAATTATCAGAACACGTTGTTGACTTCGAGTCAAGAAGTGCCGCAAATTCTCAGGTGCTGGCGGATTTTATCGCAGATTGGACTGAGCCTTCATCGTACACCGAGGGTCTAGTCTTCGAAGTCCCATGGGAGATCCATTGCGATGGCGCGTGGTGCCACCTCGGTGCTGGAGCTGCCGCAATTTTAACCTCACCATCTGGTATCAAATTGCGGTACGCAATCAGATTGCAGTTCAATCATGACACTGACAAGTGCACAAACAATGTTGCAGAGTATGAGGGCCTTTTGCTAGCCATAAGAAAGCTAAGAGCATTAGGTGTGAAAAACTTCGTCATCAAGACAGACTCTCAGGTCATTGCCGGGCATGTTGATAAAACCTATAAAGCCAGAGATGAACTATTGGCCAGATATCTGGAACATGTACGGGGAGTGGAAAAATACTTCAAGGGTTTCACTTGTCAATATATCGACAGAAACCAGAATAGCGAAGCAGATCAGCTAGCAAAAGCGGCAGCTAGAAAAGATCCTTTGCCACCTGACGTCTTTTTTGAAACACTGAGTTCGCCCTCCATAAAAGCGGCAGAGAAAGAACCCAAGATGATACATGCCATCTCAAGCGAAGATTGGCGCGCCCCCATCATGGCGTATCTCCGAGATTTTTATGAGCCAGAGTCGGAATTAGAAGCCAAGCGCATGAAACAAAGAGCAAGAAACTACGCCTTTGTCGATGAGTTCCTTTACAAATTCGGCACATCCACTCCATTCTTGAGATGCATTGATCAAGAAGAAGGGAAAAAGCTCCTCAGCGAGATCCACGAGGGAATCTGCGGCTCTCACATATCCAGCAGAGCTTTAGTCGGCAAAGCCTTTCGGCAAGGTTTTTATTGGCCCTCCGCACTTCAGGACGCCCAACACCTTGTCAAAACATGCGAAGCATGTCAGAAATTCTCAAGAAAAATCAACAACCCAGCTCAGCTCACTCAGCTCATCCAGCCAGTGTGGCCACTTCAGCGATGGGAATTGACATAGTCGGACCCCTACCTACGGCTGCCGGAAATTATACACATGCCGTTGTCGCTCTCGACTATTTCACCAAATGGATAGAGGCTAAGCCATTGATCAACATCACTGGCCCAGCAATCAAGAAATTTTTCTGGCAGAACATAGTATGTAGATTCGGAGTACCTGCCGAAATTACGGTGGACAATGGAAAACAGTTTGACAACCAAGAGTTCCGCAAATTCTGTCACTCCATAGGCACCAAAGTGAATTTTGCATCTGTTTATCATCCAGAGTCAAATGGCGCCGTCGAGAATGCGAACAAGCAAATCTTCGAAGGCATCAAGAAATGCCTAGAAGGCCAGAAAAAAGGAAAATGGATGGATGAGTTACATAAAGTGATCTGGTCGCATAATACCACAGTTTCAAGAACCACCAAGTTCACGCCTTTCAGGCTCTTGTACGGCGAAGAAGCCATGTCTCCAGAAGAGATAAAATACCGCAGCATGAGAGCAACTCTAGGGCGAAATTGCCACGAGTTTGATGCCGTTTCAAAGGACATGTCGGAATTAGACAAAACCAAGCCATCCTTAACCTGGAAAAGTATCAGGAAGAAACAAGAAAATGGCGGAACGCCAGAGTGGTGCCAAGAGCATTTAAAGCCGGCGACCTTGTTCTCCTGCGAAGCCCAAAAACAGAGAACACTGGAAAACTCAACTCCAAGTGGCAGGGTCCCTTTATTGTCGTCAGGAGCAATCGCTCGGGATCTTACCATTTGGCAGACAATGAAGGCAATGAGCTCCCACATGCCTGGAATGTGGACAACCTCAAGAGGTACTTCACCTAAAGTGTAAGGGCTAATGGCGACGCGCAGTTATAAGCGGAGCCATTAGTCGGCACCTAAGTTGTAATTTTTCTTTCTTTGCCTTTAAGGCCCATACTCTTTTCCTCACAGGGGAACCCCACATCGGGGGTGAGGTTTTTAACGAGGTGGGACCTTTGTAACCCTTGCAGTTCAATACAATGCTATCTTCCCCAGAAACTAATTCTCCATTTCTTTAGTCGATGCTATATTTGCAAAAATATCGCCACATCGACGCAGGAGGATTTGACTCCTGAGACAAAGCCACTCAAAAGGAAGCAAAAAAATTTCGGCTCCTTTCTCCCAGGCTTCCTTCTCTATAAAGCACTTTGAGAAAAAAAACGCCCCAAGGGGCCACATCGTCGATCTTTCTCACGAAATTGAGAAATAGCGGCGTCAGAGAAAAAAGCGCCTCAAGAGGCCATCTCTTCAATTTTTCTCATAAATTGAGAAAAAGAACCACATCGTCGATCTTTCTCACGAAATTGAGAAATAGCGGCGTCAGAGAAAAAAGCGCCTCAAGAGGCCATCTCTTCAATTTTTCTCATAAATTGAGAAAAAGAACCACACCGTCGATCTTCCTCACGAAATTGAGAAACGGCGGCGTTTGAGAAAAAGCGCCTCAAGGGGCCATCTCTTCAATCTTTCTCACAAAATTGAGAAAGTTTGGAACGCTAACAGCCCAAGGGCTCAGTCATCCATATCCTTAAAGGAAAAAGACTTCAACCCCCAAGGGGCTTCGGACAAAATCTGACACATCAAAAATAGACCATCAAGATCGAAGTCTCAAGGGACTCAATATAAACACCCATCCAAGGACGGGACTAGACCATGGAGGTAGCATAATATTGCAAAAGCAAAAGCGAGAGGCCAAAAGGCAGCATATTCTCAAGTGCCGCTCTTTCTGCAAGAATAGCGGCAAATGCTCAATATCCGACAGATTTCGGGGAGAAATTAATAATTGCGGCAACCTTACGCTCCTTTCGCAATTCTCTCCAAAAATAATGGCGCGCGAGCCGCGCCTCGCAATTTCAACGCGCTCCTCATCCCTCGATTGCTAGGGGGAGGGGGGTGACGTTCGTTTCGCTCAAACAATCGAGTCACGACGAGCGCCGTAAAATAAACAAAAAGCGAAATAAACAAGGACCCATATCGTCAAACGATGTCTTTCAAGCCAAATTAACGGCAACAACGAAACATCTGACAGGCACAAGAGCCAACCAACAATAGCGGCACATGGTGCACGCTCCGCAATTTTTCGTAAAAGAACGCGATACGATCTGTGGCCTTCGGCAATTTACACAAATACACGTCGTATAAATCGTGCGTCGCAGTTTCGGCGCGCCTTCCGTCCCTCGATCGCCAGGGGGGGGTGACGTTCGTTTAATTCCGACGACCGAGTAACGGCAAGCGCCTTCCATCAAACGAAAAAGTGGAGGAGGATGTAAAAATTGACGAGTTATCGCTGAAACATCTTTCGCGAAGCAAAAAGCACGCCGTCTTATCCGGGCGTACTTCGTCATAAAGTCGACACCCCAGCTACAAATCAAAGTCAACTTCTACTACAAATCCGGGACCGTATTCAGGGCCCGCTCTATCGTACACACACCTAAAACGATCCAAATAAGGATCAAAACTAAGATCTTCAACGCTCTCGGCCTTCACGGCCGCTGCGGAAGAAGAAGGTCGGCGGTGAAAGCATCGAATTAAACACTCCCGCCCTTGAAAGTACTGAGCCATCATTTCCCTCCAGAAACGCCCGAAATCATCACGCGGATATCGCGAAACATAACACAAGTGCGCTTCGCCAGAAACGCGTAAGCCGTCACGTTCATACTTCAAAGGCGCAATGTTCAACGCGGCGCCGCGAAAACAATCCTGTGCACAAAGCGTACCAGAACGTATATTATTACAAACCAAGTTTGAAACGCTCTTCCTCACGCCTAAGAGTCTAAACCTCTTCAATTGGCGGCGCAGCAGCAGCGGCAGACGCAGCACCAGGAGCGGCGGTACCCGTCGTATTTTCCGGTTCGGCCGCTGCAGAAGACGAAGCAGTCCCGGTAGCCGCGGTGGGTGCAGGAGTTTCAACCGCGGCAGGCGCATCAGCTTTAGCGGCAGTCTTCTCAGTCCCCGCAACATCTTCGACGCGGGCAACCTTCGCGGGCGGCGTTTCACTGGCAGGAGTAGCCGCCCTTTTCTTCGAGCTCCCTGCCGCAATTTCGACTCCAGTCGAAGCCTTCGGCTAAAATAAGCAAGAGTTTATTAAAACGTGTAATACAAAAAAGAGATCAATCTCAGGAGCAATGGGGTATTACCTCCTCAAACGCGCTCCTCGCCAAATGACGGCAGGCCTCCATCCCGTGCACCCCCCAGTATCTTTTCATAAAGCGCTTTACAGCCAAGCGGACGCTTTTGCTGTCATTCGCCGCGTTTGCTTCATCAAAATTCGAATCAGCGTAAGTGGTGCGCGCCAGGTCGCTGAAGTGCTTGCACTGCTGCTTTTCAAGCAAATCCAGAAGGGCAGAACACGCCGTGCGGGCCGCGTATCGGCCGACGCCCTCAAAAACCCCAGGGAGATCGCCAAACTCCCCCTTTAACCAGTTGAAAAACATTTCCGGCGTCAGCGAACCGTCGACGCCTGAAGAGGATTAGGAGCGCCGCCAATCGTGCCCAAGGCTGCTTCAAAAGAAGCATGAGCACTAATGGCGCCACTAGAGAAAGTGCGGGCAAAAGTGCGGCCGGTCTTCTTGGCGCTCTCGGCAGTTTTCTCTGCCGCAATTAGCTTCTCTTCGGCATTCTTCAAGTCCTGCTTCAAGCGAGCAATCTCGTTCTCGCCGCTCTGGATGACTTCTTTAAGAACTTCTAGGGCCTCGTCTTTCTTTTGAATCTGATCACGGAGATCAGCCTTAACGGTGTCGAAAGACGAGCGCTCCTCCTCCAGCTCCGTCGCAGCGCCGCCACATCACCAGACGATGAAGCGGCTTCGGACCCATAAAAGCGCCGGCTCAAGGCTCGAGACGCCGCAAGAGCCTGTATAAAAACACAGGCATGTTAGACGCAAACCATTTTCAAAGTCAAAATAAATGCGACGCAGGAGTCAAAGATTCGTTACCATCGTCGCATTTTTGTCCAAAACCTCGGCCAACGAAGCGTTGTCGACCCCAGTCAAGAAGTTGTACAGTTCTGCAAAAACAAAACGAAGTCAGAATGCTATAAAATATCACATAAGAAACAAATAGCAGCAAGGTTACAAAACCTTGAGGATCCACGGCCTTCGTCATCTCAACAAAGGTGGCCATTGATAGCTTGTCAGCCTCGCCCTCTCGCGTCTCCGTTGTCGGAGACCTTTCACCTGCGTCAGATGAGCTAGTCTCAGAAGAACTGCTAGACACACTTCCGTTAACCGATGAACTAGAGACATGGTCATCGATCCTAGTCAAAGGAGAGGAAGCCGCCGCAGTTTCTTTCTTGTACAAGGAAAGATCGGCACCTTTCTCGGAGCTACTCATTCCCGCAAATGCGGCATCTAGCTCATGTCCTAGCTTGGCGCCCGAATCCTCGGAGTCGTCCAGCAACTCAATTTCATCATCGTCCGACAATGCCGGCAGAAATGGCCTTCGGTTCATCGGCGTGGTGGCCGTGGCGGGGCCTTGTGACAAATCAAGCCCGCCGGAGGGACCTACAGCAATATCAGCACTGGTCTCGCGCAGCGACAATGACGGCTCCCGCGCGTCGCCCGAGTCACGGTCCTCGGGCTCATCATCATCAAGAAATTCTTCCTCAGAATCGTCAACTGCCGAAGCCAATAAAATCCGGCGCCGCTTGCAACCTTCTCGCACCGCCACTTCCTCCGCGAAATCAGCGGCGCCTGCCGCACTGGAAGCAGTTTCTACCTGTTCACCAACTGGGGCTTGTTCTGTGTCATCCCGCCGCCGTTTGCTAACAGCACCAGCCCGCTGTTCTGCGGCAGCTCGAGAAGCAGGCATCTTCCGCAGACTTTGGCGTTTAGCTTTTTCTGCAGCCTTCGAAGTCCCAGCAGGCGCCTTTATTATCCCGGCAGCCTTCCCGGACGCCGAAGATTTTTTGGCGGCACCCTTGGACGAGGAACCAGCCATTTTCTCTGGGGCTGCCGCAGATCTCTCGACAGTAGCCGCGGCTGAAGGGCCGACTACAGCTGTTGGGGCTGGCGCATCAGGTATATAATAATGGGCGTAAGCTGCTTCCCAGCCGCGTTTCTCAACGAATGTCGCTCCAAAAACAAGCTCGCCTTTCTTCCGCCGCCCTTTCTTGACGGACATCACAGCTCGACGACCGTATTTCACTTGCATCTCGTCAAAAATACGATTCACACGCTGAGGGAAAATCAGCATGGTCTCGCACTCTTGCTTTTCCAGCACGGTATAAGGTCCGCAAATAACTGCGGCAGTCAGCTCAACGTAGCGAACAAAATCCTTATCTGATAACTCTTCAGGTTTCTTCACTCCAAAAGATGGCACCTGGTAGTTAAGGTTTAGTTTCGAAATCCGCTTATTCTTCATCCTCAGCGGACTCCAACCTTTCCGAATGGGCCAAATGCGGTAGGCCACGAACTCCTCCACCAAATCTCTAGCGCTGCTCATCTTGACCGCGGTCTCAAAGGCATTGCAGCACTTCGTAAAACCTTCTGATTCCACGAATTCCGGCGACAGCACCGGCCGTAGGGCACAAGAGCGACTAAATAGAGGAAAGTGCAAGCTACCGTCGTCTTTCTTCTCCTCGGGAACCTCTGCATAAAACCAATGGTTCCGCCAATCCCCAGGCCATTTATTCCGGCGACCACCAACAAGCTCAATATTTTCATACTTGGATTTCTTCACGAAAGTGCGGGGCTGGAAGCTGCAACAGCCATACTGGGGATAATACTGCACCCCATCGAAACTCACGGGTTTCACATCATGCCTCAGATCGTAATAGCGGCAAAAGGCATCAGAGTGTAGAGCCGAGCCATAACTGCGGACATCCCATATAAACTTCGACACAGTCGCAACGGCGTTGGGAGTCAAGTGGTGCAGATCCAGCCCATACCTTTCCAGTACACGGACTAGAAAGCCAAAACACGGCAGCCTAAGGCCAGCTTCATAGAAGTCACGATAAACTATAGCCTCGTTGTTCTCGGGCCGAGGAATCTGCTCTCCGCCAGGAGCACGAGCCTTTCCGGATTCAAAATACCCCAGGGCAACAAACCTTTCGATATCAGCGGGGGTGACCTTAGATGGCCCAAACCGGAAAGTTTGCTCTATGCCGCGGGAGTCCTCCCCTACCAACTCGCTAGGAGAGGCCGGCACCCAAGAAAGGTCTTCACCTTCATCGTCGACATTAGCAGTTGCTTCCTTCCCCTTACAGCCAGTATCTACTGAGCCTCTCGCTCTCTTGGCTGCAGACCCAGCAAGAGCAGACTCACGATATGCAAGAAAAAACACGACTCTCAAAATCCTTACCTAAAAAAGCGGCAGATTTAGTACCTCCGCTGGCGCCAGAAACTCCGGCAGCCTTGGAGGCAGCTGTCACCAAAACCTCCAGATCCGCAGCGGGATTTTGTTCCTCTTCGGAACCCTTGGAAGTCGCGGCAACATCAGAGTCAACCTCAACCGGTTTCCTCGCTCCGCCAAGGCCGGCGTCTCCCTCAACATCAGCGACAGGCGAGTCGGCAAGGAACTCCTCGTCGGATTCCTCAACGCGAATAGCGGTTTGCTTAACGCGAGCCATCTAAAAGGAAAAGCATGACGTTATAAACAACCACAAAAAGAAAATCACATATCAGGAAGCTCGTAAACGAACTCACCTTTTAGCAAGGAAATGGCGACAAACGAAATCGTCGACCGCTACTGCTTGACACAAACTCCGGAAGCAGGAAAAGGCGGCGCCAAATTTTCAAAAGAAAATGCGGCAGCAATTCTACGCAATCAACGAAAGCACGGGGCTCTCCGGCCCCCCCTCCCCCCGTATATATAGGCCTCGCCGCCGCATTTACGGCGTCGCCTCGATTCTCGTAAAAAATAATAAAAGCGTCGCCTCGATTTCCGGGAAACCTCGGAAGGGGGGTGACGTTGGGGGTGACGTTCGTAAAATTCCTATCCTGTGTCGCGGTTTCTGCCCGCCGAAGTTGGACCTCAACCGCGAGGGGCTACTGTTGGGGATCGGTATTTACGATAATAACGACACCCCCTTTCTGCCTTTCGTTTTTGACTGCAGGTAACCTAGCTGCCGACATTTCGAGCTTCGGCCGAAGAATTGGCGGCAGCCCTAGGAGCCGCAATATCGCGTCGCCGGCATTATTCAACAAGACGCGACCGCTGGCGATGAATTGGCGGCGACTAGGAATGGCGTCCAAGAATGGCGGCGATCCCAGGGGGAGATAAAGCCCGGCATGACAACGTGTGAGGATCGGGCTGGCGAATGACGTCACCCAGCTAGGGTTTCCATCGTCAAACGGAAATGTCGTTTGTACCCTTTTGACAATGTTGTACAGAATATTCCGCGAATATAGTGGGTGGCCAAGGGTAATTTGGTCATGTCAAAATAACCCTTGGCCTTCCCTATAAATACCCGCCCCCGAGCTCCGTAGAACGGGACGGAACACGAGATCACACCTTGTAATGACATGCTGTTCCGTTGTCTCTGGAGTGTCACTTGATGGTCCGTGTCGGGATTCTTTGTTGCTACAATGAAGAGTTCCCAACAGACAGTTTGTCAACAATATCACCTTGTATTCGTGAACAAAAACATATTCGCTATCTTGCTCTTTTTGGGAAATTTCCTATCATAACTCTGCCACGCAGATTTACCGAGCTCTACCATCTGCAGAAGTTTGCAGTCAGACGTTTCACCTCTGTGGACTATCATTTCGGTGAGGAAATAGCAAATCTTGTGAATTTCAGGTACATGATATGCAGCGTGTTTGATTGTCCTTACATAGGGAGGTTGACGTTGCTCCGACCTCATCACCTCCTCCTACAATGCAGCTATTCAAAGCAAGTGTGGTGGCACGTCTTGTCCTCCTTCCGGCTCCCTTGCACCTTCACCGACAACTCTGAATGTTGGATGGACTGGTGGCAACGACAACGGAAAGGACTGCCGAAGAAACTTGCAAAAGGCGTAGACACCCTCGTCATGCTGATCGCCTGGATGCTGTGGAAGCAACGCAACGCGCGCACTTTCGACGACCGGGCTGCATCAGTGCAACAGCTAGTGGATCTCATCATGCAAGAGATCGACGGCTGGATTGCGGCCGGGGCGAAGAATCTGGCACAGTTGCAAACCTCAAATAGCGTTTAGATTGCGCCTGTATCGTTTCTGTTGGTAGCTCTTTTCTTTTTTTGCCTGTTACAAACCTTGAATGGCCTGCGAGCGCATCAGGATGTATGCGTGGCGCGATGTAACTCAGCTTAATGTACTTCAACCTTCTTCTTAATAGAAAGATACGCAGCTCTCCTGCGTATTCTTGAAAAAAAAAAGACGTTGCTCCGACCTCTGTCTGTCTTCAGGGTAAGAAAGAAAAGGGGCCATGAGATACAGCAGCTGGAGCATCTGAATAACCTTCATGGCACTCTAAGAATTGAAAGACTTGAAAATGTTACTAAAAATGAAGAAGCTTTTCGGGCCAAGCTATTTAACAAGGTACATCTCTCAGATCTGGTACTGCAATGGAGCACCGATAATCAGAGTTCCAAATCGATGTTTGAAAACAAGTTGGCAGACAGTCAAATGAACCACTTAGGACCTGCAACCTGGAGTTAGCAGAAGGGAAGGCTAGTGATCAGAGTTCAGATTCTCAGGAGGATATCCTTGAGGCCCTTCGTCCACCATATCTGATTAGATCGTTGAAAATTGTGAACTACAGTGGAACGACATACCCAAATTGGTTCCTGAGAGAAAAGGGCGCCCTACAGAACCTGCAGTATCTTGAGCTCTCAAACTGTTATGCTCCACCCAAGATTGGTGAATCTGTTGTGTATATTCGTACACTTGTTATTTCCAGCTGCAGATGGTGCTCTTTGCCAGAGAACATGGTGTGCCTAACATGGCTCGAGAAATTGGTTATTGATGAGTGCGAAAATATCATGTCACTACCAATACTACCCCCATTCCTCAAGGTGCTTACGCTTAGACGTTGGAATGGATCCAGTTTGCCTGAGAACATGGAGCGCCTAACATCCCTTGAGGAATTGAGACTCCAGATGTGTTATAATATCCTATCACTGCCAAGATTGCCGGTGTTCCTCAAGAAACTTAAGCTTTGGACGGGATCCTCTTTGCCTGAGAACATGGAGCGCTTAACATCCCTGGAGGAATTGACTCTCCAGTGGTGCAATAATATCCTGTCACTGCCAAGATTGCCTATGTCTATCAAGAAACTTGAAATTTCGAACTGCAATCACTCTCTCTGGAAAACCTGTCTGACAGAAGGACATCCAAATTGGCAGAAGATTGCACATATCACAGAGAAATACATTTACCCTTAACTTGCCTTGGATAATACGTGTAGTAATCTGCATGTAAGTTTGTTAACTACATGTTCTTTGTATAAGGCTTTCTGACCTTATGCTAATTGCTCGTATAGTTGTATTCACTCATCATCTCATTTTATTGATGACGTTGACCAGGGTACAAAGATGCATCGAGCACAAGCCGTACCATGGAGTTGAACAGTTATGCAAAGTTACGCTGCACCATTGCTGGATCAGCTTCTCTAGGCTCCCTATTGCACCCGTTGTTTTGTGTATCAAATATGTGATAGCTATGTTTTCATATTTGATCTGTGGGATTTTATTCGACAGACAGTTTGTCACTAGTACAATTTGAGCCTGCAGTGACACAACCTAAAAAATAGCAGTGGCGGGCACAACTTCTTCCGTCACTACAAGCTTGGCGTGGTTACTGTAGCAGTTAGTAATGGCGCACAAGATGACATCAGCGCAGCTACAGGAGGTTTAGTGGCGCACAAGATGACATCAGCGCTGTTCGCCACCAAAAACACAACATCAGTGGCGGGCCAGCTGACATCATCTCAGCACCAGTGACGGACTGGCCCGTTTCGGCCCACTTCAGCCCGAATTGACAAGCTCGTATATAAACGCGTAACCCTGAGCCTCTCCCCATTCTCTCCACACCAGCGCCGCACCTGCACTTCTCCCTCCCGACTCACTCTCCTCTTCTCCACCCGGCCGGCGCGCCTCCTGCTCCTCCGCCCCGACCGGCCCCCCTCCTCCTCCTCAACCCCGGCCGGTCCCCCTCCTCCTCCTCAACCCCGGCCGGCGCGCCTCCTCCTCCCCCACCGCCCACCTCTCCCTCCCCCGGCCGCGGCGGCGTCTCTGCGAGCGGATTCGGCGGCGGCGTCCAGTGCGTGGATCCGGCGAGGAGCGCGCGGATCGGCGCGGCAACGTCCCTGCGCGCCGCCACGAGACGGGGGCCACGCGGATCCGGCGAGGAGCGCACGGATCCGGCGCGTGGCTAGGGTTCCGGTGGCGCGGCCTACCTCGGGCCCGTCCAGATCTGGGCGGCACGGCGAGGGATCCGGGCGGCGGCGTCTAGTGCGCGGTGCGGCGGGGATTCCCTCCTCGGCGGCTCGTCGCGGTGGTGGCGGTCGCTCCAGATCTGGCGGCGGCGGCTCGTTGCGGTGGTGGCGGCCGCTCCAGATCTGGCGGCGGCAGCTCGGTGCGGTGGTGATGGCTGCGACGACTCCCGATGGTGGCTGTGACGGCGGCGGTTCGTTGGGGCGATGGATCCGGCGCGGCAACACGACGTCCTCGGCGGCGGATGTGGAGCGGCGGCGGGGCGGTGCGACGCTACGGCGGGCCGACGCGGCGCGGCGGGTTGGGCTTGCCCAGCCCGTCTTCCTTTTTTTATTTCCTGTCGTGGCTAGCAGTGGCGGGCGAAACCGTCCGCCACTGCTATTTTCTTTTTCCAGTGGCGGAAGTGCGATGGCGGGCGCTTTGCCCGCCACCGTAGGGTCTAAATGACCGCCACTGTAGGGCCTAATTGTACTAGTGTGTTATACGTTGTTATTTCCGGCTGCAGTTGCAGCAAAGCAGCACGACTGCACTTGTGATCCTGCTATCTGTATGCATGAGCTGATTATTCTGCATGCTTCAAATGTACACTGTAATATTATCCTAAAGTCTAATTAACTACCGGTTGCTACATCTCACGATCTAGCGATCAATCGAGATGGGAATCGGTGCGCCCGCCCCCGAACATCTCTTTCCCTTCCATCCCCACACACGCCACTACCGTGGCCCCTGCGCTCTGCCGCTTCCATCCTTCACGCTGCAGCACCTATGCTGAAAGATACAGACGACCCTGTTCCCTCTCCATGCTCGCCAGTGAGATTGAGCTTCCCCACCTGGCCTCATGGCGTTGCCTTCTCCCTGCCTAGGCATCACTTCCCCACCTGGCCTCATGCTCTCCATGCTCTCTCGTAGCCTGACAAAAACCTCAGCATCACCAACAGGCAGCCATGGCTCCCTGATGCCTTCCAAAAGCCGTGCTTGCGGGGAGTCGGGGATGCATGTGAGGTGGTAGCTAGCTCCTCTTAACTAGCTACTGGTAGCTGGTTAGTCATGTCCTAATATTATTTATCAAACAAACCTTTTCTTTTACAAATATAAGGAAACTTTGCGAGTGTGGTCAAACCTATTGGTTTTCTTTGCGAGTGTGGTCAAACCTACTGGTAGCTGGTTTTCTTTGGTCAAACCTATTGGTTTTCTTAACTAGCTACTGGTAGCTGGTAGCTTGTGTGATAGTTGTTGTTTTTTTTTTTTTTTTTGGTGCAAGGATACATAATAGAATATACTAACTTTCTGATTTGTTTGTTGTTTGTGAAGAAATATCATTAATTCCTTCCCTTCAGTGATATTTTTGACTTGACTTTTTTTCGTTTTCGTGAACGCACTTGCATTAACACAGTTTTCTGTATTTCTGCTATTCATTTCATCTTTTATTTTTGGGAGTGACAAGGGGACAACCGTTTCACCTAAGTTATCAAAGCTATTTTAACAGTGCTTGCTTGTAACAATTTCAGAACAAAGCTCCCCAGATTCGTTCCCTTCATTTTGTCAACAGAGGGAATAGCAAACCCATTTTTTAAGTTGACTGATGCAACTGATCTACTGAAACAGTTGATGTATTCCATTGTTCTGCATCTAGCTCAGGAGATTTGCTAGGATCTGATACACACTCCTATAGGATTCTGGTTCCCAGTGTACTGGAGTTCCTAAATACCTGTAGTATAGTATCATTAAATGGTGATAGAGTTTTACTCGTAGGTAGCAATATGTTTAGCACCAAAGGAACTCGACTTGAGCTCTGCTCTGATAAGTATCAAGTTAGTCTAGTCGGTGATTAAGCAAGAAAAAGAGTGTACAAACATCAACCAAGGCTCCAAATCACTAAATCGAGATTTTCAGTATGATCACATAAATAATCCAGATGGGCATCTCAATTGCCAACTGGTTTCATGTTTTACTGTCATCCTCATTTATTCGACTAAAACAGTAGGCGAGTTTGAAGGAGTACTGTCTGCAAATGCCTCCTTGTGCTCTGGACCTCAATTTCAACAGAAATAATAGCATACTTTCTGCAATCTTGCGAACTCTGATCCATGGCCGAGCTCCAGGGACAACACAAATCATGAAAGTTCGTTTCACGCTTCATTCAGCCACTGATGCACGCATACAACTCGTTCGATGGACATCTCGCGGTTAGAATGAACTTAGCAACCAAAAAGACTCTTGGTCCTCCACCGCGCCGCCACTTCCTACGGCGGCGATGACGGCGAATAGCCACATCCTCTCGCCGCCGGCTGCAACTACTCCGCCACCGCTGAGCCCTCCCGACTGCCCCCTCTGATCCACTGCTCTTGCAGAAGATGCAGAGCCCGTTTACTTACGAAAGATGGATCCTTAACGATCTCATATGTCTCTGACTATGAAATCAGGATTAGCGTAATGTGTTACGTTCTTGGGCGCATTACAGGCCGCGATCGTTTTTTTTTTTTTTTTGGGTCCGATGATGATTGCTTGGAATCTGAAGAACTCCACTTTCTGTAATGCCACTACTGTTCTGGTAATGGAACCAATATTTTTTCTGTGCAAGAGATCATCTGCTGATTTCCGTGGAAAAGGAATGTGGATTCATCAAGCTTGCGAAATCATATTATTTGTATAGGTATCACGCACTGATGGTCCTGTCCCTGTAGTCCAGACTCCAGAACTGAATCACTGAACGTACGGATATTTTTCAGTGTACCGGATCTGGTACGGGTAACAGAACCTTTCAGTACTGTCTGGATTTGATTCTCACATTTGTTGCTGTGATTTGACCTGGATGTACCGAAGTTGTTAATTACTTGTACAGGATCATTAATGTGGATCAAATTTACCCTGCACCACAGGGGTTACTAGTTGTATCTCAAGTGCATGATCTGCTCTCTCAGGCAAAGCATTTATCAGCTGTTAGTCGTGTGTTCAGGAATTCCCAGGGCCGGAGGATATTTCTTTACCGTGATCGTGTTCTCTGATAGGCATGACGCGTCAAGGGTATGATGAAGCCAAGAAAAATGATGAGCAAAAGCATCGTCAGGGACACTAAATGGCTTCGTCAAGGACTCGATAGGGTCACATATTAAGAGAAACAGCATAAACAAACGGCAACTTGGCAGAGGTTTCAATGCCGTTGCTTTCAGGAAAAGGACACCGTATTTTTGGGCCAGTTTTGGATGGCAGTACCAGCAGCCCCATTTGTTAGTCTCATAAAAAAGGAGCAGACCATCAGGCTCGCGTTCTGGCTAAGGCTGAGTTCCCGGGAGTGATAGAGATCATAGATTCTCTGCTTCTTTATGTGCTATTTTGTTGCCCGGGGCCCCATCTGTTGTGGCACGTTAACAATGTTTTATCTCTTTCATGCCTTTTCGTGATTCAAACTTTGTTATTAGTCTAGATGAATTGACAGCTCAACAACCTAGTTAGCCTTGAAAGCAATACACCCCAACTTATGCCTTTTTTATCATCGGTTTCAATGAATGAATCTGGGAGGTCGATTCACACTTTTTACAGATTGTCCAATAGAAAATGTTTTCAGTTACTGCATGGTATGAGGATCATTATATTAGTACAAGAACATCATTTCCAGAGCAGCCAAGAGTCTAGGTCTCTTATTGATGTGGACTTACGGGATTGGTTTTTTTTGAAAGAACACAAAAGATTGAACTTGAAAGGATAATCTGCTGACTTGGATGCAAGGCTCTTTCACAACACCTGAAAAATAAATAATGAAAATTGTTTTACATGATTACGGAATATAACAGGTTTTCCTTTTTAATTCTTCTGTGGGGGTCAAGAAACTTAAAGATGTCTCGAAACATACTTGATTTTGTGGAAACTCAATAGACTATCTTGAATTTGAGAGAAATGGCACATCTCAGTGTGATGGGTTTTGAGAGAAAACGTCAGGCTGAAAATAATTAGCCACAAACAAGGTCAGCTCAGATTATTTTACATTGACATTGTTAAATATATTAGACACATATTAGAACCTTTTTGTGTAGTTTAACATTGCATCAAATTGGGTTCTTTCAGAAACAATAGCAAAGTTTAAAATTGCAAAGGTGTGTCAAGCGCCCAAAGGACGAGCATCTTTGGGCATCCTTTGAAGGGAAAAGGGGAGCCCTTTCACTAGATTTTTGGATGAAAATGGATACTTCCAATGTTCAGGATCAGGTATGTTAATTACATAATGGTACAAGATAAGCATAATTAACACCAGTATCATTACATAATCAGCGGTCCTGCCAAACAAGAGACACTTTTTGCCCCAATGTGGAGGTGGTCCACTCCCCGAAAAAAATTCCAAACCCAATAGCGCCATATACCTACTACACATGATATCATAATTGCTGGTGATGTCAGATTTCTGTGTAGTGGAGTCAATCAGATGGTAGAATATCAGATCTGATCTGTTGGAACCTAATCCTCCACAGGTTTCATTGGTGGCATTCACTAGTGCATCGATAAACATTTGTTATCCAAACATATTATAAGGCTGCCCGCACTGGCCTCCGCTACCGCTTTCTTCAGGAAGCAGGTAGCGGAAATGGCCCTGCACCAGGCCTCCGCAACCCTTCCGCTATCCAAGCGGAAGGCGCGACTTCCTCTATTTCTGGCGAAGTAGCGGAGTCGCCCTAAGGCACGTGGGGCCCGCCCAAATCGCCTCCGACGCCGCTGCCCCCAACTGCTTCGCGCGCGTGCAGGAAGGCCGGCGCCGCCGACGACCTCGGCCTTAGACAGCGACGCGAGGAATCGGAGCTCGACGGCGTCGCCCAGGTCGCCGGTGGAGGGCAGAGGCGGCGCGGAGGACGGACAGAGAGAGGCCGCCTCATAGCCGCTGTGGGAGCGAGAGAGGAGGAGGAGCTCTGCTCGGTGGTGGCTTCGGTCCGCCGCGCCGCCTGCGCGAGCCCGGTCAGCCGCGCCGCCTGCGCGAGCCCGATCCGCCTGCGCGAGCTCGCTCGGCGCGCCGCTGCACGAGCCTGCCCCCTCTCCCGCCGGCAACGGCCGCGGTCTCCGTGACACCGCCCGCGCTGGCCTGCCCTACTGCCGCCGCCGTCGCGGGAGGAGGTGGATGAGGCCGGGGCGGGGGGGGAGAGGCGGAGAGGCGGAGGCGGCGCGCGCCCTGCCCGCCGGTCCGGGGCGAGGGGCGGAGGCGGAGGCGGCGCGCGCCCTGCCCTCCATGCGCGCGAGCTCACCGGCGGCGGAGGGGTCGGTTTGCGCGTGGGGGTCGGGGGGTCGGTTTGCGCGTGGTAGAATAAAATATGTGATAGTTGGGATAGAGGAAGAATATAGAGGAACGATGGGTGCAGGAGAAATTGGTATAGAGGAGAGAATCTCGATGATTAGAACAGAATATTCCTTTTAGAGGAAGTAAATAGAGGAACATGAGTGCGGAGAGCTTAAGACTGTCCACTTTATTATTGAAATTGTATAAGACTTGACCTACTGATGGTCTTTTCACTCATCAATGATAAAGGCGCCAAGTGTACGTAAATCCTGTGCCATAGGTAATTTCTACTGTGGTGCCTAGAACACTGTTAACGATGATAAAGAGGCGGTGCTCATTATGATATGATTTTTCTCTGCTGATTTAAATAAATGTTAAGTTGCCATGTATTAAAAGGAGCAGAAATTTTCACTTTGGTTATTCTCCAGAAGTAGCTGAAAAAACTAATCCATCACTTTTGTAACGGGGAGGTGAAAGTACAGGCACCGTGCAAAGTTATTTACTAGCGGTTCACCTTTTTTTTTTTTTTTTTTTGCAAGGGTACTAGCGGTTCACCTGACAATCATTGCAGGCACTTGGCATAACCAACAGCCAAGCAAACTCTTCAACGGCAAGGTTAACAAGCCGGATCTTCAATCGAAGATAGAAAGGATCTCAAAATCTCATCGAAGCAACACAAGCAATGATGAATACTATGATGGTTTCGAGCTATTTTAACCAATTAACCAATATGATCACAGCACTATTTTTTTTTTTTGCGAGTGAATCACAGCACTAACTTAGTAACGGTGACATCAAACAAAAGTGCAAGTAGTTTCAGATAGTTATGGTAATCATGAAGCATGCAACTTATTATCTTATTAACCAGTTCACTGGTGCACTGAACACGACCACTCAATATATATGTCTTTAGTTTTCCCATAATCTCCAATAGAGCATGACATTTGCGTACGAGACTTCATAGGCATAGGGCAAAATATTTTTAACGTGATGTGCAAATTTGTCTGGTTTCAGTTTAAAAAATCTTCAAAGAGCGGAACTTATTTGCTTAACCAATTTATTTTTAGTGATTGGGTATTTCCTTAACAATTATGCAAAAGCATGAAACGGAGTGTAGGTGGCCATTGTGGACTGTTGTGTGGGACCCAAATTTGGCCAGTTCCCAGAACAGTGATCCAAAAAGTGATATGTCATTTTCCTGCATTCATATGTACTAGTAGCAGTTTGATGAGGAAAGAAAATAAAAGATCCTCGAGTTCTAGAGACTGAGACTATGAGAGGATAAGTATTGGATAGGATTGTCACCACACAACAAGAGACAGTCTCCTGGCATGTGGGTCTCTCCCTCTTGTTCTCCCTGCTAAAGGAGCACGGTGCTAGCGTTCTGGTGACATTCCCTGCTGCTTTTAGTAAGTACTCCTTCGGGTTTTTAACATAAAAGGCTGTTGATTTTTTCGTTGAACTTTGACTAACAATATATATTTATATAATTAGTTTTTTGATGTGAAATAAATATCATTAGATTTATCATCAACCATTTTAAGGTTAACTTATACAATTAGCTATTTGCATAAATATTTATAGATAAAACGAATAGTCGAGGTAACAAAAAAAATCATATATTTAAAACTGAAGGGATTACATGTTAACTGGAAAGAGCCACCTCACCATAGCCTAAATCATAGTATTAACTGGATCTACTAAACTTGAAGAAAACCTTGCCAAACCAATGTACATGTCTTCAAAATTCGGCAAGTTTGAAACAACATAAAAGAAAATTAAATGCAGATTTATATTGTATATTTCAAATAGTAGGATTTTTTTAATAAATTGCTTATGGAAGCGAGAATCCACCTCCCATCTTGTATTTCCTTAATTACTTGACTGTGTGTTAACACTGTAGGCAGAGACAAAGGGGACCCAATGACACTGCTGCTCACTGCTCAGCAGGCCAAATCTGTGGTCAAAAAGGTTCTTCACGCACTCAGCTCTCCGCACTCATGTTCCTCTATTTTCCTTCCTCTAAAAAGAAATATTCTGTCCTAGTCATCAAGATTCTTTCCTCTATACCAATTTCTCCCGCACCCATGGTTCCTCTATATCCTCCTCTGTCCCAACTACCACATATTTTATTCAACCATCTCCAACTACCATCAGTAGAGTCCACTTGTAATTTTATCTAAATATATCTATGTGACATCTTGTTTTGAAGGATTTATTGAAACGAATTTAATGATATAATCGGAATTTGATTTGGGTTTTTTGTTTGTGAGTTATAACATTTTTTAGATCGTTGATCCAGTGGAGCCCACCTTCTCTCTCTCGTTCTCTCAGCGTCCAGAGCACAGGCAGGAGCGAGGTGGGGCCGATGTGAGGATAGCGTAAACCCGGGGAATCCTCTGAGGATGCGTTCGGTTCCCCCTCTAAAAACCCTCTAAACTTTATACCCCTCTAAAGTAAAAAGAATCTTACTATTTAGAAGTACTAAATAAAATTTAATTACAAAACCTTTCTGCAGATGAGCGCTATTTTTCGAGACGAATCTAATGAACCTAATTAATCAATGTTTTGACACAGTGATGCTACAGTAACTATCGTCTAATCACCGCTTACTTACCCTCATTACGTTCGTCTCGCGAAATAGATGGGGGTCCTGAACTTAGTTTTGTAATTTGACTTTGTTTAGTACACATAAATACTGCCGGCATCTTTGATGTGACCCCTTTATACCCCTCTAAAGTGATCCGAACGCAGCCTGAGAATAGCGGAACCGATCGCTTCCTTCATTTTACCGTAGGCTTTGAAGTATGCCGCTGCAGCACTTCATTACGCTAAAAGCTCCTTCAGGAAACGGTCCCGTAGACCGGTGCGGAGAGCCTCAGATCAGAGGGAAAAAAATGGCAGATTTCCCACACACACTCACTCAAATAGGAGTAAGATTCTGGCCATATTGTTGCTTGCACACCATGATTGGCAGCCAAGAAAATTATTGAAGCTTTCCCCTGTCCTCCTCCTGCTGCTGATGCTGTCCAGCATCTTGCAGATAGATGCTGGTCCACCAGACAATCCCTTTCTATTTCCTCATGCAGAAAAAAAGGACAGCCTTATCTAAATTACACCAATTCAAGTCAGCAACAGGAAAGGAGGATAAAGGAGGGAAATTCAGAGCACAGGTAGTCTTGCCATGAAGCTTTTCATGATAGCGCATCAGGACAAGGAGGAAAAAACGGGCAGGGTGTGAGTGAGCTCCGAGCTGCAGATTTGGGGAAAGCTGAAAAGCTTTGCACTTTGCGTCGTCAGTACAAGAGAATTTCAGGCTCAGATGAGCCACCGTTTTGCACTTGCCAGATTCAGAAACTTTCACACATATGAATGAAGCGATCCCAGGTGCAAAATTGCACTGTGAGATCGTTAAAGTGATGCACTCATCAGATTCGGAGCTTGGGTAAGATGGGATGGAGAGAATGGTGGCAATGTCAGATATGGTAACTGCCTCAAGATCTGTCATGTGAAGTGTGGAGTCTGGAGTGCGGGGTGCCTACTTGAAATCTGACCCACCTACAGTGCCAAAAAAAAGAAGAAAAATGAACGCATATCCTCCATGTCCCAGTACTTTTTTTTCTCTTTTTGAGTTTGGATGCCCCAGTACTTGAAATTCATCTGAAACTCAACTGAAATTTTCAGATGCCAAGGGTGATAAACATGATATATTGTCAAGATGAACATAATACTACAGTGCCGCTTTTCTTCTCTCATCATCATAGGTCATAGCAACGTCTACATAAAAGTCCATGTTCCTCCTCTAATGACACACTAATCAACCACTCATGCAGAAGCATTTGTAGCAATGACAGATGAAGAAGAACAGCAAGAACAGGACACAGAACATGCAACTATCTCCCTGAGTACTGCTACACAAAAACACTAGAGAACAAAGAACTGCTTCTGCACTCTACTCGAGCTCGGTGATCGATGCCAAGAAAAAGACATGTTTCTTGGCACTCCCATCTCAGCGGGGGCGGACGCGCTTGTGCCCGGCGCGGCCGTCGGAGGAGCGGAGCGTGCCGGAGGAGTCGCCGTCGGATGCGGCGTCCATGGTGCGGGCGAAGGAGGCGGAGAGGTCGGCGTAGAGCCCGACGACGCGGCGGATGTTGTTGTTGAGTTCCCGGATGAGGCCCACGTTGCGGGTGAGGTTGTCGGGGGCCCGGGACTCGTGGTTCTGGTTGATCTCGTTGATGAGCAGCCGGTTCTGGTCCAGGATGCTCTGCACCTGCACGAAGCTCTTGTGGAACGTCTGGATCAGCTTCCCGTCCGCCGGACCGCCGCCGCCGCCGTTCGCCATGCCGGAGAAGCCGTCGCCGTCCATCTCTATCTCTCTCTCCTCCCCTTCTCTGCCTCTCTCTCTCTTCTGATGCTCTGCTTTCTCAGGAGTGTGGCTCTAGCTAGCTAGTCCTGAAATGAAAACCGAATCGAGTTGTTGTGTCAGATGACATGCATGGGGCCGGTATAAGGATTCGAAGCTCAGGCTCGCAATCTTTGAAATTAAGATTTGCATTTATGAGGGGATTGCGTGTACGAGAAACAATTAAAAGGTCATCAAGAACATGTAGTGGGAGGATTCAATGGGTACAGGCAGTACAAATGGAGTACAATCCAAGCAAAGTTTTTTCTGTTTTCAAAAACATCTTTTCAAAGTACCAAACACCGTGAAAGTAGTAAAATTCAGGCACTGGACATAGAACATCATAGAACATCATAGGAGGATTGACCTCTATCAGGAGAACAAAAGATTCAGGGGTATGCAGCAGAGTCTCCTGAGTCTGAGATTGTAGCTACTGTCCTCTCCAATGCTGACAAGCAGCAACTGAAGGAAGAACTTAAATAGCAGAGGCGAGCAAAAGCAACATAAAAAGGAGGGCAGGATTCTATAGGACTCACGGCAGGATTCTATAGGACTCACCCAGCAAATGTTATCGCTGCAGAAGCCTTTGCAATTAACAAGAGGAAAGGAGGCGGATACCGAGGATGATAGAGAGTGGGTGGAATCTATTGGGAACTGTTTGGGAGGCACAGACTAGAGACACTTTCTATGCTAGTGAGAGACAGAGAGAGTGGAGAGGGACCTGGGTGATGCTGAGGTTGAGTGAAATCATGGCCAGTTGCCATCTCCCCATGCCCAACTTTTATTCTCTCTCTCTCTCTCTCTCTCTCTCTCTCTCTCTCTCTCTCTATCCAACACCAGTACACATTCAGACAGCTAAAACACAGATTCAGAGATGGAGGAGGAGGGGGATCAAGAGGACAAGCATGCCTTTTTGTAATGGGCAAAAGCCGGCCCCAATTCCATAAAGAGCTGGGCCTCCCGATGTTGCTTTCTGCCCACATTTGCACGCACCAGAACAAGATGTTAACTAATGACCCCATAATCCAGCACTGTCAGTCAGTACCAGCAGGCTCCCTTTGTGGGAGAAGATGCCAAGAATGGGAACTGAAGCAGCAGAGTAAAGAATTGCTCTGAACATGGTCGAGACAGACAGGGGAAGCTAGAGATGGAGAAGCCCTCACATGCACTCCCATGATCAAATCCACCAAACACATGAAGGACAAAGATCCACCAAACACATGAAGAACAAAGATTGGAGCTTTTCCTTGGGCATGGCCAAACAAAGGATTAACCAAGACAATTGGTTTTAACGCTGTGTTAGCTCGTTCAGGTGTA
Source organism: Eragrostis nindensis (assembly GCA_012490785.1). NCBI lineage: Eukaryota > Viridiplantae > Streptophyta > Magnoliopsida > Poales > Poaceae > Eragrostis > Eragrostis nindensis. The sequence continues at coordinate 109,635 of JAAXCT010000099.1, read as the reverse complement.
GGGAATTAGGGGGGGGAAGGAATCCAATCCGGTCAGGCAGTCAGTCAATCCTCCACTTGGCCTACCACCCATCCAACAGGAACTGACTGATCCTACCTGTAGAGTGCTGGATATAAGAGCGTCTCCAAAGGTAGAGGCAGCATTGACTCTCCACATCATCTAAGAGCTAGTATAAGAGTTCATATCAACTCTAAAGTAATGACTGGTCCCGCATGTCAGTGCCTCAATAAATATTAGAGACTGCCTATTGAAGAAAAGTTAGCAGCATTCTCTCTCTTCTTTTTCTCTAATAAACAATTCTAAGAGTTAGCTAAAAAGCAACCATTGGAGACGCTCTTAAGGGCAAAAGCCAATGGAGTGACCCAAACAATTAAAAAACTGGCCTTGTTTCCTCAAGAAAAACTAAACAATTGCTTGTGTGTTGCTGGATGTGCAACTATGCTACCAGGCCGGCATGCAGAGATGAGCAGAGACACATGGAGCAGATGTGCGCGTATTATTATACAGTAATAACTACTAGGAAGTCTGGTGCGCTCCGCTGCACCCGTTTAATTAAATAATATTTTACACTGAATTTTATTGCTGCTGAATTTGCATGGGACTGAGCCTGTGTTTTTAAGAGTTGGCTGGCCGGTAAATAAGTGCATGACTGCCCACATATTGATTTTGTTTGAGTGTAAATACACAGAAGCTTGCTTTCGCAAAAAAAAAAAAAAAAATACACAGAAGCTTGGAGGCTTTTCGAAAATTACCAAAACCCTCATCCTCACACAAAGAAAAACTTTGTTGGAATGCAAATACCGAGAACCTAGGGGGCCTTTTCAAAATATTGCAAAGGGCTCACCGTTTAGAAGGCGTGGACGCTTCTGGTTCACATTTCTTCAGTCTTATCTCTTTCATTCCGCCTACTATCTTCTTTCCTTGTTCATAGTCTAAAGCTGAAGGCGCATAGCTTCCGCCGCTCGACAGCATTCGAAACTCCGTGGGCGATTCCTGTACGGACACGCCATTTGGAACCGTCGTGGGTGCCTTCCGCGGCGAGCACGTCTCTGCTCCAAGGTCGGTTCACTTGCCGGGCTATGGGCCGTCGGCCTAGACGGCCATGGCGAGGTCGAACCCACCGAGCAAAGCGGAGGCAGCCCACAGCAGCCTCCCTTAGCCCAACCATCCTTAGTCGGCGTCAACACTCCCGCAGTCGTGTACATCGGCGGCGCCGTACGTCCCAAGCCGTGGGCTGCGACAGCCTCCTCCACCTCGCGTCGATGCCGCAGCCCCACGCCAAAGCCAGCCTCAGCCCGTGTCTGGCCATGATTTTCACAGCCGCACCTTCACCCACGCGGCCATGGCCTGCTAGCCCACGCCGTCGGCCATGGGCTGTGGACGAGCAGCTTCTCCGGGCCACTCCCTCGGTGATGCTGCCACACCCCGGCCTAGAGGTGAAGCTGACGAAGTTCTCAACCGGCTGGGCCTCCTTTCCCCACCTGCGGCTTCATCGGCAAGCACAAGCAGCGCGAGGCGGAGGGGAGGAAGGAGGTGGAGAGACGCCAATGCGTGGGGCGTTGAGTGGTGCTAGCCGAGAGAGACGGACCAGCCGATGGAGAGTTTGCTGGACTGGTTTTTGAAAGACAAGTGAAAGATTGAAGCTGTAGCTGCGTAAGAGCTGGTGTGTGCCGCTCGATGGCATGGAAAGAGGAGCAGGCCGGGATGCAGGATATGGCCGAGTGCTAGCAGAATTTTGTGCTGCAACTTGAGCTCAGATGGAGAATGAAGATGCAAGGCGATGCGACGAGGAAGGATGGGCTTGACGGGATAAGGTCGAGGACTACGATGCTCAGGCGGCAAGATGCATGGGTTTAGTCCATGGACCGTGGGTCCTCTTGGTAAGAGAGACACGGGTGGATCGAATGCTACAAAGTTGAACGCTGCTCCATATCCCCGCCTCAGAACCAAGACTCATGTAAATGATGTAATACATGGACGTGCAGCCTTCACGTCGGTTTTTTTCCCCATCATGTGTGGCCATTGTATGTTTACGCAGACTACTGCAGTCCAGGTCCAGCCGAACGATCACACGGGAGCCAATTGGCCCAAGGCCCAAACGAAAAACCAAACTAACGCACTTGCCATGCCGTAAGACGCACTAGCACAAACGCAAACAGCAGCCGGGCGCGGCGGAGCGCGCCGGCCTATCTAGTTCTGTTCACGCCGCCTCCACAGATGCTCTTCCCATTTCACCTTAGCACTCTGCTCTCTTCCTTGCCACGCCTCCTTCCTCTGAGGAGCCTCTGCACTTGCCGTTGAAAATCAGACCCATGCAAGTCCTCCGCTCCTCGGGCCTCAGCTCGCGCAACGCCTCGAAGCTGCTGCTACCATGGCGCCAACTCCCCCACAAGGACGGCCGTGACCAGTGTCGTCGCTGCATCGACGGCCTCGTTCGAACCGAGCTAGTCAACCGCTGACGCGCTGGTCGAACGAATGGGACGGCTCGGTATGCTGGCGCTCTGCTCCAACGAATGGGAAGGCTCGGTACCGTTGGCCGGGCACGGGCTCGTCCTGTCGTCCATCGCACGTGCTGCCAAGGCGATTGGCCCACTAGTAGGCGGGTCCCGCAGGAGCTGGAGGAGCGGGTTTGGGAAAACTGAAGGCGTGTCGAACCCGTGAGCAGCCACGTCGTCTGGAGTGCGCGTGGAGGTGCTGGGAAGCTCCACGTCGGGCAAAATGCTACGGAGTGGCCTTCGGCTTTGAGCTATCAGAACATACTAGAGAAAAAGGCGCGCTACGCTGCGCCCAGAGAGGCTTCATTGATCAACTTTCAGAAGTAAGGGCCTGTTTGGTACGGATTCTGGAATGAATTTTGGATTCTACTTCTGGCACTGTAGATACAGTAAAAACACTGTAACAGAATATGTTTTCGGTCAGAATCTATAATCTGGTAAAACATAGCTTTTGGTGGATTTTGCTACTGTAGTTACTGTGGCTACTACTGTTACAGCGGAGAAGCAGAATTCGTTCTGCCAAAGAGGGCCTAAAATTAGCAGTATGACTTCGGCTGCGTTTCGTTACACCTCCTCTAAAATTTAGACCTGTCACATCAAAAAGAATTTTACTATTTAAGAATATTTTTATTCATTTAATGACAAATCCTATGTCACGATCCCCCCTCTAAATCGCGAGACGAATCTAATAAGCCTAATTAATCTAAGTTTCGCTACAGTGATGCTACAGTACCCATCGTCTAATCACTGCTTAATTACCTTTATTAGATTCGTCTCGCGAATTCGAGCGGAGTCTTGAAATTAGTTTTGTAATTAAACTTTATTTGTAATCATAATATTTGTTGCAAAAACTCTCTAAAGTTTAGACCCTATACAACGAACGCCCCCTTCCTCCTGACACAATCTAGAAAAATCCCGGTCCCATGGCCTCTCTCTCTTCCGATTTTTTATTTCTTTTCTCTCTTTCTCTCAAGATTCTTTGCACCTGCTCTCTCTCACGCATGCTGGCCTGTGGTCAAGCAAATAGCTCATGTATGCCAAACAGAAAACACGCACAGGCCACAAACCATCAAGCTGTCAGGTCCAAGCAAGGACAAAGCAGACATAAGACGGCCAGACATCAGCTGAGGTAGGCCAAAAACGTACTATAAAAAATGAGCCAACCGCAAGGCACGAAAGCCAAAGGAGCGACCGCGTGCGGGCCATCTGCAGGTCGCGGTGAAGCAGACGCGGGTGATTGTGAGAACGCCACGCCGTCCAGAAAATACGTGCTGCGCTGCAAAGGTTCCACGTAAGCCAAAACGCTGTGCGCTCGCGGAAGCGACGCGCTTTCAGCTTTAGACTATAATATAGTTATATAATAATTATGCAATAATAACAGTGATAAGAATCATCGTCTGCCACCGTGTTATTCCTTCTGCCTCGCCATCCACACCACATGGGCGTTGCAGGAGACGAACAGAAAAATCGGCGAGACACATGCGTACCTTGGAGCGAGCCTGGAAGAGCATTCCGTTGGTAGAATCCGCATAGAGAGAGAGAGCGAGGGGTGTAGAGTGAGGCAGGAGGAGACTCGGGAGAGGACGCATCGCTGGTCAGAGGAGGAAGAACCGATGAAGGGATGGCCTAATATATTTCCTGACATGACTTTGGCAAGAGGCAAGGCGGCCACGGCCAAAGGACAAATTGCGACTGTTGTTATGTTGTGTGCCCGTGTACAAAAACCAGGTGGATAAGCAAAAATTGCTCTTTTTATATTTGTCTTCTACGCTCGCCAAGCAATAATGTGCAGAAAGTTTTGGAGCAAATCCTTCTCTTCTATCATTGATTGAAGCTGGATGCAAGTTTTGTTTCAGTCCAACTATTCCAGATGCTAAAAGTGCTCCCTTTATCCCGCAAAGACTATTTTTTGGATTGGTCCAATCAATTTAGTTTAAGTTAACTCGCAAAAAAAATAGTTTTAGTTTGATTCAATTGATATACAAAATACCAAGATTTTTAATACCAAATTAGTATCGATAAATCATTAATTTTATCTTCATAGTGCTCTTATTTAGTGTAGTCCTCTTATCTATAAAACTAATCACATTTTAGCTTAGTTTGATATTAACCAACTCTATAATAGTCTTGAGAGTAAAACCCACGCAGAGCCTAATACTGATCTACTGGATGGTACTGCACTCATTAGTAGACCATATATTTCTAGAAAAGTCTGGCATGTTTTAGGTCCCCTTTGGAAAAGAGGAAAAATTTAGGAATTTTGGAGTATTCAAACTCTACAGGAAAAAATTCTGTGGAAGATCTATGGAACCTCAGAATTGCCCCCATAGAATCCTCTGAAAATTAGATGGAATGATCTCCTCCATATGAGTTTTGGATGAAAATAAGCATGAGCTCAACATCTTTGAAACTTTCATTTCAATCTTTCTCTCTCCTTATTTTTCCCAAGTTGCATCCAAACGCTCTCTTAGAAATTTTCCTATGTTATAAACTCTTGTAGGATAACATGTGGCCGGCAACTTCATTCCAAAATGTAATAGTCACGTGGGCTTTGTTTCAGTGGAAAAAGCAATTCTCAATTGGGTCGGGCCATCGCCCAAAAGTGGCTACGAGGTCTCTGCTCTATTTTTTGAGGAAATACCAAACCGAAGGCCTCATTGTTGGGTCTGCCTCGTAATTTGTGCAAGCGAGGCCCGTGTAGGATGGTGAGAAAAGATGAGACGTATACTGGTGGAATGAACAGTGAAGAGTGTATCTTCCCCAGTTCCCCTGGCTTTTGAGGTGCAACTGTGCAAGCAAGTGAGCAACGGAGCTTTATTTCCTCCTCAAATATTCCTCCAATATCTGATAAATTTCACACATTTCTTTTTAAAACTGTTCATTACAAACCGGGCACATATGACGTAGATAGCAGTATATATGACGTACAGTGACAAATCTCAGTGGCGGAGCCACAATAAATAATCAATTCTGCTTGGTGTCACCATAGTTAATAAGCACTAATCAGTAATCACCGTATGCTTTCGATTGAAATCACCAAGCTGTAATGGTGTCCTGTGAAACCATGAAAACGCCCTGGCTCAAATCTATCAGCCATTGTAGTATCCGCGATAGTGCAGGCCGGTGCCCAACGTAGCCAAGCATCGTGTCACGTCGTGCAGCAGCCCGCAGCAGCAGCTCCTTGCCAGAGACTCCTGGGCTTCGTCGGCGCCGGCGGCGCCGCGGCACTGGTCCGCCGCCGGAACGAGGCACCGCGGGTGCAGCTCCTCGCTGCACGTCACGCACCGGTACCGCCACGCGCCGGCGACGGGGCGCCCGCACGCCGCGCACGACGACGCCGCGACCACGGCCTCCTTCTTCTTCTCGCCGTCGCCCGGGGGCGCCAGCGCGGACGTCGACGACGCCGCCGCCCGGACCAGCCACGCCTCGTGCCCGCCGCCGGCGTGCGCGGTGCCCCGTGCTGTCCCCGGCATCTGCGCGCACAGCGGGTGCACGGCGACCCCGCAGGTGGCGCAACCGTAGCACGCGCCCTTCACGTCCTCGCCGCACACCTCGCACCCGTCGGCAGCGCCCGCCCGGCTTCAGGCCGTGCTCCGGGTGGACGGCGGACTTGAGCTTCCTGGGGAACCCGCGCGCGCACGCCTCGTGGATCGTGAAGCCGCACCCGGGGTGGCTGCAGCGGTAGCGCCGGCCGGCGCCGGCGATCAGGCAGCCGTCGCAGGTGAACTTGCCGCCTTCGCCTTCGTCGTCGTCGCCGCCGCTCACGGGGAGCAGCCGGTGCGCCGGGTCGTGCGCGAAGTAGGTTACTGACTTCTTCCTACACATCGTTGCAGTTACAGACTCACAGTGGCTGCTGCTTCCTGCTTCTGCGATATATCTGCGATTCTGAATGCAATATACTACCTTCTTATATACGCAGTGCTCATTTCTCCGATTAATGACCGCCATGGAAAAAGAATCAGAAGAATTTTCAGCTCTTATGGACAATGATTGGTGGTCAACTTTTCAATGCAGCTCTCACGTGCTCAACAGTAGTCTCCAGATCGATGGCAATCCGAATCGCGTGGAAATTTTGTGGAACATACCGCGCGCGCATCATGCACTGTCTTCTCTGATATATGCCACGGGTTTTGATGGTGTAAAAGTCTACGACAAATACGTAGGGAATAGCCAACTAGACAATGATCTAGTATGATATTAGCTGTTGAATATTCCACTCCAGCCACGAAAAAGAAATCAGAATGATGTCTTCGTTGCCGTTTTGTAACTTTATGACTGTGGTGCATCGTGTAAGCAGGGTTTCTCTTACCGGAGGAGCCCACGGAACCGGACCGGTAAGTCCGGTTTCCGTAAAAACCCATCTAGTTTCTATCGGTTTTGTGAACCCTACATGTAAGTCTGTGGTCGATGCCTTGTTGATCTTTGGGTCCTTTTTGAGAGAGCGTTCGGAGAGTTAAAAATCCACATGTGCCTTCACCGGAAGGCACACACTCGCAGCCATCCATTTGTGAGAGCACATGTGAAAAATCAATAAGCACATGCAAGTGAAAATCCAACAATTCATGATCACTTTGCATCATCTCACAGTTCTAGGTGCGCCTTCATGAGAAAGTTTCTTTAATCCAAAGGCACCTCCAACCATTCGCTTTGCACCATCCACATTTTGTGAAGTTTGTACGTGTTATGCATGTCGTCAGAGCCTAAATAGACTCTAGAGAAAACTGACATACAAAGTTTCATTTTATCATCGCTACATATATATAGAACTGGATCCCAAATGCTCCTCTCTAGCGCTAATAACTATAGAAAAGTCCCCACATGGTTTGTTTCGGATCACCATGGTGCCACAGGTACCCTTTGGACCGAACATATGGGTAAGGAGCTTGCCTTGTAGCACGCAGCGTACTGTTGTTATTCATTTTTTTTGTTTCGTTTTTGAAATATGAAAGATTAAGGTGGAGTAAAGCATGGGGCATATCCCCCCCCCCCCCCCCCCCCCGCGCATTCCTGTACTGTTCTTTTGTCTTATCTTACTAGGTAAAGTGGCTCAATGAAATTTCTCTCTAAAACTATAAAGTTAATATATATATATAAATTAGCATAGTCAAAATATATTTCCATCCAATCTAAAAACTAATTAATCTTCAAACTGTTATAATGCATGGATATTCTATTTTCTAGGCACCCGAAAACAGCCATTAGTTGAGTCAAAAGCATACATGCTAAAATGCTGAAATGTTTCGTGATCTCAAACGATAGAAGGCGGTTTGTCTTTCTTTTTTTTCGGTCGTGATCAAGTTTCTTCTTTCCTTCATCCCCTGGACTTCGCCATGATCCAAAATCACACACAAGTTCGTACTATAATAACTTACTTTTTTCATGATTTGTTCCTAAAAAACTTTTTAGAGAATTCGAGTTTGGGCTTCTGATCAGGCATCAGGCTGGATTTTAACTTCGAGAGTGGACCATTTGCTGGCCTAGCTTGAAGCTCGGCCCAACTATGCACAGTGACGAATGTTCTGGCCCACGTAAACTAACTTCCGCTGCCACCCTGCGAACATGCTAAAAAAAAAAACGTAAACTAACAGGAAAGGAAATCCTTGTTACGGGATAAGGGTGCGTTCCACTTCCAAGCGGCCACGTCGGCGATCACCGGCCACTCGCTTCCGCTGCCACCCTGCGAACAAAACCGCCCCGCACGAGCAGCGGCGCAGCTCGAGCGAACGGCAAGGATTCAGAAGCAGAGGGGGAGGAAGGAGAGAAGCGATTTGTTCTCATCTCTCATGGCGCTCTTTTCCGTTCTCGGCGTGTCGCCTGTCGCGGCAACGTCGCCGCGGCTGCCATCCTTTAGCCGCTCGTCCAGCCATGGTACTTGCTCTGCGCTCCGATCCAAAGCAGGATTGCTAATTTGTCTTTGTTTTTGTGCTTTGTTTGTCCAGTTGGTTCTTGGAGCTATTTCATTTAGGGTGCATTCGGCCACCCCCTCTAATTTTTAGAGGGTTTTTGCAACGAATATTCTAATTACAAATAAAGTTTAATTACAAAACTAATTTCAGGGCTCCGCTCGAATTCGCGAGACGAATCTAACGAGGGTAATTAAGCCGTAATTAGACGATGGTTACTGTAGCATCACTGTAGCAAAATATAGCTTAATTAGGCTCATTAGATTCGTCTCGCGATTTAGAGAGGGGGTTGTGACATAAGTTTTGTCATTAAATTAATAAAAGTAGTTTTAAATAGCAAGATTCTCTTTGATGTGATGGGTGCTAAAAATTATAGGAGGTTGCCGAACAGGACCTTAATCTCCATGAACCTTTGATGTCGAAAGGTTGATTGACAACATTGAATATGTAGAAACAGCTATACTGTTTCAATGCCATATGTCCCCAATAAACAGAGCAAAACGAAAACTGCCTTATGTAACTTATGTTGGGGGGCCGTTTTGTTCCTTTCTGGGAACAAAATGCAGCATGGGTGCTATTTTGAATCTGTAGAAAATTAGAGGATTCAGCAGTTGCTGTTTCCATTACACTGTTTATCTAGTACTAGATGTCCTTGAGTTCTGATGCATGTGTGAATGCTCATCATTCTGACGAAATGCAGCATGCGTGCTCCGCGTCACGTCCAGCAAGAGGCGAGTCGCCTCCCGGGCCACCACGTCCCTCTCCGTCAGGTGCGAGCAGAGCGCGAAGCAAGGCGGCGGCGGCGCCGCCGGCGTGTGGCTGGGCCGCGCGGCCATGATCGGCTTCGCCTCGGCCATCGCCGTCGAGGTGTCCACCGGCAAAGGCTTCCTCGAGGTACACGTTATCACACAGCACTAGTGTTCGTTCAGTAAAGCTCTCGAAATGTGTGGTGCAGAGAGACTGATGATAAGCGCTCGCCGTGTTGGTGCAGAACTTCGGCGTGGCGACGCCGGCGCCGACGCTGGCGCTGGTCGTGTCGGGGCTCGTCATCGGCCTGGCCGTCTTCTTCCTGCTCCAGTCCGGCTCGCAAGACTGACAGGTCAACCAACGACACCGTGAAGTACAGATTTATCATCACCGACTGCGTATATGTGCTCTTTCAGATTTTTCCCTTGTGACATCCCATGCCGTGTAGCAACTGACACTCATCTGCAACTTACAGTAGTTGCCATTTAAGATAAAAATCGCTCTGAAATGTTCGTCCTTTTTTTCCGACACGAGGAATGCTCCTCGGATTGTATCAGTGAAACCGTGATGTTTTACATGTGACCAGAATAAATGAGGTTAACATCGTCCAGCTATTTGTTTTTGAAAAAAAAAAAAAAAACCCCATCGTCCAGCTCCTCCCAGGAAATTCAGGCGGAGACTGATGCTGGCCAAAAAACTTCAAGAAACGACGCAATAAATGTATTTAACCCATTAAAAAATTGTTTTTTTTCTAGTAGCTAACACGAAGCAGCTCATCAATTGTGCTCATTGCACCCAAAAGACATTCGCTGGAAAAAAAACAGCATGCAACGATCAGTTGTTTGACAAATTTTCCTATCTTCTGGCTGTCATGCAAAAGATCGAAACCATGATTGTTTATGGCCAAAATACTTGTCCCGATCGTTACTTGCCGTTGTACTACCCAAAGTTTCTCAGCTCTGTACTACACGAATCATGCAGCTCCGTCACTTGTACGACCGTACTGCATCAGGTGAGCTATCTGGTTTGGGACAGAGTTTGGTGCAAGTGTGCAACTGATGACACTAATCATGTCACACGAACAGTATGACTCGCATATTCCCCAAAACAAACCAAAAAAAAAAGAGAGAGAGAGGCTTTCTCGTTTCTTAACCTTGATGATGCTGCATAACTCTTACTTCCCTAAAAGTAGTTATGGCTTTTCATATTTAAAGTGCCATGACTCAGCCTGACATTATAAACTCTTAAGTGCAAAAGATAATACAATCCTGACGAGATAGCAGGTAATATAGGCTCGCCATGTTCCTAAAAGAAAAGATCGATATGATGCTCAGTCCTGGACCTACTCAGTCCAAGCTCTTCTTGTACTCTTCCATGTGAGTCAGCATACGACGTGTACTACTAGCAGGCAAATGAGATCAAGCAAAGCCAGTGGAGATGAGGAGCATGATTGAGTGTCACACTCGGCAAAATCGATCATTTCCTGGGTGAATAGATCAAGCTCTTCTTTCGAACACTGCAGTACTAGTAGCACCATGAAACTCTTCCCGGTTTGAAGGCATCACACGCGACACTGAAAAGCAGAAGATATGAAACCGTCAGAAACAGAACCTAACGGCTCTTGCTCATCCGTTGCTTCCACGGGCAAGAAAAGGCCTGTCCCCTGATCGAAACGGCAGCACAGCTTTCAGTTGTGGTTTCGTCAGTAATCGGTTGCGAAATGACTGAAGATTTAAGCTGAACTCAGCTGAAGAACTGGTGCTTTCATCGCTGCGCATACTACACTTTCAAGTAACCGGGTCTGTTAATGTCATGATAATGTTATAAGATGTGGATAAGAAAGCGATGAGGTTTCAGTTGTTTATTAATTTCCGATTTGATGTTTGCACGTCATTGCGTCTTCCCTGCCCCTACTGCTGCTGGTATAAATAGGGAGCTAGTGCAAGAGATCATAGCAGCAGCAGAGGCAGAAGTGCCAGGCTCATAGCTCGGCCGCTTGTCCAGTACAATCTCTAATCAGGTTCTTGTTCTGATCACACTTTTTTTTTTTGCGAGGACTGATCGCACTTTTCAGTGCTTGTACTACTAGTTGTAGCCTTTAGTTCGCACTTCACACGACCAACATGTAATATTTTTTTTGGCAAAATACTAGATTACTCTGTTCTTCCCCCACAAAAAGAAAAATTTGACTCTCTTTTTGCGTTATGAATAATAGGATTTTGGTGCTGCTTCTGTAACTGTTTTGCTACCACTTTAACCTTTCAACTAGCCAAATGCCCGTGCCATGCCACGGAAAAAATCTAACCCATGCTAAGGTAGTATAAGGAAATGTTTGTTGGATAAAATAGTAAAAGATTGTCTGTGATAATATAGTGTCATAAGTAGTAATCCAAAGAAATATTTCTAGCCATGATTCTATGTCAATCATATTCTCTCAACAGGACCGTCAAGAAATTTAGATTGGCTTAGCTCTTTGTAATTGTTCTTGCTTTTCATTTCTGTTTCTGTTTCAGTTTCTTGTTGCTTTCTTTAATTTCAGGTAAGCCTGTTAAGGCCCGTTTATGCCATGTTTTATTAATGATTTTTTTTGGGGATCTCCCCCACAATTTCCTTTCAAACAAGAAAAAAACTGATTCTATGTCAAGGAATTATTTGTCCAAATTGTTAGGCTAATATATACTCACTTTAAACTTTTATGAACTAATTCTGGATGCTTTTTTAAACAATTTCTATAATATCACATTTTAAAATGATCCACATGTGACACATAATAAATACATATGTATCACACGGTTAAAGTAAAACGAAATTAGGGGAAAAAAGATAAGTCAACATAACTATTTGGAGTACTGGCTGCTATACTACGAACGCAGCAGCCAGTATTTGTCCGTCGTTATTGTGAACCCTGAAGCAAATCCAGAAGCTCCCAAGAGCATGATTGTAATTTTCTATTTTTCTTACGGTGTTTATGTAGAGTGACGGCGAGCGAAAAAAAAAAAAAGGAAAACAATCGCCCAGTCGTCCGTTTTCCAGCCATGGCTCCTTGCTGCATCTCCACCAGTCACAACCGCCGCAAATAAAAAATTGTTCGCTGCCGGGCATCTTTACTCGAGCACCAGCTGCACCTCTCCTCTTGTGTGTCGCACTCCTCATTATTCCCAATCTCTCTTCTCCAGTTTCTTCTAGTCTCCACCACCTCGCCATAGCAGGCAATGCAAGGAGCTCGATCTCAATATGTGCGCAGTGGCTGGTCCGGTCGAGCAGGTCCATCTGCTTCTGGGCGCCGCCTCTGCCTTGTCGGGCTCGGCGGGGGTTGGCTGCGGCCGCGGGTAGGTGGTACGTGATCTGTGAGGCTGTGAGGTTTACCTGCCTACGGATCTGCGACTATGGCGTCATGACGCACGCGGGCCTGCCAATCTTGGGTGCTGCCGTGGCCTCCTCGGCGGTCATCTGGATGCGCGTCTAGTGGGGCGGTGTCTTGCCGAGGGTAGCGCTAGATGGACGCGGGTAGCAGTGTGGGGATGCGGATGCCGGCGTCGGAGGTGGGCGGTGGAAGAGGAGGGAGGCGATATTTTTCCACAAAACCGACGGCGTCAATGCGATTCTGTTGCTGCTGGCCCACATGTCGGCGCATAAGGCTGGAGGCGGGCGGGCATGGCTACCAACGACCAAGACAACCACCAACTCGCTCTTTTATGTATGGTAAAGAAATATATACAGAAGCAAGCAGCACCCCAATAAATATCCAATCTTATAACCCAGTCAATAATCCTCAAGTCAAACGGCCAACACCAACAAGAAACCGTTTTGTTTTCGTCTCCGGCAACCTCTCGCCGCGGCGAGCAAGAACCACCGTCCGCGACGATCGCTGCATCGCGATAGCCGCTGCTGCCTGGTGCCGTTGATATAACAACCTTCCGCAGGTGGGCTGGGCCGGAGGGAGGAGGGGATGGACGAGAAGCAGGCGGCGCGGTGGGCGGCGGCGCAGCGGGAGGTGGAGGTCGGCGTGGACCTCGTCCCGCTGGCGCGGCGGCAGCTGAAGTTCCTCGAGGCGGTGGACCAGCGCCGGTGGCTCTACGAGGGGCCCCTGCTCGACCGAGCCATTCGCAGGTACGGATGCGCACGATCTCTAGTTTTCTTCCCCTTCCAATTTCCTTCTGGTTCTTTCGTTCTTGCATCATGGTAGGGAGTCGTTGTTGGAGCTAGGTTAAAGATCAAAATCCCTGCTCTCTAATGTGTCTTTGGTTGGATAATTCTGCAATTTCAGTAATTATGGCAAAATTCGTCTGGAGGAAAGTAAATTTGGTGCAGAATTGTTTGTGCAAACTAACCACTAGTTCGATTGGCACCAGTTGAGTACCCGATTAAGGGCTCAGATGTGGTTTCCCTTCAATCAGAAGAACAGAGAATGAAGATTGTCTCCTATGAACCGTAAAGAAAATCAGATGACTTATTGCAATAGTTTGGTCATCCCTGGATAGTTTCGAACAACAAATGAGATGAATCTATGTTTTATTATACTAAAGTCATTACCGATGACCTGATTTTCTAAGCTTGAGTCGTCTTCAACTGTTCTCTCAGAAAAAAGAAAGTTATTAATCTGAGTTGTGCTCTGAGATGCATATCATTTAAATTCTCCTTTTGGTTCTGTTAGGTACAAGGCTTGCTGGCTTCCTCTTCTTGCCAAGCACACAGAGTCTGCTGTTGTAGAAGGACCATTGGTTGTCCCTCTTGACTGTGAGTGGATATGGCACTGCCATCGGCTCAACCCGGTATGGATCTTTACCTCGATGATCCACTGGATGGAATGAGCTGAACTCTATATTAGACAGACATTTAACTTTATATTGGTATATATAAGATGGTGCATGTGTTTGCGACTGTTTATATGCAAGCGTCATGTTGATCATGCTATGCAGAGAACTGAGAGAAATAATTATCCAATTGGACATTTGTAGGTTCAGTACATAAGGGACTGCAAGAAAGTATATGGCAGAATTCTGGACAACAATAAAATTGAGTCATCTACTCGAACAGAATTGAAGTCTCAGTCAGAGAAAGTTTGGACAGAATTTTATCCTGAGGAGCCCTTCGAATTGGAGTACACGAGCTCTTCTCACACTGCCACTGATGTGAATTCCGAAGCTGCAGAGGGCATTTCCTATGATTTGGTCTCAGCTGTTAAGAGACAAACTTCTTTCTTTTATCAGGTATTTACGCAATCTTTCTCCTGTATATGGTGTTTTACGACAACACATTAGAAACTGTTCATCTAGTTTAATTGATGCACCAGGTTACAGAAGGTCATAAAATTGACAGAAATTTCATATTTTTGACTAGAGATTGCTCTCCTAGGTTAATTGATGCAGTAGCAAGTTATAGGAAGTCAAAAACTTCATAGAACTTTTTTTTGGAAAACACATTGATTGCTCCCTAATTTAAATGACAAACTAAGTTACAGAAAAGTCAGAAATTTTACTCTCTTTTTCTGGTAGGTTGGAACACCAACCATGTTTGATCAGCGTTTTCTTGAACAAGCGGTAGCTCGATACAAAGGGTTCTTATATCTGATCAAGATGAACCAAGAGAAAGGAATGCAGCTCTTCCGTGTACCAACGTACGATGTGGATCTCATGTGGCACACTCATCAGCTGCATCCAGTTACCTACCGTAACGACATGTTAAAGCTTCTTGGGAGAGTTCTGGAGCATGATGACACTGATGCTGATCGATCTGAAGGGAAGAAGCTTGATGTCGGATTTACAGGGACAACTGAACAGTTTGAGAGTACCTTTGGTCTCAGATACTGGAAGGCCGGCGCTATGTACCGTGGCAACTTGCCATCTCCTGTAACATCTACTCCTTATATGTTTAGGGGGGAAGCTCGTAATGGGCCTGGTAGCTTCAATCCTGAGAATCATCTTTATGTTTTCAGATCAACAACTGTAGAGGTATGCCTCTCTTCTTTAAGAAAAAAGTTACAGAAGTACCATAATTGTAAATGAAATAGGTTGAATAACAGTATGGTTCGAAATGTGACATGTTCTATTCTACTTCCTTTTTCTGCTCGAACATTGTTCTAGTCTACTTCTAAGTACCAATTACTGCTGTCTCTGAAAATGTAACTAGTATGATGCCCTTAAGTAAGCGTTTTTTTTTTCCTGCAAGCGGGGCTGCCCTTTTTTTTATGCTTCTACTAATTTTGTAAATTATTTCTGACTAGAATGTTTCCCTCTCATTCAGTTATATTTACAAATTGTGGACATCAAGAATTTGCCATCTTCAATTCCAAAGGAAACTGTATATGTATGGTTCACTAAGTGTCAACCAGATAAGTTCATCAGTAACAGTGGCAGGCTGGGTATTTCAGCAATTACAGGGAAGAGTATTGGAGCTGGTCTTCAATGTGAACCTACCGGAGAAATTGTTCTCACATTAATGGTTGATCATGGCTCTAAGAAATCTGAACAGATAGGAAAGGTTTCTGTGCCTTTCGAGGAGTTGATAGGTCGTGATTATAAGCTCTCCTTTGAAAGGTGGTTTGAGCTGAAAGTTCATGGTCACTATGCCACTTCTCCTCCCATTAGTCTTCGAGTTGCTGCATCGTGTACTGTCCCAATTGTGGCTCAGCATGTGCTTAGAATGATCAGGATGGAGCCTTTCTCTCTGAAGACCTGTCTATTACCACATTCCCTTAAGGATCAAAAGATGAGCAGCTGGATTAGTTTTGTGGATGATTGTGGCACTGAGCTTATCCGTCTTCAGATAAGGTACCATCTTCCCTCATTAAATGAATGAATTGCTTTCCTGCAAGTATTAAAACTTGGGACGTATTGGGAAATGCATTATCTACATTAGTACGAACATATTGTGATGGTCACCCACCTATTTGAAATTTTTCGTAGTATTGACAGTTTAGTTTTCAGATGATCTTAGGTATGTAAAGTTGCAAACTTGTACTTGCAGTATGAGCTGATAATGTTCAGCTTATGTAGCAATCTTGCCCGTTTGGATGTTACAGTATTTTGAAACCATAGTATTTGAAAACCCTAGGTTTAGAAGTATTTCTGGTTAATGTAGTATTTTGCAATCTTGAGTAAAACCATGATGTATTTGGGAAAATTGGAGTATGCAACTAAAACAGACTTGTAGGCACAGTGAGAGAGCTCTGTTTTTTTTAAAAAAAAAGAGACGTCGAGTGGTTTTTTTAAAACATAAAAAAATACCACGGTATTGATCATACTACAGTTTGCAAAACTACAGTTTTTATTAGATCCAGACACGTTAAAGTTTTTGATACTATGGTACATTTTGAAAACCAGAGTATTGCTAGAAACCACGAAAAATACTTGGTACCCAAACAGGCCCTTAAACTCTTCCTTGATTCCGGATATAAAATAAATTCTTTCATTAGACAGCAGGAATAACTTTAGTAGTTGCAATTATTTTGAGTTGATTATCAAGCATTACATATCAACTACCAGGATGTGTTCTTGGTAGTTGGGACTCGGGAGTCACAACTCTTTAAGTTTTTATCCTGTGTTCAAATCCTAGGCTGGGCAGGTTAAATGTAAAAGAATCATTCAGAAAAACAAGAACAGGTTGTCAGTTACTTATAATCTGAAGCCATCTGGCACGTGAATACTAATTAATGACTTCTCTCTATTTCAGAGAACACAAGGCAAAAAGTGGCATGGATTTCATCCAGGAATTAGTTGGAGTTGAGAAGTCATCAAAAAAGCAATTTCGGCTAGCAGAATTCAAGGAAAACAAGTGGGCATTGACAGACTCCAGCACATCAATAGTTGACGACATTAAACCAAGCGATGGTGCTGATGGCTGTATACTGCAGCTCCAAGGTGAAAACACAATGGTAAGTATGAGTTGCGCTCAACTTGCGAGATGCTACATACACACATTAACCATACCACTAATGTGTAATCGTGCATCACACTCAAGACTCAACTCCGGACACTCTTTTGCGTGATCCAGATCAAACTCTACCGTGGAAGGAGACTAGAGTACCAACGCAAATGTTGCAACCATCACTCGGAGGATGAGTCAGCTATCACTGCTGTGAGATTTGCTGCTAATCTTCCGTATGGGAAAGCTATTGCTTTGCTTGACACCGAGTCTGAGTTAATCATGGTACAAGTCTAGTTTTAGTATATCTTTAAAAGGACCTGAATTTCCTTGTACTTCCTAGCATACTCATGTTCTTCCCTTTGTCAGGTGGATGAGAATTGGTTTATTCTTCCGTGGATAGTGATATCATTCCTGTTCATGTACGCCGAGGGCAAAGACGGTGTGAAGCTCCTCGCAGGCACCATGATTCAGAAGGATACAGTGTCCGGGACAGACACTACCAAGGTTCCAGAAGCAGCGACTGTCATTGCAGCGGGCGCCGCCACCACTCCTGCAAAATGCGGCACTTGTGGCACAGCGTGCGGCGGTGATGCAGTCCTGGCAAGTGACAAGGCTGGGCATACTAGCACTAACAGCACAGTCGCTGCAACCGGTGGTGCAAATGGCCATATGGAATCTGCTGGCTGTGGCGGCGGATGCGGCGGCGGCTGCAGCAACATGGTCAGGGCAAGCACCAAGGTTGAACCTATCAAGACCGGTGGCTGTGGTGGCGGCTGCAGTGGAAATTGTGGCAGCGTGGTTAACTTGAGCACCAAGGTTGAACATGTCAAGTCTGGCGGCTGTGGCAGTGGCTGCGGTGGAAACTGTGGTGGTGCCATGGTCATTGAAGGCGGCGCCACGGGTGGCAATGTTGAGTCCGGAGGCTGTGGTTCAGGCTGCGGCGGTGGCTGTAGTGCCGTGATCATCAAGGGTTCCAAGGGCAACACTGTCAAGTCTGGAGGCTGCGGCTCTGGATGTGGTGGTGGATGTGGCGGCAGCTGTGGTGGTGGTGCCATGGTCATCGAAGGGTCCAAGGGCAACGCTGTCAAATCCGGTGGATGTGGCGGCGGCTGTGGTGGTGGATGTGGCGGCTGCTGTGGTGGTGGTGCCATGGTCATCGAAGAGTCCAATGGCAACGCTGTCAAATCCGGTGGCTGTGGTTCAGGCTGTGGCTCCGGTTGTGGTGGTGGCTGTGGTGGTGGTGCCGTGGTCATTGAAGGTTCTAAGGGCGGCAATGTCAAGTCCGGCGGTTGTGGTTCAGGCTGTGGAGGTGGCTGTGGTGGTGGTTCCATGGTCATCGAAGGGTCTAAGGGTGGCAACGTCAAGTCTGGCGGTTGTGGCTCAGGCTGTGGAGGTGGCTGCGGTGGTGGCTGTGGTGGTGGCTGTGGAACAATGTTCAAGGAGAGCGCCATGGCCGGCCAGGCCAAGTCTGGCGGGTGTGGTTCCGGCTGCGGTGGAGGCTGTGGCACAATGTTCAAGGAGAGCACCATGGCTGGTCAGGCCAAGTCCGGAGGGTGTGGTTCCGGCTGCGGTGGTGGGTGTGGTGGCGGGGGCGGCTGCGGGGCGGTGCTCAGCGCGAGCACCAAGGCTGCCGGCTGAGGGTCAGGGTGCCGCGGAGGCTGCGGTTCCATGTTTAACGCGTGATCCAAGCTACTGGCTCCGATGGCCGTCGTGGATCAGCGGTGAAGGGTGAACTGCCAAAAGAGTACATAAATAAAGTCAACCATCTGCTACATTCTGTGGCATTTGTGTGCACGCGCGTGTCCGTGTTGAGAACCTCGAGTGCGTTGGTGCAGCGTGCGGTGGCGTTACTTCTGCTTTTAACTCCGCGCAGGATGTACATGGTGTGAACCCGATGGAATCTGTGAATTCTTTAGCAATACAATTATTGAAACAATGATGTTTGGTAGGCTCACTCGGTCATGTGCAAAGACACTGTTAAAAAAAAAAACTGACAATGTAATGCATTGCTATGTCGACAATACAGTACTTGGCGGTGCTTAAGCTGTGTCCAACCTTAGGGTGGGCCGAATGCTATTTGAGCTGGCTGGGTGGGCCAAAGAAAAGGGGGGAAAAAAAGGAAAATGCATGCTCGCTCCTGTTGCTAAAATTCAGCATTTTGGCTTCTGCTAAACTCAGAATACTGTGACCCTTCCCATCTGCCACATCAACAACTAGTACTGTTGTCTCTCAAAAAAAAAACAACTATACTGTTGTGCTCAAAAAAAAACTAGTACTGTTCTGGTCTCTTCGGTCCGTTCCCCAAGCTACAGTAGCTGAGGGCGAGCCGGAGGCGATCTCGCGTTCCGGCGTCCATTCCGCCGCCATCCGTTTGTCTCCGGCGTCCTTTTGGGCCGGGAGATGGATGGGGGCGATGGAATCAGCGTCCGGTGTCCACAGCCTGCCTATTGAGGTAGGTTTCGGTTCTCCTATGCGTACTCCGATCGAGTCATTTACTGGATGGAGTAGTACAACAGTACACAGCTCGGTGCGGCGCTGCAACGGCGCTGGCAGCAGAGCGCAGATGGACCATTCCTAGGCAGCAGCGGCGGCCGCTGATCAGTCGCTGCGGCGCTGACACGGAGGCGGCCGTGCCCACACCACACCCGTCCAATCCGCTCGCAGCCAATTGACTCGTCCAAACAGAGCAGAGCAGCAGCAGGGCAGGGAGGAGGAGATCCCGGAGCAGAAAACAGAGCAGAGCAGCATCCATCGATCCCCAAACTCCAATGCCGCCGCCGTGTAAACGCGCCCTCGTACGTCGTCCTCTTGGACCGACTGCCGCGCGCATGGCTGCTGCGCGCGCCGCGCGGACCTTGTTTGTGCACGCGTTCGATCGAACGACGGCGATGGCCGGGCGCCGGACGGTGACCACGGCAACTCACCGAGGCCGTCGCGTGCGGATCGAGACGCGGTGAACGATCGAGAGGAACAACCGTGCGTAGGCCCCGCCCGTCGACGTCGCGATCCGGCGGGACGTAAAAACAAAAGGCAACGCGTTGGCCACGTGTTGACGTAAAAACAAAAGGCAACGCGTTGGCCACGTGTTTGTCGTCGAAAGGCAACGCGGATCGACGGAAAACGAGCGAGGCTCGCTGGACTCCCACAGCACGTGACGCCTCGGCTTGCGCGGGGCACGTTCGTCTTGCTGGCGAAAACGTGCGTCACCGAGGACTACGGAATTGACCAATTCTTTTTTTTTCGAACATAATATAAGGAGTTGTCCGTCCTCCAAGTTGCTCCTCATTTAACAGTGGAAGAGTGCATCCTGAGATGCTGTAGTTAGTGCCTTCTTTTATTTATGGACAGCGCTAACGCACGGCCGCCATGCATTAAGCGTGCCGCACGGCGCCGGCCGTTTTTGGAAATTGCCTACCCGCACTTTCCTGTTCTGGCAGTTGTCTGGTAGCGCAGGTGCGCGGGAGCGAGCGCGCAAAGTGCCAGGCCCTAGCTAACCAAGTGGGTCCCATACAAAACGAAAGCTCTTTATTACACTGCGCCACATGCAAAACTCCATCAATTTACTCAGCTCCAAAACGAAAAAGCAACAAAAAAAAAACAGAGAATCATTAGCGTTCATGGCTGCATGGAGATAACAACAGATTTTTTTTTGCCCTCTACAGACGATTTGCTTTATAATCACAAATAGTACCCCATAAGTAACCATAACCAATAGATAAGCTTGCAATTGACCATAAACAATGGTTACAATTGTCACTAGATTTTGGTGCATAACACATTTGCTATGGCATGCTACACAATACATCACAGATTTTTTTCCCACTAGAGAATTTTTCTGGACACAGGAAGCACATTTACAAGAAAAAAGT
Source organism: Eragrostis nindensis (assembly GCA_012490785.1). NCBI lineage: Eukaryota > Viridiplantae > Streptophyta > Magnoliopsida > Poales > Poaceae > Eragrostis > Eragrostis nindensis. The sequence continues at coordinate 88,755 of JAAXCT010000099.1, read as the reverse complement.
ACAAAGAACTTGCTCCTTCATCTTTTTGCACTCAAAAAGCTTCTATTCAGACAAGAAAACAGGATTGAAACCTTCATAAGTGATCTAAACATGTCTGTCCATGCTCTGTCGATCATCTGAAAGAACAACCAACAGGTAGCGTTATAAATCAGTACTTTGCATTTTTTCAGCAATTTACAACATGCAAATACTAATTATATTGCTTCAGTATTTGGACCAAAGAGCTTTTGCGTCATAATAAATTGCAAGTTCATCTGAATAGAAATATAAAATACTAATTGCTTCAGTATTTGGATCAAAGTGCTTTTGCGTTAAAATAAAGTGCTTCGGATCAAAGTGTTGAAGATCTGTTTTTTCACAGGTTCTGGTAAAGTGCTTCCAATATGAAATAAAATGCTTTTCGATTAAAGTGTTTTTGCCCGGAAAATAAATTACCAATGGCATTGAATAAAAAATGGGTAACATGTAAATAGGGAAAAGCAGAATGGTTGACTTGAAACTTGCCACCTCCTGATGGTGAGGCAGCAGTTGAAGGTATTGAACCCAAGTTTTTTTTACTCAGGCAACTAAAGAATGCTTGGTCAGATTGAACAAAATCATTGAGAACAGTTCTAATGTGATTGGTGATGAACTGCCTTCAGTATCAGATAAAATGCTTTGATAAGCAGAATATATTTGCTACCAATATTCAATAATGAATTAAAAAAGCTTCACCGGTCCATGTTAAAAATTCTTTCAATGTCATATAAAATGCTTTGCTATGTAGAAATATTTGCTATCAGCAATGAACTAAAGCGCTTCAAAGGTCGATGTAAATGCTTTCAATATCAGATTAAATATCATGCTATCAAGATAGTTGGTATTTATAATGAAGTAAAGCACTTCACATGTCCACGTAAAATGCTTTCAATACCAGATAACACAAAACCGAGGCTGCTGTAAAATCTAGACAATCCTACAAAACTAGCTAGTTATCAGATAAGATATATCAGGATGCAAATTAAAACTCAAATAGAAATGTTCTGGAAGCTTTGCACCCTAATCCTAGCAAACAATCAAAGGGGAAAAATATATGTGTCGTTTGTGTTCAAAAATCAGAACATTTGATAATCAATCACTAGTCGTAACCACATCGCATGAAAAAACAGCAATGACTAACTATGCTACCACCTGTATCGTTGAGTCTTCTTGCACGTTGATCCATATCCCCTCCATCCTTTCACTGACAGCTGCACAGGGGAAAGAAACAGGATAATCCAAGTCAATTGGCCAATTCAGAGCAACTTAAAAGTTCGGAGTATATGATGAACTAATGGTTACAAATTTCGAGATCTCATGAAAATATTCAACAATTGGAATGTAAAGGATCCACAACACAAATAAAAAAGCAACTAATTCAGAGTATGGGATGTTAATGAGTCGGTAGATGCTTCACAAGCCCTCAGCTACCAACATCTATATGCTTGCTCACCTCAGCTACCAACAGTAAACCAGCTATATAGCAGAGAAGTAATTAAACCAGAACAACAACTACTTAAACGAGTTCTCAGGGTTGAGGTAGCTGCCCAATAGATCACAGAATTGAAATGCGAGCATATATAAACAACTTTTTTGATATTATTTACTAGTAATAATCAAAATGGCATGAGACATGAGTTTATTGCTTTTGTACTAGTTTAAACCTCTTTCAATACTCTATAAAATGCTTCAGAAGTATATTACAATACTATTGGTAGTACACAAAAATGCTTCGCGCTGCAGAGATATGTTTTACATAGAGCTGGAAACAGGACTGTTGCAACATCAAAACCAGTGAATGCTCCCATTCTATTAACTGACCTAAGGTCCTTGAATCTCGGAACCTATTAATCTTCTTATAAAAGAGGCATACATTAAATCAATTAATTATCACAACCACAATGCATTTGCATAGTTCCTAGTGTATGTATGCTTTGACTACATTCACTAAATAGCATATGTGACACACGGAACCCCTTTGCTTTAATGACATGCCGCAAGTGAGAAAATAACACTTACTAGTTCCCTAGAACACATCAACATAGTTGTAAAATTAGATTAGATGGTAGGAATTTTGACACAACAATATCTAAGCAAATAGCATTAGTTGCAGGCAAAAACACACTAATCAACTAGCTGCGAATTCACAACAGCAAAGGGGCGAATCAGAAGAAACTTTTGCGTGCAGGATGCGAGGGTGTGGATGTAGCAAATCGTACCCGAGGATGACCAGATCTGCAACTCCTTAGCGCAGCCATGGCCTTGAGAGGTCGTTCCCTCCCTGTCTCCCTCCCCTCCTACTGCCCCAATCGCTGCTGGAATCTGGCTCGAGTATTTTATCGGACGGAATCTGCAGACGCGCGGAGCAAATCATCGAGTTAACTCGATTTCACCGGAGGAGATCGGAATAGAAGAGAAAAAATAGATCGAAATGACAACACGAACCACAAACCTTCTTCAAATCTGCCTCTCGACCATGAATGACGCCGCCTCCTCATGGACCTCGTCGTCCAAGTCCTAGGGTTTGCTTTCGGGCAGGATCCATCCTTCTAGGGTTTGGCGCCGTGACCTGCTCCTATGAAGGATCTAGGGGAGGAAGAGCTATAGATGGCGCTCCGCATGAGGCTCCAGGGGCTCCCCGCGCGGCGCAGCCTGAGCCCAAGCGCAGCAAGCCACCGCTGTCACCCGTGTCGGCGTCGCTGGAAGGTGGAGGCGCATCGGAAGCAGCACGAGCTCTGGGTGGCCGCCGCCGAGACGCCTCGCCTACCGCCGTCGCGGTGGCGTGGTGCTCTCCGCAACCGCAGCCGACGGCGGCGGAGGTAGCATCCCTCCCTGTGCTGTGGTCGTGAGGAGAAGAGAGAGAAAGAGGAGAGAGAGCGAGAGAGAAGAAATGAAATGGGAAAGGGGAAAGACGATAGGCCTCCTCGGATAAGGACGTGTTGGCCCCACGTGGGTCACCGCACGATTCCAATCCTGCGGCTGGCGCGAGGCGCCGAGCGAGAGCGTTATCGCGCGGCGGCCAGAGGATAGAGTTTACCTTTATTTATTTATTTATTTTTGGTTTGTTTGGTTCGTCCGTAATTTTATTTGTATTTTTTCTATCTTACTTAATTTATCAATGGCCACGCTCCTGATTTTTTTCAAAAATAAAAAAGCTGAAGTATGGAATGAAACAACCCAAATTAATGTGTCAGTAAATTGATGAGACGGCATTACCTTCTATTCCCTCTTCTCTTTTACCAGATATATTAATAAAAATGGCCCGGTTGCGACATCTCTCCCTCTTTTCTATAGGCGGAGGCACCGAAGCAACAAGCGCCGTTGCCTGTGATATCTTCACAACGAGAGGATCTTAGACAGGCTCACCGCATCCCTCGGTGCTCGTCCTCTTGCCTCCAATAGCCGTCCCTTGTCCCCGGCCCAGTGCCTCGTCGCTAGTTGTTGGTCATCTTTGGGGGGCACTTGCCCCCACCGCCAGTCGCACCCCAATTCTAGGGGTCTGCCGTTAAAGGGACTTGTGGCACTAACAAGACAAGGGGACTTGCGGGGGTCTGTCATCGAAGAGACCTGTGGCATCAATAAAGGGACTTGCGGGGTCTGCCATTAAGAGTCAGGAATCTCTTTGTCTCTAAAGGATTCAAGAGTTCAAACTTTCTCTCTAAATATAAGGGAGATAAAATACGAATGGACAAACTTTACGTGATTATTGGATGGTGGAAGATTCGTGATTGGGGTAAATGTTAGAAATTCTCATGTTAATCCAAGAAAATGAGAAGAGAAAATTACCTACCACTGCCATTATAAAAATTAGCCACAAAACCCCAAAAAAATATTTATAAAATAGCTAAATTCGGAATAATAAAAAAATAGCCAAAAATACCCCTCGCATCTATTTCTAAATTACCCACCATGCCATTATGAGTCAAAAAATATCTAAATTCGGAATAATAAAAATAACCAAAAATACCCTTCATAGCTATTTCTAAATTACCCTCCATGCCATTATAACTCCAAAAATAAACTAGAATTATAAAACATAGCTAAAAGTATCTCTATTCTTATTTTAAATTTGCCCACCATACCATTATGAGTTCAAAATAGCTAAATTTTGGAATAACAAAAATATCCAATAAACACTTAATCCCGATTTCTAAATACATCGTGATATGTCTAGCTAGCATGGCACATTTTTTTTATATTTAGCAAGACACATTTTCTTCAAAAGATTTATTTGTAGCACGACGCATTCTTTTTCCTACTATGACATGTTTGAACTGACCTCACTTCTAAAATAAAATCAAATACATTGTTAGGTAGAGACTATTTAAGATAAATGATGACTCATCTCACACTCAAATCGAGAGACGATGAGAAATTGTCCAATATAATTTCTGTTATTTTATATAGAGAGTATAAAATAAATAATAACAATAAACTATGTTAAACTTCTACTATAATATAAAAAATATAATAGTATAGTAAGTTTAGCCGCGCAAATGCACGGGCAGCCATACTAGTTCTCTATATAAGTAAACCTTGAGTCATGTGTCAGTGCAGAGAGTAATGGTGTCACTTGTGCTTGTGACTCTGCTCAGGACAGACATGGTACCACCCCAATGGAATCTGTAAATTCTTTAGCAAAACAATAATTAACCAAATGACGGTTGTTCAAGGCTCACGCCGTCATGTTAGTACTAAGATGCTGTAAACAGAAATCGACTATGTAATGCATTGCTACATCGACCACGCAGCACGCGTTGGTTGCGTCCTACGAAGGGAATGGCATCGTCAGGTGAAGATGAATTGCGTTCGGCAATTGACACCAGTTTTATGTCGAGTAGCTAGGAGCAGGACGGAGAGTACGTATGAACCTATGTATGATTGTATGGTGATCACAAATCGTGCACGTGAATCCCAACGTACGGTGACCGCAGTCGATCAGGAGCTGGACATGTAGGGCCGGCGCGCACGGGCGGCGGTTCTTTAGGAAGTTGCCGTGCTCTCGAGAGCTCGTGCGGCCATGTCCTGAACTCGCGGCGCGAGGCAACGGCCGTGGCTTTCCACTCGTGATGCTGATTCACACGGCCGTGCTTGCGTTCTGGACAGAGCCATGCTTGCCATGTGTCTGCGTTCTTCCATTGTTCTGCTCCCGATTCACGCACGTGGTGCCCGCAGCAGAACGGATAGTTCGTTCACGGAGGCATCGCCGCGGTGCGCCTTGAAAGTTGAAACTGGACTGCCTCGCCGTTGCGACGCCCTGCGGCCCCTTCGCCCTCACCAACGCCACAGACCAGGTGAAGGCGCACGGTTTTCCACCTTGGCCCCGTGCGCTTCGTCAATAGTACTACTTAAGGGCACCCACAGTGCTACAGACGGCTGCTGTCTGTGAGTACTTTGAATATCGCATACAGACAGCAGAATAGACAGTTTATACAATGCATTGTCTTTTTGGTTGTCTGTAATTTATTACTAGACACATAAATAGTGTTAATCATGTGCAAAATTGATCTTTGTATGCTACTTCGTGGCTTGTTTGAACCGACACCTAATTTCTATATTGTGAAAACTAAAATGTAACAAATTTGATCCAAAGAATGAAAAATGTGATTTTTACACTTTTTGTTACGTCCATCTTACTTGCCTAAAGGACTACTTTTGAAATCTATCTTTAATGCGGTGTTGTTTGTAAAATGCCAAGGGCTAAATCAAAAAAGGACCAATCCTTATCCATCCGCCTCTCCATCTGCAAGCTCAGGCCTCCCAACCATGGCGCATGCGCATATGGAGCTGGAGCTCGGCTTCCGTCTTCAAGCGGCGAGGAATTGACCTCGAACCTGCAGTGCGCAGCAAGTGGGCGACGAGTAGGAGCTCAAAGCCCGTGCTGGGCGGTCAGCCTCCAGCTCAAGACTTGGCGGCGGGTGGGAGAAGAGGAGCTCGAGCTCGGTTCCGTGCTGTGCGGCGTGCAGCGAGGAGCTCGAGTTCATGCTCAGCGGCGAGCAGCTAGGAGCTCGAGTTCGTGCTCAGCGGCGAGCAGCGAGGAGATCGAGCTCGCGAACGTGCTTTGCGGAGGTAGGCCAGTGGCGACCACTACTCGTGTAGATTGTTCTGGCTCTGTTTCTTGATCTTGTTTGAGCCAAAACGAAACGGATTTTCTCGACTACGCTGGTTTTGCCCGCCAAAACGAGACTCGCCGCAGCAAATCGGGCGAGCCGTCGTCTCCTGGGAGCAACGCATACAATGGGCGTCGACTCGGAGATTTTGTCTGGGAGCACGAGCCGTGGCCGGCGTTTCACGAGACGACGGAAATCTTCTCTTGCTTCATTTAATCATCTCCACGTAGGATTATTAAGCTGACGTGGCGTTTTACAGACGGCGCATTTATTTGCACTGTGGGTGCCCTAATACTAGGAGCAAGGCATGGTGTCCTCGTCCAACGCCATCGCCAGGTCCTTAATTGTAAAGGGCTGTTCGATGCGGGCATCGTCATTCCTCGCGCGAACAGGTGACACGTTGGAGGAGGGAGGTTGGTTTGGGTTGGTTGTTGGATGGAGTACGTTGCGCTTTCGTACTGTACGTACGATCGCGCCATTTACTCCTCGTAGGAGTACAGAGCTAGGCGCGGCGCCATTCACGAGCTTGTGCCGATGCAGGGACTGCTGCAGCGGGGCCGTCAGGCTGGCAGAACAGCAGGTGGAGGGACCATTCATTCCCTGGCTGCCGCTGCCGATGAGTGGCACCGACACGTCATTCCCGACGCGCCCGCGCGACGTCATTCCCGACGCAATCAGCGCCGGGAGCCACCCCCGAGGGACGATCCATTTCTTGTTTTCCCCGGTTGTTTGTGGTGCACTTGTCGTACGTACCACTCCGATATTGATGAACTTGTGCCGATGCAGAGACAGCAGCGGCGTTCTCAGCCTGCAGGCACAACTTTCTGCAGATGGACCACAATTCCTTCCTTGGCAGCAGCGGCAGTCGCTGATCAGTCGCCGCGGCGCGCTGACACGGAGGCGGCCGCGGCGCCACGCCCACACCGCCACACGCGTCCGCTGTCGCATTGACTCCACCGCATCCGCACGAGGAGAGGAGGCGAGGACACGAGGCACAGGGCAGGGCAAAGCGACAGGGGGGAGGAGGTGATGCCGGAGCAGAGCAGAAACACAGAGCAGCATCCATCGATCCGGCCAGGCCAGGCCCCAAACTCCAATGCCGCCGCCGTGTACGTACATGCGCCGGTGCCGGAGACCGACCGGGCCTCGTCGTTCGCGTACGTGGGCCGACTGCCGCGCGCTTGGCTGGTGGTGCGCCGACCTCGTTTGTGCACGCGGTCGGAGCGGACGACGGCGATGGCCTGGCCGGACGGACGGACAGTGAGTCGGTGACCACGGCAACTCACCAAGGCAGGCAGTCGCCGCGTGCGGTGCGGATCGAGACACGCCACGGCGAACGATCGAGAGGAAGAACCGTACTACGTATGTGTTTGTCGACGAAAGGCAACGCCGCTCCCGGGTGCCGGATCGAAGCACGAGGCTCGCTCGCTGCACTCCGACAACAGGTGACGCCGCCTCGGCTTGCACGGCACGAGGCACGTTCATGAGTTCATCTTGCTGGCGAAAATGTGCGCGCGTCACCGAGGTTGAGTTTTTTTTTCTTTTTTTGAGACCACGTCACCGAGGTTGAGTATGGAATGGACGAATTTTCCAACTTGTAATAAGGAGCTGTCCGTCCTCCAAGTTGCTCTCCTCGTTTCACAGTGCAAGAGTTTAAAATGCTGCACCCTGAGATGTTGTAGTTAGCGCCTTCTTTTATTTATTTACTAGCGAGGTTGCCCGCGCAATTTGCGCGGCTAGACTTGGTATAAATTTTTTAGGTGGTCACTATATGAGATTGTAATCCGCCGATGTTATCTGTCCATACTGATTATTCCTCGCTTTTTTTGAGCTTACATGTATAACAAACTTATCTTTTGACTTCAGAGTTTGTTGAGGCTCTAGCTTTTGATGTTTCCCATTCACATTCATCTCGCTCGTCCTCTTTGTTTACGCAGTGGAGCTCAACAGCTAGTGCATGGTGTCACACCATGACAATGTGACGACGCATGGCGACTATTATCCCCTGATCGATCGGTGTGTGTGGCTTGCGTAGGCTTGCTTGTTGGTGGTGTCGCCTACTCTTTAGAGGTGTAGAAGAATCATAGGCGATGTTGAACCTATCTAATATACCATTTGGTTCGATCAAGTCAAACATTCTTAACTTTGATATAATATATATATTGGTAAACTATTGTAAATATGAAGAATTACATGTCATAAAACAGTTTGTTTCATGATAAATCTAGTGGCGTATTGCTTTTGCACAGTCAATCTCTTATGATATTTTACTATTAATAGTGAAAGTTACAAATGGTTGATTTCCATCAAGCCCAGATATGGAGAGAGTACAATGTTTGCCAAGATGTGTCATGCCAACTTGGTTGTTCCTCATACCTCACTGTCATGGAATGCCGCCATTTTTTTCTGCAGTCCATGACCCACGGTTGAATGTAAGGTGACATCACATATGTAAGTTGTTGAGCTAAGGTCTTCCTTTTCCTAGGTGTATCTCTTCCCCTAAGTCTAGGAAGCTCTTGTCACAACCTTGCTGAGAAGTGCTGGAGCATCTGGCTCGTCGAGCAGTAGAACTTTCTCGATCCTGCTACAATTGAGAGAGGTGGAAAAAGATCGTCGGTCAGCGATCTTTCTCACTTTGGATGGCCCAACAGGCATCGGGAGGTGGCGGAGACCGTGGTGCTCTCATCACCTGACTGGTTGGGTACGTAGGTTGTACTTTAAGTCTTAGTTTCTCCACGGTTAGGTTTCGAAGCGTCACCGATGAGGCCTTGGCGTAAGTGTCGTCATGGAATAAATCATCCCTGGCTTTTCCTTGCTTAGCTCGTTGGTGGTCCACTCCAGTGCTAACGGCAAGCTTGTGGAGGTGGGGCTCCAGGCAGACCCTGTACAGGAGTGGGTGGCCAGCCAGTGATACGATGCTAGCCTTTTGCTTTAAGGATGGAGAGAATGTTGTGGGATTTGCCGCAAGAAGGAAGATGGATTGAGCTCGAGCTTCTCTTGGTGGCGGTCGACATCTATGGCGAGCTCAGATCCATGGTCAGGGGAGCCCAAGGCGTGCCCCCACTGATAGTCGTTTAGCGATGGCTTCATCCCGTCCCAAGAGACGGGTGTCTTTTGTGGCACAACTCAAAGGCAAGGTGTGATGGGGTTCATCCTGATCGTGGTTTGGTGGCGTCTGGATGTGGTTGCTCCTGACGTTTGCTTTGGTTTCTATGTCAGGTGGTGACATTCTTCGTCGAGCATGACAAACATAAAGGATAGGGACTTTTTTGGTGTGTTTTTTTTTTTGGGGTCTTCTTTTTGCATGTTGGCGGAAAAGTTGGCTATGTGTCTTTCCAAATTGTATGACTTTGATGAAAGCTAAGAATGCTTATATTTTAGGACGGATGGAGTATCTATTAATAATACATATACAAATTATCTAAAAAAAAAAGATGCTGGCGCTATAATTTGGAGCCAACCTCTACCTTGGAATGACCTGATGGACTTCTCGACGGTCCTTCTAGTTTTTTCTTTGTTTTTATATGACTATATATTCAGGTGACAAAAAAAAACCCCAACGCCCGGACATTATTCGGACTCTTCACCTGCAGTAGGAATAGGATTAGGAGTTGTGCGGTGTGCACGACATTATAAATTTTTTAATTCTGATTTTTTTTTCAACGCCAGGACTCTGATTCTTTTTCAACGTCAGGGCATTATCTTCATCTTGGCGTATGCATGTCAAACTGCTCCTCTCTATTTTTAGTTCTGTTTTTTTTCAATTATGAATTATTTTGATATGAATATGCCGTTTAATCTAGACCGTTAGATGTTCATAAAATCCAACGGCTCATAGTTTTTCTTTTTTTCTGATTAACGTGGTAATTTCATGATCTTGAGAGCGAACGTGGTGGCTTCTTTGGACCTTCAAATACTAAGATAATAGATTTATTTATTTTTCGTATGTTTGGCTCCTGTTTTTTTCAAAAATAAAAAAGAGCTCAAGTATGGAATCAAACAACCCAAATCAATGTGTCTGTAAATTGATGAGACGGTAATTCCGTCTATTCCCTCTTCTCTATCCTACTGATCGGTAAGCATTTCTCGCATCGAAATTTTACCAGATACTCCATCCGTTCCAATTTACTTAGCATCTTAGCCTCATCCAGTTTTCCTAAAATAAGTGTCATTCCCACTACCCCGATACACCTTTCTCTCTACCTTTATCTCTCTCATTCTCGTTTCCTGTGCACCAACTTTTACCAACTTTTCTTAATCTACGTGCGAAGTATGATTAATAAAAATGGTCCGGTTCTGACATCTCTCCCTCTTTTCCATGGGTGGAGCCACTCAGGTCACAGGGAACGTAGTCCTTTGCCTGTGATATCCTCACAACGAGAGGATCCTAGACACGCTCACCGCATCCCTCGGTGCTCGTCCTCTTGCCTCCACTACTCGTCTCTTGTCCCTAACCTAGTGTCTCGCTAGTTGTTGGTCATCCCTCGGGGCACTTGCCCCCCACCGCTAGTCTAGGCTTGCGGAGGGCTGCCATTGAGGGGCTTTGTGCAGTGACGTCCTTGGGCATGTGCGGCCGGTGCGACGGCACAGGGCCCCTAACTTTGAGGCGAGTTTTGAGCGTCATGATGAGAAAGCGAGACAGCCGTAATGATCTATTGAAATCATCTGAATTATGCAACTCGCTTGTACGTATACATACATGGGAAATGAGAGTTTGCTCTTGCTTTCCATTCAACATCGCCAATGAGCACGGCAACGTCCATGAAAGGCCTCAGGCCATCAAAATGTCCATTCTTTTTTTTTTTTACCTTGTTTACTTTATTAACTACCGTTCGTTTCTTAGTTATTTTTTCTGTAATGTATATGCGTATTGGTTATGTCATTCGCAACAACAACAAAATAAAAATTCCCGTATCCAAGTTACAAAGCTATATCTTCTGCAAATCAAGAATAAAAAAAAATTCAGCAAAATACTTCCAAACTTTATTTTGACACTTCAATTTTAGGGCCTCGAATAGAACCTCGCACAGGGCCTCGTAATTTTTCGGAACGACCCTGCTTTGCGGCAACATCTCTTCATACAATGCCTAGCTACATTGGGCGAGTCTATCAAGCAAGCGCTCCAGCCACTCTTTATGTCAATAAAGAATTCTAGAGTTTAAACTTTCTCTTTAAATTCAAGGGAGTGAAATATGTGAATGGATAAACTTTGTGCGATTATTGGGTGGTGGAAGATTCGTGATTGGAGTAAAGTGCCTGGCTGTTTTTACTCTCTATAAATATTTGTGTACATCTATTTTTATTCGTGTGTGTCGACGCAGAGTGCAATGGTGTCACTTGCGCTAGCTTGTGACTCCGCTCAGGACAGACGTGGTACGACCCCGATGGAATGTGTAAATTATTTAGCAAAGCAGTTAATGAAACAAATGGTGTTTGTTGAAGGCTCGCTCCGTCATGTTAGTAGACTAAGATACTGCGAAAAGAAGCTCAACGCATTGCTAGGAGTACATCGACAACAACATAGTAGCGCGTGTTGGTGCGGCTTAAGCCGCGGCCTGCGCGAGTAGTCCTACGAAGGGAATTTTTTTTTTTTTTTTTTTTTTGCGAAAAGGGTGGGAATATATTAAAAACAGAGCACAGTACAACCCAACCTTTTTACATAGAAGCCCCTGAAGAAAAAGAAAACTACAAAGAGATCCTTCTTCCTCCGGAGACTTCCCGGCATCAGCTTCTTCGCCGCTCGTTGCCGCCGGCGGAACCAGCAGGCCCCCTCCTCCCTCCTTGACGGCGAACACCAAACTTTGGGAGAGCCGATTAGATCAACACGAAGAAGGCACAAGACCGGCCATCGCATCATCAAAGGAACCGAAGAGGCAACCCAAACCAACTCCACCAAACAACGACGAGCAAGAAGAAGCAGAAATCCGGCGAGGTCATCATCGAAACTCGACGTCAACCTCCCGGAAACACTATTCCACACCACCAGCAACGCCGGCGGGGGAAACAAAAATCCCACACCACCAGCACCGCCGGCGGGGGGAATCGAAGTCTTCCACCCTTTCGCAAAGTAGAAGAGAACGAACCTCCACATGGCCTCGCCGAGGAAGAAATCGCCGTCACCGACGCCTCCGCCAACAGCTGCGCCAAGGGAGAAAGAAGACCAGACGACGCCGACAAACGCCGCCGGACAACCTAACCCTAACAGGCTTAAACTAACCTAAACCTACTAAAGCTAGGACACCGGACGACGATTCCCCAGCTCTCCCGGCCCTCCGGCGCCGAACGGGCCGCCGGAGGCGAGGGAGAACCGGCGGAATCGCCGCCGGACTCGCTTCCGCCTCCCTGTCGCCTCGGGTTACTGTAGCAGAAACGAGAGGGTTCGGGAGAGGAAAAGTCAATGTCACGTCTGGTGACGACGAATTGCTTTCGGCAATTGACATTAATTATGGGGGCGTTCGGCGCACCCCCTCTAAACTTTAACACCCGTCACATCAAAGAGAATCTTACTATTTAAACATATTTTTATTAATTTAATGACAAAACCTATGTCACGACCCCCCTCTAAATCACGAGACGAATCTAATGAGCCTAATTAATCTATATTTTACTACAGTGATGCTACAGTAACCATCGTCTAATCACGCCTTAATTACCCTAATTAGATTCGTCTCGCGATTTCGAAGGGAGTCCTGAAATTAGATTTGTAATTAAACTTTATTTGTAATCACAATATTCGTTGAAAAAACTCTCTAAAGTTTAGACCCCGTGCGACGAACACCCTCTATGTCAGTCGAGTAGGAGTAGGACCGAGCGTACGAGTAGTACGTAGTATGAAGCTAGTATGAACGATGATTGTATGGTGATGACAAATCGACAATGACACGAGGCGAGGAGTCCCTTGCAATGACAGTCACTTTCCTCCTCTGCTCTCTGCCGACGCTAGACAGGGGACGGGATCCATGAGGAGAGCAGAACAGAGCAGCAGCACGCGAAGCGAGCGGCTCCGCGTCGGCCGCCCTGCGCTGGCGCCGGAGACAGGGCGCTCGTGCCTCGTCGTTCCCGCGGGCGGGCCGGCAGACGACGCTGGACGCGACCGGGGCGTGGCCACGGCACGGCAGCTAAGTAGTACTCCTAGAAAACAGCACGACCTGGTCTGTCGTTGTTCGTGCACGCACGTGAACGTCGGCGATGGCCCGACGGCGCGCGACCGCGGTCGCTCATGCGGTGCAGGAGCTGGTCGAGAAGGCCATCCGATCGTGGCCGGGTCGCCGCGCGCGGCGAGAGACACGGTCGACGAGCGGAAGAGCCGGTTAGTTGTTGGAGTAGTACGACTATACGTTGCACTTGTCGTACGTAGATACTCCTACACGATTTCGTCATTTACTCGGAGGAAGGACAGAGCTAGGCGCGGGCGCTCTGCTACTCAGAGCAAGCCCAACGCGGGCGTCTATCCGTCGCGTATCCGTCGCCTGGCCGGTTCCTGTCAGGTTTTTCAGAAGCTCGTCGCAGCAGTCGGCGACCGTCGCCAGCACAAGAAAGGCTGCAACGCTGCCAGTTTGGTGGGGCCTTTCCAATCCCGTGCGAGGAAACTCGTTTCTCTCTCCACCATGCGCCTGTGTGCAGGCAAAGAAACAGCCAAAGCGTTGCATGGGTTGTCGCGTCTCTTGGCTATGCGACGGCTCGCAATGGCCTTGCTCTCATGAACTCGATCCGATGCAGGCAGGGACTGCTGCATCCAGCGGCGCTGTCAGTCAGGCTGGGTGGGTGGCAGAAGGAGCAGCAGCACCGACAAGCCGAGACGAGACAACCGGCCAGGTTCCCGCCCGATCCAGCGGCGCGGCCAAAGGACCGACTGACACGGAGGCGGCTCCCCGTGCCCACACGGCCACACCACGCCCGCCAGCATTGAGTCACCACCGCTTCCGCGCCGCACGAGGAGACGAGGGGAGGACACAAGGCACAGGCACCCAGCGCCGCGCGATCCCGAAGCAGGGCAAGAGACAAGGCAAGGAGACAGGGGAGGAGATCCCGGAGCAGAAACCAGAGCAGCTGCCGGCACTGCGAGGCTTGCATCCGTCGATCCCGCCAGGCGAGGCCCCAGCTGCAACCCCGCTTCGTCCCCGATCTGCCTGCCTTGTACACACGCGCGCGCCCACAGGTTACCTCGCTCGCGAGAGTGACTGACGCGATGCTTCCTCTGTGAGAGAGAGAGGGAGAAAGAAAAAGGAGAGAGAGGTAGCGGGCCGCCATCATCACCCTGGAAAGGCAGGCACCAGAGCAGGTGGAGCCACGAGAAACCCAACATCCCTGACTCTCTCTCCCTCTGCACAGACGACACACAAATCATCTCTCTCTCTCTCAAACACACGCACACCCACCCACTTTACGCTTCGCCGCTCCAGATTCTCTCTCCTTTTCCCTCTTCGCGCCCATGATAAAGCAATGATCCTGTCCGAATCGAAACCACTAGCAGATCACTCGTCCGCCACACAGTCGCACACACACCCCTCTCCTCCCTTCCCTGTCCTCCTCTGCTCCTCGTGATCTCATCGCGTACCGAATCTTCGGTCAGATCTATCTCCTCGCCGCCTCTCGAGGCTCCAGCGCGCGCTCGACGTCATTCCCGACGCGATCAGCGCCGCCGCCTCGTGACACCCGCGATCCATTCCTCGCTTTCCCAAGCCGAAAAGTCAGCGCCGGCCGCGGGCGGCGGTGACCAATCGATCGATTCACCCCGCGCGGATCAGAGCGCAGCGCACAGGCCGCCAGGAGACCCAACAACCCGCACCAAGTCAGTGAACTCCGCCACCGGCGGCGATCGATCGACCCCTTGCCTGACCGACGCCGCCGCGCGAGATCCGCGACACCACCACCGAGTCACCGACCGATGGGCTCGTTCAAGGGCCACGTGCTGCCGGGCACCCTCTTCCTGCTCGTCGGCCTGTGGCGTGTCTGGTCCTCCGTGTCCCGCTACGCCGCCGACCCCTCGACGTTCCGCGTCCGCGCGTGGAACCCCGTCGGCTCCGGCGGCTCGCCACTGCGGCTGCTCGAGCTGTACGTGGTGGCCGGCGGCGCGTTCGCGGACATGTGCGTGGAGGTGCTCTACTCCACGCACCTCCGCATCTTCGCGGACGGCGAGGTCAACCCGGCCCACCTCAACGACCTCGAGCACGGCGGCATGCTCCTCATGTTCTTCCTCTTCGGCGCGCTCGTCCTCCTCTCCCAGAAAACCAGGTCAATGTTTGTTCATTCACTCTACTCTTTCCTTCATGGATGGCTTTGATGTTTTCCTTGCTTCATCTCTGGCGTGTCTCCTGCTACTAAACGGATCCGATCGACTTGATTACATGATCATCAATGCTTCAATTTTTCTTATAAAAAATCAGTTTTTCCCCCTCGTTTGTACTAGAGTACTAGCTCGATAATAAGATCCTATTGTTTCACGCTGAATAAAAATCCATGGTACGAGTAGTTCGGGTCGAAGGACCGAGAACATGATCAGCTAACTGCCGCGGCCGGCCGTCGTACCTGCGAATTGACGCCAAAAGGCGGGTGCCACGCGGTTGGTTGGATTAGTTGGTTGCTGCAGGATTCCAGCAGATGATGGGTTCCCTTTGACTATTGGGGCGTCGCATCTTTGGTTCCGGAAGAAGAACGGTCACGAGTGGGGCCACTAAGGAGAGGGATTGGCTCTGGTCCAGGCTATGCCATGTGGTCCTCCGGTTCGCCAAAGCCATTTGGTCCAGCTTGGCTCATTGTCTTGTACTCCTACTATTACTACGAGTAGCTTCGTTTCAGTTTCCAAAGAATCTTCTTTTGAATATTGAAATTTCCTAGCGCCTTTTTGAATGTAGAAATTTCATGTACGACCTTTTTGAATGTGTGCAATTCCATTCACCATGTGCCTTTGTAGTAGGAGTAGCAATGAACAGATTCTTAGAACAGTGGTTACTGATCCAGGCCTTCCAGTTCATTCATGGTCCACCAAAAAGCCTGCCAATCAGCCTCTTCCATAGTTGAGCTGGACAAAAAGGAAGATGTTTCTTGTCCGTCCTTTCCTGTACTTTTGATTTGAAGTTGGGTGGTAGGACCCGGTTGTCATACAGTCACAACTATGAAAGTGCAGGCTGACTCTGTTTTGCATTCGACTGTTGCTTGGGGCCCAGTTTGATCTGGGAAGAATGAGTCCCTGCTTTGCCTTTTGCCTTGCAATCATACTGCCTCATCTTCAGTGGAGTGGAATAATCCCTGCTCAACCTTTTGCCCCTGTTATCATATTGCACTTTTGTTTTACCTTGTGATCTTGTCTCTGCAACGATTGTTGTCTGATTGGACAATGATGATGGCCTCATTATGCATGGACATTAAGGTAATCACCAATGGTGCTCAGTGGAAGCAAACAGTTTTTTTAGAGGTTCAGGTTCAACAAGGACTTTGGCCACAAGATATGTTCTGAACATAGGAATTCTACGAGAAGTCATGTCTGTAAAATTCGTATGAAATTTTTACACGCCGAAACCTGAACATACTAATTGCTTTTAGTTTAGATTTTCCCCTTCATTACCACCATTCTCAATTCATCGTTTTTTCCCTTGCAAGTTTCTAATTTGACCATTGTCCAAAGCTGAGTTCTGCAATGCCCATCTATCTCTGCAGGTACCTGCCGTTGTCGGAGGGCGTTCTCTGCCTCATCGCCGCGACGGCGTTCACAGCCGAGTTTGTGCTCTTCTACTTCCATTCCACCACCCACATGGGCCTTGAGGGCTACTACCACTACCTGCTCGTCGTCCTGGTAGGCCTCTGCATCGCCGCCACCGTTCTCGGAGCGCTCCTGCCGGAGAGCTTCCCCGTGGACCTCGCCAGCAGCGTGCTCATCGCGCTGCAGGGCCTCTGGTTCTACCAGACCGCCTTCACGCTCTACGGGCCCATGCTCCCCGCCGGCTGCGCCCGGGACGCCGACGGCCACATCGACTGCCGCAACCACGCCTCGCAGGAGCGCTCCGAGCAGCTGGCAAATTTCCAGATGTTCGGGCTCGTGTTCCTGGCCTTCGTGTACGTGCTCGGATGTTATGCCGTCGCCGCGGCGAGGTATGGGCACCCGGACCTGAAGGCGATGCACGCCGAGCACGTCGATGCGCTGGAGAGCCGCGGCAAGGCCAGCGTCCGCGCCGACGAGGGCGCCATATAGTGGCAACCTTCTGCCCTTCTCGCATTTTGTCTAGGATTATACATGTTCAGAAACGGCCGGGCAGTTTAAGAGGTTCAGACTTGAGGTTAGCACAACTTTAGGATGTGTCACCAGTGTAGATTGAGATTAATTGCAGCGAAATTGCAACAGATTTTTACTCAAATTCACAAAAGCTCTGATCAGTTGCTAACATGTGTTGTACAAGTTACTGATCATTTTTGTATGTTAATTACATGAGACACCGTAAAAGAGGGGAGAGGGAGCGGGACAGGTATTGTTTGTTGAGTGCTGTGCAAAAGTATTCTTTTAGGTAATTATTTTATAATAAGGACAATATGTTTGTTTTATTACTTGATTGATGGCTCCCGGGAAGAGTTTGATTGCTTAGTGTTTACTTTAGTCCCTGTTAGGGTCTAAAGGACTAACAGCTCGTCCTTAGCTGACTTATTATTAGCCAACAATTCGTCAGTTGCATGTTTGGAGTCCTGACTAATTGTTAGTTCAAGCTACAAGGAAATGTCTATTGGGCCTTTGACTAATTATTAGTCCGGGTATGTTTCAAAAGGATAAGGGGCAACGACGTCTTTTTACGTTTTATTGCAATCGTTAGTCGCTATTAGTTGGGTTCGACTGACTAATAGGATTACCATTAGTCCCATGATGGAGTAACAATTAGTCCCACCTATTAGTCCATCTGTTTGGAGTCATTGAGACTAAAAATTAATCAACAAACAATTAGTCTATTGGATCCAAACAGAGCCTTAGTATTGTACCATCTCTTTATATGAATCCTCATATTTTCACTCTTTTTAGCTAATTTGTGTTGCATATTGCACCAGACAAAATGGTTCGCTTGATTAGTTCCACACTTCAGTACTAGTATTGTACGGTAATGGTATATACGCATGAAACTCCAGTATGTTGGCTCTTTCACAAAAGCCAGTTAGTGTACTTTCTGATGCATGATGTAGGTTGGCTCCATTGCTCATCCAAGCAACAAAAGGTCGAAGCACACAATTTTTGAACTGAAAAACACAGATATATGTTGACTAGATTATTATGATTAGAACCCAGCCTATGGTGCTTTAGGCATCAAGGATTGGCAATCAATGTTTGCCATACTAGGGAAAATGCAGAGGATGCGAGTTTCCATCAACAGCTCTTGAAGTTATATTTTGCTTGGGCAAAGTGAGGCGTCATCTCACCCATTTGTGAGGGCGATCGGAAGAGATTCTTCCGCTGCGTTGCGTCTGCGATCGGACTAGCCAGCAACAGCTACCCGTGCTGCTCTGTGGTGCAGCCACAACAATCATTTCCGATTGTGTCTTGTGTATTAAGTTACAATCAAATATATTAAAATTACCTTGGCAAGAAAATATATTAAATTTTAACACCACATTGTATAAAAGAAATCGAAGATCTCCCTTAATCTCACCGTAAGCAGAAGACCAGACGGAGGGGCCTTGTGAACAATGGTACATGCTTGCCATTAAAGATTGAAATTTCGAAAAAAACCAGAAAAATGGAAACCGAGACGGGTTACAGACAAAACCGACCAGTTACTGACAACACCACAGTACACAGGTTTACCCCTACCGAGTAAAATCACAAAGTGAAAAAAGTGAGGGTAAAATTAGAATTAGAGTTCAGAGCGAGAGTAAACACATGTTGTGTTATTTTGTGTACGTGATACATATATCAGTTTTGTAATAATGTAACTAATGTTTGACTGATAGCCAAACCACAACTTTCTTGGGCATGTTAGAGCAACTCCAACAGCCTCTCTATATTTGGATGGCCAAAGTCTTGATTAGCTATTATGTAAGGGCTCGTTTGGCATGGCTACGGATTATGTAGAAAACAACTTTTGCAGTAGATTATGAAGCAAAATAGCTTCTCTGGATTATTTCGGATTATATGTCAAAATAGCTTATCCAGTCAGGTCGTTTGGCAAAACAGCTTATCGTCGTAGAGTTTAAAATAATTTTCTATTCAAATGGTCCCACCACCCACCCCAATCTCTCTCTCTCTCGCAATATCTCCCCCTCTCTCCCAATCCTGTGAAGCTCCCCGCCGGTCGTCGAGTCTGCAACAGCTTCCCTCCGCGCCTGCAGCTCCTCGCCGCATTCGCCGAGCTCTCCCCAGCCATGCGCTCCCGCTTGCTGTATGTGCTCATGCAGGTGGTCGCCGCCTTCCAGCGCCGCCTTGTCCGCCTTCTTCTTCTTCTTGCTCTTCTTCCTGGACGGGAGGATGCGCGGGAGGGGAGAGCAGCACCTCCGAAGTTGACGAACGGCGGAGCTCGGCGCGCGCGACGGCGCGCGGTGTCGGCAGAGCTCAGCGCGTGGCATCGGCGACGTGAGGTGCCGGCGAAACGGGGCGCGCCGCGCGGCGTCAGGCGTCAGCGGAGCGAGGCGCGGGGCGTGGCAGGCGGCGTGACGGGGTGCGGCGTGGCGGTGACGGCCGCCTCGCACGGGCGCAGCGAGCCTGCTCGGGCGTGGGCGAGGCGGTGACGGCGGCGGCGCGCAGGCATGGCAAGGCGCGTCGCATTGCCTCAGCCCGGTCATCGTGGCGTCGACGGACGGCGCGGGGCATCGCCGGAGCGAGGCGCGGGCGCGCGACGGGGCACGAGCGTCGCGGGGCGGCGCGGCAGGGGCGCTGCGAGAGGAAGAAGGGAGGAGAGAGAGGGTCGTGGGACCGGCCTGTGGAGAGAATCCGGTAAAAGCCGCCATTTTGGTGCTTCTGCTCATCCGTTGAATGAAGAATGGATTCTCGAACTCGTTGTGAGGATAATCCGTTTTGGTGGAAGGTGTTTGGCAGTTCTTTGGGTAAAAGCAGAAGCAGAAGTTGGTCATAATCCGTGCCAAAGGCGGCCTAAAACTGAAACAGTAAAAAAAAGTGATCAAACCCAACAGCCTCTTTATATTTTTATCCTCTTCATATTCAAATGGTTGTGGGCTGCAAAATTTACAATTATTTGGGAGAAGCATGTGAACTTATGGGCTTGGCCCAGAGTTCTCGTGAAGGCCCAAAGGAACATGCTTTCATCTCCTGACCACATCGGCACAAGACAAGCTCGCCGGCGGCAGCAACTGCCCAAGGGCGTTGTCATCCAAAGGGCCATAATGACCATCAAAATGGAAACATCAGGAGGTTTCAAAGATGACTGCTTAATCAATTTTGCCAAATACTTTTTTTGTGCGCCGAATTTCATGAATCTTGCGTACATGGTCTGGAAATTGGGGGTAAAATAGAATAGCAAAATCCAGAGCTCGCCGGTGATGGAACCAGATGAGATCAGACACTCATGCAGCAGCGCAAACAGGTGCCGCCCAGTGCCACATGCCCTCCTCAATCTTGCTCATCGCTTGTCGTCGTAAACGCTTCAGCACGACGAATCCCCTTCAACGACATCCGTTGGCTGCAATAGAGCAGATGGAGGGCGACGGCAATAGAGCAGTTGCAGCTTTGGGGGCACCAGCTGAAGGGCGACCTGCAGGAGGAAGAGAGCAAGGCCCGTCGATGATGGCGCTAGGGAAGCTCGTCGAGGCGGCGGAGCGCGAGACAAGGCCGTCTTTTGTGGAGCGCGCGGGGGTGGAAATTGGAGCTGGCAAGCGGCGCGCGCTGGAGGAGCGCGGGAGGATGGAGTTGGCGAGGCCAACTCGCTCGGCAAAGATGGCGAGGCGGGATTGCAAGATGCCGAGCGCGATGGCGATCGGAGGAAGATAGCGATGCTGTTGGAACCAGAAGGATATGGCGACTCTGTTGGAGTTGCTCTTAGGTACTCCTGCTCTGGAAAAAGGAAAAACAATGACTATTGACAAATGCTGGCTATTATTCGGGGAGAATTGAAACAATAGCACTGGTAAAGGTGGGCTTCGAAAGAAGGCCATTAGTAAACAGAGGGTCCAAAAAACGCCATCGAATCCTTCTCTTGGCTGCAAAGTGTAGCACTCCCCTCTAAAACATATTTTTCTGGACAGTTTTGCCCCCTGACGGCTTCTTCCTCCATCTGCGCTGCTGCTCCCGCGTGTGCTCTGCTGTTGCTCCCGCGCGACGCCTGCTCTGCTGCTGCTGCTGCTGCTCCTCCCGCGCGACGCCCTCTGGCCACGCCGCTGCTGCTCCCGCCTGCCTGGTGCTGCGGCTGCTCATGCGCGCGACGCTAGCACCAGGCCCCGCCCGCGCCCCGCTGAGGCCCGCCCGCGACGCAACGGCTCGCCAGCGACGACTCGCTCGCGACGCGACGGCCCGCTGGACGACGCGCATGTTGCTGGCGTGGGCGATGACCGGGCGCTCCGCTAGCCACGCCTCGCCCCCGGCGCACGCACTGGCAGCCCGCCTCGCCCCCGCACGCGCTGCTTGCTCTGCCTCGCCCCCGCGTCGACGCACTGGCAGCTCCACCTCGCCCCGATGCGAGCTCCGCCCCGGCCCGACGCACGCGAGCTCACGCCCTCCTACCACGCCCCCGCGCGACGCGAGCTCCGCCTCGCCTCGCCCCGGCACGCGCGACGCGACCTCCGCCTCGCCCCGCCCCGCCGCAAATCGAATCAAGGGCTGCTCCGCCACGCCATGGGGATCCTGCCCCGCCGCCGTGCGTCGCCTCGAAGGCTAGGGTTAGGGTTCGTCGGGGATTTGGGAAGAGGAGCGCTTGGGGAAGAAGAACTGAATCTCGATTCGATTTTGTTCGCCAGGGGAGCACCGTTCGTCATTTCGGTCAGGGGCAAAACCGTCCGGGCAAGGGTCCTTTACTTGCAAAAAAAAAGAAAATAAAAGATAATGCTAGACTTTGTAGCCAAGAGAAGGATTCGATGGCATTTTTTGGACCCTCTGTTTACTAATGGCCTTCTTGGGAAGCCAACCTTTACCAATGCTATTGTTTCAATTCTCCCTTATTATTCGGCTGAGTGAAAAGTGAAAACAGAAAAGAGAAATGCAAGCCACCCGCTCTTCTCCATCAGATGTCCATCCGGTGGCCCCGGGCCATCATCTCCTCTCTCCCCGCCGGAATCCCTCCCCCCACAACGCTCCCCCGTGGCGCCGGCGAGGCCCGTCGTCCGGCCTCCATCGCCGCAGCCGCATCCCTCCGCATCGTCGCCTACTCTGTGCTGCATATCGCCGCTGCTTCCCCAGACCCCAGTGCCCCGTCGGCTTGCTCGCGAGGTCGCCCGCCGAGTCGCCGACCTCCTTCCGCCTCTTACAGGCGGCGCTGCGGCCGCACTGCCTCGCCCCAGGGCCAGATCAGGGACGAGCGGAACCGTTCAGAAGACGAGAAAGGGTGCCCGGCGTTAATTACGGTGAGAGTCAACGGAAACATTGCCCATTTTTTCAGTCATTGACATTTATCAAGGTCCGGACTAGCCATCTGTGACTGTATGGAGATTGGAGAAGTGAAAAAACTTATATTTTCTTGCAGTTGATAGTTCCTCGGCATTGCATCTTTCCATTGGAGAGGCAATACTTTAGAAAACTAGCAGCTGCATTTTTTTTAGAATAACAAGCTCGCCCTCTTCCATTGTATTGCAGAAGGAGTCAGTGGCAGCGGCGTTCTAGGCGCACAACTTGCATCCACCAACCTTTTTTGCGCTTACCGAGAGCTAGTACTACGCAAGGCTTCCATAGTAAGCTTGCTTAATCACCTCCATTCTACTCCAACACCAGTGCTCACTGTGCGCGCAGCAGCAACCTGCTCGTTGTACCCAGAGAGAGATCCATGGAGGTCTTGACGAGGCTCCTCCCAAAGATTGCTGAGCTGCTCGTCGGTGAGTACAATCTTCAGAAGGAGGTGAAAGGGGGTATCAAGTTCCTCCAGGTTGAGCTCGAGCACATCAAAGTTGCCCTTGAGAAGATCTCGTGTACACCAGCAGACCAGCTTGACAAACAGGATAAGCTCTGGGCCAGGGATGTGAGAGAGCTGTCCTATGATATAGAGGACAAGGTTGACACATTCATGGTGCGCTGCACAGGTCATAAACCAGGCAAACAGCATGGTTTCAAGAAGGTAATTGGTAGGAGCCTTGATCTGTTGCTGCAGCCCAAGATTCGCCGCAAGATTGCTACCGACATCAGAGACATCAAGGGCCGTGTTGAAGAGGTGGGCAAGCGGCGTGATAGGTACAAGGTCAACACTATTGATATTCCTAAGCCTGTTAGAATTGATCCTCGTTTGCTCGGTCATTACAAGACTGCAACAGAACTTGTTGGCATCGATGAGGCAATAGATGAGTTGATCAGGATTCTGATCGAAGGGAATGAAGTGTCCATGAAACAGGGCAAGATAATTTCAATTGTTGGTTTTGGGGGATTGGGAAAGACAACCCTTGCCAGTGCAGTGTATGAAAAGATTAGTGCACAATTTGAATGTCGGGCTTTTGTTTCAGTGTCCCAAACTCCAGATACGAGGAAGCTATTAAAGCACATACTCTATGATGTTGGCAAAAACATCAGAGATGAAACATTGGATGAGAGGTGGCTCATCAATGAACTCAGACAATTCCTTCACGAGAAAAGGTATGAAAAGGGACTAAATAGGTTTACTAGGAAATTATCTTGCATGTCTCTGGAATAGCAGTACTCACACATTCTTGTTTTCTGAAGTGGACATATATAGTGAAATGAACAGTATAATGACTTACTAGGCAGACAAGGTGGCACTATAATATCTTAGTTTACATTATATTAACTAGTTCTTCAATTAGCATTACTCAGAAACCGTGGTATATGAGAAATCTCAGAATTTTCTGTCCTATATATGTGGAGAACTTTGTGACAAACATGAATTTTGTGCTTCTCCACGTGCAGATACTTGATTGTTGTTGATGATATTTGGGATATACCGGTCTGGGAGACAATTAGATGTGCTTTGCCTCATAATAATACTGGATACCGAATTATTGCAACAACACGTAATGTCAAAGTTGCTGAACATGCTGGTGGTGCCTACAACATGAAACCTCTTTCTCCTCTCAACTCTAGAATATTGTTGAACAGAAGAGTATATGGTAATAACGATACAGAAAACAGTCCTAATGAGGAGCTGGCTGAAGTATCTGACAAGATAATAAAGAAATGTGCCGGTGTGCCCTTAGCTATCATTACAATAGCTAGTCTGTTGGCTAGTAAAGGGCGAAACAAAATGGACTGGTATGAGGTGCACAATTCTATTGGTACTGGTATGGAGAATAGCCTGGATACAGAGAATATGAGAAAGATTTTGTCATATAGCTATTATGATCTGCCAGCCAATCTACAAACTTGTTTATTGTATCTATGTGTGTTTCCTGAAGATTTCAGAATTGAAAAATATCGTTTGATATGGTTGTGGATAGCTGAAGGTTTTATTCAATCTGAAGGAAAAAGGAAGAGCTTATTTGAACTTGGAGAGAGTTACTTCAATGAGCTCATAAACAGAAGTATGATCCAACCAGTATATGATTATTTTGGTATTGATATAGAATCTTGTCGTCTGCATGATATGGTGCTTGATCTTGTCAGTTCTTTATCAAGTGAAGAAAACTTTGTTACTGTATTGAGTGATATAGACCACACATCTGCATTGTCTACAGTTCGGAGGTTGTCTCTCCAAAATTGCAAGGTAGATCATGCTAGCACTAGGGATGCTAGGAGCATGGCACAAGTAAGATCAGTTGTTGTCTTTTCAACTTCCATTAATCAAATACCTATCCTTCATAGCTTCAAAGTCTTGCGCGTATTGGATTTGCAAGATTGTAATCTTTCACAAGGTTACAGTCTCAAATACTTGGGGAGCTTATTTCACTTGAGGTATCTGAACCTTAGAAGCACATGGATTGATCAGCTTCCGGAAGAAGTTGAGAACCTGCAATTTCTAGAATCATTGGACGTAGAGTACACTAATATTTCTCACTTGTCGTTTAATGTTGCTCGGCTAAAACATTTGTTGCGTCTATCAGTTAACTTTTATACCATAGTACCAAACGGGACCTGGAGCCTGAGGTCCCTAGAAGAGCTGTCATGGTTACGCATTGATGATCAGTCGAAGGACCATATGGAAGAGCTGGGCCTCCTAACCGAACTGCGGGTGCTGCGTATTGCCTTGTTCACTAGTAAATGGAACGACAAGCTGGCAAAGCCTCTATCCAAGCTACAGAAGATCCATTCTCTATATTTCGAGAAGGTCCATGATAGTGAACGCAACGTCGGTGGATTGGACGCCTGGGTTGCCCCTCGGCATCTTCGTTATTTGGAAACACAATATGGCTGCTGGTTCTCAAGGCTACCAGCTTGGATGGATAATCCCTCACATCTTCTGGACCTCTCTGTGCTAGACATCGCTGTGAGGGAGCTTCAGCAGGAGGATTTTGAAATCCTTGGGAGGTTGTCGGCTCTCCGCTGTCTAGATCTTGAGGTGGACCATGAGAGTCTCGGAATCCTGAGGACATTTATCGTTGGTGCTGGTTTGTTCCCATGCCTGGTATACTGCTGGTTGTTTGGATTCATAGTGCCCGTGGTGTTTCAGAATGGGGCTGCGCCGAGGCTCACAAGGTTTGACTTTGATTTCCATGTGCGGGAGGTCAGGGACATCACAGGCAGCGATGGTGGTTTCAACTTGGGCCTGGAGAACCTGCCATCGCTCCAGAAAGTCAATGTTCGGTTCCAATCTGGAGGCGCCAGGGAGGAGGAGCTTGAGGAGGCGAAGGCTGCGGTGAAGAAGGTGGCTGAAATCCATCCCAATGGTCCGACCCTTGAGATATTTGGATGAAGATGAAGGTATGCTAGCTCCATTTGTACTTCCTTGCTCGTCTCTCTTCTCTTTACCCCCTTTCTTCTAACCTTAAATTCGTCTACTTATTTCTTAGATCCGGATAGTGAATCATGGATTGAGGAAGATGCAGGTGCGCTGGATGTAACCTTTCTTCCTTGCTTCTCCACATTCCCCTATTTCTAACCTTAATTTGCTCTGTTTACTTCTCAGTTTTAGTCTATACAAAAGGTTTCAGGCCAACTTTGATTGACACATTGTCGAGATCAAAATGCTTGCCGCTGGACAGTATCAACCAACTGGACTGACCCTGCGAGTAGATGAATCCTGCACCTATGTAGGTAAGAGAAAGAATCTGGTGCTCCCAGGCCTTATGGTGCTACCGTGCTCCCATTCCAAATACCGCAAAAACGATGCAACCAAAAATTGCAACAAAAATATGAATGGATAGCTCATGCAACGATCTACAATTCATATTTTTGGTTGAGGTGCAACCGAAGCTCGTGCAAGAAGATACAAAAAAGAGAAATCAGACTGTGAATAGTGCGGGTTCCAACTGTTCATCACGAACCCGCAACCCGTTACTGTTTAAAGTCTGATTTCTCTTTTTTGTATCTTCTTGTACGAGCTTCGGTTGCACCTCAACCAAAAATATGAATTGTAGATCGTTGCATGAGCTATCTATTCATATTTTTGTTGCAATTTTTTGTTGCATCGTTTTTGCGCTATTTCGAGTGGGAGCACGGTAGCACGGGAACCCGCGGTAGCACCAGAACTTCTCCCATGTAGGTAATGTACGCAATAGATCAAATATGTTGCCTTATTAAATCAAACTGGCAAGAAAGTAGCAAAGCCTGCCAATCAGGCTCTTCCACAGTTGAGCTGGACAAAAAGGAAGATGTTTCTTGTCCTTTCTTTTCTGTACTTCTGATTTGAAGTTGGGTGGTGGGGCCAGGGTGTCATATAGTCACCACTGTGAAAGACTGAAAGTGCAAGAGCAAGTGCAGGCTGACTCTATTTTGCATTCGATTGTTCCGGTTGTTGGGGGGGGGGGGGGGGGGGGGGGGGGGGGCAGTTTGATCTCAGGGGAATGAGTCCCTGCTTTACTTTTTCCCCTGCAATGATATTGTCCAGGGAGTGAATCCCTGCTCAACCTCTTTCCCCTGTTATATATATAAAAAAAACTCGACCTGCGGGGGTATGACGGCCCCCGGGCATTTTCTAAAGAGAATGATCTTCTCACACAGAACGAGAAAACCCCCGAACCCCCCTTCGCACTCGTACACAGGTACCCAGCTGGCCGGTGAGGATCGGCGCGAGTGCTTAACCTGAGCTTTGCGTGCGGAGGAGCGAGGGGATTTTTTTTCGCGAGAACGGGGAGTTGAACTCACCACCTCAAGGCTGCCAACCGCAAGCCTTTCCGCTGCGTTACGTTCTCTCTTTCCCCTGTTATCATACTGCACTTTTGTTTTACCATGTAATCTTGTCTCTGCAACCATTGTTGTCTAATTGGAGGATGATTCCCATTATAAAGTACAGTAGTACCAGACAATGATGATGATCTCATTATGTAGGTTCAGTGCAGGGGCTTTGGTGACACAAATTGTTCCCAACATAGGAATTCCACAAGAAGCCACATCTGTGAAGTTTGTGTGAAAATTTTACCAGCTGAAAGCCGAACATACTAACTGATTGGTGCGTTGTCAAAAGATTGCAATTTTAGAAAATTACCACCGAACTGATTCGGTACCGATTTTTCCTAGAATTTTTCCCAACTACCAACCATCTCAGTTCATGGTTTTCCCATTGCTCGTTGCTTAGTTGACCATTGTCTCTGGTTGAGTTTGCAAATAGCATAACCTCTCTGCAATGCCCATTGATGCAGGTACCTGCCCTTGTTGGAGGGCGCGTTGTGCCTCATCGCGGCGACAGCGTTCACAGCCGAGTTCGTGCTCTTCTACTTCCACTCCACCACTCACATGGGCCTTGAGGGCTACTACCACTACCTGCTCGTGGTCCTGGTCGGCCTCTGCATCGCCGCCACCGTCCTCGGCGGGGTCCTGCCGGAGAGCTTCCCCGTGGACCTCGCAAGCGGCGTGCTGATCGCGCTGCAGGGCCTCTGGTTCTACCAGACAGCGTTCACGCTCTACGGGCCCATGCTCCCCGCCGGCTGTGCCCGCGACACCGACGGACACATGGAGTGCCACAACCACGCCTCGCAGGAGCGCTCCGAGCAGCTGGCAAATTTCCAGATGTTCGGGCTCGTGTTCCTGGCCTTCGTGTACGTGCTCGGGTGTTACGCCGTCGCCGCGGCGAGGTACGGGCACCCCAAACCTGAAGACGACGCACGTCGAGCACGTCGCCGCGCTGGAGAGCCGTGGCGATGCCAGCAGCGTCCGCGCCGAGGAGCTCGCGATATAATGGCAAGCTGCTGTTCTGCTTGCATTTGGTATACGGGTACATGTTCAGAAACAGCTGTTCATGAGTTTCAGACTAAAGCGTAGCACAACTGTAGGAAGTGTCACCAGTGTACATTGAGTTTAGTTACAGCAAAGATACCTCATATTCTTTCTCAAATCTACCAAATCTTTGATCAGTTGCTTAAATATGTGTTGTAGAAGTTACTGAATTTTTTCACATGTTAACATAATGTGAGACACGGTAAAAGAGGTAGAGGGAGAGGTATTGCTTGTTGAGTGCTGTGCAAAAGTGTTCTTTAGCTAATTATTTTATAATGACAGTATGTTTGTTTTGTTTCTTGAGGGAAAAGAGTGCTTCAGGGAGAAGAGTTCGGTTTTTTTAGTTTTTACTTGTTCAGGGAAAAGCTTGCTATTTTTTTTTTTAAAAAAAAGCAGAGCAGAAGTTTCAGGTTTGTTATATTTTCCTTGGGCATAGTAAGTGGTGATCTAACCCTATTTTGTAGCCACTTAGACGTACTAACTCCAACAGCGAGATGCAAAATGGGATATGCATCTCCAATTTGTACTGTACATCATGAAAACGTATCTAGCAGAGTAGGCAAACGAGCGGGCAGTTTGCCTTCGAGGAGAGAGGCGATGTAAAAATAGAATCCCTTTCTCATGCTATGCATTTGACGAGCAGGCAGCACCACACGGGCTGAGTGACACGCGGCAGGGCGAGGAGCGGCAGAGCGAGCGGTGATGGCGACGCACGTAGCAAGTTGTGCACAGAGCGAGCGGCGGCGGCGCGAAGGGAATCGTCCATTTGTCTCTCGAAACTTATTAGTTCTTCTATTAGTATAGCTAATATGACATGTCGACATGTATATGAAAAAGATCAATTAGGAATGATATGGAAGATAGTCTTGCTGTAGAAAATATGAGGAAAATCCTATCAAGTACATACATATCCTCGTCCATCAAGTTCTACCAAATGTATTGTGGCTTCGGCTTTCCACGCGTTTCTCCTCGCTCGCCCCACCCGGCCTCTCCCCGATGGACCTGCCAAGCTGCGATGCCATGATCGACAGCCTCCAAAGCTGAAACAAGTGGGGAGAAGCCGCAGAGATGTGATCACGGATTAGTCAGCAGCTAGCAGATCTCTTCAATGGTTGGACCAGTCTGTTATCTAAGTTTAAATTCTTTATTGCTAGGTAATGTTTAGAGTTCCGTTCTGACTACTTTTATTTGGATTTTGACCTAGAGATTCGATATGTTAGGAACCTCAAAATCGTCTATATACTTATTACAGCCATAAGAGCGTCCCCAATAGTAGAGTTAGCTAAGAGGTAGCAGCCATCTCTTAGGGAGAATAAATGAGGGATGGGTCCCATGTTTCATTCTCTCATTTTACTTAGAGACTAGCCTTGAAGAAGAGTTAGCAGCCTTCTCTCTCTTCTTTTTCTCTAATAAACAATTCTAAGAGACAGCTAAGAGTTAGCCATCGGAGACGCTCTAAGGTTCTGCAGTGGGCATCCCATCCATCATTGCATATATGTCACAAGAAATACCTTTTTGAAGTCCTTCATTGAACGTTGTATGTTGAGAAGTTACAGGACTATGAGCAAAAACTCAAGAGAACCTTTACAGTACCCTCAAATCAATTCAGTTCTGGCTTGATTAGATAGCTAAGCAAATAATTAGCCAAATTAGTTATTTATTTGTTTTTCCATCCGGTTGTTTGAGAATATTTGGCCGGAAATAAAAATATTAACTCAGCTTCTAGTAAGTTAAATATATATTTAGCAGGGAATTAGAAGCAAGTGTGTGACAGGGCGACATATTTTGAGTTGCTGTATGTATAGCACAGACAAAATTCGATGTTGTCTGGCCCTTGCTGAGACTCAGCTTGATTTTGTCGACACCGAGACCCAGGCCCGGTTTTGTCTGCCCCTTCCCGAGACTCATGCGGTAGCCATGAGACGGCTTCGATTTTGTCTGCCCTGTACCGCGACATCGGTTTTCCTCGCACGCTGGGAGTTGATCAGGACTCACGTATGCATATATGGCAAG
The DNA here is from genome assembly GCA_012490785.1 of Eragrostis nindensis. NCBI lineage: Eukaryota > Viridiplantae > Streptophyta > Magnoliopsida > Poales > Poaceae > Eragrostis > Eragrostis nindensis. The sequence goes on along the minus strand of JAAXCT010000099.1, from coordinate 58,233 downwards.
TGCTTGACCAGGACTCCATGCGTACGCGACCAGGACTTCAGTGCATGCACGCAAGAGACCAGATAGGAAATACGCAACGCATATATGGCAAGTGCTCACGTATGGCAAGAGACCAGATAGTATTTGATTCCGTTTAGGAAGTATGAGTCTAACTGGATTATTTAAACCTGATGATGACCTGGTCACCTACGTGATTTGTTCCTGTATCCACGGCGAAAGTCCAAGCCTCGTGCTCAATTGCCCTCCGAAAAGAAAAACAAGCTAAGGCTCCTGCCGGAGGCGGAGGCGGCGGCCACAGCACCAGTGGAGGTGGCGACGGCTACAGTGGCGGAGGCATGGGCGACAGCAGCGGCAGCCGGGACCACGGAGTTGGTGGAAGTGGAGCAGACGATTACGAGCGGAGTGGCCGACCCCTAGCGGAGCTGTTGTCCATGCGTGCCAGGCTTAGTATAGTCGGCACTGAAATCATCGTCTTCGACGGGAGGCGAGGACAGATCATCTACAGGCACGAGGAGGAAAAAGCGCAGGTATATATATCATGCATAAATGCCTTGTACCCTTCCATACGACATCTTAATCAATAGCAAGTATATATTAACTGAGCAGAGCTTATGCATGCAGGGGGGAATGATCGACCTGGAGCTGACCGGACCTTATACAGGCATCTCGGCATGCGGACCCTTCGCCATCAAAATTGATATCCCGGCTGCCGCTCCCATCAAATGGGAATGGGACTGCTACGACGAAGAGCGCATCAACGAAGTTGATGAACCACCCAAGACCGAAAAAATTTGCAATGGCATAGCAGAAGTGACCTACGCGGTGATGTCCGACGCCCTGGAGGCCACTGTGCAGAAGGTCAAGCTGACGAGGCTCCCGGACGGGCACAACCGAATTAGTCTCCATGGCGAAATCGCTGCGCTCATTGATAGCTTCAATGGCAGCAAGAGCTTCCTCTTCAAGCGTACACGGGAGGCGCCTCTGTGTTTGACCCTTAGCGACGACAAGTCGTGGTTCCTTCTTCCGCTGGCGAGGAATGTGATTGCAGTGCCATGTGGTGATTTCCTTCACATAGAGGTGAATCTGCAGATTGTTGAAATACCCAACAAACAATTTAAGGCCAGTCTCACATTCGGCAATGGAATTCAAAGTCAAGTCAACAACGACAAGGATGTTGAAGTGAACATCGCCTGGTACCCGGAGGTAAGCATGAATTTATTTCTGCCACATAACCAATTGCTCACTGAACATCCAAGACATTTGGTTTATCATCACTTGCCTTGCGCACTTTTGACGAATAATAACCATGTGGTGTACTGATTGACGATCATTATACGATAGATCGAAATGGCTACCTCAGCACCGAATCATCAAGTTCAGAAAACCAGTGAAGATATTGGCGAGCAGATAGTCATTACTACTCCAGAACCAAGTCACCATGCAGAGGTAAACATTGAAAAGATTGGCGATCATCAACAACATTTTGATTTATTTTGATTTTCCTTTTCTCAAATAACCATGCATGCTGTCTACTATTGTTTACCATTATACAACAGACTGAAATGGCTACTGCACAACCAAGTCATCAACTAGAGCAAACAAGCGAAGAGATTGGCGAGCTTGAATTTACTACTGCTCAAAAACCAATTCAAGGTTTACTTTTCTTTCCTACAATTTGGATTACAATCAATCCTTTTTCAGCTTAATCTTTTTTTTTCTATAATGACATACTGCCCAGACACACAGTTTCCCTAGAAGCTGTTTGGCTCGTGCCATAGTTTCAAGCTTCAGGCCCCACATGGCCATATGACAAACTCATTATTTGGCCAAACCCTTATGGAAAAATATTAGACATTTACATATTATATTGGGCACAATTTGACAGGAGGTGTGGTATATATAGAGGAACATGCACTAAATTCTAGATTAGCGCCCCATTTCACTTTGTAAAAGAATTGTTGGAACTTATTAATTAATTCCTGTGCTGCAGAGGGATACATCAACATGGGTGATTACCCGGAGATGCTCAGGTTGATTGAGACGTTCCAGGCAATATCCGTAGCCCACGTGGAGCTCGACCTGCAGCTCATAGATGTGCAGCACCGCAGAGTCTACGGCAAAATCACTGCTCTCATCAAAGATGAGCGCAGTGCCAACTTCCAAGTTTGGAGAGGTGTCCACTCCTTCAACTCGCAGCATGAACTGAAGATGTCAGTTGTTGCTGTACCATCTGGTTGGGTACTTGATGAAGTAAAGGTGGACATGTGTATTGAAAATGACAAGACTGAAGTTGACAATTGGTACGTTGATCTCATCGTCAACAAAGGTTGTAAAAAAACATCACAAACTTGGCGCGATCCAGACTGCAACATAGTTGTAACGGTCACCCAGGGTGCAACTGTAATCTTGGGAGAGGACCACCAGCATTTGCGACGACCACTAAGTTGCCCAGTGGAGGTAAACATCCAGCTGACTGGCGACCACTGCTGGTTGCTGCACCTAACATTAAGACATTTATTTATCACTTTAGTTTCCTTGTTCCCTTAACTAACTACATCCTCATCATTCTGCAGGTCAAAATCATAAATGGGCATCCAACTGTAGTGTACACCATCGGAGATGAACTGTCGTTCACCGAATTCATAATGGTCCTGCGTCGCATCCTCGCCGACCACCCAGACCGCAAGGATCTCCTGGATGGCTACCGCGGCCTGTTAACTCTTTTTTCCTCCACTCCAGAACACCCGATGCTCGCCAAGCAGCGGTCTGGACAACCGGCGAGGTGGCTTCACGTCAGGCTGCAAGTGGCGAATGACGACGGCGAAATTACGTCGTGGACAACTCTTATCATGCGGGATGACAACTTGTGCGTCCTTGGCTTCGTGAACCAAGATGGGGATGTGTACGGGCTCGTCGACAGGAAGAAGGGCAGCGAAGGAATGCTCCCGGAGCATGTCTACCGTCCCCACCGCCTGGAATGGACCGTGGAGTACACGTCCATCCTGGGTGTCGAAGATCAGGACCAAGCCGCGAACAAACTGTTGAAGGCGGGTCTGGGTTGTGACTTCGTGAAGGACGCTGTGCGCACCCTCTCGCTGTACAGCCTGCCAACCTCAGCTGAGGAGGGAGGTGACGACGATCGTGCCGGTGTGGCACTGGCGGGCCTGATCGTCATGGTCTGCGAGTCCGCGAGGATGAATCCCTTCCATGACGCCTTTGCTGCTGGATGGAGCAGTGGATCGGGATTCACTGCACAACTGATGGATAATTTCGTGTGGGAGGGCAAATATAGGAAGATGTCACGTGACCTGCGGAGGCTAGACGACGCCGAACCGTACCCCATTGAGCAGCTAAGAACCATTCACCTCGTGCTCAATGACGACCCTCCTCCTCAGGCTGATGGCGGAGGCGGCAGCCGTGGCACCGGGGCAGGTGGCGACAGCAGCGGTGGCGGCAACAACTGAGTTCGCGACGACGATGGCAGAGGTGGCAGGGGCAGCAACATCGGCAAAGGTGGAGCAGATTCGAGAAAAGTCGTGCATGTCTCTGAGCCAAATTAATCAGGTTATAAGTTGTGTTTTTTTTCTTCTCTTTGTAACAGATCATGTTATCATTGAGCACCGGTTCATCATTGTCTGCCAGATCAGCTACCCTTTATTCTTCTTTTACCAGTAATAAATAGTGCCATCCAGTGTGTGATCGTTTCAAGCTAGTGTTTGGTTGTTCCTGTAATCCCGACTGTAATGAGATAGAGGTTGTGTTATCCAAGCCATGCAGAGCTGGTGTTTTTTAGTGTGTCATCCTGATGCAATTGTCTGAGACCAACAAAAAACTTTTTTTAATCGAATTTGGCACGCAGATGCTTGATGAATTGCCTGTGGGGGGCTAGCAAGGATGAGACGTGTTTTGGCTCAGTCGAACTGTTCCAGTTAGTCCTGGTATGCTTCCGTGCATAGAATTTGTCGTTGTTATAGCGGGATAGAATGGAGGGTGCACACAAAAAAAAAAAAAAATCGACCTGCTGGGGGAAGCCCCCTAACAGCATTTTGCTAAGAAGAAGACCTTCTCACGTAGACCGAGAAAACTCTCGAACCCCCTCCCAACCAAACACAGGGACTCAGCTGGCCATGTGAGCTGTGGCGCGAGTTTTACCTAATGCTTTGGCTGGGGAAGGCGAGGGGATTTATTTCTCTGGGTGCAGGATTGGGGATCGAATCCCCAACGGGTGGGCAGCCAACTAGGCGCCTTAACCACCAGGCCATAGGCCTGTCCGCGGATGCACACCCAAGTGCATGCAGGCTAGTTCTTGGTGTTCCTTGTACTTGTTGGTGTCGAGGCTCTGGATCGAGGTCTTGATCTCGTCGATTCCCGCAACCTTGACGGTCAGCTCCTGAAACTTCTCCTCGAACAGCTCCTTGAGGCTCTTCTTGGTTTCATCGAGCGCCGCCATGATATGCCGGGTATGAGCTGCTTGCCGATTTGGCGCCGTGGTGAAGCTATTTCTCCTCCAATCCGATTCGAAGCAGCCTGGATTTACAGTGGTCAAACCCTAAGGCAACCACAACCAGGACAGGAATTACCAAAATCAAGGCCGAGAGAGTGCAAGAAATCCACCCAGGTACTAAATCTGATACCAATTGTAGTGTCCCGATCAATTTGAACGGATCAACTACGGATACATGAACAACTTGGGGAAGGGGAAAGAAGAACTAGAGAGCAGGGGAGGAAGAATGAGCGGGAGAGATAGAGAAGGAGGCGGGGAATATTTTTCCTTTCACTTTTTCGATGATGAGCATTTCTGTTACATCGGCTATATGTAGCCAGCGACCAACCCAATTGGGCTATGCTAAGTGCAAAGCAAATAGAAAATTACAAGGCCCACGGCCCGTAAACGCTAGTGTAGCGGTTTCCGCCTTTCAAGTCAGGACTTTCCTTACGCCAGTCATGACATATGGCCACCTTTTCTTTTGTATAATAGTGATTGCATCCATTCTCCCAAACGATGTCGGGTTTCGCTGCTGCACAATGACGGAGCTTTGTTGAGACTAAAGGGGGCCCTGCTCCCCCTCCCCCCAACTGTTCTAAAAATGCTTCATAAAACACTCATTAATAGTCGTTTACACTAATATATTAGACATTTACACTAATAAACTATCTTTATATATTCTAATAAATCATAATAATCATGCTGCCCGAAACTTTTCTTCAGTCTTTTTTATTTCTTTTTTTCGAGATATATAATCCCATCCGTCAGGATGACTGGCTGAGCGTGTTGAGTCCAGTCTCGAGACGACGCGAATAGAGAGGGATCTGGCCTCTCGGTCCGCAGACTCCGCACTTTGAAAACGTAGCATGCTCCCCACCCCCCCTCCCCCCCCCCCCCCCCAAAAAAAAACGTAGCATGTTTTTTTTTTTTGAGAGAAGGGTTGGATTTTTATTCATATAGAAGATTTACATCCAAGCCCCTGACCGGGTACTCCTGAAATAAAAGAAATTACATTGAAGTACATTGGAGAAGTAACCGGTGCCCTTCGCCGTCTCCAGCCATCGCTGCTGAATCCTGGTGCTCCTCCATCCATGAAGAAGCTCCAGAAAGACGCTTCCGGCCGACTTCCGATTCGACGAAAGAACTTCAAGTTTTGAGCCCATCAGTAGCACAGAGTGCTGTTGGATCGTTGAACGCCCCAGGCAATTCCCTTCTTCGCCGGAAACAGACGCCAGGCGCATCCCCAGCAGTCTCCAGCCAGCAAGCAGCAAACCCACAAAGGGGAAACACGAACACCGGCCCCAAACCAGGAGCAAGTGGAAGATAAACCTCCAACAGTGGACTTCAAATCCACCTTGGAGGGACAGAACAATCCTCCAGCCCTCAGCGACCATGTCTTTGGTAGCGAAGCCGGCATCTCTACTGATGACGCGGGCAGGACCAGCAATGATAGAATCACAGAGGAGTCGAACACCAACGCAAAAGGAAGTAACAGAAAGAACCTCGTCGATGCCGAATCCTCTGCATAAGACGCCAGCCACTAGCACCGCACACCACTCGAGCACCACCAGACTTCGAAAACCGCCAACATCATCGCCATCCAAAAAGCCAAGGAGGATACAAAAGACTCCCAGCAAAACACTCACCAGGAGAAAATCCAACCCTAAACCTAACCTATTAATAGGGAATATATACATCCTCCACCGGATCCATGTCTCCCCCAGCACTCCAGCTGCACTTAGGCCGCCGGAGGCCAAGGGAAGACGGTGGATCCGGCAGGGGAACGGAGATCGCCTGGAAATCACTCGCTCTCTACTGTTGAGAAGAGTCGGGAAAGAAGGTGACTGGCTTTTGATCCCTTAAAAAAAAAACGTAGCATGGTTGGTTCGTTTTTTCCGCGAAGAAGGCTCACGATGGCGTCGGCAATATGCACATATATATGCCGGATAGCCTCAACAAATTTATCAAAGCGTTCATCCATGGTGAGCTTCTTCCTGCGGTCGGGGTAGGGCAAGCCTGTAGTGTCAAAGTATTCGTGAGGAGTTGCCTTGGGTGGTGAAAGGATCAAGGGCACCGAGAGGGGGGGTGAATCGGTGGCTCAATAATTTCTCCCAAACATACTTAAGACGTGAAGCTAGCAAGACTAGATATGGTGACAACAAGAAGCTAGCGATGCGCGCACACAATCTAGTCTAGCACAAGCAACACCCTAACAAGCAATTCTACCAAGTAGTAAAGAGACAACCTATCATGCAATTCTACTAGCACATAAGTAAATGCGGAAGCGTAAATGCTAGTAAGTAAGGGAGATAGAGATAGGAATGCTCATGATTTTTTTCGTGGTCTCGGAAGGATGGCGCCTTCCCCTACTTCACGTTGGGTCACTCCCGTCGGAGTCTCGACCCCGTCCCTCCGCTCGAAGGTGATCCCTCCTAGAGCACACTTCACCCTCCGAGTGAAGTCGCGGGCACGTCCCGTCGAGCTCTCTCCCGGGTACTCCTCCGGAGGTAAGGCTCCGCACTTGATGCGTGCCGAAGGGCGCTCCACTAGTGATGCTTCTTTCGCACGGGAAGCTCCAAGACCGTGTACAAACTTGTGTCGGCTTTCCAATCTCCTTGGACAGCTCAACACCGACACCTAACCGGTCTAGGCCTTGCCATAGACCAAGAGTAACAAACCGAAGTGACTCTCTCAAGCTCACACTAGCCTAGAGATCAAGTCGATGCAATTGCTACTCTCTTAAGCACTAGGATCACTCCAAATCCTTCACAAGTGCTTCTCTCCCTTGCCCTTGGCTTCCTCTGAGTTTTCTGCACTCCAACAATGGCCAAGAGACCCATCAAGGGGCGAGCAACCAACTATTTATAGGCTACCAACCCAAAACTAGCCGTTGCCCTAAAGTGCCCTGGAAAACTAGAGACCGTACAAGGGACCGTACTGTCCGGTCTCCATTAAACCGTACTGTCCGGTCTCTATTTTCAGGCGCTTCTCCATTTCCTTCTTCTCTGTCTCACCATCTCCAATGAAGACCGTACCGTCCGGTCTCTAGGACCGTACCGTCCGGTCAATTGTCCGGTCTTCATTTTCTTCTCTTCCAGAAATTTCAGCTTCTCTGTCTGGAAATCCTCTGATGACCGTACCATACGGTCCTTTGACCGTACCGTCCGGTCAATTGTCCGGTCTTCATTTTCTCAGCATCCCGAGACTTTACTTCTCTGTCTGGATCTTTAATGAAGACCGTACCATACGGTCCCTAGGACCGTACTGTCCGGTCTCTACTGCATAAGCTGAAAACTTGATCCACTCTTGATCCTTGCTTCCAATTTCTCCAATCTTGGTTCCTCTTCTTCTCTTCAGCCACTCTAGCCCTTAAGAGACTCACAATGCATCCATTTGATCTCTAACCTAGTGTGCTCTAAGAGAACCAATTCGATCCCTCTTGATAGTCCGGTTTTTCCTATGGACTCAAGCTAACATCTACACCAAGCCAACACTTGCTTGGTCTATCATGTTCTTAGCCTTGATCCATCTTCAACCTTGACTCCATCAAGTTCTCGATCCGAATTGTCGAGGCAACCAATCACCAAGTCGTCAATAAGATAGAGTTTGTGAGACGACGCTTCCATTGACTTGACCATTTGAATATCCTACCTGAAAATGTTAGTCACATCAATATGGTCACCCAATCACCAAAACATTCATACCTTTGGGGTTTCCGAACTCCAATAGTCATGAAGCTTACAATCTCCCCCTTTTTGGTGATTGGTGACAACACATATCAAAAGATAGAGAATGTAATGCGCAAGAGTGATCGAGAAGATTGGATATGAATGAAGAACAAGTAAAACGGAGAACTAGGTAGTCATAGCTCTAAAGGTATCACCTGCAAAATAAAGTTAGAGCATAAGGGTGATATATATGAAAAAAAAAAACATGAACTATGACCACAACACTTGTGATGATAAGGTTATGAGATAAACCTGCAAAAGCAAGTGAGTGCACATATCATCACAAAAAGAGAAAACCTGTCAAGATAGATATAATAAGGCGCATCCAGTTTAGCATACACAAACTCAGAGCAATATACAAGATATATAGATAACGAGCAAGTGTATGAAATAAAACCAAGTGCATTCTTGATAAGCTAAACACAAGCAAAAGAAATTCAAGCTCACAAAGAACCACGAAGTACCAAAAGAATATACAAACGAAGTCGCAAAAGGTCTCCCCCTGGACAAACTCTCTCTCAAACTCCCCCTGAAGACAAGATCACTCCACTACTCCCCCTAGACCTATACAAGATCAGTCTATTTCTCTCCCCCTTTGGCACCAATGACCAAAAAGAGAAAGAGGAAAGAGAAAAACTGTTGTCCTACGCGTCGGAGGCTGGAGGAGGTGCAGTAGCAGCAGGTGCTGAAGAACTGGCAGAAGTCTGAACACTATCCTGCTGCTGCTGAGAGGGAGGCACTGGAGGTGTCCAAGTCCAAGTCCGAGGCATCCCCAAAGACTCCTGTGACTTAAAGAGCGGTGTGAACGGCACAAGCTGCCTGTCAAAAGCTAGTCCAGGAGAGTCTGTCTGAAGTAGGGTCTGCTCAAGCTGTACTGCATACTGGACTACCTCTTCGTCAGAAGCTGAGTGGACTGACGGAGTAGGCGAGCGACTGGGGGTCCAAGTGAAACTGCCAGTAGGTGAGGTGCCTTGGACGGTGGATCCTGTCCTGTAGTGAGAGCCTCGTCTATCTCCTCACGAGTATAGCCAAAATCAGTGAGATCCACTGTCCCGGTCATCTCCTCAGACAATGCAACTGTCGTAGTGACCACTGCCTCTGTAGTGGTCACTGAAAGCTCTGGAGCTGAAGTGGTGCCCTACTGTGGCTACTGCTGCTGCTGCTCTGGAGAAGTGACGGTGTACTCAAACTCTGGAGGCGGTGAAGGAGTCCTGGGGGTGCTGTCTGCTCCACTGCTGCTGTCTCCACTGTAGTAGACACGACCTCTGCCTGTGAAGCTGTAAGTACGGAGTCTGTCTGTACTGAGGCGGTCTGAGCTACTGTGTCGAAGTCAAGTGTACGAGCTAGCAGTGGGGACACAAAGAACGGACTCATCAGCTGTAGCGGTGAAAAGCTCGGAGCTGTGGTAGCTAGAAGTGCTGACGGTGTCATGGAGAGGCCTGGTGAAGACAAGTACTGGTGTGAAGGTCCTGCCTCTCCTGCCAAACCAGCAAACGTGGACGTCGACGCCCCACCGTAGGTGCACCAGCAGGTGAGATGGGAGCCATGAGTACGGTGCTGAAGTACTGTCCCTGGCTGGCTGACTGTCCTGCCTGTGCCTGTGCAAACTGCTGCTGCTGCTGAAAACGGAGCGTGTCTGGTGGCAGCGCACCTGGGAAAGTGATAGGAGGGAACGACGGGAGCCCGGGTACTACCTGTCCAAAAAGTCGAAGTGTCTGAGCGACCATCTCGAAGCCAGTGAACATCGAGGACAAGCCAGTAGCCAACTCCCTCTGAGTAAGAATCACACTGTCCAGCATCTGTCGATCCCTCTCTCTATCCTCTCTCTGACTCTGGATCTCTCTGCGGATAGCTGCTAGCTCTGCGTGAAGTAGTGAATCTGTCTGAGCTGGAGCTGTAGCTGAGCCTGAAGGTCCTGCTCTAGAGTCCGGAGTCACGTCCTCAGGAATGGACTCCATCTGGCTACCTGTCTGTATATGCTGCTCTGTCTCGGTAGCCGTGTCACCTAGCCCCTGTGAAGAACTCCCCAGTGAGGCTGACTCCCGGGCAGCAACCCGTCTGTCGGAGGCAGGAAGGGGTGTGTAAGCTGAAGTCACCTTGGGCAGGTCATCGTAGTCCTCCTGAGTCAACAGACCTAGCCTCCTCAGTATGTAGCAGATTAGAGGTCCGAAGGCCAAGTGTCTAGCAGCAATGCTCTCAGCAATAACATCCTCCAACTGGCACAGAATCAGATCTACCAAGTCAAAACCCCTGTGCCTCAGCATCATCACGACAATCCACTATGCAAGGATAGAGAACTGATCCCTGTATCCTCTCCTGGGAACTATCGTCCTGCACAGTATGCTCCTGAGAACTCTGCCCTCGTGTGTGAGTCTGGTGTGAGCTCGGCTGTAGTTCTCCGGGTAAGGTGGAGGGAAGGCAATGCTCATGTCATCATCTGTCGGTAAGTGTCCCCCAAGAGGTCTGCGGGGAGGCTCCATCCCTAGGTGAGCAAGCGGAAACACTCTGGTCTCGTGCTGGATGGTCTCAAGGGCCTCTACGAGGTTCTCCCTCGTCACTCTGTGGGGCTGTCCTCTGAGCATAAACCAAAAGGCTGAACGGTCTGGCGCAATCCACAGAGAAGCATAGAAGTCCATCACAATATCATAGTCCCATCTCATCGGTGTGGTGATGATCTCCTCGAGGCCCGGGATATAGGACAAGTGCTGTGTGAAGTCTGTCCCGGCACCTCTGGTCGCAGCCTGTATGCTGCAGTGCTGGTGAGTGACAAAGAGCTTATCAGCTCCACCAGTACGCAGTCTACTCCTCAGTCCTGCTGCTATCCTCTGCTGAAGTAAAGTCCAGAAGCGACCTCCAGCTGCTGGGTCTCGCCTAGGTGGCACCCAAGTCTCCTCTGCAACTCGTCTGAACTTCTTGAGGACGGGGCCTGGCAGCCTGAGAGCATCCTCAGCAAGTACGTCCTGGAGAGTGGCAGTCCTGTTGAGTGCACAGAACTTACTCCCATCCTCTGCCTGTCCTCCTCGGTGACAAAGGGAGGGCCGTCACCTGAGCTGGAGGAACTCTCCTCCTCCTCTGCCTCTGGCTGTGCCTGTAGCGCGGTCCTCGACGTACCAACCTCACGGGTGGACGGAGTCCGCTGGACTGTGACTCTCTGCCTGGAAGACCTCCTCGGAGTCTCCCCCTGTCCTCCTGCAGGTGTGTCCCTGATCCGGAACCCTGTGTCTCTGCCAGCAGGAAGGTCCACTGAAGCAGCCCTGAGAGCCTGGTCCCACTCTGCGTCACCTGTCCTCTGCTTCTTCCTCTTCGGCTGTGGATCTGGAGCCTTGGCCTTGCCCTTCTCTCTGTCACCTCTGCCTCTACCTCTGCCTCTGCCTGTACCTCCTGCCATCTCTGCTGACTGGGCTGCAGACAAGATAGGGCGAGTGAGCTTGGCTCACCAACCCGTCCACTGACGGCTGACTGCCAGAGATAGGATCAAGGGCTTGGTCCTCAATCCGTCCACTGTCTCTGCTCTGCTGTCAACTGCCCACTGTCCGCTGACCACTGCCACTGCACGGTAGGAATAAGACAGGGTATATAAGTATAGAATAACCTACTATAATCTACAAGCAAGAATCGTAGGTAAGCGCGTAAATCTAGATGAAGTCCTAGCGCAGAGGTGAAGGACACAATGCCGGCAAATATGCAATGGGGAACTATGGCATTGTCGATTATGGGTGGAGATCAACTAGTGTACATAGATCATGTGCAATAGACTCAATGTACCACTAATCGAGGAAATGTGCTAAGTGTCGAGCTAATGTATATGGTATGGAATAGGAAATCGACACAAAGCATCCAACTACCAAAATGTCATAGGCATAAAGATGAAGTTACGACCACTACGACATATGGCAACCAGATTGACCTAGATTGCGAAACAATACATAGCAATTCATACCAATTCGCAATAAAGGAACAATTTTTAGTGGAATTTCTAGGGATTTAATCGATGAAGGATTACGGCTCAAACCCTAGATGAATCACGGAATCGAACGTGGTTGTTGTGCATTCCAAGAATCCAGAAGCTCACCGGACCAAACAAATCGACGACGATCATCAGGGAGTGGAGCTCGGGTCCAATGAGTTGCCGGGGAGGGAGAGCTCGTCGCGCGCATGAAAGCAAGCTCGGGTCGCGCGCGTGATGGAGCTCCACGTCTAGTGCTCGTCGACGGCGAGGTCCACGTCTCCCTCTGCTCCAGCAGCGGCGGTGGCGCGCGTCGAGGTGGTGCGGCGGCGGCTCGGCGTGGAGGTGCGGCGCGGCGCAGCTGCTAGGGTTCGCGTGCGTGTGGAGCTGTGGAGCGGTGGAGCAAGGCGCGCGGCTGCTGCGGAGGCGAAGCTCGTCGGCGAGATCGACGGCGGCGGCTGGTCGGCGGTGGCGTGCGCGCGCAGGCGAAGTGGCGGCGGGAGCTCGACGAACGGGCGGCGTAATAAGGAAGGAGAAGCACAGTAACCCGACGATTTCCGTTAGGTTAGGTCTAAATTCAAACCAACGGCCGAGATCGATCCAGAAAGGAATCAACGAATGAGATTGAAAGCGATCTCGCGATGAAGCTGACCAGACCGTATGGTACGGTCCTGGAGATCGTACTGTACGGTCTCCTTCTTACCCTGACAGTCTTCTATAGAGACTGTATGGTACGGTCTTTAGGACCGTATTGTCCGGTCTCCATTCTGCCTCAGGTTTTGAAGGATCTTGTGCAAAAGCACATCGTATTGTATGGTCCCTTTGACCGTATTGTACGGTCTAGTCCAGAAAAGCTAATTTTCAAGGAATTTCCTTCTAAGTCCAAGTTTCTCACTCAAAAACCAAATAAACACCAAACATGGACTAGAAGGGGAACTATCAAACACTTCTTTGAAAATAGACCAATATAGGTTGCGCATAGGCTTATAATAATTTTTCAATCGGCAAATAAGAAGCATCCAACAAGAGCCAAAAGAGATAAAACCAAAGGAGGGGTATGTATGAGCCCTTTGCCTATGATCCGTGCAAGTAGATTTAACCTTGAGGATCATTTAGCAAGACTCAATGGGCATGAAGCGCAATTCTTTTCTTTCGTCACACTTCTATGAGATGTGAGATCATGTTGCGAATGAAGCAGTTCCTCATAGTGTGACCACTCCTTTGTGATTTCCTATATGTAATGCATGAGACAAGCATGTCATACAAATGCAAGGGAAATTTAAACATGCCATGTGATATGCAAGCAAAGTTAAGACAACGCATAAAGGAAACCTACTCAAGGTCAAGTTTGAGCTTCTCTCAAGCTTACTCACTATGAGCCAAACCTTGCCTTGAGTCCATCGGTCCACCAACTCAAGCATCCCCCATGCTCATAGCTATCTTGAGAAAGTTAGACCTTGAACTAATTTTTTTGTTCTTTTCTTTTTAGTTATTTACATATGCATGGATGCAAACATACTAGTTCACAAAGGAGTACCTAGCTACCATGCAAGCAATGCAAGAAAAGAAACTACTATGATACAAGTTACCTCCTTGAAGAGTAGATATATCGATGAAGCACTCATTGCTTGTGGTGGACTTTTATGAGTTGACGTTGCGGCACACGGTCCACCACCATCACCCTTCTAGGTCTTGTTCTTGGGAGCCCACTCGCACTTGGTTGGCCTCTCAAGGTCAACAATGCACTTGGGCACCCAAATCCTTCTTGTCTTCCTCCACTTGTCCGGTGATCCAAGAGCTTTTGCCTTCACTTTGCCCCGCTTGTCCCTAAAGACCTTGTAGTGTGTATTCTCATGGAACAAGTTAGAGTTAGGCAAAACTTTGGAACTTCTCACCTTGGGACAATTCTTGCTAGTGTGCTCGTCATGGCAACACTTCTCACAATAGTAGTCGTCCGCCATGAGAGGTACCACCCAAGGTGGAATGTCATTGTTGACGGTCGTTAAATCATAAAATGACCGTCAACTTATCGGCGAATAAAAGGTATACACCAATTTTTCTTGCATTAAACTAATAAAGTTCCACAAGTTTTGGATGAGATCTTGTTTTGCAAGGTACATAGGAATATTGGTGTAATTGTGCTTACATTCATGGAGAAATAGCAAATATCCAAACGCACATGTTAAAGCAAGACTATGCTCCGACATCTCGACGACATTCGACGCAAGAAATAAGGAATAACTTGGACATCAAGAAATAATTATTCAAATGAGAAATTTGATCCCTCCATGTCAAAGGCCTCGTCAAGATAGTCGAAATGGGCTTTTGGATCACCCAATTCGGAGTTCGGGAGCAGGAGTTATGCCTCGCGGAAGATTGCAGAAAATCCAGGAAAAAGTTGGCCGGCCGGCCCAAACACCTGGCCGGCCGGCCCGAGCCAAACTCCAACCGCCTCAATCTTCCTCCAGTCGGTTCCAGAGGCGGTCTCAAGCCACTTGACGCACCGGCCAAGCCAAGAGGACGTCGGCAAGAAGGAATATTCCACGAAATGCTCCAAGACCTTCTCCACTCTCCCAAGGCAACTCCACTATAAATAGAGGACCCCTCCCCTCACTCCAACCTGCACCAAACACTTGAGAAGAGAAGACCCCAAGTAGGGTCACGCTCTTTCTCATGGAAGATCATTCCACTTGTGTAGTTTAGAATAGGATTAGTATTTTAGTCATGGGAGTTAGAGTAGAAGTGAGAGCTTCGCTCGGAGCTCCGGAGTTCTCTTCGGAGTTTGGGTAAAGTTCTCGTGTATCTTTTCTTTTATACTTTCTTTAATATAATTATTTTCTTATTTATTTTCTTATTTATTTAATTTAGTTTTCTTTTTAGTTTATATTTATTTATTTAAGTAATTATTATAGAGAAATTCTTGTGTTGGATCCACGTCTGTGTACGATAGGTTTGAATGAATTGTCGAGCTAGGCAGTAGGGACAATATAATCGCCTTATTGTTACGACCTCGCGCGGTTTGTTTGGATTTATCATGCATGGGTGGTTTGCCCCAAAAGCTTAGGGTAAATCATTTAGGATAGTTGCTTGTGTGGTTCAAAGAATTATTCTAGACGTGAGTTTGCACCCAACCCCAAGGAGGATGGTAGCCGCGGGTGCTTGTCACCGGTCTCTGTAATCCACCACGTCCGGGTTGGACCTAGCAGGGTCTTAATTATAGCGGGTGGTTTCCCAGAGTATTAATCTTTTTCTGTTGGTTGGGTGGGCCACTTCTGTGCCTCTGTTCTTTTGAGATTGTGCCCGGTGGTAGTTCGAGCAACAGAACAAGTTTATTACTTTGGCACATCCGTGCCCCGATGCACTTGAATGTATCTGTAATGAAAGTTTAAGTAAGTAGTTGTAGACTATCAGGAAATACCAAATGCTAACCCCTAGGCATCCTTTATCTGCACCCAACCTCACGGGATGTGCGGTAGATAGTAGGTGGTGACAGCCCTATCTATCCTATGCAATCCACCACGTTCGGGTTGGCTCGTAGATCTGACTGATACCCTTCTTCTCGTTGTTCTCCCAGACTAAATGCTAACTCCTTGTTATCTATATCGATGGATGTTCTCCTGAGTGCCACACTTATCACATACCTTATCACTGCTTTGGTCTAGTCTGCAAGTTATAAATAATAGATGTTTCCTTGTTGATTCATGATATTCTTAGCCCTGCTTCCCTGTGGAAAATATAAACACGATACCCTTGGAATACTCCTGGGTGAAATGCTACAACGGTGTTCCGTGCGCTTGCGGAGCCGAATTTAATCTCTGTACGTAAGAAACGCCAACAAGCATTTCTGGCGCCGTTGCCGGGGAAGCAATGGTTTAAGATATCTTTGATTGACATCGATTATCTATTATGATTAATTTGCTGCTAGACTAAGCATCCACCTGCATTTGTTTGAGCATATCACCATCGCATCTGCATTGTTTTCTTTCCAATCCATCTGCATATTTAATTCCCCTCCATCCCACCCGCTGCATTTACAAAAAAAAACCGAGTGCCCAATCATAGGCCTCGGGCTTTAAAAAAAAACCGAGTGCCTAATCATAGGCCTCGGGCTTTGAAAAAAAATATTTATAAAAAAAACAAAGAGAAGAACCCGAGTGCCCAATCATAGGCCAGGGATTTTGCAAGAAAGGTTGGATTTGTATGACAGGAAGAAGGAACCATATGTGGCGGAACCAAGATGTTCAATGAAGAAATCTATAACTTAGCCTTGCATACGATTGCAAAGGCTAAGCTTGGGGAGGTACCGCCAGGTACGCATATGCAATTATTCCTTGTTTTTCTTGTCATATATCATCTCCTTTCATAAAAAAAAATTAAAAAAATAAAAAAAATAATTAAAATGCTGCCTGAATCGTTCCGTGCTTTGTGAATGCAAAAGTACATTGACTTGCTCTCTGGTGAAAATAAGCTGCAAATCTTTTTGACCATACCCGTGCTCTCGAATTTCTTTTGATGATGTGGGTTGTGGTTAAATTGTTAGTCATAAATCATTCGCCTACGTCTCTTTCTGTTGGTTGGGTGAAGATCACTTCTGTGCCTCTGTTCTCCATTGAGATTATGCCCGGTGGCCGTTCAACCAACAGAAAAATACACGTCTCTATGATGCTTTCAGAACAGAAGAAGAGTATGATATCCTCTGCTCTCATCACATAATTGATCGAATTAGACGTGGTGTCTAGGTTGATTAATGGAGCTATAGAGATGTGTCGATTGTAGACGAATAGGTTTGTACTAACCACTGCAGGGATCCTTTTGAGAGAAAACCAAGTACATCAGGCGACAAGAAAGGCACATAATTCAAGAAGGAGAAACCAACCAGGCGGACCTAGTACCTTCAAATAAAGATTTAATCGCTTAGCTTTGCACATGGTTGCAAGAGCTAAGCTTGGGGAGGGACCGCCAGGTAAGTACTTCCATACGATATTATACTCTTCTTGAATTGTGCCCTTTCTTAAAATTTAAAAAAAAAAAAGAGGTTCTCGGCAAAGCCCAATAGGGGCTAGCCACCTGTATCACCATCATTCTTTTTGCAGACACAAGAAGAATGGAGGAAGCGGACTATTCAAGCTTAAGTCTTGCAAAGACTCAAGCTTGGGGAGGACCCCCAGGTAAGTATCCCTATCGATCAATAAAATACTCCCTTTTTTCCGAATAAAATGCTAGAACTTGGTGTTTACCAAACTTTAAAGGAGATGATGAATGTTGCTCTGTTAGTTCCTTGTTGTGTCTTCTATGCAATCTCTACTCCTTATTTAATTTAAGTATGATGTAGATCGACATGATCATATTACTAGTATTGCTATATTTATGTGGGTAGCACCTGGTTCACCAAGTCTAGGCATTGATTCGTATGATATGGTTATTCTGGGTTAAGTTTGCAATTTCCTGCAGTAACATTCCAGAGATGTTTTTAATTTCTAAATTGGTGCAACAAAAACCCTTTAAGTTTTTGCACTTCCCTTGTGAGGACTTATTTACCTATCAGAGCCATATCATGACAAATTCGGAAATAACTCCACTCATAGCAATCTTTTATATGTTGAGTTTGGTTAAATTTTGATCTTTAGGAACATTGCACTCCTCATGTCAGTCATTTATCCTTCATATGGGAATTTGAGAAATTCGTTACCACTCATTCACAAGATTCCTTGTCTTCATTCAAATGCTCAAGAAAAATTCCGAAAATATTGTCTAGGCCATAAAAAAATTGCCTTATGCACTATGGGAGTTAAAAAAAAAGAAGAAAAAAAAAGCAAAAAAAAACCTCCCATAATGTGCAGCAAAGATTTTTTAAGAGGTTGATGGCCACTATCAAAATTTTTCGTGAGCAACGAAGACTGAAATTTTCATGAGTGATTTCTCTTCCCCGCTGGCTATCATTCTTTCCATATGACTGACTTTGAGGAGTTGCTAAGTTTCTCTAGATCATCTTTTAACCCGACAAAATATGTATGAAAGATATGCATATCCCGACCAAGCTCCACCAGAACATCCCTCTTGTGTAGCAATAGGTCTTGAGTGACATCCTGTAGAGAATAGCCTCATCAAAAGAGAGACAAAAGGGAAGTGCAAGCTTAAAGAAGTATTTACTTCTTATGCAGCAAACAAAAGCTCTGGACTTGTTACTTGCAGGAATTGTTTGACAAAAACCTAGGATGACCGTTCTGCTTTTCAATGTCACATGACAAAGTAACCTATAAGCCCACTAAGTATATGCAGTACCTGGTAAATAGATTGTGCTGGTTTATAGATTACTTTGTTATCCTGGAGTATGTTGTTGCCTAGTTGATACCTGCAGGGCACTAACATTGTAGCAACTACTGATCCTCCGATACTTAAGTTTTGAGTTTGCTCGGGACGAGCAAAGTTTAAGCTTGGGGAGGTGTTGACGGTCGTTAAATCATAAAATGACCGTCAACTTATCGGCGAATAAAAGGTATACACCAATTTTTCTTGCATTAAACTAATAAAGTTCCACAAGTTTTGGATGAGATCTTGTTTTGCAAGGTACATAGGAATATTGGTGTAATTGTGCTTACAATCATGGAGAAATAGCAAATATCCAAACGCACATGTTAAAGCAAGACTATGCTCCGACATCTCGACAACATTCGACGCAAGAAATAAGGAATGACTTGGACATCAAAAATAATTATTCAAATGAGAAATTTGATCCCTCCATGTCAAAGGCCTCGTCAAGATAGTCGAAATGGGCTTTTGGATCACCCAATTCGGAGTTCGGGAGCAGGAGTTATGCCTCGCGGAAGATTGCAGAAAATCCAGGAAAAAGTTGGCCGGCCGGCCCAAACACCTGGCCGGCCGGCCCGAGCCAAACTCCAACCGCCTCAATCTTCCTCCAGTCGGTTCCAGAGGCGGTCTCAAGCCACTTGACGCACCGGCCAAGCCAAGGGGACGTCGGCAAGAAGGAATATTCCACGAAATGCTCCAAGACCTTCTCCACTCTCCCAAGGCAACTCCACTATAAATAGAGGACCCCTCCCCTCACTCCAACCTGCACCAAACACTTGAGAAGAGAAGACCCCAGTAGGGTCACGCTCTTTCTCATGGAAGATCATTCCACTTGTGTAGTTTAGAATAGGATTAGTATTTTAGTCATGGGAGTTAGAGTAGAAGTGAGAGCTTCGCTCGAGCTCCGGAGTTCTCTTTGGAGTTTGGGTAAAGTTCTCGTGTATCTTTTCTTTTATACTTTCTTTAATATAATTATTTTCTTATTTATTTTCTTATTTATTTAATTTAGTTTTCTTTTTAGTTTATATTTATTTATTTAAGTAATTATTATAGAGAAATTCTTGTGTTGGATCCACGTCTGTGTACGATAGGTTTGAATGAATTGTCGAGCTAGGCAGTAGGGACAATATAATCGCCTTATTGTTACGACCTCGCGTGGTTTGTTTGGATTTATCATGCATGGGTGGTTTGCCCCAAAAGCTTAGGGTAAATCATTTAGGATAGTTGCTTGTGTGGTTTAAGGAATTATTCTAGACGTGAGTTTGCACCCAACCCCACGGAGGATGGTAGCCGCGAGTGCTTGTCACCGGTCTCTGTAATCCACCACGTCCGGGTTGGACCTAGCAGGGTCTTAATTATAGCGGGTGGTTCCCCAGAGTATTAATCTTTTTCTGTTGGTTGGGTGGGCCACTTCTGTGCCTCTGTTCTTTTGAAATTATGCCCGGTGGTAGTTCGAGCAACAGAACAAGTTTATTACTTTGGCACATCCGTGCCCCGATGCACTTGAATGTATCTGTAATGAAAGCTTAAGTAAGTAGTTGTAGACTATCAGGAAATACCAAATGCTAACCCCTAGGCATCCTTTATCTGCACCCAACCTCACGGGATGTGCGGTAGGTAGTAGGTGGTGACAGCCCTATCTATCCTATGCAATCCACCACGTTCGGGTTGGCTTGTAGATCTGACTGATACCCTTCTTCTCGTTGTTCTCCCAGACTAAATGCAAACTCCTTGTTATCTATATCGATGGATGTTCTCCTAAGTGCCACACTTATCACATACCTTATCACTGCTTTGGTCTAGTCTGCAAGTTATAAATAATAGATGTTTCCTTGTTGATTCATGATATTCTTAGCCATGCTTCCCTGTGGAAAATATAAACACGATACCCTTGGAATACTCCTGGGTGAAATGCTACAACGGTGTACCGTGCGCTTGCGGAGCTGAATTTAATCTCTATACGTAAGAAACGCCAACAGTCATCGTCCTTGCCGATGAGGTTAATGGCGGCAGGGTAGGAGCCGAGTCCCTTGTGCCCAGGGTTGTTCGCAAGGTTGCGACCAAGTATCTCCTTATGAATGGTCCTTCCCCTTGTGAGCCTTTCGAAGCCGTCCATCACCGAAGCTCTCTCCTCCTTGAGTTGATGATATTCCTTCAAGATTTTCTCATCAAGAGAGATGCTCTCAAGAGAGGGAGTTAGTCTATCACAAGTGATATATGAAGAATTGGAAATAGATTAACTAGAAGAAGAAGTGTTACTCATTTCGAGGTTGGATTGATGCTCTTCCTCAAGAACCTTGAACTTGTCGTTGAGCCTCTTGTGATCAACCTTGAGCTTGTCATAGCTCTCATCCAAGGTTATGAGAGAAGTAGAAAGGTGCTTGAGCTCATCCTCTAGTAACTTGGACTTCTCCTTGAGCTTCATGTGGTCCTCTTCAAGCTTGTCATAGTCCACATCTAGGGCCTTGTGTGAGATGGATAAGTCCCTAAGTTCATCTTCAAGTTGACGAACTCGGAAAGCGGCCACTTCATGTTCCTTCTCCAACCGAGCAATGGTCTTGTCCTTTTTCTTGAGCATCTTGCCGGTTACGAGAATGCTATCTAAGAGTTCCTCATATGTGGGCTTATCCTCCTCACCAAACTCTTCCTCGGACTCGCTCTTCTCATCCTCATCACTACTATCATCATCTTTAGCCATCAAGCAAGTAGGTGGTGGAGGTAGAGTCTCGGACATGTTTGTGAGAGCAATGCCGGCCATTTTCTTGCCCTTGGAGGATGAGTCATCACTTTCTTCTTCATCACTATCATCATCCGTGACCCACTCTACAACAAAGAGACCCTTGCGAGATGATCTTCTCTTGTCTTTGCCTCTAGAGCTTTCCTTCTTGACAAACCTCTTCCTTGTCTTGTACTTGCTTCTAGGGTCTTCTTCTTCAGCATCGCTTGACTCTTGAGTCTTCTTCTTGCTCTTCTTGATTGGCTTTAGGTATTTCTTGGCAAAGTGACCTTTCTCCCCACAATTGTAGCACTCGGCATCTTTCTTGTTGATGAACCTTCTCTTGAAGAAGGTGCTTTTCTTCATGAGAAGTGCTAGGTCATTGGGATGGATTTGCAACAAGTCTTCATCATCTTCTTCAAGTTCTTCATCACTAGAGACTTGAGTCACCACCTTCTTCATCTTCTTCTTGCTTGACCCCTCGGATGCAAAAGCAAGATTCTTAGAGGGCTTCTCATCAGGCTTCTTGTCAAGGTTGTAGCTCTCGAAGGCGGAGATCTTCCCAAGTAGCTTGTGGGTGGTGAGGTCTCACATGTCGGTGTTGAAGAGACATGTGATGAGTGCTCCATACTTCTCCCTTGGGAGAATCCTCATGATCTTCCGCACAATGTCACCATCATTAATCTTGTCCTTCACACCAAGAGAGTAGATATCCTCTACAAGCACATTCAAGCGAGAGTAAGTATCATTGATTAGCTCATTTGAAGACATGGTAAAGGCATCATATTTGTCCTTAAGGTAAACATAGTATCTTTCCTCTTTCACATCCGAGGAACCCTCATGAACTTGTTGGATTTGAGTCCACACTTCATGAGCGGTACCTGCGGACTTGACTCGAGCAAAGACCTCCTTAGTGATTGCTTCAAACAAGGAATTTTTAGCTTTAGCATTTGCCTTTGCAAGATTCACATCAAGAGTACCAATGGGGGTTCTTAGAGAGACACCGGAACTTGTCACCTCCCATGCGAGGGGATCGAGAGCCTCGATGTAAGCTTGCATGTGAGCTTTCCAACAGGCATAGTCGGTCCCATCGTACGGGGGCGGTCCACTTCCTCCCGGCATCCTTACTCAAGGCGGTTAAGCCCTATTGAGCAACGAGGCTCTGATACCACTTGAAAGGATCAAGGGCACCGAGAGGGGGGGTGAATCGGTGGCTCAATAATTTCTCCCAAACGTACTTAAAACGTGAAGCTAGCAAGACTAGATATGGTGATAACAAGAAGCTAGCGATGCGCGCACACAATCTAGTCTAGCAACAAGCAACACCCTAACAAGTAATTCTACCAAGTAGTAAAGAGACAACCCATCATGCAATTCTACTAGCACATAAGTAAATGCGGAAGCGTAAATGCTAGTAAGTAAGGGAGATAGAGATAGGAATGCTCATGATTTTTTCCGTGGTCTCGGAAGGATGGCGCCTTCCCCTACTTCACGTGGGGTCACTCCCGTCGGAGTCTCGACCCCGTCCCTCCGCTCAAAGGTGATCCCTCCTAGAGCACACTTCACCCTCCGAGTGAAGTCGCGAGCACGTCCCGTCGGGCTCTCTCCCGGGTACTCCTCCGGAGGTAAGGCTTCGCACTTGATGCGTGCCAAAGGGCGCTTCACTAGTGATGCTTCTTTCGCACAGGAAGTTCCAAGACCGTGTACAAACTTGTGTCGGCTTCCACAATCTCCTTGGACAGCTCAACACCGACGCCTAACCGGTCTAGGCCATGCCATAGACCAAGGGTAACAAACCGAAGTGACTCTCTCAAGCTCACACTAGCCTAGAGATCACTCCAAATCCTTCACAAGTGCTTCTCTCCCTTGCCCTTGGCTTCCTCTGAGTTTCCTGCACTCCAACAATGGCCAAGAGACCCCTCAAGGGGCGAGCAACCAACTATTTATAGGCTACCAACCTAAAACTAGCCGTTGCCCAAAGTGCCCTGGAAAACTAGAGACCGTACAAAGGACCGTACTGTCCGGTCTCCATTAGACCGTACTGTCCGGTCTCTATTTCCAAGCGCTTCTCCATTTCCTTCTTCTCTGTCTCACCATCTCCAATGACGACCGTACCGTCCGGTCCCTAGGACCGTACCGTCCGGTCAATTGTCCGGTCTTCATTTTCTTCTCTTCCAGAAACTTCAGCTTCTCTGTCTGGAAATCCTCTGATGACCGTACCATACGGTCCCTTGACCGTACCGTCCGGTCAATTGTCCGGTCTTCATTTTCTCAGCATCCCGAGACTTTACTTCTCTGTCTGGATCTTCAATGAAGACCGTACCATACGGTCCCTAGGACCGTACTGTCCGGTCTCTACTGCATAAGCTGAAAACTTGATCCACTCTTGATCCTTGCTTCCAACTTCTCCAATCTTGGTTCCTCTTTTTCTCTTCAGCCACCCTAGCCCTCAAGAGACTCACAATGCATCCATTTGATCTCTAACCTAGTGTGCTCTAAGAGAACCAATTCGATCCCTCTTGATAGTCCGGTTTTTCCTATGGACTCAAGCTAACATCTACACCAAGCCAACACTTGCTTGGTCTATCATGTCCTTAGCCTTGATCCATCTTCAACCTTGACTCCATCAAGTTCTCGATCCGAATTGTCGAGACAACCAATCACCAAGTAGTCAATAAGATAGAGTTTGTGAGACGACGCTTCCATTGACATGACCATTTGAATATCCTACCTGGAAATGTTAGTCACATCAATATGGTCACCCAATCACCAAAACATTCATACCTTTGGGGTTTTCGAACTCCAATGGTCATGAAGCTTACAGGTGGAGCCTTTTCAACGGGAGGATCTGTCGTTGGTTCCTCCTCGGAGCTCTCCTTCTCGGCGTCTCCCTTTTCGGGGACCTTCTTTTCTGGAACCTTTTTACCGGCCTTCTCTTTGGGGGCTGCGTCCGGTGTCTTTCTCTCTGCACTCTCGGGGTATGGTGGGTCCACAGTACCTCTTCCGCCCCTGGTGGTGATGGCACTAACACTCTCCTTTGCATTGATCTCCGGCTGTCCCGGAAGTCTGACCGCACGAGGAGCCTGCACAGCTGAAGCTATTTGCACGATTTGCGTCTCTAGCATCTTATTATGACTCAGCTGATTTTGCAGAGCAGTGCTGAACGATTCTCTAGCATCTATGCTCTCTAAAGCCTTGTCTGTAATAAGAAACTTCTTACTAATACTGTCACTGATCTTGACCTGGCCGAGAACTAGATCCTTGATAGAAGGCTCATAGCGGGAAAGATTACCATTGTTACCTCCCTGATTTTTGTTGAAGGAGAGGTCGGGCCTGGAGTTCCAGCCGTAGTTGTTCTGGGAGCGGTACCCATTGCCATTGTTGAGGAAGTTGCATTCCTCTCTTGCATTTGGGCAATTAATGCCCATATGCCCAACGTTGCCGCACTCTTCACATGTCATGCGGGAGTCTGCAACTTGTAGGTCCTGTGGAGAGTCCACCTTGCGGAGCAACTGATCGAGCTTGATGGCGAGCATGTCCATCGTCCCCACTTGGTGCACTCCACGGGTCTTGTTGGTAGCCGTTTGGCGTTCACCATGAGTATGGTTGGCCGCCACCTTCTTAATCAGCTTCTTAGCGTTCTTCACGCTAAGAGAGAAGAAAGAGCCGCCTGCTGCGGCGTCGAGGTGCTCTCGAGCAGACGGCCTCAAACCGTGGTAGAAACTCTGAATAAGGAGCCATTCCTCCATGCCATGATGAAGGCATGAGAGATCATACTCCTGCATCCTATCCCAGGCTTCCGCGGTCGACTCATCTGCGAGCTGTTGGAAGTCCGAAATTTTGTTTCGCAGGGCAGTTGTCTTGCCCAGCGGGAAGAACTTGGCGAGGAAGGCATTGGAGCATGCCGTCTATGTGTCGAGGGACTCTTGGTTCGCATAGAACCACTGGAGAGCCTTCCCCAACAGAGAGGACGGAAAAAGCTGCAGTCGGATGGCGTCCTGAGGTGCATCATTCATGACGAAGGTGTTGCACGTCATCAGGAACCTCAGGAGGTGAGCATTTGCATCCTCCGACGGCTTCCCACATAAAGGACTGGCCAAGATCATGTTGATCAGGGCCGGTTGAGCTCGTAGACCTTGTTGGTAATGCGCAGGTTGGGTCCCACGTGGATGTTCTCCGTGGTTGGCGCGGAGAAGTCATTGATCGTCTTCTCGATTGGATCACCCATGTTGTTGTTCGTTGACGAAGACTAAGGGCAATCAATGGTTGGTGGAAGGCATCCTTCAAGAGCCAGAACGTTCGATCGAGC
Source organism: Eragrostis nindensis (assembly GCA_012490785.1). Lineage (NCBI taxonomy): Eukaryota > Viridiplantae > Streptophyta > Magnoliopsida > Poales > Poaceae > Eragrostis > Eragrostis nindensis. Next base: position 32,739 of record JAAXCT010000099.1, on the reverse strand, counting down.
GTGGGTGGGAGGAGGGGTAAGCCTGGCCCTCACCCTTCTCAAGAACTGTTCGGGATCTGGGTGGAAGTTTTCTGGTAGGTCGAAACCAGTCATGCACCGTCCTGTTTTAAATTTTCACATAAAGAAAACAGGACAAGGGTAAGCCCGTAAAAGTAAGTGATAATTATTTTCTCACAAACACAATGCATTTATTCAGAATCCTAGCTGCCACTGCCCCGGCAACGGCGCCAGAAATGCTTGTTGACGGTTCTTATGCGAGGAAATTAAATTCATTAATTCCGCAAGCGCACGGATCACCATTGTAGCATTTCACCCGGGAGTATTCTAGGGTTATCGTATTTATATTTTCGTAGGAAAGTAGAGCGAAAGGAAGCTGAATAATAACAATGCATTGCACAATTTGGAGAAAAACAATATATCAGCTATACTTGAGACGGGAGTCAGGTTTGCATGATAAATATGGGTTGGCACACACCATCTAATCCGAAGTGATAAAAGAAATAAAAGTGTAGTATACATTTGGGAGAGCAACGAGATAGAGTTAAAACTTCCTATGTGTTTATCTATTTTTTACTCTTCCTAACAGTCAAGCTACAAAGATTATCTATTCCAGCTAAGCTCATATACATACAAGTCATGTCGTTTCAGGGCACGCACGTGCTAGGATATGTGAACCGATACTGCTAGTTCATCCTAGGGAACCGTACGCTACAATTAAGACCCTGCCTGTCCAACCCGGACGTGGTGGATTACAGAGACCGGTGTAGCTGTCACATACACTCGCGGCTACCATCCTCCGTGGGGTTGGGTGCCAAACGTGCATAGGCCAAGCTCTAAGCTCCAGGCTTACAACCCGCCTAGAGGAACTACTCTTGATCAACGGAGCTGTCCTATGTAAGAATAGAGCACAGATTTCACCAAGCGCGGACGCCATCTCCGACGGAGGCACTCTCTCGTACTCTTTAGACAATAATCACAAATCCCACAACAAGACTTCTACGAGCACTTACTTAACGTAATAAATAAACTAAATAGAAAAGAACTACTAAAAGAATTAAATAAAGATAAAAGTAAATATAAATATATATTAAATAAAAGAATATCTCTAAAAGAGTAAGGATACAAAGAGCTATACCAAAACTCCAAGAAGACTCCGGAAGCCTGAGAGAGCTCTCACTCTACTCTACTCTACTCTAACTCCCTAAAGTAACTACTAAACAAGAAATGAACACTTGGATGAAGTGTGGTGCGAGTTCCTTCTACAGCCGAGGGTGCTATTTATAGCCTCTCCATGACGGTGGGGCCTATGTAGCCGAAGATGGAGTGGCGGGGCCGCCAAGTCTGGCCGGCCGGCCTGGTAGGGAGGCCAGCTGGCCGTCCCCTGTGGCGGTTGGCCACCGCCTTGCTCCTGGACGCTCCTGATCACTCCCTGATGTCGGTCCGAAGGTCGGCTACTTCGTGGGGGCGGCAGAACTACAGTGAGGGCCAAGTAAAGGCCCAAATGGCCCACCTTCTAGAATGGCGGTGGAATCCGCTGGGCTGGGCCTTCAATTGTGCGTGGTGGACCAGTTTCCAGCCCGTTGGAGGAAGCCCGGGGCCAATGGCCGCCAGGTGGGGCCAGCCGGCCTATGGTGGGGCCGGCCGGCCAGGGATTTTCCCTGGCTGGGCCCACTTTCCTCCATATTCACTCCTGCATCCAAATATTCACCAAAACTTGTGGAGTAGTGTTATTCCTATCTACTATGCATAGAATCTTAGTGATACGCTTTTATTTACCGGTAGGGTGGCGGTCAAAACATGGTTTAACGACCGCCAACAGTGATGCTGGCAGCTTTCCGTCCTATGAGAGGAACTTAATGTGGTGGATCATGGTCAGCAGAAATTCAACGTGTTTGACTTCATCTACTCAGAGATCTACCTCATATCCACTCAACCCACTCGTTCTTGTGGGTATGCTCCTCAGATCATGTACATGATTGAGCAAGTGACAGAGAAGGAGTTTGTGAAGGATACCATTCATGCAAGGTTTAGTCCTCAGCTTCCTTCACCTCTGCTTTCTGCACCTACTCCTGCAGCAGCTGAGCCGGGCACTTCAGCTCCTATGGAGACTAGGAGTGGTCGTACCATGCCTCGTTCTTCCTATGGATCTCACAGTGGTGGTGGTCTTCTCAAGTTTCTCAAGTCCATCTTCAAGATTTGTCAAGACAACTCCGCCATGATTCAGAAGGAGAGGGCAGCTAGGAAGAAGGACACTGCTCCATCATAGCGCTGCACCGTGCTTCAAACTTGCAGCCACCTCGTTCTCCGGATGGTTCTGAGTGCGAAGAGGATGAAGAAATCACCTATGAAGATCCCTCCTCATCCTTCACTCCCGAAGAGCTAGCCTATTTCTCCTACTACAACGCGGGTGCCTCCTCTAGTGCTGCTGCTACCCACGGTCCCTCCGGAAGTGGCAATGGCGATGATGATGAGGAGGACTATGAAGAAGAAGAAGAAGAGGAATAGCTTCTACATCGACCCTCTCACCTTTTCTTTTCATTTTTTGGTGTCTTGATGCCAAAAGGGGAGAAGAAAAGTTTATCTATCTATCTATCTATCTATCTAGTTGGTCATGGACATGTTTGTGGATTTGAAAAACTCTTGTGTGTTGGCTTGTAAGACTTATTTATGTCATGTTTAGCATCTATTTGTGTAAGACTATGTTTATGGCTTGTATTTGTGATGACTATGTGCTTATGTCGTATTTGTGTGTTTATCCACGCCATATGTCATATTTATGCTTGTTCATGACATGCTTATCTTTAGAGGGAGTTTTTCAAGCTAATGTTGTCATGAATGTTGTTGCACGATCACTTATCTATGTCATTCATGAACACATTGTTTTATGCACCCCACTCTTGCTATGAACATATGTATGAGCTCTCATGGTATTCTCTCCTAATATGCATGTACTACTTATTGTCATTTCACATGATGCACATCTTTAGGGGGAGCTCTTCATATGTTCATTACCTATTTCAATATCTTATTTATCTCTCAAATTAAAGCTTTATTTGGTTGTCATCAATCACCAAAAAGGGGGAGATTGAAAGAGCATCTAGGCTCCCTAGTAGGTTTTGGACGATTGATGACAAACAATTAAAAAACTAATGAGTTTATATGAGCATGTGTGCAGCAAGAGATAAAAGAAACGTCGTTGATGTACGCTCAAAATGAAAAAGGAAAAGAAAAGGATGCCTATGACAATGAGCTTGTAATTAATTTATTTGAGTTGTAGGTATGCCGTACTATCAAGAGGGATACGACGTAAAAAGCGGTGAATTTGACTAAGTGCTCAAAATTCTAACTCCATATGTATTCATGAGTGCTAACATCGTGTTTCGGCTCAAGGCAGCCAGACTAGTCCGGGTATGCCCAGCCGGACTAGTCCGGATTTGTCTCGGACTAGCCGGTTGAGAGCAACCCGGTCCTTTGTGGACTCCTCAACGGGGACATAGGCTTCTAAGTGGAGCTGAACTTCGGAGAAAAATCTTGTGTCTCCTTGTTGCTTAATTGCTCTTGTTTACTATCTTGCTTTTCATATACTTGCCTATCTAGGGTTTGCTCATTTACTTGTGATATACTTGTTCTACTGCTTTCCTAGCTTGCTCTAGTTGTTGTTTGTGATATACCTGCTATAAACCCTGCTTGAATCGAACTAGATTTATTCTTTGGTTCATCGATTAATTTCCGCTGTGCAGGTTTCGGACTTGTCCGTCCCGAGCCGGACTTGTCCGGCTACCATCGGACTAGTCCGACTCCACCCGGACTAGTCGGGGTTGTTTGTTGCTGATTAAATTTTAATTAGTCATTTCAAGTCCCGTTGCCTATTCACCCCCCTCTAGGCAACTTTCAGGTACGTCCGGAATAGAAGAGGGTGCTATTTGGATTCGGTTCCATCTTTCCATGTCAGCGTGCCTACATGTCACGATTAGAAGCAAAACCGCCAAAACCACTTTCCATGTCAGCTAAACCGGATTAGTGGGCTCAACAAAAGTTAAGAGTGCTCTGGTTTTCCTAATCATGGGGCTATCTAGACCAAATCAAAGCACAAGGGAGTAAAACGGACTTATTCCAAAAAGAAAATGCCTCACATACGACTCATTTCTAGAACTGCATGTCACGAACGGAGATCTAATGGTTTTAAACTAAGTGAGCCGCCACCAAAAGTGATTTGAGCTACTGGATATGCAGTCTTACAACGCGATCGTACCAATGGGTCGGATGTATACAAGTACTGAAAAAACAGTTTGATTCACTGTGTTTCATACTGTACCCATGCACAGTGATTTTATCATTGTTTTTTTTGATACACAGACACTCACAACGCACGCACACTCACATCTGTGAACGCACATACGCAAATCCTACTCTTATAAGGATCTTCGAAGACTGAGCTGGTAAATCCTCAAAATTGACGAAGTCACCACTAGCGCATCGCTGTCGACAGCGACGTCGCCTAACGCTGAAAGCATAAAGCCGTTAAATTCTAGAAATTCGTTCCCACAGGGAGTCGAACCCACGACCTGAGAGACGTTACTCGGATGTCTTAACCACTAGGCCAAGACCCCTTTCACCAATGATTTTATCATTGGGCCGAGAAGAAACTACAATATTCGTTCTCATGGCTTCAAAATCACTGTATTAACCTACATCGAATTAAAATGTTCTTACCTGAGTGAGTACAGAGTAGTTTTGGACAGTCACCGTATTCACATATGAAAAGTGTTCCAAGGTGACGTCCTACTTAAGTTTGTTGGTTTTAATTTCAATGAGGAATGTTTAGGACCATATGTCCTACTCTATGCTCATAAGTTCACACCTAATCAACAACCAAAGTACTTAATCATCAACATTTGTTAACACCAAGTTGGAGTCGAGTATATCCCAAAGCGTCTTACTCACATATGCAGGTATATGCTTCGTGACAAGATCATCCATTAGCAGGTGCAAACTACTAGGGAAAATGTAGACAGGCATCCATAATAATACGGCAATGGACAGGGTTAGGTACAATAAGACGGGACGACCGACGGAGCCACGCACTAGCTGTGTTGCATACGACGGATATGTCCCGCTCCGTATGGTGTTTATACTATGACGCTAATGCGTACCGCACAGATGAATCAAAGATAATGTAGCAGTTGAACACATGCTGACATTTTGCCTAGTCATTACCACCGCCGGCCTGCTTGGATGGATGCGGGTGAGTTAGGGTGTGTTCATTTCTTTCGCTTTAAATTTTAGATCTGTCACATTAAAAAAAAATTTTAGATTGAAAAATATTTTGATTAGTTTAATAACAAAACCTTTTTGACAGATGGGTGCTAATTGCGAGACGAATCTAATGAGCCTAATTAATCTATATTTGCTATAGTAACCATCTTCTAATCACCGTTTAATTACCCTTGTTAGACTCGTCTCGCGAATTAGATAGGGGTTCTGAAATTAGTTTTATAATTTGACTTTGTTTAGTACATATAAATAGTAAGACGCTCTTTGATGTGACTCTTCTAAAATTTAGACGCTGGAAATGAACACACCCTTTATTCGGCGCCAAACACATTACCTCGAGCCCTGACGTGCATGCTTTGGTAATAGACTTTCTTCTGCTTAAATAAATTTTTGAAGGACTGAGAAGGCGACCAGAAAAGGGTAAATGAGAGCCAATAAAAGTTCTTGCAAAGAACTTGGTTTATGTCCCAATTCGTCTCAAGAACAAACACCGAGATCACACACACTTGGAAAGTGATGTGCTGATCCTAGGAGACATTGTGGAAGAGATAGAAGCACTTGCGAAAGCAAATTAAGTAAAGACACACTCCTTTAGATGACCTAAAAAATTCAGTCCAGAAACCCCTCATCGCATTGTCCGATACCCTGCCAGACTGTCCGGTACCTAATGACCGGATGATCAGAAACCTCCCACCGGATAGTCCGGTATGCTACTAGACACTCCGGTCCCGATACTCACCGGACATTCCGGCTATCGACCGGACACTCCGGCATTGTACGGACAGCAAGAACACGAGCTCTCGGAAACTTGATCTCCAAAATCCAAAATCTGACCAAACAACCTTCTAAAATCACTAAACTTGAACCACAGGTGCGCGGTGGGATAGTGAACATCATCCAAGAGGATCCATACCAAAAACTCAACAAAATCTCCACGAATTTCAGATCAAACAGATGAACTAGGGTTTGGATGAATTTGGACGAAATCCACATATTTGAAGTGCTCGTGAGGGGATTCGGTAGGAGATCACTCAAGACATGTTCCCACACATCCAAGCATCGAATTCATCCAAGAAAGCCATGCCAAAATGCATCACAAAAGACAAATCGAAAATCACCCGAAAATAGCTCCGAAAATAGGAAAAAGAGAAATTCGGGAACAAGACGTAGATGAGCAACAAGAGCACGAATTTGGTTCCACCAAAACTCAATCCACTGATATAAGAACAAGATACATAGGTTCCTTATAAGGACACCACCACATCCTCCCTCTCTTGTGAAGAACAAAGGGTACAAGCTCTCACCTCATCTCTTTTCCTCCCCTCTTCTCTCTAGCTCTCTCCTAGCAAATCCTGTCACCTAGATCCAAAGTGGGAAGGGCTCAAGTGGCTGCCATCTCTTCCCCCTCTCCCACCTTATCTACTCTTTTTCTTTCCAAACATGCCATCAAAGCATAACACACTCTCACCTATCACTAAGGGTAAAACCGTCCAACTTTTTCTCCTTTGTCCCGAATGTTATCGGACCCTTCACTACTTTGCTTCGACTCGACGAAACCTTCGAGATGGTGCCACGTGCACCACCATCCGTCACCACGGGTTTTGAGGCCCAAACCGGGAAACCGTCTACCGCTGATTTTGAGGCCAAACCGGAATACCATCTTGATGTCGGCACGTGTCACCTCGTCTCGTGAACCTTGCCGTCAAATCTTTTCGGTCCTTTCCCGTCGGGCACCCATCATTTAACTCGACTTCCCGTTCGCCTTGACTTGGTCAACTCGCCGTCTTCATCAAGACTTTTTTTTAATTAAATTACGCACCACTGGGACGTGTCGTCATTTCAGCTCCATCTTTTAACTTCTTCTTTTTTTTAGGGTTTTAATCTCTTTCATTTTTTTTTTGAGCGACTTAATCTCTTTCATTTAATAAGCTTGTCTTTGTGCATGCATCCTCGTCTCCTTCTATTTAGGCCCAGAGGCTTTCTTTCTTCATCTCCATCATTACAACCACCTAGCGATAGCTAACACAATATCAATCGAAATCTGTACGGACGTCCCCACGAGGCATGGAGTTCGCGACGGGCGCGTTGGGCACCCTCCTCCCCAAGCTCGCCCAGCTGCTACATGGCGAGTACAAGCTACAGAAGAACGTGAGGAAGAACATCGAGTCTCTCAAGAGAGAGCTCGAGTTCACGCAGGCCGCCCTCCGCAACGTCGGCGAGGTGCTACCGGAGGAGCTCAAAGAGGTGGTCAGGTTGTGGGCCCGAGATGCTAAGGAGCTGTCCTACGACATGGAGGATGTCGTCGACACCTTCCTGGTTCGTGTCAAAGGCCCCGACCCTCCCAGCAAAAGGAGCTCCAAAAAGTTCGTTCATAAGATGAAAAGTATGCTCGCCATAGGAAAACGCCATCAGATCGGTGAACAGATGGTAGAGATCAAGGAACGCGTCATTGAAGTGGCTGCACGCCGTGACAGGTTATACGGGATGCCTCAGATTAATTTGCATCTCATTTTTATTATCTGCATTTTTTTTCTTCTGGAATTAATTCTCTCTTGTTGTCTGGTTCTGGACTTCTGTGTTCTCCCTCGATCGAACAGGTACAAGGATGATATTCATAATGTTAATCACATGACAACCTTGGACCCTCGTATAACAGCTCTGTACACCAAAGCAAGTAAACTCGTCGGCATTGACGAGGCAATGAAAGAAGTGATCACGAACTTAACAAAGGGAGATGAAATGTCAACCCAACAACAAAGGATAGTCTCTATTGTTGGATTTGGAGGACTAGGCAAGACTACACTTGCCAAAGCAGTGCATGACAAGCTTAAAACGCAATTTGATTGTGCTGCTTTTGTCATAGTGTCTCGGGATCTTGATATAACGAAATTTCTCAAAAAGATGCTCCATGAACTTGACAACCAGAAGTATGGAAACATTGGCATGTCTCTCGATGTAAATCAACTCATCAATTTAGCCCGGGAGTACCTGAATAATAAGAGGTACGCATCATATTCAACACTCAACTACATGATTTTCAATAATTTTCACGTGGCTTATTACATACTAGTGGCGTTTTTCAGCTGTTTTTTTTTTTTGCGAGGGTTTTTCAGCTGTTATTGTAAAACTTCATATCGTAAAGCTTATCTGCAAGAGAAAATGCAGACATTTACTTCTCTGATCATAATGGAATGTGCTATTCTAAAGCTGGCTATTCATATTACAGTTTATGCATAATTTTAACACACTGATTTTTTTTACTCCTTAATTAGCTCCTTAGTTTGAAACAATTCGGATTATTTAACATATACAAACATGCAACTACAACTCTGTTTTATATATAGATGTAATTTTGATTACATAATATAAATGTAGATAGAAAGTGTGATATTTATAAATGCATAAAAGGCCGTAAATATTTAAACTAAGGTATAGTAGACGCCTATAATCAGTAGTGTAGGAATACATGCAGACTCGTGGAAGACAGAGGATGGGCACCCATTCATCTCTAGGAGTATGATACGTGTTTAATTTAGTGAAGTATAAGCGACAAAATTGGACTTTATATACCCTTATTATAACATTGCTTTTGGGTAATGCTATCTGCAGGTATTTCATTATTATTGATGACATATGGGGTACTCCAGATTGGGATATAATTAAGTGTGCTTTGCCTGATGATAATTCTGGTTCTAGAATTATCACCACAACGCGTAATTTCACAGTCGCTGAACATATTGGAGGTGCTTACAAGATGAAAGCCCTTTCTGAAGACAAATCAAAATTATTGATGTATACAAGAATATTTGGCAATGAAGACCTTGAAAAATGTCGTGATGAAGATCTAGCCGAAGTGTCAAATAAAATATTGAACAAATGTGCGGGTGTGCCCTTAGCTATCATTACTATAGCTAGTCTACTAGCTAATAAAGGAAGAAATGAAACGGAATGGTACAATGTGTACAACTCTATTGGTACTGGTATGGAAAATAGTTCACATGCTGAGAAGATGAGAAAGATTTTATCATATAGCTATTATGATCTGCCATCGCATCTAAGAACTTGCTTGTTGCATTTAAGTGTGTTTCCTGAAGATTTCAGTATTGAAAAAGATCGACTAATATGGATATGGATAGCTGAAGGTTTTGTCCAATATGAAGAAAAAAGAAGCTTATTTGAAATTGGAGAGAGTTATTTCAATGAGCTCATAAATAGAAGTATGATCCAACCAGTGTATGATGAGTTTGATATTGATATAGAATCTTGTCGTCTACATGATATGGTGCTTGATCTTGTCCGTTCTTTATCAATTAAAGAAAACTTTGTTACTATAATAAGTGATACGGACCACACATCTTCGGTTGCTACAGTTCGGAGGTTGTCTCTCCAGTATGGCAAGGTAGATCATGCTAGCATTCTGGGCACTAGGAGCATAGCACAAGTAAGATCAGTTATCGTTTTTTCAGCTGCCATTAATCAGATGCCTGTTCTTCAGAGCTTCAAAGTATTGCGTGTATTGGATTTGCGAGATTGTGTTCTTTCAGATTACAGTCTCAAATGCTTGGGGAGTTTATTTCACTTGAGGTATTTGAGTCTTGGAAAGACACAGTTTCATCAGCTGCCTAAAGAAATTGAGAACCTGCAATTTCTAGAAACATTGGATATAGTCGAATCTGATATTTCGCACTTGCTGTTGAGTGTTGTTCAACAAAAACATTTGTTGTGCTTAATAGTTCTCTGGGAAACAATATTACAAAACGGGCTTGGGGGCTTTAGGTCCCTAGAAAAGCTGTCATGGTTAGGCATCCATGATGAGTTGATGGACCACATCGAAGAGCTTGGCCTTCTAACAGAGCTAAGAGTGCTTCAAATTGCCTTGTTCACTGATAAATGGAATGACAAACTGGTGGAGTCTCTATCCAAATTGCAAAAAATCCAGACCCTAACTATCATGCAATTCCCATCTGACATGCGCGAAATCAGAGGATTGGACGCCTGGGTCGCCGTCCCTCGGCATCTCCGTCATTTGCAAACAAAGTCTGTCTGTTGGTCAAGGCTACCGGCTTGGATGCATAATCCCTTCCATCTTCAGTACCTCTCCTGTCTAGAGATGCACGTTATGATGCTTCTGCAGGAGGAATTCGAAATCCTCGGGAGGCTGCCTGCTCTCCGCAATCTTGATCTGAAGGTGGACCATAAGCATCTTAGATTCCTGGAGAGATTCGTCGTTGGTTCTGGTTCGTTCTCATGCCTGGTACACTGCGAGTTGTGGGGATTCGGAGTCCCCGTGGTGTTTCAGCAAGGGGCTATGCCGAGGCTTGAAAGCCTTGGGTTCGATTTCCATGTCCAGGAGGTGAGGGAAATCACAGGCAGCGATGATGGCTTCGACTTGGGCCTGGAAAACCTGCTGTCGCTCCAGACAGTCGAAGTTGCCTTCCGATCTGGAGGCGCCCCCGAGGAGGAGGTTGAGGAGGCGAAGGCTGCAGTGAGGAAGGCGGCTGAAATCCATCCTAATAAGCCCAGCTTTGGGAAACCCTGGTGGGACGGAAGGTGCAGTAGCTTCATTTGTTCTTCCTTCCTCCTCTCTTCACTTTCCCCCCTTTCTTCTAACCTTAAATTCCTCTACTTATTTCTCAGATTCGGTTGATGAATGTTGGATTGGCGAAGATGCAGGTGCCCTTGATCTAGGCGTTCTTCCTTGCTTCTCTACATTCCCCTGTTTCTAACATTAATTTGCTCTGGTTACTTCTCAGTTTTACTCTGGAGAAAAAAATTCATGTCAACGTGGGTTGCCACATTTTGATGTGCCAACCAACTGGTCTGACCCTGCGAATAGATGAATTCTGCACCTATGCAGGTAACGTACGCGTAATCGAATATGCTGCCTGAGTATACCACTTCAATTTCGCAACGGTTTTGCCCTTGTTATATTTTAGGGATCATAAGGAATGGCTTCTTACCAGAAATGTTAAGATAATGAAATTATAAAATAAGCTTTGTAAATGTTTTACTGTACCAATTTCAAAAGTATATTCCTATATGTAATGACTGCCTATGCAGTAAAATCAATCATGTGAGATTATGTAAGGTTCCTGCCTGGGATTGAGATCCTCTGCAGTCGACCGCCGTCGCTGCTGTGTGGGGTCGTGGAGCCGGCGACCCCATATGCAGTGACTACTGCAGAGGGCAGTCGACTGCAGAGGAGCTGCTCGCCCTGGCTGTTTGCTACTCATAACTTTTATCAATTTCTGTGTAGAAAAAGATATCAACATGGTACGGTGATCTTTTTTTTCTTTGGCCAAGAGTGAACTTCTCACATATTTGCAGAGATACACACTAACTAATTTGTTGAATATCAAATAGAACTTAAGATTCAAAATTGATCCCTTCACCTCTCTTCAACTGCGACTTTATATTAAAATCACAATCTCTAATTGGGTAGTTTAAATGTTTGATTTCACCGGATCAGAATGGGACTTGCGGAGACTATGGCATGCATTTTTAGCTGAAATATGTATACTTTGAAAAGTAGTCAGCTATTGTCTGTGCAATTTGGCCATATGCTTTGTGTGTGCCTTTTAGAGGTGAATACTCTGTGGTGCTTCTTTAAGATGTAATTAGTTTTAGAGGTGTGATCCCTTTATAAACTCCTGCGGTGTGGAGGCTTTCGGTCTCGTCCTTGGAGTTTCTTCTGTGTGCTGGGTAATATATATAATTTTTTTTATTAGAGACAAACTATCTTATATTTACTAATTGGAGGCTCCTTTTGAAGCCTCCACGTTAATCGGATGAAAATCCTAGAAATTACCACAAAAAAGCAAAACATCTAGCCATCGGTTTAGATACTAACCAACCGTAGTCGTTGGATCTTCAGGACTTGATCAACAATAAGAAATCGTGTGCACTCTGGATACATTCATTGGATGGAATCCTATCGATCGTGTGCACTCTTGATACATTCATTGGATGGAATCGTATAATAGCATTTGTATATATGGAATACGACATGGAATAATCTACGAAGAAGGAACCCTACATACACGCGAGGCGGCGGCAGTCGGAGTACCGGCCAGGCGGCGGCGACTTGAGGAATAGCAACTACAAGAACGAAGGGACAGAGACAGCAGCGGCGTTGGCATGACTCGCCGAGGAAGGAAGGGTTGATTTTCCTGAAGCTGTCGCATGTATCAGGACTGCAGGGCAGCACAACACACGCGTGGATGGATGGCTCGAGCTCCTCATGAAGAGTCGCTTCGGCATCTTTAGGTTGAATGCCTGCTGTGTGATGCGACCCAGTCCTCCGTCTTCATGGTCTGGGAATTCGAAGCCTGAGCCCATGGAGTTTAATCGTATAGCAGCATCAGACGAACTTCTCGGCACCGGTCTAATATTCCAAGACATGGCGACTCTTGACGAGGTTCACTCACCGCGGCGTCGTGGGCGCATCAACCAGAGCTTCCATGGCTTTCCTGTTGGATGTTGCTAGCGGCGAAAGTGAACTTGGCTTAAGTGAAGTTGCACAGGGATCGAATAGCATGCTATGTTGTTTATCAGCTAATGGATCATCAAGCTTTTAAGCTTTATAAGAAATTATCAAATAATATTTAGGCCTTATATTTGATGATTTGTTTACAGGATTTTTTTTCTTCTACGTTGTATAGGACCTAAAGCTTTTGAACCAGTACATTAATTGCCATTGGACGGGGACTGGAGAATTCTTGCTGAACAAGGAAGACATACTAGCTTACTAAGGTCTAAGGTAAAGTTTCACCTATATATAATTGCTGCCAACAGTACCTCAATTGAGATAATCAAGGGAACTTAATGTTGTGGGGATTCCACTGATTTAGTTTAAAATTATTCTATTGTTCAACCAAAAAAAGAATAGAGGTTCAATTGTGATTACCTTTTGTATCTGATGATGAAAATCATGGAAATTAGAGGCGACAATTGCCACAGTTCAAGTGATTTATTATGTTAGTTACCTTAAAAATTGTGAATACACTTTGTCATGCTCACCCCTGCTTGCTGCATTTCATGACAATATTATATCTGTAGCTTTGTCATAAAAAAAAAAGTTAAAAAGGGCATCTCAGTTTAAGGTATCCATTTGTATTTTTGGTTAATCTCCTTCAAAATTATAACAACACTACCAGTTAGGCCTCCATTAGAATAGAGCAAAAGCTGTAGTGACTTCGGGGCTATAATCATGTACTCTTTGATATCTAGCCGTCACCTTTTTGCATCAGCAGAATTGTCAGACCCCATTTCTGGAATCTACTGTGCATCCTGTATCAGTCCCTGGATCAGTAGCTGATACGCATAAAAACACAGATATGACAATCAAAAGCATACTTCGAATAGGTAAATAAGTAAGATACCTGATATAAGACCCTTAGTGGCGGTACGACAAGGATTCAAAACTATCCAGGTCAATACGGCCAACTAACGGTGAAGCAGACAGCGGAAACCATGGCCCAACGCCACAAGCAAACTTGAGAAGCAGAACTGAAAACCCAATCGTCGTCGTTCTCTACGAAGTCTTCTCCTACTAAACCAACAATTGCAAACACGTGAGTACATAAGGTACTCAGCAAGCCCTACACTACACAAGGGTATATATACATGCATATTTGGTCTTAGCAAGGAATAGACGGTATGGTTCATTTGCAGCAAGCAACTTTTATGCAAGGTTCACTAAAGCATATAAAGGAATTCTTAGATAAAACAGAGAAGTACTATTAATATTTTAGTTGGTTGGCCCTGGGGGAGTATGAGGCATTCCTGCCAGTTCCCAAGTTTTAGTTGGGCCTTCTGACCTCAATGGTCATACCGACCCGGCATCCATGCCATCACTTCCAAAACACGAGCAGACTACTGCTCACTCACACTTCAAGGAATTATGAATGTGGCTAATCATATCGAGCTCAACATAGATGCGTCATATGCCGTGACAACGTCCATCCGGATGAATTTTACACTCTGCAGAGGTTGTACATCTTTCCCCACGGGCTACGCACCCTTAGCTAGAGGATACGTAACGCCTAGCCCATCTTCTCCGAGTACCACACACAATGCCACCTACGAACCAACCCAGGGGCTTTTCATGAGACTACAATAGTCTTCATGTGGAACCGCAGCACATTTAATGTGGGGATCTCGGGCCGGAGCTCCTAAGCAATACAAACTCCGGAGTCTTCTCCTGGTTGCTCGTTTGCGCTACTGCCCTCCAGGTGGATCAAAGTGGTAGGCACCAAGAAGGTAGGGTAAGTCCTTCCCATACAGGTTCCGTGGTTGTACGAGAATCATCTTGTTAAAGGTTGAATAAACCGGTCCTTATGTGGCCGGGCAAGCACCATGTCTCCCGCACTAGGGGACTATCACACACTATCACACAATCCATCACGCCATCAATCACTTACTAATGGCCTTGCCCGCAATCCAACCATCCCATCACTGTCTCCATCATCATCACCTAACACGGTTGTGCTACTCCCAATCCCATATATTACGCACACCACCAAACTCATTTCACGCATTTGTAAAAGTACATAAGTGAGTAAGGTATGGCAATGTAGAACATTGCGAGGGGTCCTAAGCAATCTAGTAACAAGGTGATCGTGCCATCATAAAAATGATGGAACTATCCTAAGGTTAACAAAGTGACAGGTAAACAAGGGTAAACAAGGATTCTGATATTAACGCCTAAGTAACAGACATCAATATCAATAAGCAAGTAGGACCATAGCTACTCAAGTAGTAAAATAACAAGTAATGCATAGTACGAGAACAGGCCATATAGGTGCATTGCGAAAATAATAGGTTCAATCATGATCAAGGAGAAGTAGAGCTTGCCTGAAAACGCTATCCTAATCTTCTGATTCTTGGTCCTCAGATCTTCTGTCGAAGTTGACGTCTTCGAGTCCTCCTTTTAAGCTTGTATCTTCTGACTCGACCTCGGGCTTGGATTCTTCAACTCATCCTTGAAGCTTGGATCTTCTAGATCTTCCTTGAATTCTCCTGGCTTGTCCTCGGACCTCACGTAAGCTAGCGCATAGAAATATAACGTATAATTAAACTACCGCAAAGGAAATAAAGAACGAAAAGAGCCGAATAAGATCCAATTAACTCCAATAAGAATCGATAAAACTCCAAGAAGAACGGCTATGTTTATGCAATGCATATTTATTTATGAAAGATTATTTATTACAAGTTTTAATCATGGCCTTATAAGGGCCATATTCACCTAGACAAACTATTAATTATCTAATTTCTCTTAAAAGAAGCAAGGTGCAGGGTTTGGCACGAAGCTTTATTTACTGAAATCTTAGAGTGAGGATGATGAGATGCACATGCTGTATTGATGGTGATTGCGTGCATATCTATTATATAAAACTTAAATTATTTCTATTAAAGAACATGGGTGGTTCGGGGGAAGGATGAGCAGATGCAGAGGCGTATATAATCTAAGCATGCATGCATGATATGAATGCATGGTGGCTATTGAAATAGCAATGAGCAACAATCCCATTAAAATTCAGTGAAAGATCAAATATAAACGAGATCAGTAAATCAATAAAGTAAAGTGGCGATTAGTGGCAACATGGGATTAGGTTTGATTGAACGATGTGAAATGATACGGCGGGATTGACTAGTTTCAACACCATAAAGCGAAAGAATATTTGTGTTATGCGAGAATAGCGGCGAATGATTGGCCGGGATGAATATTCATCGAAAGAAAGAGGAATCTGGCATTGATGGTTTGTAGGTACCTTCTATGGCTTCAAGAACAGTACCATGAGGCACTTCGCGTTTCTACAAACGCGTGGGCGCAAGAATCACTCAAAACGGAGCTAGGATGGAAGAGATATAGTCGTTTAAAGATTCTAGGGGCTTGTTTGTAAGAACAGAAAAGTTTTAGGGACCTATATGTAATTATAGGAAAGTTTAGGGACCTTAGAGTAAAAAGGTAGGGACTAAAAGGTAATTATAGGAAAGTATAGGGGTATTTTTGTAAAATCATAGGACCTAAACAGGATTATCATAAAGGTTAGGGGCTTATCTGTAAAATGTACAGGGTCTGGGAATTTCTGGATTCTCGGAAATATTTTTCTATTGGAAAAACCATGGACCGAGTCCTCAGTGGCGTGGACCGGGTCCACAGCTCGGTTCACGGTAGACCGGATCATTCTGGGACGTTGGATCCTGAATGGAAGGCTGAGAGGAGATGGGAGAAGGATGCGGCGGCCGGCGGCGACCGTGCGGGCGGTAGACGGCGGCGACTCGCCGGAGTTGGCCGGAATGGCGCTCCGGCGACTAAAATCTCGCCGCGACAGGTCGAAGAGGGGGAGAAGGCCACGGCGAGTTCACCTGGGGGGGTTTTCGACGACGCGCGGAGGCGGAGACGCGTCGGCGACGGCGAGGCGCTGAGCGCGGCGGCGGCGCTTGGCGCGGGTGGTCGTGCGCGTGGAGAGAGAGAAAGAAGAGGAGCGCAGGAGGAGGAGGGGAGGGCTGCGAGCTCACCTGGAGCGTTGGCGAGGGTGGAGGCAGCTTCAATCGATACGGCGTCGAGCTCCACTGCTCCAATGGCGACGGCGGCGCGCAGCTAGGGTTAGGGTTCACGGGGAAGAGGGAGAAGAGGCGCCGGAGCTCAGCTTTATAGGGGAGCGGAGACGTGCGAGACAAGGCAACGGGAGAGGAGACTTCGAGGCGAAGGCCTCGCCGGAGTTAATGGAGCCCGGATTTTTCGGAGCGGCGGCATGGGCGCGAGGTACGGCGGCATGGGTAGCGGTATGGAGCGGGGTGTGCGCACGCGTACGAGGAGCATGGGTGCTGGGTACGGCGAGGCTAGGAGTGGATGGCGACCTTATCCGGTGTTCGACGGCGGCGGCGTTCTTATCTTTTGCGGTCAACAATTGCGGCGGCTCGTGTGAACGCGGCAGGGGAAAGCTGCGGCGTTGCGGCGGCTCCGTCGCGAAGCGCTTGGCAGCTGGGCGTCCGACGCGGCGTCGAGCTGGAGGGAGGCGGCGTCCACATCGGCGACGGCGTCGGTCGTGCTCGGGTGAGCTGGAGGTAGGAGAAAGGGGAGATGGGCCAGACGGGCCGGACTGGGCCGAGTGGAGTTGGGCCAGAGGAAAAAGAGAGGGATGGGGCGGCCCACTCGGCGGGAAAAAGAGAGGGAAAGGGAAGGTGGGCTGGGCCGAGCAGAGGATAAGAGAGAAAGGGAAAGAGAGATGAGGCCCAGAGGGGAAAAAGAGAATGAAGATTGGCTTATTCTTTTATGGGATCTTGAGGGACTTCAAATTTGAATGAACTTCAAATTTGAAAAGGAAAATAAAGTTGATCAATCACAAAATAAAAGCAAACAAATCCAAGAATGCTCATGGTGAAATTTTTATGCAGGGTTAAATTCAAATTTGATTTTGAAAAGAGATTTAATCCACTTTAATTAAATTTGTTAGAAAGCTTTAAAAGTTCAAATTTTTAGTGGATTATTAAATGTAAGCAAAACACTTGAGCACAAATTTTATATTCCAAAATTTTCATCTTCTCACTAAGTTTTAATTATTTGAATTAATTTTATTTTGAAAATTCATGGCAAGATAAGATATAGACAAAAATTTTAAATCAGAGTGATTTTTATTCCATTTTGATTTTGATTTGAAATTTGGGGCGTTACAAGAATAGAACTCTGCTTGCATGCATGGCTGCCGGACCCTATACGAGTGGGTCGAGTGCTAATATCTCACGTACCACTGAATCCTTTTGCACCACGTGACTCATAAACACGTGATGTGTTCAATTCTTGCTAGACAAAAGAAATAGCCAAGTGCCCTTCTATAAAACAAGTAGACATGACCATCTTTCATACGCAAACAACACGAACGCACAGGCTACCAATGCTGCATTGGCAGCTGTTGTTACTGATGTATGACCATGTCTGGGACGCAAAACATTACATGGGATGGGATGCAGAATATAGACTTAGGCTATAGTACTGGCTTGAGTACAAATGTGGTTATTAATCACTTCTGAAGTGTTTAATTTAGTCACTAAAACTAGAAGTGTGGACTGACGCATGGATGATTGCTAAATATATAGGAATAGATGAAAAGCCTTAAACGACGAAGTTTATTAATTAGTTTCTATCTCCAATCTTCTTTTCTTGACGTTTTTTAGATCAAAGAAACAAAGATTGGAGATGGTAGTATATCAAAACAAGGTGTGAGAGAAAAGGGGTCATAAGGTACAAACGAGACGATGATGATGACTACAAAGAAGAAGCAATTCCTATTTCGTTGTGTTTGTCAGATTGAAGACAAAAGT
Organism: Eragrostis nindensis; assembly: GCA_012490785.1. Lineage (NCBI taxonomy): Eukaryota > Viridiplantae > Streptophyta > Magnoliopsida > Poales > Poaceae > Eragrostis > Eragrostis nindensis. Next base: position 14,139 of record JAAXCT010000099.1, on the reverse strand, counting down.
TGCCAAAATTTCCAATATTTATATTTAATGATTTTGCAAAATATTGCTAGCCCGTGCATGTGCACGGGTTGATAGGCTAGTCAAACAAATAGTAGGGGGCTGTTTGGTTGTTGCCCTCGTCAAAAAGTGCCTGGCCTGGAGCACGCCGGAGAGATGCCTGGGTAGTGTTTGGTTGCTACCCTGATCACCTGCCTGACTCAGGCAACCGAGCTCAGGCTCAGGCGCTCGAAATCGAGCGCCTGAGTTGCTCGTTGCTACAACCGTTCGTGCCTGAGCCTCAGCTGTTGTTCGCCGCCGCGCCGCCGCCCATCCCTTACTCCAGCAACTCCGTCGCCCTCCTCCAGGTGGCTTTCCTTGTCTATGGCAAGCTACAGGTGGTGGTCGTGCTTCTTCCTTTGCCTCTCCCTCGAGCATTGACCACCCGAAGATGGCTTCATCCGCTCGCTCGACATTGGCAAGGCGCAGGTGGCCCCTTCTCGTCAATGGCAAGCCATATGTTCCTCCTTAGCTCGACCGCAGCAAGCCACACGAGTCTGCTCCTTCTGTTGGTCCGAATCGCCTCCAAATTATTTTTCCCCATTTGGAAGTTGTAGTAAGAAATCCACCAAATTCGTAGCATATGCTATATATGAGATCAAATCAACCGCATAACCGTGTTCTGCACTTCTTGAAAGTTCCATTTTGCTACTCATTTGAGCTCATCCTTCAGATCATCGCAGCAATGACCTCCATGAAAAGCAACGGAAGCTCCAGGGAAGAAGAACAGTGAACGCGCATTTTCGTTTGATGTGTTCAATGAGGCAAAACGTAATTAGCGTGGTGCGTTTTTCTCTCAGGCAGCTATCGACAACCAAACACGGAGGCCCTCTCCATGCCTGACCAGGCATAAAGCAACACGATCTCAGTCAAGTCTCAGGCGAGCAATATTCTCAGGCATGATGATGAGGGTAGCAACCAAACTAGCCCTAGATGTAAACAGTTTCTTTTTCAATGAGCAGCAGTCTTTACACATCTGTTCTTCAATTGCTGTTAGGGGAAAAAAACTGGTGGTGCCCGGATATTGCTAATATTTTTCGCATTCAAATGGACATGATTAAAATTTGTGGCTCACCGGTGGTTAAGTGCTAACAAATAAAGGCGCACGCTGATCCTTCAGCGTGGTGGGTGCGCTGGTGCTCTGTCGCGAGCTTCGCCTGAGCGTGGGCGAGCATCCCTGTGCCACGGCGCCAGCTGCATTCTCGTAGGGCGCGCTGTGCCTCGGTCGCGGCTGCGGCGGCGTTGGTGGACAGCAGTGGCGATGCCAACGTTTGCGCCGAGTGGAGTACAACGTTCCGACACGGCTGGGCTGCTCAAGAGTTTCGGAGCGGAGCGTAGCAAAACCGAGTTTTAGACTTGGGCGTAGCACAAGAGAGTTTCAGAGTTGAGTGTAGCATAACTTTAGGATGTGTCACGACTGTGCACAGGGTTTAATTAAAGCAAGATAACCTCAATTTCTACTGAAGTTTCCCAAGCTTTCATCAGTTGGTTAACTTGTTCTTTTACTTTGAAAAGTTACTGATTTTAATTTGTATGCTTATACATAAGGGATGAGGGATATCATAAAAGAGAGTTCTTGTTCATTTGAAGAAAAATGCATTTCCTAACACTGCAATGTAACACAAATTCGCTGCAATGGTGATCAGCGCTTGTACATGCGGATACCTTCGATGGTGCAGAGTTCGACATCGCCGCGTTATGCCACTCCACCACGGAGTGACACAATGCGTTCACTCATTTGTCCCCTCTCCACAGCACGGCGTCAGCGCTGCCGCATGTGGTTGGGTTCGGAGCGAATTGTCGCGGCAGCAGGGCAATCGAGACAGGGGAGGAGATCCCGAGCAGAGCAGGGAAGAACAGAGCAGTGCTCTGCACCTGCACTCATCGTAAAGCAGGGCAGCTGAGCTGCTGAGATGCAAGGAACTGTATCTGCAGTTATTATGATTTGCCATGCCATCTATTGGTACTGGTATGGAGAATAGCCTAGATGTAGAAAATATGAGAAAGATTTTGTCATATAGCTATTATGATATGCCATGCCGTCTACGGACTTGTTTATTATATTTAAGTGGGTTTCCAGAAGATTTTAAAATTAAAAAAGATCGATTAATGCGGTTATGGATAGCTGAAGGTATTATCCAATATGAAGAAAAAAGGAAGAACTTATTTGAAATCAGAGAGAATTACTTCAATAGGCTCTTAAAACAGACGCATGATCCAACCAGTGTATGATTTGGATGGTGTTGATATAGAATCTTGTCGGCTACATGATATGGTACTTGATCTTGTCCGTTGCTTATCAAGTGAATAAAACTTTTTTACTCTACTGAGCGACACGGAACACACGTCTGCACTGGCTACAGCTCGGAGGTTGTCTCTCCAAAACAGCATGGTAGATCATGCTAGCACTCAGGGTGCTAGGAGGCACAAGTAAGGTCAGTTGTGTTTTCACTTGGCATTAATCCAATACCTGCCCTTCAGAGCTTCAAAGTTTTGCGTGTATTGGATTTAGAAGGTTGTTTTTTTTTTTTACGGAAGGGGAATATATTAATAAACCAAAGGAACAGTACATCCATGAATCTTACACAGAGACCCCTGGATACACTGAAAATTACAACACACCCCCTCTAATCGAGAGCTGCCTCGAAGCATCAGGAACAACCGGCCACGCTCGCCGGACTCCGGTAGTTGAATCCACCTTCCTCCATCGCCGACGACTCCAAGAACTGGTAAAGCCGCAATAATCGGCGCCTGGAAACTCCAGAACGCACCTGCCAGAGCTGAAGGCACATCGGCCGCCGTCATAGAAGGGGAGGAAGAGGAATAGCAGTAAACAGCCGACGCCGTCGTCGTTGCCGTCGCCGTCGCCGACCGGAACAGAAATCGGTCATCACTGGCAACACCAGCAACACCGAGAAGCAAGCTCCCAGGGAGCCAAAACAATTCCAACCTTCCGTCAGAAAGGTGGAAAGCATACCTCATACGACCACCAACCATCGAGACGGGGAAGCCGGCATGGAGGCCCATGGAGCATGCGCAAGCACCATCAGCACCACCAAGCCGTCGCTCGCCGGAGGCAAGGTCGCAGAGGAGGAGGGAACCACGCCGGCTCACCAGCACGGTTAAACCTAACCCTAGACTATAGTAACCTAGACTAATAGCATAGAGTATGTGCACCGGACCCCCAATCCGAAGGTCCCCGCCCCCTCCGACAGCGGCGAGGCCGCCGGAGGCGGAAGGGACCCGCCGGATTTGGGGCCGGAAACAAGGTCGCCTCGGTTTCGCCCTTTTCAAACTGTAGAAGGTTGTGATCTAAGAAAAAAGGGTGACAGTCTCAAGTTCTTAGGAAGTTTGTTTCACTTGAGGTATCTAAGCTTAAGAGAAACATGGATTGATCAGCTCCCTAAAGATATAGCATGGAAATGTTAAAAAACTACCTAAAAACCAATTTAAAACTACAATCCGTCCTACAACAAATCCGTATAGAACATCCTAATGAGAGCTTTGGACATGGACACAACAGGGACAAATGATCTTCGATCCCCTGAAAATTCACCAGGTGTGGCTGTTAATTCCTTCCTCCAAACAACATGGACAAATGGTCTTCTTGTTTTCCCCTTTCTTTTTCTACTTTCGAATTTCCTTTCCCTGTTCTTTATCCTTCTTTACAAGTTCATGCCATTCAGCGCTGCCAGGATCTGACAGTGGAGCTCCACATGCATGCGTGTTCGCCTGTGCTTCACATGCCATCATCCTCTCCCATGCATCAACGAGCCGTGACTTGAGTGATCACGACGCGCCGCCGCCGGCGATCTCCTCCACCATCCAAGCTGCCTCCGACATGCTGGGTCGGCACTCCGTCTCGGCGCTGGCGCACTGGACGCCGACCCGGAGCAACCGCACAGCGGCCTCGCCCCCACCGGCAGCGATGACAGGGTCGACGAGTTCCCGCTCGCCGCCCTCCGCCACGGCCGCCGAGGACCAATGCACGACGTCGGTGCCGCCGCGCGCGGTGGTGAGGTACTGCGACGGGAACCTCCCCGTGACGAGCTCAAGGAGCACGACGCCGAGGCAGTACACGTCCGACCGCGGCGACACTACGCCGCGCGTGGTGCCCTCCGGCGACCGGAACGCAAACATGGCCTGCGGCGCCTGAGCAGGGTTCACAAGCGGGAAGAAGCCGTAGTCCACCAGCCGGGGCTCCAGGTTGGCGTTGAGGAGGATGTTGCCGGACTTTAGGTTCCCGTGCGGTGGAGGCGGCGGTGGCGCATCGAAGTCGGCGCCGTCCATGCTCACGAGCCGCCCCGCCGGGATCCCAAGTTTCTCGTGGAGGAACGCTATGCCGCGCGCAATGCCGACGGCAATCTTCAACCGCGCCGGCCAGTCCAGGACCAACCTGTTCGGACTCTGATCCCCTGCACATTTTTATCAGTTGATTGATTGATTACTCACGACATTAAAGGTGATTAGTTGCTTGATCATGTGGTGGCTTATCAATTACCATGGAGGACGTAGAGGAGGCTGCCGCGGGGCATGTACTCGGAGACAATGAGCTTCTCCTCCCTGCGATAATGGTATCCGATGGGCGGGAGCACGTTGGCATGGCGGAGCTCTCCGAGCATGAGCAAGTGCTGCTCGAACTCGACGCGGCCGACACGGTTCATGTCACGCATGCGCTTCACAGCGACGGTAACACCGTTGCGCATGGCGGCCTTGTATGCGGACCCGAGGCTGCCATTGCCGAGCACCTCGGCTGAGGCCTTCATCAAATCCGGCAGGCCGAATGGCGCGATGTCGTCGCGCATGAGTACGAACTCGCCCATCCGCCGGCCACCGCTCTGAGAACCACCGCCGTGGCTGGACGACCCGCCGGGCACGTCAACGGCCACCATCTCGGCGGCGCGCGGCCTCCTCGGCGACATCATCGCCTTGCCGACGCCAGCACTGGTGCCGGCGCCAGGGTAGTCCCACGCAGCTGGCGTCCGGCTGTTCATCTCGTCCTGCCGCAACATCAGCACCATGGCGCCGGTGACCAGCAGGATCACGAGCAAGATGATGCCGATCACCACGAACACGCTGGTCTCCTCCTGGACGGCGCGGTAGTCCGCCGGTGTGGGCGGCGTCATCGGCGTCGGCGCGGGCATGATCGCAGCGCATGCACCGGGGTCGCTCCCCGGCGCGCCACACAGGCCGGGGTTCCCGGCAAACGAGGACTCCTCGTAGCGGGACGAGACGCCGCGCGGGATCTCGCCGGAGAAGAGGTTGTAGGACACATTGAACATGTGTAGCGACGCCGGGAGCAATTGCGGCACGGGCCCCTCGATCCTGTTGCGCTCGAGGTGGAGCTCGAGGAGACGCGGCGCGTCGGCGAGGGCGTCAGCCGGCAGCAGGCCGGAGAAGTTATTGTGGTCGAGGTAGAGCTTCTTGAGCCACCGCATGCTAGCGAACACCTCGCCGGGGACTGGGCCGGAGAAGGAGTTGTACGAGAGGTACAGAGCGCGCAGGCTGCGCGCCTCGACAAGGCTCGCCGGCAGCGGGCCGGAGAATGCGTTGTGCTTGAGGTTGACAGAGTGGAGGCCCGGGAGCTTGGCGATGGCGGCAAAGTCGAACGTGCCGGAGAGGTTCATGCGCGCGAGCCGGAGGCCGGCGAGCGCGCCCTTGTAGCACTGCACGCCGGGCCACGGGTCGTTCTCGTCGCACGGCGACGACGCGGACGACGCCGACCATGCCTCTAGCATGCCGTTCGGGTCCGAGAACGACTCCTTGAGCCGCACCAGCGCTGCTGCGTCCGTGCCGGGCTCCGGAGCGCTGCCGCCTTCGTCATCCGCCGCGGCGGCGAAGGCGGGTAGGAGGAGGAGGAAGAGAGTGGAGAGCCGGAAGGCGAGGACGAGGGTGACCATGGCCGGTTCGGCGGTGGTCAGAGCCTTTTCCTCGAGCTTTCTTCCAGCTTTCCGTGCCTCAATGGCGATGGATCCTCCCCAGGATCGCAGCGCCTCCACAGCTTTTTCTTGCGCTTCAGTGGTTGCGCAGGCAGTTTCGGGAGCCAAAAATAGGGGGCTCCAGCAGATGATCGATGGAGACGATGCAATTCAACAGTTTGAGCCAGCCACTGTTTTCACAACAGGTGTGCAGAGGGATTCAATGGCATGGAACAACAGTCTGAGCCAGCTCCCCTGCTCCACCACTGTTTCGTTTTTTCTCCTGGAAAAAAGTGAGGCAGGTAAAACCGGAGCAGGTTCAGCAAATCGTCAGGACTAAAAATAGTCAGGGTGCAAAAATAAGCAAAGGTCTAAATTAGCAAAACCGATCAGCTTCAAGTTCATTGGTGCATGTATATAGCATGATTGGAATCAGAGCTACGTGAAGGCTGTTAAAAGTATAGCTTTCAGCCTGATAATTCATCAATATAAAAGGAGAATGAAGAACTACAGATTTACCACTTCACATGGGTTAAAACGAGGCTATGGCAACATGTGGTTCTGTTTAGAGGTTTTGCATACGCATTGCTCTGTAAATAACAGCAATTAACTTTTGCAGCGAACAAAGCTAATCTTGAGTAACCTTATGTAACTCAATCTGTATGCTCCAGCACTAGTGTTTAAGGTATCATGAAATGAATATTTGCTCTCTAAAGGAACAAAAAGAAACACTGCAAGCACTATAGCCAATCTAAACTCAAGGTAAAAGAAGTAAACTACAAGAAACACTATCGAGAACCTTAGCACACAATTTACAACAATCACTCTGCCTTTGTCATATGTACACATCTGCGCTCATCCTGGGGGTTAAATTCAGTCTTAAACATTCTACTGTACATATTCATGCCTTGAAAATTTGAAGAGCTCGGCAATGAGTTCCAAGGGGAGTCCCATCGTATCTGGTATTCGAAAGTAGATGAAAGGTAGAGCAATGCAGCAGACCAAGGCATAGACCCCGCATGCTCCACCAAGCCCAATTGTACTGAGCATGACTGGGAAGCAATATGCTGAAAGCAGCCCCCCAAACCAGAAGGCCAGCGAACAAAAGCTTGCACAGGTTGCCCGGGCCCTTGTTGGAAACATTTCAGAACAGAGAATGTTGGGTATTGGTCCCAAACCAATGACATATGAGCAGAAGCAAATAGTTAGTGTGAGGTGGAAGAGGATGGCATGCTCCAGTGATCCCATCTTCACCACACTGGTCAAGGACATAATGCTGAATGCTAATATTAGGATCGGAGTGGTGAACAGCAGAAGAGCCCTGCATAAATGTAGAAATGTCTTAGCTTGAGGGTTTTCTTATGAGTGTACATCAATACTTGTTATCTTAACCAATAAAAGTGCATCCTTTCAAAATCGTGATCACCACATAAGAAACATGTAGTTGGATAGGTTTGCAACATGAGACACTGGTACACGGTTTGACAAGAATATGTAAGATGCCAAGTGCAAAATGAATCTCAGAAGCAAAGGTAGGAATCACGAGTTGGCAAATTTAGATAACTACTGGAACTCAGACAACACAAAACAAATAGCGAGGCATCACCAGCTGATGTCACCGAATAGACCCTTTCTTATAGTCCTTTTGAACGTGTTTCTTCCAACTGTAAATTAAGTGCTTGTTTGAATGTTGATAATATTGTATAGTTTACCTTCTTCCGCAGACATCCATCAGCAGCATTGCAGCAGTGATACAAGGAAGCATCAGCAAAGCATTAAGGGTGCTTATGAGGATTGATGTTGAATGCTGAGAGAGTCCAATGTCTGTAAACAAACTAGCCACTCCAACCTGTTCAAGTAATTCAGGAGTGTAGCGGAGAAGGACAGTGATTCCTGCAGACTGTGTTTTTAAAAAGAGCAAACAGGAAACAAGCAAATAGAAACTGTCAGTATAATAAGCATTATGGCTGCCATTAGAGAAAAACTGTGACCGAACCCAGTGCTGAACTGCACAAAAGAACTACTGGTGACATATCATCATACCTGCTGAAGAGTTTGAATTAGCATGCCATAACACAAAGCATGCCTCACTCCTGGTAGAAGAAGCACTCGCCATTTAAACTTCATATCAGCTGTTTCAGATAGCCGCATAATTTGAGGTCTGAATGGGTGGCGCCCAGTGTTTTGCATATAATGATGTGCAGGCTGGTGAGGCAATGTTGTTGCATGGATTTCTTCTTCTTCTTCAATATCATAATCATGTAAAGAAGCCATAAACTCCTGTGCAAGTGCTGGTGTACCATGCCTCCTTAAATATGAAGAGCTCCCTTCAGAAGTAAAAGATGTATTTATATCATTTACTCCCACATTTGGTCCCTGGGAGAGCAGAGAAGCTCGCAAAACATCTCCATTATTAACTTCTCCGCCAGAATAAGCCTCCCTAGTCTGTTGTTCACTATCGTCATCCCTGTGCTCATTCACTTGTTCATGTTCCGCAAAAGAAAAGTTGTTCAAAACTGGGAAGAAACTATTCCGCCTACTCCCTGCTTCGGACATACTCTCGTGAATGCTTCCAAGAAGATCAACAAGTGGATCTGAAAGGTGCCAATAAAAAGTACTATGGGGCAAAATCTGGCTGGCGCTGGTTCCAGTGAAACTTTGACCCCGACCAACGTCCGTGTCTGATATAATGTCTATACCTTCCACAATAAGAGCTATTTCTCCTGCAAGTCTATGTGATGTCATGATACACTTAAGCTTCTTTAGACTGACAAAATTAGAAATGCAAAAATAATGGTTCATTATATTTACCAAAACATGTTATAAATACATCATGTGTAAACAGGCCACTCTCAACCCCCATTTGTATATTGAGATCAGTACTATGCTAAATTGTTTCCACAGAGAGTCATTACATAAACCACATTATCCAGCTGCCATATCTGTTATAATGTGGGTACATAATTGTCAAGTACATGTTATGGGTACAAATTTTGAGGGGAAGATTCCAGGATGTTACCAAGAAGTATTGGACTAATTTCGTGTTCAACTCCTTTCCATATACATAAAGTTATGAGATAGACTACTAGTCAATTATGTAGCCATATGGAGGCTTTCTTTTAATGTAAGTGACTGAACTGCCATTTCCAAAGGCATAAAAGGAATATGCATCTTCCCTCTCATTGTCTAGGCTACATGAACACAAAACAAGGAAAGAGGTGGATATACTAGCACAATAAGGTCCATGATGCATTAGCCACCACTAAAACTTTCCATATTCCACAATTAGACCCATGAAAATAATAATATTACAAAAAACTGCAAAGGTAGTTTATTTGGTCATGCTGTCAGAACATAGTTAAAACTATACCTTTCTATAGGCCAAAAGCCATGTCTATTAATTATTAATTTCCATACTAGTTCAAAAATAACCATCTTATGATATAACAGTAATATGTGAATAAATTTGGAAGCAACTGGCAACATCCTCACCTGATACATCATGCTTCCCTCTAAGCCACTGCAGAGAAACTCTAGCCTCACTAATCTTGCCATCACTTGCAAGCCACCTAGGTGATTCTGGCAAGTAGAACACTAACAATGCAAAGTAGACGACGGAAGGAGCAACGATGGCACCAATCATTATTCTCCAATTGGGCAAAGACATTAGTGTGAACCAAAATATAAGGCAATAGGAGAAGATAGTTCCTATGAAGAACATGAACTGCGGCATAGTTCCCAATGATCCCCTCATGTTTTGAGGAGATGTTTCGGATATGTAAATTGGGACACCGGTGAAAACCAAACCACTCCCGGATCCTATAATTAGCCTAGCTAGAAGTAGAATATAGATGTTAGGAGACCATAGCATCAGGATTCCGCCAAAAAACAATAGCACAGATGAATGAACCAGTACAGCACGTCTGCCGAGCCAATCTAATAGTGATCCAGAGAATATTGTTATCATAATAGCCCCAAATGCTGAAACTGCTATAGTTATACTGTTGATAGAAGGTCCATTCACAAGTTCAAATTCCTTCTTCATATGAAGATTGGCCTCTGTCCAATAATATAAATCATCATTAATCGAGTTTTCTGATTGAGGTAGTATCTGCAATTACGAATCAATAGCAGCAATAAAAAGGGTACCTAATAATGCTGCAAAATCCCATCCAAGTAGTGTGTAACCAATAGAAACAACAACTGCAGAAAACACTGTTGACTTCATTTAATCAGGTACTATAGCCCTGCTGCAAATAATTTGTGCGCCTGAAAAATATGAATACTTGTGAGGAACACTTGCTGAAGAAAAAAGAATCTGATCAAATTTCTTTTTTTCTTTCGGAAACCAAACAAATTTCTCCTTCCAGAATTATTAGATTTACGGTTATATGCATTAAACTCAATGTCTGTCATATTATCACATTGTTTATAAAACAGTTATATATTGCAACAACTGAAACTCTCTTATTTGTTGTAAAATTATAGGGATTAATTAACGCATTAGTTGTGTCATAAATTCATGCGCCTTCCCATGCTTCATTTGCTATTTGTAGGAAGTACTTCTGCAGTGATCCAGCATCCAAACAACTGCAGCTGTCAATATGGGCATATGGCTAGATGGTTGGGTTATTGAAAGAAACAAGTCATCAAGCATTGGTTTGCTGGCATAACCTGCTACAATAATGAACTGATATTAATCTTTCAGCTCTGATTTTTCTGACAACTGGCTAAGGAAACTGTTGTGATAATAGTTGCATATCAAGGTTTGTAGATTCCTCCCACATCCATCTAATAGAGAAGTTTTCTTACGCCTCGCCTACAAAACTAGCTGCTACTATCCTACATCTTAACCTGTGACCCACCTCGCCACGCCACCCACCTCCTCTTCCCTGCTACCATCCACATTTCCCATTTCTCTCTTGGTCCCAGTGGCGCTGGACCACCAGATCACAGCCCACACCAAACTAGGACATCTCGATCCACTACCGACTATGCTCATTAAACCCCGCAGGCAGGCAGCACCATGCCAGTGCCCCCACATTAGGTTTTTCCCTTCTTCCTTTGTCACTCTATAGCCAGGGCTTCTCGCTGGTGAACTTAAATCTAACTAACTCTGTCACAGTACCACTGGATAGACCTTCATCGTCACCAGAGATGAAGCCAGAGCACAGGCCCCAAACAGATCTAGCGATTAGAGATCTAAACATTCTCAACCCCCAAAATACACCCAATACTACCGTTTTGATCTCAATAAGCCCCATTAATTGCAGGTAAGTATTGAGAACTGCAACTGCAAACATTCCAGTTTTTACACTAGCTAGCTCGAAAGGTCCCGGGACTGCAACAAAGACAGCGAGGAAATGAACAGCTCCAGAGAGGGAAGGTTCGCATGCAAATTCTTTCTACAACTATTACTTACCTTAAAAGGTTATTGGCACAACCATTGCCAAAATGTTAGCCCTGGTTATGAATCAATCACAAGCATATCGAAACAAGGTGGATCTGTACATTGCTTCGTTTTTCCGTTACTGTTTACCCATTCTCAAATGTTAACTTCACAAAGCACAAAGTCCACTATAGTTATGATGACACAAACAATCAATAAAAATGCTGTTGAACTAACTGACCAGCAGGGCATGCAAAAATGCGTCAAAGGGTAACAATGGGAGAATAGCCTGCAGGTATGATTAAAAAAAACACTTCGTTGCAAACTCTTGTACTAAATGGTACGAGAAATACATTTTTTTTTCTGCCAAGCAAAAGACAAGACTCATCAGGATTTCTTGGAATTAGTTGAACCTTTCTATTTATGGAAGCATGGGACACTTCTATAACAGTCAAAAGGGTTGACAATGACATTGACCCCCTTGTGGAGACATATCTTTCCAATAATATACAAAAGCCACTGCGTAACTAAGTAGTATTCCATTTATACTGTGTTCAACATCGGCCAACAAATCTTATGTTGCCAGTTGTAGTTTGAATAGTTTCCATGAGTGTTGCCCACAAGAGAAGCTCCGAACTAGCTCCCATCTCTGAGTGACTATATATGCCCAATCTTCGAACCAACCAAGTCAACAAGATAATTCATTTTATAAAATTAAATATCCCGCCAAAAATGCAGCAAAAGGAACACTACAAACAAAATGTCCGAAAATGTTCAAGAAACCTAATCCAAGCCATACAACTATAATCAGCGGCTTGGCTTATTTCACATGAACTCCTGATTACAATGCACACAACATGTTATTCTTAATCTCGACTAACTATCTCGCTAGACAAATCATGTATCCGAGGGAGATTCTGTAGTTTCACCCTATTTACCATCAATGTCAGCTGAAACACACAGCTCGACATACAGAAAGTCACGAATGTACAGTCCAGGATGCGGGTAGGGAACCATCCCAACCAAACCAAGCAACCACCCACCCCTAAAGGCAAACCAATTACACCAGAATGGACAGGCAGCCTAAAAAATCAACTAACCAATTCATGATTGGGCCTTCTTCTATTCCCGAATCTACAATACTAATCCAGGATAGTACTTCTCCGAAACACCTGCCCATCGACCATGTAAAAGCTCATCCAAAACAAAGGAAGACTAGTGTGCGGACAGCCAGCCTCAAAACTCATGTACATTTGCTGCCCCACTATTTCCCTGACCACAGTACCGATCCATCCCCTCACGTATATTGTCAATAAGCTAATTACGAAATGAAAAACAAATCGAATTTTACCGCGGATAGATTATCTTATCTGTCTACCGAACACACCAGGCAGTATCGCGGGGACTAGCAAGAACAGGAACCCCTCAACCCCCCTCCCGCTGGCTCCCAAGCCTCGGTGAGAAATCCCCTCCGTCACGCGCCCACAGCCCCGCGAAGGATTGCCCCGGGGGTCCTGTAAAATAATCCCCAACCAAAATGACGCGAGAAAGAAGAGAGGCGAAATCCTCACCGGCGAGCGCGCGGGGCAATTGACTCGGGGGAAGGAGACAGCGGCGGGCGCGAACTGGGCCGGAGGAGGAGGCGGACAGACCCGGGCGGCGGCGGCGACCGGCCGTCCCGGGGGAGGAGCGGGGAGCGGAGGACTTGGCCCGCGACGGCGGAGCAGCAGCTGGGAATGATGATGACGATGGATGATTAGATTAGCTGAGAGAGAGAAGTGAGATGGCATTAGCGAGGCGAAACTGCACGGCGGCGCGGTCAGATCTGCTGGACTGCGTGTGGACCGTCCGTTTATGGATCGACGGGCTGATTTGGTGATGGCGGATATGCATAGTGGTCTACGTGTACGAGGCTGGAATTTATTTTCTTCCCGAAAGAATAAGAAAAAGATGTTAATATCGAGAGGCCCCACCCAACTGTACCAATCAAGCAAGCGCTTCATATGACAGATGGAGAGGAATGTAATTGGCGGGAACGGGATACTGCGTTTGGTCCCTCCATCTTATTCAGCCTTCAAAACAAACACCTACAAAAGGATATTTCTAGTCCACCTCCCTTCATCCTCCTAACTAAACAAGAATTGATCGATTGAAATACAATTTTTTTTTTTTTTGCAAACTGATTGAAATACCAGTTAGCCGGTAAACAATACCCTGATCATAATTGTCAACAAATTATCTTTGATGTCAGTTGGTTGCCGGCAGCAAAAAGGTTGGAGGGCATCCTACAAAATATATGTTCGATAAGCGACCTAAGTATCTAATGTGACTGCAAAAATTAGAAACCACAAGTCCTTGAAAAAAATTTCTTTCAATCTCTTAATTTGTTTGTCTACGAACAGATTCCCATCTCCCCCATGACCGAACCAACAAACAAACACTCAACAAATAAATGGTAGTACGATGAACCGTTCCTTTGATTGCAATAGCATGCCAACACGATAGCATCTAGTACGCACACGAAAGGACAATAATGCGGCTGGGATCAATCATTTGCAGCAGATCACCATCGATCGGATGACAACATGATTGACACGTGGATGTAGCTCGTGTGAAGGGCATGAAAGGCGCAAGGCACGACATGAAGGCGACCGCGATGGATAGGTCACGCAAAAGAACAGATCGATCGAGGTCAGGGGTCAGCCTAGGGCCACAAGCTCTCCGGAATTAGCATATGTGTGATCCAGCTAGCTGCTGGCCTCCTCGCTGAACTCTAAGAATTCTTTTTTTTCTAGA